>JAULJL010000026.1:13872312-15169812 GCA_030761205.1 Fremontodendron californicum
TCTCATTATTAAAAAATAATAATTAAAAAGAAAAAAAAAACAAAAGCTTTTTTCCCAACGATTTTAAGCTGATTCAAATGATTTTCGATTTTTTATATAATATCGAATTGAATAGGCCTTTGATTTTTTATTAAACCGATCTAATCGATCGATCTTATCCGATTTTTTATCCATGATGATGATAAATTCATAATGCACAAGATAAACAAATTAATTTGCGTGCATTAGAGGGGTACTCATGAATTATTAATAGAAGATATATTTTCGAAGTATCTTTACAGTTTATTCTTTAAATATTTTTATTTTTTGCAAACGTATTTTGCTTGTGCTACAAAAGAATATATTTTTTTTCCAGATTGCTTAGCTGGCAGAAAGTAAATAGCTTGGATACATATAAGAAAAAGAAAAAGATAAATATAGATCTGCCTTTGCAATTTGCATGCTTTGATAGAACTTCTATTAGCTGGCTTGGAATTGGATAGAATAGATGCTCTCCCACTATCCCCCACTTGCATTATTTACAGCCTAACATGCATCAACCGTCCACAATGTCTCTCTCTTTTTATTTTTTCTTAATATTTATACTATTAATAATTCAAATTTATCACACACCACTCTTTGGGTTAAAAGTTTGTATTTTAAAAACAAAATTAAGTGAGATAGTTTTTTAGTAAGTAGTTATTTTATTTAAATTAAAAGATATATAAAAATGGTGAGTATTTTTTTAGTGAGTAGTTATTTTTTAAAAATTAAAAGACTTAAATACTCTTTATTTTATTATTATAATTTTAATTTGGTTTTTTTATATTTTTTTAATTGAGTTGGTATCAGTTTACTCGTGACACTAATTTAATCAACCACATTATATATTGTATAGATGCTCCCCACTGAGTTTGGTGTCACAAAACAAGTGACACCAACTAGGTTAAGAAAAATACATAAAAAGCAATTCATAAAATAAACAATATATATTCATAAAGTTATATTAATATTTTTATTTTATTTTAAAAAAAATAAAATTATATCAATTTATTAACCCACTCCCCCCCCTTTTTTTTTTTTTAACTGTAAATACAATTCTCTCGTTGTTTTTTTTTTTTGTTTTTTGTTTTCTTTTTCATTACTTCCTACTTTTTCTCTCTTCCAACTTTAACTTTTTTTTTTTTTAACTTAAGGTTTTTTTTTCATCCACATTTTATGGTTGATGAAAGACTAATCTCTGTTGGACCTAGAGTGTAATGGTAAAACCCTTTCGAAATTGATGACTCTCAAGATTCGAACTTTTATTCTCATCTTGGGAGTTGAAACCACTTTACCATTCTAACCAACCAAATATTGGTGTCTCTTTCAACTATTTCACTCTCTTTTTTATATTTAAAATTAAAATAATTAAAAATTTTAATTCATTTTTATTAATATTATATACACATAATTAATTATTCATTAATTTCACCGACATAGTAAATATACACAAACTAGTATATATTAATTATATTGGTAAAACAATCAATGTTATCCCTAAATTTTACTTTAATCTAATTTTTTTCTTGGAAGAATTCTAAAAGCACGTTCAATCGTTCATTTAATGGGACTCGTGCTTTGAGAATTTTTATTCCCAAAATGCTTATACTTAAATTCCCCTTACAATAATTTATATTATAATTACTAGTCAAACATAAAACAGAGAAGAGAAAAAATATATATATTTAAGACTTAGGAATAGAAATCGAAAAAAATTACAAATTAATGAGGGTTTGGAATTGGTAACTAAACAATAAATATTATCATTAATAATTAAGCGTTTAGGTTTTTATCCAATAAATAAAAATATTAAATAAATTTTTAATAAATTTATTTAAATAAAAAAATATGAAATGTTATCATATTAAAATTAATGAATGTTTGCAGATACTAGACTTGTTTATGGGTCGAGCCGCAGCCCAAAATTTTTTCAACTTTCTTGCCCAGGCTCGGTCTTGGGCGCGCTCGAATTTACCGTTCACCCTATATAAAAATAAAATCAAATATTTATTTTTTATTAATATTTATATATTTTTATAACTAAATTTAAATAAAATAATATTATTTTAATATATAAATAGTGATCCGAGTCAGACCAAGTCTACTCGAATCATGAAAATGCCTATCCAGACCCCACTCAATACGAACCAGGTCTGTCGGGCCGGCAAGTCTAGAAGGTAATAATTAGTTTCTTAATTAACTTAATATTAATAAAAAAAATGAAAAGTTATCATATTTATATACATGTAAAGTTAAAATTTCTATATAATAAATAAAAATATTAATTTATCAATTAATTATTTAAAATAAAAATTTAAAAATAAATCAATTTTTCAAAAATTTCATATTGTTTATCAGAGAATTTAATTAAAATTATAGGACAAGAAAAGTCCATAAGATATTGTCATATTAATTTAAATCTTTTCATATTCAATTTATTTTGAAATTTGTTTCATATTCACAAACCATTCAATTCACGTTGAATTATTGGGACACAAAAAGTCAAAAAATATCATTATATTAATTCAATCTTTTCATACCATTAATTAATGATTTGTAAATAAATTTTTAAAAATTATATAAATCGAACTTAACCCAAATGATTCATCCACCTTATTTAAAAGGTAAATTCCGATAAAGTTGAGGTTCGATCCTCAGTTCTTTTCTTAATTTTCCTTAAGTTTAAATTTCCTTTGTACCAAAAAAGAAAAGAAATATAAACCAACTTCATTTGAAATTTCTTTCATATTCTATTAACCACTAAATTTAATTAAAATGCTAGGGAGAAGAAAAGTCACAAAATATCATTATATTAGTTTTAATCTTTTCATATAATTAATAATTCAAATAAATCTTTGAAAAATTATAAATCAATTTCATTATAAAAAATAAAATGTGTTTCATTTTTCATAATATTTGTAATATCAAATATTTAGATTTTTTCAAAAAATATATATATATATATTTAAATTTGTATGGTTGTTTGTTGATTGAGACTTTTGATATCTCTATATATATATATATATATATATATCTAAATGGGTTCATTGCGGTGAAATGAAGATTTTACACCACTGATATTTCATTTTATTTTGTAAGCTTCATGATATTGCTATTGTTGGATATGAGATTAGTTTTTCTTTCCCAACTTTTTTCAATACATATGATTGTTATTATTTTTTTCAACATGATTAACTCATAGGTTCAAAATTGTAATTTTTCTAAGATGAAAAATATTAAGAAAGTAAATATATATATGTGGAGACATTAAATAGGTAAATAGTGAACGTGGCTAGCTGACTTTTTATTTAGTGGCCCATAAGGAAAAGTTACAATAAACATAGAGACAAAAGATTTAGTTTCACATGGGGATGGGGTGGGCATGTGATGTGAATGTACACTTACATTATCTGTTGTCTATCATGTGGATTAACCTCACAGTTATCTGGCACCAGCTCAGCAAAAACAACCACCATCTTTTGATTCTTCTTTTTCTTTTTCTCAAAATTACAAGTTGGCAATATTCATTGTACATAGATCTAATAATATGTATATGCGTATTGTGTTTCGTAATTTTTTTCATATCAATCGTGTAAATATAAATAAAATATAAATTATTAAATATATTAAAATTTTAAATATAAATACGATATATGTGTTAAATGTATCATATTAGTCATATTTAAATATGTTATATTATATTTATTATATTATTTTTATATTTATTAAACGTATGATATTTGTATTATATAGATTATATGCCTCTAGGCTCTGGTTATGGCCTGTAATATGAAAAGGTATCCACCCACTTGTTACTTGGCTAATGCTGTAAAGCAACTATCCAATGGAAATGTTATTTTTTTTTCTATTGTAAAAAGAAAGAAAAAGGGAAAAAAAAAAAAAAAGTATTGAGGCAATCACTTGAACGTGACTCATCGGCATGGGCTAAAAAAAATGCTACAATGACTTGCAAACTTTTCAAAACAATTATGACCTCTACACTTATCCTATTGGTTATGGTTTTTTTTTTTTTTTTATAAATTAAAAAAGAAAAAGAGATAATTTGATACTTAGATTGGGATTCTTAAAATAATCAATATAATACATAGTTAATAGAACCTTCTTTTCAATCTACATTATTCATCATTCTTTTCTTTAATATTCTTCATATTAATTATAACATCAAATAAAGCTTCATTTACGGTAAAAATTAGATTTTTTTTCAAGTATAAAAATGATTGGAAGAGTAAAGTGGAAGCAATCACCAAGTCACAAAACCATGTGCCAACTGACTTAAATTAATGCTTATATATGCTTGCAGATGCCCAAGGATAAGCTTCCATTTATATTCACTTTTGAGTATAATTAGAACATGAAAGCATGTGTTTGAGGGTAACAATGAACCCCCAAAGGTAAATGCTGAATGATGATAAGGCTTTTTTTTTTATTTATAAAAAAAAAAAAAATCTGATTTGTAGTACTTAAATTTTATTTGCACCTAATTCTCTTTTCAAATGATTTTAAGAGTACATTTTCGCATATCGATTTAATGCATTTAAAATTTTACTTTCAAATTAGTTCGTACAAAAACTGAACCTTAGAAAAAAAAAGTTTTTTTTTTTCACTGATTAACGTTTGTGGTTATAACAAAACTTTTTTCTTTTTGTTATGAGTTAGTTAAAATCCCATCATTTAACATTGCCAAGTCAATAACTCACCAAAATACAAATATTTATATCTATACTATCTATAATACTATTAATAATGTAGCTGATTAAGTTTGATGTCACGAATAAAATAACATCAATTCAATTTTAAAAAATATATAAAAATCAAATCATATAACAAACGATATATATATATATATTCATAAAGTTATAATAGTAATTTAATTTTGTTAACCTACTCTTCCTTCCTTTTTCTCTCTTCCAAAAAATTGTACATACAGTTATTTTAGTTTTTTTCCACTACTCTCTATTTTTTCTCTTCTAATTATCTCACTATCTTTTTTATATTTAAAGATAATTAAAAATTTAATTCATTTTTAATAATATATTAATTTCACCCACAGAGTGGGTGTGCATAGGACTAGTATTAAAGAATTTGTTTGAATTGGTGTCACGAGTTAACTAAATATCAATTAAGTTAATGAAATTACTTAAACGTTAAATTCATATTATAATCTAAAATGTAATGAAGGATATTTATGCATTTTTTTATTTAAAAAAAAAAACTACTACACATGTGGCATCATCAAATAACTTTTTTAATTTTAAAAAAATTATCTACACATCTTACATCATCAAATAATTTTTAAAAATATTAATTATAAAAATTGACTGAATTGATGTTACGAGTCAAGTGACACCAATGCGGTTAAAAAAATTACATAAAAATTTATTAAAATAATAATAATAAAATAAAATTAGAGATATTTAAAATTTTTAATTTAAAAATAATAACAACCAAGTAAAAAAGTACTCACCCTTTTTAATATTTTAAAAAATAAATAAATACTCATTGAAAAAACTACTCATTTTTTTTAATTTATTAATCTTTTTAAAATATAATACATATATATATTTTCAATCTTTGACAAATTCTAATACTAAAAAAAAAAGTGAATGTAGATGACCCCATAAGAGCCAAATGCCAATGAAAGCACTAAAAAAAGCCCATATTGAGCAAGAAAGAAAGGGTAGGGGAGGAGGCCCCCATGTGCGGCTAGAAACAACCAAGTTACAATGGGGAGGGAAGGAAGAAAGGGAGAGTACTAACAAAAAAAAAACACGTTTCTCTCACGTCTTCTTCTCTACTTTTCCCCCCTTTTTTTGTTTACTCATCTTCTTCACTTCTGTTGATGTGAGACACTAATTTGGATAACAGGATAAACCTTTGGGGTGATATCAGATTAGATCTGACAAATCTGTTTATTCATATTATTTTCGTATATTTTCACGTGTCATAATTATATTTAAGATATGATATATTATTTATAATTTTTATTATATGTTAAATTTTTTTTTTACAATAAATAGTCAATTCTTTTTATTTTCTTATATTTTTTTTTTAATTTTTTAGGATCAATTATAATGTTTAGTAGCTAGCTAGAATTTTAATAAACTTCAATCCAATTATTAAAATTTCCTGACCTGCTACCAAAAAAAAAGTTTTGTTATGCGATTATTATTTTTAAAGTTGATTCTTTTTTTTTTCTTTTTTTTTTTTTTTTTATGTTAAAGATTGAACTATATTTAATTTGTTCTATGAGTGAAGTATCCACTATTAGCGGATATGGTTGAAATTAGACCTGTCCATGGCGGAGTTGCTGTTAGAATTGGGTTTGGACTTAAACATGTGAATGTAAAATTGATCTCCTTATATAGTGCATGATCCAATTACATTATTTTATGGTGTGTTCATGAATTTCATAATTCATGAACTTAATTTATTTCATTCATGTACTATATATGTAGCGACCCTTTTTTTTACTATTTTTTTATTTTATTTTATTTTTTTTATCATATTTTATTATTATTATTTATTATTTTTATTAATATTATTATTATTATTGGCCCAATTCCAAAACCCAAAGGCCTGCCAGCAACCTCCCCCAAACCCCTGATGGCCTAGCATGCCCAAAACTCAAACCCCTGATGGCTCAGCATGCCCAAAACCCAAGCCCAATCCCCCAAACAGGCCCAGCAAAACCCAAGGCCTGCCAGCAGCCTTTCCCCCCAAATCAAACCTAACCTGGCCCAACAAGGCCCAAGCCCACTAACCCAAACCCGTCCCAATGGCCACCAACCCTTCCCCCCTGAGCAACCCTAGCAGCCTTCCCCCTCTCCTGTCACCGCCTCCACCGCCACCGCCTCTCCACCGCCCCACCCAGCCATCCAAACACTGCCACCTAACCCCCCACTTGCCCTGCCAGCCACCCACCGAACCAACCCCACGCTGCCACTGAGCTGCCAGCTCCCTACCGCCACCGCCACAACCCCCCTATAAAAACCCCCAAGATCCGAAACCAAGAAGGAAATCAGAGGCAAGAGAGATCCAAAACTAGAAGAAAAAAAAAAGATCTGAAACAAAAAAAAGAAAAAAGAGATTTGGACAGATCCGAAGCCACAAAAAACCAGCAGCAAAAATACCAAAAAAAAAGATCCTGCAAAAAAAAAAAAAAAAACCAAACAAAAAAAAAGATTTTGAATTTTGTTTTCTAGATCTAGGAATTTTGGGTGGGTTTTGGGGAAATCTACCCTAGTATTTAGGTTGAGGAGAAGGAGATGAGTGTTTTTGTGTATTTTTTTGACTCGGGGCACCTCCGGCATGGCGGCGACGATGGCGGCGGCGGAGTTGAGAGAAAAACAACAGGTATAATTTTTTTTTTTTTTTGGTTCTAGGTCAAATGAAAGAAATTTTTTTTTTATATAACAACAGCTAGGTCGGGTCACAGGACCCGCGCATGGGTCCGCGCCTGGATCCGACCAAGATGTTATTTCTGTTTTTGTTATTATTTATTATTTTATTATATTTATTATTTTATTATATTTATTATTATTATTAATATTATTATTTTTTTAATTTTATTATTATATTAATTATTATTATTATTTTAATATTGTTATTCCCATTTATGTATATATTTATTTATTTATTTCTAGTATTATTATTATTACTATTATTTTTTATTTTATTTTATTATATTTTATTATATTTTTTAATTTTTATCTTTTAATTTTTTTCTGTTTCTGTTATTATTTATTATTTTATTATATTAATTATTTTTTATATTAATAATTTTTTTATTATTATTATTATATTAATTATTATTATTATTTTTAATATTTTTATTCCCATTTATATATATATATTTATTTATTTCTAGTATTATTATTACTATTTTTTTTCTTTTCTTTTATTTTTTATTTTTTATTTTAGTTTTTATTTTTTCCATTATTATTATTATCATATATTTTATTTTATATTTTTTTCTCATGCCTATATTTTTTATTTTTATTATTATTTTTTTATTTTTTTGTTAATTTTATCGTTATTGGCATTTATTTATTTTTATTCATTTTTGTACATTATTAATAAATAAATAAAAAGAGGGAAAGTTTTTTTTTCATTTATTTATTTAATTTCTTAATGATTTTTTTTTTTACGTATAAAATATGTCTTTTAAATTATTTTGCGGCAAAGGAAATTCTCTGAAAACGAACTCTTTCTCGAAATGGTAAGAATATCAATCGTTTCTCAAAATGGTCCGTGTAAACATGATTATTGAAACATTATCGAAATTATCGAAGTGGTTCGGGAATTATTTTTGCATAAAGTAATTTCTTTTATTCCGAAATTAAGTGTAAAAAGATATTTTTATTAATTTCTCTGTAAACATCTTTTTAATAAATTTTTTAAAAACGAATTATATCTCGGGATGGTTGGGGTATCAATTGTCCCACAAAACAGTTCGAGTAAGATTAGTTACCGAAACATTATCAAGAATATCGGAGTGATCCGAAATTTATTTTTACACAGATAATTTCGATTATTTTGGAGATTAATTTTTTTTTAAAAAAAGGATATCTTCATTAATCTTTATTTCCTTCCCGCAAAATGAAACATATCTTTTTGAATTCTCTTTGGTGAATGAAATCTTCTAAAACGAATCATTTCTCGAACGGTCGGAGTATCAATCGTTCCATGAAATGGTTCGAGTAAAAATTGCTACCGAAATTTTATCGAAATTATCGGAGTGATTCGAAAACTATTTTACATAGATGATTTATGTTATCTCGAAGTTATTCACAAAAAAGGACGTTATATTTTATTTATTTAATGTTTTTTCTCCACAAAAAAAAAAAAAAATGGCTCTTTTTTTTTAGTTATTTTTGGTAAAGGAAATTCTCTAAAAAACGAATCCGTTCTCCAGATGGTCGGAATATCTATCGTTCCTCAAAACGGTTCGTGTAAAAATAATTATCGAAAATATCGGAGTGATTCGGGAATTATTTTTACATAAGTAATTTCTTTTACATCAGAAATAATTATAAATAAATAAAAAAAATATCTCATTCGTTTTAAAATATTCTTTTGAAATAAAATGTACTAAGGGAATTATTATTAAATATTAAAGTTAAAATCACTTTTTCAAGATTAAAGATAACCCGTGATTAATCGGTACCGTTTTTAAAACGGGCGTCGTGGGGGTGCTATTCCTTCCCCACGAGTAATCGTACTCCCGAACCTAATTTTGTTTCGCAGACCAAAAATTATCCTTTTAATATATCTTAATTGATTTTAGGATATTATTGAGAGGATAAGTTTTCATAGGTGACCAATCACGCCTAACTAAAAAAGATTGGTGGCGACTCCCTGTATTTTATTTTATGCCTTTTTATTTTATTTTATTTTAAAAAGAAAAATGTCAAGCGGCCGAAAAGTCGTATTGACAGCTTGGCGACTCCACTAGGGATGTTTTTTGAGAGTCAAGCCATAAATTAATTACGTGTGTCATAACGTGCCAAATACGAATTCAGCATGTTAGACGCAAATCAATGGAGTCGCCACTAATCATCTAATCTAGGTGTGATTAATCACCTATACGAATCTATCCTATTTAAAGTAATCCTAAACTTGACTAAGGCACCTTAAAAAGAATAGGTTCTGGTCTACTTATCAGAACTAGGTTCGGGAGTACGGTTACGTGTGAGTAAAGATCAGCACCCTCACAATGCCTATCTAAGAGATAGTACCTAATTAGTCTTGTGATACTTAAAAAGTCTTAATTAAATGGTCTTGTCTATCCTATTTCATTTTAATTGTTAAAGTTAGAAATCTCGGAGATTATTTTTTAGGTCTTCCTTCCATTCATTATGAAGAAATTACTAAAAAATGTTTCCTCACCTCGAGAGTATTCAAAAGAAACCATTTGTTCTATTGAAGAGGCTCCGTCGTAGGAAAAGTTAGATTATTTAGCCAAGTTATTTCTCTTAAATTAATCCACATTTTATTAAGGTTTATTTGAAAAATAAATTATGATTTTTAATATCGAAAATTATCTCTTAAAATATTCTTCCATTCATTCTGGAGAATTTTTAAGAGAATTTTTCTCACCTAGAAATTTTTTAAAAGTCATCCATTCGCAACTTTCTTGAATTTCATCATCGAAAAAAATCTTAATTTATCCTTCAAATTAAATTAAGAATTTATTATGGAAAATCATTTTTAGAAAAAGAAGTTGAAAATTAATTATTCTTTAGAATTTTTTTTTATTTTTTTTATTTTTATTGGTATTGAAAATAATCTCTTAAAAAATCATTCCATTCATTCTGGAGAATTTTTAAGAGAAATTTCTCACCTAGAAATTTCTCAAAAATCAACCATTCGTAATTTCTTTGAATTTCATCAGTGGAAAAATCTCAATTTATTAATTTAAAAATAACTAATCTTCAATTAAAATTAAAACTTAATTAATTAGAATATTTTTATAAATAAATAAATGGTTAATAATAAATATAATAATATACAATTAATAATATAAAATCAATTAATAATAAAATATAAGAATATAAAATATCCATTACTTAGCCGGAAAGATATGTGGCCATGAAATAGGGATTAAGTGGAACAGAATAGACTGGGTGGTAGAGTTGTGGAAACACTTGTTTCTTCCATATTTTGGACCTTAGCTCCATGGAACAATATGCTACTGCTGAAACATGGAAGAATTGAAATCTTAGATCAAAACACTATGTACGGATGGTATGAGCTGTCTAAACAAGAATTCTTGAACAGCGAACAACCAGAGCTATTACTCACTACATCAAAAAATTTCCATTAATGAAAGATGTAAATCCATTGGAAAATAAAAAATACTGCTGTTTTATCGGTCTGTCTATCCCCAATAATTAATTCTCGCTGACCACGTCCTATAAGGATCATCGAATCAATAGCAATAAGTCCTGTTTGAAGAGGCTCATAAACAGAACGTCTCGAAATAATACCTGGGGTAGGAGATTCAATTAACCGAGATTCAGAAGCTGAAATTTCACCCCGACCGTCAATAGGCCTAGCCAGGGCATTTGTAACACGACCCAAATAAGCCTCACTCACTGGTATCTGAGCAATTTTTCCTGTTGCTTGTACAAAACTTCCCTCTTGTATCATCAAACCGTCACCCATTAATACAACACCAACATTATTTGATTCCAAATTTAGGGCAATGCCTATTGTACCCTCTTCAAATTCTACTAATTCACCTACCATTACTTCATCAAGACCATGAATACGAGCAATGCCGTCGCCCACTTGAAGTACGGTACCAGTATTTACAATCTTTACTTCTCTATTATATTGCTCAATACGTTCACGGATGATATTACTAATTTCGTGTGCTCTAATAGTTACCATGAGTATTTCCTAATTATTTTTTGGAAGAAAAAAATAATGCCTACAATAAAGTAAAAGGTAAAAAAAGGGGGCTAATCAGTTATTTCTTTCATCACCCCAAACAAGCCAATATTAGCGCTAATGGTACGTAAATGTAACTCGTTGTTTAAAGAACTATTCAGAGTTCCTAGAGCTCCTTGTAAAGCTTGTTGGAAAACCCGTTGTCGAACTTGATTAATCGCTCTTTGTTGTTCAAAATGAATCATTTCGTTTTTGTAATTTTCTAATTGTTCCCGGAAATCTGTTTCATGTAGCTTGGTAGGGAAATTTTGAGGCATGGGTACAGGATCCTTTACATGTAAGACTGATTGCTCATGCAATTTGGGATCCTCATTTTGGTCAACCAGCTGTGGAAGCTTTTACTAGAGGGGGCGCTCCTGGCCCAGTGAATATCGCTTATCTGGTGTTTATCAGTGGTGGTATACGATCGGGTTACGTACTAATGAAGATCTTTATACTGGAGCTCATTTTCTATTATTTCTTTCTGCTCTATAATAGTAATTAAAATAAATAGTAGTTTTTTTATGAAGAAAATAATGGTTAATAAAATATTTAATAATAATTAATTAGTAAACAAATACTAAATAATTCACAAAATAAAAACCTGCAAAAAAAAAAAACTTAAAAATCCAATTAGTAAATAATAAAGAAAATAAAAAATAATAATAAAACAATTAACAAAGCAAATAAAAACAAAACACAAAACCAAAAAAAAAATGTCAGCAGCATGCGGGTCGGGCCCAGGCGCCGGCCGCCTGGCCCAACCCGCCTGCATGCTTTAAAACATAATTTTTTTTTTTGGTAATTTCCTTACCTCTTTTAAAAAAAAAAAACCTCTTTTCTTCTCTGAAACTTTTTCCTCTCAAGAACAAGCTGATGAATGTTCTTCACCAACCCAGAATCCGATCACCTGCTGCCGTCGCTCGCCACCGACCGCTGTCGTCGCCGCGGCCGTTGGTCGAAAAATTCCAAAAAAAAATATTAAAAAATTCCTCTCGATCTCCTCGACTCAAAAACCAAATTAATTTTAACTGAATCTCTCTAGAATCTCCTAGATCTTAAATCAAAATTCGAAACTTCAACTCCTTCGATCTACTCCGTTGATCGTTGAATGGCCACCACTTTCTAGCTTTTGCTTCCTCTAATTAAAACCTAGACTTTCCTTCACAAAAATGCTTTCGAAACTAATCCTAGCACTATCACAATTTCGAAAATCACTCAAGAAAAAAATATTTTTTTTCTTACTGTTCTTGCTTTATATTTCGAAATTTCTAAGATTTCTGATTGTGATCTTTTGCTTGATGTTTGGGTTTTTTAAATAGGGAAGGAAATCAAGTTTGTATTCACGGCTATTTTGCAATTGTTTGTGATTATTTGCATCTTTCTGTGTATATTAAATTGTTCGGGGCATCCGGGCCACCTTACACACTAAAACACGCATTTCATACATGAGCTCTATACCCGAGCTTTGTCCCTTTAGGAGGGAGTAAAGTACCTAGCTCTCGTGAGGTAATATCTCCGCATGGGCTAGCGAAACACTCTAGGGGTGTAAAGTACCTACGCTTTCGTGAGATAAAAATCTCCGCACAAGCCTGGAAAATACTCCCACCCGAATTGAACCCTTTTCCTTTCACGGCCTGCGACAGGCAAGGATTGGGGTGCCCTACAAGTCCATTCCAGATAGTAGTGAGGAACAATTTGGGAACCTTTTAGATATACGAAATCCTAACCCAGCATATAACGAAACTTAGGAAGTCGTATGATTGGTAGAAGGAAATTTGATTTTTCTCCTAAACCTTATTTTGTTATTATATATGTATATATTTTCACTAAAAGATTCTGTTTTCTTGTGGTTGTCTTTTTCCCATATCATTATCATTGGCATCATTAGCATCCCATAACAAGGTGTTTGCTTCAATATATTGTTCGATCGTAAATTCTCATGGAATCCACTGAACGTCGGGTTTGCGCCTCAACGGTGAATATCACATGCGAATCACCTATGGATGTACGGATTTGGTCTGAAAAAACTCAGCAAAAAGAAGGGGATTGTTTGACGGCTGATTTTGTATCAACTCTGCCCGAGAAGATAAACATAGACCTTTCACAAAATGACTTGACAAGTTTGCCAAATATCTGGGAACAAGTGAGTAAAGAAAGAAAGATAAGATTCTCTCAGAAATACGGACAGATAGCCTTGTTTATCCCGGTGATGATCGAAGAATCGCTAATCAGGGCAGCAATTCATTTTTGGGATCCTTCATACAGATGCTTTACTTTCAATAGAGAGGACATAACCCCAACCATTGAAGAATACTCAGTCTTACTTGGGATAGAGCTCCAATGTCCAGATAAAGTATATGTTAGAAAGCTGAAGTTCGGACTTTGCAAAAAAGTTAACTAAAATCCTTGGGATTAAAGTAGGAGATTCCAATCTGAGACGTAAAAGAGAACATATTTGCCTACCTTGGGACTTCCTCAAAGCATTCATCGAAAAACATTTGGACGAAGAAAAAGGAATGACTGCTTTCGCTCTGGCTATATACGGGATGATAATCTTTCCAAAGGTGTTGGGGCACATCGAAGTAACAGTAGTGGATTTCTTTGAACAGGTCGAGAACAATAGCAATCCATCACCGGCAATCTTGGCAGAGACTATAAGATCATTGAACTTTTGCCGAAGGAAAGGGGGAGGACGTTTCATAGGGTGTGCTTAGCTGCTACATGTATGGCTTCAAAGTCATTTCGAGTGTGAGAAGAGCTCATTCACAAAACCTTATTTGCAAGGTAGAGCCCCGATTCAGGAATTTTGCAAAAGCAAGTGGACGAAGCACAAAAACAAAGGAGAATGGGTGGCATTTTTCCAGACACTTACTAGCAAGCAATTAAAATGGATGGCACCATGGATGCCCCCCGTGCCAATATTATACCATTGCGGGGAACCATGGGTACAACTCCTGGGTCCATGGGGGGTCGTGAGTTATGCTCCGCTTATGGTGCAAAGGTATGGAACTAAACAGTTTATCCTAGTGACTCATGGGCTCATTCAAGTAGAATTTTCTTATGGGGAGCCAAACGTGTCAAAAAGGGTCGAACAGATAATTCGAGCATGGAAAGATACTTGGAGAATGAGGCTAGGAGCTCTTAGTGATAGTGTCGCTCTATAATATTTGCTATGGACAGCCAACCGAGTTAAGGATTCGGTTATACTTCCAGGGGGAGTCCCACCCCAACCAATTTCTTCACAGCCAAAAGAAATCTCAGAATTCGAGATCACTAAGTAAGAATTCAAGATCGAAAGAGAGAAGATGAAGCAAGAACATCGAAGGCTCCAAAAAGAAATGGAGAATTGGAAGGATAAGGCAGAAATACAAGGAGTCCGAAATCAAAAGATCGTCAGGGAACGTGACACAGCCCAATCAAATCTGAACAATCTACACTTAGAAAACAAGAAGCTAGAATCAGATATGAAGATCGAAAACATCCTCGGGTCATCTCACAGACGCGATAAAGAGCTCCAGAAAGAAGTAAAATGATGGAAACACAAGGCACAAGAAAACGAAAGAAAAATTGTTAAATCTTTCCATGAAAGGCAAAAATGAGAAAATATGTATTCTTCGATCACTGCAAAGTTGGTGGGGTTAAAAACCAAGCTAAAAGATGAGAAGGACAAGTGCTCAAAATTACAAGAAGAAAGGGAGTCTCTCTAGCAACTAACTCAGCATTTGGAACAACAATTGCCCAACCAGAGGAATCAAATTGATGAAATAATGAGGGAATGGAAAGATAGAGAGGCAGATTGGATTTACACCTGTGATTTGGCAACGGATGCTAGTATGAAGTGGAAGGCTGAAAGTTTGGGAAGGCAACAATACATAGAACATTTGGCCACACAAGTCTGCAAAGCAATAAGTAAAGCAAGGGAAATGGTGGAACGAGTGGAGGTTCTGATACAAGAAGTCAATCCTACTGGAAAGTATGGACAACGTCTGCTTAGCTTCCTAAAATAGGCGAAGGATCAATATGAGCAAGTCAAATGTTTTTATGGCTACAACTCTAGGATGATTAATCAAATGTGGAAATGTACTGTGGGATCAATGAGAATCTACTTTTTGAAAATTATGTTAGAGCAAGCATCTCTCAAACGCATTCATTTCATTCCATAAACATCATTAACTCGTGTTACACGTATACATATCTACTCACGAAAAGACCTAGCAAGTAATGAATAAAAAAAGATTTTGATATCGCGCCAGCGATTTAAAATCCCTTTTGAAAATAGCATACACTAATCACAACTAAAATAATTCTCAGTGGTTCCAAGCACAATCAGACTGACAGAAAGTTCAAAGTAGTCCTCTCACCAGTATAATACTAGGTTTAAAACAAAAACCATGGAAAATAGCGCGAATTGAACGGATGGAAAAACTACAGAAAGAGTTGCAAGAACAATTGGCTAGGTCCCAACTAGAAGCAAAAGAACAATTGGCCAGGTCCCAACAGGAAACATGAAAGCAGATTGCAAGGTCACAAGAAGAATCACGTGAACAAATGGCCAAGATGATGGAAATGATGATGAGTCTGACTAGGGGAAAGGGGCAAACTGAAAGTCAAGTGATGGAGACTCAATTAAGAGTTGTAAACCCAAGTGCAGGTTATGTTCAAGTAATAAATTCTCGGGTGTCCGAGGTCGAACCACAGGGAAGCGTATTAGTAAGTATAAGTTTATAAATATATAAGAAAAAGAAAGTAAAAAAAGATATTAGGGAATCAACAACAAAACAAGATAAACAAGATATTAGAGAACAAAATAAACAAAATAACATAAAAGAAATTAAACAAGATATAAAAACAATAAGAAAAGATGTTGAGGTTAGAGAATCCACTCTTGGTGTTATGCTAAGATTAATCTTGTTTTATTACACAATTGAAATTCACACATAAGGGAGATTCCAATCGGAAGGTTTAGCAATTCAGTCCAAATTGTCCAACGTCCATAGCATATGATATTATGTTCATTTGGTGTCCTCAAAACTCACAAAAAGAGTCCAAGCATTCCTTATGCCAAGGTATATGTCTACAACAAATCAAGGTTATGAAACCAAGCATTTACTGTGCCATTTTCATTGTCAATAATGAATCAAGATCTCTACTTTGCAAGTATGATTTTAAACCAAAAGAAAATATTATCTATACTAGTGTTTATAAATGATGATTCATTTTAGCTCATGTTTAAGAGACTAACCTTAGCATTTACCAAGAGCTTCACCTCATCACCTCAACAATATGATTAGCAACACATACTAGATATGAATAAAATGAAAAGAAATGTAAGAAGCATAAGTAAATAAAAAAAGAAAACTAGAGAAAGGAAAGAAGAAGAAAACTTAGAGAATTTTACTACAAAGGCTAATATCCTACCAATGTATAATGTC
This sequence comes from Fremontodendron californicum, assembly GCA_030761205.1. Classification (NCBI taxonomy): domain Eukaryota; kingdom Viridiplantae; phylum Streptophyta; class Magnoliopsida; order Malvales; family Malvaceae; genus Fremontodendron; species Fremontodendron californicum. Next base: position 13,889,223 of record JAULJL010000026.1, read on the forward strand.
TCCCAATACTCATCCAAGGCCTTCTATTTATACACATTTTGGAGGGCTAAATGACAAGAGACAAGCTTTACAAATTTCAAAGGTAGGTATAATAGGTGGGTGCATTTTTCTAACAATTTTCGTCATATTGTATGACAATTCTGATCAGCCAGCTTGATGGTCGATTTTGTCAATGTTGGAGGCTCGATCTGATAAAATGGTCTTCTAGAAACATATACCCCTATCAGTTACGGATCCATAGCCGTTGGAATCAGATCATTTGCGCACGTGGATCGGAAGATATGGTCAAAATACCAAAACGGTGCAGAACAGACGTCATTGCACATCAGCCAACTTGATGGTCGATTTCGCTAGGGAAAACGACTCCGTTTCAAGAAGTGTAAAACATGAAAAAGATAGATATGCCTCTTAGCTTTGCAGGGATACAAAGTTCAGCCTTATTGCTTCAGTGAAACTCGAGATATAGCTGATATGGCAAAAGGTGTCGGAACTGGAACTGAACTGGATTTGCCCTTAATTCTAGTAATCTGAAATCACTCAAAGAAACTTGTGAAAAACACCAAATTACATAAAAATATAAAAGATCATAAACACAATTAGACTAAACAATAATAACTCGTATTTGACACAAAACAATAATAAAACATAACTAAAAACTATATAATTATACGAGTTATCATCAAGTATAACGGAAAATCTTCTTTAAAAAGAGAATGATTCGGAAAGTTTTCGAAATTAATAAAAATTCTATATTTTGCCACGTTTGTTGGAGAATATAGGAAAATTTTAAATTTATAAATTCCGAATCATTTCCAATTAAGAATGGAATTATTTTTCTTTAAATTGGGAATTAACTTGAAATACTAAATTTAAAACCGATTTTTTTCCTAGACTTAAGATAACACACGATTAATAAGGTACCGTTTTATACGGGCGTTGTGGGGGTGCTAATCATTCCCCACACGTAACCGAGTCCCGAACCCGTTTCTTTGATTTCTCTGGTTTAAAACGCAGACTTGAAATTGGTTTTAAAAATGTTTTAATTAATTATTAAAATATTTTATAAAACCGATTTTAATAGGTGGCCGATCACACCTAGCTAAAAAAGATTGGTGGCGACTCCATGTCTTTTTCAAGGTCATTTTCAAAACCTTCAGTTTTCTAGACGAATTAAGTCGACTTTTCCTCGGTTTTGTTTTAATGTCACACTTAATGAATAATAAAGTCTTGCGATGAGGCTCGTTATTTTTTAGGTTGCGACAGCTTGGCGACTCCACTGGGGACTATTAGAGAGTCAGGCCTAGAATTAGTCGTGTGTTATCATAGTCTCGGTTTTGGTTGGTTTAATTAGTATTTAATTTTAATTCCCGCATTTTTTTTAATAAGGAGAATTTTGAAAATAATAAAATGTTTTTAAATATGTTCATACTCATATGCATGCATTTTATTATTGTTCTCTAGTTATTTAAGGTTGTATATTATAATTGTTTGTTGGTTAATGCGTTACACTATTCTTGAATGTTTTTATAAATTGCTAGGGCATTTAGAATAAGGTTTGTAGAATAGGTGGTGAAAGTTTTGTTGTTCCTCCACACACACCACACGTCCATTTGCATATCATGAGCCCTATACCCGGGTTCTGTCCTTTTAGGTGGGAGCAAAGTAACTAAGCCTTCGTGATTAACAATCCGCATGGGTTAGTGAAACACTTCCGGAGTACTAAATTACCTAAGCCTTCGTGATTAACAATCCACATGGGCTAGGGAAATAGACTCTAACGAATTGAACCCGCTTTTATCGAGGTGCCTTACTAGCCTTCACCGGTGACAGTGAGGAGCAATTCGGGGCCTTTAGAACCAATTTACTCTCATATAATGAACCTAGGTGAAGCCATGCCAGATTTTCGTTAGATATACCGAAGATAGGAACACATGGAGGGACATTTCTAAACCTTTTGTTACCTATTTTACGCTCTGAATAAGTTTTGTAGATCGGGCAACGATGTACGTACATCGCCCGTAATAAATGTGTTAATCCATCCCAAAGGAAAAAAACATTTTTGCATTTTGCACATTTCAAGCATCTTTGCATTTTGTACATCGCCCGTAATAAATGTGTTAAACCTTTTGATACCTATATAAGTAGATATTTGTCGGGGCAAAATATTCATTAATTGTTTGAAAAAAATAAAAATCCTTTTTCAAGCATTTTTGCATTTTGCACATTTCATACATGTGTGAATAGTGCATGTACATTTTTTATTGTATTATTGATCTCATTCTTTGCAATAAACAGTTGGTAATTTCATTTGATGATTTCATAAAACCGATAGTGTTGCATGAACATTTGGACATTGTACCATAGTAGGATCCACTACCCTGAAATTCTTTTGAAAATAATATGATCGTTTATTCATAGGAAAAATACATGTTTCAAAAAATCATAAATTTGGAGGCAAATCTTGCATAATGAGATTTTTTGAGTAATCAAGATTTAGGTCCCACCATTTTCGTGTAATCATTGGTTAATTTAGTTGTATCATTTTGACATCATTTCACAGTCCTAACATGCATGGTTCTTCATTGTAGAATACATTTGTGATATACATGGTCATTCTTTGTACCTACCTTTGTATTAATTCATTTATTCTTAGCATGTATCATTTTGACATCATAGCATGCATGGTTCTTCATTGTAGAATACATTTGTGATATACATGGTCATTCTTTGTACCTACCTTTGTATTAATTCATTTATTCTTAGCATGTATGATTTTGACATCATAGCATGCATGGTCATTCATTGTAGAATACATACATGGTCATTATTTGTATATACCAGTGCATCAATTTATTCATTTTTTCTAAATGCATCATATTGGCATTAGATTGCATCCATAGCACACATAGTCATCATAATTTCTCTGTATATGTTCATGCATTAATCATCAGTTTATTCATGCATATAGGAATAGAGCATGTACATTCATAATTGTATTCTTAATCTCATGGCATTTTCATTTGCATGAAAGGGGTTCGAGATATGAGGAAAGAATCGGAGGAACGATTGGGTGCTTTGGAATGAAATCAAGAGGAATTTGGACATGAAATCTTGGAGGTGAAGGAACATCTTACCAAATTGCTGAAAATGGTTGAGGATATGGGTAAGAGTAAAGAGGAACTTTCTCAGGGCTCTGTATCGTCTTCGGATCAACCAAAACCATTAGGTCCAGAACATACAATCCTTGCTGGATCCTGTACTTGTCAATACCACAAAGGATGCAATCCTGATGAAATTATGGACAAAATCGTGAAAATGATTAAACCTGTGAGCCTGATACCAAAGATAGAAACCTCGGATCCTGTACCATACCTGCAAACTGTTCTAGGTCCAAACCAATATCCTCACCCTACTATGGTCCAATCGTCCATTGGGATGACCACTGCGGGATTCCTGAATCCCACTCCATCACCAACAACTGCCAGTTCATACTATTTCTCTCATCAATCACCTTATCTAGCATTTGGGATAGGAACCTCGAGCTATGTACAACCTCCAAAGGCCCCGTGTCCAAATCCATACCATTTCCATGTTGTTTCGCCATATCTCCATGTAAACACTCTGGTTCGGACCTTAGTGCCACCTCCAAGTGCCCCAACTCCTAGGCCATGTGTGACTAAGAAACGACCCCAGGATAAGACCTAAAGGCATTTTGATCCCTTTCCAATCAGCTACCGAGAGCTTCTCCCTATACTGATCCAAAATCACATGGTTGCATGCATCCCATTAAAATCCCTATTACCACCATATCCAAGGTGGTATAATCCAAATGCAAGATGTGATTATCACTGTGGAATTGTTGGCCATAACATTGAAGACTGTATAGCATTCAAAAAGAAAGTGCAAACTTTTATAGATGCCAAGTGGTTGGATCCAACGACACTGATTGATAGAGGATTGGGAAAACGTTATTAGGATTGGGAGATTTACAGCATTGAGGTGGAAAGACTTCGGTCTTATATGATGTAATAGGATTTCACTTATTCAGTAGCCGACTCTTATAGCCTTAGGATGTTAGAAAGAATAAAGTGCTTGTAAAGACAGTTTTAACTACTGCTCAGATTTTATAAAACATAGTTTATACCATTGTGAACATTGATATGGGAATGAATTGACTATGCTTCAAATTTATGAGATGTTGATGATTAAGTTCCTCCGATTCTTATTTCCTCCGTGATATCTTCCCCTTTTGCATTTTGCATCCGATCAATTATTGGTCATACCATACATTCATACATGTATCATGTTAGCATCAGGTTGCATTTATGCATTCATAATCAGCATGATTTTTCTGTATATATCCATGCATTAATTTGCTTATTACATACATCATGTTAGCATTAGGCCGCATTCATGACACACATGGTCAGCATGATTTTCTTTGTATATGCTCTGTATCAATCATTCATTGTTTGCATGTATCATAATTGACACCGTGTTGTATTCATAGGATATATGATCATTCATTGGGAAATACGCTAAAATGTACATGATTATTCATTGCATATATCCATGAGTTGATTTGTTTATTCTTTACTTGCAACATGTTGGCATCGTGATTGCATTTATTACATACATGGTCAGCATGTTTCCACTATATATGTCCATACATCATTTTTTTTATTCTTCACATGCATCAAATGACAATCATGGCTCATTCATCATGATATACATTTGGGGGAAATAAAACAGAAGTTGGCTTGGCTTTAGGAGTCTTTGAAAGAATTTTCATTTCAAATCAGAGGTATAAGAAGTACTGAGTACCCTTTTGATACAGGCTAGTGCTATGGAGAATGAACAAGTTGCCTAAATGGAAAGAATGGAAAAGGTACATGAAGAATTGCGAGAACAGCTAGCAAAGTCTCAAGCAGAATCTAAGGATCATATGACTAAATTGATGGAGCTGATGTCCGCCGTAATCAAGGGAAAAGGATACACCGAAAACTTTGTCGCCAGGAAAGGGTTAGAGGCACAAAAGGGTCAGAATGAGGTTGTAATGATTGATGCCCAAAACACAGTTAACCTCGTCAATGTCCTAAACTCAGATGATCCAGCTGAACAGGCAAAGTTGAAAATGGTTGCAGTAAATGAGGTTGAGTTGGCAGATTCCCAAGGAAAATATCAGTTGTTAGATGAAAGGCTCCGGGCAGTAGAAAGTACAGATGTATTTGGGAGTTTAGATGAGAAAGAACGATGTTTGGTCCTCTATTTAGTCATTCCTCCTAAGTTCAAGATCCCTGACTTTGTGAAATATGACGGGATGACCAATCCATCAGTACATCACTATGTTCTGCCGGAAGATGACAAGTCATATAGATAATGGTAAGCTTTTGATTCACTGCTTTCAGGATAGCTTCAGCGGGTCCGCAATTAAGTGGTATAGTCAGTTGAGCAAGGATCAGATTCGCTCTTGGAATGACCTGGCTAAGGTTTTTCTAAACCAGTACAAGCATATGACCGACATGGCGCATGATCGTCTCACCTTGCAAAATATGAAGAAAAGAGCTACTGAGAGCTTCAAAGAATATGCGCAACGGTGGAGGAGCCTGGCCGCCCAAGTACAACCGCCCTTAACTCAGAAGGAAACCACTGTCATTTTTGTGAATACACTGCAGGCCCTGTACTATGATATACTTGTCGACAACACCACGAAGAAAAGAGCTACTGAGAGCTTCAAAGAATATGCGCAATGGTGGAGGAGCCTGGCCGCCCAAGTACAACCGCCCTTAACTCAGAAGGAAACCACTGTCATTTTTGTGAATACACTGCAGGCCCTGTACTATGATATACTTGTCGACAACACCACGAAGAATTTTTCGGACATGGTAATTTCAGGGGAGATGATTGAGAATGCTATCAAGGATGGGAAAATTGAAGGAGAAAGAACATCCAATACCAAGAAAAAGGGGGCATCTAAAAAGAAAAAGAAAGATACCCAAGTCGTGGAAGGCTTTGCCTCACCTCCCCAATTCTCCTCGTATCAGCCATTTTACTCTAACCTGAACAATGTCTCTCAAGGTTTTTATCCCTACCAACCAATGACTGCAACTACACCAGAATTTATATCTGTCTATCAATCGAACACCCTTGGGAATAATCGAAGGGGGCATAAGAAGCGAAAAAGAAATCAGGATGACCCGATTCCTGTGACATATAGTGAGCTATTACCTCAACTCATCTAGAATCACCTTGTGACAACCATGCAATTAGAGCCTCTGAAGCCCCTTTATCCGAGCTTGTATGATGCTAATGAGTGTTGTGGTTATCATTCTGGCAATCAAGGTCACTCAACAGAGAACTGCCCCGCTTTGAAGTACAAGGTCAGAGATCTCATCAAGGCTGGTTCGATAAGTTTTGAAGATAGGAAAGCCAAGTGTCATAAGAAACATGATGCATGATCATATTAGGTTTTTGACACATGTAGTTCTATACACTGTGATGATGAAAGCACTTGTCTCATGTTAACATCTACATGAATTAAATGAATTTTGAATTTTAAATGCTTTGTGTTTGTTATGTCTTAACAATAATTTGAATTTGCAAAAACAAGAATTAATGAATTTTAATAATGGACAGTCTCGAGAATATTGTTGATCATTGTTAGACATGACCCAACACCCTCCCCCCTCTTTTTTGGGCTTCTCTATGCCTAAACCTTTGAATCGAGAACACTTGAAAGACCTAATGCTTCAAGGAATATGAATTATTGAACTTCATAAAACCATTGTCATCAAAGAATAAGCAAAGACGTAGATCTTAGTCTAGGCTATGAACAAAGGAATGAACTTTTTTTATAAAAAAAAAAAATCGAACTCCTTGAAATTCAAACAAATGAGACTTTCTTTCAAGAATTTATATCATGGTAATTTGGTCTGTGTCAAGGTTGTGCCAAAACCATTCATGTCATTTTCATCAAACCACAAAACACTAATTGCCCAAACATCACTTCATGATTGACACCTTGGGGTACAATGATTAAACTAGATTATCCCTTGTCCTAGAGAAAACTCGTTTTTGGATCATATTTTCCTGTCTCTTCAAAGAACTCAGATTTGAAATTCAGTATTTTCAGTACAGACCTAGACTTGCTATGTTCCTCGTTGATACAAATACTCATGGTTAATCAAATTGGGGCATCATATGTGGAAATGATGGATACATGGTGAATAAGGATAGACTAACGCATGAATCATTGGGGCATGCGATGAAAAAAGAAGAAAATTTGTGATACCATGCATATGAGAATTCGTATGATTCCAAAGTGCAAAATGAAATTCTAAATATCTATTTCCCCTGGGGATTGCTTTTCAATGTGAATATTTGTGCTTGACATGAGAAATGGCCATCTTTCATATCTCTTTCGCATAAAAAAGAAATTATCTATAGTTACCCCTTTTAAGCCAAAAAAAATCTTTCTTCTTTGAACCCTGATCAAGGATCACCCTCTACACTGGGGAGCAAATGCGAGGAAAGATCTTTTTAAAGATCATTGAGAAATGAGTCCTAGCTCAAAGACAGATACAAAGCAAATGGAGCTCCGAATAAATACGGGCTCACTCTGCCAAAAGAAAAAGAGAAGGAAAATATGGCGAAATGAAAGCCAAGAAAAACAAAAGCAAAAAAAAAAAGGCAAATTGGAAGCCAAGAACAAAGAAGAAAAGGCGCAAAAGTCAAAAGGAAATAAATGTCCAAGAAGGGACAAATGCTTCAAAGAGAATCCTCCTCAAGAAATGATCCTTGATCTGATTACCCTCAAACACATATTTTGGGCCTATTTATCCTTTCTTTCTGAACCCTGAGCCATGGCCTACATTATGTACTTTAAAAGTCCATTTTGATCAAGCATGAATATTTAATTTGAAAGGTTTTTCCTCAGATTTTATCCCATCTCATCGAATTATCATTTCACTAAGGAAGAATTTAGAATTCTCAAGTATATGGTAGAACAAAAAAAAAAAGAGAAAAATTGGAAAGAATAGGACTCTAGGGAGAAAACCCAAAAATGGGCGGTCTAGAGTAAAATGAAAATTTTTGATGCCATCTATGAAAGTGCCGATACCACAAAAAGAGAAGGTCATCTTAAAAAAGTGGTCACCGAGGAACATTTAAGAATTCCTGAACCTCCCATACTGTCAACTCTCATTCGGAAGATTGTCTTCAAAAAACTGAAACTTTTTTTCTCCAAGATTAAACTTTCCGGTTTAAACATCCCAGCCAATCTTGACACTTGTCAAAATTCCTTGATATGGAAACTAAAAGAATGTTGAATTTGTTTGGTTCTCAATGAATTAATGATTTATAAAATCTGTTCCATTTGTGAGCCTAGTAGGGATATACATTTTTGTCATGAAGTTTTCCTGGAAAAGCCAGAATCTTGTTATACCAAGCCTTACCAATCCCAGTTAAAAAAAAAAAAAGATTGACACTTAGAGAAATTTCTAACAATGATCATCAGTCTTCAAAAGATTTGTACATCACACATTGTGGCGTTAATATTTTTTTTTTCAGAAGTTTTCAAAATGAGAAAACAAATAAAGATTTTTTTTGAAATACCCATTTTGATGTTGACATGAGACAAGGATTTTTCTAACCCAAAGGTATAGAACTGCCAGGATATGTTCTGACTTTCAGATATGAGAAGAAGAAATAGAACCCAGTTCAGATCTCTATTGATGAAAGTTTGAAAACTGTTGGAGCAAAGAGAATAGCCAAAATGAATTGAAGATATACTCTGATGTGAAGAGGAAAAAATGAATTTGAAAGGCTAAGCCAAAGTCTAGAAAAACAACCGGGGGCATTTGCATCACTCATGAACACTCATCTCTTTATCGAGCTTTTGCATCTGCACAGTGTCGGCAAGCATTTGCATCATTCATGGGTATTTGCATTGGCATTATTCCATAAGCATCTGCATTTTACCTTTACATTTACATTCTTCATGGAATTCATATTTGCGTCGTCTCAAGCAACTGCATCATTTCTAGAATCATTGCATTTTCATTATTGTGTGGAAATTGTAGTTACACCATTCATAAACCAGTTACATGAACACAATTAGTAGGGGCATCTGCATCATGAAACATGGGCATAAATCCAGGCCATTTGCATCTGCACCAAGAAATATTTACATCAATCCAAACCATATACATTTGCACCATGAAGCATGAGCACCTTGTTAAAGACATGTGCATCTGCATCATTTCTCAAAGCTTCTGGAGGAGTTACCCAGAATTTTACAATGAGCAAACCATTGATAGTGATAGCCAAAGCTTCTGGAGGAGTTACCCTGAATTTTACAATGAGCAAGTCTTTGGTGGTGATAGACAAAGCTTTTGGAGGAGTTACCCTGAATTTTACAAATGAGCAAACCTTTGGTGGTGATAGCCAAAGCTTCTGGTGGTGATAGCCAAAGCTTCTGGAGGAGTTACCCAGAATTTTACAAATGTGCAAACCTTTGGTGGTGATAGCCAAAGCTTCTGGAGGGGATATCTAGAATTTTACAAATTTTAAAAGTGAACAGGTCTTCGGTGGTGATAGCTAAAGCCTCTGGTGGAAATATCCAAGGTTTTATAATTTTGAAAAATGAGAAATCTTCTTCTGGAGGAGTTACCCATAATTTTATTTAACATGTGCATCTACATCAAGAAGTATTTGCATCAATCTAAGTTATTTGAATCTGCATCAAGAAAATTTGCATCAAATCAAGTCATTTACATTTGCATCAAAGACATTTGCACCATTCTAAGACATTTGCATTTGCATCATGAAGCATTTGCATAATCTCTTAAAGCTTTTAGGTATAATCGAACTCGTTTTGCTTCTCAAATGAGTCGAGCTCCGAGACCACCGTCGAGGTAATTTATTTTATTTTGAACTCGTCGAACCCATAATTTTAACACGTTTTTAAAAAAAATGAACAAGTCTTCGGTGGTGACAGCTGAAGCTTCTGGAGGAGATATCCAAAATTTTTACAAATTTTAAACAGCGAGAAAATCTTCGGTAATGATAGCTGAAGCCTCTATAGAGATATCCAGAGTTTTAAAATCCTTTGAAAAGGTAGAAAGTCTTCGGTGGTGATAGCTGAAACTTCTGGAGGTGATACCCAGAAATTTTACAAATTCTAAACAGTGAGAAAGTCTTCGGTGGTGACAGCTGAAGCTTTTGGAGGATATACCCAGAATTTTATAAATTTTAAACAGTGAGAAAATCTTCGATAGTGATAGCCGAAGCCTCTGTGGAAATATCCAGAGTTTAAAATTTTTTGAAAAGGGAGAAAGTCTTCGGTTGTGATAGCTGAAGCCTCTGTGGAGATATCCAGAGTTTTAAAATCGTTTGAAAAGGTAGAAAGTCTTTGGTGGTGATAGCCAAAGCCTCTGGTGGAGATATTCAGAGTTTTATAGTTTTAAAAATGAGAAAGACTTTGGTGGTGATAGCCGAAGCTTCTGGAAGAGATACCCAGAATTTTAAACACAGCTGAGAACAAGACAGGTTAAGACCCCGAGACCATCGTCGAGGTCATTTCTTTTCTTGCAAATCGAATTCGTTTCCTTAAGACGGGTCGAGCCTTGATTAGTCAGGGAATTTAATTTAAGGACAAAATCTTCATTTTACAGCTTTTTCAACCAAAAAAATGAAAAAAGGAAAAAGGAAAATGAAAAAATGAAAAAAAAAAAAGAAAAAGAAAAAAAATGAAGAAAAAAAAAGAAAAAAAATGAAGAAATGAAAAAATGAAAAAAAAAGAAAACCCTTTCCCTTTCCTTCACATATGATTTCATTGAACGTACAAATTAGTGTTTGTTTATCGTTGCCTGATTCCTGATTCTCAGCAATAGCCAAAGAGGGACAGTTGTAGACACCTAATTTTGTCCGGGCCACTAAACAGGTATGTTTTCTTCCTAAATTGAGGTTTCAGAATGTAAAACGACTTTTTTTCATCCTGCAGGTGGTATCCGAGACTTAGTTTAAGAATGCGAGCATAAAAAGTCAAACTTGAAAAAAGTCAACCTCAAAAAAAATCAACCCCGAAAAAGTCAACCCCAAAAAGTCAACTATTGAAAAAATCAACCCACTTTCAAAATCGAGATTTGGAATTCAATTGAAAAATTGAAAAATAATTTTGATAATCCGAGGTCTACATCGAAAGATATGGAGTTCGGAAGTTGGGATTTGGAGATTCAATAGAAAGAAAACCCTAATCTAGAAATTTGGAGAAAAGTGCTTAAACGATCGAATTGGTCAAAATTGAAGGTTCCAAATGAAAGATAAGCACTGACTACGGGTAATGGAGAAGCCACTTGAAAGAAAAACCGAAAGAAAAGTCAATTCGGGAGAAAATCGAGAATTAGGGTTTTTGGTGGGTTTTAGTGAAATCGGGAAGAATCACAGAAATGGCCCGACTAGGTAAGACCAAATCCCCCAATGGATGAGGAATGATTAAAAAGGGATAGCCCAAGGCTCAGCTTGAAGAAAATCTAAAAATCGGACTTGTTTTGAGCAAAACCGAGTTTCGGGGTAAAAGGGCAAAATTGGAACATCTGGGAAAAATAGCAAATGGACTCCGAAAATTCTGAAAATTTGCAAATCACACATTTAAATTATTTGGAAGAGATTGGCGAAAGAAAATCTTGATTCGGAGTTCGTTTTCAAAATGGCCAAATCATGAGCTTCTTATGTAGTAATTCAAGAAGAAAAATCCTGAAAAATAGCAAATGAGCTCCAAATCTTCTAAAATTTTGCAAATATAATTTTTAAATTATTTGACAGAGATTGGCGAAAGAAAATCTTGATTCGGAGTTCGTTTGCAAAATGGCCAAATCCCGGGCCTCCTATACAATAATTCAAGAAGATAAATCCCGAAAAAATACCAAATGAGCTCCAAAAATTATGAAAACTTTCAGATCACACTTTTAAATTATTTGGAAGAGATTGCTGAAGAAAAACCTTGATTTGGAGCTCGTTTAAAAAATGGTAAATTTGGGGGCATGAAAAGGCATTTTTGGAAGAAAAAATCCAAATAATTAGCAAACGGACTCGAAAAATTTTGAAAACTTCCAAAATTCAATATTTTATTATTTTAAAAGTATTAAAAAAAGAAAAATTGAATTTGGAGTCAGTTTGATATTTATTTGCATCCGGGGGGGCAAAACAGTCATTTCACCCAAGCAACCGAAAAAGGCTTCTTTTGGCCTTTCAAAAAATTAGACTTGGGCTGGAAAAGAGAAGTGCTGGCCTGCCAAGACCCAAAGGAAAGAGGGAGCTTCTGATTTTTCAATCAAATGGCCAAGAATTAAGAGTTAGTTAGAGATTCTTTTAAATCAAGCCATTGTGATTAAGCCACATAGGCCAAGAGAGAGTGTCAACATTATTCTTGAATAGATGTAATTATGGACAGCTGCCATGCTAATCTAAGGGTGGTAATTTCATGATTTTTCACCTTGAATTATTAGCCATTTGATGGAAAATTGGTTTGGAAAAAATGACAACATTGTGGAGGAGAGAGAGGGGTATTCGGCCAGCACTAATAGGGAAGGGCAGAATTCATTTTAGAGACTTTCATTTTGGCTGATTTCTCTTAGTTTTTCTTAGTTTTTCTCTCATTGGTTGAAAGCAAAAAAGAAAACGTTTAGAAAAGAAAGGAAAGGAAAGTTTGAAGAGATAAAGCTTGAAATATAGCTTCTTGAGGTTGCTCTTGAGCACCAACTCTTGCACTTTCTTGATTTTCCATTCTTTTTTTTGCTATTTTGATTATTATTTGGTGAGTTTCCTTTTTAAATAAATGTTTTTTTATTGTTCTTATTAAGTTCTTTCTTCATCTCTTTCTTAAATATTTCTTACAATTTTTTTTTTTACATTTTTCTCACCATGGCCGAATGGCCTACATTTTTTATTAAGGTTGCTGTTTTGTTTATTTTATCATGTTATTATTGTTATTTTCTTTAATCTTGATGTTTTAAGTGTTATTCTACTTCATACTTGAGTCATATTTTAATTTGGTTGCTTTGTTTGTTGCCATTTATGATTTAAATATCATGTTCTTGCATTTTTAATTTTCTATTTTCATAATGTTTAAATTTGTTGATGTTTTATATTTAGTATATCAAGTGTTTGTGAAAATGCTTGTGTTGTGTTTGCATGATTTGAGTTTTATATTTTAGTTGAGCATGTTAGTATATCAAGTGTTTGTGAAAATGCTTGTTTGGTTTTAGTATTTCTACTTTGTGTTTGCATGTTTTGAGTGTTATATTTTAGTTGCGCATGTTAGTATATCAAGTGTTTGTGAAAATGCCATGCTTGTTGGAGCTTGAGGCCATTCGGCTACTCCATGTGTTTTGCATTGTGTGTTGCATTTTTGCCATGTCAGTTGGTAGGTTTTACATTTGCATGACATTTGATTTAGTTTTGCATGTTAGTATACCAAGTGTTTGTGAAAATGCCATGCTTGTTAGGTAGGAACCATAGGCCATTCGGCCACTCTTTGAATTCTAGCATTGTATGTGCATTATTGCCATGTTAGTTGGTAGGTTAGCATTTGCATGATATTTGGTTGAGTTTTTGGTTTAAACATGCTTTGTGTTTGTGAAAATGCCATGCATATTTTAGTTATTAGGTTTGGTTTATTTTCCATGCATGTTCATGCATTTTAGACCTAGGTTGCATTAAATGTCATGCAAATTCATTTAGGTCTAGGTCACTATGTGGATGCCATGCATTTTTTCATGACATTTAGGTTTAAACTCATGCATTTCATGCATCATATTTGCTGTAATTTTTCATGCATTTCATGTTCATGCCACTTGAATAATGACTTAGGCCAATCAATGACTCAAAGTCATGCCCACTTGAGCATATTTGTGGAAAATTAAGAGTTGTCAAATTGATTATTCTACCTTTGTGATTTTTTCTACTTTGCCAATTTTTATCTAACTTTCAAAAAGTCCTAGCTACTGTTTGTAAGTCATTTTGTGAGTCTTAAATGTTTTTACTTTGATTTTTAAATGATTTTATCAAAGGCAAAAATGTATTTTGACAAAAACAGTTTTTTTTTTTCACCCAGTACTCGTACTTTTCCGATTTTTCTGGGCATTCATCTTTAATCAGAAAATTAAGCTGATTTTTTCCCGAGTATTTTTACATGTACTGAGTCTCCAGTATGTTTTTCAGAATTTTTTGAATTTTTAAAAATAGGGTAAAAAAATCGTGGCTTAAAACTTGATAGTGGAGTCAAAATTGAATTAAAAGAAAATTCATTTTTCTGTTTTGGTTAAGTTACTTAGAGGGGGCTGATTAGGAAGATTAGCTACTGAATTAGGGTAGTTTCTAAGCCTTTTTAAACACTTAAAATGATTTTTTAAGTCTCGGGTTAAGGGTGATCAAGTCCGGGGTTTTAAACTTAGGAAATTAGAGCCATTTAAAAAAAAGATTTGACCCAGTTTTTATTTTTAATTCAAGCTTTTCAAAATTGTTTTCAAACAATCACAAAGTATTTTGGTTTTAGAATATTTAATTTGACATATTTTCCTAAGGTAGCCGGATATCTTTTTAGATATACGGATTCCCTTAATAAAAGGAAAAAATACATTTTCATGCGTTGCATTTTCCATATTCATGCATTTTATATAATATGTGATTTTTACTATGATAATTTTTATGATATTGTTATGATTTTGAGTTATGTTATATTGTTTATTATATGATTTGGAATATTACATGATGTCCTATACTTTTTATTTAGTTATGCTTGACATATTATTTAGCATATACTATGTTCATGCATTATTATTTTTATTTTTATTTTCATGCATATTATATGATAGCATTATTTTATATTCCATGTCATTTAAATTATATGCCATATCATTCATATTTGCTATGTAATTTAAATCATTTCATTTCATATAGAATATATTATGTTACTTAGGTCATTTCATTTCATGTAGAATATATTATATTACCTAGGTCACTTCATTTCATTTAGGATATATTATGTCACTTAGGATATTACATTTCATTTAGAATATATCATATAACTTAGGATATTACATTTCATATAGCATATATTATGTACCTAGGTCATTTCATTTAGAATATGTCATATAACTTAGGATATTTTATTTCATTTAGAATATGCTAAGGCATTCAAATTATGTCATATCATTTAGGTTGCATTATATTAATTAGATTTTGCTATGTCATTTTATTTATGTCATGCATATACATATTCATATCTTTTAAATGTTTTCAAAAAAGGATAATGATTTTCAATAAAAAAAAGATTTTCCCTAGTTAAAATAATTCATGAGTTCTCTGTCGGGTTTGCTGGGGAGGATATCATCAATTATCATTAATAACGGAATATCTTCTTTAAAAAGAGAATGATTCGGAAAGTTTTCGAAATTAATAAAATTATATATTTTGCCACGTTTGTTGGGGAATATAGGAAAATTTTAAATTTATAAATTCCGAATCATTTTCAATTAAAAATGGAATTATTTTTCTTTAAATTGGGAATTAACTTGAAATACTAAATTTAAAACCGATTTTTTACCGAGACTTAAGATAACACACGATTAATAAGGTACCGTTTTATACGGGCGTTGTGGGGGTGCTAATCCTTCCCCGCACGTAACCGAGTCCCGAACCCGTTTCTTTGATTTCTCTGGTTTAAAACGCAGACTTAAAATTGATTTTAAAATTGTTTTAATTAATTTTTAAAATATTTTATAAAATCGATTTTAATAGGTGGCCGATCACACCTAGCTAAAAAAGATTGGTGGCAACTCCATGTCTTTTTCAAGGTCATTTTCAAAACCTTCAGTTTTCTAAAGGAATTAAGTCGACTTTTCCTCGGTTTTTTTTAATGTCACACTTAATGAACAATAAAATCTTGCGATGAGAGTCGTTATTTTTTAGGTTGCGACACCCTTCATTTCACATCACTATGTTCTGTCGCAAAATGGCTGGGCATACTCATAACGATAAATTATTGATCCACTGTTTTCAAGACAGTCTGAAAGGATCAGCCGCAAGGTGGTACAACCAACTAGATCATGGTCGCATTCATACTTGGACAGATCTGGCAAGAGCTTTTCTAACCCAGTACAAGCACATGGCTGACATGGCACCTGATAGGTTATCCTTACAGAACATAGAGAAGAAGACGGGAGAAGGTTTCAAATAAAACGCCCATAAATGGAGAGATATGGCAGCTCAAGTGCAACCACCCCTCATTGAAAGAGAAACTACCGTGTTGTTTATCAACACATTGCGAGGGCCATATTATGACAGGCTGGTCGGTAACGCTACCAAAAATTTTGCCGACATGATCATTTCCGGCAAAATGATAGAAAATGCTATAAAGAGCGGCAAGATTGAAGGAGTTGACACAGCAAATTTCAAGAAGATAGGTGTGATAAAGAAGAAGGAAGGAGAAGTACAGGCCGTTTCGTATGAGAATCGACCACCACGAAATTTTACCCCTTTCTCTACAAACCAACCCTACATTTACTCACCCAACCCATACCCATATCCTTCTACACAATCCCAATACCCGATGAGCTATCGACCTTCGATGCCAGTATATTCACCATCACCCATGCCAGCGCCCGTATACACAACCCCTACGCCTGTTCTTAACCCGGCCAATCCAATCAACAACGTAGGGACTAACCAAAGGGGACCCCAACAGTTTCAACCAAGACCCTCGTTCGACCCCATTCCCATGACATACACCCAACTCTTCCCCAAGCTAATCCAAAACCACTTAGTAGCACCTGTGTTCCTTGAACCCATGAAACCCCCATATCCGAGGTGGTACGACCCAAACGTGAATTGTGATTATCACGAAGGCAACCCGGGTCATTCTCTGGAGAATTGCACTGCCTTTAAACACAAGGTGCAAAGCCTGATCAGGACTGGTTATATAAACTTCACAACCAAGGGAGAGCCTAACGTCACTACAAATTCGTTACCTGATCATGGGAAAGCGGTAGTGAATACAATAGTGGAGAGAAAAGGTTGTCGGGTTTTGTCTAGGGTTGAGGACGTTCGGACTCATATGGAAGAAGTGTTGGATACTATGATTAAGGTGGGGCTGTATAAACCAGTCAACATGGGGCAAAGAATTTTGAGGCTGGAATCAGACAATGGATACTTCTGTAGGTATCACGGGGATTTGGTAGGACATACTATCGAGCAATGCTCCAATTTTCAGGATAAAATTCAAAAGATGATGGATGTCGGTGTAGCAGAATTCTCCACAGAACGGGAATAAGAATCAGTGGATGTGAGGAAACACCAAAGGCTACTGAATGGGTCAAGCCAAAGCCATTAGTCATCTACTATGAAGAAACCCAGAACCCGCTAGTGAAAGAAACACCGAGGGTATCAAAGCCGATAGTAACTATCGAAGTACCAAGTCCTTTTCCACTTAGGAATGGCAAGGCTGTGCACTGAAAATACGACGATGAAGTTATATCGCCAAAATCTAATCATACTACACAGTAGTTAATATTTCTACGGCTGCAGTAGACATTACCAGTATTGGAGGTTTTACAAGAAGTGGGAGATACTATACACCCGAAGTAGCAGAAATTGCCAAAAAAGTGAAAGCTAAAACTGATGAAGGAGAGATTATCCTGGAAAACTAAATCGAGCAAAGAAAGAACAAGCCAGTAACAGGGGAGGAAGCCTGTGAATTCTTTAAATTTATCAAGCACAGTGAATATATCGTGGTGGAACAGTTAAAGCGCTCACCAGCTCGTATTTCCATCTTGGAATTGTAGACAAATTCAGAACCCCAACGAAGGGCCCTCTTAAAAGTACTAAATAAGGCGTATAGAGAAGTTAGATCAAGTAGTAGAAAATATGGCTGTCAATAATTTCATAGCTTTCAGCGATGAAGAAATCTCGCCGGAAGGGACAGGCAGTACCAAGGCCCTCCATATCACCGCTCGGTACAAAAGCCATATCATTGCAAAAGTGCTTATCGACAATGGTTCCGCATTAAATGCCATGCCTATGACTACGCTGGTCAAATTGCCTATCGACATGTCCCACATGAAGAACAGTCATATGATAGTACAGGCATTTGATGGGACCCATAGACAGGTGGTAGGACAGATCGATTTACCAATGCAGGTTGGCCCTTGCACATTTGATTTCACCTTTTAGGTTATGGATATCATCCCTTCGTACAATGTCTTGCTGGGAAAACCCTGGATTCACATGGCTGGTGCTATTCCGTCCACTATACATCAGAAGGTAAAATTTAGAGTTGATGAGCATGTAATAATTGTGGATGGGGAAGAAGACTTAATTGTATCAAAACTCTCGAGTATTCCTTACATAGAGGCTGCAGAAGAAGCATGGGAATGCTCTTTCCGAACCTTGGAGTTTGTTAACACCACATTTGTAGGAGAAGGTTCTAAGATACCTGTGCCTCATTTATCTTACGTCACTCAAAACAGCCTTGTTCAGGTGGTTGGAAAAGATTGTCGAGCCGGGGCCAATCTAGGAAAGGACCTACAAGGAATCCAAAGGTGGATAAGTGTGATTGGAAAATGGGACAAGTTTGGTTTGGGATACAAGCCAACTAGAGAAGACAAAGAGAGAATGATAAGAGAAAGAAAAAAAACAGAGGCTTGCAAGACTAAAAGGTCATGAGATGGAGACCCGAAGGATCTATATCCCCTACCTCTATGAGACATTTCGATCGGCGGGTTTTATTTTTTTCGATTTACCAGTTAGAACCAAGCCTGTCGTGATTTTGGAAGGAATGTTCGCGGAATTCTGCATCCAGATGCTGGAACAAGAGAAAGAAGAGGGAAGTCAAACAGAGGAAGAGGCCATCTACCCATGCCCCTCAGGATTTGAATTGAAGAATTGGCATGCTATAGACTTACCAGCTGTATTTAGGTATCTTTCTGATTAACAAACTAAGTCGTCAAACACTTCTGCCCAAGAGTGTTATGAAAGTTTCTTTTTGTGCATGGGCTCTTTTTATGAAATTATCGTTTTAATGAATGACAAATCATGATGCATTTCGTTTCAATTCATTTGCCACTTCTTTTTGTCCATCCTTTCTATTTTGCTCCTATACAAATATCTATATTCTTTTGCTTCCACCACAGGTCCCCTATTAATGAATGCGAAAACAATCTCATCGATGGTTCGAAAATCAATTTTGAGAAATGTATTGACGTCGACGAAATTGAAGACGAAGAGATTGCTGAAAACTATGACTTACCTCCTGACTTGTTGAGATTGATAGAGTCAGAAGAAAAACAAATTATGCCTCATCAGGAGATAACAGAGTTTGTTAATCTGGGAAATGAGAATGATAAGAAAGAAATAAAAATCAGCACTTCACTTTCAGTGACACAAAAACAAGAATTGACAGAACTGCTCCATGAATATGCGGATGTGTTCGCATGGTCCTATCAGGACATGCCAGGGCTTGGTACGAATATCGTGGTGCACCGATTGCCCTTAAGGCCAGAATGCAAACCGGTGAAACAAAAGTTGAGACGAATAAAGCCCGAAATGCTTCTAAAAATCAAAGAAGTAAAAAAATAGTTTGACACAGGATTTTTGAAAGTCACCAAGTATCCTGAATGGATGGCAAACATAGTCCCAGTCCCGAAGAAAGAAGGGAAAGTACGGATGTGTGTTGATTATCGGGACCTAAACAGGGCCAGTCCGAAAGGTTGTTGTCCATTACCCCATATCGATACCTTGGTGGATAATACCGCCAGGCACTTATGGTTCTCATTTTATGGATGGATTTTCGGGCTACAACCAAATCAATATGGTGCCAGAAGACATGGAAAAAACCACATTTGTGACAATGTGGGGGACTTTTTGTTATAAAGTGATGCCATTTGGGCTAAATAATGCTGGGGCGACTTACCAGAGAGCAATGGTGACCCTCTTCCATGATATGATGGACAAAGAAGTAGAAATTTATGTCGACGACATGATCGCAAAGTCACGTGAAGATGAGGACCATGTGGTTAATCTGAGAAAGTTGTTCGATCGGTTAAGAAAGTTCCAGCTTAAGCTCAATCCCGCCAAATACACGTTTGGTGTAACATCCGGCAATCTACTAGGCTTTATTGTTAATGAGAAAGGAATCGAAGTAGACCCTGACAAGATACGCGCTATCCAGAACTTATCCCCACCCCGGACACAGAAAGAAGTAAGAGGATTTCTGGGGAGACTGAATTACATTGTCCGTTTTATTTCCCAACTCACGGCCAAATGTGATCCGATTTTCAGACTCTTTAGGAAATGAGACCAGGGTAAATGGGACAAAGATTGCCAAGCAGCATTCGATAAAGTGAAAGAGTATCTTACCAACCCACCGGTGTTGGTACCGCCCACTCCGGGAAGGTCACTTTTTTTGTATTTGGTAGTACATGAGAAGTCCATAGGATGTGTATTGGGACAACAAGATGAGACAAGTAAAAAAGAGCATGCCATTTACTACTTGAGTAAAAAGTTTATCGATTACGAGGCCAAATACTCGACAGTAGAAAAGGTGTGTTGTGCACTAGCTTGGACTACTCGTAGACTCCGCTAGTACATGTTGTATCATACAACATTACTTATTGCTAAATTGGACCCCATTAAGTACATATTTGAGAAACCCTCGTTGTTAGGAAGATTAGCAAGATAGCAGGTTCTACTCTTTGAGTATGACATCACTTGTGTCTTGCAAAAGGCCATAAAAGGGAGTGCAGTGGCCTAATTTCCCAACTTTCTGAGTATGATAGATGGACGAGGAAAATGAAACCCGACAGCAATAGGAAGTTGGGAATCACCATGATAACCAAGAAAAAGGTACATTTATTTTCTCAAGTGATAGAGCCTCTGTTGAGAGGAGCAAATTATTTTTCAACAGTAATAGAGCCTCTGTTGAGAGGAGCAATTTATTTCTCAAGTGATAGAGCCTCTGTTGAGAGAAGCAATTTATTCTCCAAGTGATAGAGCCTCTGTTGAGAGGAGCAATTTATTCTTTAAGTGATAGAGCCTCTGTTGAGAGGAGCAATTTATTCTTTAAGTGATAGAGCCTCTGTTGAGAGGAGCAATTTATTCTTCAAGTGATAGAGCCTTTGTTGAGAGGAGCAATTTATTCTCCAATTGATAGAGCCTCTGTTGAGAGGAGTAATTTATTCTTTAAGTGATAGAGCCTCTGTTGAGAGGAGCAATTTATTTTTCAAGTGATAGAGCCTTTGTTGAGAGGAGCAATTTATTTTTCAAGTGATAGAGCCTCTGTTGAGAGGAGCAATTTATTTTTTCAAGTGATAGAGCCTCTGTTGAGAGGAGCAATTTATTTCTCAAATGATAGAGCCTCTGTTGAGAGGAGCAATTTTTTTTTCCAGATGAGCATCGTTTTTAAACTTCAAAGTCAAGGAGCCTCTCATGAGAGGAGCATCGTTTTAAACTCACAAGTTTTCGAGCCTCTGATGAGAGGAGCATCGATTTGAAATTCCCAAGTTTTCGAGCCTCTGATGAGAGGAGATCGTTTTAAATTCACAAGTATTCGAGTCTCTGATGAGACGAGCATCGTTTTAAATTCCAAAGTAATAGAGCCTCTGTTGAGATGAGCAGTTATTAATCACGGACGACATTGCCCAGCATGCCCAAAACCCAAACCCTGATGGCCCAGCATGCCAAAACCCAAGCCCAATCCCCCAAACAGGCCCAACAAAACCCAAGGCCTGCCAGCAGCCTTTCCCCCCAAATCAGACCTAACCTAGCCCAACAAGGCCCAAGCCCACTAACCCAAACACGGCCCAATGGCCACCAACCCTTCCCCCCTAAACAACCCTAGCAGCCTTCCCCCTCTCCTGTCACCGCCTCCACCGCCTCTCCACCGCCCCACCCAGCCACCCAAACACTGCCACCTAACCCCCTACTTGCCCTGCCAGCCACCCACCGAACCAACCCCACGCTGCCAGCTCCCCACTGCCACCGCCACAACCCCCTATAAAATCCCCCAAGATTCGAAACCAAAAAGGAAATCAGAGGCAAGAGAGATCCGAAACTAGAAAAAAAAATTCGAAACAAAAAAAAAAGAAAAAAAAAAGATTCGGACAGATCCGAAGCCACAAAAAACCAGTAAAAAAATATAATAAAAAAAAAACACAACCTGCAAAAAAAAAAAAAAAAACCAAACAAAAAAAAAAGATTTCGAATTTTGTTTTCTAGATCTAGGAATTTTGGGTGGGTTTTGGGGAAATCTACCCTAATATTTAGGTTGAGGAGAAGGAGATGAGTGTTTTTGTGTATTTTTTTTTTTACTCGAGGCACCTCCGGCACGACGACTACAGCGGCGGCGCGGCGATGGAGTTGAGAGAAAAACAACAGGTATAAATTTTTTTTTTCTTTTTGGTTTTAGGTCAAATGAAAGAAAAAAAATTTATATAACAACAGCTGGGTCGGGTCACAGGACCCGCTCGTGGGTCCGCGCCTGGACCCGACCCAGATGTTGTTTCTGTTTTTTTTTCTGTTTTTGTTATTATTTATTATTTTATTATATTAATTATTTTTATTATTAATATTATTTTTTATTTTATTATTTTATTAATTATTATTATTGTTTTTAATATTGTTATTCCCATTTATTTATATATATTTATTTATTTCTAGTATTATTATTTTTTATTTTATTTTTTTCTGTTTTTGTTATTATTTATTATTTTATTATATTATATTAATTATTATTAATTATTTTTGTTATATTAATTATTATTATTAATATTATTTTATTATTTTATTATTATATTTATTATTATTTTTTTAATATTGTTATTCCCATTTATTTGTATATATATATATTTATTTATTTCTAGTATTATTATTACTATTATTATTATTTTTTATTTTATTTTATTTTTTTTAGTTTTTATTTTTTCCATTATTATTATTATTATCATATATTTTATTTTATTTTCTATTTTTTTCTCATGCCTATATTTTTTTATTTATTGTTGTTATTATTAGTAGTATTATTATTTTTTTTATTTGTTAATTTTATTGTTATTGGTATTTATTTATTTTATTTATTTTTGTGCATTATTAATAAAATAAAAAGAGGGAATTTTTTTTCATTTATTTATTTAATTTCTTAATGATTTTTTTTTTTGCGTATAAAATATGTCTTTTAAATTATTTTCGGCAAAGGAAATTCTCTGAAAACGAACTCTTTCTCGAAATGGTCGGAATATCAATCGTTCCTCGAAATGGTCCGTGTAAACATGATTATCAAAATTATCGGAGTGGTTCGGGAATTATTTTTACAAAAAGGAATTTCTTTTATTCCGAAATTAATTATAAAAAGATATTTTTATTAATTTCTCCATAAACATCTTTTTAATAAATTTTTTAAAAACGAATTATATCTCGGGATGGTCGGGGTATCAATTGTCCCACAAAACAGTTCGAGTAAGATTAGTTACCGAAACATTATCGAGAATATTGGAGTGATCCGAAAATTATTTTTACACAGATAATTTCGATTATTTTGGAGATTAATTTAAAAAAAAAAAAAAGATATCTTCATTAATCTTTATTTTCTTCCCACAAAATGGAACATATCTTTTTGAATTCTCTTTGGTGAATGAAATCTTCTAAAACAGATCATTTCTCGAACGGTCGGAGTATCAATCGTTCCACGAAATGGTTTGAGTAAAAATTGCTACCGAAACATTATCGAAATTATCGGAGTGATTCAAAAACTATTTTACATAGATGATTTATGTTATCTCGAAGTTATTCACAAAAAAAGACGTTATATTTTATTTATTTATTGTTTTTTTCTCCACAAACAAAAAAAAATGGCCCTTTTTTTTAGTTATTTTTGGTAAAGAAATTCTCTAAAAAACGAATCCGTTCTCGAGATGGTCGGAATATCTATCGTTCTTTAAAACGGTTCGTGTAAAAATAATTATCGAAACATTATCGAAAATATATTAGTGATTCGAGAATTATTTTTACATAAGTAATTTCTTTTACTTCAGAAATAATTATAAAAAAAAAACATTATCTCTCTTTCATTTTAAAATATTCTTTTTAAATAAAATGTACTAAGGGAATTATTATTAAATATTAAAGTTAAAATCACTTTTTCAAGACTAAAGATAACACGCGATTAATTGGTATCGTTTTTAAAACAGGCGTCGTGGGGATGCTAATCCTTCCCCACGCGTAACAGTACTCCCGAACCTAATTTTGTTTCGCAGACCAAAAATTATCCTTTTAATATATCTTAATTGATTTTAGGATATTATTGAGAGGATAAGTTTTCATAGGTGACCAATCACACCTAACCAAAAAAGATTGGTGGCGACTCCCTGTATTTTATTTTATGCCTTTTTATTTTATTTTATTTTAAAAAGAAAAATGTCAAGCGGCCGAAAAATCGTATTGACAATATATATTCATCATAATTAATGTGCATTCATGTATTATGTACATTCATGTATCATGTACATTCATTTGGGTAATTAATGTTTAGGTTCCTAGAGTCCTATAAAAATAGGTGCTTTGTGATTTTGGGAACCTAATTCAACCATTCAACAAGAGATTCAACAATTGGTTCAACAATTCTTAAAGTTCTTTTCTTCCTTTGTTCTTTTTACTCTAGAGCTTAGGAATCTGTTATTGTAGAGAGAAAATTGAGTCAATTCCTTAAGTTCGTGGACTTTGAAAAGGTGTGCAACTTTTCAAAGTGGTGTTGTTGAATTCCTGGGAGGCAATTGCATTGAATCCGTGTACACCAAGTGACATTCAATTTCGCCTTAAGGACAAAGGGTTCAATCCTTAGCAACAACGTAAAGTTCTTAATTCTTCAATTTTGTCTTCAACAAGAGCCCTAGGGGGGCATGAGTGAGTGCACCTGAGCCGTGCTAAGACAATGGTCTTTCTGCAGAGGCAGGTGAGTTTGAGATGGCCAGCGGGCCAACTGAGTTAGTACTGGTTAGAGGACCACCGAGTATGAGTTAGTTCTCTAATATTCTGTTTAAGGGAATGCTATTTAATTGTTGCAAGTAAACTTTTCAACAAAGTTTTTACAAATATACAAAATGCCTCCAACAATTGCGACCCGAAAATTTTCCATTTTCTTTATCTAGACCCGGTCCCCAATAAAAAATATCACTGCCCAAGTCCAGCCAAATACGAGCCGGGCCTGTTGGGCCGGATGAACTACCCTACCCTTGAGCAAGTTTAGTTGAAACTATATAGAATTGTTAGAGAAATGATTTTTCTCCTAAGATTTTAGTTTTTATTAAAAATATATATATTTATTTTAAATCTACACCAAGACATAGTTTTCATTTTAAAATAATCTCTAATTTTTTTTAAAAAATTCTAGAAATCAATATCAAATTAACATACAACAATTAGTTATGCTAATTTTACACTAAAAAAAATTAAATTGATGCACTATAATAAACTTACTTAAATTTAAATTACTCAAAAAATACGAATTTCAAATATTAATAGACATTAGTAGTTAGCAAACTATATAGTTGTATCAAGCTACATACACAATAATAAAATTTCCTTGCAAGAAATTTAAAAACCTAATTAATGAATCACATTAATAAGAATCTAAGCTCCTTCAAATATAAAAGATATAAAACATTTAAAAATTAGTTTATTTGCTAACTTTTTAATATATTCAATCATTTGAAGATAAACCTTCATTATTAAATCAATTAAAATTTTGGGTGATAACCTTTACTAAAATATTGAATAAAGTCCTTTAGATAATTTATTAATAAAAACTCAAAATTGAAACTTGAAATAATAAATAATAAATAATTTTATTAATAAAAATTAATTTTTTGTTTCACATATTACTCTATACATAAAACAATTTTTCTTATCAAGCAATACATAAATCACATTTACGATCCTCAAACTCAAAGTTAAAATATTTTTTTATAAATTCATCTTTTTAATTTATATAATAAAATAA
Source organism: Fremontodendron californicum (assembly GCA_030761205.1). NCBI lineage: Eukaryota > Viridiplantae > Streptophyta > Magnoliopsida > Malvales > Malvaceae > Fremontodendron > Fremontodendron californicum. Next base: position 13,915,267 of record JAULJL010000026.1, read on the forward strand.
AATTAAAATTATTAATTATGCATCACACGAGATTAAAGGGCATGAGTTATATAATTAAATTGGTAAAATTAACCCATGCATTTTATGGATCACAAACTAGTAATCGAATATTTTAAAATATTTAAACTTTTGATATTTTAAAATCAAATTAGAAAGTGAAAATGATAAAATTACATGGATAATGAAAATGAAATAAAGTGGTGAAAGTTGGCAAATTCATAAATATTTGTGATTGAGATTTATTGTTCATGGTCCATTATTGGTCTCATCATTAATTTTGTTAAAGCTAAAGTGCAAAAACAGTGTTTCAAAGATACTAGTACTATTTAGAATGATGAGTAGGAGAGAGAAAAAAATGTTATAAGATTTTATAATTTATGTATTCGTATCGTAATTTTATATTTTTTTTATGTTATAATCGTATTTAAAATATTTTATATTTATATAAATTTTGAGGTGTTAATAATTTATGTTATATAAATATTGACATATTTATGTCGTATTCGCGTTATATTCAATATTATAAGATTTTTTTTCTTCTGCACTTTGGTTGATGTGATATGGGACTTAAAATAAGGGATGAACCATGACATCAAACCTCCCTTGCCTGGCTAGATGTTGATTTTTAATGGGGTCTTCAATAATGTATCTGTTCTGTAATGGTATGGGGGTTCTCATCTAATGACAAACTAAAGGAGTTTACATTGCCCCCACTATCTGCCATCAGCAACATGAATCCTACACAGTAGCATTTAGCGTTTAAAGTAGATTTGATAATTCGTGTATATATATTAGTATCTCGTAAAAATAAATGTAATATAAATTATTAAATGTGTCAAAATTTTAAACACGAAGACGATATGTGTATTAAACGTTTCATGTCAATCGTGTTTAAATATGTCATATTTATTATATTATTTTTGTATTTTATATTATATTTTTATATCGTATCCGAAATTATCAAATTTAATTTAGAAAACCAGGTCTAACATTTTTAATTTCTATTTTTTTTTTTTTTAAGTAAAACAACAAAGATCAAAGCTACGGTAGGCAACGGAAAGTAATGCTTTAAGCCTTTAACCAAGAAGAATTGAAATGAAAAGGTAACAATAAAACCAAATTCGACGTCCGAAAAAGTTTCAATCCACACATTTTCCATAGAGGTGTTCATGGTTGAACCGTAGTTCGAAATTTTTTTTTTCTTATCCAAATTTATTTCGAGCCGGATCCATTAGTTCATTTCACTATTTATAAAATATTAAAAATTATTTTTATTTTTATTTTTATATTAATATTAATATTAATATATATTTTATAATTAAATTTAAATAAATAATATTATTTTAATAGATGAATAGTGATCCGAACCTAACTGAATTAACCCCTATCAAAAAAATCACTGTTCAAATCAAATCCAATACAAATCGAACCTGCCAGACTATGCGGATTGCTCGAGCTATGAGCAGGTCTAAATTCATAATATTGAGAAATACAGATTTAACCCCATATCCCAAAAGCATATTACATATTTACCCTTCAACCCCTTTGGCTTCTATCATTGACACCCAGGATGTTATTGGAAAATTATTGGGGCTAACAATTTTTGAAGCATTATTCAAGAGAATGGGCAGGAACAGGATGTTGAGCTAACAACTTGAAGTATGAAGCAACCATGAATTAATACTTCTAGTTCAACACGAAAACTGGGAATAGCAGTCATAATTAGTTCTTTGTTCTTCTTTCTTTTTGGTTATCGATTCTGCACTTGTTATAAATATCACCTTTATTATTAGTAAAAATAAGCACCGGTTAATATCTCCTGATAATATTTTATAAGTGTCTACCATATCGATCAAAAATATTATATTTTTTAATATATATTTAATTGTTAAATTTTTTTTATATCAAATAAATAATTAAATATTTTTAATTAACTTTAAATTTGACGTGCGTTATTTACATAAAGTGAAATACAACAATCGAATTAAACAAATATAAATTATATAAAAAAATATTAATTTAATTTTAGACAATTGTATGTAGACATATCCATGAGCCGGGCCGGGTCACGGCCCGGAAAATTATATTTTCCTTACCTAAGCCCATTGGGCCGGGGCCGGGCCAACCCATATAGGCCCGTTTTACAATTTAAAAATATTAAAATATTAAAAAATTATTTTTATATTAATATTTATATTTTTTATAATTAAATTTAAATAAAAATATTTTTTATTTAATAAATAATAATTCGGGCCAGACCGAGCCGACCCGAATTACAAAAGACCTTGAGCCCAACTCAATACGGGCCAGACCTACAGGGTCGAACAAACTACTCGATCCGTGAACATGTCTAGTTGTATCGTGAATCTCGTTAATTAGACCCTTAATTAATTTATAATACAACAACAAAGAACTAACACAAGAAGCCATTAAAATCCAAGTACGTGGGAAATTTACGATCATTGAATCTATTACAAGTGCAGAAAAACAAGTCGTCCAACTCATAAATTTGAACAACCGATTGGACACAGATCACACAAAAATCCATGAAAGTAGCAACTAGCAAAAGAGGCTCACATTTTCAACCAAAAAAAAAAATAAAAAACTGTATGCATTAAGCACTATCTACATGAAAAAATAACACGAATACAATACAAATATCCGAATGTATCAAAAATCTATATAACACGAATTATTAACGTGTAAAAATTTATATAAATATATAACACTTTAAACATAATTATAATATAAGAAAACAACATAAAAATAACACGAATACACGAATTGTAAGATATATATCACACGTTAATGCATTGTAGTGCGTAAATAGGCAAATAATAAATACAGCAAACAAAAGCACCAAATGAAGATACGGGGGGGGGGGGGGGAATTCATGAAGTAATGCTCTCTACCCACTTTCTAGCTGCTTAAAGCAAATAAAGGTCCGCATCAACCTATATCACATTGTACATGAAAAATCTAAGCCATTGTCAAATCTTAAAGCTTGAAAAGACCATATAACTACTGGTTGTAGTTTATGGCAAAACAGACAGTGGGTCAGACCCGTTTTATGTGTGGGATGACAATTCAAAACTAAGTAGAAGAAAACAACAGATATCCAACAACCTTCTCCATTCACATCTAATGGCCACTTCCACAGTTCCACACAGTTCCAGCATTAATTTTCACCCAAGATATAAACTATATAACCTTCAAGTCAGAATAAAAATAATGATAAATAAACAAATAACAACTAAATATCTCATTAGTCCAGTTGGTAAGGAGAAGAGCTCCCTTTCCTTGTCAACTTGGGTTCGATCCTTGCGGGAATCATTCTGGAGGTAGAATCATTCCTTATAAAAATAATGATATATAAGGAAGTCAATACAAGATTATTAAGTTAACATATTTAGTTAAATGGCTATGTATAAAGCATATGAACCTGCTTGTGAAGTTTTTAGAATCCAGCAACAGTTTATAGGATGATAATCCATAAGGTTAGATGGCTTCCTTCCACTGCTCATGCAAGAACAGGAGGGAACTTCAGGCCAGAATCCATCAAACTCTTCTTACCCCTATCCCTAGTAAAAAAAGCTATTATTTATCACCTCTACATTGATATACTTAGGCAGCAACTACAGACACTCGACACAAGGGTTTGAAGGCTACTGAATGCAGATATTCCTTCTGACTCTAGAATACAAAAATATATATATATATTTGAAGGAACAGTACATCACAATCATCAGCAATGTTTTTCCATCATAGTATCAACAAGAAATCCATTCCATGCACGATATACTGTCAAGACCTAGATATCAGATACAGGACAATTAGGAACTCAAATAAACCAAAAGACACAACCACAGAGATTGACATTGAACTTCATTTACAATCTTCATGCAAATAATTTTAATTAGGAAGGTCATTTAGAGCATGCAGAATCCACACATCAAACAACAAAATTTAAGACAGAGAGAGAGTGAGAGAGAGAGAGAGAGTCCCGCCCTAAAGTGCAGGGACTAAAGAATCCTCAAATGTCGCCTCCTCCTATGTATATCTTCTCCATTTGAATTTCTCATATAACATAACTAGACATGAGTAACAATCTGATGTACCCTAACACCAAACAGGAATAACAGAAATTATGCAAATGTTCCAGATTCACATTTTTCTTCATTTTAGTATCCAAGTATTGAAGGCAATGTAACAGCAAAAATATCATCAACTTTTAGCATTCCCCATTACCCACATGTTGACAACAAAATGCTGACAAATTTCTGCCTAACCATGAAAATACGAGCAAGAAAGATTAAGAAGGCCTGAAATTATAAACTTTGGACCGAAGTACATAGTTCAAAGTAATCAGACCTCAATCAAAAGTGATAATGAAGCTCGGTGCCAATATCTGTGTGGTCTGTTAGTAGAATGCTAGACTCTTAGTTCTAGCGATAAAGGTTCAATCCTTGGCAGCCTCAAGTATCAAAAAGATAATGAAGCTCGGATAATACACAAACATCTCAATCCAACATACAAGTTTTGCACAAACTATAATCTGAAAACCACAATCTGTACAACAACCATGTGTGTTGATTTTGACGTAATCAACCATGAAAGATGATGAGCAAACAAATTGAGGAATTAATGGTCCTTAAAAGCTAAAACCCAACAACTACAGGCACAAGATCAGCATGAAACACATCATTCATAAATCACTTTTTCAATGCAAACACATCATCTACCAAGCCTTAACAACCAATTAAATTTCAACTCTAACCTTAACTTGTTTTCCATCGGTATTTTTCACAGTTCTGGCCTCTGGACAGCACTATTCCTCATACTTAACCCCTTTAGTGGCCCTAGTTCTCATAATTTCCATCTTCTGATCTTCATTAAAACTGAGAAATCAACCCCAAAGCCTAATCAACCTACCATCCTACTCCTACATCAGAGCCAATTTCTCGTCAATTTGGTGAAACACCTGCACCACCATAACCAATCCCATTAATTTGGCATCAGAGCTTGAGCTTTCAATATGATATTTTCACGTTATATCAGATCTTACGAGGCACTTAACAGGACCCGATGGGTAGGTTCCACAATCTGAAAGGAAATTTGTTTAAGTTACACAGCAAGAGAATTTTGAAGAGTTATTGATCATGTGGGGCATGTTGGAAACTAATATAAAGACAGAAGAAAAAGCCATTGCCACTATCCTTCTCCGTTTGTTCATATAATTGACTATGATTCCAGATAAATTCCATACTCGGGTTGAAAGACAGCCACTATAATGTCATCATAGCTGCCATCTATAAGAGCCCAACCATTTACTCTAAAGCAGAGAACTAAATAATTAGCTCAGGAAATATACTATTTTCGCATTTCAAAACTTAATGCCCATTTTTCTCCAACCAAGGGACTAATGCACTCAACAAAGATGTGAAGAGGAGTAAGATTAAATTCTTGACCTTATGTAGGTTAGAAGGGACACTATTAGGTCCTAATTTTATGTTTCTTAAATTTAAAAGCTACAAATTCGTTTTCTCATGTTTTCTTCGGTTTTAAATGTCATTGTCAGGTATTCTGGTATTTTCTAGATTTGCTGGAAAGTCTGAGTCTCTAAGGATCGTAGTTTAGGTATTTCTCATGTAATAAGGTTTTTATTTATAATTGAATAGTATTTAAGCTGATTCCCATAGCTACTTTTTTGGATCTTCAGTTCTTGTGCAAATAGGATCACAAGAACTCTATGAAAAATTATCTAACTTCTTTAAATTAATTGATAACACATATCTCTTATTCGTTTTCTTTTCATTCCAATTCAGTTTCAGATTAAAAATGAACCCTAAACCACCACGTTTAAACCATAAACTCATCATCAACCAAACCGTAATCAGCATAAAAACCTACCAAATTTCAATCCTAACCATAATTTATTATTCAAACATACTGTTTAGAGTCCTAGGACAAAACCAAATAAACTTTCACAAACCATTAATTTTTCCAGCCAATTTTAAGATTAGGCTAAACTGCTCAAAGGTCCCATTTTCTCATAACTTCTCGTCTATTTGGCCTCAATCAATCCAAAAACCCTTAGCAACTTAACAAAATACATCAGTATAAGTTCTTGTCAATTTTATGCAACCCTACTAAGTGTCCTAAAAGAGTGTGCATGCATGAGTATGCACATGAGAGAGAAATTTCCATAAAAGGATAACCTTAAACTAGCAGTATGATGACTGGCAAAAAAAATGACACTATAATGGAAGGATTATTTAGGGGGAAAATTGAATTATGATCAACAAGTATAGAACCTTACTTTTAAATGGAAAGAATTCTTGTGAGAACTATTTCATACATTACCAACTTCACATATAACAAGTTTTAAAAAATTAGACTGAAGTAAAGAAATTAAAGGCACTAAGCTTTTATTCAAAGGGACACCTGCTCAGCAGTTTTTATTCACATGGAAGGAAGGAAGGAAGGAAACAATCGATTCTGCGCTTGTGCATTTTTCAACTAAGATGAATCAAGCTAATGAAATATTCAAGTTGGCAGCTTAGCAATGAGTCTGGCTTCCGACATCTAAATGGGTTGACTCTTTTTATTTATTTAACTTTGATATGTTTGTATTGCCCTCAAAAGGAAACCCTCTATCACTTGAATATTTGGGATTGATGGGGGTGTCTTTTTGTGAGCAATCAAGACAACTAGCTATATTGGAAAAAGATGCAAAACTCCAAAAGTAACATCCTTCCATCATTTAGTGCAAGTCCTAAGGAGTTCTTTCAGCCAGAAAACCAGTCAATAACAAACATACTTAATAGAGAGGACAGCCAGAGCCATTACTTCCGAAAACAACAAACCTCCATCTACAATAATAAACAGCACATCCATCTTTAACAATGGAGGAACCTCTAAAAGAACCAAAGTCCAATCACACTTACAGCCCAAGAGAAAAGTAGGAAGAAGATCACATCAAAATATCAATCATAATAAAATTAATCAATATCAGCAAACATACAGCCTCGCGGGTTTTGGACAGAGAATTGGAACAACAAATTGATCAAAAGAACACATCTTAGCATCTCACGATAAAAATGAAAGCATTATATTAAATACCCAAACAAACGATTTTATGCAATGATACATAATAATGACAACAGAGATTCTTGGCATAAAACTCTTCTACCATAAACAATACTATTTCAACAAAAGGCAAAACAAAAACAAAAAGTAGAAATTGTAATCGTCACTACCTATGTTTACACAACAAAAGCAAGCAGCATCATAATTTTCAACGTAGTTTGCCCATTCTATATGCAATAGTCCAGGATAAAATAAAGCAGCTTATCGACAACAACAAAAAATTGCATCAAGGCCCGCCAGTGTAAAAAAAATGGAAGTTTAAAATACAAAGTCACTTGGCTTTAATCAGCAGCCAATTCTTTTCGCTTCTACTCTAATGCCATTCACTCATTCTCAAGCTTCATCCTTTCATTTCCGTTCTCATCTTTTCCAGTTCACGACCCCTTTTCTTACTAAATCTCAGCCACTTGAAACATTGCTTCTCCAATTCTAGCATCTCGACTTGAATTTGTAGTTTCTGTTCTACTAGCTGAAGTGAGCGAGACTCAATCCACTGCTTCCGTAACCAAGCAGCTCTTGAATTATCAGCTAGGACTTCATTCATATCAGCTTGGGTGATTGGTGGATTAGAAAAAGAACTTTTTGTTGCAGTCCTGAGAATTTAAAGAATCCGGAAACAAGCATCTTCATGGACCTGGCCTTATCTCAACCTCTTCACAGAGCCCCTAATACCCCATACATTCCCCTGTTATCCCCATGTGAAGCATGATTCTCCCCAAATTCATCATGATCATCAGTTTCCTTATCATGATCATCATCATCAAGATCATCATGTTGATGCCTCCTTGCATCATCATTCTCATGATCATCTCTACTTCTAAGAGCCAATTGCAAGGAATGCTGCAATTGATCATGAGGCAGATGCAATCTGTTCCCATTATGATAAGAACACATCTCATGGAAAAGATGCTTTGAGCTTAAAATTTTCCTAACATTATCCTTTTCTTTCTCTGTTAAGTAATCTATAACTTCCAAAAGTGCTGGGTTCTCAACAACCTGACAAGAAGTTCCCCTCCCAAGAATATCATTTAGTTTCCTATACCTTTTATTCAGGTCATTTAACCTATCCTCACACAGTCACACTACTGAGGTGAAACATGATAACCCCTCTCAGCCATGTCTTTTGACACTGATTTCCACTTACCCTTCTTCTGTACAACTGCAAATTTCCTCATCATCCCACCACCATAGTCCCCCGCTGCATCCTCTCCTATATAAGACACACTGCCGTAATTAGAAGCCTCACCATTTTATCAGTCCACTTCACATGCTGCCATGGAGATCCCTTCTTGCCCTTAGTTCCATCATTGTGACCATCAACGGTCATCCTCATTGCTCACTAAACTCTTCCCTCTCTCCCCCTTGTTGTAATCTGTCATTGAAACGGTTTGATCACAGTTTTGCACGGTCCCCATCGTGAGCAGGAAACCCTCAAGAATAGAAGGATGGACAGAACTGCCTCAGCGGGGGTTAGGGTGGTGATTTTTGATGTTTAATATGTGGGTGTTGTGCATGATGATGAACTCTCATTGATCCATGTATGTCAAGGCCTCCATAAGAACCCCCACCAGGAATCATTCCCCCTTGTGATAAATTGCCTTCCATTACTTATTTCAAGCAAACAATTTTATGTCATTCCATCAACTTATTTGAGTTATTTCCCCTTAAACCCTAGTCTATAAATATTATTACTTGCTCCTATCTGTGATTCAAGCACTGAATAAACCAAAATCAAGCATAACCATTTCTTGTTCTTCACTAATAAGACATTTCCAGCCACCAAACAAGCCAATCAGAAAATCCCAAAATACCCAGCTCATCAAGCTAAACAAGCATCCATTAACAGATTTCTACCACTAAGCACAAATCTCAGAAAGAAGAAAGCTTGATATACCTTATAAAAAACCCATCTTCAAAATCACCAAAAAAGTTAAAAAAGCCACCCAACACCAATATTCATCTAACTGGTATGCCAAAAAAGATAAAATCTTTGCTTATCTGCACAAAATGTCCTACACCCAGTAATCCAAAAAAAAACTTTCCTGAAATTAAGGCGAGAATCCAAGAGTTGGAATCGTGAATAATCTGCTCAGCCTGGGTTCCATCAAGGCACATAAAATGAAAACTGATAGGGAAAAATTATTATCAATTGCCATTGCCAAAGCATTTTATATTTTTCTGTGCGGGGGTTTTGGTTTTTGATTATCTGCCAACTTTGAACGCCACAAATACGATTGAAAAAAATAATTAAAATACACATAATCGAACAAAATATAAATATATGAATATATTAAAATTTATATAATATTAAAAAAAATTCGCGTTATATTACGGATGAAACGATTCGTTTTTTATTTTTTAATAGTAATAAAAATAATGTTATGAACACATAAATTAATAACGCATAAAATTAGTTATTAACATGAAAATTTTTATATAAATTTATAATATTTTGGGAAACAGAAAAAAAATAACACGAACACGTTATGAAAACACAATTTTTTTTAAAATTGAATCACTTTGACAAATTATGCAAAATATATCATGAATTGAGACACGATATGAATACACATAAAAAAAATTAATTAAACCACAATGACAAAATATGTAAAATATGAGATGATTGAGATATGACACGAACACAACATAGAAAAATAATTAAAACACAACACAAAAAATACATGAACACGACACGAATATACGAACGTGTAAAAATTTATAATACTTTATATAAATTATTACCGTGTAAAAAATTATATAAATTTTAATAATTTAAAAATACCAAAAAATTTTACACGAACACAATTTTTTCTTTAAATTGAATAACTATAACAAATTATGTAACATATGTCATGAATTGAGATATTACACGAACACAACATAGAAAAAATAATTAAAACACAGCACGAAAAATAACATGAACACGATATGAATACACAAACGTGTGAAATATACATAAAACGAATTATTAACGTGTAAGCATTTATATAAATTTATAATACTTTGAAAATACAAAAAAAAAAATACGAACACAAATTTTTCATTAAATTGAATAACTATAATAAATTATGCAAAATGTGTCATAAATTGAGACACAACACGAACGCACAAATTTTTCTCTAAATTTAATCACAATGACAGATAATGTAAAATATGAGATGAATTAAGACACAACACAAACACAAAATTAAAAAAATAATTAAAACACAACACGAAAAATAACATGAACACGACACGAATATACGAACGTGTAAAAATATACATAAAATGAATTATTAACGTATAAAAATTTATATAAATTTATAATATTTTGAAAAACAAAAAAAAAATAACATGAACACGTCACGAATACAACATAGAAAAAATTATTAAAACACAACACGAAAAATAACACAAACACGATACGGATACACGAACGTTTAAAAGTATACATAAAATAAATTATTAACGTGTAAAAATTTATATAAATTTATAATATATTAAAAATAAAAAAAAAATAATACGAATACATAAATTTTTTTTTCTCAACAGCCCAAAAAAAAAAAAAAAGGAGAGGCTCACCCAAAAAAAAAGTGATGTGGCCATCAATGAAAGGGCCAACGTGGTCACACCAAATTTGTGCAAAAATTATAAAATTTATCTAATAGATAAATTTTTAATTTATTAAAAATTATATAAATATATAATATCTCAAATAAATTTATATCATATAAAATTACACAAACATTTTATTAATACACAAATTATTAAATCTTTGTATATTTATATTAAAAAAATTTACAAGTTCAATGTAGTATGGGGAAAAGATCTAGTGGGGGGCCATTTGTGGCATATTTTATATCTTTATGTCACACTACCAGCAAAAAAATTGCTACTAAGCTAATGCCGACAAATTTCTACCACCATAACAACTTACAGTATTAATAATTACTCAAATTCCAAAAGCTAACACATTTTCATTTTGTTTCTTTTTTTTTTTTAGATAAGTTTTTGTTGGATATCAATATATTATTTGATGTATAAATACGAAATACGTATTCTAATACGTAGATTGTCATAAGTAGATACACGGTGCATAATTTATGTACACAATTGATATCATGTTTGAATGAGAAATTAATCTCTTTATACCCACTTGAAGAGGAAGAAAGTTAGTTGATGTTAGTGATTGGTGTGGAACCCCATATAGGATGAACAAATGCATAAGCTTATGATATTTATAAGTCTTGTTTCCATGTGGAGTTGGGCCCCAAGGGGCACCCAAGTTTTGTGGTGGATGAAGACCTACACAACTTGAGCTGGACCACACGCGGGCCGCCGAGCCGGGCTGGGTCGGGTTTGGGTTTGGGCAGTAATTAATTTTTTACTGCCCAACCGATATTTTTATTCAGTCCAAACCGAACCGGTTCAGTATTCTCCAACCAAGAGACTTGTCTGTTTAAGAAGTATCTTTTCGGATCGAACCTTTTTCTTTGTTAAAAGTTTTGTCTGTTCGGTTTAAAGTAAGAACCTTTTTATTTTCAAAAGCTGCCTGTTTGGCCGAACAGGTTTTGTTCCAAATGATGTGTCTGTTCCGAAAAGTCATCTGTTTTTCTATATAAACCTGAGAAGTGCTTGTCTTTTAGAGTACCGAAAATTTCTCCTAATTTTTCTATACTGCTCTTGTCTTTTCCTGTGTCTTCTGTGAGAGAGACCGACATTGTTCTGGTTCGGCGGGTTGCTAAAAGTGTGCTCTTGATTGCAACGTAATCGAGGAGGCCTAGGAGACGAATTGCGACATACTGTTAGCACCTGAGAGACAGGCAATAATTGTCTTAAGGTCAGAGGTCCAACCTTGACTCGGTTATCTTTTTTCTGTATTCGGATTAACCTGTAAGTGTTGTCAATTTTCCATTCTGGATTGTTCGTATTTTTTATATATGCTGTTCTGCCGGAATTACAGATAAGTAATCTGTTCTTTAATCTTTTAATTTATATTTAGTAGTAATGAAATATTTCTAATTGCTTATAAGATTGCCAACAATCTTAAGACGATTATGTTTTTCGTTTTTGTTTCATTACTGCTTTAAGAATATAGTCTTTTATTCTTAAGAGATTACGTGAATATATATATTTTTTTATATTACGTGAATTCTGCTTATGAAAGGAATTTGATTTTATTTGGTTATTAAAATCGATTCATTGCTTTAAGTTTGTTATTGTTTCAATGGTTTTATTTCACTACTGCTTTAAGTTTTCAATGTGGTTACGTTTTATTTATATATATTACTTATGCATGCAGTATATGCAGATTATATATATTCTTACTGTTTTGTATGTTGTATATATATCTCGGCCTTATTAAGTATTCATAAGAAAGGAAAATGCTTTTTTCTTTTTCTTCTTATTCTGTTGTCTTTGGCCGAATGGTTAGATCTTTTAACAAGAAAGTTTTTCTTAACTGCTTGTAATGGCCGAATGAAGAGATGTCATTCTTCTCATGGCTAGTAACTGTATGTTGATTTTTGTATGTTGAATAGTCATGTCTCTTGGCTAATAACTGATTGGCTCATTGTTTAAATATATTTGGCATCGGCAAAACCGTTTTTGTCCTTCCTTAAGGACATGACTTCTGGCTTGGTTGCGCTGTTTTGTTCCTCATCTCCTTGATGCCTGAAAAAACTTGTTTATTTGTAAACTGTGGCCGATCAATACGTTGGGAATGGCTAATAGATAATTAGCTTTGTGTTGATTCGGTTTTATTTCTTTTGCCTTGTTTCGGTCTTTGTGTAATAATTATCAAGAGACACCGTTTCATGCATGATTGAATATTTTGTTTTTATATTCGGTAATATATATATTTGTAATATATATATGTTCTATACATGGTGTAATATATATATTTTAGTAATATATATATTGTGAGATATTATTTTTTATATATACGTTGTTCAATAACCTTTATAATACTACTGTTATGTATTATATTGTTACATATTTACATGGTTATAACATAAGCTGAATTTTTGTTATAACGTAATATGTTATAATATATATTTTATATATAATGATGGGTTATATTGAAAGCGCATATATATTATATATGGTTACGTTCGTGATATATAAATGTAAGTTAATCCTGTTATTTTTAAATAACAGATGGTCGAACGATTCACCGGTAATGCGCCTGTAGCGCCGTTGCTATCACATGTTACACATGGTGAAAAATCCGAAAAGTTCAGTGGTCTGGACTTCAAACATTGGCAGCATAAGATGCTGTTCATTTGACCAATCTGAACCTAGCTCAATTTTTACGGGAGGAGGCCTCGATTCCCAAAGAGGGAGAGACCGATCCTATAGCTGTAGTTTTGGTGCAAGCATGGAAGCATTCTGACTTCCTATGCAAGAACTATATCCTCAATGAATTGGACAACACGTTATACAACGTGTTTAGCCCAATCAAAACAGCGAGAGAGCTGTGGGAGTCCTTAGAAAGAAAATACAGAACCGAGGATGCTGGCACAAAGCAATTTGTGGTTGGCCAGTTTCTGGATTTCAAAATGGTGGACACAAAAAACCGTGATTAGTCAAGTCCAAGAGTATCAGTTGATCCTCCATGAGATTACTGCCGAAGGAATGATTCTTAGTGAATCATTTGAAAACGGCAGCTTTGATAGAGAAATTGCCTCCTTCTTGGAAGAATTTCAAGTACTATCTAAAGAACAAGAGAAAGGAGAAACTTTAGAGGACTTGATTATTCGGTTAAGAATCGAGAGGATAATTGTGATTCAGAAAAGAGGGTTAAAGCTCAGACCATGGAAGCCAAGGCAAATGTTGTAGAACATTTGCACAAGACCAACAAGAGAAAATTTGTTGGTTTTAGCTCTTCCCAAGCTAATAAGGGAACGGATTTCAAGAAGTTCACGGGAACTTGTTTCATATGTAACAAGCCCGGTCATCGAGCAAAGGACTACCGTCAGAACAAGAAAAGAGCTCAAGCCAACTTAGTTGATGATAATGAAATTGAGCTCGCTGTTGCAGTGTCACAAGTGAACATGATAGAAAACCCTAAGACATGGTGGGTTTATACCGATGTCACTTGTCACATTTGTTCTGATAGAAAGAGTTTCTCTGAGTATAAAGAAACAAATATTTATGAGAAACTCTTCGGTACGAGGCCATGAATAAGGTGGTGCTCAAGATGACATCTGTTAAATAACTAAATTTGAACAATGTGCTTCATGCTCTTGAAATTCGTAAGAATTTGGTTTCCAGCTCTATGTTGAGCAATAACGGGTTTAGACTTGTAATTGAGTCGGATAAATGTGTACTCACTAAATGTGGCATGTTTGTGGGTAGAGGATATCTATGTGATGAGCTTTTTAAGCTCAATATTATAGATGTTATGCCAAAGAACAAGAATAATAATTAAATTATTTCTTCTGATTATTTGGTGGTGTCATCTAATTATGCCATGGTAGATTAGGTCATGTGTGGGACAAGACCTTGCAGAGAATCAACAATTTGGATTTGGATTTGCTTCCGCAAATTGTTATTGATAAAAATCACAAATAGAAAATTTGTGTGGAATCCAAATTGGCTAAGGCTCTTTTCTATTTGGTAGAAAGAAGTAGTAAACCTCTCGATTTAATTCACACTGATATATGTGACTTAAAGATTGTGCAAACTAGAGGTGGTAAAAAGATACTGTTATGTCTATTTGCTAAGAAGCAAAGACGAGGCCTTGGAAGTTTTTTAAACTATTTAAAAAATTAAGGCCGAAAATCAACTAAGCAAGAAAATAAGAAGTGATAGGGGTGATAAATATGATTCAATATTTTATGAATTTTATTTAAAATATGGAATCAACATTCAAACCACTTCTCCTTATTCACCTCAGCAATACAGTTTTGCGAAACGCAAGAACCGAACGTTGAAAGAAATGATGAATGCTTTGTTGATTAGTTCAGGGTTACCTCAGAACTTGTGGGGGGAAGCTATTTTAATAGCTATTTACTTTTTAAATAAATATACCCCACAAGAAATAAGACAAGACACCGTATGAATTATGGAAGGGTTAAAGACCCTCTTATAAATACACGAAAGTGTGGGGGTGTCTTGCGAAGGTATCAGTTTCTTCGGCTTAAAAGGTCATAATAGAACCTAAAACTATGTTTGGTGCCTCATTCGAAGGGATCATGACCCAGTCCTTGAGGGCAAGAGAAGGACATGTGAGAATATGTCAACTTTATGCAACAAGGGTACTCAGGTGTGATCTTGGCATCAATGAGGGTATCGACATAGTAAGTGGGGAAGAGTTTCATGGTATGGTATCGACATGCCTTGGTGCTACCATGACTACCCCATTGTGAAGCGGAGGATGAGACTTTGTCCATGGGATCGGTGATCCCTGATGGTGCCAAGAGTGGCACGGACCCTGAAAGTAAACCATTAGGTTGTAAATGAATATAAAGACATAACGTACTCAGTTAGCAAACTGAGTAGATTTACAAGTATTCCTGGAAAGGATACTGGAAGGCCATTGTGGGGGTACTTAGATATTTAAGATACACCTCAAGTTATGGACTGCACTATACAAGATATCCAGATGCAAAATGGATATTCAATACAAAAGATTTCAAATCCACTAACGGATTTATCTTTATTATTGGAGAAGCTGCAGTGTTTTGAAAATCTTCTAAACAAACGTGAATAGCCAGATTTACCATGGTATCTGAAGTTATAGCTTTAGATAAAGCTGAAGAAGAAGCGGAATGGCTTCAAAAGTTTAGAAGATATTCCAAGATGGCCGAAACCTGTGCCTGCAATTTGTATACATTGCGATAGCCAATCTACAATTGGTAGAGCACAGAGTTGTTTGGATAACAGTAAATCTTGATACATTCGTCGAAACCATAATACCGTTAAACAGTTGCTCTCAAATGAAATTATCACTACTGATTATAAAAAATCAAAGGATAATGAAGCGTACTTACGAAATGTTTTAACAAGAGAGCAAGTATATCATCGAGGGGAATGGGTCTTAAGCCTATAAATTAAAGTTACATAGTGGAAACCCAACCTAGCTGACTAGAGATCCCAAGATCTAGGTTCAAAAGGGACAACTAAATTATGTAACTGTGTGTAAGCACTAAAAGAGTTAAACACTCTTATCCATTCCTATGATGATTTAGTGCTGCCTGCAAGGTAGGATAAGCTGTGCTTTTAATGATTCTTATAGCTTGATAAATAATCAAGTGGGGTATTGCAGGATACTCTTAATGAGCAATCACCTATTATGAGTAAGAAACGTGACCACTTCTATGAGAATTGATCAGGCTAAATTCTCTAGAGTACTCATAAGAAACCAGGCAGTGTCCGGGGCCAAAATGGACACAATCGTGAGAACCGAAGATGTTCGAAGGGGAATTGTGTGATATCTATTGTCTTGGTTTACACAAAAGGCTGAATAGTTCAAGACATCATGTTCACTAGTTGAGTAAATCCGATAGTTATTCACTATGGAAGGTTCAAAGCCAAAAGCTACCTATCTTGATGCAATAACTCTTCAAGGTTTAACTCTCTCATATTCCGAGTCAGTTCGTCGTTTTAATCAAACAATTTCCATTCATGTGGGGGATTGTTGGATATCAATATATTATTTGGTGTATAAATACGAAATACGTATTCTAATACGTAGATTGTCGTAAGTAGATACACGGTGCATAATTTATGTACACAATTGATATCATGTTTGAATGAGAAATTAATCTCTTTATACCCACTTGAAGAGGAAGAAAGTTGGTTGATGTTAGTCATTGGTGTGGAACCCCATATAGGATGAACAAAGGCATAAGCTTATGATATTTATAAGCCTTGTTTCCATGTGGGGTTGGGCCCCAAGGGGCACCCAAGTTTTGTGGTGGATGAAGACCTACACAACTTGAGCTGGACCACACGCGGGCCGCCGAGCCGGGCTGGGTCGGGTTTGGGTTTGGGCAGTAATTAATTTTTTACTGCCCAACCGATATTTTTATTCAGTCCAAACCGAACCGGTTCAGTATTCTCCAACCAAGAGACTTGTCTGTTTAAGAAGTATCTTTTCGGATCGAACCTTTTTGTTTGTTAAAAGTTTTGTCTGTTCGGTTTAAAGTAAGAACCTTTTTATTTTCAAAAGCTACCTGTTTGGCCGAACAGGTTTTGTTCCAAATGATGTGTCCGTTCCGAAAAGTCATATGTTTTTCTATATAAACCTGAGCAGTGCTTGTCTTTTAGAGTACCGAAAATTTCTCCTAATTTTTCTATACTGCTCTTGTCTTTTCCTGTGTCTTCTGTGAGAGAGACCGACATTGTTCTGGTTCGCCGTGTTGCTAAAAGTGTGCTCTTGATTGCAACGTAATCGAGGAGGCCTGGGAGACGAATTGCGACATACTGTTAGCACCTGAGAGACAGGCAATAACCGTCTTAAGGTCAGAGGTCCAACCTTGACTCGATTATCCTTTTTCTGTATTCGGATTAACCTGTAAGTGTTGTCAATTTTCCATTCTGGATTGTTCGTATTTTTTATATATGCTGTTCTGCCGGAATTACAGATAAGTAATCTGTTCTTTAATCTTTTAATTTATATTTAGTAGTAATGAAATATTTCTAATTGCTTATAAGATTGCCAACAGTTTTTACTATTCCAACTAAATAAAATAATTGATTTAATTTACGTTTCTTCAAATTATATTTTCAACTACTAATGTGCTACACTAAACCAATACTTGACCCCAATTCATGGACAACTTATTACTTATCAAATTAAAAAAATTGTGAGAATAAAAAAATTGGATTTATTTGTTATAAAAAAGAAAACGGGTTGAACCATTTAAGAACAAAATGTTATAATTTTCTTTTTATAGGTAAAATACAAAAGTTCGTAGTTAGCTTGAAACTGTAAAAATTAGGTCCGACCCATTTGAGAGTTCAAAAGGTCAAAATTCGAAAAATTTGAACTCAAAATAATAATAGTGTTAAATCAAGTAAGCGAGTTCCACCAAATATATTAGGTTCTTTTCAAATAGTCAAAAGCAATGTATTGTTTAGAGTTGGCAAAATAAATCTGAACCTAAGAATCCGTCCAAAAAAATTCAAATCCGAATCAGCTCAAACTCAATTTGATCAAAAAGTCAAAAAAACGAATCCGAAAAAATCCGAACCCGAAATGGCACGAGCCCGAAATTATCCGAACCCAAAAGGGCCCGAAATCGAAAAAACTCGAACCCAAAAAACCCGAACCCGAATTTAATACTAAAAATAAAAATTATCAAATTGTAATTAAATAATTTTTTTATAAAGCAAGAACTTTATTTATCAATTTTTATTCTAATCTTTTTTTAATAATTTAATTAAAATTTAAAATTTAATTTATATTTATGTATATATGATAAAATAATAATTTTATCAAAAATAAAATTATATTTTGTACTTATAACTTTAATGTCTCATATCTTGATGAATTCACTATCTAAATATTCTAAACTCATGAAGATTTTAAAAATGTGAAATTTTTTTACATAAAATATTACTTATCCTTTATTTATGTTATTTTAAGAGCACCCTTATAATAGTATAATAGTATTTTTTATATATTACAATTAATTAATAGCAATTTGTTCATTTTAACTTATCTCTAGTATAATAGTATTTCTTATATTAAAAAATAGATAAAAACTACTTTAAAAAAAATGTGTTGCTCTTTGCAACATATAAATAGTTTTCTTAGGCACATTATTAAATTAAGTCATCAAATATTGATTTATAAAAGTATTATATTTTTTTAGAATTTAAAAGTATTTAACATAATTAGCTAATTTAATTTTGTAATTAATTAATTATTTATTTTATTTTGGATAAGTATTTTTTAAATTATTATTATTTTATTACACTTGATATAATTTAATATATAATTTACTTTTAGTAACATATCATATCAAAATTCAAGATTGGTTCACTTGCTATAGAGGTGCTCATGGGCCGGGTCAGGCCGAGTTTAGGTATGATATCAACACCATATTCACTTGCCCAAGCCCGGACCGATCTGAAATATAGGCCTCAAATTCTGCCCAAGCCCGCCCATATTTGTAAATGGGTAGTCCAAGCCCGTTTAGGCCTCAAAGTTGAATGCTAGGATTCGTCTCTAAAAGTCTCTTATTTTGTAGTGAATATAAATTATAATATATTTACATGTTGAAATTCGAGTTCATCAAATCAATTAAATAAATATTAATATGATTAATTTATAATATATCATATTTTTTATAGTAAATTATTTTAAAATTTTATTTTATATACAAAATTAATTTTATATTCTTTTGGTGCTAACAAAATATTGATTTTAATAAATAAATATAATTAAAAATATCATATTATAATAAAAGATTATTTATAAAAAAAATAATAAAATATATAATTTATTTTTAAAAATAAATATTTAAATTATGTAAAAATGATTACATCTAACATAAAATAAAAATGATGTAAAACAAACCCGAACAGAACCCGAACCTGAACCTGAATGGACCCGAACTTGAATGGGCCCGAACTCGAATAAACTCGAACCCGAATGAGCCCGAACCGGAATGGACCCGAACCTAAATGAACCCGAACCCACCCAATTGCCACCTCTAAATGTATACTATTATAAAGGGAATGACAGAGTTGGTGAAAATACAAAAAAAAAATTTATTAAATGTAAACAAAAGGAATAATTATGTATTTCAATATTTTATATAATAAATTTAAAAAAAATTATCTATTTACTTTTTAAAAAATTATTCATTTTCCAAAAAAATTACCCACTAGCAAAAACTACCCATTTTTTATATTTAATTTTTTAAAACATAATTTATTATTTTTAAAAATATATATTCACTCATATAGTGAATGTGTGAAATTCTAATAATACTTATATTAAATATTAAATTAAATTGGTGTCACTACTTATAATTGAATTTAAAAAAATAATTTTTATTACACATAAAAATGCATGTGAAAGATTTTCTCATATGAACAAAATTCGGTAAAAGTAGAGAAATAAACAATAAAAATAATAATATGTCATTAATTATTGATTTTTGGCAACCGTGTATAAAAATTAATTATGATTACTGAAAATATAAAAAACTGTTTTTGAAGAACATGTCAAGTTTTTGATAACCGTGTAGACAAACTCATTAAAAGTAAAAAACTTGTTTTTTAAAGAGCATATCAAATGTCGTAAACTCAATTAATATATCTATATTATATTCGAGTTGGAGTGACACTATGAAGTCACTCACTTTATACTAACTAGATATTACACACTAACAATGTGGGTGAAAATAAAAAAAAGTTATGAATTAAAAAATATTTTTAAATAAATAATTTAATGATATAAGATGTGTGTAATTTTTTTAAAAAAGGAAGTTATCACATGTAAAATATATATTTTTAAAGTAAATTACATAAATATCTTTAATTGTATTGTATATTATATTTTTAATTTTGGTTTTTTGACATTTCTCTAACTGAATTGATATCCGATTAACTCGTGAGACCAACTCAGTCATTGTTTTTAGTAAGAGTACTAGAATTTTCTGACACTCACCATGTGAGTGAATAAGTAGGTAATTTTTATAATTGAGTAATTTTTGTAAAGAAAATTGGGTAGCTTTTGTGGAGAAGAAGATGAGTGGGTAGTTATGTGAAAGAGTGGTGGGTTTTTAATTACGTGAGTGAGTTTTTTTTTTTTTAAATTAAAATTTAAAAACTTATTAAATTACTTTTTTAATTTAATTTTATTTGTTTTTAATTTTTATAGTTTGATTTTTTGGACATTTCCTCCACTGAGTTGGTGCCTTTTAACTTGTGACACCAACTCAAGGATTCCTTTTAAGAATAGATAGATAGATTATGGCACACCCACTATGTGAGTGGATAAGTAAAAAAATTAGTAAAAATTATATTAAAAATAAATTGATTAGTAGGTAGTTTATATGTATATAAGTAGTTTTTTTTTAAGAAGTTGGTAGTTTTTAAAAAAAAATTGATAAATTTTTTCAAAAAAAAAATTATATAAAAAATTAAAAATACATAAATACTCTTAATATGTTATTATTTGTTATAATAATTTATTTAATTTATTTATAATTTTATCAATTGAGCTAAGTGACATCAACTCATTTTTATTTATTTATAATAATATAGATATATAGTATAGATTATCTAAAAACCTAAATAAATTATAACCAAAAAGTAATATCAAAGTTATTTATGCCTTTTACAAAAACACATTTTCAAAAACTTATCCAATTCTTCAACCAAAAAAAAAAAAAAATCCATTATTAGTCACGTAATTTCTCAAAATTTTTTTTTTTTTTGAAACACAAATATTTGTTAAAATATTATTTTTTTTTACTCAGTGTGTCAAATTCTAGAGGGAAAGTTTTAGAATCGAAACAAAAAGAGAGAAAGATCAAAAGGCTAAAACCCTTCCTTTACTGTTACTGTAGAAGGAAAGAGCAAAAGAGAGAAAGAGAATGGCAAGCGAGGAAGAGAGCGCGGTGAAGGAGCCTTTGGATCTGATAAGGCTCAGCCTCGACGAGCGTATTTACGTCAAGCTCCGCTCTGACCGTGAGCTCCGTGGCAAGCTCCATGTACGTTTAATTTTACCCTTTCAATATAAAACTCTAGGGTTCCTTTTTTCTACCACTTTGAAGTTTCAATGTTTAATGTTCAAATTCTTTTTTAGGGTTCCTTAATTTGGGTTTTTTTTTTTTTTTGGGGTCTGTTAATTCAGATAGTATCAGCTAGTCCTTGAGGATATTGCGAGTTTTATGTTCATTATTTATGAAATGCTATCAATTGCATGAGTATACTTAAATATGCCTAAACAGGATGAGTCAAAATTTTGGGTGATGAGTAAATTTCTGAATCCTCGTTTTCTGTTTTATGGAGAGCTTGAGATGAAATTGTTAGTCCGTTTATTGGATGGTTATTAAATGTATAATCTAAGAAGCACGACACGCAATACGAGTACAACACGATACGGACATGATAATACGGGATTTTTTAGAAAATTAAGATACAGGTACGGCATGCTAGGACAATAAAAAATATTTTTTTATATGATAATATATAATAAAAATGTAAAATCAAATATTAACATGCAAATAACTTTTTAATTTTTTAAAATTATTTTTGAATTTAAAAACTTGAATATTAAAAAACTCATTAAAACCAAATTGCTTTCATATTGGGAGAAAAATAAAATAAAATAAAAAAACCTTCATCGTCCAGCCGTGCCTTGACCATGTTTTGATTCTGTCTAATTTTATTTTTATTTTTTTGATGTGTCTTTGCGTGTCCGATATGTATTCAGCTGTGTCCATGTCGGACACGTGTTCGCCACTTGGATACTCCCCTGACAGAAGTTCTATTCTAGTCTTTTTGATCACTCTGTCCTTCTTCCATGTAAGTCTATGTATCTATTTGTTTTAACTGCTACCTGATATCTGTTGGTCATACCAACTTGGTAAAATTTTAAGTTGCCTGAGGGTTTTTTATTTTTATAATTGTTTATTTGTTTAATTATTTTTTTGAAGTTCTCAATCTAAGACCCATAACTCTCAACCCTTATCTAATTAACTCATATGAGGAGGTCATTACGCACCTAAGCTCTTTCGAACCTGCAACCTCCAGGAGTCTACGTGCATACCATCTGAGCTAGTACTCAGTTGGCAAATCAGTGTGATTTTAAAAATTTAAATAGCGTTGTCATGTTGCTGAACTCCAACTTCATTTTCACTTCTTTTTCTTCATGTTTATATCTTCCTACTTTTTCTCTCTTTTAAATATCACTTTAAACATAAAAGTAAATAAAATGAATAAACTACCACTTAATTTCTCTCCTAGTATTTTCATATGTTTTTAGTAACAAAATTGATATTTTATTTACTTTTGTCCACAAATATAGTGGAAGTTTGGTCTAATCAGAACAAATACAACACGATTTTGTAGTTTTGGTAACATCCATTCTCTGGTTCATAACAGCACTTGGCCATTCATTTGTTATAATATTATTTTAGAGTCAATATAGTGAATATACTGTGGTAATGCAAATGAGTTTCTTTAATTCTTGGCAAGAGATCGAGGAAATATGTTTAATTCTAGCCATTTACCATCTGAAATGTAGGCGCTTTGATTCTCTAGAAAGAGTTTGTCTTGCTTAATAATAGTAATTAGTAATTATGTTCTTAGTACTTGCCAATATAATTGGCCATAATGTTTAGAAGCTTGTAGCTCTTCAATTTGATGCCTAGTTCTTCTCTAATGTGGCTTGCAGGCTTATGATCAGCATTTGAATATGATTCTAGGGGACGTTGAAGAGATTGTTACAACAGTTGAAATAGATGATGAAACCTATGAAGAGATTGTTCGGGTAGGTTATCATATCACTATTCCCTTTTAATATGAATATTATTTGATTTGAAAGCTAATGTATATGAACTAGGGGTAATAGGTGAGTTTAATAAGTTTCGGCAGTAATGGTCATTGATAACTTACTCTGATGTCATTCTAGTTAACCCCCATGTTTGCCATGAAGAATGCTTGCATTTGTTTTATGAGGTTTTAGCATTTACAAAGCTGTTTAACTTTTCATCGAACTTGTTTCTACTTTCATTGGAACTTAGAAGAAAGAGTGCTTCCTCATGAATGCAAACCACGATCATACTGGCTTGTTATAAATAATTTTCACTATGATTCCTTACTAATAACACCTTTAAAAGTTTTCTAGTGATGAACAGAATGAACTCATTTTATCCTATCTTACTTGGATTCGGAAGTGAGCGTCGGATACGGGTATGTGTCCGCCACGGGTATGCTCAATTTTTTCTAAGTTTTTCCATATATTTGGAGGATCGTACCTCCATACCGGTGTCTAAATGTGTCCGACACGGATGTTGGATATGGGTATTTCAGAGAAAATGAAGAGCCGGAGTAACATAGATTTTGTCATGGTAATGCAAGAATCTGGATTTTCAGTGGAAGCAAACATGAACCTCTCCTATTAAACTGGAGATTTTCAAGTGAAATGAATTTCTGACTGGATAAAAAGAAAGAAATTTAGGGTTTTTGTTTCATGTTTTCGGATGATGACCCTATTTTCCCCCTCATTTCAGACTACAAGGCGCACGGTTCCGTTTCTCTTTGTTAGAGGAGATGGAGTCATACTGGTTTCTCCACCTCTACGGACCGCTTGATTAGGAGAATGAAGTTTCTAGCACACTTTCTGGGAAGGAATCACCTTTTGTCAAAATTTACTACTAAGCTGTTGCTGCTGCATCATTGACCCTCTAAAAGATTATTTTTACGAATTGAGGAAGCTGTGGAATATTTGCACATTTTCAGGTCATTAGGCAATAGACTTTGTCGATATATTTGCATGATCTAGTATTTAAAACAAAAGGGATAATGGAACAACTCTTTTCATTGTCGGCTTAAGTTGCAAATGTGGACCATTTAGACTTATATTGTTCCGATTCTTTATTTTTTTAAAAGTATTTGTATCCAACGCATATTCAGACATGGATATGGGGATATGATTTTTCAAGGACCTTTCAAATACATAAAAATCTTGAAAAAAATTGAACATATCTCCGAATCCAAGTAACATAGATTTGGACATGAGATTTTAGATATTAGTGGGCAAGACTACTTGCCATGACCGGTGCTGGGGCTGAAAGAATGAAATGGTTTTAACTATAGATTATACTTCATTTCATGGTTGATCTGAGCTGTACAGCTAAGAGTGACCAGTTTGGCAGAATCAATCAAGCTTGGTGATTTCTGGATCCATTGTAGTGGCAGTACTATGTTTTTCAAGTCTGCTCATTGATGACTATCTCAAGTTCTCAACATGTCACCCCGAAACACAGCACTTCGAGCGTTACCTCAAGCACCAAAGCATCCAGCCTATTTGATTGGGAAAAGCAAAGAAACTATATAATAAAAAAAAAAAACACACTTAGCCAAGGCAAGAGTGCGAGAATTGATAGCAGAATTAACGCAGCTAACCTTGAGAAATGCTACAAGTTCTTCAATTTGTTTAAAAGTTGTTAAAAAATTTGTCAATACCCGTATGTTTGTTTGTTGCCGAAGTGTTGGATTTTTATTTTAGTGTCTAGGATTCAATTTTTGAAAAATTCATGTATAAAACAGCAAACAAGATTTTTTTATTTGTTTTTAATTAATTGTATATATTATTAAAAGTTAAACAGATAGTGTAAAATATAATATCACTTTGGAGTTTGGATATAATAAAAATTTTCCTATTGCTTAAACATGGTGGATCAAAAGAAATAAGATTAATATGTAAATCGACTTTTGAATTATATCCATTTTTGATATTTGTAAAAAAAAAAAAAAAATACAATTAAATATTTAAATTTGTATTTCGTGAAATTAGTCTAATACTTAGACACGATAACTGTTATTTTGTTCAAAATTGACATTTGGCAACTTGTAGTAAAGGAGGAGAGGGAAATGGGTTGACAGCGTTAGAGTGAGAGGTCAGAAATACAAGGGCGGTAATAATTTTCCATTTCTTTTCAGTAGGTCTAGCAAGTAGCTTCTTTCGCGAAGAATGATTATTTCCCGAATATTGATCTCAAAAACTTGATCAACTGGACCATAGTGAAGAGCTTCACTGGACAAAAATTTGCAGTAAGAAGAAATAGTTGATTCTAACATTTCCATTCTAAAATGCTTCCCTTACTAACAGCAAATGCAAACCTGAATGATGCCCCCATTTCTTTGACGAAAAAAAGATGAGATAATCCTTTTCTCTTAGTATTTTACAATTAACATATATGAAAATTGAATTAGAACGTCAATGATTACAGCAAATACACAACAGAACCTGAAACGTACAAAACCAGGACAATAACCTCCTCGTTTGCCCAAAGTTGTGAGCAAACCAACCAAGTTTACCACTCGCGCTTTTTCTCTTTCTTTTTTAATTTTCTTTCCAGCATGTTGGCCAACACCAGGAATGCTAAGGATCCCTGAGATGATTAAAATACATTCAGACTATACTCGGAGGGTCCCCGATCCAGTTACAAACAGCACGAGGCCAGCGTGTTCTAATGCAGTCCACCAATGGTGCGTGCTGGGGAGGTTCGGGTTTAGCCACTTCAGTGTCTTTCCCACTCGATTCAGTCCCCGCAGAACCAGGGGGAACCGCTACATCTGCCATGAATTCCTCGGGTGTCCATCTTGGGGGTACTGAAACCCTCAATTTCGTAAGCCTGGGTCTTTGTACTGGACTCTCACCTCCAGGTGTTGTTTGACTGCCATTCAAATCTGATTTTGCAATCCCATTAAAATGGTAAAGATCAAACATCTTTCTACCCATCTGTCCAGTTGAATCCTTAAGACCTCCCAAGTTCTTGTCTAGATCTAAAATAATCTGCCAGAACTCACTCCATACAATGAAGCCCGAGCCGCAAAGGCTATCAAGTTTCTCAGATGGAAGTCTGATACTTGTCTCCCTGAGTACTTGATGGAAACCTTCCACACTAATAAAGCCACCACCTCCACTCTGATCTTGGGCATCGAAAGCTTTCCGGATCTGTGATTCCCTTTCTTCCAGTTCATTCTCATCTTGAACAACTGTATCCAGAGCAAATAGGACCGTATAATGGGACTCGCTTCCAACAACCCATATGGGCCATTTTGGGCATTTTAGATTTTGACCAACCTTACAAAAATTAAGGGATTCTAGAAGAGTGAGGAATCCAACCTCCACACTTGTAGATATACCCTTCAGAAACATGCCACCACCTAAATCCATCCTCCCATCAAATACATTTGGAACAGCTTGCCCACAGAGCAATAGGTTCACAATTTCCTGAAATAATTTTGTATAAAATGCAATTACAATGCAAAAGAATGCATCAAGGACAGCAGTACCAATTTGGAGATATTGAAGCCCCATCCATTCAATGGATATACGCAATTTTATGTACCTGAGAAGCATGGCCAAATGGTGCCGTTACTAGAGGTAGGCTGGGATCATCCCGGTCAGCTTGAACACAGTCCTAAACAAATAAGGAAGCACAGATAAAATTACACCCCCAGGCAAACAAAATCTTATGTTAACTCTGGACATAACTACCAGAATATTTATGAAGATGAAGATAAAAAGGGCGTTTTCAAGCCAACAAACTCACTAATCCTCGAGAAAGTAATGCCGAGATAAGAAATAGCAGCGCTCCCATGCGACTTTGAAAAACAGGAATCATTACTTCAAGCCTCTTAAAGGCACTTGTAGGTGTCGTGTATGTGTCAACTCTTAGAACTTTCTGCAAATCAGAAGCTGATTCAATTGAAAGACCTTCAAGTGCTTGTGCAAAGATCTGAAAGACAGAAACACTTATCAGCAAATAAGAACACATAAAAGGGCAAAGCGGTAAATTATTAACATATTCAGGTCAACCCAATTCTACTAACCAAATCCTTTGGACTGCCTTCAGATCCTTCAATGCCATGGGAAATAACACTTAAAGTTGCAATTACAGCCCTTTTGTTATTTCCACACAAAAACAGTATCTCGCCCATACTTTTAACCAGGGCTCTGTGTACAGAAACAAAAATTTTAACTGAAATATATA
Source organism: Fremontodendron californicum (assembly GCA_030761205.1). Classification (NCBI taxonomy): domain Eukaryota; kingdom Viridiplantae; phylum Streptophyta; class Magnoliopsida; order Malvales; family Malvaceae; genus Fremontodendron; species Fremontodendron californicum. The sequence goes on from JAULJL010000026.1 coordinate 13,943,091, forward strand.
ACAGAAAAAACATTTAATGAATTGTGAAACAGCTGCAAAACTTGTATATAAAAAAATCTATATTCCTTCCAAACCGGTTATTGCAGAAATAAAGCAAAACATAGGTCACTAGCAGTCCATATCACAAACAACCATGAATGTTTATCACAAGAATTTATACTACTTCAGAACATAACATTCTTGGTTGAGCACCAATGAGAATGAGCCATTCCTAAACAAAAAACAGCGAGCAAATAAGCAAATATACCCCACATCCATAGCCCATTAGCCCATATTATATATGCACATGCACCTCAAGAAAGATACCTACTAATGAGAAATTGCACATGCCACTTGACTTCGCCTATCAAGAGCAGGCATCATACCTTTTTCCAATTTCGTGACCTCAAACAACAATTTTAGCAGTATTGATTGTATCATTCATAAAAGCAATCAACTGAATTAAATTTCAAAGAAATCCAACAGAAGGAAACATTGAGACATGTGAGAGATTATTAGATGACTGATAAAATAAATACAAAGGCAACAATTGGCAGGAAAAGGATTTACACTGTTGGATAAAATTGCAACTAAAAGTGCCCAACTGTTTAATCCTTTCATTTCATTAACTATAAGCTAGAAAACTTTGAAAGATAAATGATAAGTTAAAAACATGTGTCCTTATGCAGTTTAGAATACATCATACAATTTACCATGCAAAATTTAATCACCTTGCTTTTGCATCATCAGTAAAAGCAGCAAAATTATTTGACGCGACATATTGAGTTTTGGATAATCTCCTCGAACTCAAATTCTGTGGCATGTTTGCTGCAACTTTACCTAATTCATCCGGAAAGAAAAGAAGATGTTTGAGAACAAATGCCTGTACAGAGACAAATTATTGTCAGCAGCAGCAATATTGACTATTTATCAAGTGACAAACATCAGAACAGAAATCACACTAGGTTATTGTGAAAGAGAAGAAGAAAAAAGTTCTTTCTCTCAATTAATTCAAGTAGTACAATAGGTAAATATATATACACAAACTAGAGAATCAAATCTAGAGATCTAGAGATCAAATCAAATCTAGAGAATCAAATCAAATCAATCTAGGTCCTAAAATCAAGCTATCTAAAGTCAGCCCTATAATTAAGTAAAGTAAATATTTACATACTATATTTACAACACTCCCCCTCAAGCTGGAGCATAGATGTTAATCATGCTCAGCTTGTTACAAATATAATCAATCTTAGGACCATTTAAAGCTTTTGTGAAAATGTCACCTCGTTGTTCTCCAGTTTTGACATGACCAGTAGAGATCAAATTTAGCTGTATTTTCTCAAAAAATGAAATGATAATCAATTTCAATGTGTTTAGTCCTTTCATGAAAAACAGGATTTGATTTAATATGAAGAGCAACTTGATTGTCACACCACAACTTCATAGGTGTTGGACTACCAAGACCAATCTCCTTTAGCAATTGAAATATCCACATAAGCTCACACGAGGGTTGTGCCATGGCTCTATATTCTGATTCTGCACTAGACCTGGACAAACATTTTGCTTCTTAGTCTTCCATGACACCAAATTAACTCCAACAAAAACACAATATCTCGTAATAGATCTCCTATCAATTTTAGAACCAGCTCAATCTGCATCTAAGAAACACTCAATACGAGAGTGACCATGATTGCTATATAATATGCCTCGTCCTGGAGCTCCCTTGAGATAACATAAAATCTGCTCCAAAGTTGCCCAATGAGTAGTTCGTGGAGACAACATAAACTGACTTACCACACTAACCAGATATGCAATGTCAGGTCGAATCACTATGAGATAATTTAATTTTCCAACCAATCTGAGATACATCTCAGGATCTGCAAATAACTCTTCATCTTCAGCCGTAAGTTGCATGTTGGAGATCATTGGTGCACTACAAGATTTAGCACCCAACTTCCCAGTATCTGCCAAAAGATCAAGGATATACTTTCTTTGGGACAGAAAGATACCCTTCTTACATCTTGCAACCTCAATACACAAAAAATACTTTAACATATCCAAGTCTTTCGTCTAGAAACGTGCTTGAAGAAAAGATTTAAGAGCTGAGATACCTGCACTGTTACTACCAGTAATAACAATATTATCAACATACACAACTAACAGGATAATACCTGCTTCAGATTGTTGGTAGAACACAAAGTGGTCACAAGTACTCTTCTTCATACCAAATTCTTTAACAGCCTCACTAAATCGCCCAAACCAAGCATGAGGACTTTGTTTTAATCCACATACAGATTTACGAAGTCTACAGACGTTACCAGACTCCCCATGAGCAACAAAACCACGTGGTTGCTCCATGTACACTTCCTCTCGCAAATCACCATGAAGAAAGGCATTTTTAACATCTAATTGGTGTAAAAGCCAATCATTAGAAGCAGCAAGAGAGATAAACAACCGAACAGATGCAAGTTTAGCAACTGGAGAGAAAGTATCAGAATAATCAACACCATATGTTTGAGCAAACCCTTTAGCAACAAGTCGAGCTTTGAAACGAGCCACTGAACCATCGAGATTAACTTTAACAACAAACACCCATTTACAACCAATTGCCCTCTTACCATCTGGTAAGTGTGCTAATTCCCAAGTACCATTATCGTCTAAAGCCATCATCTCTTCTTCTGTAGCAACCCGCCATCCAGGATGAGCAAAAGCCTCATTGGTGGTTTTAGGAACAGGAACAGAATCTAGAGAACCAATAAAGCAATGCAAAGGAGAAGACAAATGTTCATAAGATGCAAATGAAGAAATGGGGTGTGAACATTGTCTTTTACCTTTTCCTAGAGCAATAGGAAGATCAAGACTGGGATCCGCAGACGGAGAAGCCAGTGAAGGATGTGAGTCAATATGCTGAGAACCACGAGAATACACTTGAGTAATAGGTGGTTTAGCAGGCACAGTGGGTTCAACAGTTGTCGTCACAATATATACCAGAATATCATCTTGCTCCCCCTCAAAATTATAGATAAGAGACTCAGGAAAGAATGGAATAGTCTAAAACATGTAACATCAGTAGAAACCAAATAATGACCTAAGTAGGAGAGTAACATCTATACCTTTTTTGAAGACGAGAATATCCCAAGACCACACATTTGAGAGACTTAGGGTCTAATTTAGAGACTTGAGGGCGAACATCACGAACAAAACATGTACAACCAAAAATACTTGGTTCAACTAGGAATAATGAGTGAGTAGGAAACAAAACAGAGTAAGGAATATCACCAGATAGAACCGATGAGGGCATACGGTTAATTAAGAAACAAGCGGTTGAAACAGCATCACTCCAAAATTTCTTGGGGACTTTCATTTGAAAAAATAAGGCTCGGGCGACCTCTAATATATGCCTATTTTTTCTTTCTGCAACACCATTTTGAGGTGGTGTGTCAACACAAGAAGACTGGTGAAGTATCCCATTTTGTGACAAAGGAATTAAAAGGCTCAGAAAAGTACTCTAGTGCATTATCACTTCTCAAAATACGCACTGGAACATTAAATTGTGTTTTGATCTCGGCACAAAAACCATAAAATATGAAGAATAACTATGATCGACTTTTCATTAAATATAACCAGGTAACACGAGAGTAATCATCAACAAAGGTGACAAAATATCGAAAACTAAATTTAGAAACAACTGGACACGGACCCCAAACATCAGAAAGTACTAACTCGAAAAGGGACGCAGCCGGTTTATTTAATCTAGGCAAATAGGACACACGATGTTTGGCAAATTGACACGACTTACAATCTAATTGAGATAAATTCTGAAAACGAGGAAACAATTTCTTCAAAGTAGATAATGAAGGATGACCCAACCGATAATGAAGTTCAGGAGGTGACATAACACTAGAACATGCAATAGGTTTTGGCATTGTAGTAGAAGCAGCTTCAAGTAAATAAAGACCTCCAGACTCACATCCTCTACCAATAATCTTCTTCGTCGTAAGATCCGAAAAGATACAATGATCAGGGAAAAATGAGACATAACAGTTGAGGGTTCGAGTAATTTTACTAATAGAAAGTAAATTAAACGAAAAATTAGGTAAGCACAAGACAAATGACAATGGAAGAGATGAGATAGGAAGGGTTGTTCCAGTTCCCTCAACAAAAGTAGTTGATCCATAAGCTAAAGTAACACTTGGATGATTTGTGTGAGAACTAAAAGAGGAGAGAATACCTATATCACCCGTCATATGGTCTGTAGCACTAGAATCAATGACCCATTTGCGAGAGGATGACACAAGACATGTACTGGGTTTACCTGATTGATCGATGGAAGATGTAGTTGCTGGAGTAGATGACTTGAATGAGGCTTGGTACTGGGTAAAGCGGGCAAACTCATCGGCATAAACAAGTATATACTTATCAGTAGATGATGTTGTAGAAATATGTTCATTCTCTTGAGTTGCAACATTAGCAACTTGGGGCTGCTGCTGAGGTTTGCCATTAAGTTTCCAACAAACACGTTTCGTATGACCAATCTCACCACAGTAATAACAGATTAGTTTATTTTGATTGTTTTGTCCACGACCACCATTATCCCTACCCCCTTGAGAATTATAATTATTCCGACCACCTCTACCTCCGCGACTTCCTCTACCAGCCTCATTCCAGGTACCTTGGCTCACAAGGGCACTAGGGGGAGAAGACCAAGATCTCTCAACACATAACAGTCGAGTAAAGATTTCATGAAGAGAGGAAATCTCTGAACTAGAAAGAATTTGAGTTAGAGCAGCATCAAATTCGGATGACAAGCCTGCAAGGAAACTCATAACCGCCATCTGTTCACGTTGAGATTGTTGAGTTTTCACATCAGTACTAAAAGGAATAAGAGCATTCAGCTCCTCATACACACGTTTAAAATCCATAAAATATTCAGTACGAGACCTTTCTTGCTTCTCCGGACGATAAAATCCCTTACACATCATATATATGAGAAATATTGCCCTTGCCAGAATACATAAAAGCCAAATAATCCATAAGTTCTTTAACTAATTCACAATGATTAACTAAACCAATTACCTCAGGTTCAATAGAATTCCGAATTTGCAAAAATATTCTTGCATCCTCTCTCAACCAAACCCTCTTTGCTGAATTTTCCGATGGTGGCTCATCAGTAAGATGATCATCCTTATCAATGCTTCGAAGATACATCAGCACAATTTTGCTCCAATCCAAATAGTTTCTACCATTAAGTTTATGATCCGTGATTTTTGATGTCATAGGAATAAAATTGGAAATCACTATCTTCGCATCTGTGTTGTTGGCCATTATAACGTAGTGTACAGATTTTGTCATAGTAAATCAAAAGACACCGTTTAAAAAAGAAAGTGACTCACTAGGGTCACAAAAAGAATCTTGTTATGGTGGCTCTGATACCATATGAAAGAGAAGAAGAAAATGGTTCTTTCTCTATATTAATTCAAGTAGTACAATAGATAAATATATATACATAAGCTAGAGAATCAAATCTAGAGAATCAAATCAATCTAGGTCCTAAAATCAAGCTATCTAAAGTCAGCCCTATAATTAAGTAAAGTAAATATTTACATACTATATTTACAACAGTTATCTAAGAAGGTGGCCATTCTAAAGAACATAGACCAAGGTCCAACCTAATAACTGTACATTACATCATCAACTCAACGTGTATCGATCGAAGTTTTCTTAACAATGAACATCCCAAATCAATTGCATTAAAATAAGTAAAGTGCATCATTTGTGAAAATAACACTTCAAAGGTCACAAGTTTAAATCGATTTAACTATAGTTTAAATGGATCCAATGTTCCATCATATTTGAATAACCATTCAATTATACAATTACTCTATTCAATGACTAAAAAGTATGAAACAAGCTATCCCAAGGAAATAACATTCTTAATAAAATTTGGCAGGTTTTTCTAAGGTTAGTGCATAATATTAGCCCACTTAGAAGATAAAATGATAATTACGTATGTGCTGGTTTCACAAAGAAATCTAATAATTCTTGAAAGCATTAGGAACTTCAGATAGCACAACATATACACTGAGAAATAAAGGAATTACTTGGATGGTTGCTAAGACACCGCAGGGCCCACCTTCATGCTGCACTAGGCCCATAGACGTTTCTGGATCAGGGCTAAATCTACATAATATTTTGACATGTATTAGACAATAAAAAGCATATATATGAAACTTCCAATAAAAACCACTGCTACACAACTAAATTAATACATATAAACAAAAAGGCAAATAAAAGAGAAGAAACTATGTGTTCAACAAAGAATTAATAGTCTACCAAAACAGTCTGCTAAACCAGTAATTAACAAGCTAGGTTCATAACATATAATCATAATGCATTCAGATAAGGCAATTTTAAGCACAAAGAATTGCAAAAATCAATAGCTTGCTAACATTCCAGTTAACTAGGAAGATGCTCATGCTGGAACTTTATAACTCTAGATAACTTACAATTACCATCATATCTAAGATCCTTTAATTTAAAATTTACTAAGCCTTCTCATGCTTCTTACCAGTTTGGTCACCAATCAATGTACCATCACATCAACATAGTGGATCCTATATTTATGTTCATTGGAGGTGCGAACTATTGCAGTAAACTGATGTGGTTGTGCTTTTTGATGGGTGGACAGCTAGGGTGATGAGAATTTCAGGGTTAATTTCTAGGATTGTTAAAGGTAGAAGGAAAAGGAATTTATGTTAAGCATCCACCTAAAATCAATTGACAATAGGTGGTTCAACTTAAATATAGTCAAAGCAAACCTAGATTTAACCAACGAGTCATAAAACCTTCAATACTCCTCACCCCCCATCGCCCCACATGTAGACTCAATACTAAGAGTTGAAACAAGAAGGTCTAACATATGGGCAAACAAACAACAATAACAAGTAACATAATAAACCTGGGCTATGATCCCCGGTTAAGCATCCAACCTAAAATCAATTGGCAAACGGTGGAGAGGCCCAACTTGAATATGAAGTCATAGCAAATTCAAGACTTAACTGATGTGGGATAATACCACTCAAATATTAAGTTAAATCAAAGGTTTCATGGGTTGGCAATGTTTTAGAGGCATATGATTGGGAAATTTATGCACTACAACATAGTCATCACCAATTGCACAGATAAAGGTCACTCTGTTTGGATGAGACAGCCTCTACAGTTTTCAAAGAAATCAAGGAAAGAATGACGGCCCAATTTTGATCTACCAAGTATCTCTATGGTATTTGCAATAACATTCTTTTGTTATCAAGCACAAGGCTAGAGGCAACTGATGCACTTAGCCAGCTGGTGTAGACCCTAATTGCATGGCTATCCAAGTTATAGGCTTCGAGTTGCTCAAGAGAGACTTACCATTTGGCAAAAATTTTACCACTATGTATGCACATTTATTAGCGGCACAACAAGCAGATTATCATGATTTTTACCTATGTGATGTTTATCTGTTCAAGGGAACTAGTCTTTGTTTGTCTGATACATCTTTAAAAGAAGAGATGGTTAAAGAATTGCATTATTGAGTGCACCATGATATTTGGAAGGGATAAGGACGTGATTGAGGACCAAATTTATTTGACTAGTTTGAAAAGGAAGGAGGTAAGAACGTTGCCCTTTGTCAGACTTGTCAAACATGAAAGTAAAGAATGCAAAATAGAGTTTCATATATGTCATTGCAAAACCAAACACTCCAAAGAAGGGTCTAGTTATGGATTTCATACTTGGATCACATTCACCATAAGGTCATTATACGAGATTTGTAGTCGTGGATCAATGTTCCAAGATGCTTTTGCTAAAAGCATATTCAACATATACATTCTTAAGTTCAAAGAAAGATAGCAATGACCAATGAAGTCTATAAAGCACATGTTAATTTACCAAAAAAGTTGGTTAAATACAAGTTGACATCACATGGTGCAAATAAAACTTGAAAGGTATCCTAAAGGTGCATACGAGAAGCTTCATTTAAGGAATTTTGGTCCTTAGAAGCTTCTCAAGAAAATCATCTTAAACGCTTATGTCCTTGACTTTTATGATGGTATGAGACGTCTTCAACAATGAATACTTTAACTTTGGACCATGGTCATAATCAAGAAATGGCTAATGATGCTATATACTTACAAGGTTTTCTACTATCCTAAAACTTAAGGAAGTGGTTGGAGACATTGTTTATCAGCCAGTGCTTTCCACTTTAAGGAAGTCGCCATTAGAAGTTGCTTCTCAAATAGAGAGTTGCACATGAACCAACAATGGAGAGTTGCAGCAACTTAACCCGAAACTTTATCAACAAGGTCAAGTTTTTCCAACCAAGGGTGAGATGACATAGCACCTTGTAACAGCTTCTAAAGCAGCTTGAAACACATTTTAAGGCTGATTCTACTGCCCAAGCCTTAATTTGGCACATGTCAAATGATGAAAAGCTTAGGGAGGACCTCGAATAGACTTTATTGGTTGATATTGAGTCTCAATTGTATGATTCTAGGAGTCAAAAGTTGTTGGTTTTATATTATTTTCTGTTTTCTTACTTTTAAGTGTCAAAGGTATTCCAATAAATTTTGGCTTTGAAATGATAATTGTGGATTTTAAGTCTAAAGATTGTATAATTGTTAGGCTTAATTTATGGTTCAAGAGTTGTTTAGTCAATTTTGATATTTTCCCATCAAGTTCTTACCGGAATAAAGATCTTCTGAAACTTCACAATTAACATGTAACTTCTTTCAATTAATATAGAACAAGTTTGGCAAATATTTAGCGGCTGTTATGATTTCTTTGGGTTGTGTGAAACTACCTAACCTTAAGCATAAAAGGCCTTTGGAACCTTAGGAATCATGCTAAAAAAATCTTAGTATGAAACCTGGATTCTTCTTATTCATTAATTTTCAGCATTATCTGACCTAGACTTGGCTTGAGCCCTTGTAAGATTTTAACCTAACTCAAATATGTTCACCATGAACCTCAACTTTGAAACTGCTAAATATTGTTCCCAACACTATTCATGGTTATTGTTCACAGTACCAGGGCAGCCCAACGTGGGTTTCTAAATCCTTGATTTCTTGATCAAATCTTAACCCTATGCATAACTGAAATTTAATTAATAGTCAACTTTGCCAGAGTTTTTCCATTCAAAAACCCTAGAAATAAACCTTAATCATCCTAACCATTCCTAATCAGTTTGCTGTGAGATAAACATGTGCATACTAGAAAGTGTTAATTGTTCCAGCAATTCATTTGAAAAACATTATGGATCGTCTAAAGATACCAATAAATAAAACATTTAGACTCCTAATATTGCTTTTATTCCAGGTAAAAAATGTTTACATCATAAAGTAAGACTAAACTTTTCACCAACTACATTAAGCATAAAATATCAAAATGTACAAAAATTAACCAAATAATAAACAAAAAATGTCCATTAAAGTCTGATATGCACAAAACCGTCTATAACATATCATATTCCACTATATAGAAATTGCAACTTGATGCTAGTGTAGCAAATTTAAATTAAAATTTAGGCCGCCAATTTATCTTGGGATCAATATCCTTAACCACCATATTTAACGAAAATTCAATTGAGCCATCAATTTTAATTCTTTAATAACTTCCAATCTCCGAGCAGTAAACTTAATTTTTTTTTTTTTTAAATTAAAATCTTAATGTATTAGTAAAATACTATACTTTACCTTATACCCTGATTGCTCCACTGAGCAAGTATATCCTTTGAAACGCTACTTCCAAACACCATTGAAAATAACTGATAGGCTTCTTCCTCTGACAATTCATTGCCTAAATTTACTTCTTTGTCCGCCTCTTTCATTCCTAAATCCCCGCTTCTTTCGTTTTTTGACGGAGAACTAGAAGACGGAGCGCTTTTAGCCGCCGCCAGCATCCGTTTCTCAGCTGCGGCTGCCATGAGCTCGCGCTGCAACCGTCGGCTCTCCTCCGGTGTCGTCGCCGGTGAGATGGCAGCTTCTCTGGGCTTGCTCCGTTTAGGCTCTGGCGGCGAATTCTGCATGCTCATCCGTAGAGCCATTCTCAGGTCCTCTTCGTCTTGTTGATCCGCCATTTGATAACCACCGATAGCAATCTAAGGTTTCGAAACAGTTGAATTTATATACAGATCAATTGAATTTAACAAAACTGTTATCTTTCAGATAGTTATGAATCTGATTTTGATTCGGGGATTCAATAATTGATAAATAAAAGAAAAAGATTTGGGTTTTCTAAAAACCCTAAAAAGCAAAATAGGGTTTCAAATTTCAGGCCAACTGGAACAAGCTGGACATTATTAGAGCGAATGGAAATTCCGTTTCCAAAAACAAGAACGACGGATTTAAAATTCTCGGTAGGGTTAAAATAGGAAAGTAACTCATGAGGGGAAAAAACTGAAAGCGATGGCATATTGAATGACCATTTCAAGCCTGATATGTTGTATTTTATCTTGAAGAAGTGAATGTGGAGAGTTAATAGTATTAGCCCTCGTTTAACATTGCTTCTGGCACAGCTTTTGAGGTCAAAAGCTGTTTTTCACCACAAACGTAATGCTAAACAGATAAAAAAAATTGGCTTCTACTGTTGAAATCATGGTTTAAAAAGCCAAACCAAAAAGCCAAAAAATATAACTTTTAGGCTTTAAAAGCTAGCTTTTGGATAAAATGACTTTATTATCCTCATATCTCTACACTTTTATTATTTTAAACATATCTTTTTTTCACATTTCAATTTCCTACAACACTTTTTCACAGCAATGCTAAACACTTAGGGCTAGTTTAGCATTGCTGTTGGAAAAAACTTGGGTTGGAAAAAGCTCGAGTTGGAAAAAGTGTGTTTATAAAGTGTGATGAAAAAGTGTGGTTTAAAATTTTTTAAGTGTTTAGTATTGCTGTGAAAAAGTGTTGTAGGAAATTAAAATGTCAAAAAAAAAATATGTTTAAAATAATAAAAGTGTAGAGATGTGATGATAATAAATTCATTTTATCCAAAAGCCAGCTTTTAAAGCCCAAAAGCTATATTTTTTGGCTTTTTGGTTTGGCTTTTAAAACCATGGTTTCAACAGCAGAAGCCAAATTTTTTTATCTGTTTAGCATTGCGTTTGCGGTGAAAAGCAGCTTTTGACCTCAAAAGCTGTGCCAGAAGCAATGCTAAACAAGGCCTTAAAAGTTTTTAAACCACACTTTTTCACCACACTTTATAAACACACTTTTTTCAACTCGAGCTTTTTCCAACCCAACCTTTTTCCAACAGCAATGCTAAACTAGCCCTTAATGATGTTCAAATTATAAGACATATTTTATATTGGTTATTAAATTTTAAAATATATCAACTTGATTTTTAATTACAAATATCATAATAAATTGATTTCTTCTATTAGTTTTTTCGTTATCTTTGCCGTTAGCAAACAGCTAGTGACACGTGTCACTAGCTAATTGCTAACACATACCTTTTTTTTTTCTTTTTTTCTTTATTATTTTTTTGATTTTTGTATAAATAGATAAAAAGAAAAAAATAATTCATATTATAAATTAAAATAATTTTTTTTAAAAATATAATAATTTAAAAAGTATAAAATATTTATTTACTTTAATTTTATATAAAATATTTTTAATTTTTTCGTTTTTTCGTTTTTTTTTTTTTTTTGCTTTTCTCTTCTTTATAAATAAATATTACGAAATAATAATTTACATTATAATTTAAATTAATATTGTAATAATCAAATAATTGAAAAAATATAAAACTATTTATTTACATTAATTTTATAAAAATATTTTTTTTATTTTTTTGTTTCTTCCCTTTCTTCTTTTTTCTCTTCTTTATAAACAAATACAAAAAATATATATATATATAAGTATATTATATTATATTATATTTTAAATTAAATTAAATTAACTTTTTAAAAATTAAATAACTTATAAATATAAAATATTTATTTTATATTTATAAGTTTTTTATTTTTTCCTTTCTTATCTTTTCCCTTTTTCTCTTGTTTGTAAATAAATATAAAAAAAATAATAATTAATATTATAATTTAAATTAATTTTTAAAATATAAAATATTTTATTTACATTAATGTTATAAGAAAAGAGGAAAGAAAGAAAGAAAGAAAAGGAAAATAAAATAAAATAAAATAAAAAATTAAAATGAATGTAAATAAATATTTTATATATTATAAATTATTTAAATTTTACGAAATTAAATTATTTATAAAAAGAAAAAAAAGGAAAGAAAGAAGAAAGAATAAAAATAAAAAGAAAAAATATTTTTTATAAAATTAATGTAAATAAATATTTATATTTTATAAATTATTTAATTATTAAAAAATTAATTTAAATTATTATTTATCTTTTGTATTTATTAATGTTTTCATTTTTAATTTTTCTTTATTATTCTTTATAAATAAATACAAAAGATAAATAATAATTTAAATTAATTTGTTAATAATTAAATAATTTATAAAATATAAATATTTATTTACATTAATTTTATAAAAAAAATATTTATTTACATTTATTTATTAAAAAAATCAAAGAAAAAAAATAAGAAAAAGGAAAAAAAATAAGAGGTATGTGTTAGCAATCAGCTGGTGACACGTTTCATTAGCTGTTTGCTAACGGTAAAGGTAACGGAAAATCTAACGGAAGGGACCAATTTGTTATGATACTTGTAATCAAGGATCAAATTGATACGTTTTGAAGTTTAAGGACCAATATAAAATATGCACTATAGTTTAGGGATCATTGATGCTATTAACTCAAATTTAGAACAAAAGATGAGGGCATTTTGGGGAATAAAGAATATGCTTTACTTTTATTTTTATGAGGAGGAAAGGCGTTGTTGTGTTTGCTAGGGTGTCAGTCAGGGAATTTATGGTCGACTAAGGCTCTATTTGGTTTCAAAAGGAGTCCTGCTGTGGCACGATTGAGGCACTTTTTGACCCCAATCGTGCCACACTATGGGTTTGGATAATATGACCAGCACAACTGGTCACTTGTAGCTCCAGTGGAAAGAAATACCCTCCATTGGAGGGCATTTCCCAACTTTAACCCCCACCTTTTTTTTTCCTTTTTAATGAAACAGTGCAGGGACATTTTGTCCCTACCATTGAACTTTTTTTAAATATAAAATAAAATTTAATATAAAAAATAAAATTTATTATTTTATTATAAATTAAGAAATATATTTTTTTATTATATAATTAATATGAATTAATTAAAAAATAAGTAATTACAGAAATGATAAAAAATATAAAAATATTACTTGACATATTATTATTAATTTTTATTAAATTTTAATTATCTAGTAATAAAATTATTACTTCATAAATATATTTTTAATTATTTATTAATTTATAAATGTCAAATAATCTAAAATTTTCGTTATATATATGCCCATTTTATTTTAATGTCCTTAATGGTCATTTTCTTTTCTCACTACAATTAATCTCACCGCCACCGCTGCTTTTGCATCCAAACACATATCCCACCGTTGATTCCATTTGGATGGGCGGTGAGATTGGCTTCGATGAGATTAAAAACAGCGATCGGGGTAAGATTAGTTACTGTAGCGGTGAGATTGGATACTGTAACGGTGATATTAAAATCAGCGGTGAGATATGTGTTTGGATGCAAACGTAGCGGTGGCGGTGAGGTGAATTATAATGAGAAAGAAAAACGATCATTTAGCACATTAGATTAAAATGTGTGTATATATATAATAAATAATTAAAAAATATTAAAATTATATTTATATTAAATAATAAAATATATATTAAAATTATATTTATGTTAAATAATAATAATTATGTCAAAAAATAAATGAATAATTTTTAAAAAAATATAAAAATATTATTTATGTAATTATTTATTTTTAATTAATCATAAAATAATAAAATAGATATTTATTATATAATATTAAATCCAAGTTATTAAATAAGGACAAAATTGAAAAATTGCCCTTCGGTGGAGAGCATTTTATTTCACCGGAGCTCAAAACTCCAGTGATAAAAAAAGGCATCAATGCGGTGAAACACTGTTCACCGCATTGATGCCCTGTTATCCAAATGGATATAATGATAAAAAGTGCCTCAACTGCACCTTAACGTTGCCCTGCTTCCAAATAGGGCCTAAATTGGGATTGGAGGAAGGTGGGGATTCCATTGGGTGCTTTTGAATTTGGTGGTGAGCTTTATTTTTTTTTTTTTTAATTTTAAAATTAAGTTAGTTAGTATTATATCGATAAACATATTATTTTTATTTTGATATTAGTACATACTGATATCGGTATATATTAATATATCATTTTGAATTTATTGATATATAATTTATTTTTCAGTTTTTTAATAAAATATAGATTATATACAAATACAAATATATCTCTATTACATATATATATATAATATGCAAATATAAAATTTAAAATTATAAAGATTTAATATTCAAAATTTTTAAACATCAAATAAATAAATATTTAAATATTTAAAATATATAATAAATTATTATTAATTATGTTCAATAATCTAATCTAATCTAATCTAATTAATATATTTTATTTTTAAAAGTAATTATGAAAAAAATAAAAATGATCATCACATTAAAAACATTAGAAGTTAATTTTAAAAAATCAAATAAGTGAAATTTTAAAAAATAAATCAAAACCCTGTACCAATTGGTACGAATCGGTACGTACCGATATGGATCGGTACAGACCGATACAAATAACGAAACGAAACGATACGATATTGATACCATTTCAGTTTATTTTAAAATCGATACGTACCGACCAATAGGCTGATACCCGTATGGTACCGACTACACTGGTTAAATTATTAAATGGCTTGAACTTTTTTTAAAATAAGTTTTTATGATTTATTGTACTAAATAATTTTTAATTTGTACCAAATAAAATTTTGATTTTGAAAAATAAAAAAAATAATTTAGATATTAAAATTTATTTGTATATAAATTAAAAATTATGATTTTATTTAAATATAAATCAAAAATTAAAAGTTTACTTGAATGTAATAAAACATAAAAACTTAACTAAAAAATAATAAAATTTAAGGAATTTTTTGTTGTATTAACATTTTTATGAAAGATTTCTAGGGTGAACATAATCATCCATTCAAAATTTATTTTCAAACTAATGGTTTAACCGATAGATCATCTATATTGAGTTTGAGTTTGGAATCTTAAGTTAAACTATACCAATCTATTACTTACCTTAAAAACTGTCCCCAGATTCAATACTGAGCATTGATGGGGAAATTGAAATCAGTCCAAGCTGACAACACAGCAATGTCATTAACCATTTTTTGTTGTTCTTTGTTGGGTTTATGCCCGCTGATAACTTCTTTGGTTGGGGAAGCCTGCTGCTAACAACACAAGCATGCTATTCATGGTTTTCCCGAGGTGTGTTTTGAGTATTTCCTGGTTAATATAAAAACTATCCTAAATTCAATGAGATGAGAGAATTAGATATTTTAGATTAAGAGTTGATTGACACTTAAATATAGGTATTAACGGAATTGGGGGTTTAGTTTGAGTATTTTAATTTTTTTTTATTAGGAAGTAATGGAAGAAAAGAAAGGAAAAAGAAAGAAAAAAAAAGAAAAGAAAAGAAAGGAAAGGAAAAAAATTAGAGAAAAAATTATGTGCTCGTGTAGTTTTTGTATTCGTGTTATTTTTTGAGTGTTTAAAATATTATAAATTTATATAATTTTAACACGTTGATAATTCGTTTTATATAGATTTTAACACGTTCGCATATTCTTATCGTGTTCGTGTTATTTTTTCATCTGTTCAAAATATTATAAATTTATATAATTTTTACATGTTAATAACTCATTTTATGTAGATTTTAACACGTTCAAAAATTCGTTCGTGTTCATATTATTTTTTGTGTTCGTGTTATTTTTTTGTGTGTTCAAAATATTATAAATTTATATAAATTTTTACATGTTAATAATTCAGTTATGTAGATTTTGACACGTTCGTGTATTTGTATTGTGTTCATGTTATTTTCACGTCGTGCCGTATTTTAATTATTTTTTCAATGTGTTCGTGTCGTGTTTCAATTCATCCAAATATTTTGCATAGTTTGTCATGGTGATCCAATTTAGAAAAAATTTTGTGTGTTCGTGTCGTGTCTCAATTCATCCCATATTTTGCATAATTTGTTATAATGATTCAATTTAGAGAAAAAATTATATGTCCGTAACATGTTCGTGTTATTTTATCATGTGTTTAAAATATTATAAATTTATATAAATTTTACACGTTAATAATTCGTTTTATGTAGATTTTGATACGTTCGTGTATTTCTGTCGTGTTCATCCTATTGTTTGTATCGTGTTTTAATTTTTTTCTATTGTGTTCGAATCGTATAATCATGTTGTGTCAGAAATTGTCAAGTCTAATTGACACTATTCAAATAACTCACAAATTTGTATCACGCATCATCATGTTCGTGTTATTTTCTGTTATAATCATATTTAAGTTATTATATATTTATATAAATTTTGACACATTAATAATCGTTTTATGTAGATTTTGACACGTTCGTGTATTTGTGTCGTGTTCATGTTATTTTTGTGTTATGTCGTGTTTTAATCATTTTTCTCATGTTATGTTCGTATCGTATAATTATGTTGTGTTTGAAATTGTCGGATGTAATTGACATATTCAAATAACTCTCAATTTTATACCAGGAGTCATATAAGAATAATAATTATTATTTTTCTAAATTATTATCTTTACTACTCTTACTTTTTTATTTTTCAAATTTATTACAAAATATTAATTCAAATTCGATAACATTTTGCAGCGAAACGTGGGTATTATCTAGTTAAATTAAAAGATAACTCGAAATCAAAATAAAATAACTAAAATAAAATAAAGTTAATTTTATTAATGTCTTTATATTTTTAAAATAAAATAAATTAGTTTTACATGAATCTAAAGAACTATTCACTCGTCAAGTAATTTTCTTCTATTCTTCCGAACACAATTTTTATTTTATTTCGCGTGTGTCGAAATCTAGTTATTTATAAAATCTTTGTTATCTATATTAATAATAAACTTTCTGATTGAATTGAATGTTACAACTCACGAGTGAAGTGATATCAACACAATTGAAGAAATTACTCAAAGAACACATGATAAAATAGAACATATATATATTTGTAGGGATATTTTAGTCTTTTATTTTTTTAAAAATAGATGTTTGATTTAAATACTTTCTTAAATTTATTGTAGTTTTTATTATTTTCACTTGTAAGTAATTGCATTTACACTTATTCATTTTTTCTGTTATATTTAAATAACTATAATTTATATAATAAAAAAACATATCACACACATATATATATATATATATATATATATAAAATATTACATGGTACATAGAATGATAAAAACTTACAAGATTTGCTTATGTGATTGTCTATGTGTATAACCTATAATTATGTAATTATGACACGTATAATAATTTCTAAAACTTAATTATTTATCAAATAACTTTATATATTTAATAAATTATTTATTATTTTAAAATTATAAAAAGATCACGTTTAATCAATTTTTAAATTTTAGTTGTTTATCTAATTTTTAAAAAGTGTTTTTGTTAACAAGTGCCTTTAGGCATTTTTTAGGATTAAATAATATACTATTTATAGTAATAATATTGTATTAAATATAAAAGCTGATAACTTTATTCATCATTTTTA
This sequence comes from Fremontodendron californicum, assembly GCA_030761205.1. Taxonomy (NCBI): domain Eukaryota; kingdom Viridiplantae; phylum Streptophyta; class Magnoliopsida; order Malvales; family Malvaceae; genus Fremontodendron; species Fremontodendron californicum. The sequence goes on from JAULJL010000026.1 coordinate 13,960,837, forward strand.
ATGCATTGGGTGAAGATATTATTATACATAATAACCATAAAGAGTGTTTAAAGGCACTCGTTAGCAAAATCTTTTAAAAAAAATCATCTGAATGTGATGAGTTCTAAATTAAAAAGTTGATCTTATCTAAAGATTAAATTGTAATAAAAATTTCAAACTTAAAAAGTTAATCTTATTTGATTCAAATTTCATTATTATGTAAAGATATCTCTTTTTAAATTTAAAATTTTCAAAAAAGATACTTTTACCTTCATAAATTTTATTATTATTATTTTTTTAATTTATAGACATATATATATATATATATATATCAGTTTTTATGTTTTGTTTTGTTTTTTTTTTAATTCAAAACATGTTTTAATTTGAAAATTATCTATACACTTAATTCCCATCCAATAAGCCTATAAAACATTACGTAATTATTATTATTTTTTAATTTTCAATTTTTTTTAAAGATATACTATTACTTTGATTTTTTTTCTTCTGATTATTCAAATTAGAGTTGCAAACCGAATTCAATGTTAAAAAAAAGTGACCGAAGGTCGAACCGATCAGACCTTGGATTTTTTATTCAACGGTTCAACCGGTTAGACCGGCCGATTTGACAAAAGTGATTTTAAATATATATAAAAGTAGTTTAATGTTACATAAGTAATAAATATAGTAAATAATTAATAAAAATATGTATTTGATTTAGTGGTATAACTTTTATTTTAAAATCAAGAGGTTAAGGGTTCAAATCTCACAACTTACAAGAAAAAAACTAAAAAATGGTTTTTTACCGGTTTTATCAGGTTTTTTACGGGTTAAACAGGTTTTTCACCGGTTCAAGAAAAGTTTGACTTTATGTATAATATTTGACCGAACGGACCACGGGTTCTCGATTCAACCGGTCGATCCGGTTTAGTTTTTTATTCACTTACCGAATCAATCTAAAGATAAGTATTTTTAAATTTTAAAAAATCTTAAATATGATTTTTATTTTCATCAATTTCTTAATAATTCTCTAATATTTGGTGTTTTTAAAATAAAAAAACACAACTATCAGTTGTTATATCCTTTTTCACTTGTTTATCTCTCCACTTCCTCCACCTTACCTATCACCACCTACCGCTGCGCTCAGTATTTCAGGGTCTGCTCTAGTCTTCCTCCCCGTCGTCTCTTGGTACATTTTGTTTTACATGTTTGCAACGCTTCCTTTCTCTACCAAAGAATCCTCTACATTTTGACGACTCCACTAAGGAAGAGTGATTGCATTAGGTGAAATTCCTCTACACTTACTTTATCAGAAGACATGGACACTTATGCTAAACAAAGAAAATGTAACATCGCCAGGATACTTGGTGGTGGAGCAATAGGACTTCAACAATAATAATAAGTTATTTCCCTTACACTGGGTTGAAAATTTTGTCTCTTCACTCATGCATAAAACAAAATCTTCTTAACCAAATTAAAATATCAAGTTGAAAAATTCATTAAATTGATCACTATGTTGAATTCACTTTTATTAACTGTGATTCATGCTTTAAGTCAAATTAATCTCTTTGGTACTAAATTGAGAAAAACTATCTCCTTAATACATATCGGAGTTTGATCTCTTTGTTTCTAGGTTGAGAATTCATCTCTCTAGTATGAAATTGATAATCACTCCTTGGCTGCGACTTTATATACATATCAAAGATTGATCTCTTTCTTTCTGGGTTGAGAACCCATCTCCTTAGTATGAAATTGAGAATCACTCTTTGGCTGCAGCTTGATCGCTCATTCATTGGCCATGACTTTATTGTTGATACTTGCTATCAGACAAATCTCTTTAATACCAAGTTGAGAATTAGCTCTTCCTATAAATCGAGAATTGCTCTTTGGTCGCAACTTTATTGTTTATACTTGCTATCAAGTGATTTCCCTTGGTTCCAAGTTGAGAATTATCTATTGTTTATAAATTGAGAACTACATATAGTCCCAGCTTTATCATTTATAATTAGGCTATACGTTACTATTTCTATTACAGTCGCAGCTTTACCGCTCATTTTGATTGAGATTTATACATTGATCGTAGCTTTAATGCTTTCCAAAAGGATTAAATAAATCTCTTGAACATGGAGTTGAGAGATATTCTCTCCTTGATGTGAAGTTGAGAAAAGTTCTCTTTGGTCGCATACATACATCATACATATATGTTTTTGTTGTATTAATAAAGAACAATTATTAGTTGTGGAGAAACAGAGAAATGTGTCCATATCATAGCAAAGAAAAAGTATTGAATCAACATCAAAGTTCCAAGACAAATAAAACTATAAAAAAGGGGGCAAATAAAAAATCTAGCCAACTATGTAGCTCCATGGAGAAAAGCTAGTACTACCAAACTAAGAAATGGCTTCCAACTGTTTCTGCAACTCAACTTCGCGATTCTTCTGCAATTCTAATTCTTTCTGTAACAAGGCAACCTTTCTGATAACTATTCCCATCTCTACTTCTAATTGAACCTTATTAACTCCTATAGAAAGAAATGCTATGGTTCTATATGTGTAGGTGCCAACACAATCAAGCTTGAGTCCAGCTTTCACAGTATCATCCATGAACTGTAACATCAATCGTAACATTTCTAGAGAAATGCTAGACCATGGAGCATCAGCTATCATCAAAGATTTTCCCAATATATCCAATGTACAAGAAATGAAGTCCGCACTCTGAAAGATACAGTTATCCCAGAAAACACCATCTTTCTGATAAATACTCTCCAAATACTTCACATGTTTGGACAAAATAGAAAAACCATGAAAATAAACTCTAGTAGAAACACTCCCTGAACATGTTCCAAAAGTACCAAATACACTACTAGTATCTTTGTGCACTAATACTGGGTAGGAAGAAACTTGAGGAGTATCAACAGTCTGAACAACTTGAACCTCATCCACATTCTGAATAGATTGAGCCTGAACAACTTGAATGTCGTCATTCTGAATATCATCATTGGCAACATCGCTAAAAACATCATCAGAACCAATGTCAACTAAAGATCTAGAATCCCCCCTCTAAATGTTCGCCCCAGAAAAAGCAACATCAGCTTCAACTTCTTCATCATCAACTTCATCTACCTTAGCAAGGTTGTCTTGATCAAGGAAAAATTCACCATCACACTCATCATCTGATTCATCATTACAAGACTCTTTGCCATCATCAACAACAAGTTCTTTCTCCTATAAAAGTGAAGCATGTAAATAAAAAAATATATATGTATATAGTGTTACAAAAAAGGATAAGAGAAAAAAGATCAGACAAACGCTTCTTCTTCGGTTGAGCTAAGGCATGAAAAGTAGAAATACTAGCAGTCTCTCCATCCACTTGATCCTTTTTCTTAGAGGAAGCACGTATCAAGCGTAAAGATATATCACCCTGAGTAACAACGGAAGGCTTGAGGCGTCCCTTAAGATTAGTTAAGGGTGTAGACACCTAATTTTTTCCGAACTACTAAAACAGGTATGTTTTCTTCCTAAATTGATGTTTCAGATGTAAAAACTTTTTTTTCATCCTGCAGGTGGTACTCCAAGACTTAGTCTAAGAAGGCGAGTATAAAAAGTCAAACTTGAAAAAGTCAACCCCGAAAAGTCAACATCAAAAAGTCAACTACTAAAAAAGTCAACACACTTTCAAAATCAAGATTTGAAGTTCAATTGAAAAATGGTGAAAGAATTTTGATAATTCGAGGTCTAAATCGAAAGATATGGAGTTTGGAAGTTGGGTTACGGAGATTCAATAGAAAGGAAACTCTAGTTTGGGAAATTTGGGGAAAAGTGCTTAAACGATCAAATTGGTCAAAATTGAAGGTTCCAAATGAAAGATAAGCACTGACTACGGGTAATGGAGAAGTTACTTGAAAGAAAAGTCAATTCGAAAGAAAACCGAGAATTAGGGTTTTTGGTGGATTTCAGTGAAATTTGGAAGAATTACAGAAATGGCCCGATTCGGTTAGACTAAAGCCCCTAATTGATGAAGAGTGATTAAAAAAGGATAGCCCAAGGCTCAGTTTAAAGAAAATATGAAAATCGGACTTGTTTTTAGCAAAACTGAGTTTCGGAGGCAAAAGGGCAAAATTAGAAAATTTGGGAAAAATAGAAAATGAACTCCAAAAATTCTAAAAATTTTCAGATCTTATTATTAAATTGTTTCGAAGAGATTGGTGAAAGAAAATCCGAATTCTGAGTTCATTTGCAAAATGGCTAAATCCCGGGTCTCCTATGCAGAAATTTAAGAAAATAAATCCCGAAAAATAGTAAATGAGCTCCAAAAATTCTAAAAATTTGCAGATCTCATTACTAAATTATTTTGAATAGATTGGCAAAATAAAATCCGGATTTGGAATTCGTTTGCAAAATGGCCAAATCCCGGACCCACTATGCAATAATTCAAGCAGATAAATCCCGAAAAAATACCAAATGAGTTCCAAAAATTATGAAAACTTCTAGATCATACTTTTAAATTATTTGGAAGAGATTGGTGAAGAAAAATCTGGATTTGGATCTCATTTAAAAATGGTAAAGTTTGGGAGCACAAAAGGGCAATTTTGGAAGAACAAATCCAAAATAAATAGTAAATGGGCTCAAACATTTTTGAAAGCCTCAAGAATTCAATTTTTTATTATTTTGGAAGTATGAAAAAAATAAAATTTGAATTTGGAGTCGTTTACTATTTATTTATGTTCGGGGGGGGCAAAAAGGTCATTTTACCCAAGAAACCAAAAAGGACTTTTCTTGCCTTTTAAAAAAATGAAGCATGGGCTGAAAGATGAGGGGTCAGTCAACCAAGGTCCAATGGTGGGCAGATATTTTTTGATTTTTAATCAAAAGGCCAACAATGAAGAGGAAGGTAGTTATTTTTTTGATCAAGCCTTTGTAATTGAGCCACATGGACCAATACATGAAGAGGGAGAATGTCAACATAATGGCTTAAGATTCTTGAACAGCTGTAATTTTGGATAGCTGATTACCTAATCTAAGGGTGATAATTTCATATTTTAAGCATCTTGGATTAATAGCCTTTGGATCAAAATTGGTTGAAAAAAAAATGACAACATCCTAGCCATCTAGATGGCCATTCGGCCACTACAAGGGGAAGGGGGTATTTTCACTCTATGGACTCTTGTTTTGGCTGATTTTCTCTCCATTTTTGAAAGGCAAAAAGAAAAGTTTAGAAAAGAAAAAAAGGTTAGAAGAGAAAAAGCTTGCAATATAGCTTCTAGAGGTTGCTTTAAGCACCATACTCTTGCACTTTCCTTGATTTTATATTCTTGATTTGCTGTTTTGATTGCTATTTTGGTGAGTTTCTTTTGATTTTTCTTTTTAAAATAAATGTTTTTAATATTCTTCTTCAAGTTCTTCTTTATACTTTATTGGAAAAAGCTTTGAGAAATTTTTTTTCATGACTTAGAGGGGTGGCCGAATGACTTGCTGTTTTAGTGTAGTTGTTGTTTTGTTTTTTATTTCATGTTATTAGTGATATTTAACAAGTTTTGATGCTTTAAATCTTATTCAAATACATAAACATGAAGCTTGTTTGGATTTAGTTGCTTGCTTGTTTCCATTTTTGAGTCTATTATCTTGTTATCATGTTTATTTTACTTGTCTTGCATTTTTGATTTTCTATTTTCAAAATGTTTAAGTTTGTTTATGTTTTATATTTTGTTGATCCATGTGTTTGTGAAAATGCCTATTGGTTTTCATGCATTAACTTTATATTTGAATGATTGGAGTATTATTCTTTAACTATGCATGTTATTGTGTTAAGTGTTTGTGAAAATGTCATTTTCCTTTGCCATTCGGCTACCCCCTCTTTTAAGCTTTGTGTGTGCATTTTTGTTATGCTAGTTGATAAGTTTGCATTTTCATGATATTTGGTTGTGTATTTTGTTTAAGCATGTTATATGTTTGTGTTATTGCCATGCATTCTTTAGGTTTAGGATTGCTTTGCTTCGCCATGCATATTCATGCATTTTAGACCTAGGTTGCATTAAATGCCATGCAAGTTCATTTAGGTCTAGGTCATATTCTCTATGCCATGCATTTTTCATGTCATTTATGTCTTAAATCATGCATTTCATGCATCATATTTGCTGTATTTTCATGCATTTCATGTCATTGCCACATGATTTATGACTTAGACCAATCAATGGTTTAAAGTCATGCTCATTTTGAGCATACTTGTGGAAAATTAAAGAGTTGTCAAATTGATTATTCTACCTTTGTGATTTTTTTTTTTACTTAGCCAATTTTTGTCTAACTTTTCAAAAGTGTTAGCTACTGTTTGTGAGTCTTTAGCAGAGTTTCTAACATTTTTACTTTGATTTTTAAATGATTTTATCAAAGGCAAAAAAATATGTTTTGGCGAAATAGTTTTTTTCACCCAGTACTCGTACTTTTCCGATTTTTCTGGGTAGTCATCTTTAATCAAAAAATTAAGCCGATTTTTTCCATGTAGTTTTACATGTCCTAAGTCTCCAGTATTGTTTTAGATTTTTTTGAATTTTTAAAAAATATGGTAAAAAATCGTGCTTTATAACTGGACAGTAGAGGCAGAATTGAATTTGAAGGAAAATCATTTTTCTGTTTTGGTTAAGTTACTTAGAGGGGGCTGATTAGGAAGTTTAGCTACTAACTTAGGGTAGTTTCTAAGCCTTTTTAAACTCTAAAAATGATTTTTTAAATCTCGGGTTAAGGGTGGTCAAGTCTAGGATTTTAAATTTAGGAAATTAGAGCCATTTAAAAAGGGTTTAGCTAAGTTTTTATTTTTAATCTAAGCTTTTCAAAATTGTTTTCAAACAATCACAAAGCATTTTGGTTTTAGAATATTTAATTTGATATATTTTCCTAAGGTAGACGGATATCTTTTTAGATATACGGATTTTCTTAATTAAAGGAAAAAATATATTCTCATGCATTGCATTTTCCATATTCATGCATACTATATAATATGTGATTTTTGCTATGTTAATTTTCATGATGGTGTTATTATCTTGGATTTAAATTTTTGATATTATATTAATTGTTATATGGTTTTGAATATTCCATGATATCTTATGCTTTTTATTTAGTTATTTTTGTCATATTATTTAGCATATACTATGTTCATGCATTATTATTATTATTATTATTTTACTTTTATGCATATTATATGTTAGCATTATTTTAGTTTCATGTCATTTCATATCATTTAGATTATATGCCATATCATTTATATTTGCCATGTCATTTAAATCATTTTATTCCATTTAGAATATATCATGTGACTTATGATATTTCATTTCGTATAGAATATATTATGTTACCTAAGTCATTTCATTTCATGTAGAATATATTATGTTACCTAAGTCATTTCATTTCATTTAGAATATATTATGTTACCTAAGTCATTTCATTTCATTTAGAATATATTATGTCACTTAGGATATTTTATTTCATTTAGAATATATCATATGACTTAGGATATTACATTTCATATAGAATATATTATGTTACCTAGGTCATTTCATTTCATTTAGAAAATACCATATAACTTAGGATATTTCATTTCATTTAGATTATGCTAAGACATTTAAATTATATCATACCATTTAGGTTGTATTATATTATCTAGACTTTGCTATGTCATTTTATTTATGTCACACATATTCATATTCGTATTATTTTTTTAAATATTTTGAAAAAGGTAATGATTTTCAATAAAATAAAGATATTCCCGAGTTAAAATAATTCATGAGTTCTCTGCAGGGTTTGCTGGGGAGGATATTATCAATTATCATTAATAATGGAATATCTTCTTTAAAATGAGAATGGTTCAGAAAATTTTCCAAAATAATAAAAAGTTCTATATTTTGCCACGCTTGTTGAAAAATATAGGAAAATTTTGAATTAATAAATTCCGGATCATTTTTAATTAAAAAATGAAATTATTTTTTCTTTAAATTGGGAATTAACTTGAAATACCAAATTAAAAATCGACTTTTTACCGAGACTTGAGATAATACACGATTAATAAGGTACCGTTTTATACGGGCGTTGTGGGGGTGCTAATTCTTTCTCACACATAACCGAATTTCGAACCCGCTTCTTTGATTTCTCTGGTTTACAATGCAGACTTGAAATTGGTTTTAAAAAATATTTTAATTAATTTTAAAATGTTATATAAAACCGGTTTTAATAGGCGGTCGATCATACCTAGCCAAAAAAGATTGGTGGCGACTCCATGTATTTTTCAAGGTTATTTTCAAAACCTTCATTTTTCTAGAGGAATTAAGTCGATTTTTTCTCATTTTTTTTAATGTCACGCTTAACGAATAATAAAGTCTTGCGATGAAACTTGTTATTTTTTAGGTTGCGACAAAGGGTATGCAAAAGGATGTCCAATCAGAAATGCATTCACTCCAATAAGCAAGCCATCTTAAATTACAATAAGTAACCCTACTGAATGCTGGCATAATACAACATTTGATATCTTTACGTCTACTATGGATGCTATCAATAAGAAACCTAGAAATACAATAAGATAAATCTTTAACTAATGGTGTAAGAGGTTCACATGGAGCCATTTGATCATACCCAAATTGATGCGCCAATCTATTCATTGAATTCACTTCAACAGAGCATGAATCTCTATCAATCACAACACTAAAACTCTCTATCATAGAAGGCAACATAATACAATTCACCCACAAATACATTTATTTTTCTTTCCTGCTTAGTTTTTTAGGGCGAGGCTGACCTAGAACACCATAGTAGGAATCAAGATTATCATAACCATTTTTCATCTGTAAGTACGGACGCCAAGTAAACTCCTTAACCACATCTAACACCTCAAGAATATTTCCCTTTGACATTTGATTATGCCTTACCCAAGCTCTATAATTGTTCTTGAAGAAATTGCTAGAAGAAGAAGTTGCAGGTGACAGATAGGATTAGGCATAAGAGCGCAAACACTAAATCTTTCCCATAAGCACATTTGAATGAAGGAAACATCAATGTATGTCAAAATTTTATACCGAGCAGCTGATGTTTCAGTCTTGGAGTGATACAAGTCTAACCGCTTATAAAGAGATCCCAAATAGAATAGAGCTAAAGAGAATCACATACCTTTAGCTAACTTAATAGCTATAAGGATGACGGCCGAACTGATTCCATTATCAGGACATCCTGGAAAGACATGTCGAGCTAACCACATAATCAACAATGCTTCCAACTCATGTTTATGATCAGGAAACTCAGGAGAGCTATCTTTACCTTTTTTAGAATGGAATTTATGGTGAAGCATACCAACCCAATTAGAGAATCGAGCAACATTTTATTTTTCAAGCTCATTTTTTATCAAATCGTAAAAGAAGCTACGAATTTGTTCATCCTCTTCAGATAACTCAACAGAACAAATATCATGCTTTCCAAGACATGAAAGCTCAAGAAAAACACGTACATCCTCGAGAGTAAAAGTAAACTCTCCCCAAGCAGTAATCGTCGTGTGAGAAAAAGTAATCTATCTTGCCAGAATAACATGCATATATCTATTCTCCTTTCTCTCTGAATGTAAAGTCTGGAGATGACTCACACAGCATCAAATACTCCCGTTGAAGAAAGAATTTTTGCATAAAAAGGTTTCTTTATGACTTTATTCACCCAATTTTTCCAACCGTGAATAGGTTGTGAATTCGAGCAAAACTTAGTTACAGAAAGCGGGAATTCTTCATGTTCAAATATGAACTTCAGAACATAATCAGCTGAAATATAAAGTATACAACCCGATCGCGCTTCAGAACCAATGTTTTGCCAAGAATAACCAGCAGGAGGAGTTGGATAAATAGCAATTTCCTTCTCATGCTCTCGCTCCCAGAAGCGATCTTATCCTCATTCTTTAATAATTAGATCAGACTGGTTCTCAGGAACAGAAGGAGGCACTCAATCTCTTCCCATACGAATATAAATTTTTTTACCAAGAGGAGCTAAAGAAATAGAATCATCAGAAAGAATATCTTTTCTCTTCTTCATAAGAGCTCGAGCAGCGCGAGAATGTTGTCCGTAATTGATCTTCCCATAATGGAAAAGAAATATCTACAAAGTTAACAACAACAAAAAAATCAGATAAATGTTTATTCATTTGCATATATATATATATATATATATATACTTTAATAAAAATATATTAATTTATCCATGTTAAAAAAAGACTACAGTAGCTTGTTGTGCGCAAATTTCTTGCGCGCAGCATATGCGCCATGCGCCCTATATTTTAGGGCATAGGTGCACACAGCTAGAGGTGTCCATGGGCCGAGCCGGGCCTATATATGGTATCAACACCATATTTTCTTGTCCAAGCCCGGCCCGACCCGAAATATAGGTCTCAAGTTCTGCCTAAGTCCGTCAATATTTTTAAATAGATAATCCAAGCCCATTTAGGTCCGCCCTTTTTTTTTAAATATATTTTTTTATTTAATCTTTAATAATTTTATTTTTTTTCTTTTATTAAGTTCTTAAACATGAATAATTTAATATATTTTTTAATATTTACACTATAATATTATATATATTTAATCTTTATATGATATATATATATAAATAATATATTATATAATTGAAAAATGGGCCGAGTTGGGCTAGGCTCGGACCTTGAATGTTGGAGTCAAGGCCCGCCCATATTTTAAACGAACCTTATTTTTTTGTCCAAGCTCATTTTTCGGACCTAATATTTTTGTTCAAACTCTTCTAAATATGAACGGGACTTCAAATTTAAACAAATAACTCGACCATTAAACAAGTCTACGCACAGCTAATGCTGCTATGCCTTACTTTCTCGGGATGCAATGATTGCTATGCCTTACTTTCTCGGGATGCAATGCACTCTTATTAATATTTATTTTTTTCTTTTGGTTCTCGAGGTGCAGTGCACCCCTATTATTTTTTTTTTATTTTTTATTTTAGGTGCAAATGTCTACACTTTTTAAGTAAAAAAAAAATTGTAATACAAGTGTCTTGGTGGATAAATGAAAGACACGTTTCAGTAAAAAGTCATTCACTACATAATTTTAACTTAAACGTTGATTCACTGTGGAAATGCATGAACATGTACAATCAATATTCTTTTCATTGTTTAACTCTCTATTTTCTTAGAGCACAAGAGCAATGTTGTACCTCTATTTTCTTGGATGCAACATCAATTTTTTTTTTTAAGTTTATGCAATCTTACAAGAAGTTGATCCTTATGCCAATTACAATCATCTATCTAGCTTCAATCAATCATTATCTCAACAACCAGATCTTTTTCAACCACCACCTGTGACTCAAAGCCAAGTTACATCTCTTGAGAATTTAGTTTATTCTCTTGTTACTAATACTTTGCAATTTCAACAGGAAACAAGGGCAATATCCAGGAAACAAGGGCAAGTATCAGAGTTTGGAAACGCAATTAAGCCAAATGGCTAGTAGTATGGTGAGATTGGTAGAACAAAGATCTGAAAAACTTGAGAAAGCTAATGCTAGTGTTGTGATTTTGAGAAGTGGGGAACAAGTTGAGGAAGCACCAAAAAGAGAAGTGGATTCAACCCTTGAGGATAATAAAGCTACAATTTAGAGTACTTCGACACCTGAGGTAACTTTTAAGGTTCTTATTTCTACTAATGTTTCTTTTCCATCTTTTCCTAGCAGATTTGCAAATTCTAAAGAGGAGGAACATGAAAAACAAATTCTGGAAACCTTCAGCAAAGTACAAATAAACATACTGCTTTTGGATGCCATGAAACAAGTACCAAGATTCCTCCAAGACCTATGCACCACCAAGCTCAAATTAAAGGATGATGAGACAATAAGTGTAGGGGGGAATACATTTACTGGTTTGCAAAGAAAACTTCCTCCCAAACATAAAGATTCGAGAAGTCTCATGCCTGAGCCGGAAGATCCCAAAAAGCCAAGAAGGGGTATAGGTTAGGTTGAAGACATTAAATCAAATGCTAATTTGGAGGCAACCTAATTGATGAAAGATTAACCAACCTGCCATATCAGATTTGCTTTCTTTTCCTTTCTCTCTTTGTTTTGTTTAGTTATTAACTTTTAGTGTTTTAGGATTATTTAGATTTCATTAGTTTGTTTGTTTTGAGTTTTTAATATTTTTATTTGTATGTGTGTTTTAGCAAGTTAGGCTGAGGACACTAAACCAAACGCTTATTGGGAGGCAACCCAATGGATGGAGAGCACACACTATAATCAGATTTGCTATTTCTTACTCTCCATCATTCTATCTTTTATTGCTTTCTTTAGTTATTTTGATTGTTTTGTTTTTAGTTCTTTTCTCTTACACATAATTCTTTCATGTGGGTAATAGCATTACATTGAGGACAATGTATGAATTAAGTGTGGGGGGGAAGGATTTAGGATTTCCTTTATTTTAGGTTGTTATTTTATTTTTGTTTTGTTTTATTTTGAGTCTTTAATATTTTTTTAGTGTGTTTTAGTTCCTTTAAATACAATGATGAGATATGAATTGTGTAGGTCTAAAACTATTTTATTAGTGAAAAGAATTTTCATGAGAATTGAGCTTGATATCATTTTTTAATGAGCCAATGTTACTATGATATTTTGATTGAGAAAGAAGCATGTTTAGACTTAAACCTAACTTATATAATTATCCTTGTGAGTTTTGAGCTTATATGATTGATGCATTATACATATCAATCCAATTTCTTTCTCGTGTGCTCTTATGATTACATGTTTCTCTAGAACTTGCTTTAAACCGTTTGAGACTATATTGATACATATGACAACATGGATATGATAGAGGCATTAGGATTTTTAACCAGGGCCAAATCAGCCATTCCCTATTGATGTTCCAAGAGAACATCACCCTAGTGAGTCAATTTGAGCTTACATTGAATAAGCTATTTCTTTAGTAACCACATCTTACACCTAGCCTAAACACGTTTATATCTCTACCCTTGTTCTAAAGATGGACTAGAATGTATGAGACATATTGCAAAAATAAGGGATACTTATTGAAAAGTTGGGTTAGATACAAAAGATAAGTGTGGAGGAGGAGAAAGGCAAAAGTCAAGAGAAAAAAAAAGGAAATTGTAAAAATACATTCCCATAAAAAAACTGAATCATGTCTTGAACTTTTGGTTAAAGAAAAAGAATGTTACAAAGTTGGTTAGAATGAAGTAAAGGCTCAACATGAATATTTAGCCTATGATGTTATGTGTTTTAAAGAGTTTTGAGAAAGTTCTATTTGCAAAATCTTATTATGTCTATAAACTCTATGAAATCTTTGGAACCTTTGTGATATCCTTTTCTTTTACTCTTTAACCACATTATTACCCCTTGGCCCCATTACAACCTTGAATAAAGACCTCTTGATTTATGAAGTTGTATGATCTAAATAGTGGAGAATATGTGGACAAGCAAGCATATAGTAGAACTATTTTCATGAGATTGATTGAGTGTAAACACTTTACCACTACTTTAAAGAGTGAAGATCATGAGAGTATCCCATGTGAAAAAGTTGAGATTAAGTTTGAATATGCACTATTTTGATTGAGATATGTTATGTTAATATTGGCTTAACTCAAACCATTTACATTCAAGCATGACTCTTTGAAATTCTTTAAGCTATTGATTAGTTGATAAAACTTGTTCAATGATTGTCCCTAAGTTATATTAAAAGGGAACTAAATCAAGTTTTCTTACCTTATGTCTATTTTATTTTGCTCGAAGACTAGCAAAAGATTAAGTGTGGGGGAATTTGATAAGTGCTTAATTTCATATATTTTTCTATCTACTTTCCTTATGCTTTGTGCTTTAATTCTTAAGTTCCCTGATATTTTACTAGGTTTTGTGTTTTGTAGGTGATTTGGAAGACAATGGAGGCTATGGAGTTAAAAGCATGAATTTGGACAAGTTTGGAGGTTTCAAGCATAAAGGTTTGATGCTCACTCTTCAAAGAAGACCTTAGATGGCTAAACCTAACCTAAACCTTATCAAAAGAGCACCTAGCTGCCACTTAGCCTTTAAAAGACCATGGAGCCACTTCTAACCATTTAAACCCAACCTTTAGCCGTTAGCCTTCCTCTTAACCCTTCCTTAGTAGCTTGTGATCATTTAAACTAAACCCAACCGCTTCTTACCCATTAAAACTTAACCTAGCTGCTAGCTTCTTTTAAAACATAACCAAGCCACTTCCCTTCCATTTAAAACCCATCTAGCCGCCAGCCTTGTCATTTGAAATAGCCCAAGCTGCCAGCCCACCTCATTAAAAGAAGCTAGCCGGCCAGCCTTGTTTCCAAACCCTAAAACCTAGCTAGCTTGTCTTCTTTTCATACCTTATAAAACCCTAGCATCCTCTACCACCTTATAACCTTGGCCGTCACTCAATAGCATTTAATTCTCAAGACCTAGAGGAGGCCTATAAATAGAGACACATAGGGATGGCAATGGAGAGGGGCGGGGGCGAATTTTGCAATATCTGCCCTGCCCCGCCAATGGACTATTCTGCCCCGCCCCGCGCCCCGCTCCACCGTGGATGTTGAAATTTCAATACCACTACCACCTCCATGGATGTTGGTTACATCCATAATCGCCCCGCCCCGTTCCACCCAATATTTATTAGTTATTTCTAATTTTTTTCAAATAATAAAGCTCTCTTATGCAAGTAAATTCCTTGCTGTTGTTTTGGGATAATTATGCATAAAATAAAGAACTTGGAAAGCATGGGAAGCAGCAGTAGTTTGTCAATGGAAGAAAATATCAAGGATGAGGAGATTTCAAGATTGGCAATCTCCACATTTCAAGCTAGGGAAGAAGAGATAAAAAGGAAAAAATACAAGTCAAAGAGAAAGTTGAGCTCCAGCTTGGTCGTGCTGAAGAGGAAACAAGGCGTTTGTCAATGATTTGGAAAGTAAGTTCCACAAAAAAAAAGCCAATACCCAATTTTTAAGAATGCATCCGAAAGAGATTTTGTTTTGAAAATGTAACAAAAATTATCTCCTTCTTCTGTAAAATACATCCGAAAGAGAACCTAAATGAATCAAATCAAACTTTTTTTCTTAAAAAAATAAATAATAAATTAAATACAGTAAAATCCAAAACTTATTGCAATTTTTGAACCGACTGGAGTGATATTCTCCTTCTTTTGTCAAATCGGTAAACAAACTTTGAAGGGAGAAAAGCTTCAATGTGATACGGTGAAGAAGAGGTAGAAGGGAGAAGTGGCGGGTTGGTTGGAGAGAAAAGGAGAAAGTATTAGGTTAGGTTTTTAGAAGGAAGAATAAATAATAATGTTTAATTGTATAATTACTTTATTATCCTTATGAAAATTAAATATCTAAGGGTAAAATAGTAATTTTACTAGTCGGGACGGGGCGGATCAGGTAAATACTGCAACTGCTCCATCCCCGCCTTTCAAACAAAACAAAAAACCGCACCGCCCCGCAACCATTGTTCAAAAAAAAAAACTCTCCATTCTGATCAGATCGGTTCGAAATCATTGGGCGGTTCGGGTTTTGCCATCCCTAGAGACACAAAGGAGAGCCGAAAACACAGTTCTACAAGTTTTAGTATTATGATTTCTTCTTTGTTTTAGAGAGTATGAGAGAGTAAGAGGTTTTTCTTCATTATTCTAGTTTTCTTCTTAATTTTTCTTTTATCTTATGGTTATGTTAACAATGCCTATGCAAGGCTAAACTTCTTTTTGGTTAAGAGTGATTTCAAAGCCCTAGACATATTTTGTAATTGATTTTCAGATTCTATCTATCATTAATTATCTATCAAAGTTGCTTATGTTCTTCTATAAGAATTGTTTATGATATTTGTCTTGATTTGTTTAGGTTGCAAACTAGATATATCTTGATAATTGTCTAATGCTAGTTTAGAAGTCTTGATTCCGTAATTGTCTTGATTTCCTATTCATAAGTGACAATTTGTAATTCATGATTATGTTGGATTTTCGGGAATTGCAATGTGAAACATAACCTAAGTTAAACAATCCGAGCATATGTGTTTGTTGCTTAGATCAACCTATCTTTCTCATCATCATAAGGCTGCTATTGCATTAAATCTAGAGAGCTTATTCTAGGTTGTCTAATAGTTAGAGATTAAATAGAGAGCTTGTTCTATTTAACGACGAACTAAGGAAAGATTGAGGTAACAGAGCTTGTTGTTATCTACGGTTGATAGTTTTGATACATTATGGATGTTGATAGATCTGATTATTGATTCTCAATGATGTCTAGTGGTAGAGAATGAAACCTTAACCATACTTCTCATATTTGATATTTTCTTACTTATTTGCTTTTTACTTTTATTATTTGCTTTAGTTTTAAAACATCTTTAAACTTCTTTTCTTTTATTTTCTTTGAACTTAAGATATAAACTAATAACTTATAAATTGAATCCCAATCCCTGTGGACTCGATCCTTGCTATCTACTATACTTACAATTGATCTTTTTAGTGCAAGGTTAAATAAGATATACTCTTTTGAGTGCATCATCCAACACAAGCTCGTGCGCGGGATGTAATCACGCTCACAGATAACCAATATATTTCTTTTCTTTATAAAAAAAAAAAAGAAAAAAATAAAATTGTTTTTCTCACTTAGTGAAATGAGAATAGAGCACATAGCAATTATTTTTACGTTTAGTGGAACAAATATATTTGTTACTCTTTATACATATGTTACGTGGATTTTAGAAGAATCAAAATTTTCTTAACACATTAATTTCTATTATTTGTATACTTTTCTTAGTTTTATTATTTTGAAATGCAACTTTGAATGCATTACACATTGTATTGATCTATCATCATTTTTTTCCTTATGCATGAAATATTCTTTGATTTTTTATATCAACGGGTTTTCACGCAAGGGCAAAAATAAAGTGAGAAAAACAAAATAATTTTTTTAACACAATTTTTTTGTTTTAACTTTTTATTACCTCACATGTTTTCTTTGGTTAAAAAAACGACATCATTTATTCTTCATCTATGAAATTAAAACTACCATATTATTATATTTCATCTTTTGCTTCTCATTCCACCATTAATGCATGAGAACTTCTTATACTAAGAACTCTCATGCAGAAGCAAAATGTAAATACTTGATTTTGGATACTAATATATTATCTCTTCTCAAATATCAATAAAGTTATTTTACAAAAAATTATACTTTCGCATACAATAGCAAACGTAATAAAAAATAAGTAATAATGTTGCTTTATTGGAAGTTGCTTCACTAAAAGCTCTTGTTCAGAACAAACTTTTATTCAGAACAATTCTTGTTCAGAACAGCTCATGTTCAGAACAACTCCTATTCAAAACAGCTCATATTTAGAACAACTCATATTCAGAACAGGTCCTGCTCAGAACAGCTAACATTTAGAACAACCCTTGTTCAAAACAACTTCTTCATTGAACAGTTCATTCAAAGAACAACACTTTCATGAAAAAGACACCTCCATCGAAGATTATCTTACAGAAGATGTTCTATTTTATACTATTTCACTGAAGCAGAAGAAGTGGAAATAACCCCGGAAGATGGTAGGGTCATTAGGTTAATTTCACTTTTGGAATGTTATGGAGACACTATTGGAATGTTATGAAGAGCTTGTCTTGGTGGATCAAATATGGAGATAATTAAAAGGTCTCATCTTAATCTTTCCCTAAAGTATGAGTGCTTCTCCTTTTCCTTCAGAACAAATAATATACTCTTATTCACTATTCACTATTACCGACAACAATCTAAACTCACATCAAACAAAACATAAATACTATAGATATTGATAATTTTTATCATTATTCCTATTTAATACTTATGATATGTAACTCTTCTCTATTGACCCCTTAGACAAACACAAATTACCGAATTTAAGAATATCAAAAACAAAGAACGACAAAATTTGAACAATACGTGTGAATAGATAATAATAATAATAATAATAATAAAATAAAAACTAAAATTCTTTTGGTATAAAAAAAATAGAATTCTTTCCCTACTTCGTTAGGAGATTTTTTTAAATATTTAATTAAATTAATAAATATAAGTTGAATTATATTAAATAATTTTTTATGTTTTAATATTGTAAGTAAATAAATTTAGAGTTAAAATCGAATCATTATGACAAATTATGCAAAATATGAGATGAATTGAAATACGACACAAACATCACATGGGAAATAATTAAAACACGACACAAATACACGAATGTGTTAAAATCTATATAAAATGAATTATTAACGTGTAAAATTTTATATAAATTTTGTTAGCTATGTTAGCTTTGAATTGATCTCAATTTTGAAATGACAAAATCTTAAGCTTAATTAGCTTGATAATTAATGTTTTCAATTTAGCATATTTCTTTTAATTACTTCGAAAATATTTTGGAAAATGTTAAAATACTTTAAACTCCTTAATTTTCTCAAAAATACATGTTCTTAAATATATGTATATGTTTAAAATATTTTTGAAAGAATTTGACCTTTTTTAAATATCAAAGAAAACTTTTTTATATGATAGGATCGATCCCAGGATCGATCCTAGGATCAGTCCCATGAGAGTTAGTAGCTAATAAACTTTGCAGGACAGTAAGGGATCGATCCCATGGCCTCCAACGATCATATTTTGAGTTGGAACAAGTAGGGGATCGATCCCCTCATGTAAGGGATCGATCCCATGCCTGCAGGGCAGTTTTTCAAGCTCGATTTTTTTAAGCTCCAACGGCTCTTTTCCATCCCAATCAACTCCCAACGGTCATAAATCATATCCAAGATATTAAAGGGACTCTCTAACACTTCCAAGAGTAAGAGACACCAAGAGAGAAAGATCAAAGCCATATATTTCATCTCTATTAAGCTTTCAAGTAGTTTTCTTTGTTCTAAGCTAAATCTTTTCAATATTTCTTATATTCCTTAATAAAAGCACCATTGTATAGTCTCTATTTGTTGAGCTTAACCTTGTAAATACCTAGCCTACTAGAGGTTCATCTTGTTTACACAAACACCTTGTAAAAGGGAGAGGTTCTATCTTAGCCTACAAAAGATAGGGGGAAGAGGCTTCTATCTAAGCCTACATAAAAGATAGGGATTGTGAAGGTTATACCTTGTCCTTGAAAAGGTAGCAATTCAAGTTAGTGAATTGGGAACTCCTTGGCAAGTGAGGCTAAGGGAGAGGACGTAGGCACGAGGCCGAACCTCTATAAAATTGATTGTGTTTGTTCTTCTTTCCCTACTCATTTACTTGTTTCATTTATTTATCTACTTGCCAAATTGAGTGTATTGTTTAAATTTCTCAATGTCATTATTTGTGCTTTAATTCCGTAATTATTTTTGAGAAATCAATTCACCCCCCTCTTGATTTGATCACCACAAAAGCTAACATTTGGTATCAGAGCTTTGGTCTCTTTTGTAGGTCTAACAACCTTGAGAAAAGATCATTCTCAAAGCTCAAAGAACATGCAAAGCGGTGAGAATATCCTCAAGGCCCCAAAGTTGGAAGATCATGAATTTTGGGCTTGGAAATTAAGGATGAAAGTCTTTTTGATGGCTAATGATATGAGAGCTTGGTTTATGGTTCAAAATGGTCTTGGAGCTCACTCAAATGATGAAAAATTCATGAAGAAACTACAAGATGATGCAACGTCCATGAATTTTCTTCATGAGGCACTTGATGATTGCAATTTGAAGTTGGTTTCTACTTCTGCCACCTCCAAGGAAATATGAAAGAAACTTGAGGAGGTTTATGGAGAAAAAAGATAAATAAATTGAAGAAAAGTCTTGTGAAAGTCAATGTTCAACAAGTGGCGAGGCAAATAGAGATGAGGAATCAAGTGGAAGCCATCCTTCAAACCAAAATGTCTCATGTCTCATGGCTATTGAAGAGCTTGAGGTATCATCTAGCTCTTGTTATTCAAATTCTTATTCTTTTGATGAATTGCAAGATGCTTATAATGAATTAGCTATGAATTTTGAGGCAATGAATTTGAAAGACAAGAAAATCATTTCAAAGTTAAAAATTGAAAATGAATTTTTGATAAAAACAAAAGATGATTTGGAAAGACAAAATGAAAAACTGAAAATGAATTTTGATACTTGTCAAAAGAGAAATGAAATTTTAGAAAAAGAGAATTTAGAATTGAAAATGAAACTTGAAAGCTTGAAAAATGAAAAACAAATTTTCGTTGAAAAATCTTTACACTTGAAAATGACCAAATGTGCTCATTGTAATTATCATGGTCATACTACACATACTTGTCCTATTAAGAAAAAGATCCCATATAGAGTTAGGCAAGTATGGGTTCTAAAAGGAGCAAGAGACTTAGTGACTAACTCTCAAGGACCCAAAGCAATTTGGGTACCAAAATCCAAATGATTGTCTCTTGTAGGTGTGTTAGAGCAAGGGGGAACAAAGTGCTTTGATTGGATGCTCTAGACACACAAATGGATATGGGTAACCTCTAAGCCTAAAGCTTTTTTGGATGACTAATTTGGTTGCCTATTCATGTTTATTTATTTGGTACTTAATTCTTTTGAACTTCATTGATTTATCTTGTTGATGCAAATTATTTTAATGAAGATACATGTTTTGAGATGCATCTTGAACTAAGTATGAGCCTAATTGAATATGTTATTTTCTCTTGAAGTGCTTCATTGATAAATCTTGATTATGCAAAGGTTCAATATTATACATTCTTTTAATTGTATAATCTTGAACATGCTATTGTCTTTGATCTTGAATACTTGATTATGTAGATATAAGCATATTCTCATGCTTAGTAAACTTGACTTAATATTTCTTGAGATATACTTATTTTGTGAGCATTAGCTTAAGCATGACCTTATGCATAAATGTTTGATTTTCATGGTATCATGCTTTGAGAAATTATGATTTGTGCTTCCATTATTGAATGCTATTTATGCACATCTTTAGGGGGAGCATTCAAAGCTTAATGGTTTTGAGATTTCAAGTTTACTTTAAAAATCATTTTTACAAACTTGAGTTTTAAGTGTCAAATTATGTTTTATCAAGTTCTTAAGTGCAAAATGTTTTTAAATATTTTGGGTTAATTCTTTTAAACTTGTTCAAACAAAGAAATTTGACTAACTTGAAATGTTTTAATTCTTGATGTATTAAATATAAGTTTTAAAGACTATTTAAAGCTTAAAAGAGCAAATCTTGTTTTTGAGAAATTATGGGCATAGAAACCATTTGGACAAATTAAAATTATGATACAAAACCTTTTTAAATGGTGTAAAGAGCTTTAAAATGCTTTCCTATTATTTTGCCCATTCTAGTAGCATTTTCAAGGAAAATGAGGTTCCAAGAGTTGACTTTTTGATTTTCTTGTTTCTAAGGCCAAATGATTACTTGAACAATTTTGTTTTATCATTTGAAACTTGTTGGAAAGGTTCAAGTTGGTTAAAAAATGAGATTAGCAAGTTTTGACTATTTTTCAAGGCCTTTTTTTCAAGCAAAAATGAGGTTTTAAGGTACCAAAAATTAAAATCTTGAATATATTAAGTTTTGATTGATCTACTCTATAACGTTGTGTATAAATAAACTTGCTTGAATGAATTTTGTGCCATGAATATATTTTAACAAACTTTTTGCCTCTTGAATGCTATTTTGTTATATGATTTATATAAAGCTTAAAGTGCTTGATTATGAATTTTTCTCATATGAATATGTTCTTAAGGTTTGGACAAGTTTATTAATTATTAAATATATTTGTGAACTTGTCTCAATAACCTTTGGCATCAGTGACCTTTGAATATGACATTTGGTATCATTTACACATATTAAACTTTGAACTAGTGAAAATTGATACATGTGTATTTGATATTCATATGTGCTTTTGTCATGTTTATATGCAATATTTCAAACATGTTGGAAGTTGCCTTATTGCATAAACTTTGTCCCAACTAAGTTGCTTACTTATTTAAAGGCATTGTTGAACTAATTGCAAAATCATGCCAAACTTGTTTTAAAAGTTGTTTTGATTCAAACCTTATGTTCTTACAAGTCTCAAATGATGTTTTTAACTTGTTACAAGTTTTATTCTTGATTAAAAACATCACACATCCTTATTTGGTATCAAAAATCAGAAAATTACAAAATTGCATTAATTTTTGCTGGAAAACAGGGGAATGATCGGTCCCTCATTCATAGAGGAGCGATCCCTCATTCAAAGAGGATCGATCCCTCTTGTACAGGATCGATCCCCTAGGCCAGTTTTGGGCCAAAAATGCTATTTTCTTCATTTTTAATAGGATCTTGATCTAAATGCTTCAATTTTATGATTTCCCAATTATGATTGACATTATTTCTTGAATCATCATGTTCTTATATGTATGAATTCACTCTTGATGAATAATTTTACAAATCAAATGGCATGATTATGGAAAGAATCTTGATATATATTGACTCTTTGTGCTTTATTAGTAATTCAAGATTAAATCCTTGACTTATGATTGTAAATTTGAGCATAATGAACTCCTTGATCTTAAATGAAATACATTTATAGTTGGTTCATCTATTGTTTTGATCAAGATATATGCTTATGTGATTATTGTCTTAGCTTGACCTTATATGCTTAAATTTTTTTTTTTTGTTAAATGCTTTAATGGTTTTAAATTGAATAATATATATTTTTTAAATTGATATAATTTGTAGTTAATGAATTTTATTTATTAACAATTGGTATCATTTTGAGTTTAATGAATATACTTTGATAACATTTGCTATCTTGGTGCCACTAACAAATATATTTGCCAAGAATTTCTCTAAGTCAATGCAAGGTAAATGGTATTAAAGCTTACATTCCTTTGTGGAGAACTTACACTTGCATTTCAAATACAAGCAAACAAAGTATGCCATCTTCATCAAAATCAAGCCTAGTACATCAAGGACTTGCTCAAACATTTTGTATGAAGGATTCAAAGTCAAATGAGCATATAAACAAAGCTTGGTAAGGTTTGAGGTAAATGCTAATCCTATGCTATACAAAACTCATATCTATTGGTACTAAGTTTGATAACATACATGAATTGAATGACACTTGGTGTCTATCTCTTTATGTCATGTATGCTTGAAAAGTTTGCTTTCTATGAATCTTTTAACATGTATATGAGTTGAACATCTTGTTATTTCTTGAACTTTGAATAGACTTGACTCATGGTTAATAATCTTATGTCTTAATATTCTTATGCATGTCCATTGATTGAGTTAAACCATCTCTTTTAACAATTAATATACCACCTTGTGCTTCCATGATTGCATATATTTGAATTGGGTATATTGCTATATTTTTATCCTTTTGTGTTCACAATTGGCATGAAAATATTAATAATTGGTATATTGTTGTACTAACAATTAGTAATAACAATTGGTATGATGGTTTACTTCTTAATTGCTCAATCGGTATTCATGTCTATTTCATAAGTGAGCTTATATTTTTCATATGTATGTGCTTAAATGACTTTCATATGTATGATTGTTTGATTATGAGTATTATGCATAAAAATAACAATTAGTATTTGTTTTAATAACAATTGGTAATTTTTGTTACTCATGATCTCGAGACTATGTGCTTAAATGATTTCAAATGAATACATGATTATATTAAACTCTTGTTTGAACTTCATTGTCTATTTTTAACATTTGGTATACATGATTGTGTTTCTCTTGTTGCATTATCCTTAGCTTTGATTTGATCTTCTTTTTGATATAACAAAAAAGGAGAGAAGTTTTATATGGACAAATTTGCTTTAAATGAACAAAAAGGAAATAATTAGATGAAAAGCAAAAAGGAGAGAATCTTCATATGTGCTTAAATTTTTCTATCTTATGAATATGAATTGTGTTGGATGTTTGTGTTTAAATGTTTTTGGATATTGTGGATTGAAAGTGTCCTTACTTGTTCCTTGCTTGTTTTTGCAAAGTTGAAAAGAATGTTTTTATTAAGGGGGAGTTTTTATTGAAAATCTTTATCTCTTTAATTAAGGGAGAGTTTTTACAAGCAAATTTATCTTAAGTTTTTTCATATCAAAAAGGGGGAGATTGTTAGCTATGTTAGCTTTGAATTGATCTCAATTTTGAAATGACAAAATCTTAAGCTTAATTCGCTTCATAATTAATGTTTTCAATTTAGCATATTTCTTTTAATTACTTTGAAAATATTTTGGAAAATGTTAAAATACTTTAAACTCCTTAATTTTCTCAAAAATACATGTTCTTAAATATATGTATATGTTTAAAGTATTTTTGAGACAATATGAATTCTTTTAAATATCAAAGAAAATATTTTTTATATGAGATGATCAATCCCCTAAGATAGAGGATCGATCCCAGGATCAGTCCCATGAGAGTCAGTAGCTAATAAACTTTGCGGGACAGTAAGGGATTGATCCCACCAAGGTAAGGGTCGATCCCATGGCCTCCAACGGTCATATTTTGAGTTGGAACAAGTAGGGGATCGATCCCCTCATTTAAAGGATCGATACCATGCTTGTAGGGCAGTTTTTCAAGCTCGATTTTTTAAGCTCCAACGGCTCTTCTCCATCCCAATCAACTCCAAACGGTCATAAATCATATCCAAGGTATTAAAGGGACTCTCTAACACTTCCAAGAGTAAGAGACACCAAGAGAGAAAGATCAAAGCCATATATTTCATCTCTCTCAAGCTTTCAAGTAGTTTTCTTTGTTCTAAGCTAAATCCTTTCAATATTTATTGTATTCCTTTATAAAAGCATCATTGTATAGTCTCTATTTGTTGAGCTTAACCTTTAAAACACCTAGCCTACTAGAGGTTTATCTTGTTTACACAAACACCTTGTAAAAGAGAGAGGTTCTATCTTAGCCTACAAAAAGATAGGGGGAAGAGGTTTCTATCTAAACCTACATAAAAGATAGGGATTGCGAAGGTTATACCTTGTCCTTGAAAAGGTAGCAATTCAAGTTAGTGAATTGGAAACTCCTTGGCAAGTGAGGCTAAGGGAGAGGACGTAGGCACGAGGCCGAACCTCTATAAATCGATTGTGTTTGATCTTCTTTCCCTACTCATTTACTTGCTTCATTTATTTATCTACTTGCCAAATTGAATTTATTGTTTAAATTTCTCAATATCATTATTTGTGCTTTAATTCCGTAATTATTTTTGAGAAATCAATTCACCCCCCTTTTGATTTGATCACCACAAAAGCTAACAAATTTGTAATACGTTAAACACACACAAAAATAACACGAACACGTCATGAACACATAAAATTTTTTTAAATTGAATCACTATAACAAATTATGCAAAATATATTATGAATTGAGACACTCTGTTCCCCTTTGCTGGATTTTTTTTTAATATTTTTAAAATTTTAATTAAATTAACAATCATAAATAAATATAAGTTAAATCATATTAAATTATTATTTATTTAAACAGTTTTTAATGTTTTAATATCGCAAGTAAATGAATTTAGAGTTAAAATCGAATCACTATGACAAATTATGCAAAATATAAGATGAATTCAGATACGACACAGACACCATATGGAAAAAATATATTAAAACATGACACGAAAAATAACATGAATATGACACGAATACACAAACGTGTCAAAATCTTTATAAAACAAATTATTAACATATAAAAATTTATATAAATTTGTAATATTTTAAACACAGAAAAATAACACGAACACGTCACGAACACACAAAATTTTCTCTAAATTGAATCACTATAACAAATTATGCAAAATATGTTGTAAATTGAGACATGACACAAACACACAAATTTTTTTCTAAATTGAATCACAATGACAAACTATGTAAAATATGAAATAAATTGAGACACGATACGAACACAGCATAGAAAAAACAATTAAGACACAACACAAAAAATTAAACAAGTATTACACGAATACACGAACGTATCAAAATATACATAAAACGAATTATTAACGTGTATAAATTTATAATACTTTAAACACACGAAAAAATAACATGAATACAAACACACAAATTTTTTTTTTAAAAAATCCTTTCTTTGTCTGTCTTTTTTTTTTTAATTTTTTTTATCTCTCCTCTTTCTCTTTCTCTTTCTCTTTCTCTTTTTTTTTTTTTAATATTTTATTTTCTTTTTTTTTAATTTCCAAAAAGAAAAAGAAAAACTCCACACATCAAGTTATGGAGAATTCATGTAGCTAAGTTTATATTATACTTAGACTAGTTTGTGAACTGTGCAATGCACATGATAATTTTATTTATTTAAATATTTGTAAACATACATAAATTAATATAAATATATTTTAAACTATCAAAATTTATAACAGACCTAAATTCAAATATTGAAATGACATTGTAGACACCTAATTTTGTCCGGGCCACTAAAGAGGTATGTTTTCTTCCTATATTGATGTTTCAGAGTATAAAAAGACTATTTTCATCCTGCATGTGGTACTCCGAGACTTAGTTTAAGAGGGCGAGCACAAAAAGTCAAACTTGAAAAAAAGTCAGCACTGACTACGGGTAATGGAGAAGTCACTTGCAAGAAAAACCGAAAGAAAAGTCAATCCGGGAGAAAACCGAGAATTAGGGTTTTTAGTGGATTTCGGTGAAATCGGGAAGAATCACAGAAATGGCCCGACTTGGTAAGACCAAAGCCCCCAATGGATGAGGAATGATTAAAAAGGATGGCCCAAGGCTCAGATTGAAGAAAATCTGAAAATCGGACTTGTTTTGAGCAAAACCGGGTTTCGGAGGTAAAAGGGCAAAATTGGAAAAATTTGGGAAAAATAGCAAATGGACTCCAAAAATTCTGAAAATTTTGTCAATCTCATTCTTAAATCATTTGAAAGAGATTGGCGAAAGAAAATCTTGATTCCGAGTTCGTTTGCAAAATGGCCAAATCTTGGGCTTCTAATGTAGTAATTCAAAAAGATAAATCCCGGAAAAATAGCAAATGGACTCCGAAAATTCTGAAATTTGGCAAATCTCATTTTTAAATTATTTGGAAGAGATTGGCGAAAGAAAATCTTGATTCCGAGTTCGTTTGCAAAATGGCCAAATCCCGGGCCTCCTATGCAGTAAATCAAGCCGATAAATCCCGAAAAAATACCAAATGAGCTCCAAAAATTATGAAAACTTCCAGATCACACTTTTTAATTATTTTGAAGAGATTGGTGAAGAAAAATCTTGATTTGGAGCTCGTTTAAAAAATGGTAAAAAGTAGGGGCATAAAAGGACATTTTGGGAAGAAAAAATCCAAATAAATAGCAAACGGACTCGGATAATTTTGAAAACTTGCAGAACTCAATATTTTATTATTTTGGAAGTATTAAAAAAAGAAAAATTGAATTTGGAGCCCGTTTGATATTTATTTTGCATCCGGGGGGCAAAATGGTCGTTTCACCCAAGCAACCGAAAAGGGCTTCTTTGGGCCTTTCAAAAATCAGAGCTGGGCTGGAAAAGAGAAGTGCTGGCCTGCCCAAGCCCAAAGGAAGGAGGAAGCTTAGGATTTTTTCAATCAAGTGATTAAAAATCAAGAGTTAAGTTAGAGATTTTCATTTTTGAGCCTAAGTCCCAATCCCACATCCCTTTGTAATGTCAAGCCAAGGAGGTGCTCACCTTATAAATAAGGAGTCTTGGCCTTTGGTTGAGATCACCCACTACCCCTTGTGAGATAGTCTATACACTTGTATTAGGATTATCCGGGTGGTGAGTCATAGTGTTTTTGTTGAGAGGGTTTGTAGCTTAATCCGTTCAAAAGCTACTCTGAGGGTTTGTAGCTTAATCCGTTCAAAAGCTACTCTGAGGGTTTATAGCTTAATCCGTTCAAAAGCTACTTGTGAGAGGGTTTGTAGCTTAATCCGTTCAAAAGCTACTCTGAGGGTTTATAGCTTAATCCGTTCAAAAGCTACTTGGTGAGTTTTCATTTTAAAATAATGTTTCTTGTTCTTCCTTCATTTCCTTTCTTAAGTATATTTTTCTTACATTTTGTTTTTACAATAAACTCACCATGGCCAAATGGCCTACATTATTTATTTTAAGTTGTTGTTTTTGATTCATTTTACCATATTGTTTATGCTATTTTCTTTATTTTTGATGTTTTAAATATTATGTTATTTCATGTTCTTAAGTTATATTTAATTTGGTTGCTTTGTTTGTTGCCATTTATGTCTTAGATATCATGTTTTTGCATTTTTAATTTTCTGTTTTCATGTTGTTTAAATTTGAGCATGTTTTAGAGTTAGCATATTAAGTGTTTGTGAAAATGCTTGTGTGATTCTTTGCATGATTCTTGTTTTATATCTTAGTGAGCATGTTTTAGATTTGGTATATTAGGTGTTTGTGAAAATGCTTGTGTGATTTTTGTGTTATGACTTAGTTTTTCATGCTAGCATACCAAGTGTTTGTGAAAATGCCATGCTTGTTGAAGCTTGGGGCCATTTGGCTACTACATGTGTTTTGCATTGTGTGTTGTATTTTTGTCATGCTAGTTGTTAGGTTTTTGCATTTGCATGATATTTGGTTGGATTTTTGAATTAAGCATGCCTTGTGTTTGTGAAAATGCCATGCATGTCTTAGGTCTAGGTTACATTAAATGCCATGCAAGTTCATGTTAGGTCTAGGCCATATTATTTATGTCATGCATTTTCCTTACTGTAGACACCTAATTTTGTCCGGACCACTAAACAGGTATGTTTTCTTCCCATATTGATGTTTCCGAGTATAAAAAGAATGTTTTCATCCTGCAGGTGGTACTCCGAGACTTAGTTTAAGAGGGCGAGCACAAAAAGACAAACTTGAAAAAAGTCAACCCCGAAAAAGTCAACCCTAAAAAGTCAACTACTGAAAAAGTCAACCCACTTTCAAAATCAAGATTTTAAGTTCAATTGAAAAATGGCGAAAGAATTTTGATAATCCGAGGTCTACATTGAAAGATATGGAGTTCGGAAGTTGAGATTTGGAGATTCAGTAGAAAAAAAAACCCTAATCCAAGAAATTTGGGGAAAAGTGCTTAAACGATCAAACTGGTCGAAATTGAAGGTTCCAAATGAAAGATAAGCACTGACTACGGGTAATGGAGAAGTCACTTGCAAGAAAAACCGAAAGAAAAGTCAATCCGGGAGAAAACCGAGAATTAGGGTTTCTAGTGGATCTCGGTGAAATCGGGAAGAATCACAGAAATGGCCCGACTTGGTAAGACCAAAGCCCCCAATGGATGAAGAATGGTTAAAAAGGATGGCCCAAGGCTCAGATTGAAGAAAATCTGAAAATCGGATTTGTTTTGAGCAAAACCGGGTTTCGGAGGTAAAAGAGCAAAATTGGAAAAATTTGGGAAAAATAGCAAATGGACTCCGAAAATTATGTAAATTTTGTCAATCTCATTCTTAAATCATTTGAAGGAGATTGGCGAAAGAAAATCTTGATTCCGAGTTCGTTTGCAAAATGGCCAAATCCCGGGCTTCTTATGCAGTAATTCAAAAAGATAAATCCCGGAAAAATAGCAAATGGACTCCAAAAATTCTGAAATTTGGCAAATCTCATTTTTAAATTATTTGGAAGAGATTGGAGAAAGAAAATCTTGATGCAAAATGGCCAAATCTCGGGCCTCCTATGCAGTAATTCAAGCCGATAAATCCCGAAAAAATACCAAATGAACTCCAAAAATTATGAAAACTTCCAGATCACACTTTTTAATTATTTTGAAGAGATTGGTGAAGAAAAATCTTGATTTGGAGCTCGTTTAAAAAATGGTAAAAAGTAAGGGCATAAAAGGACATTTTGGGAAGAAAAAATCCAAATAAATAGCAAACGGACTCGGATAATTTTGAAAACTTCCAGAACTCAATATTTTATTATTTTGGAAGTATTAAAAAAAGAAAAATTGAATTTGGAGTCCGTTTGATATTTACTTGCATCCGGGGGGCAAAATGGTCATTTCACCCAAGCAACCGAAAAGGGCTTTTTTGGGCCTTTCAGAAATCAGAGCTGGGCTGGAAAAGAGAAGTGCTGGCCTGCCCAAGCTCAAAGGAAGGAGGAAGCTTGATTTTTTTTTTCAATCAAGTGGTTAAAAATCAAGAGTTAGTTAACCTTTCTCTTTGATCAAGCCATGGTGATTAAACCACATAGGTTAAGAAAGATGTCAACATTATTTTTGCATAGCTGTAATTTGAGAGGGCTGAGATGCTAATCTAAAGGTGGTAATTTCATGACTTTTCATCTTGAATTATTGGCCATTTGATGGAAAATAGGTTACACAAAAATGACAACATCTTTGAGGCTATATAAGCATCATTTAGGCCAACCCTAAAGGGGGGAGGCAGATTTTGTTTTTCTTTTCCATTTTTGCTGATTTCTCTTAGTTTTTCTTAGTTTTTATCTTCTTGGTTGAGAGCAAAAAAAGAAAAGTTTAGAAAAAAAAGGAAAGTTTGAAGAGAAAAGCTTGAAATATTAGCTTCTTGAGGTTGCTCTTGAGCACCAACTCTTGCACTTTCATTTTCTATTCTTATTTTTTGCTATTTTAATCTCTACTTGGTGAGTTTTCATTTTAAAATAATGTTTCTTGTTCTTCCTTCATTTCCTTTCTTAAGTATTTTTTTTTTTACATTTTGTTTTTACAATAAACTCACCATGGCCAAATGGCCTACATTATTTATTTTAAGTTGTTGTTTCGATTCATTTTACCATATTGTTTATGCTATTTTCTTTGTTTTTGATGTTTTAAATGTTATGTTATTTCATGTTCTTGAGTTATATTTTAATTTGGTTGCTTTGTTTGTTGCCATTTATGTCTTAGATATCATGTTTTTGCATTTTTAATTTTCTGTTTTCATGTTGTTTAAATTTGAGCATGTTTTAAAGTTAGCATATTAAGTGTTTGTGAAAATGCTTGTGTGATTCTTTGCATGATTCTTGTTTTATATCTTAGTTGAGCATGTTTTAGATTTAGCATATTAAGTGTTTGTGAAAATGCTTGTGTGATTTTTGTGTTATGACTTAGTTTTTCATGCTAGTATGCCAAGTGTTTGAGAAAATGCCATGCTTGTTGGAGCTTGAGGCCATTTGGCTACTCCATGTGTTTTGCATTGTGTGTTGCATTCTTTGTCATGCTAGTTGTTAGGTTTTTGCATTTGCATGATATTTGGTTGGATTTTTGAATTAAGCATGCCTTGTGTTTGTGAAAATGCCATGCATATCTTAGGTCTAGGTTGCATTTATTGCCATGCAAGTTCATGTTAGGTCTAGGCCATATTATTTATGTCATGCATTTTCCTTATCTTTAGGTTTAAATCCATGCATTTCATGCATTATGTGTGCTGCATTATTTCATGCATTTCATGTTCATGCCACTTGAATAATGACTTGAGCCAATTAATGGTTCAAGGTCATGCTCTCTTGAGCACACTTGTGGAAAATTAAGTTTGTCAAATTGATTATTCTACCTTTGTGATTTTTTTTACTTAGCCAATTTTTATCTAACTTTCAAAAAGTCCTAGCTACTGTCTTCAAGTCATTCTATGTGTTTCAAATATTTTTATTTTGGTTTTTAAATGATTTTATCAAAGACAAAAAAAACAATGTGTTGGCAAAGCAGTTTTTTTTCCACCCAAAACTTGTACATCTCCGATTTTTCTGGGAATTCATCTTTGATCAGAAAATTAAGTCGATTTTTTTCCATGTATTTTTACATGTCCTGAGTCTCCAATAATTATTTCAGAATTTTTGGAATTTTTAAAAATAGGGTAAAAAATCGTGGATTAAAACTGGACAGTGGAGTCAGAATTGAATTTAAAGAAAAACAAAGCAGTTTTTTCTCCTCCAAAAACTCGTACATCTCTGGTTTTTCTGGGAATTCATCTTTGATCATAAAATTAAGCCGATTTTTTCTCATGTAGTTTTACATGTCCTGAGTCCCCAGTAATTTTTTCAGAATTTTTGGAATTTGAAAAATATGGTAAAAAATCGTGGATTAAAACTGGACAATGGAGTCAGAATTGAATTTAAAGAAAAACCAATTTTCTGTTTTGGTTAATCTACTTAGAGTGGGCTGATTAGAGGGTTAGCTACTGACTTAGGGTGATTTCTAAGCCTTTTAAACTCTAAAAATGGTTTTTCAAGTCCCGGGCTAAGGGTAGTCAAGTCCGGATTTTTTAAACTTAGGAAATTAGAGCCATTTAAAAATTTTTAGCCCAATTTTTATTGTTAATTCAAGCTTTTCAAAATTGTTTTCAAACAATCACAAAGTATTTTGGTTTTAGAATATTTAATTTGACATATTTTCCTAAGGTAGCCGGATATCTTTTTAGATATACGGATTTCCTTAATTAAAGGAAAAAATACATTTCATGCATTGCATTTTTATTTTCATGCATATTATATGATAGCATTATTTTATTCCATGTCATTTAAATTATATGCCATATCATTCATGTTTGCCATGTCATTTAGGTTGCATTATATTATTTAGATTTTGCTATGTCATTTTATTTATGTCATGCATATACATATTCATTTATTTTAAATGTTTTCAAAAAGATAATGGTTTTCAATAAAAATAAAGATATTCCCGAGTTAAAATAATTCATGAGTTCTCTACCGGGTTTGCTGGAGGGAATTTCATCAATTATCATTAATAAAGGAATATCTTTCTTTCAAAAAAGAGAATGATTCGGAAAGTTTTTTCAAAACTAATAAAAATTTCTATATTTTGCCACGTTTGTTGGGGAATATAGGAAAATTTTGAATTTATAAATTCCGGATCATTTTCAATAAAAAATAAAATTATTTTTCTTTAAATTGGGAATTAACTTGAAATACTAAATTTAAAACCAATCTTTACCGAGACTTGAGATAATACACGATTAATAAGGTACCGATTTATACGGGCATTGTGGGGGTGCTAATCCTTCCCCGCACGTAACCGACTCCCGAACCCGCTTCTTTGATTTCTCTGGTTTTAAAACGCAGACTTGAAATTGGTTTTTAAAATGTTTTAATTAATTTTTAAAATATTTATAAAACCGGTTTTAATAGGTGGCCGATCACACCTAGCTAAAAAAGATTGGTGGCGACTCCATGTCTTTTTTAAGGTCATTTTCAAAACCTTCATTTTTCTAGAGGAATTAAGTCGACTTTTCCTCGGTTTTTTTTTAATGTCACGCTTAACGAATAATAAAGTCTTGCGATGAGACTCGTCGTTATTTTTTTTAGGTTGCGACAGCTTGGCGACTCCGCTGGGGACTATTAGAGAGTCAGGCCTAGAATTAGTCGTGTGTTATCAAAGTCTCGGTTTTGGTTGGTTTAATTGGTATTTAATTTTAATTCCCACATTTTTCTAATAAACAGAATTTTGAAAATAATAAAATGTTTTTAAATATGTTCATCCTCATGTGCGCGCATTTTATTATTGTTCTCTAGTTATTTAAGGTTGTATATTATAATTGCTTGTTGGTTAATGCGTTACACTATTCTTGAATGTTTTAATTGCTAGGGCATTTAGAATAAGGTTTGTAGAATAGGTAGTGAAAGGTTTGTTATTCCTCCACACACACTACACGTGCATTTGCATAACATGAATCCTCTACCCGGGTTCCGTCCTTTTAAGTGGAAGTAAAGTAACTAAGCCTTCGTGATTGATCCTCCGTATGGGCTAGTGAAACACTTTCGGAGTATAAAGTACCTAATGCCTTCGTGATGATCCTCCGCATGGGCATAGGAAAATATACTCTAAGGAATTGAACCCACTTTTATCGGGGTGCCTTACTAGCCTTCACCGGCGACAGTGAGGAACAATTCGGGGCCTTAGAACCGATTCACCCTTATATAGTGAACCTAGGCGAAGCCATGCCGAATTTCCGTTAGACATACCGAAAATAGGAACACATGGAGGGACATTTCTAAACTTTTTGTTACCTATTTTACACTCCGAATAAGTGTGGTAGATCGGGCAACGATGTACGTACATCGCCCGTAATAAATGTGATACTCCGCCTCGAAGGCATCGTGATGCCTAAATAAGCAGATATTGCTGGGGCAGATGTTCATTAGCTGTTTTTTTTTTTTTAAAAAAAAAAAAAATCCTTTTTCAAGCATTTTTGCATGTGGCACATTTCATGCATGTGTAAATAAAGCATGTACATTTTTGGTTGTATTATTGATCTCATTCTTTGCAATAAACAGTTGGTAATTGAATTTGATGATTTCATAAAACCGGTAGTGTCACATGAACAATTG
This sequence comes from Fremontodendron californicum, assembly GCA_030761205.1. NCBI lineage: Eukaryota > Viridiplantae > Streptophyta > Magnoliopsida > Malvales > Malvaceae > Fremontodendron > Fremontodendron californicum. The sequence continues at coordinate 13,995,070 of JAULJL010000026.1, forward strand.
CATATTGTACCATAGTAAGATCCACCCTGAAATTCTTTTGAAAATGATGTGATTGGTTTATCAAAAAAAAATCAAAAAAAAAAAAAAAAAATTGGAGGCAAATCCTGCATAATGAGATTTTTGAATAGTCCCACCAATTTCGTGTAATCATTGATTTCTTTGTATATACCTTTGTGTTAATTCATTTATTTTTGCATGTATCATTTTGACATCATATTACATCATAGCATGCATGGTCATTCATTGTAGGACACGTCTATGACATGCATAGTCATTATCTGTAAATACCTGGCATTAGATTGCATTCATAACAAACATAGTCAGCATGATTTCTTTGTATATGTTCATGAATTAATTTGCTTATTACATACATCATGTTAGCATTAGGTCGCATTCATGACACACATGGTTAGCATGATTTTCTTTGTATATACTCTATATCAATCATTCATTGTTTGCATGTATCATAATTGACACCGTGTTGCATTCATAGGATATATGATCATTCATTGGGAAATATGCTAAAATGCACATGATCAGTCATTGCATATATCCATGTGTTGATTTGTTTATTCTTTGTTTGCAACATGTTGGCATTGTGATTGCATTTATTACATATATGGTCAGCATGTTTCCATTGTACATATCCATACATCATATTGTTTAGGCTTCACATGCATCAAATTGCATTCATGGCTCATTCATCATGACATACATTTGGGGGAAATAAAATAGAAGTTGGCTTGGCTTTAGGAGTCTTTGAAATAATTTCCATTTCAAATCAGAAGAAGTACTGAGTACACTTTTAATACAGGCTGGTGCTATGGAGGATGAACAAGTTGCCCGAATGGAAAAAATGGAAGGGAACAGAGAGAATTGCGAGAACAGCTAGCAAAATCTCAAGCAGAATCTAAGGATCAGATGACTAAACTGATGGAGCTAATGTCTGCTGTAATCAAGGGAAAAGGATACACCGAAAACTTTGTCGCCGGAGAAGGGTTAGAGGCACAAAAGGGCCAGGATGAGGTCATAATAAGTGATGCCCAGAACACTGTTAACCTCGTCAATGTCCTAAACTCAGATGATCTAGCTGAACAGGCAAAGTTGAAAAGGGTTGCAGTAAATGAGGTTGAGTTGGCAGATTCCTAAGGGAAATATCAGTTGTTAGATGAAAGGCTCCGGGCAATAGAAAGAACAGATGTATTCGGGAGTGTGGAGGCGAAAGAACGATGCTTGGTCTTCGATTTAGTCATTCCTCCTAAGTTCAAGATCCCTGACTTCGTGAAATATGACGGGACGACTGATCCATCAGCCCACATCACTATGTTCTGCCGGAAGATGACAAGTCATATAGATAATGATAAGCTTTTGATTCACTGCTTTCAAGATAGCCTCAGCGGATCCGCAATTAGGTGGTATAGTCAGTTGAGCAAGGATCAGATTCACTCTTGGAATGACCTGGCTAGGGTTTTTCTAAACCAGTACAAGCATATGACCGACAGGACACTTGATCGTCTCACTTTGCAAAATATGGAGAAAAAAGCTACTGAGAGCTTCAAAGAATATGCACAACGGTGGATGAGCCTGGCTGCCCAAGTACAACCGCCCTTGACACAAAAGGAAATCACTATCCTTTTTGTGAATACACTGCAGGCCCCGTACTATGACAGACTCGTCGGCAATGCTTCGAAGAATTTTGCGGACATGGTAATTTCAGGGGAGATGATTGAGAATGCTATCAAGAATGGGAAACTTGAAAGAGAAGGAACATCCAATACCGAGAGAAATAAGGCACCAAGAAAGAAAGAGGAAGATGTCCAAACTATGGAAGATTTCATCCCATATTCCCAATTTCCCTCATACCAATCATGTTACCCTACTGAGGTATCTCCAAGCCTTTATCCTTACCTACCTACCCAAACACCTAATCCTATACCAGCCCTTGCAACAAGGCCTACTTCTAGAAAACGACCACGAGAAAATCAAGAAAGAATTCCAATCCCCATCCCTGACTTACTGCCATTACTAATAAAGAATCAGTACCTTACCCCGGTACCTTTGAAAATAGCTCCGAATCCATCAGCAAGGAGTTATGACCCTGACAGCAAGTGTGATTATCACCTAGGGGTAGTTGGGCATTCAACTGAAAAATGCAGACAACTGAAGGAAAGGATTGAAAGTCTTATCCGTGATGGTATTTTGACACCGGAGCTTATCGATCAATGGAAGGCCACTTAGCCCTAAATCAATTTCTTTCAAGGTTTTAGGGGGAGAATTACTACCTTTGAAGGATGTCAATAGGAGCATTTTTGACGCATGTAGTTTTATACACTGTGATGATGAAAGCACTTGTCTCATGTTAACATCTACATGAATTAAATGAATTTTAAATGCTTTATGTTTGTTGTGTTTTAAATAAACGTGAATTTACAAAAACAAGCATTAAGGAAGTTTTAATAATGGATAGTCTCAAGAAGATTGATGATCAGTGTTAGAAATGACCCAACACCATCCCCCTCCTTTTTGGGCTTCTCTATACCTAAACCTTGAATCAATAACACTTGAAAGACCTAATGCTTCAAGGAAAAATGAATGAAAAAAGAGAAGCATTGTCATTGCAAAATAAGCAAGGATGTAGATCCTAGTCTAGGCTATGAACAAAGGAACGAACTTTTTGAAATTTTTCGAATTCCTTGAAAATCAAACAAATGAGACATTCTTTCAAGAGTCTAGATTTTGATAATTTGGTGTGTGTCAAGATTGTGCTAAAACCATTCATGACCTTTCCCAATAACTACAAAACACTAATTGCCCAAACATTACTTCATGATTGACATCCTGGGGCACAATGATTAAACTAGATTATCCCTTGTCCCAGAGAAAACCCGTTTTTGGGTCATATTTTCCTTATCTCTTCAAAAAAAACTCAGATTGGAAACTCAGCCTTTTCAAAAATAGACCTAGACTTGCTATGTTCCTCGTTGATACAGATTCTCATGGTTAATCAAATTGGGGCATCATATATGGAAATGATGGATACATGGTAAAGAAGGATGGGCTAATGCATGAATCATTGGGGGGATGCGACGAAAAAAAAAAAAGAAAAATCATGATATCATGCATGTGAGAATTCGGATGATTCCAAAGTGCAAAATGAAATTCTGAATATCTATTTCCCCTGGGGATTGCTTTTCAATGTGAATATTTGTGCTTGACATGAGAAATGGCCATCTTTCATATCCCCTTCACACAAAAAGAAATTATCCATAGTCACCCCTTTTGAGCCAAAAGAATTCTTTCTTCTTTGAACCCTGATTAAGGATTACCCTCTACACTGGGGGGCAAATGCGAGGAAAGATCTTTTCAAAGATCATTGAGAAATGAGTGATAGCTCAAGGACAGACACAAAGAAAATGGAGCCCCGAATAAATACGGGCTCACTCTGTCAAAGAAAAAGAAGAGAAAAAGATGGTGAAATGAAAGCCAAGAAAAACAAAAGAAAAACACAATAAAAAAGAAAACAAAATGTGTGAAAGACATGGCAAATGGAAAGCCAAAAGCAAGGAAGAAAAAAGAGCAAAGTCAAAAGGAAAGAAATGTCCGAGAAGGGACAAATGCTTCAAAGAGAATCCTCCTCAAGAAATGATCCTTGATCTGATTACCCTCAAACACATTCTTTGGGCCTATTTATCCTTTCTTTTTGAACCCCGAACCATGGCCTACATTACGTGCTTTAAAAGTCCATTTTGATCAAGCATAAATATTTAATTTGAAGGGTTTTTCCTCGGATTTTATCCCATTTCATCGAATTATCATTTCACTAAGGAAGAATTTAGAATTCTCAAGTGCATGGTAAAACAATGAAAAAGAAAAAAGAAAGAGAAGGGAAAATGGAAAGAATGAGACTCTAGGGCGAAAACCCAAAAAAAAGGCGGTCTAGAGTAAAATGGAAATTTTTGATGCCATCTATGAAAGTACCGATACAACAAAAGAGAAGATCATCATAAAGAAGTGGTCATCGAGGAACATCTAGGAATTCCTGAACCCCCAAATTGTCAGCTCTCATTCGGAGGATTGTCTTCAAAAATTGAATCTTTTTTTCCTCCAAGATTAAACTTTCCGATTTAAACATCCCGGCCAATCTTGACGCTTGTCAAAACGCCTTGATATGGAAACTAAAAGAATGTTGAATTTGCTTGGTTCTCAATGAATTCATGATTTATAAAACCTGTTCCATTTGTGAGCCTAAAAGGGACATACATTTTTGTTGTGAAGTTTTCCTGGAAAAACCAAAATCTTGTTGTATCGAGCCTTGTCAATTCAAATTGAAAAACCCAAATTAAATACTTAGGGAAATTTCTAACAGTGATCATCAGTCATCAAAAGATTTGTACATCATACACTGTGGAGTTAAAATTTTTGGCTTAGAAGTTTTCCTTAAATAAGCAAAATTGTTTTTCAAAAAGGGAAAATAAAAATATTTTTGAAATACCCATATTTGATGTTGACATGAGACAAGGGTTTTTCTAACCCAAAGGTATAGAACTGCCAGGGTAGGTCCTGACTTCCAGATATGAGAAGAAGAAATCGAACCCAGTGCAGATCTCTGTTGATGAAAGTTTGAAAACTGTTGGGGCAAAGAGAATAGCCAAAATGAATTGAAAATATACTCTGATTTGAAGAAGAAAAATGAATTTGAAAGGCTAAGCCAAAGTCTAAAATAAACAACCGGAGGCATTTGCATCACTCATGAGCACTCATCTCTTCATCGAGCTTTTGCATCTGCACAGTGTCGGCAAGCATTTGCATCATTTATGGGTATTTGCATTGGCATTATTCCATAAGCATCTGCATTTTACCTTTACATTTACATTCTTCATGGAATTCGCATTTGTGTCGTCTCAAGCAATTGCATCATCTCTAGAATCATTGCATTTTCATTAATGTGTGGTAATTGTAGTTACACCATTCATAAACCAGTTACATGAACACAATTAGTAGGGGCATCTGCATCATGAAACATGGGCATCAATCCAGGCCATTTGCATTTGCACTAAGAAATATTTTACATTTGCACCATGAAGCATGAGCACCTTGTTAAAAGACATGTGCATCTGCATCATTTCTCAAAGCTTCTGGTGGTGATATCCAGAATTTTGCAGTTTTAAAAGTGAACAAGTCTTCGGTGGTGATAGCTGAAGCCTCTGGTGGAGATATCCAGGGTTTTATAATTTTGAAAAATGAGAAATTTTATTCTGAAGGAGTTACCCAGAATTTTGCAATGAGCAAGTCTTTGGTGGTGATAGCCAAAGCTTCTGGTGGTGATATCCAGAATTTTGCAGTTTTAAAAGTGAATAAGTCTTCGGTGGTGATAGCTGAAGCCTCTGGTGGAGATATCCAGGGTTTTATAATTTTGAAACATGAGAAATCTTCTTCTAGATAAGTTATCAAGAATTTTATATTGAGCAAGTCTTTGGTGGTGATAGCCAAAGCTTCTGGTGGGGATATCCAGAATTTTACAGTTTTAAAAGTGAACAAGTCTTCGGTGGTGATAGCTGAAGCCTCTGGTGGAGATATCCAGGGTTTTATAATTTTGAAACATGAGAAATCTTCTTCTGAAGAAGTTACCCAGAATTTTTACATTTTAAAAAAATGAGCAAGTCTTTGGTGGTGATAGCCAAAGCTTCTGGTGGGGATATCCAGAATTTTACAGTTTTTAAAAGTGAACAAGTCTTCGGTGGTGATAGCTGAAGCCTCTGGTGGAGATATCCAGGGTTTTATAATTTTGAAACATGAGAAATCTTCTTCTGAAGGAGTTACTCAAAAATTTTACAATGAGCAAGTCTTTGGTGGTGATAGCCACAGCTTCTGGTGGGGATATCCAGAATTTTACAGTTTTAAAAATGAAGAAGTCTTCGGTGGTGATAGCTGAAGCCTCTGGTGGAGATATCCAGGGTTTTATAATTTTGAAAAATGAGAAATTTTATTCTGAAGGAGTTGCCCAGAATTTTACAATGACCAAGTCTTTGGTGGTGATAGCCAAAGCTTCTGGTGGTGATATCCAGAATTTTGCAGTTTTAAAAGTGAATAAGTCTTCGGTGGTGATAGCTGAAGCCTCTGGTGGAGATATCCAGGGTTTTATAATTTTGAAACATGAGAAATCTTCTTCTAGATGAGTTATCTAGAATTTTATATTGAGCAAGTCTTTGGTGGTGATAGCCAAAGCTTCTGGTGGGGATATCCAGAATTTTACAGTTTTAAAAATGAAGAAGTCTTCGGTGGTGATAGCTGAAGCCTCTGGTGGAGATATCCAGGGTTTTATAATTTTGAAAAATGAGAAATCTTCTTTTGAAGGAGTTATCCAGAATTTTTTTCAACATGTGCATCTACATCAAGAAGCATTTGCATCAATCTAAGTTAGTTAAATCTGCATCAAGAAAGTTTGCATCAAATCAAGTCATTTACATTTGCATCAAAGACATTTGCACCAATCTAAGTCATTTGCATCTACATCAAGAAGCGTTTGCATCAACAAAAGACATTTGCATTTGCATCATGAAGCATTTGCATCATCTCTTAAAGCTTTCAGGTATAATCGATTTCGTTTCCTTAAGGCGAGTCGAGCCCCGAAATCATCGTCTAGGTTTTTTTTTATTTATGAACAAGTCTTCGGTGGTGATAGCTGAAGCCTCTGGTGGAGATATCCAGAGTTTTTTTTAAAGTCCTTTGAAAAGGTAGAAAGTCTTCGGTGGTGATAGCTGAAGCTTCTGGAGATGATACCCAGAATTTTACAGTTTTAAAAATGAGCAAGACTTCGGTGGTGATAGCTGAAGCCTCTGGTGGAGATATCCAGAGTTTTAAAATCCTTTGAAAAGATAGAAAGTCTTCGGTGGTGATTGCTGAAGCTTCTGGAGGTGATACCCAGAATTTTTACATTTTAAAAAAAATGAGCAAGACTTTGGTGGTGATAGCCGAAGCTTCTTGAGGAGATATCCAGAATTTTAAACACAGCTGAGAACAAGACAGGTTAAGGCCCCGAGACCATCGTCGAGGTCATTTCCTTTCTTGCAAATCGAATTCGTTTCCTTAAGACGAATCGAGCCTTGATTAGGTAGGGAATTCAATTTAAAGACAAATCTTCAATTTACTGTTTTTTTTTTTAAAAAAAAATAAATAAATAATTAAAAAAATTAAATTAAAAAAATAAAAAAAAATCATGAAAAAAAATTGAAAAAAAAAAGAAAAAAGGAAAAATGAAAAAATAGAAAATGAAAAAATAGAAAATGAAAAAAATGAAAAATGAAAAAGAAACCCTTTTCCCTTTCCTTCACATGTGATGTCATTGACAGTACAAAATTAGTGTCGGTTTATCTTTGCCTGATTCCTGATTCTCAGCAATAGCCAAAAAGGGGCAGCTGTAGACACCTAATTTTGTCCGGGCCACTAAACAGGTATGTTTTCTTCCCATATTGATGTTTCAGAGTATAAAAAGAATGTTTTCATCCTGCAGGTGGTACTCCGAGACTTAGTTTAAGAGGGCGAGCACAAAAAGACAAACTTGAAAAAAAGTCAACCCCGAAAAAGTCAACCCCGAAAAAGTCAACCCTAAAAAGTCAACTACTGAAAAAGTCAACCCACTTTCAAAATCAAGACTTTAAGTTCAATTGAAAAATGGCGAAAGAATTTTGATAATCCGAGGTCTACATTGAAAGATATGGAGTTCGGAAGTTGGGATTTGGAGATTCAATAGAAAAGAAACCCTAATCCAAGAAATTTGGGGAAAAGTGCTTAAACGATCAAACTGGTCGAAATTGAAGGTTCCAAATGAAATATAAGAACTGACTACGGGTAATGGAGAAGTCACTTGCAAGAAAAACCGAAAGAAAAGTCAATCCGGGAGAAAACCGAGAATTAGGGTTTTTAGTGGATCGGGAAAAATCACAGAAATGGCCCGAATTGGTAAGACCAAAGCCCCCAATGGATGAAGAATGGTTAAAAAGGATGGCCCAAGGCTCACATTGAAGAAAATCTGAAAATCGGATTTGTTTAGAGCAAAACCGGGTTTCGGAGGTAAAAGGGCAAAATTGGAAAAATTTGGGAAAAATAGCAAATGGACTCCGAAAATTATGGAAAATTTGTCAATCTCATTCTTTAATCATTTGAAGGAGATTGGCGAAAGAAAATCTTGATTCCGAGTTCGTTTGCAAAATGGCCAAATCCCGGGCTTCTTATGTAGTAATTCAAAAAGATAAATCCCGGAAAAATAGCAAATGGACTCCAAAAATTCTGAAATTTGGCAAATCTCATTTTTAAATTATCTGGAAGAGATTGGAGAAAGAAAATCTTGATTCCGAGTTCGTTTGCAAAATGGCCAAATCCCGGGCCTCCTATGCAGTAATTCAAGCCGATAAATCCCGAAAAAATACCAAATGAACTCCAAAAATGATGAAAACTTCCAGATCACACTTTTTAATTATTTTGAAGAGATTGGTGAAGAAAAATCTTGATTTGGAGCTCGTTTAAAAAATGGTAAAAAGTAGGGGCATAAAAGGACATTTTGGGAAGAAAAAATCCAAATAAATAGCAAACGGACTCGGATAATTTTGAAAACTTCCAGAACTCAATATTTTATTATTTTTGAAGTATTAAAAAAAGAAAAATTGAATTTGGAGTCCGTTTGATATTTACTTGCATCCGGGGGGCAAAATGGTCATTTCACCCAAGCAACCGAAAAGGGCTTTTTTGGGCCTTTCAAAAATTAGAGCTGGGCTGGAAAAGAGAAGTGCTGGCCTGCCCAAGCCCAAAGGAAGGAGGAAGCTTGATTTTTGTTTTCAATCAAGTGGTTAAAAATCAAGAGTTAGTTAACCATTCTCTTTGATCAAGCCATGGTGATTAAACCACATAGGTTAAGAAAGATGTCAACATTATTTTTGCATAGCTGTAATTTGAGAGGGCTGAGATGCTAATCTAAAGGTGGTAATTTCATGACTTTTCATCTTGAATTATTGGCCATTTGATGGAAAATAGGTTACACAAAAATGACAACATCTTTGAGGCTATATAAGCATCATTTAGGCCAACCCTAAAGGGGGGAGGCAGATTTTGTTTTTTCTTTTCCATTTTGGCTGATTTCTCTTAGTTTTTCTTAGTTTTTATCTTCTTGGTTGAGAGCAAAAAAAGAAAAGTTTAGAAAAAAAGGAAAGTTTGAAGAGAAAAGCTTGAAATATTAGCTTCTTGAGGTTGCTCTTGAGCACCAACTCTTGCACTTTCATTTTCTATTCTTATTTTTTGCTATTTTAATCTCTACTTGGTGAGTTTTCATTTTAAAATAATGTTTCTTGTTCTTCCTTCATTTCCTTTCTTAAGTATTTTTTTTTTACATTTTGTTTTTACAATAAACTCACCATGGCCAAATGGCCTACATTATTTATTTTAAGTTGTTGTTTCGATTCATTTTACCATATTGTTTATGCTATTTTCTTTGTTTTTGATGTTTTAAATGTTATGTTATTTCATGTTCTTGAGTTATATTTTAATTTGGTTGCTTTGTTTGTTGCCATTTATGTCTTAGATATCATGTTTTTGCATTTTTAATTTTCTGTTTTCATGTTGTTTAAATTTGAGCATGTTTTAAAATTAGCATATTAAGTGTTTGTGAAAATGCTTGTGTGATTCTTTGCATGATTCTTGTTTTATATCTTAGTTGAGCATGTTTTAGATTTAGCATATTAAGTGTTTGTGAAAATGCTTGTGTGATTTTTGTGTTATGACTTAGTTTATGCTAGTATGCCAAGTGTTTGAGAAAATGCCATGCTTGTTGGAGCTTGAGGCTATTTGGCTACTCCATGTGTTTTGCATTGTGTGTTGCATTCTTTGTCATGCTAGTTGTTAGGTTTTTGCATTTGCATGATATTTGGTTGGATTTTTGAATTAAGCATGCCTTGTGTTTGTGAAAATGCCATGCATATCTTAGGTCTAGGTTGCATTTATTGCCATGCAAGTTCATGTTAGGTCTAGACCATATTATTTATGTCATGCATTTTCCTTATCTTTAGGTTTAAATCCATGCATTTCATGCATTATGTTTGCTGCATTATTTCATGCATTTCATGTTCATGCCACTTGAATAATGACTTGAGCCAATTAAAGGTTCAAGGTCATGCTCTCTTGAGCACACTTGTGGAAAATTAAGTTTGTCAAATTGATTATTCTACCTTTGTGATTTTGTTCACTTAGCCAATTTTTATCTAACTTTCAAAAAGTCCTAGCTACTGTCTTCAAGTCATTCTATGAGTTTCAAATATTTTTATTTTGGTTTTTAAATGATTTTATCAAAGACAAAAAAAAAATGTGTTGGCAAAGCAGTTTTTTTTCCACCCAAAACTTGTACATCTCCGATTTTTCTGGGAATTCATCTTTGATCAGAAAATTAAGTCGATTTTTTTCCATGTATTTTTACATGTCCTGAGTCTCCAATAATTATTTCAGAATTTTTGGAATTTTTAAAAATAGGGTAAAAAATCGTGGATTAAAACTGGACAGTGGAGTCAGAATTGAATTTAAAGAAAAACAAAGCAGTTTTTTCTCCTCCAAAAACTCGTACATCTCTGGTTTTTCTGGGAATTCATCTTTGATCATAAAATTAAGCCGATTTTTTCTCATGTAGTTTTACATGTCCTGAGTCCCCAGTAATTTTTTCAGAATTTTTGGAATTTTTAAAAATAGGGTAAAAAATCGTGGATTAAAACTGGACAATGGAGTCAGAATTGAATTTAAAGAAAAACCAATTTTCTGTTTTGGTTAATCTACTTAGAGTGGGCTGATTAGGAGGGTTAGCTACTGACTTAGGGTGATTTCTAAGCCTTTTAAACTCTAAAAATGGTTTTTCAAGTCCCGGGCTAAGGGTAGTCAAGTCCGGATTTTTTAAACTTAGGAAATTAGAGCCATTTAAAAATTTTTAGCCCAATTTTTATTGTTAATTCAAGCTTTTCAAAATTGTTTTCAAACAATCACAAAGTATTTTGGTTTTAGAATATTTAATTTGACATATTTTCCTAAGGTAGCCGGATATCTTTTTAGATATACGGATTTCCTTAATTAAAGGAAAAAATACATTTCATGCATTGCATTTTTATTTTCATGCATATTATATGATAGCATTATTTTATTCCATGTCATTTAAATTATATGCCATATCATTCATGTTTGCCATGTCATTTAGGTTGCATTATATTATTTAGATTTTGCTATGTCATTTTATTTATGTCATGTATATACATATTCATTTATTTTAAATGTTTTCAAAAAGATAATGGTTTTCAATAAAAATAAAGATATTCCCGAGTTAAAATAATTCATGAGTTCTCTACTGGGTTTGCTGGAGGGAATTTCATCAATTATCATTAATAAAGGAATATCTTTCTTTCAAAAAAGAGAATGATTCGGAAAGTTTTTTCAAAACTAATAAAAATTTCAATATTTTGCCACGTTTGTTGGGGAATATAGGAAAATTTTGAATTTATAAATTCCGGATCATTTTCAATAAAAATAAAATTATTTTTCTTTAAATTGGGAATTAACTTGAAATACTAAATTTAAAACCAATCTTTACCGAGACTTGAGATAATACACGATTAATAAGGTACCGATTTATACGGGCGTTGTGGGGGTGCTAATCCTTCCCCGCACGTAACCGACTCCCGAACCCGCTTCTTTGATTTCTCTAGTTTTAAAACGCAGACTTGAAATTGGTTTTTAAAATGTTTTAATTAATTTTTAAAATATTTATAAAACCGGTTTTAATAGGTGGCCGATCACACCTAGCTAAAAAAGATTGGTGGCGACTCCATGTCTTTTTTAAGGTCATTTTCAAAACCTTCATTTTTCTAGAGGAATTAAGTCGACTTTTCCTCGGTTTTTTTTTTAATGTCACGCTTTACGAATAATAAAGTCTTGCGATGAGACTCGTCGTTATTTTTTTTAGGTTGCGACACTTACATTTAGGTTTAGATCCATGCATTTCATGCATTATATTTGCTGCATTGTTTCATGCATTTCATGTTCATGCCACTTGAATAATGACTTGAGCCAATTAATGGTTCAAAGTCATGCTCTCTTGAGCACACTTGTGGAAAATTAAGTTTGTCAAATTGATTATTCTACCTTTGTGATTTTTTTTACTTAGCCAATTTTTATCTAACTTTCAAAAAGTCCTAGCTACTGCTTTCAAGTCATTTTATGAGTTTCAAATATTTTTATTTTTATTTTTAAATGATTTTATCAAAGACAAAAAAAATGTGTTGGCAAAGCAGTTTTTTTTCCACCCAAAACTCGTACATCTCTGATTTTTCTGGGAATTCATCTTTGATCAAAAACTTAAGCCGATTTTTTCTCGTGTAGCTTTACATGTCCTGAGTCTCCAATACTTTTTTCATAATTTTTGGAATTTTTAAAAATAGGGTAAAAAATCATGGATTAAAACTGGACAGTGAAGTCAGAATTGAATTTAAAGAAAAACAAAGCAGTTTTTTTTTCCTCCAAAAACTCGTACATCTCCGATTTTTCTGGGAATTCATCTTTGATCAGAAAATTAAGTTGATTTTTTCTCGCGTAGTTTTACATGTCCTGAGTCTCCAGTATTGTTTTTAGAATTTTTGGAATTTTTAAAAATAGGGTAAAAAATCGTGGATTAAAACTGGACAGTGGAGTCAGAATTGATTTTAAAGAAAAACAAAGCAGTTTTTTTTCCACCCAAAATACGTACATCTCCGATTTTTCTGGGAATTCATCTTTGATCAGAAAATTAAGCCGATTTTTTCTCGTATATTTTTACATGTCCTGAGTCTCCAATAAATTTTTTCAGAATTTTTGGAATTTTGAAAAATAGGTTAAAAAATCGTGGATTAAAACTGGACAGTGGTGTCAGAATTGAATTTAAAGAAAAACAAAGCAGTTTTTTTTCTCCTCCAAAAACTCGTACATCTCTGGTTTTTCTGGGAATTCATATTTGATCAAAAAATTAAGACGATTTTTTATCATGTAGTTTTACATGTTCTGAGTCTCCAGTATTTTTTTCAGAATTTTTGGAATTTTTAAAAATAGGATAAAAAATCGTGGATTAAAACTGGTTAGTGGAGTCAGAATTGAATTTAAAGAAAAACCAATTTTCTGTTTTGGTTAACTTACTTAGAGTGGGCTTATTAGGAGGGTTAGCTACTGACTTAGGGTAATTTCTTAGCCTTTTTAAACTCTAAAAATGGTTTTTCAAGTCCCGGGTTAAGGGTAGCCAAGTCCCGATTTTTTAAACTTAGGAAATTAGAGCCATTTTAAAAATTTTTAGCCCAGTTTTTATTTTCTTATTCAAGCTTCTCGAAATTGTTTTCAAACAATCACAAAGTATTTTGGTTTTAGAATATTTAATTTGACATATTTTCCTAAGGTAGCCGGATATCTTGTTAGATATACGGATTTCCTTAATTAAAGGAAAAAATACATTTCATGCATTGCATTTTTATTTTCATGCACATTATATGATAGCATTATTTTATTCCATGTCATTTAAATTATATGCCATACCATTCATACTTGTCATGTCATTTAGGTTGTATTATATTATTTAGATTTTGCTATGTCATTTTATTTATGTCATGCATATACATATTCATTTCTTTTAAATGTTTTCAAAAAAAGATAATTGTTTTCAATAAAAAAAAATATAAAGATATTCCCGAGTTAAAATAATTCATGAGTTCTCTACCGGGTTTGCTGGAGGGAATATCATCAATTATCATTAATAAAGGAATATCTTTCTTTCAAAAAGAGAATGATTCGGAAAGTTTTCCAAAACTAATAAAAATTTTTATATTTTGCCACGTTTGTTGGGGAATATAGGAAAATTTTGAATTTATAAATTCCGGAACATTTTCAATAAAAAAATGGAATTATTTTTTTAAAATTGGGAATTAACTTGAAATACTAAATTTAAAACCAACTTTTTACCGAGACTTGAGATAACACACGATTAATAAGGTACCGATTTATACGGGCGTTGTGGGGGTGCTAATCCTTCCCCACACGTAACCGACTCCCGAACCCGCTTCTTTGATTTCTCTGGTTTAAAACGCAGACTTGAAATTGGTTTTTAAAATGTTTTAATTAATTTTTAAAGTATTTTTATAAAACCGGTTTTAATAGGTGGCCGATCACACCTAGCTAAAAAAGATTGGTGGCGACTCCATGTCTTTTTTTAAGGTCATTTTCAAAACTCACGCCTAACGAATAATAAAAGTCTTGCGATGAGACGTCGTTATTTTTTTTTATGTTGCGACAGCTTGGCGACTCCACTGGGGACATATTAGAGAGTCAGGCCTAGAAATTAGTCGTGTGTTATCAGAGTCTCGGTTTTGTTGGTTTAATTGGTATTTAATTTTAATTCCCATATTTTTTTTAATAAGGAGAATTTTGAAAATAATAAAATATTTTTAAATATGTTCATACTCATGTGCATGCATTTTATTATTGTTCTCTAGCTATTTAAGGTTGAATATTATAACTGCTTGTCGGTTAATGCGTTACACTATTCTTGAATGTTTTAATTGTTAGGACATTTAGAATAAGGTTTGTAGAATAGGTGGTGACAGGTTTGTTTTGTTTCTCCACACACACTACACGTGCATTTGCATAACATGAATCCTTTACCCGGGTTCCGTCCTTTTAAGTGGAAGTAAAGTAACTAAGCCTTCGTGATTGATCCTCCGTATGGGCTAGTGAAACACTTTCGGAGTATAAAGTACCTAATGCCTTCGTGATAATCCTCCGTACGGGCATAGGAAAATATACTCTAACGAATTGAACCCGCTTTTATCGGGGTGCCTTACTAGCCTTCACCGGCGACAGTGAGGAACAATTCGGGGCCTTAGAACCGATTCACCTTCATATAGTGAACCTAGGCGAAGCCATCCCGAATTTTCGTTAGATATACCGAAAATAGGAACACATGGAGGGACATTTCTAAACTTTTTGTTACCTGTTTTACACTCCGAATAAGTGTGGTAGATCGGGCAACGATGTACGTACATCGCCCGTAATAAATGTGATACTCCGCCTCGAAGGCATCGTGATGCCTAAATAAGCAGATATTGCTGGGGCAGATGTTCATTAGCTGTTTTTTTTTTTTAAAAAAAAAAATCATTTTTCAAGCATTTTTGCATGTGGCACATTTCATGCATGTGTAAATAAAGCATGTACATTTTTGGTTGTATTATTGATCTCATTCTTTGCAATAAACAGTTGGTAATTGAATTTGATGATTTCATAAAAACGGTAGTGTCACATGAGCATTTGCATATTGTACAATAGTAAGATCCACCCTGAAATTCTTTTGAAAATGATGTGATTGGTTTATCAAAAAAAAAATCAAAAAAAATTTGGAGGCAAATCCTGCATAATGAGATTTTTGAATAGTCCCACCAATTTCGTGTAATCATTGATTTCTTTGTATATACCTTTGTGTTAATTCATTTATTTTTGCATGTATCATTTTGACATCATATTATAGTCATAGCATGCATGGTCATTCATTGTAAGATACGTTTATGACATGCACAGTCATTATCTGTATATACCTGGCATTAGATTGCATCCATAGCATACATAGTCATCATAATTTCTCTGTATATGTTCATGCATTAATCATCAGTTTATTCATGCACATAGGAATAGAGCATGTACATTCATAATTGTATTCCTAATCTCATGACATTTTCATTTGCATGAAAGGGATTCGAGATATGAGGAATGAATCGGAGGAACGATTGGGTGCTTTGGAACGCACTCAAGAGGAATATGGACATGAAATCCGAAAGGTGAAGGAACAACTTGCCAAATTGCTGAAAATGGTTGAGGATATGGATAACAGTAAAGGTGAACTTTCTCAGGGCTTCGCATCATCTTCGGATCAACCAAAACCATTAGGCCCAGAACACATAATCCTTGCTGGATCCTGCGCTTGTCAATGCCACAAAGGTTGCAATCCTGATGAAATTATGGACAAAATCGTGAAAATGATTAAACCTGAGAGCCTGATACCAAAGATAGAAACCTTGGATCCTGTACCATACCTGCAAACTGTTTGAGGTCCAAGCCAGTATCCCCACCCTACCATGGTCCAATCGTCCATTGGGATGACCACTACGGGATTCCTGAATCCCACTCCATCACCAACAACTACCAGTTCATACTATTTCCCTCATCAACCACCTTATCCAGCATCTGGGATAGGAACCTCGAGCTATGTACAACCTCCAAAGGCCCCGTATCCGAATCCATACCCTCACCATGCTGTTCCGCCACATCTCCATGTAAACACTCTGGTTCGGACCTTAGTGCCACCACCAAGTGCCCCAACTCCTAGGCCATGTGTAACTAAGAAACGACCCCAGGATAAGACCCAAATGCCTTTTGATCCCATTCCAATCAGCTACCAAGAGCTCCTCCCTATACTGATCCAAAATCACATGGTTGCCTGTGTCCCATTGAAACCCCTGTTACCACCATATCCAAGGTGGTATAATCCAAATGCAAAATGTGATTATCATTGTGGAATTGTTGGCCATAACATTGAAGACTGTATGGCATTCAAAAAGAAAGTGCAAACTCTTATAAATGCCAAGTGGTTGGATCCCACGACACTGATTGATAGAGGACTAGGAAAGCGTCATTAGGATTGGGAGATTTACATCATTGAGGTGGAAAGACTTCGGTCTTATATGATGTAATAGGATTTCACTTTTTCAGTAGCCGGCTCTTATAGCCTTAGGATGTTAGGAAGAATAAAGTGCTTGTAAGGACAGTCTTAACCACTGTTCAAATTTTGTAAAACATGGTTTATACCATTGTGAATGTTGATGTGGGAATGAATTGATTATGTTTCAAATTAATGAGAGGTTGATGATTAAGTTCCTCCGATTCTTATTTCCTCCGTGATATCTCCCCATTTTCATTTTGCATCCCATCAATTATTTGTCAGGTTGCATTCATGCATTCGTAATCAGCATGATTTTTCTGTATATATCTATGCATTAATTTGCTTATTACATACATCATGATTAGCATTAGGTCACATTCATGACACACATGGTTAGTATGATTTTCTTTGTATATACTCTGTATCAATCATTCATTGTTTGCATGTATCATAATTTACACCATGTTGCATTCATAGAACATATGAACATTCATTGGGAAATATGCTGAAATGCACATGATCAGTCATTGCATATATCCATGTGTTGATTTGTTTATTCTTTGTTTGCAACATGTTGGCATTGTGATTGCATTTATTACATATATGGTCAGCATGTTTCCATTATACATGTCCATACATCATATTGTTTAGGCTTCACATGCATCAAATTGCATTCATGGCTCATTCATCATGACATACATTTTGGGGAAAATAGAATAGAAGTTGGCTTGGCTTTAGGAGTCTTTGAAAGAATTTCCATTTCAAATCAGAAGAAGTACTGAGTACACTTTTAATACAGGCTAGTGCTATGGAGGATGAACATGTTGCCCGAATGGAAAAAATGGAAAGGGAACAGAGAGAATTGCGAGAACAGCTAGCAAAATCTCAAGCAGAATCTAAAGGTCAGATGACTAAATTGATGGAGCTGATGTCTGCCATAATCAAAGGAAAAGGATACACCGAAAACGTTATCGCCAGAGAAGGGTTAGAGGCACAAAAGGGCCAGGATGAGGTCATAAAAAGTGATGCCCAGAACACTGTTAACCTCGTCAATGTCCTAAACTCAGATGATCTAGCTGAACAGGCAAAGTTGAAAAGGGTTGCAGTAAATGAGGTTGAGTTGGCAGATTCCCAAGGGAAATATCAGTTGTTAGATGAAAGGCTCCGGGCAATAAAAGAACAGATGTATTCGGGAGTGTGGAGGCGAAAGAACGATGCTTGGTCCTCGATTTAGTCATTCCTCCTAAGTTCAAGATCCCTGAATTTGTGAAATATGACGGGACGATCGATCCATCAGCCCATATCACTATGTTCTGCCGGAAGATGACGAGTCATATAGGTAATGATAAGCTTTTGATTCACTGTTTTCAGGATAGCCTCAGCGGGTCCGCAATTAGGTGGTATAGTCAGTTGAGCAAGGACCAGATACGCTCTTGGAATGATTTGGCTAGTGCTTTTCTAAACCAGTACAAGCATATGACCGACATGGCGCCTGACCGTCTCACATTGCAAAATATGAAGAAAAGAGCTACTGAGAGCTTCAAAGAATATGCGCAACGGTGGATGAGCCTGGTCGTCCAAGTACAACCGCCTTTAACTCAGAAGGAAACCACTGTCCTTTTTGTGAATACACTACAGGCCCCATACTACGATAGACTTGTCGGCAACACCATGAAGAATTTTTTGGACATGGTAATTTCAGGGGAGATGATTGAGAATGCTATCAAGGATGGGAAAATTGAAGGAGAAAGAACATCCAATACCAAGAACAGGGCATCTGAAAATAAAAAGGAAGATACCCAAGTCGTGGAAGACTTTGCCCCATCTCCCCAATTCTCCTTGTATCAGCCATTTAACTCTACCCTGAACAATGTCTCTCAAGGTTTTTATCCCTACCAACCAATGACTGCAACTACACCAGAATTTACATCTGTCTATCAATCGAACATCCTCGGGAATAATCGAAGAGGGCATAAAAAGCAAAAAATAAATCAGGTTGACCCGATTCCTGTGACATACAGTGAGCTACTACCTCAACTCATCCAGAATCACCTTGTGACACCCATGCAAATAGCGCCTCTGAAGCCCCCTTATCCGAGCTAGTATGATGCTAATGAGTGTTGTGGGTACCATTCTGGCAATCAAGGTCACTCAACAGAGAACTGCCTCGCTTTGAAGTACAAGGTCAGAGATCTCATCAAGGCTGGTTCGATAAGTTTTGAAGATGGGGAAGCCAAGTGTCACAAGAAACATTGTGCATGATCATATTATGTTTTTGACACATGTAGTTCTATACACTGTGATGATGAAAGCACTTGTCTCATGTTAACATCTACATGAATTAAATAAATTTTGAATTTTAAATGCTTTGTGTTTGTTGTGTTTCAACAATAACTTGAATTTGCAAAAACAAGCATTAAGGAATTTTTAGTGATGGATAGTCTCAAGAAGATTGATGATCAGTGTTACAAATGACCCAATACCTTCTCCATTCTCTTTAGGTTTTCCTAAGCCTAAATCTCTTAAACCAAGAGCACTTGAAAGACCTAATGCTTCAAGGGATATGAATGATTTGACTTCATAGAAGTATTGTCATTGCAGAATAAGCAAGGATGTAAATCCTAGTCTAGGCTATAAACAAAGGAATGAACTTTTTGAAATTTTTCGAATTCCTTGAAATTCAAACAAATGAGACATTCTTTCAAGAGTCTAGATTTTGATAATTTGGTGTGTGTCAAGATTGTGCTAAAACCATTCATGACCTTTCCCAATAACCACAAAACACTAATTGCCCAAACATCATGATTGACATCCTGGGGCACAATGATTAAACTAGATTATCCCTTGTCCCAGAGAAAACCCGTTTTTGGGTCATATTTTCCTTGTCTCTTCAAAGAACTCAGATTGGAAACTCAGCTTTTTCAAAATAGACCTAGACTTGCTATGTTCCTCGTTGATACAAATTCTCAAGGTTAATCAAATTGGGGCATCATATGTGGAAATGATGGATACATGGTGAATAAGGATGGATTAAACGCATGAATCGTTGGGGCATGCGATGAAAAATGAAAAATGAAAAAATTTGTGATATCATGCATATGAGAATTCGGATGATTCCAAAGTGCAAAATGAAATTCTGAATATCTATTTCCCCTGGGGATTGCTTTTCAAAGTGAATATTCGTGCTTGACATGAGGAATGGCCATCTTTCATATCCCTTCACACAAAAAAGAAATCATCCATAGTCACCCCTTTTGAGCCAAAAGAATTCTTTCTTGTTTGAACCTTGATCAAGGATCACCCTCTACACTAGGGGGCAAATGCAAGGAAAGATTTTTTTAAAGATCATTGAGAAATGTGTCCTAGCTCAAAGACAGATGCAAAGCAAATGGAGCCCCGAATAAAGACGGGCTCACTCCGTTGAAAAAGAATGGGGGCAAAATGAAAAAAGAAAAAAAGGAAAAATGTGTGAAAGATATGGCAAATTGAAAGCCAAAAGCAAAGAAGAAAAAAAAGGAAAGTCAAAAGGAAAGAAATGTCCAAGAAGGAACAAATGTTTCAAAGAGAATCCTCCTCAAAAAAATAGATCCTTGATCTGATTACCCTCAAACACATATTTTGGGCCTATTTATCCTTTCTTTCTGAACCCTAAGCCATGGCCTACGTTACGTAATTTAAAAGTCCATTTTGATCAAGCATGAATATTTAATTTGAAAGGTTTTTCCTCAGATTTTATCCCATTTCATCGAATTATCATTTCACTAAGGAAGAATTTAGAATTCTCAAGTGTATGGTAAAAATGAAAAAAATGGAAAGAATGGGACTCTAGGGCGAAAACCTAAAAACGGGCGGTCTAGAGTAAATTTGGAAATTTTCGATGCCATCTGTGCCGATACCCCAAAAAAAAAAAAAAAAAAAGAAGGTCATCTTAAAAAAAGGTGGTCATCGAGGAACATCTAGGAATTCTTGAACCCCCCAAATTGTCAGCTCTCATTCGGAGGATTGTCTTCAAAAAACTGAAACTTTTTTCCTCCAAGATCAAACTTTCCGATTTAAACATCCCAGCCAATCTTGACGCTTGTCAAAAAGCCTTGATATGGAAACTAAAAGAATGTTGAATTTGCTTGGTTCTCAATGAATTCATGATTTATAAAACCTGTTCCATTTGTGAGCCTAGAAAGGACATACATTTTTGTTGTGAAGTTTTCCTGGAAAAGCCAGAATCTTGTTATACCAAGCCTTGCCAATCCCAGTTGAAAAAACCCAGATTAATACTTAGAGAATTTTCTAACAGTGATCATCAGTCATCAAAAGATTTGTACATCATACATTGTGGAGTTAAAATTTTTGGCTTAGAAGTTTTCCTTAAATAAGCAAAATTGTTTTTCAAAAAGGGAAAATAAAAATATTTTTGAAATACCCATTTTTGATGTTGACATGAGACAAGGATTTTTCTAACCCAAAGATATAGAACTGCCAGGATAGGTCCTGACTTCCAGATATGAGAAGAAGATATCGAACCCAGTTCAGATCTCTGTTGATGAAAGTTTGAAAACTGTTGGGGCAAAGAGAATAGCCAAAATGACTTGAAGATATACTCTGATTTGAAGAGGAAAAATGAATTTGAGAGGCTAAGCCAAAGTCTAGAAAAACAACCGGGGGCATTTGCATCACTCATGAGTACTCATCTCTTTATCGAGCTTTTGCATCTGCACAGTGTCAGCAAGCATTTGCATCATTCATGGGTATTTGCATTGGCATTATTCCATAAGCATCTGCATTTTACCTTTACATTTACATTCTTCATGGAATTCGCATTTGTGTCATCTCAAGCAATTGCATCATTTCTAGAATCATTGCATTTTCATTATTGTGTGGTAATTGTAGTTACACCATTCATAAACCAATTACATGAACACAATTAATAGGGGCATCTGCATCATGAAACATGGGCATCAATCCAGGCCATTTGCATTTGCACTAAGAAATATTTTACATTTGCACCATGAAGCATGAGCACCTTGTTAAAAGACATGTGCATCTGCATCATTTCTCAAAGCTTCTGGTGGGGATATCCAGAATTTTACAGTTTTTAAAAAGTGAACAAGTCTTCGGTGGTGATAGCTGAAGCCTCTGGTGGAGATATCCAGAGTTTTATAATTTTGAAAAATGAGAAATTTTCTTCTGGTGGGGATATCCAGAATTTTACAGTTTTAAAAGTGAACAAGTCTTCGGTGGTGATAGCTGAAGCCTCTGGTGGAGATATCCAGGGTTTTATAATTTTGAAAAATGAGAAATTTTATTCTGAAGGAGTTACCCAGAATTTTACAATGACCAAGTCTTTGGTGGTGATAGCCAAAGCTTCTGGTGGTGATATCCAGAATTTTACAGTTTTAAAAGTGAACAAGTCTTCGGTGGAGATAGCTGAAGCCTCTGGTGGAGATATCCAGGGTTTTATAATTTTGAAAAATGAGAAATTTTATTCTAAAGGAGTTACCCAGAATTTTACAATGACCAAGTCTTTGGTGGTGATAGCCAAAGCTTCTGGTGGTGATATCCATAATTTTGCAGTTTTAAAAGTGAATAAGTCTTCGGTGGTGATAGCTGAAGCCTCTGGTGGAGATATCCAGGGTTTTATAATTTTGAAAACATGAGAAATTTTATTCTGAAGGAGTTACCCAGAATTTTACAATGAGCAAGTATTTGGTGGTGATAGCCAAAGCTTCTGGTGGTGATATCCAGAATTTTGCAGTTTTAAAAGTGAACAAGTCTTCAGTGGTGATAGCTGAAGCCTCTGGTGGAGATATCCAGGGTTTATAATTTTGAAAACATGAGAAATTTTATTCTGAAGGAGTAACCCAGAATTTTACAATGACCAAGTCTTTGGTGGTGATAGCCAAAGCTTCTGGTGGTGATATCCAGAATTTTGCAGTTTTAAAAGTGAATAAGTCTTCGGTGGTGATAGCTGAAGCCTCTGGTGGAGATATCCAGGGTTTTATAATTTTGAAAAATGAGAAATTTTATTCTGAAGGAGTTACCCAGAATTTTACAATGACCAAGTCTTTGGTGGTGATAGCCAAAGCTTCTGGTGGTGATATCCAGAATTTTGCAGTTTTAAAAGTGAATAAGTCTTCGGTGGTGATAGCTGAAGCCTCTGGTGGAGATATCCAGGGTTTTATAATTTTGAAACATGAGAAATCTTCTTCTAGATGAGTTATCTAGAATTTTATATTGAGCAAGTCTTTGGTGGTGATAGCCAAAGCTTCTGGTGGAGATATCCAGAATTTTACATTTTTAAAAATGAAGAAGTCTTCGGTGGTGATAGCTGAAGCCTCTGGTGGAGATATCCAGGGTTTTATAATTTTGAAAAATGAGAAATCTTCTTTTGAAAGAGTTATCCAGAATTTTTTTTCAACATGTGCATCTACATCAAGAAGCATTTGCATCAATCTAAGTTAGTTAAATCTGCATCAAGAAAGTTTGCATCAAATCAAGTCATTTACATTTGCATCAAAGACATTTGCACCAATCTAAGTCATTTGCATCTACATCAAGAAGCGTTTGCATCAACAAAAGACATTTGCATTTGCATCATGAAGCATTTGCATCATCTCTTAAAGCTTTCAGGTATAATCGATTTCGTTTTCTTAAGGCGAGTCGAGCCCCGAAATCATCGTCGAGGTACTTTTTTTATTTATGAACAAGTCTTCGGTGGTGATAGCTGAAGCCTCTGGTGGAGATATCCAGAGTTTTTTTTAAAGTCCTTTGAAAAGGTAGAAAGTCTTCGGTGGTGATAGCTGAAGCTTCTAGAGATGATACCCAGAATTTTACAGTTTTAAAAATGAGCAAGACTTCGGTGGTGATAGCTGAAGCCTCTGGTGGAGATATCCAGAGTTTTAAAATCCTTTGAAAAGATAGAAAGTCTTCGGTGGTGATAGCTGAAGCTTCTGGAGGTGATACCCAGAATTTTTACATTAAAAAAAAATGAGCAAGACTTCGGTGGTGATAGCTGAAGCCTCTGGTGGAGATATCCAGAGTTTTAAAATCCTTTGAAAAGATAGAAAGTCTTCGGTGGTGATAGCTGAAGCTTCTGGAGGTGATACCCAGAATTTTTACATTAAAAAAAAATGAGCAAGACTTCGGTGGTGATAGCCGAAGCTTCTGGAGGAGATATCCAGAATTTTAAACACAGCTGAGAACAAGACAGGTTAAGGCCCCGAGACCATCGTCGAGGTCATTTCTTTTCTTGCAAATCGAATTCGTTTCCTTAAGACGAATCGAGCCTTGTTTAGGCAGGGAATTCAATTTAAGGACAAATCTTCAATTTACTGTTTTAAAAAAAAAATGAAAAAAAAAAAGAAAAATGAAAAAAGAGAAAAATGAAAAAAATAGAAAATGAAAAAAGAAAATGAAAAATGCAAAATGCAAAAATGAATGAAGAAATGAAAAAGAAAACCCCTTTCCTTTCCATGTGATTTCACTGACCGTACAAAATTAGTGTTGGTTTATCTTTGCCTGATTCCTGATTCTCAGCAATAGCCAAAGAGGGGCAGCTGTAGACACCTAATTTTGTCCGGGCCACTAAACAGGTATGTTTTCTTCCTATATTGATGTTTCAGAGTATAAAAAGACTGTTTTCATCCTGCAGGTGGTACTCCGAGACTTAGTTTAAGAGGGCGAGCACAAAAAGTCAAACTTGAAAAAAAGTCAACCCCAAAAAAGTCAACCCCGAAAAAGTCAACCCCAGAAAGTCAACTACTAAAAAAGTCAACCCACTTTCAAAATCAAGATTTTGAGTTCAATTGAAAAATGGAGAAAGAATTTTGATAATCCGAGGTCTACATTGAAAGATATGGAGTTCGGAAGTTTGAATTTGAAGATTCAGTAGAAAAGAAACCCTAATCCGAGAAATTTGGGGAAAAGTGCTTAAATGATCAAACTGGTCGAAATTGAAGGTTCCAAATGAAAGATAAGCACTGACTACGGGTAATGGAGAAGTCACTTGCAAGAAAAACCGAAAGAAAAGTCAATCCGGGAGAAAACCGAGAATTAGGGTTTTTAGTGGATTTCTGTGAAATCGGGAAGAATCACAGAAATGGCCCGACTTGGTAAGACCAAAGCCCCCAATGGATGAGGAATGATTAAAAAGGATGGCCCAAGGCTCAGATTGAAGAAAATCTGAAAATCGGACTTGTTTTGAGCAAAACCGGGTTTCGGAGGTTAAAGGGCAAAATTGGAAAAATTTGGGAAAAATAGCAAATGGACTCCGAAAATTCTGAAAATTTTGTCAATCTCATTCTTAAATCATTTGAAAGAGATTGGCGAAAGAAAATCTTGATTCCGAGTTCGTTTGCAAAATGGCCAAATCCTGGGCTTCTAATGTAGTAATTCAAAAAGATAAATCCCGGAAAAATAGCAAATGGACTCCAAAAATTATGAAATTTGGCAAATCTCATTTTTAAATTATTTGGAAGAGATTGGCGAAAGAAAATCTTGATTCCGAGTTCGTTTGCAAAATGGCCAAATCCCGGGCCTCCTATGCAGTAATTCAAGCCGATAACTCCCGAAAAAAATACCAAATGAGCTCCAAAAATTATGAAAACTTCCAGATCACACTTTTTAATTATTTTGAAGAGATTGGTGAAGAAAAATCTTGATTTGGAGCTCGTTTAAAAAATGGTAAAAAGTAGGGGCATAAAAGGACATTTTGGGAAGAAAAAATCCAAATAAATAGCAAACGGACTCGGATAATTTTGAAAACTTCCAGAACTCAATATTTTATTATTTTGGAAGTATTAAAAAAAGAAAAATTGAATTTGGAGCCCGTTTGATATTTATTTTGCATCCGGGGGGCAAAATGGTCGTTTCACCCAAGCAACCGAAAAGGGCTTCTTTGGGCCTTTCAAAAATCAGAGCTGGGCTGGAAAAGAGAAGTGCTGGCCTGCCCAAGCCCAAAGGAAGGAGGAAGCTTAGGATTTTTTCAATCAAGTGATTAAAAATCAAGAGTTAAGTTAGAGATTTTCATTTTTGAGCCTAAGTCCCAATCCCACATCCCTTTGTAATGTCAAGCCAAGGAGGTGCTCACCTTATAAATAAGGAGTCTTGGCCTTTGGTTGAGATCACCCACTACCCCTTGTGAGATAGTCTATACACTTGTATTAGGATTATCCGGGTGGTGAGTCATAGTGTTTTTGTTGAGAGGGTTTGTAGCTTAATCCGTTCAAAAGCTACTCTGAGGGTTTATAGCTTAATCCGTTCAAAAGCTACTTGTGAGAGGGTTTGTAGCTTAATCCGTTCAAAAGCTACTCTGAGGGTTTATAGCTTAATCCGTTCAAAAGCTACTTGGTGAGTTTTCATTTTAAAATAATGTTTCTTGTTCTTCCTTCATTTCCTTTCTTAAGTATATTTTTCTTACATTTTGTTTTTACAATAAACTCACCATGGCCAAATGGCCTACATTATTTATTTTAAGTTGTTGTTTTTGATTCATTTTACCATATTGTTTATGCTATTTTCTTTATTTTTGATGTTTTAAATATTATGTTATTTCATGTTCTTAAGTTATATTTAATTTGGTTGCTTTGTTTGTTGCCATTTATGTCTTAGATATCATGTTTTTGCATTTTTAATTTTCTGTTTTCATGTTGTTTAAATTTGAGCATGTTTTAGAGTTAGCATATTAAGTGTTTGTGAAAATGCTTGTGTGATTCTTTGCATGATTCTTGTTTTATATCTTAGTGAGCATGTTTTAGATTTGGTATATTAGGTGTTTGTGAAAATGCTTGTGTGATTTTTGTGTTATGACTTAGTTTTTCATGCTAGCATACCAAGTGTTTGTGAAAATGCCATGCTTGTTGAAGCTTGGGGCCATTTGGCTACTACATGTGTTTTGCATTGTGTGTTGTATTTTTGTCATGCTAGTTGTTAGGTTTTTGCATTTGCATGATATTTGGTTGGATTTTTGAATTAAGCATGCCTTGTGTTTGTGAAAATGCCATGCATGTCTTAGGTCTAGGTTACATTAAATGCCATGCAAGTTCATGTTAGGTCTAGGCCATATTATTTATGTCATGCATTTTCCTTACATTTAGGTTTAGATCCATGCATTTCATGCATTATGTTTGCTGCATTGTTTCATGCATTTCATGTTCATGCCACTTGAATAATGACTTGAGCCAATTAATGGTTCAAAGTCATGCTCCCTTGAGCACACTTGTGGAAAATTAAGTTTGTCAAATTGATTATTCTACCTTTGTGATTTTTTTTACTTAGCCAATTTTTATCTAACTTTCAAAAAGTCCTAGCTACTGCTTTCAAGTCATTTTATGAGTTTCAAATATTTTTATTTTTATTTTTAAATGATTTTATCAAAGACAAAAAAAAATGTGTTGGCAAAGCAGTTTTTTTTCCACCCAAAACTCGTACATCTCTGATTTTTCTGGGAATTCATCTTTGATCAAAAACTTAAGCCGATTTTTTCTCGTGTAGTTTTACATGTCCTGAGTCTCCAATATTTTTTTCAGAATTTTTGGAATTTCTAAAAATAGGGTAAAAAATCATGGATTAAAACTGGACAGTGGAGTCAGAATTGAATTTAAAGAAAAACAAAGCAGTTTTTTTTTTCCTCCAAAAACGCGTACATCTCCGATTTTTCTGGGAATTCATCTTTGATCATAAAATTAAGTTGATTTTTTCTCGCGTAGTTTTACATGTCCTGAGTCTCCAGTATTTTTTTTAGAATTTTTGGAATTTTTAAAAATAGGGTAAAAAATCGTTGATTAAAACTGGACAGTGGAGTCAGAATTGATTTTAAAGAAAAACAAAGCAGTTTTTTTTTCCACCCAAAATACGTACATCTCCGATTTTTCTGGGAATTCATCTTTGATCAGAAAATTAAGCCGATTTTTTCTCGTGTATTTTTACATGTCCTAAGTCTCCAATAATTGTTTCAGAATTTTTGGAATTTTTAAAAATAGGTTAAAAAATCGTGGATTAAAACTGGACAGTGGTGTCAGAATTGAATTTAAAGAAAAACAAAGCAGTTTTTTTTCTCCTCCAAAAACTCGTACATCTCTGGTTTTTCTGGGAATTCATATTTGATCAAAAAATTAAGACGATTTTTTATCATGTAGTTTTACATGTTCTGAGTCTCCAGTAATTTTTTCAGAATTTTTGGAATTTATAAAAATAGGATAAAAAATCGTGGATTAAAACTGGTTAGTGGAGTCAGAATTGAATTTAAAGAAAAACCAATTTTCTGTTTTGGTTAACTTACTTGGAGTGGGCTGATTAGGAGGGTTAGCTACTGACTTAGGGTAATTTCTAAGCCTTTTTAAACTCTAAAAATGGTTTTTCAAGTCCCGGGTTAAGGGTAGCCAAGTCCCGATTTTTTAAACTTAGGAAATTAGAGCCATTTTAAAAAATTTTAGCCCAGTTTTTATTTTCTTATTCAAGCTTCTCAAAATTGTTTTCAAACAATCACAAAGTATTTTGGTTTTAGAATATTTAATTTGACATATTTTCCTAAGGTAGCCGGATATCTTGTTAGATATACGGATTTCCTTAATTAAAGGAAAAAATACATTTCATGCATTGCATTTTTATTTTCATGCACATTATATGATAGCATTATTTTATTCCATGTCATTTAAATTATATGCCATACCATTCATACTTGTCATGTCATTTAGGTTGTATTATATTATTTAGATTTTGCTATGTCATTTTATTTATGTCATGCATATACATATTCATTTCTTTTAAATGTTTTCAAAAAAAGATAATGGTTTTCAATAAAAAAATATAAAGATATTCCCGAGTTAAAATAATTCATGAGTTCTCTACCGGGTTTGCTGGAGGGAATATCATCAATTATCATTAATAAAGGAATATCTTTCTTTCAAAAAGAAAATGATTCGGAAAGTTTTCCAAAACTAATAAAAATTTCTATATTTTGCCACGTTTGTTGGGGAATATAGGAAAATTTTGAATTTATAAATTCCGGATCATTTTCAATAAAAAAATGGAATTATTTTTTTTTAATTGGGAATTAACTTGAAATACTAAATTTAAAACCAACTTTTTACCGAGACTTGAGATAATACACGATTAATAAGGTACCGATTTATACGGGCGTTGTGAGGGTGCTAATCTTTCCCCACACGTAACCGACTCCCGAACCCGCTTCTTTGATTTCTCTGATTTAAAACGCAGACTTGAAATTGGTTTTTAAAATGTTTTAATTAATTTTTATAATATTTTTATAAAACCGGTTTTAATAGGTGGCCGATCACACCTAGCTAAAAAAGATTGGTGGCGACTCCATGTCTTTTTTTAAGGTCATTTTCAAAACTCACGCCTAACGAATAATAAAAGTCTTGCGATGAGACGTCGTTATTTTTTTTTAGGTTGCGACAGACATATCATAAAAAATATTTTTAAAAACACATATATGATAAATAATATTAAAATTATAAAAAATACATGATAAAAATAAATAAAATTTTTATCTATAACTATATGTTTATATCAATTAATAAAAATAAATAAATTTTTTATCTATAAAATAAATAAAATTTTCATCTATAACTATATGTTTATATTACTTAATAAAAATAAATAAATTTTTTATCTATAACTAAATCACTTTTATTACTGTAAAGTAAAACCCTAACCTCCTCATATTTATAGTCTTAAAATTGTATTATAACTTTTTTATGGTAATTAAGATTCCAATTTTTAAATTGATAAGCAATTTTTTAAAACTTAAAATGAATATATATTTGATAAGAATGGGTTAAAATATTCTTTGTGTGCTTTAAATTAGGAGAAAATTTATGTATAGATTAAAACACTTGGGTAAAATTAACTTTTAAATATTAAAGATTTTGAAAATTAAGTAATTGATCTAATACTGTTATTTGTAAACAATTCTTACATGTTATTTAATCTTATATGTCGTAAAAATAAGTTGTACATATAATATTACAGGTAAACAAACCTTAGCAGGTAACCATATAATATATTATATATACATGATATATATGTGATTGGTTTGCATTAATATCTTTTTCTGGTTAGGATTGGCTCAGTAATTTAACAATAATATGGAACTTTTCTTGTTTTGGTCACTTTCATTTGGGACTTATTTCATTTCAAAAAAATTATGAAATCTTGATTACTTTTCGATTTTAAATTATGATGCCCTCCAAATTAAATTTTTCATTGTTGGTATCTAATAAATATATGTAGTATAAATAAAACAACTTAAAACCAAAAATAGTGCAACAATTCATTTATGCAATTAATTAATTGCATTAAATAACTCTAGAAATTAGTTTTAATTAGGATAATTATTGGATAACAATTATCATGCATGAATTTTTGGTGATTTTTAAATTTAATTTTGATTTTCAATGGAAAATTTTATTTATTTTAATTTTTTTTTTAAAAATTTAACATTATCACTTATCTATTACTTTGAATCTCAATTTTTTTTTAAAAAAAAAAAATCTAATATTATAACTATTTTACTTTTAACGTAGTGATAAATATTTGTAACATTATCACCTATCTATATTTAATTTAGATTATTATCTATTATAATTAGATATTTAATTTAGATTGTGTATAATTTGTAGCCTAGTGATAATGTTGCAAATATATATAATTGTAATAGATAGGTGTAATAAATTTTATAATTTTTTATGTAGTATATATCACTAGATTTAAACCCGTGTTATGCACGGGATAAGCATTGTTAGTAGTTTATGAGTTAATTATTATTTGAAAATTTTTATAAGATAATCATTATGATAGGGTTTTAAAAAGAATTAAACCAAATATGAGTTGTAAAGTAAAAATAAGAAAACTTTAAAATAGTACTTGGAAAAATTAAGGTTATATAATCAAGATTTTTACTATAATTAAAGTTTGAAATTATTATTAATATGGTACATTACTTTTTCATCTTGTGCAATAAGTTAATGTGTAATTTACATTAAGGTCGTTTAAAATTTTTGTTAATCAATTACAGTATAAATCTTCTTTGTTTTTTTGTTTTTGTTTTTTTAGGTAATTATAATTAAGTCAATCTCATGCATAACTTTTATTTATTTATTTATTTTTGGTTGAAAATTTTGTGTATATATAAAAAATCAATTAATAAACGACCCATAAATTTTGCTTCAAACTATGAAACCCTTAATTTTCAACTTTGAATGACATAATATTTGATAATATTAACATCAATTGCTTAAAAAAAGAACGTATAAGAATAATTATAATCTTTTTTCTCTTTTACCTAAACAAATTTATTGTGTATTGTGTAAATATATATTACTTTAGATGAAAAATTTTAGATATATTTGAAGATTTAAAGAATATATATAACATATCTTATAACATCAATATTGTTCATTAGATATGATTCTTTCAAAGTAAATAAAAATCGACATAATTCAACTTCCAATAGAAAATTATTATTATTTGGTTAATTGTATCGAGAACTTCTATTGGCTGTTTCAAAAAAAAAAAATTGTATGGTATTTTTTTTATTTATTAGTACCACATGGACACCCACATATAATTTGGAGATGGGTAACTCAAAATTGTTATCAATGTTTTATTGAAACTTTACATTATTAGTAATAAGTGATATGCCAAACGTATTAAAATAAAGAACAATTGATAAATTATTAGATGCCTCATTATTTTATTTTTTTAGTTTTATTATTATTATTATTATATCTTAAGGGATATGTGTCACATAGATATTCTCTGCTTCTATTCCCTACCCCCTTTTGTGCCCCTTCATTATAATTTTGTCATGTGTTCAATTAATTAACAGTTTATAAACACGTGTTAAACATGTGTTACCCTTCTAAACACCACTTGTAGAGTCTAAAAACTCCACCAACAGTGTATTAGTTAATTTTTCAAATTATAATACGGAAAACATATTGACATTTGAGAAGTTATATTTAAAAGACAAAATATTTTTATATGATAATGAAGAGATTGAATTATTTTATTTAATTAAACAAATCAAATATAAAATATTGTCTTGCTATTAAAATTCAATCTTGCTAGTTATATTGTCTTATTTATAAAAGAGTATTTGGTTTGGTTTCAAGTTAGATAATAAAACTAATTTTAATATTTTCACTTTCATGTTTGTAAGATAAATAGGCCATTTACATTTAAGCTTTGATGAGAAAACCATATAAATAGAGATAGAAACTATAAAAAAATAATAATAATAATCTTCACTTTTACATGGTTTAACTTATATGTTGAAAGCCAGATTACAACACCATTCTTTAGGATTCGGCTTCACTTCATGTGTCCTGCACTGCAAAATAAATCAAGATACGATAGTAAAAACTAAAAAAAATGCCAATGAAATTTGAAAAATTAAAATTAAAAAAGATAAATTAAATGAACAGAAATTTAAGTGAATATCAAACTGATGCACTTGGAGAGGAGAGTATACTCCAGTAATCTAGACACTAGCATAGCATATATCAAGATACTTATTTTTAATAGTGAGACTTTTCTTCTTTTGATACAATATAATAATGGGAGCAAATTATGTTGCCAAATTAATATGTTTACATGCTAATAACATTAGAAGATATTGAAAATTATTCACATTAATTAACATTCTTTTTTAAGTTTTGATTTTTGTATTAATGACAATATAGAAAATGTATTCTATTTTATGCTTACATGCTAATAATATTAGAAGATATTGAAAAATATTTACCATTAATTAACATTCTATTTAAGTTTTGATTTTTTTTTTATTAATTACAATATACAAAATGTTTCCGATTTTTTCGTTTGTAGAATGACAATCTTGAAATATATAATTTACTTAAATTTATATTGAATGCATAGTATGAACGAATGAAAATAATTAATTGTAATTAATTTGGTCTTCTAATATCAAATTTAAAATTTTCTATTATAATCTATTTGTAAAATGCAAGAAAATTGGGTGTTTAATTTAAAAATAAATATAATTAAATTAGTCAAAATAAATTATTTTTAAAATTTAAAATGCATCAAATAAAATAAATTATATTTATTAGAAGACACAAGACAATTTTTTAAGACTATTCACATGTCAATAATATAGGCTATCCACATTGGATAATTGCCTTTTTTACCAAGAGTTTTGACTTTTTTTATAATTATAAAAGATTAAGAGAAGATTATCACGTAAAGTTTATATCAATAAAAGCTTACCAAATAAGCATATAACTTATAATATTATATATATATATGATTAAATCAAAGATAATGTATATTTTTAATTATTTCTTTGATTTAATGTTAAGATAATCTATAATGTTTTTAATTATTTTTAGAAATGTAATTTTTTTAGGATAATTGTTATTTACTTAAATGGATAATTTATCTTGATATTGAATTTTGTTTTAAACTTTATTACTCTATTTAGACATATCTAAAATTTGGAGATATTCTATGAGTTAATCTTTTATATTTTAAATTTTAAAATTTAATAAGTTAACAATTGTATTTATATTTCACTTACTTGTCAAAAAATAAGCTATCCATGTAAGCGTCCATGTCAACAGAACTAATTCAGTCAGCATGTACCTTGTTATATTATATATATATATATATATGATTAGATAGAAGAAGACCTGCTCACGGGTCGGGCAGCCTGCCCGGCCCGGAAAGCCCGGCCCGTAGTCGGGTTTGGGTGAGCATTTTCATGATTCGGATCGACCGGGTCAGGATCACTGTTCACATAATAAAAAAATATTATTTTTTTAAAAATTTAATTATAAAAATAGGAAAAAAATAAATTTTATATATATATATATAGTAAATAATGTATTCGGACTCACGAGTAAATTCGGACTCATCCAAGACCGATCCGAACAAAAAAATTCAAAAAAATTCGGACCGCCGTCCGGTCCAACTTATAAGCAAGTCTAGATAAAAATAAAATTATGTAGTTTTGTTGGATAGACAACCAATCACGTGATTCCATCTTAATCCAATAGAGAATCGCCAAATATCCACGTCGTGGGCCATGCAGAATCACAAAAAGCTTGGCTCAATCAATTTCAAAGCCCATTGCCTCCCGAATTTTGCTAATAAGTGTTCTAAGCACACTTTATAAAGTTATTAAATACAATAATATTTTTAATTAATGTATTAAAATAATGAATAAAATTATTAATTTATGTATTTAATATAATATTATTACTAAAAATAATATATTAACTAATCTTAAAAAATATCCTAAGAATATTTATTAGCAAAATTCTTATTTAATTAATTATCTTCAAAAGTCTACCAATATGGCAATATTTATAATTTCTTATCGTATCATCAAATTATGACTTTTTTTTATATAAAAAAAAACTTACTACTATTCCATATATATATATATTGTTGAGAAAAACTTAGAGTAGATAACTCTAATTTTACCACTCAAAGAAGAAAGTTTAGATTTTAGGAAAACTCACAAATGCTCACACTTCACTCTAGACTACACTCTTTAGAGAAGAACTCCTTAGGAAAACTTAGAACTTTTATTGCTTATTGAAGCTTACTACTTGATGATTTACAAATGCAAGGGAGGGGGGTATTTATACAATATCAAGACAAACACAAGCCACACAAATATAAAATCTAAATAAATTACAACCACCCATTGTTGTTTAATAACAACCACACATTTAAACCACACAACTACAACCACACATTAAACCACACAATTGCAACCACACATTGTTGTTTAATAACAACCACACATTTAAACCACACAATTGCAACCACACATTAAACCACACAATTGCAACCACACATTGTTAGGCTTTTATTTTTCCTTGGGCTGGTATTGGACAATTTAACACTCCCCCTCAATACCAGCTCTTCCTCTTTGCACCATGTTGAGTTGACGACGAAACATTTCAAATTTGTTGATACTCAAACCTTTTGTGAATAAATCTGCCATTTGATCATCTGTCTTGATCTGCTTCATTTCAATCTCTTCTTGTAGAACCTTTTCTCTGATAAAGTGATAATGCACTTCTATATGTTTGGTTCTTGCGTGAAAGACTGGATTTTCTGCCAAACGAATTGCTGACTGGTTGTCGCAATACAACGGAACTGCATAATCTACTGGTTGATGTAGATCACTCATTAGTTGTATCAGCCACGTACACTCTTGAGCTGCCATTGCTGCTGCTCGATACTCAGCTTCGGTAGTTGACAATGATACCGTTGGTTGTCTCTTACTGCACCAAGAAATTATTCAAGAACCAAGTTTAAACATGTACCCAGTTGTTGATCTCCTGGTGTCATGATCTCCTGCATAGTCAGCATCACAATAACCAACTAACTTACAGTCTTCACCTTTCTTGTACAAAAGACCATAATCTATTGTACTTTTCACATATCTCAGTATTCGTCGAACTGCTTCTAAATGAGGCTTCTTCGGATTTTGCATATACCGACTCATCACACCAACTGTATAAGAAATGTCAGGTCGAGTCAAGGTTAAGTAGATCAGGCTACCTACCAATTGTCGATACATAGTTGCATCTTCCAAGTCTTTGCCTTCAAGTGCACACATCTTGCCATTTGGTTCTATCGGTGTTGAAATTGGCTTGCTCTCGAGCATTCCAAACCTTTTTAGCAAATCTTTAGAATATTTTTGTTGACAGAGAAATATTCCTTCTTGTATGTGATCAACCTCTAGACCAAGAAAGTGCTTGAGTTGTTCAAGTTCTTTCATTTGGAAACGAACTGATAAATTCTCCTTGTTTTGAAGAATTTCTGCCTCATAATCACCAGTTATGATTAAATCATCCACATATATCAATACGATAGCTAGCTTTCCTCCATTAGCTTTGACAAACAAGCTGGAATCTGCAGGTGTCACTGAATAACCACTATGAGTTAAAAATTCAGCAATCTTACCATACCATGCTCTAGGTGCTTGTTTCAATCCGTAAAGTGCCTTTCGCAGCTTACACACATGCTCAGGATGATTTTGGTTTTGAAATCCCAATGGTTGAATCATGTAGATTTCCCGATCTAGCTCTCCATGAAGGAATGCATTCTTCACATCCATCTGCCACAAGTTCCAGTCTTTGTTGGCTGCAAGGGCAAGTAGGACTCGTACGGTTGTAAGTCTTGCCACCGGACTAAACGTTTCATCATAGTCTAGCTCATACTTCTGAGAGAAACCACGAGCCACCAACCGTGCCTTGTACCTTTCAATCGACCCATCTGGACGATGTTTTATCTTGTAAACCCACTTGCAGGATATGGGTTTCACATCTCTTGGTTTTGGCACTAGATCCCAAGTCTGATTCTGCTCAAGCGCAGTGATCTCTTCTTTCATAGCCATAATCCACTCAGAACTCTGTGATGCTTCTTCAAACGTCTCAGGTTCTGTTGCAATTGGTTCTTCCACTATGGCTGCATTAGCATATTTGGGATTTGGCTTCCGTGCTCTTGTTGTCCTTCGGATTTGTGATTGTGGAGATGGTTCTTCCACTTCACTCGATCTAACATCTGGTTGATACACACCAGTTTGCCAAGGACTCTGGACTAACACTTGCTCGTCATCGTCATCATCACATAGGTCTTCTACTTCATCTGAATTTGATTGAAGTTGGACAATATACTCTCCCATTTTCTGTTGTAGCATGTCTTCAAATTCTTTTGAATCTGACAACACCTCTTTTTCTGAGGACCACCAGGAAGATGCTTCATCGAATACCACATTGCGTGAAGTGTAACATCTTCCACTCGTAGGATCACAACATTTCCACCCTTTCCTTTGGTTGTCGTATCCCACAAAGATACACCTAGTTGCTTTCTTATCAAACTTGCTACGTAAATGATCAGGAACAAATACATAACATACACAACCAAATACTCGAAAGTAGCTGACTGAAGGTTTCATTTTCCACAATTTCTCAAAGGGTGAAACAAACTCTAACCTTGGTTGAGGAAGTTTGTTGATCACATGGGCTGCGATTCTCATAGCTTCGGCCCAAAATCTTCCGGGTACATTCTTTGCATGCAGCATACTCCGACAAATTTCTGCAAGATGCCGATTCTTTCTCTCTGCTACATCATTCTGTTGTGGTGTATTGACACAAGTATACTGATGACGTATGTTGCATTCTCGTAGGTATTGAGAGAATTCGTCTGAGCTATATTCTCCTCCATTGTCTGTGCGCAAGCAACATATCTTCTTTCCCACTTCTCCTTCAACTATCTCTTTGAACTCTTTAAACTTTGAGAAAGTGTCAGACTTTTCTTTCATAAAGAAAACCCATACATACCTGGAGAAATCATCAATAAACGTCACCATGTACCGCATTCCACTAATTGATGGTTGCTTAACGGGCCCAAATACATCAGAGTGAACTAACTCTAATGGTTCTTTTGCTTTAAACTTTGACTCCTCGTATGGCAATTGGTGTGCTTTACCATATTGGCATCCTGCACAAACTGTGTCTGTTCTTATGTCAAGCTGAGGAAGTCCCTTAAGCATCGACTTCTTCATCATCATACTTAGCTTGGAATAACTAACATGACCTAACCGCATGTGCCATAAATCTGCTGTATCGCTCCTTCTTGTCTTGTCTACATATGCTGACTCTGCTGACATCACGTAGACTGACTCCAGACGTCGTCCTTCCATCATCGGCTGTCCTGAGATTTTGAGATCACGATATACCTTCACATCCCTTGGACCAAACAGAATATGGTGACCTGACGATGTTAATTGTGCCACTGAAAGTAAATTTTTCTTCATGCCTTGGACATGGTAAACATCTTGTAGTGGTACCTGATTATGACTATATCGAGGTGCTACTACCGTCTTACCGATGTGAGTAATCGGTAATCTTGAATTATCAGCTGTCACAACAATGCGATTTCCCTTGTATTCTGACAGGTTCTGCAACTTCTGTTTATCGCCTGTCATGTGATTTGAGCAACCTGAATCGACAATCCAGTCATTCTCATAGTCAATTCGGTCAGCCGTTGTTACTGTGAGAGCTAACTCTTCCTCTTCCATAGCAAAAAATGCTTCAGCGTCCCAATCATCTTCGCTTTTCTCCTTTGTACTAGAAGTAGCAGCATTGCTCTCAGCGGGCCTTTTGTTAAACCAACAATCTTTTGCCATGTGACCTTTCTTGTCACAGTTGTAACAGTTACCTTCAAATCTTTTATTGTTGCTACGATTCTTTGAAGCTCCCCCTGGACGAGAGCTCCCTTCTCCTTGATGACTTTTTGTCTTGTCACCATACTTTTTAGATCCACCACCGACGTGCTGTTTGAATTTGCCTTTGCTTTTGTTGGTGTAGAGTGCTTCCTCTTCACTTTTCAACGAGACCCCTCCCATTTGCTTGGCCATAGATTCTTGACCAACAAGCAAATTTTCAAACTCTACAAGTGATGGTTGAGTTGGCCATCCTTGTATAGCGGCAACGAAGCTGCGATATTCGGGCCTCAAACCATGGATAATTATTCTTTTTACCCTGGTATCTCCAATAGCAGCTGTAGGATCTAAATCAGAAATTTCACGGCATAACGTTTTTACCTTGTGAAAGTATTGAGCAATCGGTATATCCCGTTGTGCAACTGATAATAATTCATTCTCAAGAAGTTGAAGTCTTGTGTCATTCTTTCTCGAAAATAGTGCATCTAAAGTATCCCACGCTTCTTTTGGCGTTTCTAGCTTTTGTATGTGTTCCAACATTTCTTCTTCAACTGTGGTCTTAAGAGCAAACATGGCTTTACCCACTTTAATCTTCCATTTGCGCAAGGTTCCTTGAGCATCTTCTTGCTCGGGCTTCGTAACTTCACTACCACCAACGACTTCCCAAAGGTCTTGACCTTGTAGGTAAGACATCATACACGTCTTCCACGTGTTGTAATTTTTGTGATTGAGCTTCTTGATTCCTCCAACTACTTGAAGATCACCCATCGTGTCGGCAAGACTCTAACAATACCGAACAAGCTTGATTTTGAGACACAAACTTGTAGAGTACAAACTCTTCACGACTCAAGAACGCTCAAACCAAAAATAGTACCTGAATAACTATTTCACCGTGAACAGTACCGTATACGTGAATAGTATCGTATACCATATACTTGAATAAATCTCGTATATGTTAACAATTACTATAAAAGTATATAGTGACACGTGTGAATAGTAACTATGGTAGTAACTCACAACCTTGCTCTGATACCAATTGTTGAGAAAAACTTAGAGTAGATAACTCTAATTTTACCACTCAAAGAAGAAAGTTTAGATTTTAGGAAAACTCACAAATGCTCACACTTCACTCTAGACTACACTCTTTAGAGAAGAACTCCTTAGGAAAACTTAGAACTTTTATTGCTTATTGAAGCTTACTACTTGATGATTTACAAATGCAAGGGAGGGGGGTATTTATACAATATCAAGACAAACACAAGCCACACAAATATAAAATCTAAATAAATTACAACCACCCATTGTTGTTTAATAACAACCACACATTTAAACCACACAACTACAACCACACATTAAACCACACAATTGCAACCACACATTGTTGT
The DNA here is from genome assembly GCA_030761205.1 of Fremontodendron californicum. Lineage (NCBI taxonomy): Eukaryota > Viridiplantae > Streptophyta > Magnoliopsida > Malvales > Malvaceae > Fremontodendron > Fremontodendron californicum. The sequence continues at coordinate 14,034,428 of JAULJL010000026.1, forward strand.
TTAATAACAACCACACATTTAAACTACACAATTGCAACCACACATTAAACCACACAATTGCAACCACACATTGTTAGGCTTTTATTTTTCCTTGGGCTGGTATTGGACAATTTAACATATATATATATATAGATTACGAAAATTATTAATAAATAATAAAATAATTTTATTTTCATTTTGTAATTTGTAATTTGTAAATACTACTAATACAATATTAATAGAGGCTGTAAAAGGCTTGAAAGTAGACACGAGCCGAGCCAGCCACCTCAATCGAAAAAAGGAGGCATTGGAAAGTGAGACCAATGGCTGCCACCTATAAATAGAATAGCAACTGCCCGAAAACTTCTCTCTTTCTCTCCGTTTTCTTTGATTCTTTCTCAGATCTACAATCACTTAAGAAATTTATATAAAGAAAGAAAGTTGGGAAAGTTTCCACCCAATACTTCACATATCATTTCATTTCACTTCATATTTATTCACAAATTTCACGCTTTTTTTCCGTATTGTGATCTAAAAAATCATGGCCGGGGCGGTTAAGATCGAAACAGCGTCGCCGAACGCGAACAGGAGGAGGGAGATCTCGATAGATAACTTCGATCCCACGGCTGTGGTAGTGGAACCGTTGCCTCCGGTTGTTACGGCTGCGTGTGGTGGGCAGCCCAGCAAATCCAGGGCGGAAGAAGATGGAGGCGTGGAGAAGCTGGCGAAGAAGAGTAGGGAGATTGTATTGGGGAGGAACATGCACACCACGTGCCTGGCCGTCACGGAGCCAGAAGCTAACGATGAGTTCACCGGTGATAAGGAGGCTTACATGGCTGGCGTCTTAGCTCGATATCGCAAAAACCTCATGGAGCGGACCAAGCACCATTTAGGTAAAAAAAATGTAGTCTTTAATATTAAAAGCAAGCTGTTAATTTGAGTTAACTTTTTTTTTTGTTTAATTGAGAGATTATTATATATTCATTTAGCTCACAAAGAAATGGGTAATGTGCCTTAATTTTTTGACATTTATGATGATGCGAATAAATAGTAAAACAAAGTGAGTTAAAAGTTGGCTTTGTTTCTTGAAGGAGTACTTGTGAATTGAAAGATCTTAAATTTACGTTCCCTTTAGTTGTACTTTGGGTATTTGAAAAGTTGCTGAAAGCAAAGCAGATAGTAGAAGTTAAGCAAAATTGTAATCAACTAAAATTGAAGAAATGAATAAAATGTAACACCGATTTTAACATACTTGTTTTATAAAAAAAGTAAAATAATGCATTTTGTTTTTAAAAAGATGAACATATTTAAGTTTTGGTTTTTCAAAAATTGTATTTGCTTCTGTATCCAAATCCAGTTTTTGCTTTTGTCAATAACCATATGGTAGCTTAATTTTCCAATGACTTTACTTAAATTGATCCTCCAGTACACTTTCGTTGGGGCCTTGAACTTTTTGGGCTATTAATTGAAGTGCAACTTTTCAGGTTACCCTTATAATCTGGACTTTGATTATGGTGCACTAGCTCAGTTACAGCATTTCTCAATCAACAATCTTGGAGATCCGTTTATTGAGAGCAACTACGGGGTTCATTCGAGGCAGTTTGAAGTTGGTGTGTTAGATTGGTTTGCCCGTTTGTGGGAAATAGAGAAGAATGAATACTGGGGTTACATTACAAATTGTGGCACAGAAGGCAATCTTCATGGAATTTTAGTTGGGTTAGTGTTTGTTTAAACCTTGGTTACTTAGTACTTATGTTTCAAACTTTGTAATCTTATTTTAATTGAAAAGCGGAAATGACTGATGATTGAATTTTGCAGAAGGGAAGTGTTTCCAGATGGGATTTTGTATGCATCACGGGAATCACATTACTCTATCTTTAAAGCAGCACGAATGTATCGAATGGAGTGTGTGAAGGTTGATACTCTACTCTCGGGTGAGATTGATTGCAATGATTTCAGAGTTAAGTTGCTTGCTAACAAGGACAAACCAGCTATAATCAATGTTAACATAGGTCTCTCTCTCTCTCTCTCTCTCTCTCTCTATATATATATATATATATATATATATATATATATATATATATCGCTCTCGTGCATATACATCCTCACACTGTCACACGTTCATGCCAATAAAAAGCCATGGATTTTGTTCAAATGAGAGAAATAACTTGGTTAATATTGTTTACTGCAGGAACAACTGTCAAAGGAGCTGTAGATGACCTTGATCTTGTGATACAAACCCTTGAAGAATGTGGATTTTCACATGATAGGTTCTACATTCATTGTGATGGAGCTTTATTTGGACTCATGATGCCTTTCGTCAAACGGGTAAGTTTATCACATGTATAGCTTCAGTTTTAATGTGGATTTGAGGGAAGATAGCAAAGCTCAGTTGCCCCCTAATCTTTCCATCACATACCTTGTTACACATGAGCAGACTTGCTTTGTTCTGCCAATTTATAATTTTTTCACTTGCAAGTCGTAGAATGTAAAATGGTATGTGTTTCCTCTGGATTTGACTATAAAAAAACTGAATTAGCCTATAATTAGGGCGAAATGAAGTACAACCGGATTTTTCCTGAAAAACAGAGATAAAGTACCATAAGAGTCTTTTATCACTGTTTATGGTCTGTCTATATATTGGTGCTTAGATTAATAAGACTGTAGTTTCCATAAAAGGTCAGCTGGACAAATTATTTGATTTCTTTCCTGCTTTGAGTGAAACACCACTAACCTTCTAAGATGTCTTCGTGTTTGTTGACATGTTTAAAAGAAGTAAAAAGGAATGAACATGGTTATTAAGCTTGTCTCTGGTCTGTGAGTAGATGATGAGTTTGTGCATAATCTTATGAGTTTGTTTCTCAAACTCTTATCCTATTATGTTACCTTTTATCCTGTCTTGTGGATGTCATTACCTCTTAAGCTTGATATCATTCTTGGTGGTTAACAGGCACCGAAGGTTACTTTCAAGAAGCCCATTGGAAGTGTGAGTGTTTCCGGTCACAAGTTTGTGGGTTGTCCAATGCCTTGTGGTGTTCAGATCACAAGGATGGAGCACATCAATGTGCTCTCAAGCAATGTTGAATACCTTGCATCGAGGGATGCTACGATCATGGGAAGTCGGAATGGTCATGCTCCTATTTTCCTCTGGTATACTCTCAACAGAAAAGGTTACAAAGGATTTCAAAAAGAAGTTCAGAAGTGCCTCCGAAATGCTCACTACTTAAAGGACCGACTGCGTGGAGCTGGGATCAGTGCTATGCTAAATGAACTGAGCAGTACAGTTGTGTTTGAGCGGCCCCTGGATGAGGAGTTTGTTCGTAGGTGGCAACTTGCTTGTGAAGGGAATATATCACATGTGGTGGTGATGCCTAATGTGACCATCGAGAAGCTGGATGTCTTCTTGAATGAATTAGTTGAAAAACGATCAACTTGGTATCAAGAAGAACATGCTCAGCCTCCTTGTATTGCTGCAGATATAGGGAAACAGAATTGTGCTTGCGCTCTACACAAGTGACAAAATGATTCTTTATCATGATTCAGAATTATTCCTCTGTTTTCTTGTAGCATGACATTTGATTTTAGTGGATTCTAGATTTTATTCAGAAGTTTTTCCTTTTACTATGAGGATTTTTCATTCTCATACTTGTTCATTGCATGTATCGTGTGAATGTTAGAAACCACTCTTTTCTTGTAAGATTTATCAATTCTTTGGTCTGCATCTTGTGAGAGGTTTTGCTTCCCTTGTTTTTTGATGAACCAATCTCTTTCTTTCATTGAAATGGATCTTGTCAGCTGTAGAAGGCAAAAGGAAAGGTCAGAGGCAAATGCTAGCTTGGTATACATGAAGATATACAAATTTTCCTCCATATGCTGAACTAAGTGTTACCTACTGACCCTTAGCCTTGGTAGTGAATAGTTATAATTTGCATGCCGACCTGAGGCTTGCCCTTTGTTAGGTGTAGTTAAGAGATCCAGACAAAGTCATTTTCATTCTATATAGAGAGATACAGAGAATACAGCAATCCCTTCTAAAGAACCTTTTCATTTTTTTGACAAGCTGTTATCAGTTATGAAGGTGCTTGCAAAAGAGTTACCGTTTCAAGCAGCTAGCAAAGACCTGTGACTGTGAGAGATAATTCTTACTGATTCAATATGAAATTGAGCATCTCCTTACCATACTCTAATCTATGTTACCCGGACTTTTCATTTTTCTTAAAATATTCGTGTACAATGTTTATGTTCGGCACATTTTCGTACATGTATATGAGAGTATGATTCTTTAAATATATGAAAAAAATTTAAAAATTGAGCATACTAATGTCGCACACATATTAGGTATCCGACACTCACCTAGAGTCTTGTTAACATAGACTCTAGTCATCAATTGAAACCACATTAATTTACTTTATTACAATCAAGATATTGTACAATGTATAGTATTATTTGATTCAAAACAAGATCAAGATTGCTAGGCAACTATGTACTATACTACCATTAATTAATAGTCTTTGGCTTAAACATCAATCCGGTTCGGTTTTCTGGATAAAAGAGAGAATTGGTTTTCATAATAATCTGAAGGCAAAAATAGTTTAAATGGTTGAAGATGAAATCCGAAATCTGCAGGAAACTTCAGAAATAAAGGTTTGGGGCTGCTCCTGTTTTCCTTTGTGGTGAGTATTCATTTACATGCAAAAACTTGGATGTTTGTCTGTGACATCTAATTTTTAATCAAAGTGGATGAATTGAGACTTTTAAAAATGCTTTGCTTTGTAATAAAATGCTGATAAAATCACATTCCCTGGTTGAGGATCAGCCGATCAGGAATCTTTTAAGATTTCGTGTTCTCAGTAAACCTGATAATTCGTATATCCATATCGTTTATATTTTTTTATGTCATATTTAAAGTATTTTATATTAATATAAATTTTGACAAGTGTTTTTTTTTTTATTTTATATTTTATCGTGTTTCGTATCGTACTTTAATTATTTTTCCCGTATCGTTTAATCGTGTCGAGTCTAATTCCCAGCTATAGCCTATAGGGAGCTTTCCAAGGTATGCTGTTCATCTATAAAAGCAAGATGATTGTATTTGTAGATCTGGCATAACGTGCCTTTCTTTGCAACAACAGTTAATACTTTCTTGATCATTTGGTTGCTGAAGATAATGCATAAAAGTAAATAATAAAGGGTATTTACAGTTTCAAAATGGAAAACATTCATCTTCCACTGAGTTCCAGATTGTTTTAGAACCGGATATACCAAAACAAATAAAAAACCCAATTCATACATCAAAGTCATATACCATCTCTCCAGAGGATAATTATTCTGTAGTTATAAAGATTAGTTACAAGATCATCTAGCCATCAATTATGCAATAGAATTAGGACCTAATCTCACTAAGCAACACATTTGAATTCATATCTACTCCTAATGGTGATAAAGCCATATGTGAAACTGATATATAGGGACTGATCCGACCAAACACTCTTTCACAACCTTAACCTGCAATTCATATACATATTTCTATGTACAAGATGATACCTTGAATGAATTTTCTTATGTTCTCCAAGCATTATCTTCAAAACATGAAACTAAGTGCTCGGGTTAAAATCCATGAAGCGAGATTGAGGCTGTCCGTTGAGAGTTTGGTTGTTGGTGGATGACTGTGGCATCCGTAGCTGTAGCTGTTGCTGTTGCTGCGGGGTCTGCTGGACACCGAAGTGATGTGGAGCAGGTTGGTGGGGTAAAAATTGAGGATGTAGTCCTCTATTGAACGGATTTCCATTCATAGCGGACATTTGACCGGCTTGTATCTTAAGCCGTTGCACTTCTTCCCTCAATGCATCATTCAAAGCTGCAAACATAGAAAAATAAATACTAAAAAAATAACATATCATCAAAGCCTAATTTGTTAACTATCAGGACCTCTTTGATGACCTTGTAGGAATTGGTAACATTAAAAAACGGTACTATGACATCATCTATATGGCATCTGAAAACCATATGGAAACAAAAATGTGACATTCTTTTCCATGTCATATTAATAAAGTCCTTTTTTCGAACACCTCTAAATTTACGATTTAACTGTGCCTTACTCTTTTACATGCCATATTAACTAAGTCGTTTACTTTACACTTCTAAATTTATGATTTATTTCATTAAATTATGAAATGCATTGGGTCCACATGATGCAATCACTTAACTCTGAAATGGCAGAGTTTTGATGGTTTTACCAACTCCATCATATTACCAATATGCAATCACTTCACTTATGATGCTCGCAGCCACCACCGGTATAATTGCAGTATGTAGTGCAAAAATGGGAAAAAGCATGCATACCATCTCTCAGCTGTGCTTGTTGCTCCATAGCCTGTAGCCGTAGTTTGAGTTCTCTATTCTCAGTAGTAAACCCAGTAGTGTCTCTCTGCATCATAGGAGAAATATATTAGAATTGGTTCCCTTCCTTCACTGTGGGTACTTCAGCAGAAATACGTTGATAGGACTCTAGAAATACAGTCATATTAGGTGCAGGATAACTAAGCAGTTCACATGAGAACACGTCAGATAAATTGTGCAAACCAGAGAAGCAAATAAGACAAACCGATCATCAAATCATCAATCAACAATTTAGAAGTAGACATGAGTATTGTCACATCAACCAAACGAAGCCACGTAAATGTACACATCCATGCCCTTCACTGTTACAAATTAAAATATCACATTGACTGATTGACTAGATGTATGTAGAACTGGATAAGTAACAGATGAGGGACAAAAAGAAGCTGATTGAACAATCAAACTACTAAGGATTTTATAGTTTTACTACAATTATATTTTATATGATCAATTATAATATTTATATTCAGCATATTTTAAGTTATTTTAGCTTGATTACCAAGTATTAAGGCTTAGGGAGTAGCCAATAAGTACTTATCTCATTTCAGTTTCCAGTAGCTTAGGGTCAGTGAAAAATTATGAATTGAGATTTTTCCCTAGCTATCTCTTTTCCTTCTGTTGTTTCTAGATTTCTCCCAGAGTTTCCTCAGTTTCTTTCTTTTCTTTTTCCCCCCCTCTGATTTCACTTATTGCTTCCTCTTTCCTAATTGAGTGCTACATCTATAACTGATCATCTACGGAATCTAATAAGAAACCACATTAATATGCTTGATAACAACCAGCAATATATGGAAAATAAAGAGGGAGTTTCCAAATACATGCTTATAAGAAACTTTAAAGGTTAAAATAACTGGAGGTAGAAAAGATCAAAGTAATCAGAAAATCTATTTACACTAAATTCATCCAAAAGACAACATAACTAAATTTCAGGACTTTATCCATAAAAAATCAACCATGCTGTAAGTGCAGGAAGCATTCCTGCACTATCCATGAGGTTGAAGTAGTCATATGGAGGCAGATCAGCAGGAAGATCTGCAGAGGGAAAGTGCACTGTTTTGATTTACTTTCACAAGAAGAAAAAGCTAGAGGATGGACTTTTTCCTCATTTAAGCCCTAGAGAAAAAGAGACATAAAGTCAGCAGTGTGTTTTGTTTTGCTTTCACATGAAGAAAAAGCTAGAGGAATGGACTTTTTCCTCATTCAAGCCCTAGAGAAAAAAAGATGCATAAATTTAGTGGAGTATCTGCTTTGCAGGATATCCATCTACTATCATGTACTGAAATGCATCTACATGCCACATAGTCAAATACAGAACAGACAAAGGTTAATTAGATAGTAATACTCTACTCATTCCTCAACTAAATATTAGGTTCTTGAAGGTATTACTGACAATTTGGAGAACTCAAAGAGTAAGTGATAGTTATCTAGCAGCTGTTTTATAATATGTCAAATCCACAGGCACCCTTTTAGAGATGTCATGGGCTGAAATTGACCAACCCAACCGGCCCTATTTTATCACAGAAATGTCATTCTCTAGGCATATGTATGGCCCATATGGTGGTAGCAGAATCAAAGAAGGTTTGATATGGAACAGTTGAAAAGCCATGCCAAAAAGGAGAATTATGTCTTCCCCTCATTCCTAGGCATGAATAAGGAAAGTGCATAAAGTTGCCTTTTTCCCAGCAGAATCCACCTCAAGAGTGTTTAAATACTGTTTTCCACTTATATATGCTGTGATATTGTGATACACCCTAAAAGCATTAAAAATCATCACAAAACCTAAGTACTCAGATTTTATTACTAAACACAACAGATTATTTGCCTAGTAATACACCTATGTCACTTAGTTCTCATTTCCCTAACATATCCCTATTGAACAAATGGGTTCAAGTAGAGCTCGCCATCAGGAATCGAGGATCTGGCCCTCAAAGTATAAGGAAAAACTATTAAAAACTAGAATTCACCTGCGTCAGACACATCCCATCCAACAGTAGAATCCCAGTCCATGCAACAAAAGCATACACCCTCTAATACCAAAGGTGGTGGATATCATGAACTGATTAGTAGATTTAAAAATGGAAAATGATTCCTAAAGAATGAAGATAGAAAAGTAAGACATGGGGCAAGAAGCCCGCTTAAAATAGAAATTCCCATGTTTATCGATCGAAAGCTAAGCGTGCCAAGCCATATAAGCAAAGTCCCATTTGTCAAAGAAGAGAGTCAAGACAAGCTCAAGTCATCCGGGATAAGAGAAGGTCCTATCCTAATAAGCTGGGGTAGGACCAGCATCAGATAGAAAGGGCTCTAGTAGGCCTAGTCGCATCCTCAAGACTCAAGAGACTGATCCTACTTGAGATGCTAGACGTTGCTAATGTTGCAGGATCGGGATTCTTAGCAATCTTTTGTGAAGCTGTGATCATTGGCTATGGGTCTCAAACGTCTAAAAAAAGAAGTAAAAGTAAGAAGAAGCAAGCAGTAAGGGGTGATCCGGACCTAGACTAAGTGCCATTCATTTGAAGGCAAGGTGAGGACAAGCCTAAGACCCTGCCAAGAACTTGCAATACGGCACGGGTCACAAGAATTAAATGTCAAACATTCGATAGCCAAAAATTTCAATGCTGCTATAATAATGCCTCAAAATTTTCTATGGCACAACTATTTCAGCATGCATAACAATTTTTCCCCCATCTTATTCAAGGATTGATCAATGATTGTTATATAAGGTAATTGTGTCAAAAAAAATTGTAAAACAAAAAAGACGCAATGGAACTTCTCAAGAAGGTGCAAAGTGGCTAGAGATACTGGCAACATTGATTACATTATACAGAAGCAATACAAGACCTTCATTACCCTTCTTCCAATGAAGAGGATTCTCCATCTATATGACAAAGTATTATGGAAGTTGAAAACAGTCTCAGAAAGATTTTCCTCTTAAATTCAAGTTGGTTTTAGGGTTGCCCCCCCGCCCCGCCCAAGGAAGAAATGAAAATCACTACTTTTTATAGAGAACTACTAGCTTTTCGAAATACCAGTAATTTCAATAATGAATAAAGTTCCAAATAAAATGGGAAAAGTCTCCAACAATTATTCCAATGATAACAAATGTGATTTGACCTATAAATGAATATGCAAGCAAGCGTTTCATGCATATGACAATATGTATATAAAATTCCAAAACCTGTAGCTATACGCAATTATAATTAAGATACAACTAGCGAAAAGCAGACTTTGACTTTGGTAATTGGAAAACCATGTATAAATGATTGAGGTATTATATTATAACAAGGAAAATAATAATAATTTTAAAAAAAAAAAAAAACCATTTCAATACATGAACCTGGAAAGCTCACATTCTAGGAAGGAGCAAAGGGTCTCACTTTTGAGGTGTAAACTGTAAAGCCAAACCAAAAAGGCATAAAGTGCATTTACCTGTAACATTGTAACCTGCGCGGAGAGATTGGTAGCTTCTGTCTGAAGAGTCTGAACCTTCCTCTCAAGCTCATTAGTGTATCGAACCTTCCTCTCCTTCGAACGCGCAGCCGATTGCCTGTTAGCCAGAACCCTACAACACAAAACAAACTTCATTTATTAAGAAAATTAATTGCACCCAACTAATTGACATTCATAAGACAACATATTTTCTACCTTTTTTTGTTAATCAAAGGAAAGTAATTACTACTATATTACAAACAAAAAGACAAAAAAAAAAAAAAAAAACAAGGGGAAGGGGAAGGGGAAGGGGAAGGGTTGACCAAAGAGGCAAAACACAAAACTTGCTATTGGTGAAGAACCAATCAAAACTCAAAAAGAAAAACAAAACTAGTCCAAGGAAACGAGAAGAAGAAATTTCATATAATTACCTTTCCTTTTTAATTAACTAAAAATAAACCATGGAAAAAATTCCACTTAATTTAATTTTAAAAGAAAAAATAGTAGTAGTTAAAAAGAAAGAACCTTTTAGCTCTCTTGGGATCAATAAGAGCAAGCTCAGCAAGTCTATCAGGAGCCATAGCCGTCTTAAAACCGTCAACGGCCATCAAAGACTGATCCTCAAAAGACGCCGTGGTCGACCCATCCATCGAGTTAGTATGCCTATGGTGAACCCTCTTCTCTCCCACCCCTCCTTTCCCACCAAATTTCTCATCTCCAGCTCCTCCGGAAATCGCGGGTCCAGTCAATCCGAGTCCGTCGAAGAAATCAGAGTCAACAGAAAGACTACGTAGGTGAGAAGAGATATGCCTAGGGTTCGTGTGAGAGGACCGAGGGGGGTGGCCGTTGGACGAGGAGTCGTCGGAGGAATCGGCGGGAACAGAGATGACAGGGGGCAGAGTGGGATTGGAGGAGGAAGACGGGAGGTCAAGGGAGGAAAGATCGAGGTCGGAAGGGTCGAAGAGGAGAAGATCATCGAAACGGAAAGTTGTATCGGAGAGAGCCCGCCTGTGGTAACCTCCACGTGGAGGCATTTGGTCTATGCCTACTGTCAGCTTTTGCTCCATCTTTATTGGTTAAAATAGGCGGAGGATACAGCGGCGGAGGCGGTGCTTTAGTGGAGTAGATTATTACTATTATTATTATGATGATGATGAAAGGGGATGAACAGTGATTAGAAATATAATTTGAGATTGAGAGCATACGGGTTGAGAAAGGGTTTTTGGTTGAAAAAGAGATATACATAGAAATAAAACAAGGTTGAATTAATTTAACCGAGAAAATGTTAATTAGTGTTTAATTATATCGGCTAAAATATATATTAAAGAAAAAAATGTAATTAATAAATTGTTTTCTTAATTGGGTAAAAAGAATGTATTAAATATAATTTTTTTTAAATAATTTTAATCAATGTATGTAGGTATCTGTTAACCTAATCATTTTAATAAAGAAAAATATTAATCAATATTAGTAAGGGTTTTGTTAATGAATGATTTTAAGATATTTTTTAAAATTAGTTAATATATTATTTATAGTAATAACATTGTATTAAATGCATTGAATGAAGATATTACTATATATAATAACCTTAACAAGTGCCCTTAGGGCACTTGTTAACAAAATTCATCTTAAAAAGTGCCTTTATCTTATTAGTTAAAGTGATATTTATAAATAATAAAATTTAATTAATATATATGTTATTTTGAATTTAATAAAATTAACATATTAAATATAAAAAAATTACTAAAATGATAATTGAGTAATCATTAGCTGATAGCCTGATACTTATAAACACTAGTTGATCAAAAAAATTTAGAAATAAAAGAGAAATAAATGTTTTAATGTAATCATTAAAAAATAACTATAATATAGAAATAAAAGAGAAATAAATGTGAGATAAAAAAATTTTGTTAACAAGTGTTTTAATGTAAATGTTAGAGTTAATGGCATCAATGGTCCCCAAATTATAGAGCATATTTTATATTGGTCTCTAAATTTCAAAACATATCAAATTTATCCTTACTTACAAGTATCATAATAAATTGGTCAATTCCGTTACCTTTACTGTAGCAATCAGCTTAGTGACACGTGTCACCAACTGATTGCATCACATTTCTCTTCATTTTTTTTCCTTTTTGTTTATTTGTTTATTTTTTTGATATTTTATATTTAAAAATTAATTTAAATTATAGTTTGAATTATTATTTATTTTTATTTTTATTTATTTACAAACAAGAGAAAAAGGGAAAAGATAAGAAAGGAAAAAATAAAAAATTTATAAATATAAAAAAAAAATTGTATTTATAAATTATTTAAAATTTAGAAAGTTAATTTAATTTAATTTAAAATATAATCTAATATAATATACTTATATATATATATTGTATTTGTTTATAAAGAAGAGAAAAAAGAAGAAAGGGAAGAAAAAAATAAAAAAAAATATTTTTATAAAATTAATGTAAATAAATAGTTTTATATATTTTTCAATTATTTGATTATTACAATATTAATTTAAATTATAATGTAAATTATTATTTAGTTTTTAATATTTATTTATAAAGAAGAGAAAAGCAACAACAAAAAAAAGGAAGAAAAGAAAAAATTAAAAATAATTTTTATAAAATTAAATAAATAAATATTTCATACTTTTTAAATTAATTATATATATATTTTAAATTATTTTAATTTATAATATGAATTATTTTTTCCTTATATTTATTTATAAAAAGAAATCAAAGAAAAAATAAAAAAGAAATAAAGCAAAAGGAAAAAAAATGAAGAGGCAAGTTGGAGCAATCAGCTGGTGACACGTATCACTAGCTGATTGCTACAGTAAAGGTAACGGAAAAACTAACGGAAGGGATCAATTTGTTATGATACTTGTAATCAATGACCAATTTGATACGTTTTGAAGTTTAATAACCAATATAAAATATGCCTTATAGTTTGGGGGACCATTGGTGCTATTAACTCAATACTTGAGTTTTGCTAATTAGTGTTTTTAGCATACTCTATTAAGATTAGTTAATATATTATTTATAATAATAATATTATATTAAATATAGTAATTAATAATTTTATTCATCATTTCTAATATATTAGATGAAGATATTACTGTATATAATAACTTTAAATAATATTCTTAAAGTATTTACTATTTATTAGCAAAATTCATAATACTATTTTTATTCAATATATTAAAAATAATAAATAAAAATATCAATAACTTCATTTAATATGATACTATAGTTTTAAAAAGGGTTTTGCTAACGAGTATCCTTAGAGCACTTTTTAAGGTTATTTAATATACTATTTATAGTAATAACATTGTATTAATTATAAAAATTGACAACTTTATTCATTATTTTCAATACATTAGGTGAAGATATTATTACATATAATAACTTTAAAAATTATCCGTAGAACATTTATTAGCAAAATCCTTTTAAAAATACTTTAAAAACAAAATTTAAAATAAAATACAAAGGCAGACATGAAGACGGTCGCCGTGGGTTTAATTCTACCGAAGTTAGAAACGAAGAATTCTTCTTGGACTTTTGATTGTACATGTGTTTTCGTGTCATTGCTCTGAAATTTTTTTAATAAAAAATATAATTTTGTTAACAAATATCTTATGAATATTTTATAAAATTATTATATATAATAATATTTTTATTTAATATATTAAAAATAATAAATAAAATGATTAAATATTATATTTTTTTATAAATAATATATTAATTAATCTTAAAAATAATCTAAAAACATTCTTTTTGATAAAACCTTAGAGAATAAAGAAATATTGAAAGCAGTTCCTAACTCACTATAATTTACAACACACGGATAAAAAAGAACGGAGGTCAGACTGAGACGGTGTAGTTGAAAATAACTTTTGATTTTGACCCAAAAATAAAATAAAATAAAATGAAACTTTTTCTTTTACTTTTGATTTATAAAAAATATTTTTTCTTTTTCTTTTTCATTTACTTTTACTTATTTTTAATTTTTCTTTTTTTTTCTTTTTAAAATAAATTAATTTCATAAAAATTAAATAATTTATAATTATAAAATATAAAATATAAAATATTTATTTACATTCATTTATTAAAAATATATATTTTTTTCCCTTTTCTTTCTTTCTTTCTTTCTTTTTTCTTTCCTTTTTTTCCCTCTTTTCTTATAAAATTAATGAAAATAAAATATTTTATATTTTAAAAATTAATTTAAATTATAGTATGAATTATTATTTATTTTTATTTATATTTATTTACAAACAAGAGAAAAAGGGAAAAGATAAGAAAGGAAAAAATAGAAAACTTATAAATATAAAATAAATATTTTATATTTAGAAAGTTAATTTAATTTAAAATATAATATAATATACTTATATATATATTGTATTTGTTTATAAAGAAGAGAAAAAAAAAAGAAAGGGAAGAAAAAAATATTTTTTATAAAATTAATGTAAATAAATAGTTTTATATTTTTTTCAATTATTTGATTATTACAATATTAATTTAAATTATAATGTAAATTATTATTTAGTTTTTAATATTTATTTATAAAAAAGAGAAAAGCAACAACAAAAAAAACAAAAAAAATTAAAAATAGTTTTTATAAAATTAAAATAAATAAATATTTCATACTTTTTAAATTAATTATATTTAAAAAATTATTTTAATTTATAATATGAATTATTTTTTCCTTATATTTATTTATAAAAAGAAATCAAAGAAAAAATAAAAAAGAAATAAAGCAAAAGGAAAAAGAAAAAAAAATGAAGAGGCAAGTTGGAGCACTCAGCTGGTGACACGTGTCATTAGTTGTTGCTACAGTAAAGGTAACGGAAAAACTAACGGAAGGGACCAATTTGTTATGATACTTGTAATCAAGGACCAATTTGATACGTTTTGAAGTTTATGGACCAATATAAAATATGCCCTATAGTTCGAGGATCATTGGTTCTATTAACTTAATAATTGAGTTTTACTAATTAGTGTTTTTAGCATACTCTATTAAGATTAGTTAATATATTATTTATAATAATAATATTGTATTAAATATAGTAATTAATAATTTTATTCATTACTTTTAATATATTGGATGAAGATATTACTATATATAATAATTTTAAATAATATTTTTAAAGTATTTACTATTTATTAGCAAAATTCATAATAATATTTTTATTCAATATATTAAAAATAATAAATAAAAATATCAATAACTTCATTTAATATAATACTATAATTTTAAAAATACTTTAAAAACAAAATTCAAAATAAAATACAAAGGCAGACATGAAGACGGTTGTGTCATTGCTCTGAAAAAAATGTTTTAATAAAAAATATAATTTTACTAACAAATATCTTAGAAATATTTTATAAAATTATTATATATAATAATATTTTTATTTAATATATTAAAAATAAAAAATAAAATGATCAAATATTATATTTTTTATAAATGATATATTAATTAATCTTAAAAATAATCTAAAAACACTCTTTTTGATAAAACCTTAGACAATAAAGAAATATTGAAAGCAGTTCCTAACTCACTCTATAATTTACAACACACGGATTCTAAAAATAAAAAATAAAAAAAAAATGGAGGTCAGACTGAGACGGTGTAGTTGAAAATAACTTTTGATTTTGACCTAAAAAAAAAATTAAAATGAAACTTATGTAAACCACCCACCATGTGGCGGTTGGCCTCTGCCTTTGCTATTCATCCTTACCAACTTTGAAAACAGATTTTTTTTTTTTGCTAATTTCAAAATAATATGTGCCAAAAATTGATTTGAGTGAAAAGGATTTTGATCACTTAAGAGGTTTCGATTTTACCTGTGTTGATGCAGTAAATTTTTTTAAAAGAATCTTGTTTTAACGTCTGAGAATATCTTGAAAGATTAAATCTTAAATGAAGTCTAAAAATATCTTTGAAAACAAAAAAAAAAAAAGTATGTGCAAAAGATAATCATAAAAGTCGAAAATGAACAAAAATATATTTAAATAAAAAAATTTATATAAATAAATATAAAAATAAATAAAATATTTAATTATATAAAATATTTAATTATTTATTATATATATATATTTAATACATTATTATAAGATATATTTACGTAACTAATTAAGAATAAGACACAATTTCAACCCTATGAGATGGATCCCTTGAACTCGGGTCAAAGTTTGACTTCAAAGATCAGGTAAAGTCATGCTATTATTATGCTCTAGTTTGATATGAACGAGGCACGTGGTGGTTGAAAGAAATTAAATTAACGAAAAATTTGGCATCGGAGAATCAAAATATTCCTAAAGAGAGTTTAGCATTGAAACTTGAAACTCCATTTTGAACGCCTTTACTTCAAATCCTCAAATACAATGTATGTGAAATGAAATTTATGATATAGAGAAATGATTATCTATTGTTTTGTAATTTTAAATTTTTATTTATGCACAATAAAATTTATATATTTTTTGTGACGGTTTAATTTATTGAGTTTTATTAATGAGTATTTTAAATGTATTCTTTAAATTTATTATTTTTAATGTATTGGAATTTATCAAATTAATTACTAATTAATATAAAATATTATTATAAAATAAAATATTAATCATTATTTAGTGACACTGATTAAGATGACATTTATAGAAAGAAGAGTATAATTTTTTTTAATTCAACAAAAATAATATATTAAATGTAAAAAATATCTTAAAATAATAATTAAATAATTTTTAACTGATACTTATAGATATTCATTAACTAAATTTTATTATAAATTATTATAAATATTAACTTAACTAATTTTAACAAGTGACATTCCCTAACAAAATCCTAATTTATTTCATTTCCCCCTTGATAGATACATGGCAAGTGGACCAAAAAAAAAACAAAAGGAGATTTAGTCAAAGTGTATTTTGGAATTCATTATTAAGCAGATTGCAAGAGTGGTTTTGTCCTCTAATGACATGTTTTAGATATAATGTTTGATTACCTGATTCATTTATTTGTTAATTTTTCTATTTAATTAATTTATTTCTTATATATAATATTTAAATATAATTATAATTTCTTTTGTAATAAAAATTTTATCAAAATACTTTAATGGTTATTAGGGGTGTCATCGAGTCGACCCGAGCTCAAGTTGTAAGAAATTTGAGCTCGAGCTCGACTCGAAATTCGAGGTTCAAAATTCAGTTTGAGGTCTATCGAGTTTCACTTTTAAAGTTCAAGCTTGATTTGAGATAAAAATCGAACTGCTCGAGCTCGTTCGATTAGGCTCGTTTACTTAGTAAAAAATGAGCTCGATTCCCATGCCCGACTTCAAAGTCGATTATTTGTACTCGAGCTTGAGTTTGAATTAAGATTTTTTAATACTAATTAAAAAAAACATATTAAAAAAAAAAAAACTTGATTAGGCTCGCGAGTTACTTGAATCAAGATTCAAGTATTAGGATATTCAAATTCGACTCGCTCGATAGCTCGAGCTGCTCGAGCTCAACTTAACAATCACTGAACCGAATTTGAATTTTTTTCGAATCGAATCCGAATAACTTATAAATATAGATATCTCGTTTATGCTTCTAATAGCTATTGAAAGTTATTCAATTGTTGCTATTTCTCGACCAATTAGGAACGTTATTTTTTTGGGTACATCAATTAGGAACATTATTGTTAATTAGGAGATTGTGGAACCAGAATCTCATAATCAAAGTCTGAAATTATTCCCTATACTGTCTTGAAAAGCATATATTGTCCTTTTTTTTTTTTTTTTTTTTTTCAATTTGAACGTTTCAATTTTTTTTTTTACTTTTAGAGTTTTTGAAATTCATAAAACAATTAGCTCTGAGCTGTTAAATTGATGACTTGACATCAAATTTTTATGGCTCTCTTGAATTTAGAAAAAGTAGGTATACATGGTCGAATTATAAAAGGTCGGATTAAATTTGAATAATAAAAATTGTTTATTCAAAGTTTGACAAAATATATTAGAATATTATTTTTTATATTAATATTTTATATTTTATAATTAAATTTAAATAAAAATAATTTTTTATTTATTAAATAGTAATTTAAACTGGATTAATCTATATCTAAAATATTCTATATTCTATAAAAATAATTTTTTATTTATTAAATAGTAATTAGTTTATGCAATCACCCTTATAAGATGACATCCAACAAGTCTAAAATTCAAATTTCAACATTTATAACATTTTCTTTGTTTTCAGATTACGATTTTTTTTTTTTTTTTTGTATCAAAATAAAGAGTGGGTAAAATTAGTATTCATCATTTGCGATTATTATTCCTAATCTCTGTTGAATTAAGAAATTAGTGCATTTAGCACTCCAAACATTTAATTCAATTAGTTGATACATGATCTTCATGCTCAAAAAAGGGTTCGAATCTCTTTTTCTTCAAAATTATATATATATATATATATATATATATATATAACGAGTGTATGCATAGCAGATCACGCAAACACCGAGGTAGCTATAGTACAATAGGCACGTATTGGGCCTGTCTGATTCTCAGAAACCTTGATCTTCTAGGGCCTATAAAATATTAAAATGCAATAATGATCTCCAAGCCTTTTTTTTTTAATGTGCTCCGAGACTTAAAAACGAATATTTTTGTACAAGTAGCTATAGTCACCTTGCAGTTGGTTTCAAAAATATCTGTTCACGTGTTAGAGTTATTCGTTCAGTTGACACATCTAGTTTGAATTGAGTTGAGTTTAAAAATAATTTTTGTAATTTGATTATTATTTAATTAATAAAAAATATTTTTATTTAAAGGATTCGTTATAAGCACCGGTTAAGGATTTTTATTTATTATTTTAGAATTTGTTTATATTTAATACATTATTTTATTAAATTCAAAAAAAAATATTCATTAATTATACTTTTTTATATATATATATATATATATCACTTTAATCAGTGTCATTAGACACTAATTAACATTTTTATTATTTAAATTTAATTATAAAATATATAAATATTAATATAAAAATAATTTTTTAATATTTTAATATATTTTAAACAATAAAAATGATTTTCAAATTGGGTCGATCCAAATAGAACTTGAATAAATAATTCTTTTACTATTTGATCTTGACTCGACTGACTCGACAAATGAATAAAAAATGAGTAAATTAATAAATTTGACAATTTTTAACATGAATTATTTCAAGCCCATCTTAGAAGATTAATGGGATCCCAATTAGGGATGCCAATGGAGGCGGGGGCAGGAATTGTCTTATCCGCCTCCATCTCACTCTTATATGGATGTTGAAAATATTCACCTCCATGGATATTGGTTACATCCATAACCGCTCCACGGTACTCCACTTCGCAACATCTCGATTTTATTTATTATTTTTAACTTAATATTTTCAAAAATTATATTATAATTAATTTATTCATAAACATAATAATTTTAGTATATAAAATTCTTTAATATATATAATATTCATATATATACTAAATATATATATATATAATATCAATATATATATATATATGATTTTACTATATATACCTAATATATATACTAAAAATATAAGATAAAATATAAAATATTTTAAGAGGTAAGATAATAACATCAAAAGTCGGGACGGGGTGGAATAGAATAAGCATTTATCAAAACCGTCCTATTACATCTCGGCCCGCTCTTCAAAAAAAATACCCTCTCCATTCGGAACGAATCAATACGAAATTCAACGGTCGGATCGGATTTTACCATCCCTAATTGGTATATCATGGGCTCATCTTGAAATTCGTTTCAACTAATGTCTAATACGATTCTGCATCACCTTCCACATGATTGCTTCTAATTTCAAGATTCTCAATTTCTTAGACAAACTTGCATTTTTTCTGGATTATCTTCCCTTTCTTCTAAATCTTGAAAATTTGTGGCCTCTTATCTCTTTCATGTGTGTATATTCCATTTAGGTTTCATATTCACTTATGTATAGAAGTTGGGAGAAAAAAAAAAGAAAAACCCTTGACTGGTCTTACAAATTGTCAACATAGTTCCTCGCATAATAGTCAATATATATATATATATATATATATTATCAACATGCGTAATTTCTTCCTAAGAATTTCCCACCACTTAATTGTTATTTGAGCATCGATTCTTTTAAAAAATTTATATAATTAATAGTAAAATAAACCTAATTAGATTTGACTTGTTTGGTTCGTTTTTAAAAAGGATATTATTTTTTTGCTTAAAATTCTTTTTTCGAATTTAATATTTTTATTCAATTTTTCTTAAATATTGAATGAATTTTTGGGTTTGAATGCCCGATTAAATAGATCTACAAATGACTATAAATTTTTTCATAAATTACGAAAATTTTGAGAAAATAACTTACAACAACCTTTACAAGATTTTCAATTAACCTTCGGGAGGGGTTAAGCCCGTTGAATTGATTCACCAACCCCAAAATGTCTGTTTTGAGATTGAAATCATCATGTCCACTACACAGGTAGAACAGTTTGGAGAAGTTGTGGTAATATCGATAAGATCTTTAATAAATAATGAACGCCTTTATCCCTTAAAAGTTGCTCAACCATTTTTTTTTGTTTGTTTTGCATCATATTCTGTAAAGGAATCAAGCTGAGTGTGCTCCATTATGGAATATCACAGTAATTATCCATCAGAAACACCCAGATTTCCTCTTCAAATTTTGGGTACAATCTTATATATATATGCTTGGTGAAGGAAAGCTACGACTCTTCTTTGAACTGGGGTCCGCCCGTCTGGGATTCTTGATTCAAGGTGGAATCCATTAATATCCAATCCAAAGACACTAGCATATAACGTCAGACTTATCCAGAATTGGGATTTTACGAGGCAACCAGGGTTTACCGGAACCAAACCAAAGTATAATTAATAAGGGTTAGTATTTAATGTACTAGAAATGTATAGATTTATATATTATGAGTGAATTATATGATGACATATCATTAATAAATAAAAATAAAATTTTAAATTTTTTAAAAATAAATATAGATAATTATAACTTTTAACAGATGACATCTCTTAAATTTTATAAAAATAATGTATTTAATATAATTTTTTATTTTTTTTTAATCAAAGTCTATGTTAGAACGATAACTCTCGCTCCTCTTGTTACTTTTTTCAATCCAAATGGAAATCATTGTTCATAGAAGTGGAATCATAATTAATAATGGGTTTCACATATAATGCAAAGATAATGATTATTATATTAGTTATATTTACAATAAGTATTATATGTAATTAATTTAAATTTATCGTATTTTTCTAAATAATAATATTATGATTATATAAAATGTTGCATCTTTTATGTTTTGAACAAAGTCTAAAAGTGACATGATAAAAAGACATACCTAATTCTTAGGGAAAAACTAGCTTTGTTTGGAGTTGATTCGCACCATTTTCCTTAATTGGATTGTCCCTTTCCATGGTGAAGCACACACTTATCCCACTTGGATTTGTTCCAAAATTTGATCTCAAACAGAAACAGCGACCTTAAAATAAGGCCACTAATATGTGCCAAAAAGAACCCTACGCAATTCTCCTACTCATTTTTTTTTTCTGTTTTATTGCACGATTAAGTGTCGAAAGTAATATTTTTTAATCATAATATATATTAATATAATTTTTTAAATATTTTTTGAATAATGAAATAGATTTGCAAACCGATCAAGCGAATCCAAAATAAATTTAAATAAATAAATTAAATAATTCGAATCACGATCCGATTCGACTAAAAAAAAACTACCTTTAACCAATGGTTTTATCATGGAAAGAATCTTTTATCAAAGTAAAGTAGATAAAGGTTTGAATTTCTTTGACTCCAATTATGTTGGTTACTTTTTTGACTCAGAATTTATGTAAAACTATTTAGAGATGGAGAGCACTATTTTTGGTCACGTAGGTCTTGCATATCAAATAATGAAGAATACACTAATTGCGGAGTATAGGCAACCATCTTTTCTATATTTATATACAACTAATTAACAGTACGCTGATAATAATTGTATAATAACTTGGCCCGTTTTATATTGCTGTAATATGGTATGAGAGTAGGTATTACTCTCTCGTTCGTTGTCCTTTTTGTTACTTATAAGCTTATTAGTTTATACAAATCCGTTATCTCTACACGTGAAGTGAAGTAGTAACCAAATAATTTTTAATTTGATGTTTATCTAAAATTAGATTAAGTTATGATTTTGAATATAATAAATGTTAAAAGCTCAATTCCACAAGACAATGGGTCAAGACATTATAAGAAAATGGGTTTTTTTGGACGAAATTTTTTGTCGAAAAAGACATTGTTTCAATCAAAAAAGATTTTTTAGACAGAATTTGTTGTTGAAAATACTAAATCATTCATAATTTTTTGTCGAAAAAAAGAAAATTTCGTCAGAAAAACTCTTAACTTTTTTGACGAAAAATTCAGTCGAATTTTTTTTTTTCGAAAAAGATCTTTTTGACGGATTGAAAGAATTTTCGAAGAAATTTTTTGTTAAAAATTAAAATTTCCAATTTTTTTAAAAAAAATTCGCTAATTCTGTTGAAAATAGTTTATTTTCGATGAAATTCCATCGTTAATGTTATTTATTATCATTATTAGAGACGCTTACAGCCGTTAAAGAGCTCATAATATCCCGAATCAAAACCCTCTGCCCCTATGCGTGCTCCTACTCTCGTAACGAGCCACGTGTTCATTTTTTTTGTTCTCTTCGTACCTGATAGTTTTTAATGTTTGACTCGATATTTTATTTAATAAAAAAATCAATTTCGCTTAAAAAAAAATTGATACAAAAGACGATGCAAATAAAGGAAACGGTGTCGTGAAATTCACCTATTCGATTATCGGTAAAATACCGATCGGTCGTATTTGTATTCCGTAGCCCCCGTTAAAAAGTTAAAAATAAACGAGAAAGAAAGTTACATCAAAAAAATAAATCCGCGACTCGTTACAAAAGTGAAAACACGGATAGAAGAAAAAAAAATGGGGGCAAAGGGTTTTTATTCCAAATATCCCACAATTTCTGATATAAAAAGAAGACTCTGAAATTGTACTGCTAAGACAACAGCAGTAGCAATAATTAGCTTATCCAAAAATGAAATTATACTGCTAAGAATATGAAATCAAATATATATTAGGGCAGATTCCTATTCAGATACAGTCATTTGATTAATTAATTTCAATCACTTTATCTATTTTTTATTTTGTTTTTGGATTTTGCTAACGAGTGTCTTAAAGACATTTTTTAAGGTTACTATATGTAGTAATATTTTCATCTAATCATTAAAAATGATGAATAAAATTGTCAACTATTGCATTAAATACAATATTATTACTATAAACAATTTATTAATTAATTTAAAAAAAATGCTCTAAAGACATTCGTTAGTAAAACCCTTGTTTTTACTTCGGAAATAAAATTATCACTTGATAATATTTATAGTTATGGATGGTTCATACCTTAACCTGGATGCTCCAAATGCATCTGCAAAGGAAGTAAGATCTTCCATATTTATTTTCCATTGCAAACCTAGCAACCAGCCAAGAGCACAAGTCATTGCTTGTTCTTTCCGAAGCAAGGCTTTTCGAGTTTCCAGTAGCCATTGAAGTTGAATCGATCCTAGCCACGAAAATGACTGAATGAATCAATGATAAAGGGTATCCAATGCACTAGGAGTAATAATTAATATCACTATATGTAGGCCATTTTAAGGAGAAAGATGAGTTACTTGGAGTTCTGTTCCTGTATAATGTCATATTTTGTCTTGAGTTTACCATTCACCTAGTGACAAAGACAAAAGAATAATAACAATATAAAAGAATAATATAAAAAAAAAATTTGAATTTCTGAAAAAAAAAAATCACGTGTAGTCTGAATTATTCAAAAAAGAAAATGGAATACCTTAGACAAATCAGTTGACTTCCTTGTATTACCATCATATACCAAATGAAACAAAACAATTAGGAGATAAATTGCACTTTTTTTAAAAGTACATCAATATGCATTTTTTACTTTTGAACAAACAAAGAAATTACAGCAAAACAGAAACAAGGATGATCCTAAAATTTTTCAAGAGGTGCATAATTTAAATTTATGGAAGAAAGTTATGATTCTTACATGAGAACAAGACATGATATTTAGTGGATTTACTCCCTAATACTAAACTCGTTGGTTCCAAGTGAGTTTTGGAAAGAAACTCAACACCGATGATAATGTTGACAATTAATAGAATTCAAGATTGGTAGTCAAAGGTTATAATCAAAAGGAAGGTTTAGATTATTTTAAAACTTTCTCCCTGGTTACAAAGTTTATTTCGATAAGAGTTATGTTCATAATTGTTTCAATTTACATTTTGAAGTGCATCAAATGGATGTTCAGACAACTTTTCTTAATGGTGATCTTGAAAAAGAAATTTACATTAATCAACCGAAAGATCATATTGTTCAAAGACAAGAGCACAAAGTATGTAAACTCAACAAATCTCTATATGATCTTAAACAAGCACTTAGGCAATGGTATAAAAAGATTAAGGGTCCATTTGGATGGGCGGTGAGATTGGCTCCGCTGATATTAAAAACAGCGGTCGAGGTGAAATTAATTACTGTACAGGTGAGATTGAGTACTGTGCGGTGAGATTAAAATCAATGGTGAGATATGTGTTTGGATTCAAAAGCAGCGGTGGCGGTGAGATTAATTGTAGTGAGAAGATAAAATGACCATTAGGGACATTAGATTAAAATGTGTATATATAATAAAATTTTTAGTTTATTTGATATTTATAAAATTAATAAATAATTAAAATTATATTTATGTCAAATAATAATTTTTGTAATAAAAATTATAAACATAAAATCAAATAATATTTTTGTATTTTTTATATTATTCATGTAATTATTTATTTTTAATTAATTCCTATTAATTTTATAATAATAAAATTTATATATTTTTAAATTATTATATAAAAATAAAAAATATATGTATTATATAATAATAAAATTTATTATATATTTATTATATTTAAAAAAAAATCATAAAGGTCCTTTTAGGAAAAGGCTCTCCCACCGAAGGGCATTTTCTTTCCACTGGAGCGTTAGAGCTCCAGTGAAAAAAAGGGCCAGCACGGCTAGCCCTTATTATCCAAACAATGATATTGGTGTGGTTGGGGAAAAAAGTGCCCCAACAGCACCGAAACAGATGTCTAATGACATCCATATGAGGCCTAACAAAGAGATAAAAATTTTGGCTTAAAAGTAGTAAAGTTGAAAATTGTGTCTTTATTAAAGTTACAAAATCTTTTAAAGTCTTGATTATTTTTTATGTTGATGATCTTATTTTTGGCACAAACATGGAATGCATTAATGAGACTAATTAAGTCCACTACAGCAGTTTGGGGTTTTAGTAGCATTTTTTTCTTAGTTTAGGGGCGTTTATAAACGTCGCTAAACAATCAAAGGCGCTTGAATAAAACGCCACCCAAAGCACCGCTAAAAATTGCGCTGGAGAATTTATCGACGTTTGGACCAAAAATGCCGATAAATTACCGACGTTTGTACGTTGATCCGCGGCATTTTGAAATGCCATAATAGCATGTCCAAATGCAGAATTCGATGGTCTTTTAGCGGCATTTGTTAATTCCGAAAATTTTTCGGCGTTTGTATTACCAAACGCCGCTAGTTAAAAGTGTTTAGCGGCGTTTTGTTCCACACAAACGTTGCTAATAGTCATGATTTAGTGGCGTTTTGTTCATGAAACACCACTAATTTTTGTATGTATTTCTTATGAAAATTAGAGATTTAGCGATATTTTGTTCTTGAAACGCCACTATCTGAGCAGAATAGTTTTTTCTATATATTATTTATTTTATTTAAAAATTTATATTTATCAATAATACCTGCAACATTATTTAGAGAACTGTCAAACAATACACAATCAACACAAATAATAAAAAAAACCATAATATATAGATATATTTAATTTAAAGTATCATTATACAACAATTTTATTACTTAACACTTCAAATCCAATTACAACTAAAAAATTTACAAGTTACAAATGTTAAAAGTTCGAGGACAGCCATAAGAAGAACGTTTTTCCGCAACAAGTTCGTTCCAATGTTATGAGCGCTACTAAAAAACATTAAAATATGTAATAAATATATAATATATTAAGTTATGAAAGTAAGAACATTCTAGAAATTAAAAGCAAATTAAGACAAGGTCACACCTAATACATTTAAGCAAACAATTATCAACTTCCACATTAGATGTGGCTATGACATTTTTTTAAGTTTATATCAGGTCAACGCAACATTAACTCTTATGAGAAAGTAAGTTGAAAGCAAAAGTCTACAACTAAGTGGCTCTGTTTCACTTTATTTTCATATTGGAATCAGAATTTGAAAGAACATATTTCAAATTATTAAAGTAAAGTCAAAGAATTGTAAACAAACTTATCACTTACATTAGAAAATTTGAAACTAAAAGACACTGTATTTTGTCAGAGATATTTTCCCATAAGAACTATCTAATAGTGGGATAGCATCAACTTAATTGTGCAACAGAATTGAAACTAGATTTTTCAGGATCCAAGTGCTTTGTCAACTATCCCAAAGGTCTTTTGGTTTCATTCTGTTTGAAGAGGATGTCAGCGGGACTACACATGAAAAAGAATGATAGTTCTAATACCAGCAACACTGGCACTCAAGTTGCCTCTGACGACATCATGAATGGCACCAAAAAATAGATCCAAGTGTTTTGGAACAATGCATCTAAATGACTACTTTTAAGCTCTTATTTTCCATGTCATTCCTACAAGGTGGCTGGCCTGGTTCGCAATTCAGTAGCACCTATGGGCGCTGCAGCTGGGTGCACCAACAGCCCTAAACCAAAAAATGCCACTACAACCCTAAACCCCAAAATGCCATTACAACCCTAAACTCAAATTCATTAAACCAATTGAATCCCTATAAACTTTCAAATCACAAAATAAATAATAAGATAAAATTAAAAAATAACAAGAAAAACGTAATAAATCACATCATATTCAAGAAAAATCTCAATTATTCAAATTAATTGAACCAAAAAACATGGATTTAGCAGATTTGGGAGAGAGAAAGAGAGGGAGAGAGGAGAGAGACCGAGAGAGGGTGAGGATTTGGGAGAGAGGAAGAGAGGAACTGTTCTGAGAGAGGAAGGGGATTTCTCCGATTGTTATTTTCATTTTAGCGACGTTTGCATTTTCAAACGCCGCTAATTGGCGTATCAATACACTGCCATTTTGCTTTTTTGTTATTATGAATCCCATATACCGGTGTTTAACTGAAATAAACATCGCAAAATATAGTATCACAACGACGTTTTTCATATCAAACGTTGTGACATATACCAACTAAAACGCATCGCGTAAATTATTAGAAAATTGGCGGTATAATTTTTCCAAGAAAAATACAAATGTTTGAAATTAAAATTACTGGCGGCGTTTGTTAAATCCCAAATGCCACTTAAGGAAATAACCGCTGAAGTAAACGCCGCTAAGTATATTGCAAAAACGTTGCAATTTCTTTTGATAGAAATGACGAGCAATTTTAGCCTGTAGAAAATAAACCGCGTAATTTAAGGAACATTTAGCGGCGTTTGTTTCTCTTAAACGCCGGTAATTGATATTAGTTAGTGGTGTCTGATCCTTACAAGCACCGCTAATGTAAATTCTAGCGGCGTTTGACTCCGAAACGCCGCGACGTTTTCAAAAACACGGAATGTGGTGGCGATTGTCAATGAAATGACGCCAATAAACTGCCACTAAAACCCAAAACTGTTGTAATGGTTTTTTTTAACTCAAGTATTTGATATTAAAGACTTAAGTCCTGTTGATGTGATTTTAGGTATTAAGGTTTATAAAAAGAATGGTAAGCATATTCTTTCGCAATCTCATTATATTAAAAAAATGCTTAAGAAGTTTGATCACTTTGATAATAAATCTAATAAAACACCTATAGATTCATTTCACAAGCTTGTGCTTAATCAAAGAGAACCGGTTAATCAAAAGAAGTATGGTAAGATCATAGGTAGTATAATCTATGCTATGAATCATACTAGACCGGACATTGCATGTGTTGTTGGAATATTGAGTAGATTTGCTAGTAATCTTACTAATGAGCATTGACTTGAAATAAGTAGATTGTTGAGATATCTAAAATATACTTTAAATTATGGTTTGCATTATAAATATGAAACTTCTGTTTTGGAATGCTATAGCGATGCAAATTGGGCTTCGGATAAGAGAAGTTTCAAATTCACTAGTGGTTGGTTATTCACCATAAGAGGTGCTATTGTTTCTTAGTTATTAAAGAAACAAACTTGTGTGGCATTAACTTCCATGGAATTTGAATTTATTGTTATGTCACATGCCACCAAAGATTTATTTTGGTGTAACAGGTTTTTTTAAATGTATTCATTTTATTGAGAGAACTAAAGGACCAATCACTTTATATTGTGATTGTCATAAAGGTTTTTCGAACTGCTAGACGATTTTCAAAATAAAATGGAGTCGCCACCAATCTTTTTTAACTAGGTGTGATTGGCCATCTAAGAAAGCTTTATCAGTTTAATAAGATTTTAAAAATTAATTAAAATTTATTAAAAAGATAATTTTGGTCTGCGAAAACAAAATTGGGTTCAGGAGTACGGTTACGTGTGGGGAAGGATTAGCACCCCCACGACGCCCGTTTTAAAATGGTACCCATTAATCATGTGTTATCCTTAATCTCGATTTAATGGATTTGGCAAAGATATTTAAAATTAATTCTCTTTTCATTTTTTTTCCAAAACATATTTATTGATTTAAAAAAAGAATCGTCACTATTTTTTTTGAAAATGAAAGTGAACATAAATCTTTTATCGAGAATACTCATTAAATATTCCCAATACTTTTGGTGGTATTTAACGAGATCCTCTCACCTCGAGGTATCTTAGGAATCACTACTGTGACGTCCTTCGAATTCCGTCGTCGAAGGCTCACATTTCTTAAAACATTTTTTTTTTTATCTTTGCTTGAAAAACTAATTAAAATATCTTTTATAATTCTTTTCGAAATAAAATAAATTTTTTATGTGAAAATAATTCTCGAATCACTCCGATACTTTCAATAATGTTTCGATAACTATTCTTACTCAGACTTTTTCGGGGAACAATTGATACTCCGACCATCCAGATAAAGGATCCGTTTTTAGAGAATTTCATTTACCGAAAGTAATTTAAAAGACATATTTTATTTGCAAGGAAATTATTATTCATAAAAAAAAACTAATGAAAAGCTTTTTTTTTTTTTAAAGGTTAATAATGCATAAAAATGAATAAAATAAAAATAACAATAAAAACAAAAGCTATAATAATAATAATAGTAATAATAACTACTTATAACAAATAAGTAAAATTAATATAAAAAAAAAACTGATAATAATAAATAAAAAGGAACACAAACAAAAATAAAACTTTTACCTCGAAAAATTGCAAATGATTGAAGCTTGAGGGCTTGTACGAATTCCTCGAGAAGATTAAATTATTTTTTTCTTTTTTCTTTTTTTTTCTTCCCTGCCCCCTGAAGCGGGTCGGGTGCGCGGTTCCAGGCTGACCCGCGGGTCGACACGCGGGTTAGCACCCTGACCCGCTACTGAAACGGCGTCGTTTCTGACGCCTATAAAACCCAAAATTTATTATTTTTTCATTTCTTCTGCTCTCTCTCCTCCCCGAAAGCTCTCCCCTCTCTCTAAAATCCCAGAAATCGAAATCTTCCAAGAAACCCAGAATCCTACAACTGCCATGACCGCCACTCGCCAGCGGCCGATCACTACCAAAATTGATCGAAATACTCCTTCTTTCTTTCTCTTTAAGTTTTCCCAACTACTTTTTCCAAAATATGATCCAAAAAACCCTATATCTAAGTCGAAAATCCGAGACCCTAATCTTTCGATCTACCACCGTCCGTCATCTGATGGGGTCGAAAATCTAGCTGAGTCTTCTTCTACCCTTCTTCTACGTCTTCCCGTTCGGTTTACCCCAAAATGACCCCCGACCTATTCAAAACCCAAAACCTCGAATCTTCAAGGTTTTATTTTCTGATGTTTGTGGTTTTGGTTGTTTATTTGTGTTTGTTCTTTGTTTTTTTTTTTCGTTGATATGCATGGATGTGTGGTGTATTTTTTGCTTGGTGTATTAAGGATGGTCCGAGAGTGATGGGGGACTCATATTCGAACCTGGGCCTGTTTTCAGGGGTCCGAACTCTTTCCTCACTTGGGTTTGGGGTCAGGGTTTTATAAGAGTGGTTCAGGGGGGATGCCAGCGGTGGGTCTAGGGGTGTGCAGTGCTAGTGCAGGCCATGTTGAGGGTGCAGGCAGCTTTGTGGTAGTGCTTGGGTGGTGGGTTAGGGCTAGTGGGTGGTGCTATGTAGGGGTGCAGGGCAAGTAGGGTGTAGGGGTGAGGTGGCTAGGGTTGGCAGCAGGTGGGGGGCTTGCTGCTTGGGGTTGCTGGGCTATAGGCCTGATTGGCTTGCTAGGCAGGCCTAGCTGGCCTGCTAAGCAGTAGGCCCAGCATACTGGGTTTTTACAAGTGGCCTGGTGGGCTGGCCTTGCTGCGCCACCAGGCCTGCTGCCTTGCAAGCACTGTAGGCCTGCTGCCTAGTAGGCTCAGGAGGTGGGTGAAGTATGCAGCAAAAGTCTTTTTGGGCATCAAGCCCAATAGCCCAACAACAATTCAAAGAGTCCAAATACAAGGCTAAGCCCAACAATTTTAATCAAAACCCATATTAAAATTAAAAGAAAATGATTTAACAATACAGAACCGAGGCATACAAACAACGGTGAAGTTCAATTCGGGCCTGATTAAAAATTTGATTTACGCAAAAGACGGCCACAACTAGAAAACATGATTTAAATATAACATTTGAACCTTTGAAGACATGATCTCACTCAAATCATCTATCTAATCTAGGATTTGACTCGGGTTTGATCTGGGATTTAATCCTGACAAAATTAAGTGGCTACAGTGATAATCAAGCTACAATGTATAACACAAAGAATGAGAGATTGTCTAACAATAGCAAGCATATTGCTACGAGATATAATCACGTGAGAAATGTTGTAAAGAAAGATAAAGTTGTTAGTGGATCTCCTTACTAAATCTTTGTCGGATGATGAAATCGCTAACACTATGAGAGATATGTGACTAGAATCAGTTACTAGAGATAATCTTGATTTATAACAACTCTATCTTATTGATGTCGTCTAGAAAATTGATCATTTAAGTTTATAAAATAATCTCCTCATTGGATGATCATATTGTATGAGAGTTCAATGGATATCAATCTTGAATATCAGAGGAATTTATATATGAGATATATAACATTCCCAATGCATCAATTTGGAATAGCGGGGGAAATAAAAGGAAATAATTATTCCTTATTCAGTTTCATATCTAGATGCATTGTTATTCATAATAGGAAAGGATGAACACAAGTTTTTAATAGACTTATAACTCATTAAGTAGAGTGAGAAGTAAAAAAGGTAATTGTGAACACTTTTGATAAGTCTACCTATGTAGGTAGAGAAGTGAGATGCCGCTTCTTATGAATTTCAGATTAATCATAGAGTACTTGCTATCACGGGATAAGGTGAAGGCCATATTCATTGCGTTGTCCTTGGAGACCACATGGACCAATGTAGAATGTGAATAGGTTTCCTTGTGTTTTATCAATCTAAAAATTCAAGCTTTGACCACCTTTGGACATACACTTTACATCTTAGGTTGCATACATATGCATGTTTTGGTAATAAGTGGGAGATTGTTGTATATATTACCAAAAATTGATTTCTAAAGTGTTTTAAAGTTAAGTCTTGAAATCATGTAGTATGCATATTTGTGTTGAAAAATGAAGTTAGGAATTGATTAATAAGCCTTTGAAATTAAAATAAACAAGAGGGTTCGAATACCTTGAAGAAAATTTAAAATGATAAACTTAAAATGCAATCTATCACAAAATTTGCCTATGATATCAAGATACCTACAGGATTTTGTTCTATATGAAATTTTTCTTAGGGAATTTGAATGTCTTAGGATGGGCATTCGAATGCCCTACAAGGTTTTGCATTTTGAGTGAAAATTTGCCTAAAGCATTCGAATGCCATTGGTCGAGTACGGAATGCTCATTTTGGAAATTCAAAAAATATGCCAGTTGAACATGAAACTTCATTTTAAAAGTGGTGATTCTTTACCAAAAACATGTTTGATCATAAAAGGAGTGTTTCTAACACCGAATAAGACTTATAAATTTTCATTCAATCTCTAAAAGAATCTTTTTTCTTCTTCCACTTTTATTTTCTGGTTTAAGGTTCATGTGAAATTTTAATGTGCAAATTTGAATTTATTCGATTGGTATTATATCCCGCGGATAACTTTTTTATGAGTCTATTTGCACCATAATGAAAAAATTATTATCCTAAAATAAGCTTAAGTATCTAATTTGTCCACAAGGAATTTCCTATCCTCATTTTATAAATATAAAGAGACGAATTCACGAAGTGCGGCAAATTACACTACGTCAAAACTAGTCTTAGACAATTTTTTTATAGCATTTCTCAAATGTTGTTAAAAATAACAAAGGCAACACTTTGACAACATTTTGCATATTACTGTTATATATTATAATGACCAATAATTATAGCATTTTTAACATTTTTAGAAGCATTTGACATGTGCTGTTATAAATCTTATCATATAAAAATACTTTTGGTAGCACTTATAATTGCTATCATTGAGATCTTTTGCAGCGAATGAAAAATGCATGCAAAAGGTCATGAAAAACTGTTATAAAGTAGAAATAACAGCATTTTGATAAGTGTTATTGTACATATGTAAAAATGCTACTAAAGACATAAGGCTGCTGCCACATATACAACACGTGAATACATACTGTCTTATCTTATAGCAACAGTTTTTTTAATTTTCATAGCACTTCAAAATGCTGTTATATGTCAAATTTGGCGTTGTGTTAATAATCTATATAATTATATATAGAGTATAAATATAAATTAACTCAAATGCAACAAAAGATGCTTTATCTTTAAATAAAGATAACGTGATATAATTGTTAGTTCTCTAAAAGTTTTTATAGTTTGAAAATATTGTACATTTTTTTATTATTAATACTACAAATATATCTTTTTAAGGAAGAAAAATATATATATTCAAATGCAAATGAAATGAAAGATCAATATGCATATTTTATTATGTAGTTTCTATTTTAATTAAATAAATTAACTTTATAAATGACACATAATTTCAAAAAAAAATTATTTTATTCAATTTCAAAAAATAATAATAAAATCTTAAATTTAATTCATTAATAATATATATAAATATAAATCATAAATTACCCATAAACCAATTTTAACAATAAAAATTTTAAATAGTAGATAAATACTCTATTCCATCTACAAGCTATAAAAATATATATAAAAAATAAAGCAATTACTCACTTGAATATTTTGGAAAGAAGAAAGTGGTCTAACTCTTTCTGTGGCTTTTTTTCTTCTTCTTTTATTTGTTGTTTCTCTTATTGGTTCTTACTTTTTGTTAAATATGTTATATGGTAATTTTTATTAGATAGAAAAGGGGAAGCAACCTCTCAAATGAGATAGAAAAAGACAATTTTTAGCATATAAAATATCTTTCACTTTTTGCTATTTTGTTGTTTTCTAAAGTTTTGGTAGGTCTCTTTCAAAAATAAAAGAAGTTTTGGTGGTTCCCTTAATAAGAAAATTAATTATTAAAACTTTATTTTATTTATATTTACATATTGTACCTTATTATTTTAAAAAGTAATCACTTTTTGTTGCAATCATACCTTTGTTTTTTAAAATATTTATAAAACTATCATATATTGTATATTTTTTTTCAAACAAAATACAAAAGAACTAAAATATTAACTATTTTTGTAACATAAACTTAGGGACTTTAGGATCTAAGTGGGGCAATTGCCCCAACCCTGGATCGATCCCTGGATAAATAGTGAATACCAACATGTATATGGTAATACGGTTCCTCAAATTGAGTTTCTGATATCGCAGTTTATGGCTGCCCCATCATATTTATGATAAATTCCTGAGTCAGCCGGCCTAGACAGCAAAAACAGCATGAAAGGTTTGAGAATAACACGGCAATTCTGCTATGCAAGCATGTATGGTGAAACATGCAATTGGCATAAAGGCAAATCACAAATGATCAGCTCGGGCGACGCTTGCTTCTTGCTTCACCAGACTAGACTACTCAATAAAACTAAAGAGAGGCGTACACGTAAAATGTAAGAGAAAAAGGCAATTATTCTCCTCACGAGTGGAAGAAGAAATTTAAATTACGATCGTGGACGTGTTTTTAATTGGATCCCATTTATCACGATTATAAACGTAATGAATGTTATTACGATAATTAATATTAATCGTGAATATCGATGATGAAAAAAATTGAAATCGCAAAATAACGATCATAAATCACATTATAATTGTTATTTAAATCCTTAGAAAAGATGTGGAAACCAAAAATAAATATAGTATCAGATCAAAAGCCATTGTCTCTTTCCTTTAGAGCTCCATGATAGAAGATATAGTTGGTCAGGCCGAAATGATCATAGTCGTGTCTGAGTGGAAAAAGTAGAAAAGGAAAAGGCAATAATGAAACATCCCAAATACATTTTCATTTTTTCTTTTCAATTGCTAACATTAATGGGGATCAGTTGGTGGTAGTCGCGTGGATAGCACACTCCCTTGGTTTATTTAATATTATCTCATTCCCACGACTCAGTGCTCTCCCATTCAGCAATCCATTAATTTTGGGTTCTCTTTTAAATGGATTCTAAGAAGATTTAGTAATTTGTATACGTGTGTTATGTTTGGTATTTTTTTTTTATTAATTATGTAAATATAAATATAAATTATTAAATGTATCAAAATTATAAATACGAATATAATACATATATTAAACGAATTATATCATACTTATTATATTATTTTTGTGTTCATTAAATATTTTATATTCATATCGTATTTTCGCGTTTAAAATTATTAAATCTAATTCTGGGCCCTCTATGTAGGAGAAGATCTTTTGGGTTTCAATAATCAGATAACTTTAGCGTCTAATTGGATTTTGCTAAAGACAGCATCAATAAAAAACTATATTTTAGATAATCAAAGTGTATTGTTATAGGTGCTTTGGTCATATTTATAATTTTATACCTATGAGCTTAATCTCTGTATATGGTAGCTTTCTTGAAAGGATCAGTTGGACTTTGAAAAGCAGGTGGTTTCCAAACGCTTAAAAAGAGAGAGAGAGAGAGAGAGAGAAAACATGGTTCCATACGATTTGGAAATATTTATTTCCCTTATATATTCTCAATATTACATTATTATAGACATATACTATGGGTTTTGGACAGATGAAAACAGCTCTTCTGGTAAATAATTGCATTCAAAATGAGCTTTAATTTGCGTGGCTCGAATCCTTGAACTGCATAGTGTCTTACAAATTTGTCACACATTCAAAATTAATTGAGAGAAAACAAATGATTTGTTGATTTTTGACTCTCGGTACCAATTGTAGTTTTGTGCTACAGTACCGATTTGCTACAGTAACTTTATCTCGGGATGCTACAGTAACTTCCGAAAAACAACTCTTTTATTAATATGAGAAAAGACCAAATATACACTAGACACACTCTTTTAATATGCACTCACAACTTCACTCTTTTTCTTCCTTTTTCTCTCTACTCACCACACACCTATCACACAACACACATCTCTATTTATAGCTCTTCAAGTTGGTGTTGTAGCCAACTTAGAATTCTCTAGATAGCTAAGACTTTGATTATTCAATGAAGAAAACTGAAGAGATTTCTGGAACTAGAAGACTAAGGAGAAATTCTAAAGAAAAATCTAGAGAAAGAACAAAGAAGAGAAATCTAGAAAACTTGAGTAGAAGAAAGATAGAGATGATTCTAGAGATAAGAGAGAGGAGTTGGTGTAACTTTCAACACTCCCCCTCAACGACTACTCTCTCTTGATGCTCGCTTTGGTAGTCATGCCAAGTTGTCTTCTGAACTCATCGAATTTTGCACCGCTAAGTCCCTTGGTAAACAAGTCAGCTACTTGTTCTTCAGTCTTGATGTATTTCAGTTCAACATCCCGTTGAAGTACTTTTTCACGTATAAAGTGATAATGTATTTCTACGTGCTTGGTTCTGGCACGAAAGACTGGATTTTCAGCTAAGCTTATTGCTGACTGATTATCACAATAGAGTTGTACTGGAGAGTCAATCGGTTGGTGCAGGTCCTTTAACAGCTGTATCAACCACGTGCTTTCTTGTGCTGCCATAGCTGCTGCTCTATATTCTGCTTCTGTAGTTGACAATGATACCGTAGGTTGTCTTTTGCTACACCAAGAGATTATGCCGGATCCAAGGCTAAACATGTAGCCAGTTGTTGATCGTCTTGTATCATGATCTCCACCATAATCGGCATCACAATATCCTATAACTTGGCACGGAACTCCCTTTTTGTATAGAAGTCCAAAATCAATAGTTCCTTTTACGTACCTCAAGATTCGTCGAACCGCATCTAAGTGAGGTTTCCTTGGTTTCTCCATGAATCGGCTAGCTACTCCAACAGCGAATGCAATGTCGGGTCTTGTTAATGTAAGGTAGATTAGACTACCCACTAGTTGCCTATAACTTGTTGAGTCTTCCAATTCTTTGCCTTCTTCACTACAGAGTCTTGCATTGGCTTCCATAGGCGTAGATATCGACTTGCAATCAGTCATCCTGAATTTGTGTATAAGATCTTTTGCATACTTGTGTTGACATAAGAATATTCCTTCTTTGGTACGGATTACTTCTAGCCCAAGAAAGTGATTCAGCTCTCCAAGCTCTTTCATTTGAAAACGTACTGAGAGATTGCTTCTAGTTTGTTTGATTTCTTCTTCGTTGTCTCCGGTGATGATTAGATCATCCACGTAAACCAAGACTATTGC
This sequence comes from Fremontodendron californicum, assembly GCA_030761205.1. Lineage (NCBI taxonomy): Eukaryota > Viridiplantae > Streptophyta > Magnoliopsida > Malvales > Malvaceae > Fremontodendron > Fremontodendron californicum. The sequence goes on from JAULJL010000026.1 coordinate 14,071,341, forward strand.
CAACTTACCTCCTTTTTCTTTCACGAACAAGTTCGAATCTGCTGATGCAACTGAGTAACCACTTTGTATTAGGAATTCGGCAATTTTACCGTACCATGCTCTCGGTGCTTGTTTTAATCCGTAGAGTGCCTTTTTCAACTTACACACATAATCCGGATGAACTTTACTTGTGAATCCTTCAGGCTGCTCCATATAGATCTCTCGATCTAGCTCTCCGTGTAAGAAGGCATTTTTCACATCCATTTGCCATAACTTCCAAGATTCGCTTGCTGCAAGGGCAAGTAATACTCGTACTGTTGTAATCTTTGCAACCGGACTAAAGGTCTCATCATAGTCCACCCCATACTTTTGAGAGAATCCGCGAGCCACCAATCGAGCCTTATACCTTTCTATCGATCCATCGGGTCGAGTCTTTATTTTATAAACCCATTTACATGAGATGGGTTCAATCTTCTTCGGCTTTGGCACCAACTCCCATGTCTCGTTTTGTTTCAGGGCTTGAACTTCTTCTTCCATGGCTTTTCTCCACTCCAATTTCTCAGATGCCTCTTCATAAGTTGTTGGCTCTATTTCTTCAATTAGAGCAGCATTAGCATACTTAAGATTTGGTTTGCGTTGTCGTGATGACCTGCGCAGAAGTGGCTGAGAATCTCTTTCATCGAACTCATTTTCTCGAAATGACTTTTCCTCATCAAGGGCCTTTTCTGAATACTCGTCACTTGGTTGAGTCTTTTCAAGCTCAATTTGTTCTTCCATATTTTCTTGAAGTTTTTCTTCAATTTCTTTTGAGTCTGGCAACAGAACTGCTTGTGGTGACCACCATGACGAAGCTTCATCGAACACAACATTTCTGGATACATAGCATCTGCCACTTGTTGGATCACAACATCTCCACCCTTTTCTTTGGTCGTCATATCCCACAAATATGCAACGAATTGCCTTTTTGTCGAATTTGCTGCGTAGATGATCTGGTACAAATACATAACATACGCAACCAAATACTCGAAAGTGACTCACCGTGGGTTTGATGTTCCATAGTTTCTCAAAGGGTGAGATAAAACCAAGCTTTGTTTGTGGAAGCCTATTAGTCACATGAGCTGCAGTCTTCATGCATTCTGCCCAAAAACGAGGTGGCACATTCTTCGCATGTAACATGCTTCGACATATCTCAGCCAAATGTCGATTCTTTCTCTCGGCAACTCCATTTTGTTGTGGAGTGTTCGGACATGTCAATTGTCGGCGTATCTTGTATTCCTGTAAGAATTCTGAAAACTCCTTGGATGTGTATTCTCCCCCGTTATCTGTGCGTAGGCATTGTATCTTTCGGCCTACTTCTTTTTCCACCTTTTCTTTGAACTCTATAAATTTAGTAAGTGCCTCTGATTTTTCTTTCATAAAATCAATCCAGACGTACCTTGAAAAATCATCAATGAAAGTTATCATGTATTGGCAGCCACTGACAGAAGGTTGTTTTATCTTCCCGAACACGTCTGAGTGAATTAGCTGAAGAGGCTCCTTAGCTCTAAACTTTGACTCCTTGTATGGCAGCTGATGAGCTTTCCCATATTGGCACCCGGCACATACTGTGTCCTCTTGAATGTCTAATTGAGGAAGACCTTTGAGCATAGACTTTTTCATCATTACCTTTAACTTGAGATAACTCACGTGCCCAAGCCTTGCATGCCACAAGTCAGCTGTTTCATTCTTTCTTGTCTTGTCCACATATGCAGTCTGAGCGGACATAACGTAGACTGACTCCAGACGCTTCCCTTCCATTATTGGTGTACTTGTTGGCTTTAAGTTTGGATATACTTTCACATCATTTGGACCAAACACGACATAATTTCCTGAGGCAGTGAGTTGTGAAACCGATATCAGATTTTTCTTCATACCTGGCACATGGAATACGTTTTGCAGCTCGATTTGGTGTGGACTAAATCGTGGCACAATAGTTGTTTGGCCGATGTGAGTAATAGGTAACCTTGAATTATTTGCAGTTACCACAACTCGTTCTCCTTTGTATGTTGAGGTATTAGTCAACTTCTCCTTATCTCCAGTCATGTGATTTGAGCATCCAGAATCAACTATCCAATCATTATTATAGTCGATTAATTTACTCACCGATGCGAGTGAACATTCTTCTTCTGACTCGATGATGCAAGCAGCTGCAAGTTCTTCGCATTCTTCAATAGCAATAGATGCTTGAAAATCCCACTCTTCTTCGCTATTATTCTCTTCTCGTGACGAGGTTGCCGCGTTGCCTTGGACTTGCTTAAACCGACAGTCTCGAGCAAAGTGACCAGATTTTCCACAGTTGTAACACTGATTGTTTTGACGACAATACCTATTTTCATTTTTGTCTCTTTCTCGAACATGCTGGGCTCCCTCTTGCCGAAAGCTCCTTCCCCCTTGCTTTGACCATGTTTCTTGCCTTCGAAATTTATTTTCTTCCACGCCTGGCTTTGTAGCAACTTTGCTTCTTTTATTAAAGCCTCTTTTATTACTAAAGAGTGCTTTCTCGTCATCTTTTATCGAGACTTTAGACATTTGTTTATCTAAAGTCTCTTGATTGGCTAGGATATTTTCCAACTCAGTTAAAGTTGGTTCTTTGCTCCAACCACGGGTTGCAGTAACAATCCCGTTGTATTCAGGTCGCAAGCCATGGATGATAATTCTTCTCATCCTCGTTTCGGTAATAGCATTTTCTGGATCTAATTTTGAAATTTCCTCACAAAGAGTTTTAAATTTAGAGAAATATTCGCTTACCGACATATTTTGCTGCGAGATTGACAGGAGTTCATTCTCCAATTGTTGGAGCCTAGCATCATTTTTCCTTGCGAACAGCATTGTGAGTGTGTCCCAGGCTTCCTTCGGTGTCTTTGCATCCTTGATGCGTTGTAATAAACCATCCTCAATGGTGACTGATAACACGTACATGGCTTTACCGGCTTTGATCTTCCATTTTCTTAGTTCTCCGGCATCAGTTGGTGGTGTTGAAGCTTCACCGTTAACAATATCCCATAAATCTTGCCCGAGCATGTAATATTGCATCCGGATGCTCCACGTATTGTAATTGTTTTCATTGAGCTTCTCGATGTTGCTAGCGGAATTAGAAATATCTGCCATAGTGTTTTGAGAGTACCCTGCACTTACCTCAAATTTAATTTCACAGTCCCTGACCGTGTACCGGCAGAATTTCCACGTCTCCACGAACTACGATCCTCGATCGTCTTGGTATCGGACCAATAATCTTCACAGTCCCAGACCGTCTTTCTCCGATATGCGTACTCCGGTCCCTGACCGTCTAGCTCTGATACCACTTTGTTGATTTTTGACTCTCGGTACCAATTGTAGTTTTGTGCTACAGTACCGATTTGCTACAGTAACTTTATCTCGGGATGCTACAGTAACTTTATCTCGGGATGCTACAGTAACTTCCGAAAAACAACTCTTTTATTAATATGAGAAAAGACCAAATATACACTAGACACACTCTTTTAATATGCACTCACAACTTCACTCTTTTTCTTCCTTTTTCTCTCTACTCACCACACACATATCACACAACACACATCTCTATTTATAGCTCTTCAAGTTGGTGTTGTAGCCAACTTAGAATTCTCTAGATAGCTAAGACTTTGATTATTCAATGAAGAAAACTGAAGAGATTTCTGGAACTAGAAGACTAAGGAGAAATTCTAAAGAAAAATCTAGAGAAAGAACAAAGAAGAGAAATCTAGAAAACTTGAGTAGAAGAAAGATAGAGATGATTCTAGAGATAAGAGAGAGGAGTTGGTGTAACTTTCAACATGATTAGACCGAATGAATTGAGTTGAGTTTAAATAGGATTAATTCATATCATGTTTAAATCATTTTCCATTATAATATACAGTGTCCAACCCATAGTTTTAAATGCGGTTGTTACGTAGTATAACGATCGCGACATAATGAAAATTATAATTTTCGCATTGTATTTTACCCGTTATACATATGAGATATTGAATGACAATCGTAACACTACGGCTATGTTATGTAATGTCGCGATAGACAAAATAAACCCGGCGTCACGGTGTAGTATAACGAATTTTCTCCTCCTTTAACAAAAATAAGCTATTTTTTAAATAATAAGTGGGTTTTAGTATCATAAAAACAATATTTGTTCAACAATATTATATTATTTATAAAATTAAAATTTTTTATTTTTATAAATCAAATAAAATTTATATAAAATCATTATGAATATTAGAATAATAGAATATAATACTAAAATATAAATAAATTACTTTTGAAAAAAATTTGACTTTTGAACAAAAATTAATGTTCCCGACAATCGCAACATGTAATGTAACATCTGTAATACTTGCAACTATATCCGCGACGAAATCCGTAGAAAGAGACTCAATGCAGATCAAGAATGGAGCAGGCACTCCATAGACCAACCTGATTGAAAATCACATTTCCTATGGAGTAGAGTAAAAAAGAATATATATATATATATAACCGAAGACATTGAAAAATTTGAAACGCTTAGTACTTTGTTTTTGTCGTGTTCATCAGTAGTCATGCTTTATCCATGAATTTGTTTCCGGTATGTAACTGCATGCCTTGAGTTACATCTCTTTTGGGATATGATTATTAAAAGTTTCATATCTCCTTAACTTATCAACAGATATAGACTACCGACCAGAACCTCCATTTTTCTACTTCTATGCTTTCAGTTTAAGGTCCCATTGTTATAGACACAATTTTTAAAATTAAAAGTTACGTTTTATTGTAAACGCAATGTTAAATGAGTAAATTTTTTTTTTTTAATTTTTGCGATTAAAATTATGGTTTGACAACCCAAATAAAAATTAAGAAAATGAAAATTTTGTGGTTTAAAAATTGGCTTTGGATGAAATGACTTTATTATTCTCACATCTCTAAGTTTTTATTATTTTAAACATTTTTTTTTTTACATTTCAAATCCTTACAATATTTTTTCATAGCAAATGCTAAATATTTGAAAGTTTTTAAACTATATTTTTTCACCATACTTTTTAAACACAACGATTTTGCAGTCCAAATTTTTTCTAACCCGCTAAACTAGTCCTAAGTTCTTTTATATACATCCCTTTACGTCTTTAGATTTGTTATAACCTTTTCTGTTTTCTTTTGTTTTTGGGGGCCGGGGGGGGGGGGCTTTTCAAACAATTTGAAGCTAACAATTTTGATCAGAAGCAATATATACCCCATCCCAGGGATGTAGAATTTGGCAGCAAAAAGTACTACTAATTGGGGTAGTGGCCATACAAAATTTGAAGAGTCGAGTCTGAGTCCATTGTAGAAGTGATTCACTGGGCGGCAGAGCTTCCATTTTGTCAGGTCAAAATTCAGCTTGATAGGCTCTTCTTTAAAGATTTTTCCAACACCTGCATAGAGATAATAGTAATGGGGTGAGCAGGAATTGAAAATGGTGTGGTTACAGTACATAGTTGATATCAAATCATGATACCCCCCACCAATTGAACTTCCATACAAGAAATTAATGTTTCTTCTTTCCCCTCAAATTTAAAACTTTTAATTAAATATTTTATATCATCTTATTTCTTATCTACTATATAGGTTCATTTTGTTGTAATTTAACAATCTTTGGTGTATATGCCTCGATTGGTATCAGACCAGGCAGTCCGCTGAAAATAAGGAATTTTTCTGCTCTTTTTATCCTTTATTATATCCTTCTTAATTTTCCTTAAAAAATCCCTTAATTCATAGTATAAAGGATATTCCAAGAATGTAAGGTTAATATATAATAAGCGCACAGGAGAATTCTTGTTTCTTTGATATTAAATGTCTAAACCATACACTTGTTTGGCAGATGACAATTTTTTAGGCACATCTACTTACAAAAATTTAGTTTCTAATTAGCTATATAGGACAGCTATTCAATTTTTTTTTTTTTTTTGTGAAATATTAGTACTTAATTTGTTCATGAGTGCTTATCATACCCCACATTTGCCTCCTTCACAGTGAACGTTTCCCTCAATAAATACCCTTCTAGGGGAGCGTGTGTCCTCCAGACTTCTCCACCTTTCCTTCACTAAATTTCCTTTCATTTTCTAACAACATTTCTCTTGCCATTTTCCATTCCTTAATTTCTCATGGAGACCACCAATGGAACATCTTTCAATAACCAGAAGTTCACCAATATCCCAGCAGTACTGAATGATGTCGAGCAACAAACAAGCATGGAACTTGAAGCAACAGATGATGAGTTCAACTACTCAAAACGATCACAATGGCTACGAGCTGCAGTCCTAGGAGCGAACGATGGGCTTGTCTCCACTGCATCACTTATGATGGGTGTTGGTGCAGTAAAACAAGACATTAAGGTCATGATATTAACCGGTTTTGCAGGTCTAGTAGCTGGGGCTTGCAGCATGGCCATAGGTGAGTTTGTTTCTGTATACTCACAGTTAGATATAGAGGTGGCCCAGATTAAAAGAGACAAGCAAAGAGATGAAAATAGAGAAACAGAAGAAGATAAAAAAGAAAAAGAAGGAGAAAAGGAGTCTTTACCAAACCCTTTACAAGCAGCTGCAGCCTCAGCCCTTTCGTTTTCAGTGGGGGCAATGGTGCCATTGTTAGCTGCATCTTTTATAAAGGAGTATAAGGTTAGGTTAGGCGTAGTGATTGGTGCAGTGAGCTTGGCTTTGCTGGTGTTCGGATGGTTGGGAGCTGTGTTAGGGAAAGCACCAATCGTGAGGTCTGCAGTTAGGGTCTTGGTTGGAGGGTGGCTAGCTATGGCTATAACCTTTGGGTTAACCAAGTTGATTGGATCAAGTGGGCTCTGAAGTCTGAAACTTTCTTTTCACCTTGCCTTTTGGCTAATGTGAGTCATGGAACTGTAACCATGTTGTTTTTATCGTCTGATATATTTTCCTATCTTTGCTTTTTCCTGGGACGCAATATGTGCATGGGAATATAAAGAATGCTCTATGAGAATATACATAAATAGATTTGTTTTTGTAATATGTATCTCCGTCTAACTTAAATATATATTATTAATTTCTTTGTAAAAGAATGATATTGTGTAAATTTTAGATTAAATAAAGAGTTTATATTTAATGCACGGAATGTGTATACTTGTCAAGCTTAATTATGAAGTTTTTGATCATTTTAGATTTTTTTTTTTTAAATTTATATTTGATACATGTATAAATCAGTAAATCACATGAACCCACCTCAGTAAAATTAAAGTTATCTGTATTTTTGTAGGGCTTATATTTGATGCATTGATAATGTATATATTTAGTGAATCAGATGATGTCACCTAATTACAAATTTTTAAAAATAAATAAAAATATTTTATTTTTAATGAGATGATATCATCTGATTCACTGACAGTGTCAGTGTATCAAATATAAAATCTTATTTTTAAAAACTTTTAATGAAGTGGCATCATATGATTATACATTGTCAAAACATCAAATATAAACTATTTTTTTTACATATAATTTGAACTACACACAAAGAGTTTATATTTAATGCAATGAATGTGTATACTTGTCAAATTCAATTATGAACCATCTCGATCATTTTAGATTTTTTTTTTTTTTTACATGTAATTTGAACTATACACACAGAATGAAAATATAATAGTTCTCTCCCATCTCATTTTAGAAACTTATGATTTATCTCATCTCAATATTAAAATCCTAAACTTTAAAGTTTGAATTTTTCAATTTACTTTTAACTATTGAAATATTATATCTCCTTAAAAACATTATTTCTTTAGATAATGTCAATATATAATTTCTTTGTAATTCAAATTAATTGAATATTGTTGAAACATAAAGTTAGAAAATGAACTGATCACCATGTCCATATTTAAATATAATAGCCTGGTCAAGTTGATGAACATTCAAGAATAAAAAAGGAAATTAAAGAAGAGGAAAAGGAAAAGGAAAAGGAAAAGTAAATTGTCTCACAAAGACACGAAATTCGCAAGAGACAGGGTAGTAGTAAAGGGGAAGACGATGCTTTTTCTTGGTGGATTCTCACACACGATACGAAACCATTTCTAAAAGGAGCTTATCTATAGCTATATGGGGCTTTTTATATGTTAGTGGATAGTGAAGTAATAAGCGTATAATTTAGGTTTTTTTTTTTTTTTTTTAATTAATAAAAAAAATCGTAGTTTGAGATTAAGAGAAAAAGTTACAAATGTTGTGATTTAAATTCAGACTTGTTGAATATTACTTTTTAAAGATTGATGTATGAACTAATTAAGTAAACCCTTAATTTATAATTTAAAATTTTCTGTCACGCATATTTCTGTCTTATATTTTATGTTGGAAGATTAAATCAATCACCGGGAACAATGGAAAAATGCACGGCTGCTACAACACATATTTTTCTGGTTTTGTTCAGACAGATGCTAGAATAAGAATTTAAATAACGGTTGCAACGCGATGTTACAATCGTTATTTTGCGGTTTTGGTTTTTTCTACCTCCGATATTCATAGCAATTGACCGCTATAGCATTCGTTACGTCCGCAATTGCAATAAATACGACGTGACTGAAAACACGTCGACGATTGCAAAGTAAATCCCGGCTAGAATTGCACTGGGTATGATCCTTGAGCCAGTCTGAGTTATTTGCGGACCTCAATTTTATGTAAAACTCGCAGTTAGTCAGGTATTGCTATCTGCTCTATCTGGCCTTTACATGCACTTGCAGAGACACAATGACACAAATATGATATTGGATAACCTCATATTATCAAGCATATGGAATATAGAATTTATTACATGCTGTATTGATGTGTGAATGTGTTGTACCTATGCTAATGTTTTAACCTTAAGAGGCTAATGATGACTGGTTTGAAGGATTATAAGTTTAACCCAAAGAAGGAATTATAACTGATCGAGATGGTCGAAGATCAATACAATTGAAGAGAACATTAGAAGTAGAGGTGGCAAAATGAACCCGAACCCGAAAACCCGCCCAGGAAAACCCGAACCCGAACCCGCCCAAACCCGATTTGATCAAAAAGTCAAAAACCCGAACCCGAAAAAGCCCGAACCCGAATGGGCCCGAACCCGAATGGACCCGAACCCGAATGGGCCCGAACCCGAATGAGCCCGAACCCGAATGAGCCCGAACCCGAATGGACCCGAACCCGAGACCGGCCCGAACCCGAACCCGAATTTAATACTAAAAATAAAAATAAACAAATTGCAATTATTTTTTTTTTACAAAGCAATAACTTTAATTATTAATTTTATTCTAATTTTTTTAATAATTTAATTAAAATTTAAAATTTAATATATTATATATATATATGATGAAATAATAATTTTATCAAAAAGTAAATTATATTTTGTACTTATAAGTTATAATTTTAACGTCTCATATCATGATGAATTTACAATCTAAATATTTTAAATTCTTGAAAATTTTAAAGATGTGAAAAAAATTTGACAATAATTCAATTAATCTATAAGGGTAAAAAAATTGACAATAATTCAATTATTTTGGCCTTTTGGGTTATATTTAGACCTGCTCACGGGCCGGGCCTGGGCAGGATATTTTGTGTTCCGGGCCGGCCCGGCCCGGAACAGTAATTTTTATTATAATATTATTTTATTTAATTTTAATTATAAAAAAATATAAAAAAATAAAAAAATTATTTTTTTATTCCAATGAACAGTGTTTCGGGCCTAAACGGGCGGGCCGGGCCGACCCAGGGCCAGGCCTGGGCAGAGAAAATAAAAAAAAAACTGGGCCGCGGCCCGGCCCGGCCCATAAGCAGCTCTAGTTATACTTATGCGGTTAGGTTAGGGTGGGTTTAATTGGATTATGGCTTTCATGTGATTTTATTTTAGCGGGTGGATTTAATGGGGTTTTGGGTTTTATGGCCTTTTGGTTTTGGGTATATTTATTATATATTAATAAATAATCATATTAATTATATATTTATTACGTATAATTTAAATATAAATTATATTTTTTAGTACTACTTTATAATTTATACTTTATACTGATGAAAAAAATATAAGTACTCGATATATATATATATATATATATCTTGACTATAAGCATAAATTTTTTGCATTTTATAAGTATATAAACGAATAGATGAAGGCCAGGATTTATTTTTAAAAGTTTTTTATTTTATAGTGAATATAAATTATAATGTATTTATATTTTGAAATTCGAGCTCATCAAATCAATTATTTTAAATATCAATATATTAATTTATAATATATCATATTTTTTATAATAAATTATTTCAAAATTTGATTTTATATAACAAATTAATTTCTTATTCTTTTGGTGCAAACAAATATTAATTTTAAAAAATAAATATAATTAAAAATATCATATAATAGCAAAAGTATAAAAATAAAAATAATAATAATAATAAATTAATAATTTGTTTTTAGATATAAATATTTAAATTACGTAAAAATGATTACATCTAATATAAAATAAAATAATGTAAAACATACCCGTACCCAGATCGAACCCGAACCCAGACCGAACCCGAACCCGAATGGGTCCGAACCCGAATGAGCCCGAACCCGAATGGGCCCGAACCCGAATGGGCCCGAACCCGAATGAGCCCGAACCCGAATGGACCCGAACCCGAATGAGCCCGAACCCGGATGGACCCGAACCCGAATGAGCCCGAACCCGAATGAACCCGACCCGAACCCGCCCGAACCCGCCCAATTGCCACCTCTAATTAGAATATTAGTATGAAGTCCAAGAAAGCTTTTCGAGTGTCCTTTCCAAGTTTTAATCTACCTTGAGAGTCAAAAGTAGGACTGATTTTTGCATCATCCTTGATTGATTTCAGTCAAATTGTTTTGTTAGGTATTTTCTTTCTAGGGTTAGAAGAGATAGGAATACAAATTAAATTCAACAGAATTGCCTATACTTCTAAGCTTTACTGTCTTAATTAACTCCAATAATGAAAATTTCTATTGTAGGACAAATATATATGGTCAAGCAGTTTATTCTCCAATCTAGAGAACGGTGCTGATGCTCTTCGATGGGGAGGAATGGTTTACCCTAAACACAAAAGTTTAGTTAAAAATGGTGACGTTCACAAATAGTTAAATTTTTTTAATTTATTTGAAATTTAACATGTTATATAAATAGAGCTTGAAATACAATGATCAAATTAAACAAATATATATTATATAAAAAATAAAAAAACGTGTTTTACACTAATATAAAATGCATCCCTCCTTATATATATATATATATATATAAAAGAGCAAGGCAAAATAAGATCTAAATCCAAGCCTAACAAGCAAAAGACGCCTCAGATTATGTTGAGGAAGAGCATTTAACAGATCAAGATATTAATTATCGAAATAAAGCTATTCTAAAAGAAGCTAAGAAGATTTGGAGGTTGGTAAATTATTGGGTTTGTCTGCACTAGAAGATGATGAGGCTACCATTATCCAGAAAATTGCAAATTTGGAAAGACAAGTACGGGAGGAAATTAATGGGGGCTTGATTTTCTTTGAACTCACCAACAAGTGCTATTTCTCCCGTTTTTTTATTGAACTATGTTTTTTCATACACTTACTAGAAGAAAGATGTTAATGGGGGTGATTTATTTATTTTGAGAGAAAATAATACTGCATTCATTCATGAATTAAGTTTGCATCTGCTGATAGAATAAGTTGGATGACATGTAGCTCTTCGTTTCTATTGCTCCAAACTGCAATCAGAAACTGCTGAAAACGTTGCTGGTTTAAGTCTTGTAAGTGACTTGCAAAAACCATGCTGTTGTCTCTAGCTGCCTGCTCATTGCTACCAGAATCCCATTGAAAATCTAGATGTTTCCACACCTCTGCTGCAAGTCAGTAGTCTTTCAATGCATGACAAACTCTTTCAGCCGATTGTCGTCCACATCGAAAACAATGTCGTTTCCACCTGAATTTTCCGCTCTGCAAGATTTACCATGACTGGTAAAATTCCATGACTAGCTCTCCAAAAAAAAAAAAAAAAACTTTAATCTTGCTTGGTATCTCAGCTGTCCAAAATCCAAATTCTCTGCCATGCCGATTTGTTGCTTACTGTACCCTGTATGGTTGTCGCAGCCTCTTCTGCTCCTTGTTCACTCTCATACAGCAATCTGTACCCACTCCTCAGTGTATACCCCTTTGCTGTCATAGTGCCAGACCCATAGTTCTAAATCACGGTCCGAATTTCGTCGCGGATGGGATTGCGGGTGTTGCGGACATTACGTAACGCGTCGCGGTTATCGTGGAAGTGAATTTGATAGTGTTTCAAGGAATTTCATAGTATAGATAACCGCAGAAGTGAATTTGATAGTATTTCAAGGAATTTCATAGTATAGCGGATGTTATGTAAGAATAAAATACGATGGGGTGTCTTAATTTCCGTTACGTTACGGCCGTTACGTCCAGACCAGTACATCGGCCAAACCTAATCGACTAACCGGTTAGGTGTTGATCGCATCTGCTTCATCTGTTCAAACGTTTCTTGAATAAGCTGCCATCTCCATTGCATCGTACTTCCATCTATAAGGTCATTCACAAAGCCATTCTCGTCCCATGCCCCTCTCGGAGACTGAGGCATGAAAGACACTGAAAAATAACAATTTATCTTTCCAAATCCAAATGGATTTGCCATTTCCAATCCTCCACCGCACCCCTTGCTGAAGAACATCCTTGGACTCCCATATGCTTCTCCAAGTAAGACATGGATTTTTCCCAAGTCTGGACTCCAGGAAAAAGACCCCTGAGAAATATTTAGCTTGTGAAACCTGATGAGCCAAAGTGCTTGTATTTTTAAGCAACCTCCAGCCTTGCGTACTCAGAAGCGCCTTGTTAAAACTCACCATGTCCCTGAAGCCCATTCCTCCTGCATATTTTGAGATGCACAATTTCTTCCAACTTAGCCAATGAATGCCCTTTTTCTCTTTATCATGTTTTCCACCAGTGAGTACTAATCATACTGTTAATCTCATTTCACAAAGAATTTGGCAACAAGAAGCAACTCATTGTGAAAGTTGGAATAGCTTGGATTATAGATTTGATGAGAACTTCCTTTCGACCATGTGATAGAGCTCTTGGACTCCATCAATTCATTCTTGAACTGATTCTTTCTTTCAGTTATAAAGGCACGTTTTCGATCTCTCCTAAATCCTAAGCTCTAACCACGGAAGGCAGTCCTAAGTATTTCCCTGGATTGGTTGTGGCTTGGACTCCGAGCAAGTCTTTAATATCCGCCCCTTTCGCATTTCTCGAGTTTTTCTACTAAAGAACAAATTTGACTTATCAAAATTGATCTTCTTGCCAAAACCTTTATTTTTATTTATTTTATTCAAGGAAGAGTGGACTTTTGTGCTATGCCTTCAACTGCTAGTGCAATAGGAGACATGGGTTTTCTTTTCTGGAGGTCAAAGTGCCTTTGTCTTGTTTTGGAAATTCTGGTTGGCTTTAATTATATCTTCCTCCCTTGAATTTTTCAGTTGTTTGAAGATAGTTTCTTCCAAACAAGATATGTTTTGGGTTTTGTTCGTTGCTATTTATGGTACCTGGCTCTGTTTCTCTTTGCAAATTTCAATCTTGCTAACTCATGTGCTGCTCTTTAAGTATGCGAATAAATGTTGCTTGGAGTTTCTTAGTTCACTTCTTACTTGAAGCACAAGTTTTGATCTTGGCTTTATGTTGTTTTGGAATTGGAAACGCACTCTTTGGTTTTCCGCAACGCTTTCCTGACGACTGTTTTAAGGTGGGGTTTACTTGTGTTTGATATAAGACAGCCTGAGATGCAATACTTGGAAGCTTTGGATGGTTTCAAGATGAGTTTGATGGAGAAATTCATTGGTTCTACCCTCTTTCTAGAATATCAAAGCAAAACTGTTTGTTGTCTTGGCGGCCACATGGCCATGGCAATCAGAAATTTAAATTGTGGTGGTAGATGTGTTTCGGTCTTGTCGTATTTATCTGGTTTGGTGAAGAAAAGAATCAAGATCGTAAAATAATCAGTGATAAAAAAATCAGATCAGTCGATCAGATCGGTTGAATTATAAACTAACAGTTTATCCGGTCTGGTGTATATAAAAAACAAAATATTTAGTGAACCGGTAAAAAACCGGTTCAATCGATTAAAAACTGGATTAAATCAATAAAAAATAGATTTTTTATTAAAAAATTATTTATAAATGATAAAATTTGAACCTTTAACCTATTAATCAAATAGTAAAAATTATATCATTAAGCCAAACATATATTTTTTATTAACTGATGACTATATTTAATATTAAAATATATTTTTAATATTTATTTTATTTTTAAATTGAACAATTCGGTTGAATCAATGATCTAGAGGTCATACCGATTTGACTTTCGATTCTATTTTTTTAATATTGAAAATAAGAATAGTAATATCAGGTTGCGACTGTTATTTAAATACATGATGGTAACATGAGGCAAATTTATCAAAATATTGTTAATTTTTTTTTATCAAAATACCTATAATTCTAAATTAAATACCAAAATGCTATTAAAAAAAATATCATTGGAAGTCGCCATATGATATGGCGACTTCCCATGGTTACTTTAATTTTTTTTTTTGAAAAAGCATGAAGGGAAGTCGCCATATCATATGGCAACTTCCCCTCTAATTTTTTTTTTAAAAAAATTGAATTTTATAGGTCAGAAGTTGCCATATGATATGGCGACTTCTGACCTTTATTTTAAATTTCTTTTTTTTAAAATTTTAAAAAATTGAAACGTTGTAAAAAAAAATTAAATTTTAACCGCTTTAAATTAAAACGGATAAAAAAGAAATGAAAATTTCAAAGGCATCGGTCAATTGACCGTTGCCATCCCAACCACCCCCAATTAACCTATAAATACCCCCCTTTACCTTCATTTTTTTCACACAAATTATCTTCTCTTCCTCTTATTTCATACAAAAATAATTTAAAATTTTCTCTTAGTGTTGATTTCAAAATGGCTTCATCGTTATTGAGATTGCAAGATAAGCACATATCTGCGGTTATATATCAAGAGGTTAGTAAATTTTTTATCATATTTTTTTATAATTTATCATTATTAATTTTTTTAATTAATTTTTGATTAATTTTGTATTAATTTTTTGTATTAATTTTTATAAAATTATAAAATTATTATTTATAATAATAATTTTATAATTAATTATATTTCAAAGAGATTGCGTTATTATTCTTTTTATGATTTTATAATTATTTAATTTAATTAATTATGAACAGGACCCTGTTCGCGTCTTACGATCGAGGAATTTTTTTTTTTGAAGATCCGCATCCATCTATTATCGACCACTTAAAGAGTGCAGGATTTTATTATGCAAGTCAAATTCGATAATGTATGCTTCTGTCGGACTTAATTAGTGCGTTGGTTGAACGATGGAGACCCGAGACGCACACTTTTCATTTTCCGTGTGGTGAATGCACGATCACTTTAGAAGATGTTGCGCTCCAACTTGGACTACCAGTGGATGGCATGCCAGTTACAGGCGCAAGTCTCCTAGATTGGAATGAAGAGTGCCAAAATTTATTGGGCGTTGTATCTCCAGAAGAGTGTCTCAAGGGCTTAATGGTGATAAAAACGTGGCTACAGTCATTGCAAAATCTCCCCGAACACGCAAGCGAAGAAGAGGTAAAATATGTTGTCAGAGCATATATTTTACATTTGATTGGAGGAATGCTAATGCCCGACAAATCGAGTAGTCGGGTACATTTAATGTATCTTCTATTGCTTAGTGATTTAGAGCATGCAACAAATTATAGTTGGGGTTCTGCGTGTTTGACAGTTTTGTATTGAGAACTGTGCCGGGCTACAGTTTCCAACTGCCATGACATAGGTGGATGTTTACTGCTTCTGCAGTCATGGGCTTGGCATCGATTGCCATTTATTACTCCGCGCGAGAATTTTCCGCCTATATACCCCCTTGCAAGCAGGTAATAATCTTGACTATTCTTATTAATTTTGTACGAACTTATATTTTTAATAAGTCTATTAAAATTTTATATGCTTTTTAACAGGTGGAGTCATCCTAAAGATTGTAGCGATATTCCGCTCAACCTTCGAACTATAAGATCACGATTAGATCGAGAAGCATATCATAAGGTAAATATTTCAATTGTTACATTCAAATATTTTTGTATTTAATCCATATGAAACTAATAATCTATAATAATTATTTGCAGTTTGTGTGGATACCATATTTTCAAATCAAATTATTGCATGTCTTCCATCGGATACAATTAATAATTGCAATATATGGATAGCAAACACAGCATTGATATGCTTTGCATATGTAGAGTGGCATGCTACTGACAGGGTGTTGCAACAATTTGGGATGCAACAACCAATTCCGTAACCACCGGTGAACCTTGATAAGGTTCACAAGATTGATATGCGTGGGCGCCATGAAGTATTTTGGCCTACGAAGCATCGACAATGGATCGATTTGTGAAATCAACGTTCTGAACAAATTCCGACAGATATACCCGTTGTTCGTAATAATTTCAACCCATCTGCTGATTATATAAGATGGTTTAAAAATAAAGGTCGGCCTTTTGTTTGTCCACCGTCGGAGTTTGAGGATGTTAGGAGTATTCCATTTCCCGGACAGACTTCAAATCCAGTCCGTCCTACACACGAAATGGAAGTTCCTAGACCTAGCCGACAACGTGGGCGGACGCGTCAACCGGCCTCATCACATGCAGCGGAGTTCACTGCACCGAGGATGTCATTTAGTTATCCTGAACCTCAACCAGAACATGGCGTAGCATCCAGTCATCGTCATTCCGTCAGTCACCTCGAATTTGATGTTGATGAATGTTACCGACCAGAACCGCCAATTACGAGGTTAGATGACCAGCTCTTCACCCCAAGTCCAAGTTCAGCATATCTAACTACAATGTATTAGTTTGGAACCCCTACGTCAGCATTTGGTACTACATCACTTATGGGCCCATCTAGTAGTTAGGTTCCCTTTATGGGTGTTGGCTCCTCGAGCAGTGGATTTTCATTTTTTAATGCAGAACATATGGGTCCCTCTAGTAGTGCATTCCCATCGACTGACGTGGGTGAGCATGCGGGTCACATAGAACCAGAACCAATGGCGATAGGTCGAGGACGAGGTCGACAACAAATACGTCCCATTGATGAGGTTCAACGACGGGTGTAACCAGCACGCAATAGGAGAGCTCAACATTGTTGCTCAACACCACGCTATACGGGAGCTCCTCCGTAAATAATTAGAATAAACGTACTTTTTGTATAGTAATCATGTATTTTTTAGAAGATGTTTTTAATAATATACCTTTTGTATAATAATCATGTACTTTTTGTATTTTTCTTTCATTAAATGTAAAAATTAACCGTTATTTTAAAATTTTAAATGATTATTTATTAATTTTGTTATTTAAATTTTATTATTAATTTTTAAATTTATTAAAAAAATTAGTTTGGAAAACAGTATAAATTTTTTAAATTTTTTTTAGTTTTGTAAAATTAGTTTTTTAATTTATTATTTAAAATTTTAATTTTGTAAAATTAAATTTAAAAGTTAAATTTTTTTTTTACCATTTTAAAACAGTGACATACTTAAATGTATAATTAATTAATTAAAAAATTAATTAATTAATTAATTATATATAAATATATATATAATTAATTAATTAAATAATGTAAAATTAAATAATTAACTAATTATATATAAAAAATATGATTTAGACTTTTAAAATAATTTTAGAAAATTACTTTTTTTACAAAAATACTTTAATAATGTTAATTTTTAAAATTAAAAAAATACTTTAATTACAAAATTTAAAAATTTTGAAAAAAAAAGGTGTTGGGAAGTCGCCATATCATATGGCGATTCCCAACAATATAAAAAAAAAAATTTGCACTTGGAAGTCTCCATATGATATGGCGACTTCCAAGTGCAATTTTATTAATTTTACACAATTTAAAGCTCGAAAGTCATCATATCATATGGCGATTTTTCAACTGATTTTGAAATGGACGTATTTTAGTATATAATTTGAAAACGTTGATAATTTCTTTTTTTAGTAATATCTTAATAAAAAATCCGCAACTTGACTTCTAAAATGGAAGCTCTCAATTTTCTCTTTCTACTGCTTCTCACTCTTGAGTCTTGACATGAGTACTCTTTGATTGACTTTAAGAGTTCAATCAGAACCATTTCAGAAGTTTGCCAGTGTCAAAAGCTCTTTAAATTTCTTAACCCAAAAAAGTGATATGACAAACCATTCTCTCTAGGAATGTTTGAAAAACACAATTCTTTGGGAAAAAATTCCAATTTCTAGAATCTGTACTTCAATATCTTTTCACCATTTCTGCCACAAAACTTTGATACAATATCGTTGCCCCCAAATAGAAATTCCTGTTTAAGGCAATGTAAAACAGATTGTCTCACAAAGGAAAAATCATCTATTGGAATCAAATCTTAATCATGATTCATTGTCTAGTTAGCTAGAATGTGTAGATTTAACCCATTCACCCATTTTATCTTTGTTGAGGTGCTTTAGGTTGTAGAAGAATAGCTTTAGAGGGCAAGAACCTGTAAAAGAATAGCTAACAATTAAAGGGGTATCATAGTTTGGACTCAAAGACGCATTTCGATATTTAAGTTTATGAATTTTCGAGAAGGCAAGAAGGAAAATGTGGAAAATAAAAATTGTTGGAAGATAAAAAATATGACTTAAGATTACCCTTACCTCATTCTTTTTATATTTGAGATTTTGTACAACTGACAACAATTAGGACCTTCCTCCTCTGATCAGTGAATCCTACTTGCTCGATGGAACCTAATTTTGAGCATTTGGTGTAAAACATGACCCATAAAATTGTCAAGTATTATGACAATTAAACTTAAAATCTTTAGGATCTTGAACACATAATTCTCACACTTAAAAAGCGTATGTGATTGTTTGGGAAAGATGAAGAAGCCCTGATTGAATCCCTGATCTCCACAAGTAAATTGGTTTCTTTCCCTTGATCCCTCTTTCTGTTACACAATACTTTATGATAGATGGAAACTGAATGTGATTGCGTTTGAGTAACCCTCATAGATAGGGAGAGGACCAATTTAATATATCTCTATCTTTTAATTTGGAACATCCATTAAGTATCCAAATAAACGGTTAAAATTTGTTTACCATTAAAGGATAAATATTAAATTATTATTCAATAAATTAAATAACCATTATCCCGTAAATATCGAACCATTAACTTACATTAATGTCGAACCATTATCTTATATTCTCCCACTTGGTTCGATGTCCAATAACATTAACTTTAATAGCATAAACATTGTATCGTGCATAAAATAACACCATAATGTTCATCATAATTATCATATTATGATAAATCACTAAGTGCGGGTTATGGCGGTCGTATATTATTTAGGTCATATACTTCCTTTCATATACCACTACACTTGTAACTTATCATAGTAGGTACGGTACATAAGCAAAATATGTATATTCCATCATGGTCTACAATAATGTCTCGTAGAGACTTTCCTATTAACTCAAAATACAAATTATGTGCACATATTATGAGAAATAGAAAATTCATTAATGTATGTCAAAAAACACATCATTGAGCTCAGAGTATCAAAAGCACCATAAACACATTATTCATCAATACAACTAAGACCCATTCTATATATATGTTCTTTAAATGTCTTAGGTTGTAAACCCTTATTTAACGGATCTGCAATCATGGGATTAGTTTTAATGTGCTCAATAGACACTCTTTGTTTATGAACCTCCTCTTTAACGACAAAATACTTTAATTGTCAATTTTGTTTTAGAAGAATATTGCTGCAGAATTGTCACAGTAAATTTTCAGCAGCTTGTTAATGGTGTCGACTATCCCAAGCCTTGAAATAAAATTTTGCATCCATAATACATGGATTGTGGCTTCATAACATGCCACAAACTTTACTTTCATAGTGGATGAAGCAATGACAGACTGCTTAGCACTTTTTCATGATATTGTTCCTTTAGCTAATAGAAACAAATAATTAAAAGTGAACTTTCGGCTGTCAAGGTGTAAACACTTATTTTTGTTCGGGCCCCCTAAACCGGGCAAATTCTCCTTTCAACTTTTCGGAACGCGAAGAGACTTCAACCATTCTAAGATGGGTCCCCAAGACTTTGTTTCGGAGGTCATCACAAAAAGTCAACTCAAAAAAAGTCAACCTCAAAAAAGTCAACTCAAAAAGTCAACTATTGAAAAAGTCAACTCTTAGTCACAATCAAGATTCAAGGTTTAATTGAACAATGGTGAAAGAATTTTGATAATCCGAGGTCTACAACGAAAGATATAGATTTCGAAAGATGGGTTACAGAAATTCAGTGTAGGGGAATACCTAATTCGGCAAATTTGGAAAAAACTGCAAAGATGGCCCGATTCGGTAAAATTGAAGCCCTAGTTGATGAAGAATGAATAAGAAAAAATAGCCCAAGGCTGAGTTTGAAGTGGATCCCAAGGAAGAGCCGATTAGAAGAAAAAAACGAAAAAACGAGAAAATTTTCGGTATGAAAAAAAGAGAAAACTAAATCGAAGGGGAATTTGATCGTAAAAATTGGGCGTTTTTAGACCAACTCAAATTCAATATATAAAAAAGGCAATGGAAAAAGAAAATCCAAAAATTAGACCCGTTTTGAGTAAAACCGAGGTTTTGGGAGTTAAAGGGCAATCTTGGAAAATCTGAGAAAAATAGAATCCGAGTTCAAAAAATTACGAAAACCTCCAGATCTGAATTTTATATCAGATGGAAAGGATTGGAGAAAAAAAAATCCGGAATTGGAGCTCAAATGAAAAATGACAAAGTTCAGGTGCACTAATCCAAAATTTCAAGAAAAAATTTTGGGAAAATTAGGAAATGAGCTCGAAAAATTATGAAAACTTTCAGATCTCAATTTTATATTGATTTGGAGGTATTGGAAAAAAATGTCAAATTGGTGTTGATTTGAAAAATGGCAAAGTTCGGGAAGGCCTAATCCGCAATTTTAATGAAAAATCCAGGAAAAATGGAAAACGAGCTCCAAAAATTATGAAAATCTCCAGAACTGAATTTTACATTTATTTGGAGGGATTGGAGAAAGAAAATCTGGAATTAGGGTCTGTTTGCAATTAAATTAAGTTTGGGGGCCAAAATGCAATTTTACTGAAGAAACCGAAAAGGGTCATTTTACAAATTAAAAAATGAGGAAGTTGCTGGAACATTCCATGCCATTTAGTCAGCTCATGAGGAAAGGAAGGGAAGGCTGATCATTTCATCAAATGGCCAAGATTTGATAGCAATGTGACATTTTTATTGCTTGGTTAATTTCTTATGATCATGCCAAGTGACCAAGATATTTTATAAAAGGATGAGCACATTCTTAGCTAGCATTTTTAGCCAGCTCATGAAGGAAAAGCTGATTATTTCATCCAATGGCCAGGTTGAGGTTGGAAGATGACATTTTTATTTTCTTTGGCTAGTATACCTTGTGATGGATGCCACATGTCTTGGATGAAAAAAAAAGATGAGCACATACCTTAGGGGGCATTCGGCTAGCTATGAAAGAGGGGGTCTTTATTTTCATTTGGTGGGTCATTCTAAGGAGGATAGGTAGTAACTAAATTGATGTGGAGAAGAAAAATTTAAGGAAAGAAAACATGGAGAAAGGAGGAAGGCTTGGAAATTAATTTGGTAAAGCGTGGAAGGTAGCATTTCTTTCTTTCTTCTTGCATTATTTCACTTGTTCTTCATGTGATATCTCTTTTTCCATGTGAGTGACCAACCCTTTTTCTTGTGAAAATAAAGTTTTGAAGGTTTTTATCTCTTCTTTTCATCAAAAATCAAAAGAAAACAACATTTTTAATTTTTTTTCCTACCTTGGCCGAACCTACCATGATGTCTTTGTGCTTGTTCTTGCTTGTTTGGTTGTGTTCATGCTTTTTACTCATGATTTATCTATTTTCATATGATTGTGGGCTGTAAAATCATGCATTTCAACTAGGATTTTGGCTAAGATCAACCAAATGATCTCAAGCCAAAAATCCTTTTCCTCTACTAGTTGAGAGATTAATATTTTAGATTTGGTATTCTGACTTTGGGATTTTTTCTCACTACTTACCCATAGTCAAAATAAATTGATTTTTTTACCACATGCGCCATGGTATTTTTCTCATGATTTTTAGATTTTTTTATCATGGTTGAAAAAATAGATTTTGACAAAGCAGCTTTTAACTCACTGTCTTGATTTTGGTAAAATTCGGTCATAGTATCCACACTCCAAAAATTAAGCTGATTTTTTTCCTTGGAGATCAACATGTTCTAGGTCTACCCTAAGTTTTTCAGATTTTTTTGAAATTGTTTAGAAGGGCAAAAAAATAGGTTTCAAAAACTGCCAGTGAGGGTCAGATTTGTTTGTAAAGAATAATAATTTTTTGTTTTGTTAGGATACAAAAAGGGGGGTTGATTAATTTGGGACATTATTTACTGCCTTAGGTTAATTTCCAAGTCATTTCAATCATGAAATTTGATTTTATAAAAGTCGGGCCAAGGGCGGTCAACCCAGGTTTCAAAACTAGGAAAATAGAGCCTTTTAAAGGAGGGGGTTTGGCCATGAGGCCATTTTCATCCAAAAAATTCCAAACTTTTTAAAATCCGAATCCAAAGTCTTTCGATTTTGAAAATCCGATTTAAGTCTCTTCCTAAGGTATTCGGATACCTTTTTAGGTATACGGATGTCCTTACTTCAAGGAAGAAATACATCTTCATGTATTGCATTTTTTAAATGTTTTTAAATTTGACATAAAATGTGTGTTTCGGTTTCCTAAACATTTGGCGAGAATTAGTTCCTAATCTTTATCGGGTTGCTGGGAAGGTTAGAAAATTATTCAACGCACGTGTTTATGAAATTGAAAGACATTGGATTTTGTTTTATTTGGAATCATATAAATGTCTTAAGAAAGAAATATTTTTCGAGTTTTGCTGGGTTTTCCTGAGAGTACGATAATATTTTTCGACATATGCTATTTGTATGATTCCTCACATGAAAAATTAATTCCATGATCATTCATGTTCCATGATACTTACATTTGTCATTTTAATTATGCATTTTTCATGTTCATGCATATTCCATGACATTTAATTTTTGCTATCTTAGTCATGCAAATCCTATATGTATGAATATTCTATGATAATGTCATTTTGTGATTTTGCCATGTCATTGATTCTTTTTGTCATGTCATTTAAGTTTTGCCATGTCAAGCATGCCATGTCATTACTTATTTTGCCATGACATTATGCTTTTTGTTATGTTATTCATGCCATGTCATTTGTTCATGACATTCATTCACATGCCATGTCATTCATATGCCATGTCATTCATACATATGCCATATCATTAATATTTCATGTCATTCACGCACATGCCATGTCATGCCATGACGTTCGTTCATGTGCCATGTCATTCATACGTCGTATCATTCATGTGCCATGTCATTCATGCACACGCCATATCATGCCATGTCATTCACATGCCATATCATTCATTCACATGTCATGTCATTTAGTTTATGCCATGTCATTCATTCGTGAGCCATATCATTCATATGTCATATCTTTGATTCATATTCCATGCCATTTATTCTTTTGGCTATGTCATTTAAATTTTGTCATGTCATAATAAATTGCTTGCCATACCATGTTGATTATGCATGTTATATATTCATGTTTTAATGATAATTTGTACATTCATGATCATTCAACTTTTTGAAAATTGATATTTTTTAATAAAATAAGGCAATATCCCCGAGTTATTATAATTCATGAATTCTCCTCCGGGTCGTCGGGGAGTCTTCATCAACTATATTAACGAAGGAATACCCTTTTAAAAAGAGGATGATGCGGCGGAGATTTCCAAAAACAATAAAAAAAATCTATATTTTATCGGTTTGCAGGGGAATATAGAAAATTTTTGCAATAACAAATTTCGGATCATTTTTGAATAAAAATAGGATTGTTTTTTAAATGGGAATTATTTTTAAATACCAAATCTAAAACCGACTTTCCACCAAGACTTGAGATAACACATGACTAATAAGGTACCATTTTATACGGGCGTTGTGGGGGTACTAATCCTTCCACACACGTAACCGACTCCCGAACCCGTACTTATTTTCTCTGATTCAAAGCGCAGACTTCAAAATTGGTTTTAGAATGTTTTAATTAATTTTAAAATATTTTTATAAAATCGGTTTTAATAGGTAGCCGCTCACACCTAGCCAAAAAAGATTGGTGGCGACTCCATTTCTTTTTCGAGGTTGTCTTTATACCCTCAACCCTTTGATTTAAAGGAATTAAGTCGTCTTTTCTTCTGTCTTTTTTTCCTCACTCAAACGGGTCCCTCCATGGATCACGTATCGACACAAGGCATCCAGCAAATTTTGAATATGAATATCCAATTACTTCTAGGTGGTTGGATCTCCTATACATGAGCATGTAATTCTTTGTTCCTTGCAGGTACTGTCATAACGTGCCAAATACGAATTCAGCATGCTAGACGCAAATCAATGGAGTCGCCACTAATCATCTAATCTAGGTGTGATTAGTCACCTTTATGAATCTATCCTATTTAAAGTAATCCTAAGCTTGACTAAGGTACCTTAAAAAGAATAGGTTCTGGTCTACTTGTCAGAACTAGGTTCGGGAGTACGGTTATGTGTGAGGAAGGATTAGCACCCTCACGACGCCTATCTAAGAGATAGTACCTAATTAGTCTTGTGATACTTAAAAGTCTTAATTAAATGGTCTTGTCTATCCTATTTTCATTTTAATTATTAAAGTTAGAAATATCGGAGATTATTTTTTAGATCTTTCTTCCATTCATTCTGGAGAAATTACTAAAAAATGTTTCCTCACCTCGAGAGTATTCAAAAGAAACCATTCGTTCTATTGGAGAGGCTCTGTCGTCGGAAAAATTAAATTATTTAATCAAATTATTTCTCTTAAATTAATCTTCCAAAAATAATCCACATTTTATTAATGTTTGTTTGAAAAATAAATTCTGATTTTTAATATCGAAAATCATCCCTTAAAATATTCTTCCATTCGTTCTGGAGAATTTTTAAGAGAATTTTTCTCACCTAGAAATTTCTTAAAAGTCATCCATTCGCAACTTTCTTGAATTTCATCATCGGAAAAAATCTTAATTTATTCTTCAATTTTAATTAAGCATTTATTATGGAAAATCAATTTTGAGAAAAAAGATATTGAAAATTAATTATTCTTAAAAAAATAAATTTTTGATTTTTGTTGGTATTGAAATTAATCTCTTAAAATATCCTTCCATTCATTCTGGAGAATTTTTAGGAGAAATTTTTCACTTAGAAATTTCTCAGAAATTAACCATTCGTAATTTCTTTGAATTTCATCATTGGAAAAAATCTCAATTTATTTATTTAAAAATAACTATTCTTCAATTAAAATAATTAATCTAGTCTAAAAAATAAATTAATAATTAACAATATTAAAAATATACAATTATTAATATACACTAAAATATAATAATATAAAGTATAAAATAATATAATAATAGTTTTCTTAAAAATAATAGTAGTTTTAAAAAAAAATATATGGTTAGTAAAATAATAAATAATAATACTAATATACAAATAATAATAATATAAAATTAAATAAAACCTGCAAAACTAAAAGAAACAATTAGTAAATAGTAAATAAATAATAAAATAAAAACCAAATAAAACAAAAAACCCAATAAGACCAAAAAAAATAACGTAAAAACCAAAATGAAATGAAGACAGCAGGTGGGGGGCAGCCCAGGCATGGGCCGCGCGGGCCTTCCTGGCCCGACCCACTACTGTCTCCTAAAACAGTCAATTTTTTTTTTTGTTATTTGTTACCTGATTTGTAAAAAAAAAAAAACTATTTTCTCTGAAATTTTTCCAAGAACACCAAGAACAAGACGATGAACACCAAAGCTGAAACCCAGAAAAATTCCAGATTCTGACTAGAATCGCCGCCGCACCGCCACCGCCGATCACCGGACTCCAAAAATTCCCGAAAAATCACCAAAAATTCCTCTTGATCTCCTCTTTTCAAAAATCAAATTAGTTTCAACCGAATCTCTCTAGAATCTCCTAGATCTGAAATCGAAGTTCGAAACTTCACCTCCTCCGATCTACTCCGTTGGCCGTCGAATGGCCACCAACTTTTAGTATGTGCTTCCTCTAATTAAAACCCAACTTTTCTTTCTCAAGAATTTTTTTCGAAACAAATTCTAACTCTCACTTTTGAATTTTCGAATTTTTTTCTCACAAAAAATATATATTTTTTTCTTGCTCCTAATTTTTGAAAAATACTAGGCTATTCTTGCTTCTGATTTCTCTCCAATTTCTGATGTGTTTTTGATTGTGGTGCTTGGGTTCTTTTTTATAGGAAAGAGATCTAGTTCTACTAGGATTAGGAATTTTAATCTGATTATATTTTTTTAGAGTCCCATTTTAATGCAAAGAGGTGATTTGTTTCAACCAAAACTTTTTTTTCATTTTTTTTATTAATTCCGAATTTCTTCTGATTTTTCTTTTAATTTTCGGAATTATCCAAAAAAAAATTATTTTCTGATTATTTTCTTTTCTTTTTTTTATTTTAATAAAAAAAAATTAAACCCGGATAAAATCCGGTGTCTACAGTTGCCCCTCTTTGTGCATTCCCTGAGAAACAAGGGATGTGCAAAGACGTAGACACCCTACTAAGTCCTATGTACTTAAAGAAAATCTTATTGTAAAAAGCTCCTCTAAACGAAGCATAAACTTTAAATAAACTCACCGTAAGAACATACTCCTCCACCGAGGCATCAATTTTAAATGAAAATACTCCTCCACCGAGGCTTCAACTTTAAATAAAAATACTCCTCCACCGAGGCTTCAACTTTAAATAAAAACTCCTCCACCGAAGCTTTGACTTTAAATAAAAACCTCTCTACCGAGGCTTCGACTTTAAATAAAAACTCCTCCACCGAGGCTTCGACTTTAAATAAAAACTCCTCCACCGAGGCTTCAACTTTAAATAAAAACTCCTCCACTGAGGCTTCAACTTTAAATAAAAACTCCTCCACCGAGGCTTCAACTTTAAATAAAAAACTCCTCCACCGAGGCTTCAACTTTAAATAAAAACTCCTCCACCGAGGCTTCAACTTTAAATAAAATACTCCTCCACCGAGGCTTCAACTTTAAATAAAAACTCCTCCACCGAGGCTTCAACATTAAAAGAAAATACTCCTCCACCGAGGCTTCAACTTTAAATAAAAACTCCTCCACCGAGGCTTCAACTTTAAATAAAAACTCCTCCACCGAGGCTTCAACTTTAAAAGAAAATACTCCTCCACCGAGGCTTCAACTTTAAATAAAAACTCCTCCACCGAGGCTTCAACTTTAAAAGAAAATAAAGAAATTTGCAAAATTCTCAAATGTAAATGTAGACTTCAAAAATCTTACCTTGAGTCCCGAAAGAAATCGCTAACCTCGCAAATTAGCATTCCAAACCCATGTCCAAATCATACTGAATACCTGAAATAAACTTTCTTGTGTGCAAATAAATGCAATGCAGTACATGAATGCCATGAATGCTGATGCATATCGTGCAAATGGATGTCATGAATGCTCTGTAAATCAACTCCCTGAATTTCTTGATAAAAGGTTCTCAAGCTCATCATTCATCTCTGTTTGCACTTGGCTTCAAGCTGGTAGAACGAATCTTATTGTCTCTTTCAGTTTTCAAAATCTTCTGAATATGAACAAGTTTCCTTCTTCGAAAATTTCAAAACACTAATCATTCCATATCTCTTTTTATGCTAGCTTAACTGGGCTCTTAACATTCCATCATGGAAATTTTCATCTTGAACAATCAAATCTTATCTCACTCCTGACTTTTCTGTTCAGTTATCCATAGATTTCTCATAAAAATAAATGCAGGGATCTCTTAAGATTATATTCCAATTTATCAATCATTATTCTGATTTCATAGCAAACGCAATGCATGATGCATTCCCTCTATTCAATGCAAAGGTATAAAATTGTGAATAACAAATGGAAAGCAAATGGAAGGCAAAATAAGCTGGAAAGAAAGATCTTTATTAACAAAATAAGGAAAGGAATTCATCTCAAGGAATAAAAGAGTATCTCAAAAGGTTTATGAGAAAGGGTTTAGGATATCAAAACAGTATCCAAACAATGAATACTTAGACAATCTTAATAGTTCCTTCAAAATTCTCATCTAAAAACCAATCCCAATCGATGTCTTCAATCCTTCAGAGTTCATCAAACTAGACATTGTCCCCATCTTCATGAAATTTTCTGAACGACGTTGATCCTCCTCATATCTAAGTTTTCAACTTAGACAACCCCCATTGACCCAAACCGCCGTTTTCGGGTTTTCAATTTGAGTCTTCCTTTTTCTTTTTCTTTTTCTTTTTTTTTTCTTTCTCTTTTTTTTCCTTTTTTCTTTTATTCTTTTTCATTTTTTTTCTTCAAAGAAACATTTCTCCACAGTATTTGGCAAATCATCTTCATTTATCTTTCTCAAAATAATGCTTCCTTCGAAAAAGCTTTTCGCTTCATAAGAACTTCACAAATAGTTGTGTACTATCTCCAATGGCCATGTGACTTAAGAGCAATTTCTTCAAAACCAATTATTTCTCAAAGTATCAAGAAAAACCTTCCCTCATCCTGTGTTCGTCTCAATCTTCTCGGAGGCAATTAAGCATATCAAAGGGTAACAAGCCCTTTCCTTTTTTTTTGGAGTTGTCTTCATGCATCTAAGCTTCATTGTCTCTTGATAATACCACAAGCGTGTCCTAATTCAATACATGATTTTCAATTCAAACATTCATTTTTGATCAAAATGGACTTTTCCAGGTACGTAATGTAGGCCAAGGTTTTGGGGTTATGAAAGAATGGATAAAATAGGCTCAAACATGTGTTTAAGGGTATTCAAACCAAGGATCTTTTTATCTCAAAACACTTCATATCTTTCTTTCCATTTCCAAGATAATCGAGCCATGGATCATTTCTTTTTCAATGAAGATTTTCAAAACTTTGCGCATCTGGCTTTTCATTTCTTTTCTTTTTGCCCTTTTTTTCACTTTTTTTTTCTTTTCTTTTTCACTTTTTTTTTCTTTTCGCAAAGGGAGTTCAAAGTTTTGGAACTCAATCCATCTCATCATTGCCTCTTTGACATAAGGCGTTCTTTACATGGCATAGAAATATGATCCAATCCTTTGTTCTCCCCTAGAAAGATATCTTTCCATACTTGCCCCCGGTGTGGCGGGTGATCCTTAGTTGGGTTTATTCGAAAAAAATCCAATAGGCTCAAAAGGGGTAGCAAAGGATAATTTCTCATTTTGTGAAAGGAATATGAAAGATGGCCATTATCATCTCAAATGTGAATATTTTCATCAAAGAACATTTATTGAAAATGACAAGCTTATAGAAATTCACCACAAGGAATCTACATGCTTGTAAAGGAATTCAACAGCCATTAATATACTTGTGAAGCAATTCTGCCAATTTTCTTCCAATCATGCCAAAACTGCATATCAACTTTCATATTTTTCACAATAATCTCCACAAAATCAAATGGCAAAGTATGGTCATATATGTTCAAGTTCACCAATGCGGAAATAACTTTCAAAATTGAATCCCAAATTATTATTAAGATTGTCTTTATATTCATTACTTGGAATCCTGAAATTGAATTAAATAAAAAAGAACATATATTGGTATACGAAGAAAGATTGGAAACAATGAAACGAAAAATAACGACCATGAATGAAAGAGGGAATGAAAATGCATCTTGTTCCTAATTTATTAAAATAATGAGAAATAAACTAGCCCATACATAAAGACCATCCTTAATGCCCTTGGGCACGAGCCAATAGGGACTTGACCTACTGCATTATATTTTATTAGATTCAAGGATAACCGGCAGTTTTGTCACTTTCCAATTACCCAGCTCCATTTCAGGTGAGCACGGGTACACCCACAACTCTTCCTCAATATCAGATTTCATGCTTGCTTTCTCCACTATTTGAATAGAAAGCTCAGAAAGCGCTTCTTCTAAATTTGGCGGAAGTGCATCGGGATAAATACATCCCCCAAACGAAAAGTGGAATAAATATGAGGAAAGACCATCTTCCTCGGCTCCCACTCATACCCTTTCACACGAGCCAATCTTTTCTTCCTCTTCTCGAACTCGACCATCTCCCAACCCTCCTGGTTGGCCTGTAGCCTAACCCAAACCTTTCTCTGTTTATTTGAATCTCTGGCATCTCCCTGATCCCTTGAAGATGCTTCCCTAATCCAAAACCAATTCGCCAACCCATCCCAATAGTTTGCTTGAACAACATGCTAACAGTTCGAGAAAAATGCGGAGCAGGCACTTTTGACCCTTCACCAACATATGTCGCATTGATGAACTCAAACGACCTGAAAGAACACTCCAATGCTTCATCAGCTGCCTGGACATAAGGCGTGGTTGGAGATTGGGTTACCAACAAATCCTCTTCCCCGTTAACACATACCAGATAATCCTCCATAACAAACTTGATTTTCTGGTGCAACAAAGAGGGAACTGCCCCTGCCATGTGAATCCATGGCCTTCCTAATAGACAACTGTAAGATGGTTAAATCTCCATAACCTGAAACTTTATCTTGAAAGTACAAGGCCTAATCTACAGAGGCATCTCAATATCCCCCAAAATTGCTCGACGGGTCCCATCAAAGGCTCTCACAATCATGTGACTAGGATGAATATGAGACACATCTATCGGAAGCTTGGACAATGTAGTCATCGGCATAACATTAATGGAAGAACCATTATCGATAAGTACTTTAGCCATGACATGACTTTTGCACTTGACCGTGATATGGAGGGCCTTAGTACTGCCCCTGCCTTCCGGAGGAATCTCATCATCATTAAAGGTTATGAAATTGGTAGCCACCAGATTTCCTGCAATATGACCCACATTTTCCACGGAAATATTGTGAGGCACATATGCCTTATTCAAGACCTTTAGCAAAGCTTCTCTGTGAGGCTCGGAATTCAACAATAGTGACAACAGCGAAATCCGAGCTGGTATCTTATTCAACTGTTCAACCACACTGTATTCACTGTGTTTGATCAGCTTCAAAAATTTACAAGCCTCTCCCTCAGTCACAGGCTTCTTATATTCCATATCCCGAACCGCCAATGGGTTCGTCTTGCTTCCTGGCTCTTTGTTCTTTTCTTCTTCCACTGTTTTTCCTTTCCTGTCTCTATCAAGTATTTCGGGTGAATAACAACGCCCACTCCAAGTCACTCCTCCTACTCCAGTTAAATTGGCAGCTTCAGGATTAATCATGACGTCACATCCATATCTCCACGGTACTGCTTTATCGTTTTGATATGGAAATGGACTAGGGACACTGATTGTAATAACGGGATTTTTGATCCCCGTTAGCTTCTCATCCTCGAACTGACTCGCCCTTTTCTCATAGAAGAATGTGATCGATTTCACAACAGGCATCGAAGATTCTCCAATTACCACATCAATTTCATCTGCCCCAAACTTCGTGTAAAACTCGATCCGGGAGAGATCCATCCGTTTCTGTAACTCCTGCCGGAATTCAACACAACCTTGCAACGAATGGCCAACTATACCTTGGTGATATTTGCAAATCTTGCTTGGATCATATTCACCAAGATAGCTACCTAAATTAGCCTGTATAGGACTAATCATGCTAGCTTTAAACAAGACATTGAAAATGCAATCTATTGATGTCGTAACCACATCAACTTTTCGCTTGATTATGGTGATCTTGCCGTCTCCCAAAGCATTTACCGTTGGCCTTGCATGGTTTGGTAGCGGATTACCGTTGATGTTCGGGCCACCTTTCTCCTCAAAATTTATCAACTCGGCCTTAATCAAACCTTGCACTTTGTACTTTAGAGCTGTGCAATTTTCGGTGGAGTGTCCCACGTTTCCCTAATGGTAGTCACATCGGGCATTAGGATCATACCACCTAGGGTATGGAGGTTTCAAAGGTTCCAAGTGTACTGGTGCAACCAGATGATTCTTGATATGATCTGGAAGCAAGTCTGCATAAGCCATGGGAATCAGATCAAACGATATTCTTTCTTGGTTGGCTCGTGGTCCCCTCGGATTACTTGTGGGTTGATTGGATTGTACGGGTGGCCCAACTAGAGGAGCCAATAGTCTTGGGCGGAAATTAGGTTGGAATGTCTGTGGAGGTGCAGGTGGATAAGCATATGAAACCGGATTGATGGCATTGGTATGCGGGTAATATGGCTGGTACACGGACTGTAGGAAATGCGAGACGTAACCTCCCGTTTGTTGCCCCCTATATGCAACAGTCTGGACGTCAGCTTTTTTCTTATTTGTCACACTATTCCTTTTCACAACAGATTCTCCCCCTTCAATCTTGCCACTTTTGATAGCATTTTCTATGATTTCGCCGGAAATCACCATATCAGCAAAGTTCTTTGTGGCGTTCCCAATTATCCTGTTGTAGTACGGAGCCTTAAGAGTATTAACGAACAGTACCGTAGTCTCTTTCTCAGTCAAAGGTGGCTGGATCTGGGCAACAATATCCCTCCATCTCTGGGCATAGTCTTTAAAACTTTCGGTGGACTTCTTCTCCATATTTTGTAGAGACAAACGGTCAGGAGCCATATCAACAATATGCTTACATTGGCTGATGAATGCCTCGGCCAATTCTTTTCAAGTACGAACCGTATTCCTGTCTAGTTTAACATACCATCTAGCAGCAGACCCCGTAAGACTATCCTGAAAGACATGGACCAACAGCTTGTCATTTCTGGTGTGGGCTGCCATTTTTCGGTAGTACATGGTGACATGAGATATGGGACACTTGGACCCATCAAACTTTTCAAAGTCAGGAGTCTTGAACTTAGGCGGGATTACTACATCCGGCACTAAACAAAGCCCCTCAGCATCCATAGAACCATAGCAGTCTAAACCTTCAACAGCTTGAAGCCTTTCTTCAATCATCTTCATGTTACGAGACTCGATCTCTTCTGCCACTTTCAGCTTCTCTAACTCTTAAGGATCGTCCAAATCTGGAGCTTGGATTGGATCTATCTTTGTTACAGGAACTGGAAAAGGGAACCCTGGGATTTGAGGTTGGCCATGTGGATAAGTGAATCCTTCCATGTAGGGCATCTGCTGTAATTGTTCATGTTGCGCTTGAGGTCGAAAACCGGGCGGACAAAAAGATTCACCCACGTTCTGCTCTTTTCCTGGAGAACCAGATTCATCATCCTTATTCTTCCCTTTCAGACTTCTTATCATTTCCAGCAAAGAACTTAACTGCTCTCTAATCTCATCCTGGGCTTGTTCTACCTTATCTATCCTTGAAGATTGCTCTTTGGCCATTTCTCTAACTCTTGATCTGGTGTTGTAAGAGTGACGAGAAGACTGTCTCGAAGATTCTGACTGTCGAGCTATCCTTGAACCTTTAGCAAAGTTTCTTAAATCAGGATGATATGTTTAAAAATTTAAATCTAAATTGATGATGTTTATGCACATATGGATGAAATGCTATGAAAGAACACCAGCCACATAACAAATGTAGATAAAAAAAAATTTATAAATAAAATTACCAAATCCATAGAAATCCTAAAAACCAAAGCGATCCTAAAAACATAAAAAAATAACAACTTCAACTGGTCCTAAAAGATAAAAAATGAAAAGTTCTTACAAAGAATCCTAAAATCATAAATCTAAAAATCCTAACGCCTCCAAAGGAACTTGATAATCTGACGGTAGTGAGACTGAGCTTCATCCAAAAGTTCGTATATGAGATGGCCGTTTTTATGGAACGGATGTACTTTCGCCTTAACCTCCATGATCCTATCATACATGTCTTCTGCCTTATGGGATGCCACATCGAAATGGTCAAACATATTTTCCAGAAGATTCTGCTTTTTAGAGTCCGTATCTCGGAGTTTGGAACATTCTTCCTTCAAGTTCATTAATTCGATAACCAATTCCTGGCAATCATCTACTCTTCTTTCTTGATCAAACAATAACTCCCTATTCTCATCTTTTAGGCGTCCCACCTCAGTAACCAAAAGCGAATATTTATTTTCCATAACTGTCAAGGATTCTTTCAAAGTGTCGGCATCTTCGGTAAGTTTCTGAACAATGCCATCTCTTTCCACTAAACCATCCCTCAACTTTCGAACTTTTAATCGAAGCTTCTTGGCTTTGCTTTTTTCTTTGTTCAATCCTTTTTCTAACTCTTCTACCATTGATTGCAGCTTCTGGTTCTCTTCTCCCAATTCGTCTTTTTCTTCCTGCAGCTTCCTTTTAGCCTTTTCTATCCTTAGCATAGGATCCGAGGCTATAACCTTGGCCGAACTGTCTGAACTTCTTTTGCAAGGAATCACAATATCTTTGGCTCTCCTTGTAGACACCTAATTTTGTCCGGACCACTAAAACAAGTATGTTTTCTTCCTAAATTGATGTTTCCGAGTGTAAACCTTTTTTCATCCTGCAGGTGGTCCTCTGAGACTTAGTTTAAAGGGGCGAGCATAAAAAGTCAAACTTGAAAAAGTCAACCCCGAAAAAAGTCAACCCTGAAAAAGTCAACCCCGGAAAGTCAACTACTGAAAAAATCAACCCACTTTCAAAATCAAGATTTTAAGCTCAATTGAAAAATGGTGAAAGAATTTTGATAATCCGAGATCTACATTGAAAGATATGGAGTTCGGAAGTTGGCATTGGAGATTTAGTAGAAAGGAAACCCTAATCCGAGAAATTTAGAGAAAAGTGCTTAAACGATCAAATTGATCAAAATTGAAGGTTCCAAATGAAAGATAAGCACTGAATACGGATAATGGAGAAGTCACTTGCAAGAAAAATCGAAAGAAAAGTCAATCCGGGAGAAAATCGAGAATTAGGGTTTTTAGTAGATTTTGGTGAAATCGGAAAGAATCACAGAAATGGCCCGACTTGGTAAGAAAAAAGCCCCCAATGAATGAGGAATGATTAAAAAGGATAGCCCAAGGCTCAGCTTGAAGAAAATCTGAAAATCGGACTTGTTTTGGGCAAAACCGTGTTTCAGAGGCAAAAGGGCAAAATTGGAAAATTTGGGAAAAATAGCAAATGGACTCCAAAAATTCTGAAAATTTGTCAATCTCATTCTTAAACCATTTGAAAGAGATTGGTAAAATAAAATCTTGATTCGGAGTTTGTTTGCAAAATGGCCAAATCTCGGGCTTCTTATGCAGTAATTCAAAAAGAAAAATCCCGAAAAAATAGCAAATGAGCTCCACATCTTTTGAAATTTTGCAACTATCATTTTTAAATTATTTGGAAGATATTGGAAAAATAAAATCTTGATTCGGAGTTCGTTTGCAAAATAGCCAAATCCCGGACCTCTTATGCAATAATTCAAAAAGATAAATCCCGAAAAATAGCAAATGAGCTCCAAAAATTATGAAATTTTGCAAATCTCATTTTTAAATTATTTTTAAGAGATTGGCGAAAGAAAATCTTGATTCAGAGTTCGTTTGCAGAATGGCCAAATCTCGGGCCTCTTATGCAGTAATTCAAGCCGATAAATCCCGAACAAATACCAAATGAGCTCCAAAAATTATGAAAACTTCCAGATCACATTGTTAAATTATTTGGAAGAGATTGGTGAAGAAAAATCTTGATTTGGAGCTCGTTTAAAAAATGGTAAAATGTAGGGGCATAAAAGGGCATTTTTGGAAGAAAAAATCCAAATAAATAGCAAACGAACTCGGATAATTTTGAAAACTTCCAGAACTCAATATTTTATTACTTTGGAAGTATTAAAAAAATTAAAATTTAATTTGGAGTCCTTTTGATATTTATTTGCATCCGGGGGGCAAAACTGTCATTTCACTCAAGCAACCGAAAAGGGCTTCTTTGGGCCTTTCAAAAAATCAGAGTTGGGCTGGAAAAGAGAAGTGCTGGCCTGCCCAAGCCCAAAAGAAGGAGGAAGCTTCTGATTTTTCAATCAAATGGCTAAAAATCAAGAGTTAGTTAGAGATTCTCTTTGATCAAGCCATGGTGATTAAGCCACATAGGCTAAGAAAGATGTCAACATTATTCTTGAACAGCTGTAATTTGAGAGAGCTGAGATGCTAATCTAAAGGTGGTAATTTCATGATTTTCATCTTGAATTATTAGCCATTTGATGGAAAATTGGTTACAAGGAAAATGACAACATCCTTGGGCAATATGAAGGGCCATTCGGCCAGCATGTTGGGGGAGGCAGAAAATTCATTTTTTCATTTCATTTTGCTGAGTTCTTTTGATATTTACTGATTTTTTTCTCTCCTTGATTGGTAGCAAAAAAGAAAAGTTTAGAAAAGAAAGGAAAGTTTGAAGAGATAAAGCTTGAAAGATAGCTTCTTGAGGTTGCTCTTGAGCACCAACTCTTGCACTTTCTTGATTTTCCATTCTTGTTTTTGCTATTTTGATTTCTATTTGGTGAGTTTCCATTTTAAATAAATGTTTTTTATTGTTCTTCTTAAGTTCTTCCTTCATCTCTTTCTTAAATATGTTTTTTACAATTTTTTTATATTATACTCACCATGGCCAAATGGCCTACATTATTTATTTAAGTTGCTGTTTTGGTTTATTTTATCATATTGTTTATGTTATTTTCTTTGATTTTGATGTTTTAAATGTTATGTTACTTCATATTCTTGAGTTATATTTTAATTTAGTTGCTTTGTTTGTTGCCATTTATGTTTTAAATATCATGTTTTTGCATTTTTAATTTTCTGTTTTCATGATGTTTAAATTTGAGCATGTTTTAGATTTACTATATCAAGTGTTTGTGAAAATGCTTGTGTGGTCTTTGCATGATTTGAGTTTTATATCTTAGTTAAGCATGTTTTATATTTAGTATATTAAGTGTTTGTGAAAATGCTTGTGTGGTTTTTGCATGATTTAAGTGTTATATTTTAGTTGAGCATGTTAGTATACCAAGTGTTTGTGAAAATGCCATGCTTGTTGGAGCTTGAGGCCATTTGGCTACTCCATGTGTTTTGCATTGTGTGTTGCATTTTTTGCCATGTTAGTTGGTAGGTTTTTGCATTTGCATGACATTTGATTTAGTTTTGCATGCTAGTATAGCAAGTGTTTGTGAAAATGCCAAGCTTGCTAGTTACTTTATGCTATTCGGCCATCCTTGGAATTTTTGCATTTTATGTGCATTGTTGCCATGTTAGTTGATAGGTTAGCATTTGCATGATATTTGATTGAGTTTTTGGTTTAAGCATGCTTTGTGTTTGTGAAAATGTCATGCATATTTTAGTTATTAAGTTAGGTTTATTTGCCATGCATGTTCATGCATTTTAGATCTAGGTTGCATTAAATGTCATGCAAGTTCATTTAGGTCTAGGTCACTTTATGAATGCCGTGCATTTTTTCATGACATTTAGGTTTAAATCCATGCATTTCATGCATTATGTTTGCTGTATTGTTTCATGTATTTCATGTTCATGCCACTTGAATAATGACTTGAGCCAATTAATGGTTCAAAGTCATGCTCTCTTGAGCACACTTGTGGAAAATTAAGTTTGTCAAGTTGATTATTCTACCTTTGTGATTTTTTTTTCTTAGCCAATTTTTATCTAACTTTTAAAAAGTCCTATCTACTGTTTTTAAGTCATTTTATGAGTTTCAAATATTTTTACTTTGATTTTTAAATGATTTTATCAAAGGCAAAAATGTATTTTGGCAAAACAGTTTTTTTCACCCAGTTTTCGTACTTTTCCGATTTTTCTGGGTATTTTTCTTTAATAAAAAAATTAAGCCAATTTTTCCCGTATATTTTTACATGTCTTGAGTCTCCAGTATTTTTTTCAGATTTTTTTGAATTTTTAAAAATAGGATAAAAAATCGTGGCTTAAAACTGGACAGTGGAGTCAGAATTGAATTTAAAGAAAAATCATTTTTCTGTTTTGGTTAAGTTACTTAGAGTGGGCTGATTAGGAGGGTTAGCTACTGACTTAGGGTAGCTTCTAAGCCTTTATAAACTCTAAAAATGGTTTTTCAAGTCTCGGGTTAAGGGTAGTGAAGTCCGGATTTTTAAACTTAGAAAATTAGAGCCATTTTAAAGAAATTAGCCCAGTTTTTATTTTTAATTCAAGCTTTTCAAAATTGTTTTCAAACAATCACAAAGTATTTTGGTTTTAGAATTTTTAATTTGACATATTTTGCTAAGGTAGCCGGATATCTTTTTAGATATACGAATTTCCTTAATTAAAGGATAAAATACATTTCATGCATTGCATTTTCTATATTCATGCATTTTATACAATATGTGATTCTTGCTATGATAAGTTCTATGATATTGTTATGATTTTGAGTTATGTTATATTGT
The DNA here is from genome assembly GCA_030761205.1 of Fremontodendron californicum. Lineage (NCBI taxonomy): Eukaryota > Viridiplantae > Streptophyta > Magnoliopsida > Malvales > Malvaceae > Fremontodendron > Fremontodendron californicum. Next base: position 14,109,861 of record JAULJL010000026.1, read on the forward strand.
TTATTATATGATTTGGAATATTTCATGATATCTTATGCTTTTTATTTAGTTATTTTTTCTGTCATATTATTTAGCATATATTATGTTCATACATTATTATTTTTATTTTTATTTTCATGCATATTATATGATAGCATTATTTCATATTCCATCTCATTTAATTTATATGTCATATCATTCATGTTTGCCATGTCATTTAAATTATTTCATTTCATATAGAATATGTTATGTTACTTAGGTTATTTTATTTCATTTGAAAAATATCATGTTACTTAGGTTATTTGATTTCATATAGAATATGTTATGTTACTTAGGTTATTTTATTTCATTTAGAATATATCATATGACTTAGGATATTGCATCTCATATAGAATATACTATGTTATCTAGGTCATTTCATTTTATTTATAATATGTCATATAACTTAGGATATTTTATTTCATTTAGAATATGCTAAGGCATTTATTTCATTTCATTTAGAATATGCTAAGGCATTTACATTATATCATATCATTTAGGAAGCATTATATTATTTAGATTTTGCTATGTCATTTTATTTATGTCATGCATATACATATTCATATCTTTTAAAATATTTTCAAAAGGATAATGATTTTTCAATAAAAAAATAAAGATATTCCCGAGTTAAAATAATTCATGAGTTCTCTACCGGGTTTGCTGGAGGGAATATCATCAATTATCATTAATAAAGGAATATCTTTCTTTCAAAAAAGAGAATGATTCGGAAAGTTTTCCAAAAATAATAAAAATTTCTATATTTTGCCACGTTTGTTGGGGAATATAGGAAAATTTTGAATTTATAAATTCCGGATCATTTTTAATAAAAAATGGAATTATTTTTCTTTAAATTGGGAATTAACTTGAAATACTAAATTTAAAACCAACTTTTTGCCGAGATTTGAGATAACACACGATTAATAAGGTACCGTTTTATACGGGCGTTGTGGGGGTGCTAATCCTTCCCCGCACGTAACCGAATCCAGAACCGTTTCTTTGATTTCTCTGGTTTAAAACGCAGACTTGAAATTGGTTTTAAAAATGTTTTAATTAATTTTTAAAATATTTTTATAAAACCGATTTTAATAGGTGGCTGATCACACCTAGCTAAAAAAGATTGGTGGCGACTCCATGTCTTTTTTAAGGTCATTTTCAAAACCTTCATTTTTCTAGAGGAATTAAGTCGACTTTTCCTCAATTTTTTAATGTCACGCTTAACGAATAATAAAGTCTTGCTGAGACTCGTTATTTTTTAGGTTGCGACACTCCTGGCCTGCCACACAGAGTATTCAGGAGTAGTGTTCCATGAGATACTACCCCCTTCAACTCTAACCGTTAATTTCCAAGCCTTTGTGAGTTATTCTATCCTGTTGATAACCCCTTTGTCTGAATAAGAGAAATCCACCTGGTTATGTCTGTGGGTCATCGGTATGAATTGCTTATACCCCGCCTGTCTCCGTACCATGATGGGAGAGTAGCTAACGACACCCCAAAGCCCCAAGAGAGGAACCCAAGGTTGATCACCACAGCTAAATAACATAGGTCCATGAGGCATCCATGGTGCTTTACAGATCACTTGTCGGCTTGTAAGTTCTCGCAACATTTCGACCCATTCTTCTTTTGACCTTGATTCAGGCTATATGCTTTCACAGAACTCCTTGATGGGGATACTAGTGGTGAAGTACGGCTTTCGGAACTTCGACTCTTGGCACTCGAAATGACTTTTCATCCAGATGTAGAGCAACTGTAAACATCCGATGAAACGCCCTTTTCCATTTCTCCTGCAGTGATTCAGTGACCTAATAGACTCGGCTAATATAGCTGGAGCTGTATTAATCTAGTGTTGAACTTGGTCCATGAAATTCACCACAGTTGTTTCAACATGTCCCAATATCTTCGGGAAAACCACAAGTCCGTAAATAGCCAAAGCCATTACCTCCAAACCTTTATCATCATCCGGGTGTTTGACAATGAAGTTTCGGAGAACATTCTATGGAATACCAGTGCTTTTACCCTTTGTCTTCACAATCTTGTCAACTTCTGTCAAGCTGATTCCCATGATCTTTGCTACTTTCTTCCAATAACCTGTCTTGTTCTTCCAATAGACTTTGTCTAGATTAGGAGGATCCAAACGAAGCAGTACTGAATACTCTTCTATAGTTGGAACCATATCTACTTCGTTGAACACGAAGCACCTGTATGACGGGTCCCAAAACTGCATCATGGCTCTTACCAGGTTATTATCGACTTCGACAGATAGGAGTAAAGCCAGGTCCCCATACTTTCGTCTGAATATTTCTTGTCGATTTCCATCCCAAGAATGCTAAATGTTGATCAGATCTTCAAGGTTGTTCTGTGCCAGATCCATGTGAACTCTCTCGGGAAGAGCAGAGACATACCCGACTGGAAGGCAATTTCCTGTACTTTGCTGGATTACTTCAGACCTAAGCTTCAAACTACTGGCAGACTCACGCTTGGCGACTGTCAGGTTTTCCATGGATTTAGTAGACATTCTTTTTATCTAGACTGTTATGTGGCAATATGACTTTATGAAGATGCATGATGTATGAAAAGAAACAAACAAACAGTTAGATGTTATGTCAACAAACTTATGAAAAGATAAAAATACAACATGTGTAAGCACTACATCATCATGGTAAGCATATCAGCAAAACAAACGTGTTAGGTAAACAAAGCATCATGTTAATGATAAAAGTATAGGGTAAGAAGTGTCCCTTCATGTGTCCTAAATTCGGGTTCTCCTCTATATAAGGTTGGACATGGCTCTATCTTAAAGTTTGGTCACTTAAGTATTGTTTATATGCTGGGTTTAGGATACTTGACCAAGCTAAAAAGATCCCCAAATTGCTCCTTAACATCATCCATGTAGGATGAATAAGGCACCCCATTCCTCACCCATTACAGGCTCCAACCGGAAGGATTCAATTCGGGTGAGAGTATTTTCCAAAGTTATGGCGGAGGTTTATCACCTCTCAAAGACTTTGGTACTTTACACTCTGAAGGTGTTTCGCTAGCCGCTGCGGAGGTTTTCACCTCTCGAGGCGTAGGTACTTTACCCCTTCCTATAAGGGACGAGTCCGGGTATAGGACTTTATGATATGCAATGTGTCGTATGTGCGAAGGGACATTCAAACCTTCCTTTACCCATAAATGTACAATGAAACAAAAGTTGTTAGTACAAATAACAAAAATCAAAAATAAAAATAAAAATAAATAAACAAATAAATACATAAAAATTAAACACTTAAAGACTAATTTTTAAAACCTAATTTATCACAAGACTAATTTATGGCTCGACTCTTAAGTTTCCCCAGTGGAGTTGCCAAACTGTCATAACGTGCCAAATACGAATTCAGCATGCTAGACGCAAATCAATGGAGTCGCCACTAATCATCTAATCTAGGTGTGATTAGTCACCTTTATGAATCTATCCTATTTAAAAGTAATCCTAAGCTTGACTAAGGTAACTTAAAAAGAATAGGCTCTGGTCTACTTGTCAGAACTAGGTTTGGGAGTACGGTTACGTGTGAGGAAGGATTAGCACCCTCACGACACCTATCTAAGAGATAGTACCTAATTAGTCTTGTGATACTTAAAAGTCTTAATTAAATGATCTTGTCTATCCTATTTTCATTTTAATTATTAAAGTTAGAAATATCGGAGATTATTTTTTAGATCTTCCTTCCATTCATTCTGGAGAAATTACTAAAAAATATTTCCTCACCTCGAGAGTATTCAAAAGAAACCATTCGTTCTATTGAAGAGGCTCCGTCGTCGGAAAAATTAAATTATTTAATCAAATTATTTCTCTTAAATTAATCTTCCAAAAATAATCCATATTTTATTAATGTTTGTTTGAAAAATAAATTCTGATTTTTAATACCGAAAATCATCCCTTAAAATATTCTTCCATTCGTTCTGGAGAATTTTTAAGAGAATTTTTCTCACCTAGAAATTTCTTAAAAGTCATCCATTCGCAACTTTCTTGTATTTCATCATCGGAAAAAATCTTAATTTATTCTTCAATTTTAATTAAGCATTTATTATGGAAAATCAATTTTGAGAAAAAAGATATTGAAAATCAATTATTCTTAAAAAATAAATTTTTGATTTTTGTTGGTATTAAAATTAATCTCTTAAAATATCCTTCCATTCATTCTGTAGAATTTTTAAGAGAAATTTCTCACCTAGAAATTTCATCATTGGAAAAATCTCAATTTATTTATTTAAAAATAACTATTCTTCAATTAAAATAATTAATCTAATCTAAAAAATAAATTAATAATTAACAATATTAAAAATATACAATTATTAATATACACTAAAATATAATAATATAAAGTATAAAATAATATAATAATATAATAATAGTTTTCTTAAAAATAATAGTAGTTTTTTTTAAAAAAATATGGTTAGTAAAATAATAAATAATAATAATACTAATATACAAACAATAATAATATAATATAAAATAAAACCTGCAAAACTAAAAGAAACAATTAGTAAATAAATAATAAATAATAAAATAAAAACCAAATAAATAAAAAACTCAATAAGACAAAAAAAAAGTGAACAGAACAAAGAAACAAAACCAAAACGTAAAAACCAAAATGAAATGAAGACAGTAGGTGGGGGGGTAGCCCAGGCGCGGGCCGCGTGGGCCTGCCTGGCCCGACCCACTGCTGTCTCCTAAAACAGTCAATTTTTATTTTTGTGTTATTTGTTACCTGATTTGTAAAAAAAAAAAAAAAAAAACTCTTTTCTCTGAAATTTCTCCAAGAACACCAAGAACAAGACGCTGAACACCAAAGCCGAAACCCAAAAAATTCCAGATTTCGGCCAGAATCGCCGTCGCCGCCGCATCGCCGTCGCCGACCGTCGATCACCGGACTCCAAAAATTCTCGAAAAATCACCAAAAATTCCTCTCGATCTCCTCTTTTCAAAAATCAAATTAGTTTCAACTGAATCTCTCTAAAATCTCCTAGATCTAAAATCGAAGTTCGAAACTTCACCTCTTCCGATCTACTCCGTTGGCCGTTGAATGGTCACCAACTTTTAGTATGTGCTTCCTCTAATTAAAACCCAACTTTTCTTTCTCAAGAATTTTTTTCGCAACAAATTCTAACTCTCACTTTTGAATTTTTGAATTTTTTTCTCACAAAAAATATTTTTTTTCTTGCTCCTAATTTTCGAAAATACTAGGCTATTCTTGCTTGTGATTTCTCTCCAATTTCTAATGTGTTTTTGATTGTGGTACTTGGGTTCTTTTTTATAGGGAAGAGATCTAGTTCTACTAGGATTAGGAATTTTAATCTGATTATATTTTTTTAGAGTCCCATTTTAATGCAAAGAGGTGATTTGTTTCAACCAAAACTTGTTTTTTCATTTTTTTTTTATTAATTCCGAATTTCTTCTGATTTTTCTTTTAATTTTGGAATTATCCAAATTTTTTTTTTTTTTTTGATTTTTTCTTTTTTCTTTTAATAATAAAAAAATTAAACCCGGATAAAATCCGGTGTCTACAGGTACTTTAGAACCTTCTTTGCAACTTTCCAATGATCCATTTCAGGATTATTTTGGTACCTACCCAGCATTGACCGCAAAGCTAATATCTGGTCTTGTACAGGTTTGTACATAAATCAAACTGCCTACAATAGAAGCATATGAAATTGATTCTATTCCCTTACATTCTACCTCATTCTTTGGGCATTGCATGAGACTAGATTTATCCATATTAAATCTCTCTAAAATTCTTTCGATATATCCTTTCTAAGACAATCCTAACAGTCATTGTGATCTATCACAGAATATTTCAATTCCTATCACATAGAATGCCTCTCCCATATCTTTCATTTCAAAATTCTTAGAGATAAAATCTTTCGTCTCACGCAATATGCTTAAATCATTAGCAACAAGTAAAATGTCATCAACAAATAGAACTAATAAAATAAACTTGCTCTCACTGATCTTTTGGTGTATACACCGGTCAACAGTGTTTTTCTTAAATCCAAAAGACGTTATAGTATCATTAAACTTGATATACCATTATTAAGAGCTTATTTAAGTTCATATATTGACTTCTTAAGCTTACACACCATATGACCCTTTTCCTTCTATTGAGAAACTTTCAAGTTGGTCCATATAAACTTCTTCCTCAAGTTCTTCATTAATAAAGGTTGTTTTCACATCCATTTGATGTAACTCTAAATCATAATAAGCCACCAATGCCATAATAATTCTTAATGAGTCTTTCTTTGAGACTGGCGAAAATGTCTCTTTATAATCAATGCCACATTTCTGAGTATATCCCTTGGCAACAAGTCTTGCTTTATACCGTTCAATATTGCCACTCGAGTCGTGCTTGGTCTTAAAGAACCATTTACACCTGACTCGTTTATATCATTCTGGCAATTCAACAAGATCTCAGACTTTGTTTTGTTCCATGGATATTAACTCATCTATCATGGCATCTAACCATTTGTCAAACTCATTACTTTCTATGACTTGTGAAAAAGAAACTGAATCTTTATTGATTCCAATATCAAAATCTAACTTTTGCAAATAAACCACGTAATCATCTGGAATAACCGATTTTCTTTCTCTTTGAGATCTTCTTAATTGTATTCCTTGTGGTTCATTTACATCAGATCCATGTGGGTTAGTTTATTCTTGAGGAGTTTCATCATTCAAATGTTGTTCAGCATTGTGAAAACGTTCTTCAATAGCTGGAACAATATTTGAAACTGTTGTGGATAAAGGGAAATTTATGAGTAAAGAAACATCAACCATAATTACCTGTATGTCCACAACTTGTCATTCATTACTCCCACTAACTTCACCATTTTTCAAGGAATCTAGCATTACCAGTTTCAATTATTCTTGGATTATGGTTTGGATAATAAAATCTCTACCTTTTGGATTTCTCAGGGTAACCTATAAAGTAACCACTAATCATTCAAGAATCCAATTTCTTTTTCATGTGGATTGTAAATTCTTGCTTCTGCTTGACAACCCCAAACATGTATATGCCTTAAACTAGGTTTCCTTCTGATCCACAGTTTAAAAAGAGTTTTTGAGACTGCCTTTCTAGGAATCATGTTTAATAAATACATGGCTGTTTTAAGCGCATACATCCACAAGGATTTGGGTAATGAGGAGTTGCTCATCATACCCTTAACCATATCCATTAATGTCCTATTACACCTTTCTGGCAAACCATTCTCTTGAGGTGTGTCTGGCATAGTGTATTGCGCACATACGACACGTTTTTTTGAGGAACTTTGCAAATGGATCTGGACATTGTCCTGTTTCATTATGTTTTCCATAATACCCACCACCTCTATCAATTCTTATGATTTTCACTTTCATGTCTAATTGTCTTTCAACCTCATTCATGTATATTTCAAGAGAATTTACCACTTGAGATTTTTCATTAAGCAAGTAGACATATCCATAACGTGAAAAATCATCGATAAAAGTGATAAAATACTTTTCTCTATTGAAGGATGGAGCATCAAAAGGTTCACATATATCAGTGTGCATAATTTCAAGAAGCTGGGTACTTCTTATGGCACATTTCTTACCGTGTTTGGTTTACTTTCCCTTAATGCAATCCACACATATGTTAAGATCAATAAAATTTAGATTTGGAAAAATCTAATTCTTTATTAATCTTTTAACCTTTCTTTGGATATATGACCCAAACGTCTATGCCACAAGTAAGCAGAACTTTCATTTAACATACTACGCTTAATTCCAACATTGCTATGAACAGTAAGTAAAGATTCAACAAAATTATGAACAAGTTTCAGTTTATATAAACCATCAGTAAGAATACCAGAACCAATAAAATCAGTATTCTTAAACAAACTAAAACAACCATATCCAAACATAACATAAAACCCAGATACATCAAGTTTTGAAAGGGAAACTAAATTAATAGATATTGAAGGTACATAGAGAGTCTGTAATAGGTCTAGATGACGGCCAGTATCTATGGCCAAACGATAAGTCTCTATGCCTTCAAACGGAGCCTTCATGCAATTCCCCATGAATAAAAAATCATTCGTTAGGTTTGTGGTTTGGATCGTAAGGAATCCTTGCATCATGTTGGATACATGAGTAGTAGTACCATAATCAAGCCACAAGTATTATAAAGAACTTCAGTTAAGTTTGATTCGAAACATACAAAAGCATTAAGATTACTTTTCTTTTCGAACTAAGCTTTATGTTTCGGACAATCTTTCTGATAGTGCCCCACTTTCTTACAAAAGCGAAACCTATCTGCCATTTATTCCTTCTTATCAGCCTCAAAATCTTTAGCATGTGCTTTCTTCTTCTTAAACTTGTTGGTCTTGACCTTAAGTCCTTTACCAGCTCTTTGACCCATGAGGTTAATGGAATGACTCTCTTGATTTTTCAGTCTTGTTTCCTCCTGAACAAGCATACTGGCCAATTCACTAATATTCCACTTATCCTTAATAGTGTTATAATTAATTTGAAAAGGCCCATATTCAGGTAGCAATGAGTTCAAAACAAATTGCACTAAGAATAAGTCATCCACCGTTATCCCCAATGATTTTAGCCTTGCTGCAATAGTTGTCATCTCAATAATGTGCTCTTGCACGCCTCTCGACCCATCAAACTTTATGGTCACGAGTTGTGCCATCAGAGTACCAGTAAGTGACTTGCATGCAGAACGAAAACGTTCTTCTACAAACTTAAGGTATTCCCTTGCACTTTATGTTTGTGGAATACTGGTCTTAATGTTGTTGGCAGTAGTAATTCGAATAAACATAAAGCTCAATATGTTAGACCATTTCCATGCCTTATGATGTAACTTTTCTTCCTCACTACTCAAATTCGTAAAAGCAGCAGGTATATCTTCCAATAGTGCTAAGTCAAGATCTAGCACACCTAAGTGAAACTTGACTTGTATGCACCATTCAGAAAAGTTTAAACCATTAAATATGGCAACAGATGAAGCATGCGAATGAAGTGAAACAGTTACAAATAATACATAAATGCTCAAAATAAAAATACATTCACTTCATGAATTCAGATATAACAATCAAGCATAACATAGTTCTCTTTTGGGTAGATACTATGATGTACTATCATTAAACATTAATTAAATGCCAATATCAATATTTATCAGGAAATTAAATATTTCAAATCAAACATTGATAAGTCTAGGAAATATAGTTATTTTGCCACCTTTTATACTTTTGAATCGGCTAAGTCTTTGAGGATTTTATTAGGATTTGATTAGTTTTAGATATTTTTATATTTATTTTAATTATTCATTTTATGTTTAAAAATAGTTATTTAGTTGTTATTTATGTGTTTTTATAGGTCCAAGGTGATCTGGAGCTTCGAGGTGCAAAACAACAAAAATCGGTGCATTCCAATGAGCAGGCAGATTCGATCTCTGGAGCTTCTTTTAAGAAAAACTCGATCTTAAATACTTCAAATGAGAAAACTCCCTTCTTGACGTTTGAAGCTGACTTCCATACCTTTCTAACGGTATAAGGAATGTCACAATCAGACAAGATTTTTCTAGTCAAAACAGCTGACAAAATTTGAGAAGTTGACAGGAACCAATTCAGACAAACGGAGGAGAAACACCAAGGAGGCAGTAGCAGTGGCACCGGGAGATCGTGAACAGTACCTCAAAAATGTAAAAAAATGTAAAACTTACCTGTTTTGCTTGGGAACGAAGTTTTCGACTCCAGAAAGCCTTGGACACTTTAAATATGACTCTTTTAGGTCAGAATAAAGAGGATTAGACATCAAGAAACCTAATTCTCTATCAAGAAGATAGCCACCATCAAATTCTCTCAAGAAGATTGGAAGCTTGAAGACTCAAGAATTGTCAACTCTTATTTCTTCTTTTCTCTTTTCTCTTCTTTATTTTTCTTGTGTAGTTGATGATGGTGAAACGATTTGATTATTTGTTTTCATTAATTATCATGAACTAATTTTCTTTTACTAGGATTTCAATGGAACTCAACACATAGTTTGAATTTACTTTCTCTCTCTAGCTTGATTTAATGATTTATTTAATGTTTCTAATTGCTTAGCTACCAATTAGATTGATTTGTTAACCTAAATACAACTAGACATAGGGAGTTTAGTGTTAGACATGGATTGAATGACACATGTTTCATATTCATTTATTAGGATGAATTGATCTACAGGTAGGGTAGAAGTATACTTATTTGTCATGTGTAACCATTGTTAGAGCCTAAGCTTAATGAGTTCTTCTTTAATTCAATTATCATAGACATATAGTTAATTGGTTAGAAGGGATATTTTTATAAGACCATCGACAGATGCTTATAAATAAGATAGAACTCTAGGTTAACAACTCAGGATCATTAATCAAGTGAAGAGGTAGAGAGAGATTCAAGCGAAGTGTTGAGGAAAGTTGTAATCCTAGGCTTTTATAATTAATTGAATTCACCCTTTTTAATTTACTTGATTTTAGTATTAGTTTATTTTAATTTAGTTTTTTTTATTATCATCTTTATTTAAGTGTTTAGATAAGATTAAATTTGTTAATTTTAGTACTTAGCAAAATTTAATAGCAATTCTTCATGGGTTCGACACTTTACTTTTCATTATATTACTTGTCAATGATACGTGCACTTGAGTGATTAAAATCGACAACAAACATAAATGCTATCTTTGGATATACAAATATATATTTGACCAAAATATTAATTTACCTCAATTATGCTTACTATTCATAAAATAATAGATTTACCTTTGGACAAAAATCTGAAATTACATAACTAGTTAACCTTCATTTATCCACTTAATTTTCACTAATAAGAGTTTCATAATTTTATGGATAAATAACTTTTCTTTATGCATGTTTTCATTCTAGTTTGGTCACTTTGGTGACTAACAAACTACATAAACATAAAACATGCATATAAACATAACAGCTATTGCCATAATAATAGCAAAATATAATATGATAATTGTCGCAACTTAAAAAATAACAGACCTCATCGCGAGACTTTATTACTCGTTAAGCGTGACATTAGAAAAAACAGAGGAAAAGACGACTTAATTCCTCTTGAAATAAAATGAGGGTTTGAAAATGATCTCGAAAAAGACATGGAGTCGCCACCAATATTTTTTGGCTAGGTGTGATCTGCCACCTATTAAAACTGGTTTTGTAAAATATTTTAAAATTAATTAAAATATTTTTAAAACCAATTTCAAGTTTGCATTTTTAAACCAGAGAAATCAAAGAAGCGGGTTCGGGACTCGATTACGTGTGGGGAAGGATTAGCACCCCCACAACGCCCGTATAAAACGGTACCTTATTAATCGTGTGTTATCTCAAGTCTCGGTAAAAAGTCGATTTTAAATTTAGTATTTCAAGTTAATTCCCAATTTTAAGAAAAATAATTCCATTTTTAATTAAAAGTGATCCGGAATTTATTAATTCAAAATTTTCCTATATTCCCTGACAAAATTGACAAAATATAGAAATTTTTATTTATTTGAACTTTTTTTCAAATCATTCCTGTTTTAAGAAAGATATTCCGATATTAATGATAATTGATGATTTAATCCCTCTAGCAAACCCAGTAGAGAACTCATGAATTATTTTAACTAGGGAATATATTTATTTTTATTTAAAATCATTATCCTTTTTTTAAAACATTTAAAAATGAATATGAACATGTGTGACATAAATAAAATGACATAGCAAAATCTAGATAATATAATGCAACCTAAATGACATGATATAATTTAAATGGCATAGCATATTCTAAATGAAATGATATAACCTAAATGACATGATATATTCTAAATGCAATGAAATATCCTAAGTGACATGATATATTCTCATGAAATGAAATATCCTAGGTGACATAAGATATTCTAAATGAAATGAAATATCCTAAGTGACATAATATATTCTAAATAAAATGAAATATCCTAGGTGACATAAGATATTCTAAATGAAATGAATATAACCTAAGTAAAATAATATATTCTAAATGACATGAAATGAATATGAAACATGAAATAATATAATCATGAAATATGCATGAAGATAAAAATAATAATGCATGAACATAGTAATACTACATGATGTGACAAAAATAAATGATTAAATAAAAAGCATAGAATAACATAGAATATTCACAACCATATAACAAACAATATAACTCCATAAAACATAAATCAAAATAATGATATTACCATAGAAATTATCATAGCAAAAATCATATATTATATAGTATGCATGAATATGAAAAATGCAATGCATGAAAGTGTATTTTTTTCCTTTAAATAAGGAAATTCGTATACCTAAAAAGATATCCGACTACCTTAGGAAAAGACATCAAATTAAAATTTCTAAAATCAAAAATACTTTGTGATTGATTGAAAACAATTTTAAAAATCTTGGATGAAAAATAAACCATGGCCGAATTCCCTTTTTGAAAATGGCTCTATTTTCCTAAGTTTGAAAACTCGGACTTGACTACCCTTGACCCTAGCTTTATAAAATTATTTTTGAAGTTTAAAATGGCTAAGTAACCAACCTAGGACAGTAGCTAAGGTTCCTAATCAACCTCCTCTAAATGCCTTAGCCAAAACAAAAAATCACTTTTCCCTTGAATTCAAATCTGACTCTACTGTCCAGTTTTAAAGCGTAATTTTTTAAACTATTTTTAAATTTTCAAAAAAATCTAAAAAAAATATGGGAGACTCAGAACATGTAAAACTATATGGAAAAAAATTTTATTAATTTTTTGACTAAGGATATCCCACTAGAAAAATCACTAAAGTCCGAATACTGGGTGAAAAACTGTTTTGCCAAAAATCATTTTTAAGCCATTGATAAAATCATTCAAAAATCAAAGTAAAAATTTTGGAACGGTAGCTAAAATTTCTAAAAATTTGGACAAGAATTGCCTAAGTAAAAAAAAATCACAAAGGTAGAAAATCAACTTGACAACTCCTTAATTTCCCACAAGTATGCTCATGTGAGCTTGACCTTAAGCCATTGATTGGCTTAAGTCAAAAATCAAGTGGTATGATATGAGATGCATGAAAAAACAGCAAGTTTAATGTATGAAATGCATGATCTAAGGCCTAAATGACATAGGAAATGCATGGCAATTCAAAATGACCTAATGCCTAGCATGTTCTTTCATGGCAATAAATGCAACCTAGACCTAATATGCATGAAATGCATGATAATGCAAATGTGACCTAGACTTAATGGACATGAAAATGCATGACAATACCAATGTGATCTAAGACCTAATGGATATGAAAATGCATGGCATAAAGAATATGACCTAAGCCTAACATGAACTTGCATGGCAATAAATGCAATCTAGGCCTAAACATGCATGAAATGCATGGCAATGCAAATGAGACCTAGACCTAAAAAATGCATGGCAATAACGCAAACACATAGCATACTAAATCAAAATACACAATATCATGGCATGGAAATGCAAGCCTATCAACTAGCAAGATGAAAATGCACATACAAGGCACAAAATGAAGGGGTAGCCGAATGGACCTATGGCCTAAATGGTGAAATTCTAGCATGCTCATTAACACAAACACATGGTATAGTAAATACAAGACTTAAGAGGAAAATGTTAGACTAAGCAAACATAATGCAAATGCATGAGCATAGCTAGACATTTCACAAACACATGAGAGCATAATAAACTATCAAACATGATAATAATGTAAACATGGTGACTAACATAACTCGTGAACATAGTAATGTCAATATAACAAACACATGGCATGGTCTAAATACGTGATCATAAATGGAAGCATATTAAACAAGTAAACATAAAAAATGCAAGCATGGTAAGGCAAACTCATCATGGCCGAATGGTATCATGAATCTAGCATGGTATTTCCACAAACACATGGCATGGTGTATAGCTAAACTACCACAATCAAGCTAACCTACCACAATCAAGCTAATCTAACACAAGTAAGCTAACCTACCACAACAAGTCTTATGAACAAAATCAAAAATAAAATCATCTAAGAAAAGAGATACCATTAGGCCAACATGTTAAAAAGAGAGGAAAACTTTTTTATTTTTTTTTATTTTTTTCAAAACAAAGTAGAAAGCTCCTTAAAAATTATTTCAAAAAACAAGTTTATTTCATAAAAGAGAATAAAATAACAATCAAAATAGCAAATCATGTCAACAAAGTATGAGAAAACCATGAAAGAACATAGCTACCTTGCTCTAGCTTTCCAAATCAAGAAATAGCAAGCCAAAACCTTTCTTTTTTCTTCTTTCTTTTTCCTTTCTTTTCCCTCTCCTTTTCCCCCAAGCTACTGCCTTCAATCAACCCTCAAAACGTTGTAAAAAATCTGAATTCCTCCCCTCCAATAGCCTTGGCTGAATGGCCTATAGATGTGTGAAAAAAAGTTGTCATTTTTCCTAACCAATTTTGATCCAATGGCCTTTAATCCAAGATGTTTTCTATGTGAAATTTTCACCCTTAGATTAAATCAGCCCCTAACTAATATGATGTCATGAAGATGATGTCATAAATATGATGTCATAAATATGACATCATCCCTCTCCATGCATTGGTCCATGTGTTACAAATTCAAATGCTTGATCAAAAAAATAACTACCTTCCTATCCACTCTTGGCCCTTGGATGCAATGGCTCAGCAAAATCACTCTCCAACATGGGCTTGGCTGATTGACCTTTTAAAATCCAGCCCAATCTCCATTGCAAGAAAAGCCCTCTTCGGTAAAATGACATTTTTGGCCCCCGAACCTAATTAAATAGCAAACGGACTCTAAATCCAAATTTTTCTTTTTCAATACTTCCTAAATAATAAAAAATTAAATTCTGAAAGTTTTCATAATTTTTCGAGCCCATTTGCTATTTTTTTTTTTGGATTTTTCTTCCAAAATTACCCCTCACCCGAGCTTTTACCGTTTTTCAAACGAGCTCCGAATTCAGATTTTTCTTCACCAATCTCTTCCAAATAATTTAAAAGTGAGATCTGAAAGTTTTCATAATTTTTCGAGCTCATTTGTTATTTTTTCGAGATTTATCTGCTTGAATTTCAACTTAGAGGGCCCGAAATTTACCATTTTGCAAATGAACTCCGAATTTGGATTTTTCTTTGCCAATCTCTTCCAAATGATTTAAGATTGAGATCTGAAAGTTTTGGTAATTTTTGGAGCTCATTTGCTATTTTTTCTGAATTTTCCAAATTTGCCCTTTTACCTCCGAAGCTCGGTTTTACTCAAAACAAGTCCGATTTTTAGATTTTCTTTTTTTGTGCCTTTGTCATATACTGAATTGGAGTTGGTCCAAAAACGCCCAATTTTTACGATCAAATTCCCTTCCCATTTGATTTTTCCTTTTTTTCAGTATCGAAAATTTCCTCGTTTTTCCTCCAATCGGCTCTTTTCTCGGAATTACTTCAAAATGAGTCTTGGGCTATCCTTGTTTAATCACTCCTCATCAATTAGGGGCTTTAGTTTTATCGAATCGGGCCATTTCTGTAATTTTTCCCAATTTCACCAAAATCCACCAAAAATCCTAATTCTCGGTTTTCTTTCAAATTGACTTTTCCTTCAGTTTTGCTTCCAGATGGCCTCTCCCTTACCCGTAGTCATTGCTTATCTTCCATTTGGAACCTCCAATTTTGACCAATTTGATCGTTTATGCACTTTTCCTCAAATTTTTCGAACTAGGATTTTCTTTCCACTAAATCTCCGTAACCCAACTTTTGAACTCCAGATCTTTCATTGTAGACCTCGGATTATCAAAATTCTTTCACCATTTTTCAATTGAACTTTGAATCTTGATTTTGAAAGTGGATTGACTTTTTAGTGGTTGACTTTTTGAAGTTGACTTTTTCGGGGTTGACTTTTTCAAGATTAACTTTTTATGCTTGCCTTCTTAAACTAAGTCTCGGAGTACCACCTGCAGGATGAGAAAAAACTTTTTGCATTCTAAACATCATTTTAGGAAGAAAAATATATGATTTAGTGGTTCGGACAAAATTAGGTGTCTACAATAATTATGGCATATTTGAGGAATTATTGAATCTCCATACATCCTAAATAGTAAACATACATATAAGAATAAATCACTTAAAGAAATTTATAAATACCTCCTACTTAATCAAAGGATGCAGCAACTAACGTGGAATTCCATAATTGATAAAACTAAATTTGAAGACTATGGATAATTTTTCAGATTTAATTTCTTAACAAAAAAAAAGGAATCATGCTAGAAACATTCATGGAGAAATTAAGTGTTCAACAACCATAGCTCTGATGTTACATGTAAATCATGACCCATAAAATTGTCAAGCACTCTGATAATTAAACTTAAAATCTTTAGGATCTTGAACACATAATTTTCAAACTTAGAAAGCGTACCTGATTGTTTGGGGAAGATAAAGAAGCCATGATTGAATCCTTGATTTCCACAAGTAAATTGATTTCTTTCTTTTGATCCCTCTTTCTGTTACACAATACTTTCCGATGGAAACTGAATGGGACTGCGTTTGAGTAATCCTCATAGATAGGGAGATGACCAATTTAATATATCTCTATCTTTTTATTTGGAACATCCATCAAGTATCAAAATGAACGGTTAAGATTTGTTTACCATTAAAGGATAAATATTAATTTATAATTCAATAAATTAAATAACCATTATTCCGTAAATATCAAACCATTAACTTACATTAATATCATACTATTATCTTACATTTGGCCCAAATAAATATTAGGCATAACATTCTCCACTTTATAATTTTTTATTATAAAGTGTCAATGTAAATTTCCAATGGCCTTTTTAATGTATAATAATCAGTATCCATTTAACTGTTATATTAGCGTATAGCATAGTGAACATTTATTAAGTCAGCTTTAAAATTATGTTTTGCTCGATTACGGGCACTTTTAGTATTGAGATGCATGAAAGGAATTTTTTTTTTTTTTTTAATTAGTTGAATTTGGAATTTGATTTTCATTTGAAATAAAAATTTTGCCCGCTACTTATAATATTGTTTTTGTTAGGCGAAAATTGAATAATCATATGCATGTGTACATCTATAGGTTGGAAAACAATTTTTTTTTATACAAGGTTGGAAAACAATTGAGTTATTGGCTCTTTCGGAGATTTCAATTGAATTTTTGTTGGTTTGACATGCTACCAAAGAGGAGATACCATTGGCTAAAAATAGACCCTATAATTCTTATATACTTCTAGCTTGTTCTCACTTTTTATATTTAGTAACCCTTTAATATATATATATATATATATATATATATATATATATATATCAAGTGACATTACCAGACTCGCATAGATTTTTAAACAGAATAATCGATCTCTCTTAAAAAGGATCGATCCTTCTTAAGAAAGGATCTATCCCTCTTAAAAAATGATCGTTCCCTTTCAAAAATTTATATAACTAATAATAAAATGGATCAGGTCG
The DNA here is from genome assembly GCA_030761205.1 of Fremontodendron californicum. Lineage (NCBI taxonomy): Eukaryota > Viridiplantae > Streptophyta > Magnoliopsida > Malvales > Malvaceae > Fremontodendron > Fremontodendron californicum. The sequence goes on from JAULJL010000026.1 coordinate 14,127,399, forward strand.
AGCCTAGGCAAAAAATACTATGTTCATGGGCCAAGCTGCGGCCCGATTTTCTTTTCTTCTCTTATCCAAGCTTGGCCAGGCCGGGCTCGGTTTACTTTTCATAAATATTAAAAAAACAATTTTTATATTAATATTAATATATTTTTATAATTAAATTTAAATAAAAAATATTTTTTTTATTGGATGAACAGTGATTCGAGTCGGGCTGGCCCGAATTGAAAAAAAAACTTGTCCAAACCGATCCAATTCAAACCGAATCTGTTGAATCGAATGGGTAGCCCGACCCTTGAACAAATTTACCTAAAACTCTTATAAGATTTTCCACCCTCTATTCTGATAAAGAAATGAAATCAACATATAGCAAAGTCACATATTTTGACGGAGCTAATCTTCCTACTCTTGCCCAAATTTACTCCCATATTTGTTTTATTTCATCCGACTTTTGAACAGATCTACATAAGAAACTCTTATAAGATTTTCGACCCTCTATTCTAGTAAAGAAATGAAATCAACGTATAGCAAAGTCACATATTTTGAGGGTGCTAATCTTCCCACTCGTGACAACTTTACTCCATATTTGGTTTTTTTTTTTTTTTGTCTGTTGTCTCTGATGAATTTATCTATGTGATAGGTTCCGCTTGTTAATACTATACCTATATGTGAAGGTGCATGTTAAGTGTTGTTACTTAAACTTGTTTAAGGGTCGGACTATTTGTTAAGCTTGACAGACCCGATCCGTATTGGATGGAGTCTAGACAAAAAAATTTCTAATTCGACTCGGTCCGAATTATTGTTCATCAATAAAAAGTATTTTTTATTTAAATTTAATTATAAATATTAATATAAAAATATTTTTTAATTTTTAATATTATTTTGAACAGTGATATGGGTTTTTCAAGTCAATCCGAGCTCTACTCGATCTGGGTCTGGATAAAAAGTATAAAAAAAATTGGGTCGCAGCCCAACCTGAACCGACCCATAAACAGATCTACTGTTACTTCACATTTGTCATATAATGGAATAAATATAATGAAATTAATCTTCACCACGTAATCCTCTTCAATATATTATTGATTTCAAGACCATATATAAATAAATATAATGAAATTAATCTTCACCAAGTAATCATCTTCAATACATTATTGATTAAAATAAATAAACCGCCGTCTCTAGTTTCTTGTATTCTTACTTTTGCACATTTGTTCTCCTTGTTTTATGAAATCAAAGATATTTTGTTTTGAGTAATGAAATCAAAGACAATAGGAGCTATATATATATATATATATATGACAAATTTAGCTCATTAAAGAATTTTTTTTATAAGATTTGATAAGTATAGAATAATCCAGACAATATGAAGGCAACTATTAGAGTGTCACTCCAAGCATCCAATCGTTTTAACACTCAATGGTACCCTAACAAAAACTAAATTCCAACCTCGGTAATAATGAAAATGGCCATGGTTAACTTTCGGATAGATTTATTCAAGGATTGGGTTATCCGTTTAAGTTTGAAGATCTGCTCGATATTTGAAAGAGTTTGGACAATATTAGGTACGAAATATGAGATTGAATAAAAAATTGAGATCCGTTTAAAAAATGAGCCGAGTCTTGATTTTAACAATCAAGACCCAAAATCGGTCCGATCGGCTCGGTCCATGAACACCTTTACTCTGGGAACATATCACCTACAATAATTGTATTACAATTAACCAATTAGCATTTAGAGTTATGTAGGGTTAATCAAAATATTACGTGGAGTCCACACTTATAAGTGATAGAGCCTTACATAATTTTTGAATGCGATTGAATAATTATAATATTGTAATTAAAAAAAGTTGCATGTGAAATGCTCCCGTTAACTCTATATCTTAAAAAAGGGACCATGTCACTTACAATTACTGTAGTGTAATTAACTAGAATTGTATAGACTCACCAAAATATTATGTGGAACCCATACTTTTAAGTTATGGACCCCAACATAATTTTTTATTATGATTGGATAATTGCAGGATTGTAATAAAAAGAATTGTGGGTGAAATGCTTCCTTCAAAAAAGATGCGTGTTAAAATGATATATGAATCTGAAAATACAAATTTTACTGACAAAGAATTAATGTTATTTGTTGAAATATTATTTGAACTAATGTTAGGTTTTGCCTGATTAAGTGGATAGAAAAATGGAAAAATTAAAAGGAGATAAATTTTAAAAGATAGAAAATATATATTTTCTTTTTATAGCATGCTTAGTAGAAAAAGAAAAAAATGAAAAAAAGAAGAATAATTTTCTTCTTATCCATTGCTTAATAGAATTAAAAAATAAAAATATATATATTATTTTACTATTATACTTTTTGTAAGTTAAGATAAAAAAAATAAAATTTTAAAAGTAATAAATAATTTTGTAAATATACATACTTAAAATTTATTTTCTTTCTATTTTTCAACTTTCTCATCATATTCATTCTTTTGCTCTACCAAACACACCTTAAATGATAATAACTGAAGCTCTCGGATATTCCAAGTGATGTATCATGGGAGACTCAATTTTGGTTTATATATATATATATATATATATATATATATATATATATATATATATATATATATGATTGAGGCAATTTTATCTACAAATGCTCAAAATTGCTTGCATCATAGGTTTTATGTTATTGAAGAAACCTATTAGGCAATTCTTGTCATTATATATTATGGGTGCTAAGGTTATCTGATTTGGACAAGATTGGTGTCTTTATTATTGATACCACCATTGTCTCTAGTTATTGGATTATTTTAAGGTGCTTAAGTCATGGATTCAATTCAATTTGATGGTAGAGTTGAAATTTATAAAAATAAATAAATCTTATGCAACATGATCTTGTCAAATTGCAAAAAGAATAGAAAGAAAGAGATATATTTTTACCTTTCATATCACAAGTAAAGTTATCAGAATGATATTTACCTTTAAGTATATTTAAAAATAAAGAATTATTTTTAAAAAAAATAAGATATGTGATATTTTTTAATCCTATTTATAAAGTTAATTTTTTTTAATGTATTAAAAACTAACTCTTTGTATCACTACCAAGGTTATGAAATCGAAACGAAAATCAAATTGGTCAGATTTTCGATTTTCAATTTAACTGGTTCAACCGGTCAGTTTGATCAAAATGCTTTTAAATATATATAAAAAATAATTTTAATGTTAAATAAGTAATAAATATAAAAACTAATTAATAAGAATATATATTTGGCTTAGTGGTATGATTTATTTGAACTAATGTTAGGTTTTGCCTGATTAAGTGGATAGAAAAATGAAAAAATTAAAAATTAAAAGGAGATAAATTTAAAAGATAGAAAATATATATTTTTTTCATAGCATGCTTAGTAGAAAAAGAAAAAAATGAAAAAAAAAATTATTTTATTCTTATCCATTGCTTAATAGAATTAAAAAATAAAAAAATATATATTATTTTACTATTATACTTTTTGTAAGTTAAGATAAAAAAAATAAAATTTCAAAAATAATAAATAATTTTGTAAATATACATACTTAAAATTTATTTTCTTTCTATTTTTCAACTTTCTCATCATATTCATTCTTTCACTCTACCAAACACACCTTAAATGATAATAACTGAAGCTCTCGAATATTCCAAGTGATGTATCATGGGAGACTCAATTTTGGTTTATATATATATATATATATATATATATATATATATATATATATATATATATATGATTGAGGCAATTTTATCTACAAATGCTCAAAATTGCTTGCATCATAGGTTTTATGTTATTGAAGAAACATATTAGGCAATTCTTGTCATTATATATTATGGGTGCTAAGGTTATCTGATTTGGACAAGATTGATGTTTTTACTATTGATACCACCATTCTCTCTAATTATTGGATTATTTTAAGGTGCTTAAGTCATGGATTCAATTCAAATTTGATGGTAGAGTTGAAATTTATAAAAATAAATAAATCTTATGCAACATAATCTTGTCAAATTGCAAAAAGAATAGAAAGAAAGAAAGAAAGAGAGATTATTTAACTTATTGTGAATGGAGTTTTTAGGTTTTACAAGTTAAGTTAGCAAAGTGATATATACTTTTTAAGTATATTTAAAAATAAAAAATTATTTTAAAAAAGAAATAAGATATGTGATATTTTTTAATCCTACTTATAAAGCTAATTAATTTTAATGTATTAAAAACTAACTCTTTGTATCACTACCAAGGTTATAAAAACCGAATCAAAGATCAAATCGGTCAGACTCTCGTTTTTCAATTTAACTGGTTCAATCGGTCGGTTTGATCAAAATGCTTTTAAATATATATAAAAAATAAATTTAATATTAAATAAGTAATAAATATAAAAATAATTAATAAAAATATATAGTTGGCTTAGTAGTATGATTTTTAATATAAAACAAAAAAAAAATTCAAATCTCATCAGTTACAAAAAAAAAATTTGAAAAAATAAAATAAAATAAAAAAATGATTTTGATCGCTTTTTATTGGTTAAACTAGTTTTTCACTGATTTAAAAAAAAAAATCTGATTTTTTTATAGTACTGGATCAAATAAACCACTAATATTCAATTCAACCGGTTCAATCTACTAATCTAATCTAATTTTGTAATCACTGATCACTACCCATCAAAGTTATTAGTCAAGGTGCAAAAGTACTGAAGGAGGAGTTCTTACTTTTAGAGGCAAATAACATTGTTTAAAGAGAAAAAGAAAATTTAGAACCTGTATTTTTCATTTAATTCAATTGTCAAAAAAGAATAAAGGAGGGTAGAAAGAAAATGAGAGGATAAAGATGGTTGCTTTTAATATATTCCTTTTATAATTTGTGGAAATTCCATACAACAGCTGGAATCTTAGTCTTACTTTTTATATTATATAGATTATATGCTTAATGCAAAGCTACTTAGTTGCCTTAATATAAATAGAAAATAATTTAAAGTCAATTTACAGTTGCTGAAAAAAATTTGATTGAAAAAAAATGGTTATAAATAAATTATTTATTCTTCTTTCAAAAATTTGGATTCCTTGGAATCACTTTACCTTATTAATAAACAAATTACTCCTTTTTATTGAATAATTTAATAAATTACTCAAAAGAATCAAAATGTATGTAAATTACATCATGGAAGAGACTAGAAATCATTATAGCAATAAATTGTGAAATTACATTACAATTTTTTATATATAGTAATATCATTTTTATATTCTAGAACATTAGATTTTGCGTTTTTTCCCCTTAACATGTCACTCACAACTAATAAAACAAAATTTTATGCACTATCTGATGGAATTTACTTCCAATTTTATAAAAATAAAAAAAAATAGTCGATTAACCATTTTAAATTGCATTTAAATTCTTCCTCTCTTTTTTTCCTATTAAATAGTTCATAGGTCGGTTCGGATAATTTTTTTTTTTTGCATGTTCAGGCTTGATCTGAATGGCTTGAAAGCTCGTTTTACTATTTAAAATATATTAAAAAATTATTTTATATTAATATTTTTATATTTTCAAAAGAAAAATTTTAATAAAAAATATTTTTTATTGTATAAATAGTAATATGGATCATACCGAGTCGACTCGAATTATTAAAAATTTATCCCAAACTGAATCAATTAAAATCGGATCTATTGAATCGGACGAGAATCTAACTCGCAAACAAGTCTATTTTCAAGAAGTATTTTGCTAACAAGTGTTTTAAGGACACTTTTTAAGTTACTATATATAGTAATATCTTCATCCAATGTATTGAAAATAATAAATAAAGTTGGGTTAAAGTATCTAATCAGTCCTTGTACTATAATAAAAAAAATATATTTAGTCCTTATACTGTATAAGTGAGTAAATTAATCATTATACATATGAAATTGGTGCAAAAAAGTAAATTTGGTAACGGTGTTAATAAAAAACCGTCTAAATGCTGACGTAGACATGTGAAACTGTCAGAAAAGATGACTAGAAAAAAAATGATAACGTATCATTTTTTTTTACTTAGGTGGATTTAGAAAAACATAAATTTTTACCCCAAATCTTTCCCTTACTCGTAAAAATATGTCATTATTATTTTTTTCAAATCATCTATTTGTCAGTTTCTAAATTCCACTTGAGCAAAAAAAATTGACACATCATCATTTTTTTTCAAGTTATCTATTATGCCAGTTTCACATGTCCACATCAGCATTTAGACGATTTTTCATTAATACCATTAGAAATTTTACTTATTTACATCAATTTCAAACGTATAAGGATTAAATTACCCACTTTAATAGTACATGAACTAAAATACAATTTTAACTATAGTACAAAAACTGGCTAAGTACTTTAACCATAAAATTATCAACTACTACATTTAGTATAATATTTTTATTATAAATAGTATATTAATATTAAAGAGTATCCTAACTTTTAAGGATACTCGTTAACAAAACTCTCTCGAGGAAATGTAAAAACATTTGTCTTATTATTAACGTAAATAAATTCCAGATTGTTGAATTTGTTTCTTATCATTTGCACTAGAAAAAAAAAAAACCCGCTTCGTCGGGATATTTTAAAATTTTTGTAATTAATTAATAATAAATTAATTTAAAAATATATTTTATTAAATAATAATTTTTTATTTTTAAGTTGTAATAATATTAATATAATTATATTTTGTTAATTATGAAAATTATATTTATGATGATTGTTTATTTATATATTACGTAATATACATGCATTTTCAAATGTTATTTATATATATATATTTAAAAATATTTAGACTTTTATTTTATGTTGTATATTTTTATTTATAGGAGGTAAAAAATAATAAATAAGAAAATAAAATTGTGGTTTGTAATTTATTCTCTCGTAAGATCATTTTTTCACATAGATAATAAATAAGAAAATAAAATTAGCAGCATGTTCGTTTTTCCTTTTTTTTTTTTTTTACTTTTTTCCCCGAACGGATCGGGTACGGATCCTAAATCAACCTATGACTCAACGTGTAGACCTACCCCTTTAAATACATCATTTAAAATAAAAATAAAAATAATTAATAAAATAATTTTTTAAACTTCTTCCCCGTGCTGTCGGGTACGGATTCTAAATCGACTCGCGAGTCAACATGCGAACCAACCCCTTTAAATACATCATTTAAAATTAAAATAAAAATAATTAATAAAATAATTTTTTTTAACTTTTTCCCCGAACCGGTCGGGTAAGGATCCTAAATCGACCTGCGAGTCAACATGCAGACTAACCTTTTTAAATACATTATTTAAAAATAAAATAAAAAAATAAATTTCTTTTTTAAATTTATTTCGTGAGGGTCGGGTACGAATCCTAAACCAACATGCGAGTCAAAATGAGGATCAACTCCTTTAAATACATCATTTAAAAATAAAATAAAATAATTAATAAAATAAAAATAATTAATAAAATAAATTTCTTTTTTATTTTTTTTTCAAGCGGGTCGATTACGGATCCTAAATCGATCCGCGAGTGAACGTATGGGCTAACCCTTTAAATACATCATTTAAAATAAAAATAAAATTAATTAATAAAATAAATTCTTATTTTAACTTTTTTTCTCGAGAGGGTCGGGTACAGATCCTAAATCGACCTTCGAGTCAATATGCAGATCAACCCTTTTAAATACATTATTTAAGAAAAAATAAAAAACTTAAAACAATTAATAAAATAAATTTCTTTTTTATTTTTTTCCGATCGGTTCGGGTATGGATCTTAAATTGACTCGCGAATCAACATACAGACCAACCCCTGCATATTATTTTAAAAATAAAAAATAATTAATAGTTTTTTTTCTTTTTTTAAACCTTTTTTAGTGTTGGTCGAGTACGAATCCTAAATCGACCCACGAGTCAACATGCAGACCACTTTAAATACATCATTTAAAAATAAAAAGCTAAAAACTAAAATAAATTTTTATTTTTTTCTCGAGCGGGTCGGGTATGGATCCTAAATCGACCCGCGAGTCAACGTGAAAACCAACTTTTTAAATACATAATTTAAAAAAAAAAAAAAACTAAAACAACTAAAAATAATCAATTTAATAATTTTTTAAATTTGTTTTTCCGAATGGATCGGGTATGAATATTAAATCGACCATGAGTTATAGTGTTGATTAATCCTTTAAATACATTATTTAAAAATAAAAATAAAAAACTAAAATACCATTTTTTTTTTTGTATTATAAAGAAGGACAAAATTATCTCTATCTATTACTAACTATAAAAGTTATCTTCTAAATGCATGAGAATGCTCAATTGAGAATTTTGGATCATGGTTTATGTGACAACTAAGCATAGGTATTAAAGGTGTTGGGAGGGTTAATTTGGGTAATTTTCTTTTTATGAAGAAGAAAAAAAGAAAAGAAAGAAAAAAGAAAGAAAGAAAGAAAAGAAAAAAAATTGTGTGTACGTGTCGTTTTGTGTTCGTGTTATTTTTACGCTTTCAAAGTAATATAAATTTATACAATTTTTACACGAATTCGTTTTATGTAGATTTTGACACGTTTGCGTATTCGTGTTATTTTTTCATATGTTCAAAATATTATAAATTTATATAATTTTTACACGTTAATAATTTATTTTATGTAGATTTTGATACGTCCGGATATTCATTCGTGTTTATATTATTTTTTGTGTCGTGTTCATGTTATTTTTTTTGTCTCGTGTTCAATATATTATAAATTTATATAACTTTTTACATATTAATAATTCATTTTATGTGGATTTTGACACGTTCGTATATTTGTATTGTGTTCATGTTATTTTCGTGTCGTGTCGTGTCGTATTTTAATTATTTTTTCATGTGTTTCTGTCGTATTTCAATTCATCCAAATATTTTGCGCAGTTTGTCATGATGATTCAATTTTAAAAAAAATTGCGTGTGTTCATGTCGTGTCTCAATTCATCCCATATTTTACAAATTTTGTCATAATGATTTTATTTAGAGAAAAAATTGTATGTTCGTAACATATTCGTGTTATTTTATCGTATGTTTAAAGTATTATAAATTTATATAAATTTTTAAACGTTAATAATTCGTTTTATGTAGATTTTGATACATTAGTGTATTTGTGTCATATTCATGTTATTTTTCGTGTCGTATTTTAATTATTTTTTTCATGTTGTGTTCGTGTTTTATAATCATGTTGTGTCCGAAATTGTCAAGTCTAATTGATACTATTCAAATAACTCCCAAATTTATGTCACGTGTCGTCATGTTCGTGTTGTTTTTCCTGTCATAATCGTATTCGAGGTATTATATATTTATATAAATTTTGACACGTTAATAATTAGTTTTATGTAGATTTTAACACGTTCATATATTTGTATCATGTTCATTTAATTTTTTCGTGTTGTTTTTTCTGTCATAATCGTATTCGAAGTATTATATATTTATATAAATTTTGACACGTTAATAATTCGTTTTATGTAGATTTTAACACGTTCATGTATTTGTGTCGTGTTCATTTAATTTTTTAGTGTCATGTAGTGTTTTAATTATTTTTCTTATGTTATGTTCGTATCGCATAATTATGTTGTGTCTGAAATTACTAGATTTAATTGATCATATTCAAATAACTCTCAATTTTATATCAAGTGTAGTATAAGGATAGAAGTTATTATTTTTTTAAATTATCTTTACTCTTCTTGCTTTTTTATTTTTTAAATTTATTATAAAATATCAATTCAAATTCGATAATATACTCACAGTAACACAGTAAAACGCGAGCATGAAATATTTTAAAAATACCCCAAAACAAATCCTCACCTACTATTTAATTTGTATAATTTTAATTAACTTGGAATTTACACTGGCGTTACTCCAAAAGCATGACCAAATGGATGCCACCCACTCCTAACATGCCAAGTGTCTTCCTTTAATTTTTAGCACCTGATTAAAATCGAGAGAATAAAGAATTCTACCAGATTGTCTATTGCTCGTCACGTGTTGAGAATTATCCCATACCCGTCACCTTAGCATTCCCCCTCGTTAACCAAAAAACGCGTGTAGCGTGAGTCCATGTAATAATGTAATCTCACCACGACTCTCGCATTCTTCTCTTTTTCTCTTTATAACCAAATGGCATTTTCGTCATTCTGTTAATCTCTCGCCGTAATTCTCTTTCCTTTCTAAGGGTATTTCCGTAACTTGTGAAACATATTTTAATCCAAAAAATTTTCTAACCCTATCCACTTCAATTCTCTTTCTTCCAATTTTTTTTGTTTTTGTTTTTGTTTTAAAGAAGACGGAGTCTCTCTCTTTTCTTTCTTCTCTTACCTGAACATTCGCTTCCCCCGTTTTTTCTCTGTTACACATACCAAAATTCCAAATTTACCCTCCAATTTCCCTCAAAACCACCATCCTCTCCCTCCATTTTTGTCCTCTCAGATTCCTTTACCAGTCAAAGATCCTCTTAACTTGATCAACAACAACCAAAAAGAACAACAATTTTCCCCTCATGCGATGCGTAAATAGAAAGAAAGAAGACAAAGAGAGGAAGAAGAAGAAGAAGTAGTAGATTTCATTGTTGATGGATTTGACGGAAGGAGTCGGAGAGAGCTCATCGCCGCCGAGAAGCTTCGGTAGCTTCAACAGCTACGATGTCAGAAACGACGTTTTCAATCGGTTAGTTGAAACCGGCCGCGAAGAAGCTATTTCTAACCCTGACTTTCGCGACCACTTAGATTCTCACTTCAATCGCTTGCCTGCTAGGTAAAATTTAATTCTTATGCGAATAATTTATACTTATATATATATATATCTGTTTTATACGTATTTTTATGAATTTAGGAATTTTTTAGTAGGATAGTAGGTTAAAGCTGTTGAAGTTGTTTGATTTTTGATTCAGTTATGGACTTGATGTTAATATGGAGAGAGTGGAAGATGTTTTGTTACATCAGAAACTACTTGCATCTGCGGAGGATCCGGAGAAGCGGCCGGTTTATCATATCCGCTTCTTGGAGGTACTAATACTTCTCTGTTTTTTGTTTTAATAGCAAGTATTTAGGGTTTAAGAACACCATCCGGTTTTGAACCTTTTTATTGTATTCAAGATATGGTCATCAAAACCGGGGGAAAATGGAGATATCTGCTTTTATGTCAACTACTAGTTCATATGTAGCGCTGTTTCTGGTCACGTTAATGTGAAGTGGCTGAAAATTGGACTTTTGGCGATAGTGTTTGTAATTCAAGCAAAGTGGTAGAAACTGAGATACTTGCAGCAGTGAGGCTTATTATTTTTATGAAAAAGTCAGATGTTACTAGAAATATATATATATATATATATATATATTGTGTTAATACGTTATTGATCCATAATCATTAAAAAAAAGTGTGCTAGGAACCAAAGTGTTGAAGAATAGGCATATATGGTGGATTTGTGGTACAGTTTTAGGAGCATAGGAATGTTGTGCAGAGGGACATCAGTGCTGGGAACAATGCCTTTAGTGTAATTTTTTGGTGTGCAATTGACCCTTTGTGTCCATGAGGGAACCAGAAACAATTACTTATTAAAGAGTATTATTTATTAGTTAATTCATTGAGCCAAAACTATTAGTTTTATTTGAGCAAGTATTGTTAATTGCATTCAGTGGAAACCTAATGCCAAGGGGTGAAAAGAAGATCATTAGTACTTTTTTCCAATTAACTTTTGTAAAACATGTTTATCCATTTACAAAGGAAAAAAAAAGTTTATAAAAAAATTGGTTTGAAGAATTTTTACTTGGCAAATAAGTTTTGTTGCCGTGCCCTAATTTTTAGATAGCATGATCCTAGCATTAACAAAAGGCCTTTGCATATTTTCTTTAAACGTCATATCTTGATTTTTCATGATTTTGTTCCTTTTCTTTCTTTTAACTTTAATTTGTACACATATGGTCTATGGTACTACATTTTTAATATACATGTAAAATACCTCTCTACTATACTGTTAATAACTTAATATAATGTCCAGTCATATAATTGTTTATTGAAGAAAATGGGAAATTAAGTAGCAATTTCTCATTCTAAAGTTGGGTTTTACCTTTAAGACTTTTATCCGAAGAATTTTCAAGATGAACTCACTGTGATTGAACTCATACTAAATATTCAAAATATTTTGATGATATCACGAGTAATCATATGTGCTGTTATATAATAGAAACTATGTTACTCGAACTCGGGTGTGAGTGTCAGATACGGATATGTGTCCGACACGAGTATGTTTAATTTTTCTAAGTTTTCCCATGTATTTGGAGGGTCATATCCCCATACCCATGTCCGAATATGTGTCGGACACGGGTGTCGGAAACGGGTACTTCAAGAAAAATGAAGAGTCGGAGCAACATAGAATAGAAATTATACTGTTTTTTTCATATTCATAATAGCTGGAGTGAATGAAGATAAACATAGGCTTTGTTTTAGTGAACTAGGGAAAATTGATGGTGTTCATTCCTGTTCATTGCTTGCCAAAAAGGTATGTCTTTGCTCATATGTCTTATACAACTCCATACAATAAGCATAATCATGCATCTTGGTGTGTGTGTTGACATGTGTTTATTGCTTATACATGTTTGAAATTGTGAAATGCTTTGAATCAGCAATACTCTCAAAAGCAGAATATGATTCTTATGGTTAAACAACACCTCAGACCTCCCTGATATTTGTGGTATTTCATTGAAACAATTTTGTGAAATATTCAATTGATGAATTTATTCTCATTTTTAAGTATATTTTTCTACACTACTGCAAATGTAATTATAGCATATCTTGTCCTTTTTCAGTCTGAGTTTTTTTTTTCTTCTTTTCATGGAAAGTCAGTTGCTAACAATAAACAAGGAAGAAGCTGGCTATATAAATGGTTTTGTAGATTTTGGAAAGTAAAAGTAGATGAATAAACTAGACGGCAATAGTATAGTCAAATCATTGTTTCAAAATAATAATAACAAACCTTCAAGAATTGTATGCTCTTAAACATTTTATACTTTTGCACCCATTATGGTATTACTTCTAGATTATTCTTGATATTTTCTTCATGTGATGCATGATTTTGTTGCCTTGTCTTCCTGATTCTGTTTGTTTTCTCCTTTTTACATGTTGCCATGTAGAACCTTTGCACCAAAGGAGATGCTAATGATGATCAACAATATATAAATTCTTTGTCTGCCCAAAGGCCTTTTGATGATGGAGATAGTGAAAAGGTTGTACCATCGCATAAAAGGTATTATATGTATATCATTCTTAGTTCTATGTCCCTTTCCCTTTTTCGTTTTTGATCCTAAATGATTTTTTTTTTCTTGCCATTTTTTTCATTAATAACATTTTAATGTCATTTGAATTGTATGTTTTATTAATAAATTTATTAATTATTGCTCCATCACCTTCTGTAACTATAAGTAGAAGCAGGGATCGTCCAGTTGACTTTGAACCTTGCTCTAAGCTCGAGGATCTAAATTTGGATGTCAGAAAGAATTCCAAGTGTGTAGAGGATAGATATCTCACAGAGACCTTTTCGAAAAGGTACTTTGTTGAAGATTTGTTAGACCTCTTTTTCCTTTCTTTGAAACTTCAGCAATTTTTTTTTTTTTCCTATTTGTTAACTTGGCTATGTTTGAGGAGATTTTCCTACTTTTAGGAATGAGAACCTCTATATTTTTGTGTGGGTGGGTGGGGTATGGGGATTTGTGCTTGTGCATGTGTGTGCATTTGGATCTTCCTCTTAAGAGAACTACTTCAAACTGTGGCTAAATTGGAAAACTGCCAATATTACATACTAAATAGGCTAATTCTTGGTGCTTCTATCATTCAGCTTTGTACCTGCAACATTTATGAAACTGAATTTATTTTCTCTTCCTCTCACATGGGGTAATACATTTATCGCAGATCTGTATGACTTTTGCTTTCACTTATCGTTCATGTTTATATTGAATGGATGTCTGTGCTATTGATATCATAACATTTTTATATTGAATGGATTGCCTAACTGTGAATTTTTCTGTATATATTCTATATAAGTTTACAAGGGTTCTTCTTATAAAAAAGAATACAAACACATCTTTAGGGAATTAATTACTATAGCTAGCTGGCCTAACTAATCTCCTAATATTAAAAATCAGAATATTTGGTATTGACTACCAAATCTGATTCTATTTATAGCAACCATTAACAGCTAATAAACCTTAGAATATTTGGTATTGACTACCAAATCTTTCCTTTTTCAACACTCTCCCTCAAGCTGGTTTGAAGATATCCTCCATAGCTAGCTTGCCAATTAGCCTGTCAAATTGTCTTGTAGGAAGTCCCTTTGTAAGTACATTTGCAACTTGCTCGGTAGTAGGAATATAAGGCATATAGATTAATCCATTTTCGATCTTTTCCTTGATGAAGTGTTTGTCTATCTCCACATGCTTTGTTCTATCATGAAGCATTGGATTGTGAGCTATCGAAATAGCAGCTTTATTGTCAATTGTCACAGTACACTTTCATAAGCAATGGATTAGAGATCTTCAACTCTTTTAATAGTCTCTTAATCCACAACACTTCACAAATTCCATGAGCAACTGATCTGAACTCAGCCTCTGCACTGCTTCTTGCTACCACATTCTGCTTTTTACTTCGCCAGGTGACGAGGTTGCCTCCAACAAATGTACAGTAGCCAGAAGTTGACCGTCTATCAAAAACACTCCCAGCCAAATCCGCATCAGTATAGGCTTCAACTTGCAAATGCCCATGGTTATTAAACAGTAGACCCCTTCTAGAGGTCCCTTTAAGTATATGATAATTCTATAGACTGCATCAAAGTGTTCTTGTCCAGGTGAATGCATGAACTGGCTAACCTTGCTGACTGCAAATGCTATATCTGGACGTGTATGTGACAAGTAGATCAGTCTTCCAACAAGTCTCTAATACTGCTCTCTATTCAGAACTTCTTCATCTTTAGAAGGTTGTAGCTTAAGGTTGGGCTCAATGGGTGTCTCGGCTGGTTTACTTCCTAGCAGACCTGGCTCATCAAGTAAATCAAGAACATATTTACGTTGATTCAAAAATATACCTTCTTTGGATCTAGCAAACTCCAGTCCAAGAAAGTATTTTAATGCACCCAAGTCCTTGATCTCGAAGTCAGTTACAAGTCTATCTCTCCAATTCTTCATTGTCATCACCTGTCAAGATTATATCATCCATATAGATAATTAAAATTGCAACCTTGCCTTCTCTACTGTGTTTATAGAACATGGTATGGTCAGCTTGGCTCTGACAGTAGCCACAACTCTTCACAGCTCTCCCAAATCTCTCAAACCAGGCTCTAGGGGACGGTTTGAGACCATATAAAGATTTTTTTAGTCTACAAACTTTGTTTAGTCCCAATTTTCCCTCAAACCAGGTGGTAGACTCATAAGAACCTCCTCCTCAAGATCTCCATTTAAAGGCATTTTTTACATCTAACTGGTGTTATGGCCAGCTGAATTTACAGCCAAAGATAATAAGATTCTGATAGAGTTTATTTTGACTACAGACGCAAAGGTTTCCTGATAATCAATCCCATAGGTCTGGGTGAACCCTTTTGCTACTAGTCTTGCCTTGTGCCTCCCTATGCTACCATTATCTTTGCATTTCACAGTAAAGACCCACTTACAGCCTACTGTTCTTTTCTCCTTAGTAAATCAACTATCTCGCAAGTACCACTTTTTTTAAGAGCATTCATCTCTTCCATCGTTGCTAATTTCCAATTTGGATCATCAAGAGCTTCCTGAATGTTTCTCGGGACAAACAAGTCTGAGATTTTTGAGGTAAAAGCCCTATAATTATGAGAGAGTTTTTCATAAGACAGGTATTTGGCAATAGGATATTTAGTGCAAGTTCGGGTTCCTTCCTAACAGCTATAGGAATATCAAGATCTGATGGTTTCTTGGCTAGGAGAAGTAATAGGAATTGAAGATGAGTTAGGAACAAAACTACCTGTAATATCTGGAGGTCCAGTTCCCAAAGGTAGAGATTGATCATTTCCAAGAGGAATAGGCTGACTTTGACTCTTTTGATGAGGTCTTCTCCGAGTATAAACTAGAGGCTCAGTATTGGGATTTCTTTTACCCGATTGTAGTGATTCTCCCCCTGTTTCAGATATAGTAATGTTCGGCACTGTATGACTGGGGTTCCCTTCATTATTTTTATGACATTGTTCCTGACTTTGTTTTTCGGGAATAATAGTAGGATGAGAAGAATTAGGTGAAGTAGTCAAAATCATGTTTGGTAAAGGAGTAGGAGATAAATCCCAAAAATTTTCTTCCATCACCTCATTCTCTCCCTGAAGAGAATTTTTGTGAAAGTATGATTTATTTTCAAAGAAAGAGACATCCATACTTACATAAATTTTTCTTTTTTTGGGATTATAGCACTTATATCCCTTTTTATTAGGAGCATACCCTATAAAAACACATTTTTCAGCCCGAGGATCAAGTTTGGACAAAGTATTATTGGGTATATGAACAAAAACAATGCAGCCAAAAACCTTTAGAGGTAAATCTAAGCATATCCTTGATAAAGGAAATGTTTTTTGGAAACATTCTAATGGTGTGCTATATTTTAAAACACGTGTAGGCATTTTGTTAATCAAATAAGAGGCTGTTAAAACAGCTTCCCCCCAAAGATATTTTGGAACATGCATTGAAAACATTAAAGCACGAGCCACTTCAAGTAAATGCGTATTTTTTCTTTCAGCTATTCCGTTTTGTTGAGGAGTATCAACACAAGTAGACTGATGATGTATCCCTTTTTCCTTCAAAAATTCTCAAAATTTCATTAAAATACTCGGTTCCATTATCAGTGTGAAGAATACTAATTTTTGTTTGAAATTGAGTTTCAACCATCGCGTAAAATTCCTTAAACAGTTTTTCAACCTCAAACTTTTCATTCATCAAATAAATCCAACACAAACGTGTATGATCATTGATAAAGGTAACAAACCATTTTTTCCTAGAGATAGTAGTGACTCTTGAAGGTCCCCAAACATCACTATGTATTAAATAAAATGGTTTTGAAGAAGTGTAAGGTTTTGACAAATAAGTAGTACGATGACTCTTAGATAAACAACAACTTTCACAATAGAACGATAAACAATCCAAATCCTTAAATAAAGTAGGAAACAAATGTTTAAGATATGGAAAAGCTAGGATGTCCTAGTCGTAAGTGCCAAAGCATTATTTGTTCATAAACAGAATTAGAACTGACATTGCTAAGACCCTGAGCCTTTTTATTACTGGAGAAGTTACCATCAAAGTAGTAAAGTCCGGCTATCATCTTAGCATTGCCAATCTTATTCCCCGAGCTGCTGTCCTGAAATTCGCAGTAAGAATCACAGAAAATTACACGGCAATTAGATTCTTTGGTTAGTTTACTCACAGAAAGAAGGTTACAGGCTAGTTTAGGGATATGGAGAAATATTTTAGATCTATTTTCTCGGATAATTTTATCAGACCTTTTCCTGCAATGGTGAGAAGCTACCATTTGCAATTCTAATTTTTTCAATGCCAGAACATGGCGAGTAAGTGCTAAAAATATTGGAAAGGCTGGTCATATGATCAGAGGCTCCAGAAACAATGATCCATGGAGTAGAATTTGAACTACCAGAAAGAGCATTAAGTTTACTACCTGTTTGTACAAGAGAAACATTAGGAATACCAGATGAGAAATTAGATTTCAGCAATTTCAGAAGGTGATCCATCTGCTCCTTGCTGAAAGGATTTATCTTAGCTTCATTGGCAGTGGGAACCGCACGGCTATTTCTGTCACCAGGCTTGCTGCTCTTCCAGTTGGTTGGTTTTCCGTGAATTTTCTAGCAAGTCTCTCGAGTATGGCGCGGTTTGTTGCAGTAGTCGCACCAGACCCGTGGTTTCTCTTTAGGTTTTCGCTGAAAATTGGCTGTTTTATTGGCAGTAGCCTCGGCAACAACAAGGGCAAAACTCTCAACAAGCTTGCTAGTAGTCTTCTTCCCCAACATTACATGTCTGTGGCTTTTTTCTCTTCGAACCTCAGCAAACACCTCACCAATTGAAGGAAGTGGAGTCCTGCCAATGATCCGTCCTCGTACTTCATCAAATTCCACGTTGAGTCCAGCA
The DNA here is from genome assembly GCA_030761205.1 of Fremontodendron californicum. Taxonomy (NCBI): domain Eukaryota; kingdom Viridiplantae; phylum Streptophyta; class Magnoliopsida; order Malvales; family Malvaceae; genus Fremontodendron; species Fremontodendron californicum. Next base: position 14,145,531 of record JAULJL010000026.1, read on the forward strand.
GGGAATTTGTAAATGCGATGAGCTTCCATGCTCCGTCTGTTATGATTGGCATCTTCAGTGGATTTCCATTCATAATCACTGAACAGATCCAAATCCTGCCACAGGCGCTTTAATGAATTGAAGTACTTGGTGACCTAGTCTTCCCCCTGCCTAATCTCACTAAGTTTCAGGGTCAATTCGTAGACCTGAGACTGATTTCCCAAATCAGAGTACATCTGATTCACATTGTCCCAGAGTTCTTTGGCCATGGAGTAGCACATGTAGTTGGAGCCAATATCCTCGTCCATGGAGTTCACAAGCCAAGTCATCACCATTGAATTTTCTGCATCCTAGGTCGTATATGTTGGGTCCTCCTGTACCGGTGATTTCTTGTCTCCCATCAGGAACCCAATCTTTCCCTGCCCTCTGATGTACATCCGAACGGACTGAGACCATCGTAAATAATTGTCACCATTAAGGCGAATAGTTGTGATCTGAACAGAATGAGAATGAGAATCAATATTGGGGGCTTGGGTTGCAGGGTTGGTTGGCTGGGTTGTAAGGGATGGGGTTGACTCGAAGGAAATATCAGACATGGCTGATCAGCAATGAAAATATACAGAAAACAATGATTTTTTTTTTCTTCGAATTGCTCAGAGAGGCTTTGATACCATCTGAATTTTTTTGTATATATTCTATATAAGTTTACAAGGGTTCTTATAAAAAGGAATACAAACACATCTTTAGGGAATTAATTACTATCGCTAGCTGGCCTAACTAATCTCCTAATTGACTAATATTAAAAATCAGAATATTTGGTATTGACTACCAAATCTTTCCATTTTCAACACTAACTACACATAATTACTTTGCAAGAGGTTCATTTGGAAGCATTTTGTTTTTTCTTAAGATGCTTATCCTCTCACTCACTCTCTTTCTCCCTTCCCTTCAATGAAAATTGAAGCAGCAACTGTGTATAACAATGCTTGTATATGTATGTCCACATTTTAAGTACTTTACACATATGCCTATTAAGAATGCATGCATATTAGAATGAGGCTTATAAATGCAGCTTTGTTATTTCAGTCATGGATTTGTCATTTGTATGTGTGGGAAGTGAGTTGGCTTTTGGTAAATGTTATGCAGGCAAGATATTGTACATATTCATGAAGTGATATTTTCTACCACTGACAGGCCAAAGCTGCTTAGTCAGGTATGTTTGACAACAATGTATTCTCTTATTGTTGAGACTTGAGCCAAGCATTAGTTTTGTTTTACAGTAAAGTGTAATACACTCTTGTTGATATTCAACTAACACCTTGTGATTTTTCTCTCAGCACTGAACACCCTGTGGTTTCTACTATCATAGGGTTCCAGCATTAATCTTTTTCAACAAAATGATAGAAAAATCCTCATATTTTAAAAGGCATTTTTTTTTGTTAATGCTTAACATGATAATCACCTATGATAACATAATGAAACCACGGGGTGCTAAGTGTTAAAGGAGAAAGCTGCAAGGTGTTATTTGAAAAAGTGAGAAGCAGAAGGGTGCAAGTCTAATGTACCCTTTATCTTTGTCACAGCTCTGGCTATAATAGATATCCTTCTTGGATGACTGATTTTTCTACTGATATTCCATATCATGTGCATTAAAGTGTGCACATGGTATAATCTCTATTTATGTATTCAACTTTTCTTCCAATTTAGTTTCAGTTGATGTAAGGCCACCCATGATAAAAAAAAAAAAAAAAAAAAAATTAGAGCTGAGCTTGAAATTGATCCTGTGCTTTCTTTGAGATCTGAAAAGCAGCTTATGATGCATAATTGTTTACTAGTTTCTTATTTTGTGGGTTCAATTCATTAATGGAAATTTTGCAGTTTGTTATCCTATTTATATGTTATTACACTGTTGAATATTTCTATAGTTATAATAGGCTCTTGAAACCCTGTATTCGTCATCTGGTGGCTTTAATAAGAATGTCCTGCTTAAGCTGCTTTCTTTCTATTGGCTGATAGATGCAGTTTATACTTGTCATTAACTTTATGATGTTAATCAAAATATGTCTATGGTGTTTAAAATCTCCTTCAAAACAGTAGAGCAATAGTTCCTCTTTCGCGAACAATGTCAAAATTTGTGCTATGAATACAATTGGAATAAATTCTTGGAAGTAATAAAGAAACAAACAACTAATTTTGAGTTATATTTAAGCAGCTTGTGGGGCTTTCCAACATCATTATTTATCTTGTCAATCTAGCCAAATCTGAAATAATGACCAGCTGTTGTTTCCTTGTAGCTTTCTGCATTGCTTTCAGATATAGGACTTAACATTCGTGAAGCACATGTGTTCTCAACAAGTGATGGCTACTCTTTAGATGTGTTTGTGGTGGATGGATGGCCTGTTGAGGTAACCATTACTTTATTAGCTGTTTTGTTGTTATTACGTCCTTGTATCTTCATATTGTCTGGTGAGTTGTAAGATGTATAACTAATAAAGAATCTTGCTTTACAGAAGATAATGTATCTTCTGCTATTGTCATGGGCACAGTTTCTTTAATGGTAGTTCTGTTCTTTTGTTCATAAGCAATAAAAAATCTTGATTTGATACTGGGGCATTTGTTTTTTCTGTTAAGCCATTGTTTATTTCATCAGATCTAATTCATGGAAGAAGAACTCTAGATGCCCCACTATGCCGAGAAAGGAAATGGATGGCTATTATATCATGTTTAATACTAAGCCTCTGTGCTAATGTCCTTTTTGTTCCTGCCTTGGACAGTTCTTGTTTCTTTTTGTGTCTAATTCTGTAATATGACTTTGACATTTGACCATAAATTCAAAAAATTCATGATGTTGATGCTTCTTTATATTAAAATTTATCAAGTCGGTTAAATTAAGCAACATACAGTTTATCCCCAGAGAATAGCCTTGTAATGTATTAAGGAGCATTGTGATTATATTTCTTTTATGACAGGGATCTCTGCGGAGTCCGATTGTTGCTGACTTTGCAATGTTGTGGCCAGGATACAGATGGTTTATATAAAGCTATGGAAATTGCAGTTGCTAGAAGCAAGGTAAATTTTGTTCATGTGATTTCTATTTATGGCCTTTTACTTTGTTTCCTAGTTTAATTGCAAGTGTCTGAAATTTATATCAAATCCCAAGGAAGAATGGTCGTTAATGGTACAGGATTGTAGTTTCTACAATGCGCTTGGACGTCATAAAGCCAGTCATTATGACTCTACTGTTACACTAAATTTTTGAAAGATTTAGTACTGTCTGCTTCTATTTGGAAGTTTAAGTGGTTCATGAAAGAACAATGAAGAGTTTTTCACATTTCAGTTGTTTGAAGCTCTTGATCTAGCCACTACCAGATTCGTGCATTTGACAGATGATCTGTATGTAAATTTATACTTCATGATTAATTGAGCAGATTGTAACCCTGGTTTTTGACCCCTATAATTTAAATTTGATGCATTTATTTTCTTCAGCTCTTTACTATTATCTTCCTGTTGGATTCTAATGGAGCTCTCTCACATAATATGTTGCTTACACTTTTTTATTTGCATGACTTCCCCCTTAAGTAAATTATGAATGCCAAAAAGATAATCTACTTTTTGATTCGCTGGAAACGTAGGGGTCATTGTCTGGATCTCTGCATTCTCATTCAGCTATAGATGATGCATCAGCAGCACAAGAAGAATCTGGAGATTTGGAGATTGATAGAAGACTTCTTAAGATAGGAGAAAGAATTGCATCTGGATCTTGTGGAGATCTGTAAGTTGTGTTCTTATGAACTTGCTCCTTCGAGATCCACTCTATTCTGTAATTTCCTTTTGTTGCTCAAGCTTCTTCTGATCTTCATCTGAAGGTATCATGGTATCTACCTTGGGCAAGATGTTGCTGTCAAAATTCTTAGATCTGAGCATTTGAATGATGCTCTGGAAGACGAGTTTTCTCAAGAGGTGGCAATTCTACGGTGAGAAGCTTTTAACTGTTACTTTAGAGTTCAATGATGGTTCACATTGTCTTTGCGACTCTTTATTTTTCTGCTGTTTACTCCCAGTATATTCTGTCCAATAACCCCTTGCCCCTCGCCTCCTACACCCACCCACCTACCAAAAGAAAAAGGTAATGAAAGGAAAGAAAAGTTGAATATGTGAACACTTATGTTTCCATGTTAAAGGTGTCTCAGTGTAGGTTTATTCTCCCACAGAATTTTGCCTATTATGTCTGACATTCCCTTTAATCTTAATAAGGTATAGGAGTGAAAACAAGTTGTTGAAACTCTGTTGTCAAGTCATAGAAATAGCTTTTTCTTTGTCTAGAATCTACCGTGGAGTAATTATGTACTTGCCCGTTAGGTTTTTAATTTTTATAGTTTCCTCTAAGGAAAAATATTCTTAGCTAGCATTTACTTACTAAATGATGAATGTATAACAATATCTTTTCCCCCTTGACAACTATTTCAGCAAAATGCATTCCTATACATGCATCTCTCTCTCTCGCTAAAGAATAGGCAGCTTTCTCTTTAAGTCACATTTAATTTCAATTTTATTGAGGATAAACTTGTGTGATTAGCAAATAAAATTAAAATTATATATGAATATAAGTTTTTTCCTTGCTTTTTCTTACCAATAATCTACTGGCTAATTTCTGATATAGGATATGGTTGGTGTGTTTCAGTATTTGTATTTATGAAGTGCCACAATCATATGGATATTGATCTTATTTTTTGGTTCTTGAGTACAGAGAGGTCCAGCATAAAAATGTTGTTCGTTTTATTGGTGCATGTACAAAGTCTCCACATTTGTGCATAGTAACAGGTATGGAACTTCCGAAAATTTTTAAAAAAATTTCCCTTTGAATTAAAATAGGCTTCTTTTGCGGTTCTATTCTCCCCTATTAATCTGTCATCTTGAGTCATCAGTTGAGAAAAGTTTTACTTTATCATTATTTATTTTATTAGTAAATCTTATTAGCTGACCTTCTGTTCTTTCATTTTCATTTTGGGGTTGTCTAAAGATCTTTCAGAGTAGCTTAAATTTTTACCTCAACTAAAATAATTCATCTAGTTGATAACAATCGGGGGCTTCCGATCCCCCTCTCTGGAGCACCCACCATTCACTTGCTGTTTCAACTTTGGAATCTGTTTAATTTCAAATATATTTATAAAATTTCTCATTTTGCAGCTCGTATTATTGTTTGCAGAATATATGCCTGGGGGAAGCCTGTATGACTATCTGCATAAGAATCATAATGTCTTGAAGCTCTCTCAGCTACTGAAGTTTGCTATTAATGTCTGCAAAGGGATGGAATATTTGCATCAAAACCACATAATTCATCGGGACCTGAAGACAGCAAATTTGCTAATGGATACAGACAATGTAAGAATTTTTTTTAATATCATTGATGTTAGCGTGCTCAAGGGATTGGTTTATCTGATTTTCTAACAATTAAATTGTTCTAGGTGTTGGGCAACATACTGAAGATTAAGTTGTAAACCAGAACCTTGACATCTGGAAGAGTTGGGTTTTCCCTTGTAAAAGTTCTTAACAAGGGTAAAACTTGCATTAAGGATAGTAAACTAATTATATAAATTTCCATACTATGGATAGTGAATAGAATGCTACCGAAAATCCAGACGTTTATCTGGATAAAGAGCAGATTAGGGTTATGTCTTGAATTACTTTTAACCCTTACCAGATATGGACATGAAAACTATCCATTGGGGTCCTCTATTAGGAAATTAGTTCAAGTGCCTGGTAATATGTCAGTAAATACTTTTCACTGTGTTAATACTGTCTATGCTACTGAGGTTTGTTTCATCTTGGTTCTAGATATATACAGTCTTCTCTCTCTCTGGGTGCATGCATGCATTACACTTTCTTTTTAAAAGTTTTTACAGAATTGGTTGGGCTGAAATATGGCTTTATCTTTAGCGAAAATCACTTTATTTTAACAGTATCTTTTGTTGGTAGTGACTTCCTTTTTCTGGTTCAAACTGATTACACCCTAATCAGCATGTGGATCATCAAAAAATCTCAGAGGAGAGTAGTTGTTTATGCCAGTCAGAATTTTGAACTATCAAAAAATAAGCAGTGATCTATATCATAAAGTATTATCTGTTGAGAATTATCTAGTTGGCAACCAAGCACATGTGGGGGTTTGAGCAGTGGCAAGCATCCTATGTTTAACTGTAAGATATTGCGAGTGTTTAGATTCATCATAAGTAGCAAGTTGTAGCTTTGTTTCACTGGTTTCATGTAGTTGGAGTTGGCATGCTTTTGTTTATGATGTGAACTTTGATAATTTAAGTCCGTCTCGACAAAACCTCCTGCTTTTGGAGTTGTAAGTTTTGCGAACTATAGGAGTCACATTTGGTGTAGGATGTGGAGATTTGAATAGTTCAAGATACACTACTAGACCTAATATGGAAGCTGTCATGAAACAAGCAAGCAATGTTGATTTTTCATTCATCTCATTTTTTGGTGGTTAATATTCTAAAGTATTTTAATGGTGATAGAGAGTTTTGAAGGTTAACTGAAGTAATCACAATTACTTAAAATTTGTTGGGATTCATCTGTTCTGTAATAAAATTTTACTTTGATACTCTGATTAAGGGATCTTGTATTTGAAGCTCGCTTGGGTAAGAGCAGGAAAGCCAGGGTGAATAAGCAATAAGCTAGTTAAACCATGAGGCAACAACTTCAGTCACAAAGAAGAGAAGAGATAGAAAAATAACAAGTTGTGTTTTAGCATTCTGTATCTGGATTGATGCCTACTCATGATCCAAGCCCTCCTAGAAATCCCATGGCCAGTGATAGATTTTCTTTTAACTATTTTTATTACCGAATTAGCAGAAGTCGTTGTCTTGCTTCTAGTGACTTGATCCATCTGTCATGCTATATTTGTCAGTTACTCCTAGCAATGAAGTTTTCACATGTTAATAGGGTAGAATTGTTTATATCACAGTTTGAATTGAGATTTTTGCAACATTTCGTATTTTCTAAATTCGGATCTTTATATTTTCTCTCAAGGTTGTTAAGGTGGCAGATTTTGGTGTTGCTCGGTTCCAGAACCAAGGAGGAGTAATGACAGCTGAGACTGGGACATATAGATGGATGGCACCTGAGGTGTGAATCTCTTCTTTTTTTTTTTCCCCCTAGTCCAGTAGACTGAGGGGCTGTGGTTGCCTCCTTTAATTATTTCAGAATTTGGTATATATTTGATGATTCTGATGGGAAACTTCCTTACTCATTTGTGGAAATTACCTATAACTGCTGTTCTTTTATAAACGCTCTAATATTTGGATACTTTGTTCCTTCCATGTGTTTTCTGCCTAAAATGAAAGGAGCTGCAGGTTTAATGATTCAGTTCATATGTTTTGCTCCTGGTCATGTGTCATACTTTGTCTTACTTGCTGTGTACATTAACTGTCATCATATTCAACTTCTTGTTTTGGTATTTTATCATCTTCTTTATTTTCTACCACAAGGTTATAAACCATCAGCCATATGATCAGAAAGCGGATGTATTCAGTTTTGCTATTGTACTGTGGGAGCTAGTGACCGCCAAGGTATTTCCTGAAATTGAAGAAAGTTGATGAGCAGTTGGATGTTCAAATATTTGGAAGTTACACTTCTGAAAATTATTTTTTCTTGGTGCTGCAGGTTCCATATGATACCATGACTCCACTGCAAGCTGCCTTGGGAGTGAGACAGGTCGGTCTGCCTTTCTATTTATGGAGTTAAATAACAACCTCAACTATATCATAGTTTACTATCAAACTTAAGAATTTTTCAGTATCTGGTATCTATTATTAAATTTAGATTCTTTTTTCTACTATATTTTATACTGCACCATACATTGCATGGAAGCGATTTCATTTCTAATGTTAATGTATTTTGTTCGTTTGATTTCAAGCATGATATAAAGATGGCTTTCCTGTCATTTCGTAGTGAATATGCACTGCGCGGTTGGAATATCCTTCAGTTACTTGATAGCTTTTGCAATAAAATCTCTTGAGTTCCATTTTGCTGCATCCAATCTGGTCTGAAATGTATTACTTCTTTTGTGGCTCAATCTGCTATGACTTGAAAATGAACACTACCAATCTATTGAGTCTCTGTGGTCCAAATTCTAACTGTTTCATATGTTTGGGCACATTTAGAAACAGAACAATTATAAAACCATGAACTGTAATTTGAGAGCATTAAATTTGTTAGTGTTATAAAAGAAACTCCAAAATATTGATGTTTTAAGCATATGTGCAGGGAATGATAACATCAATTCCCCATACATAATCTAAAGTTTAAGTTTCTGCTATTAGAACTCAAAAGTCATAGGAATTTTGCCAAAAAGAAAGATACTTGCATTGCATAACAATGAAAAGAGCATGAATTTGGATTTTGGTTCCACTAAAACCTTGTTCTTTTCCATGGGAGTCTACAAAGCCACTGCACAATAGGGTTGTTAGCCTTTGGGCAAAAGTTTTTCTTTATGTTTTGTGTTGTTTTTGTTCAGGGCCTGCGTCCAGATCTTCCTGAGAATGCGCATCCAAAACTCTTAGACCTGATGCAGAGATGTTGGGAAGCGGCTCCCGACAAGCGACCTTCCTTTTTTGAGATAACAGCTGAGCTCGAGACACTTTTCGAAGAGATTAAGGTAGAATTTTCACTATTAATTAAGTCATCTTTTTGAAGTGTCATTTCATTGCATCTGATTAAGTGTGTCACAGGAAACAGCAGAAGCAGTGAATGGCAACTGATGGTTTTTTGTATCTAAGTAGCCTGATTGACACATTTGAAGATTTCTTTTAGTCAGATGGTTATATATAGAGATCTTATATTGTATAATTGAGGGAAAGGGAATTTCACTAAGGCTATGCTATAATACTTACTACACGAAAGGGACAGAAAATGCTGATTTTATACTTGTCTATGTTTTCTCTAATGACACACTCTTACTTGAACACGGTGTAAAAAGAAAATGCCTCGAGCAATATATGATACGAAATTCCCAAGGTAGAGAACTGGTGTTGGTATTCTACTGTTATTTGAGTAGAGGATGAGGAAATATAGAGACAGATTTTGGTAATTTGGGACAAGAGATGAATAAGACATACGAAAGCAGTATAATAAACACGACACGTTTAATATATGTATCGTGTTTAGAATTTTGATACGTTTAATAATTTGTATCTTGTTTATGTTTACACGATTAATTAAAAAAACACATGATTGATACGACATGTATATACGGATTGTCATGTTTACATGGGTTGGAAGGCAAAATAATCAATCATGACATGACATGCATATACGGATTATCAGATTTATCACCCATCAGATTTACATGGGTGGGAAGCAAAATGATCGGCCAAAAAATTGGGTTAAAAGAAGGGAGAAATGTCCGAAGACAGTCATTTATTATTGCTGATTATTAGGGATTCAAGTTGTGCGAGAAAAGGAAAATTATCATTCACGTTATGCTAAAAGTCAAACAACTGAGCGGAAGAAACCATGAAAGGAGCAGGAGACTTGATTTCAGAAGCAAGCAGCCCGGGGACCATTTTTTGTATTGCTACATACAAACAATACATATGAAGTTGGCTCTCACATGAATCATGGTTATATCAGCATTACAATATAGCCGACTGACCCTCTTCTTAAATTCACATGGATCCCATCTATTAAATTCTTGCATATCTTGGTTTTAAAATGGATTCACATCGACTTACTTTTAATTTTCTATTTTATTTTTTCTTGAAAAACAACTTTGACTTTTAGGGTAAGTATGAGGATATATACATTTATTATTAAATCAAATGTTTAATTCAAATAGCTTTAATTTTTATTATTTAATGAAAATAATAACCCAATTATTACTCTTATCTGATCCGAAGCATTTGAGTTGCAGAAAATTTAGACCACATATCTTTCGGACATAGTTTCCTTATTTCTTGTCCACGTTTACATAGTTAATTAGTACTTCAAGAAAGCTTAGAAAATTGCATAATTAAGCTTCTGGAATGCTTCAATTCAAGTTCAGCCATTTAGCAATAATAAATATTAAACAAAAAACTGGGGAAATTAAAAAAAAAAAAAAAAAAGACTTAGAAGTTCCAAATTAGTAGTCAATTAGAGTCCCTCTCTGCCATTTATAATTGCAATTAATTACTTTCATACAAAGGGGTTAAGTCTCGAACCAATAAAGGGATTTCTTTAAGTCTCGAACCAATAAAGGGGTTAAGTGGAATGCAGTTTTCATACATGTTTTTTAGAACTCTTCTCACATTGAATAATAAATTAAATGAAATTAATTAATAAAACAAAATTGGAAAAAAAAAAAGAACAAAAACATCTTGCGAATATAGAATCTCTCTTTTTTTTTTTTCTTTTTTTTTTAAATCCTCCATATAGTAGAAAATCTTAAATAATTATATCTTAGTTTAAAATAGATCAAAACTGATACACAAGCTTCATTAAAATTATCTAGATTATGCAAGATCTAGGTTAGGAACAATTATAGGGTTTTATTTATTTATTGCAAATTTATAAACAAAAATTTATATGTATGTATGTCCCACCAACATCAACATGCAAGACTTGGAGAAAATGAGGTTGTTATCAGACATTTGTTAGTTGGGTTTGTTTTTAATATGAAAGTCAGCTGTTGACTCCTACCTAGGGATATGAACGAGATATCTGTGCTCGCAAATTATTTGAGTTCTGTTCGAAAAAAATTTGAATTTGATTCAGTCATTGTCGAGCCAAGCTCGAGCTATTGAGAAAGTCAAATTCGAGTATTTTAATACCCGATTTGAGTAACTTGCAAACCTAATCGAGTTTTTTTTTTTTTAATATATATATATTTTTATTTTTAATTAGTATTGAAAAATCTCAATTTGAATTCGAACTTGAACTTGAGCACAAATAATCGAGTTTGAAGACAAGTATGAGAATAGAGCTCGTTTTTTACTATGTAAACAACTCTAATCGAACGAGCTCGAACAATTCGATTTTTTCTTGAATTGAACTCGAATATTAAAATAAAACTTGATCGAACTCAAATCTAATTTCGAGTCCAGCTCGAACTCGAACTTCCTCTTTACGATAAGATCAAAACGACAGACAGACATGTAATGGCTAGCAATTACCAACCAGATAACGAAAAGGAAAGTTCTAAACATGACAATTATCCGACACCATTGTCAACAGTCAACACACTCACCTAAAAAAAAAAATCTAACAATCAACAAAAGTTTGGTATTTCAATTTGGTGCTTGCATTGGCTTTTCTAAGTTCGAGTTTGAGAAGAAATTACAGATACTCAATACTACAATTCTTGGACTGCATAAAAATTAAGGAGGGCAAAATCTTAATTAATTAATGATTAAACTAGAGATTTAGTTTTGCCTAGATCTATTCATAAGTCGAGCTATTCATTCAAACTCTTGAAGGCATGATCGATATTTGAGAGAGTTTGAATAAAAATATTATATCCAAAAAATAAATTTAAGAAAAAAAATGAAAAATGTTTAAGAAACGAGTTGGACCTTAATTCAAATATTCAAAACTTGAGCTCAGTTCGGCCGGCCCATTTTTAAATTATATAATATAATATATATTATTTTTATTTTTATATATATTATGTAATTTATATCATATAAAAATAAAAATATTTAATATTATAAGATAAATATTAAAAATATATTAAGTTATTCACATTTTAAAATTTAATAAAAACATATATAAAAGATATTAAATAAAAACAATATGTTTTATTTTTTTAATTTTTTAAATAAAATATAAACAAACCTAAACAAAATTTAAAAATTAAAATATCAAATCAATTGAATTTAAACAAACAAACATATATAATATTAATATTATATTTAAACTCGATTTAACTCAATCTTAATCCATGAACACTTCTAATCATATCTCATTTATATGGTAAAAGAATAGAGATTCATGGCAATGCAAAAAGGGTCAAAAGAGGGAAGTAGATGATAATTTCTTTCTTTCTTTCTTTATGGTAATATAATTTGGTGGTGGAACTCGAAAGTCGAAACTAAACTATAGATGCCGTAGCTCATTGGATAGGTCCAGAAATTCATGTGTGGGGGACCAAAACAGAGATCGGGTATTTTTATTTATTTTTACCCTTGTTTTTATTTGGCATATATGGGATTTAAAGATATTATCACTTTACAACGCACATCCAAAAACGACACTAATTAATTTTATATTCTTCTAAAATAATTTTAGCTAAAAATGATCTTTTATTCTTTTATTTAATTCATTTTATTATCATATTTTATTTTAGTTTGTTAATTTATTATTTAAATATTAAAGATTTTCTTAAAGTTTTTTTTTTTTTTTTTATACTTCAGTATGACTTTAAGAGATTTTTTCACTTTAAAAGTATTTAAGAAAATCACTATTCTCTTGAATGGGCTCAGTTGTTGGATTGATTAAATATTTTATGAAAAAGATTTTTTCAGCCTTTATTTTATTTTCTTATTTTTACAATCTCATTTATATTTATTTATTTATATATTTTTTACACATAATTTTCACAACTTAAATTATCCAATGTCCTATTAAAAAGTAAATGAAAGTATTTTTTTTATTGGAAGATTTTCAAAATCTTTCCAACACTTTTGATTCGATTTAGGAAATTTTCTTAGGAAAGTTGTCGCTTGTAATTTTTTTAAAATTTCAACATTGGATGAATTTTCATCTATGTACTTAAATGAAATGCAAATAAATGCAAACGTGAATACAATGATGCAAATGATTGTAAATTATTTTCAAATTTAAATTATGATTTATATTTAATCAATTTTTACCTAATTCTATTTACATTTGGTACAATTTCACAGAATTAAATTACAAAAATAAAATAAAATTAAGTGAACAAGAAATAAGAAAAAATACTAGAATGTTACCACCAACATTGGGCTTGACCTAATCAAGAGAAGTCCATAACAACTGGGCTGGTCAAATCAAATCCAGAATGGGCCTAGTCCAAGTCAACTCATGGATACGGGCCAAGTGCGAGTTGGAAGCATGGATCACGAGTCAGAACTCGGTCAACATGCGAGTCAGCTGCTATTCCTTTCTCCAAAATGCAAAGAATGCATTAACCATCCACTCTCAGGTTGGGCAGTAAGGGTTGGAGAAAGCAGTCACTCATTCTTAAAACCAGCAATCTTAAGATTAAACAGTCCAGATAGGGAAAGCTTTTAATTCCTGATTCTCATATAGCTAGATCCTCCGAAATCACAAAAACCAGAATGGGATTTCAACTCAGCACCTTTTGAAATTTTGAAAAAAGTTGTTTTTTTAAAGAGTACAGTAAATGAAAGTTGTAAGCTGTGTTATGGAGAGTTATTGTCTATATCGGCCTCTATGATAAAGTCAGTCGGCGCCTGAGAGGCTATGGTTTACCGTGTGGTGGATGTCAACGGTTCGAGTTCGCTAATCTCCAACTCGTGACAAAACTATATGATAATTCTTAATTTCTCCAATTCGATAGTTTGATCTATGATTTATCATTTATAGACGTTGATAAAATTCTTACATTTTTGGTCTGAGTATTAAACCCAAATGTTTTTTTTTTTTTTTTCATTTTCCATTTTGTTCTTTCTAACATCTTCCTTCTCTCTAGATTCCTTCTCCTTTCATGAACAAAGTCGTCGGTAACCTCCAAAATCCAAAAACCAGTAAAATTATATCGCTGTCGCCGCTCTCATTGCCGTCAACCGCCATACGCCGTTACAGAAAAACCAAGAAAAGAACCATTTTCGAATCCTCTCAAATTCCTCTTTCCATTTCTTTTTGGTAATATTTTTTTTATCTCATAAATCTCGTCATTTTGTTTTTTGGATTTGAACCGAAATTTTTAAATCAAAATTGTAATTAAGTTCTAATTGTCGGGAATGGCCTTCTTGATTGTTGATTAATTTATGATAAACATATACCTGCCATCGGAACAAAATATGTATAGGATTAATAATTGATACACTGACTGTGTATAATTTCATACACTGTCAGTGTACACGATGATGCCATCTCATTAGAAATAAAATAATTTATTTTTATTTTTAAATTTTTTTAATGAAGTGGCATCATCTTGTTTACTGACAGTGTATGAAGTTATACACTGTCAGTGCATCAAATACAAACTCATATGTATATGCTTGCTTGATAATCAAACTATAAACAAAAATTACTAGCTTAACTTTTATTTGAACCTGAAAAACTGAAAAAAGAATAAATATATGAACGAAATGAGAAAAAAAAACCATTTGATTGCATTCTAGAAAAAGAAAATCGATTGGCAATGGCAAAAAAGACTGCTTAAAACCATGTGGGGTTGGAGTCGTTGAACTTAAATTGTATATTATGTCATACACACATAAAAAAATAAATAAAAAATGCATGTAAAAATCAAAAGGAAAAAGGCAAAAGAAAGAAAACAATTTGGTGGCCTACTATCTGTCGTGTATAGTAAAATTGATATTCAGAATTATAATCTTACAGGTTCTGACCAATGGAGGATCAAGTGGGGAATTTTTATACACTCATAATTAAATTTCGTTTATTTTTTAAGATTATTATATATAATAATATTTTAATATATTAAAAATAATGAATAAAATTATCAAATATTATATTTAATATAATGTTATTATTATAAAAAAAATATTAACTAATTTTAAAAAGTATCTTAAAAAAACACTCGGTAACAAAATCATATATATATATATATATATATATAATCTCATCTAATTTTAAATCTTGTTAAATAATTAATCTTAAATATTGTCGATGTCCAACATCTCAACTATTTTTTGCATAAATATATGACTTAAAATGTTATTATAATTGTAAATACCATAACAATTTAAGTTGTTAGCTGACAGTAAGCTTCATCATTTTGAGAAATTCTTGAACGAAAAGAAAAGCTAACTAATCCGCAATAAGCTTGATAGTTATAATTGGAGAAAATGATTATTGGAGGCTGCTAAAAAGATTTATCAACTTTCCCATATTGATTGATAGAGTAAGTGAAGAATGACGGATCTTGACATTTGATTTTGGGGGAGCTAATTAAAAGATTAAAATTTATATATATTTTATTTGAGGTATATCATAATTAGGTAAAGTAAATCAATATAATATTGTATTATAATAAAAATTAACAAAAATATATATCAAATTTTTGACTAATCACAAAAGTTTTAATATTATCCATGCATATAAAAACAAGATTATATAAACATATATTTTAAAAAATAAAATAACAATCTTAACAAAAATCTTGTTATTTTTGCTTTGTAAGGAAGTTAACAGTGACAGAAAAAACAAATAGATTTATAATAAAAATTAAAAAAAATAAAGATAAAAGTTAGCATAACTACTAACTAATAAAAAGAGATCTTTGGGAGTTGTAGTATGATCTTAATTTTTAAACTTGATGACTCAAATGACAAGCACCAAGTTACAAACAAAATTAATTGAATTTGGAGCTGAAAAATATAAGCAGAAAAGCTATAAGGGGTAACGGCAACATGCAGTAAAAAAAAAAATCTGACTTTATAGTTTACAATATAAGGAAAAATCCGACTACAGTTTACAATATTTTGTTGAAATCTTGTTGAGAAAATTAACATTTAGAAAGTTAATTTAAGTTCATATGATTGTGACTTAATATTTATAACAAATCAATTAATTTGAAGAGTTATGAATAATAATTGGTGGGTAAAATAAAAAAATAAATAACAATGTAATTTTAACTTTTTAAAATTATAATGAATAAAATTAACTTGTAAACAAAAATAAAAAACTAAATAAGTATAAATTTTATTTTGAGAGGATTAATTTAATTTAATATATAAATACATACAAACATATATACTAAAAAAAATTCAAAATTCTTGGGGGCCAAAGGTCCCCGCCACTGTAAGTGAAGTTTTGGCCCTTAATTTGGACCTAAACACCACCTTTTAGACATTTAATTACATGATCTTTTATAAAAATGAAGAAAATATAAGGAAAAGGGAAAGAAGAATCCATGATTTAGTATAATTGCTTCATACAAATCACTTTTAAGAAATATCATCCAGTAGGTTTTGAATTTTAATTTCAGTATTTGCAATCTCTTCTCATATTTTTAAATTAGAGTCTCCTTTTTATTAAAAAAAAATGAAAAATGAAAAAGAAGGCAAAAAATTAATATTTACATGATATGATCATCATGTTAACATCTGTCTCCAGAAATAAAATATAATTTGCAAGATATGATAATCAAATGTTTGCAAATCAGTGCATGTGTAATTATTTGCCTAATTTTTTTTTGTTGTTCCTAATTATAAAATGAAAAAGATAAATAAATATATGACAAAAGAGAAGGGACTGAAAGAAATGCATCTGTTGGGAGCCTGAAAAGAAAATAGATTGGCAATGACTAAACAGGCTGCTTTAAATACATGTGGGGTTGTAGAGTTGGTGAATTTAAATTGTCATTATTATTTATATAATGGGTAACCAAACAAAATTTGCATGTAATCTGAGAGGCAAAAGACACAAGAAAAAACAACTTTTTAGTAGTGGACCTTTAAGAAAAATAATATTTTCCATGACACTGAAGAGCACTACTATGATGATCACAGGTTGGTAATAACTAATAATCTGATTGTCTCAAATTTAATTTTTTTTTTTCCTTTTTATCATTTTTTTACATTGGTGAAGAATAAAATGCATGCACATTTTTCTTCTTTTTCCCACTGTGGATTGGAGGGTTTTTCTAATCAAAATATAGCTAAAACAAATTATTTACTAAAATACCGTTGTTTTCAGATTAATTCTCAAAATCAACTTGTTTTAAAATCAGTTAGGAAATCGTCATCCCCCGTGACGATTTCTCAAAGTAAATTTTTCAAAAAACACAAAGGGAAATTGCCATGGAGGGTGGCGATTTCCCTTGGTGATTTTTTTTTAAAATGTTTTTTACTTAAATTTAAAAAAATAAAATTGCAAATTTGTTTTTAAATTTTGTATTTTAATTTTAAAAATTACAAATTAAATAAAAAAAATTAAATTGAAATAAAAAAAAATTAAAAGTCCAACGGTATATTTTTTTATTTAAATTTTAAATTTTATGAATTTTTTTTAAAAACTTTTTAGTTAAATTTTATTATATAACCTTTTGAAAATAATAATAATAATAAAACACAAAAAAAAAAAAATCAAAATTTTTTGAAGGCAACAGTAACTTGACCGTTGCCTTCAAAATCCCATCCCCCCCCCCCACACACACACCACTCTTCTATAAATAACCCCCCTCATTTTTTACGACTTATTTTAATTTTCTTTCTTCTTTCTACAATCAATTTTTTTTTCTACCAACAATTTTTTTTTTCTACAACAATACTTAAAAATGGCTTCATCATCACTATTGAGGTTGCAAGAAAATCACATATCCTCGGTTATATTTAAAGAGGTAAGTAAATTGTTATTATTATTTGTATTACATTATCAATTTTTAGTAATTTTTTAATTATTATTATTTTGTAATTTTATAGTTTTATATTTTTAATGTTTTAATTATTATAGTTTTATCATTTTTTAATTATTATTGTTTTTTCATTTTATAGTTTTATAATTATTTATTTTTTATATTGTTTAATTTTTTGTTATTATAGTTTTTTCATTTTTTAATTATTATTGTTTTTTCATTTTATAGTTTTATATAATTTTATTTTTTATTATTATAGTTTTATAATTTTATAATTATTATTGTTTTTCATTTTATAGTTATTTATTTTTTATATTATTTAATTATTTAAAAATTATATAAATAATTTTAAAATTTTATATTATTATTGTTTTGTTATTTTATAGTTTTAGGATTTTTTTTTTAATTTTTATATTGTTTAATTTTTTAATTATTATAGTTTTATAATATATTAATTTTTATAATTATTTAATTTAATTAATTATCAACAGGATACTCGTCGCGTGTTACGTTCGAGGAAATTTACATTGGAGGACTCGCATCCATCTATTATCAACCACTTAAGAAGAGCCGGATTTTATCACGCAACTCAAATTCGATGATTTTTGATACAACCCGACTTAATCAGTGCGTTGATCGAACGATGGAGACCCGAGACGCACACTTTTCATTTTTCATTTGGTGAATGCACGGTAACTCTAGAAGATGTTGCGCTTCAACTTGGACTTCCGGTCCATGGCGATGCAGTTACAGGCGGAAGCTTGCTAGATTGAAATGAAGAGTGTCAAAATCTATTCGGCGCGTTACCTCTAGATGAGTATGTATCTGGCTCAACGGTGAGAATAAATTGGTTGAAATCCTTTCAAAATTTTCCATTACACGCAACTGAAGAACAGATACAATATGCTGCTAGAGCATATATTTTACTTTTGATTGGAGGATTACTAATGCCTGACAAATCGAGCAGTCAGGTACATTTAATGTATCTTTCATTACTACGTGATTTAGAGTACGCGACAAATTATAGTTGGGGTTTTGCGTGTTTGGCGATTTTGTATAGAGAACTGTGCCGAGCTACAGTTCCAAAAAGCCATGACATAGGTGGATGTTTAGTGCTTCTACAAACATGGGCTTGGTATCGGCTGCCATTTCTTGCTCCACGCGTGGATGTTTCGGCTGTATACCCCCTTGCGAGCAAGTAATAATCTTTACTATTTTATTAATTTTGTACGAACTTGTATTTTATAGGTCTATTAAGATTTTATATGCATTTTAACAGGTGGAGTAAGAGTAGGAGTAGAGATTTTACCGAGACTCCGACCGACCTTGCAAGTATAAGATTGCGATTAGATTGAGTAGGATATGATAAGGTAAATATTTCATTGTTACATTCAAGTATTTTTGTATTTAATCCATATGAAACTAATAATTTGTAATAATTATTTGCAGTTTTGTGGATGCCATATTCCTCAAGTAAAATTATGGCATGCCTCCCATCGGATGCCTACAATAATTGTAATATATGGAAAGCAAACATAGATTGATATGCTTTTCATATGTAAAGTGGCACCAAACTGACAGGGTGTTGTGACAATTTGGGATACAACAACCAATTTCGCAAGCCTCGGTGAACCTTGATAAGCTTCACAAGATTGACATGCGTAGACGTCATGAGGAATTCTGGCATGCGAAGTATGAACATTGGATCCATTGGTGGAATATACGTTGTCAACGAATTCCGACGGGTTATCCGATTGTTGGTAATAATTTTAACCCATCTGATGATTACATAGGATGATATAAAAATGAAGGTCGGCCTTTTGTTTGTCCACCGTCGGTGTATGAGGATATCAGGAGTATACCATTTACCGGACGAACTTCAACTCCAGTCCCTCCTACACAGGATATGGAAGCTCCTAGACCTAGCCGACAACGTGGGAGGACGCATCAACCGGCCTCATCGGAGTTCACAGCACCGAGGATGTCATTTAGTCATCCTGAACCTGAACGGGATCATGGAGTACCATCCAGTCATCGTTATTCCGTCAATCACCTCGGATATGACGTTGATGAGTGTTACCGACCATCACCGCCAATGACGAGGTTAAGTGACCAACTCCCCATCCTAAGTCCAAGTTCAGCATATCTAACATCAATGTATCAGTTTGGAACCCCTGCGTGAGCATTTGATGGTACATCATTTTTGGGTCCATCTAGTAGTCAGGTTCCTTTTAGGGGTGAACTAGGTGTTGGCTCCTCTAGCAGTGGGTTTCAAAATTTTGATACAGAAGAAATGAAGGATAACATACAACCGGAACCAGTGACGGTTACAGCAAGAGGTCGTGGTCGACCGCGAATACGTGCCACTGACGAGGTTGAACGACGGGTCCAACCACCACGGACTAGGAGAGCTCGACACCGTTGCTCTACACCACGCAATAATTAGAATAAATGTACTTTTATCAATATAACGAGAATAATGTATTTTAAATTTGTAATATATAAATTTATATGTTTTGCATTTCATGTTATTTATTTTAAATTTGTTGGAAAATTAATTGTTATTTTTAATTTTTTTATTCAGCATATCTAACTAAAATGTTAATGATGTTATTTAATTTATAAAAATGTAATAAAATATATTATTCAATATATTTTTATAAAATTTCTTAGTTTTATATAAAATAATAATCCAAATTACATGATAAGTAGAAAAAAACTTACATAACATTTTCCCTTATTGGCAAAATATGTAAATATTACAGGTTATGAAAACATGTAATTCCTTTATTGTTGATGCAAACTTCCCCCGATGTGCCAGATTGATGCGGACATTTTCGACGGCTATGACCTTCATTTCTGCATAATCCACAACGTTTTGATTGGCCTTTCTCCCTGAGGTCTATTTCATTACAAATACGACTTGATTTTGGCCGACCATGTGGATTTCTCCGCATTTCTTGATTGGGACACACTTCTGGACCATCATATTGAGGCCAATAACCTTCATTTCCAACTGCTTTGAACTCATCCAGACTATAGATATTGTCCACATATTGCATGCAATCTACATGGACATGTGCACAAGCAGCAACTACATGTGAACAAGAGAACCTTTGTGCTTGAAACTTCTCACAGTCACACCACATGTCACTAAGCTTGACTTTGTACTTCATTGCAGAAACACCCTATTGTGGATCAACTCACTCTTCAATCAGAAAAGATTGATTTGCTCACGTAAAATTACGAACAAAGTGGGAGTTAGCTTTCCTGCAATTTTCTTGCATAGTCTGTGTAACTGTTTCACAGTATGTGTGCCCTCCTTCCATCATTGCAGTTTGCTTGTTCCCCATCTTAACAAAAAGTGCAGCCAGCCTATAATATGTTGATTGCACTAAAGCAGTAATAGGAAGATGACGCGTTCCCTTCAACATCGAATTGATAGATTCAGCAAGGTTGGTTGTCATATGGCCATAACATCTCCCTTGATCATATGATTGGGCCCACTTCTCCTTGGGGATCCTATCAAGCCAATTAGCCACCTCTGCATTTTCTCCACGAAGATTCTCATACATGAAATGAAAATTCGGTCGTCTCAACTCGTATCCTAATAAAATTAAAAACAAAAGACTTGTGAATTTCAGTATTATTTTATATACTAAAGGAAATATAAGAGATAAAATAACTATGATTCGATTCCATACCCATGTTAACAATGTGTCGACGCAATTCCTTATTGTTAAACTTTTTCATAAAGTTAGCTGCAATGTGTCGAATGCAGTACATTGAATATGCATGTGGAGGATTTCATCCACTACCATCGCATCTAATCGCAACTTTTATGGCTTCATGTCGATCAGACATCAAGCATATGCCAGGCTATTTTGTCACATGTTTACACAAATTAGTGAGAAATAATGACCAAGCCTCTATTGTTTTCACCCTCTACAATGGCAAAGGCAATTGGGAGTATGTTTCGGTTGTCATCTTGTGCAATAGCTAACAATAATGTTTCTTTGTATTTTCCATATAAGAAAGTACCGTCTATTTGCACAATAGGTTTACAATACAGATACCCTTCAATGCACGACTTAAATGTCCAAAAGATTCTATGGAATATACTCTTACCCTGGACCAGTCGATCACCGTGATATGTAGGTTCCGTTTGCAATTTTACAATTGTACCAGGCACGAAATGTTGCATTGCACCTAACCATTTAGGTAGCTCATTGTACGATCTATCCCAATGGCCAAAAACTCGAACAATTGCCTTTTGCTTTGCTTTTCACTCTTTCTTATAGGAGGTGATGTATCCATACCGGATTCGCATCTCAGCTATCAAAATTGAAACGGAGATCTCCGGATTTGCTTGGACCAATGATAGAATGCATGAACAGATCATGTTAGAATCTAACTTACAATGATCTTGTGAAATCCTCCTCGATGTGCAAGTATGAGGCCCTTCATATTTTCTAATCTCCCATGCCTGTTTCTTCTTCATAAAAGTTGTCTTTATTCTCCAATTGCACCCTTTCCCATACATTAGACATTTGGCATAATATTTGGTCCACTCAGATTCAATTACTTTGTAATCTATAGAGTTTTTGATGTTATAGTGCTTAATAGCTGAAAGCACAGTCTCTTTCGTTGGAAATTGTAACCCAACACACAGATCAACTGTAGATGGATCAAATGTCAGAGGCGTAGCTAATGTATGAGCATACTCAGGAAATTATGGCACTTGCATTGCCTCCAGATCTAGGGTATGCATATGGGATGCAACCTCATATGGGGGAAGATCTCTATGAGTGTTGATCTCAGCAGGGACGACGTCTGGGTCAGAATCACTGTTGTCATCACTTATGAATTCAACATTCTCTTCCTGCTCACTAAGTCACCAACATATTCACCATGGACTCCACGTGGCAGAACATGATCAATACTAGCTGGCTCATCTTCGAGGGTAGTAGGAATTGTTTGTGAGACTAATGAATTATAAAACGTTGTAGCTTGAGATAGCGGAACGACTTCTTCTGTGGGAACGTCGTATGTAGTGTGAACATAGAACGGCCCAAAATCATCATCTTTTATGGGAAATTTTTTTGTAGTGCGAACATTTGAAGGCCCACAATCATCATGAACATCCTTTATGTCAGCATATAAATCAAGTACACCAACATTTGCAAATGTCTCATGAGCATAAAACATGCATCTGACATCATCATCATCTTCAAGTGGAAATGTTCTATAACGGACACATCCTTCACTAATAGAAAGAGGATGCCTATACTTAATTTCTGAAACTCTTTTTCTATTTCCAGCTTTAATTTTTGTATGAATTTGCAGCTTCAGTTCCTCTAATGTGACGTCTTCATCAACACTAAAACTTTTAGGACATTCACAATCAAAGGTAGTACCTTCGTCAGTATTATGAATTTGCCCATTATAGTAGACCAATACGATCACTTTGTTGCTCATGTTGTGTAGTAATGAAACTAAGAAGGATGAGAATGGAGGTATTATCACTCGGCAAAAGAAAGAAGAAATAAAGAAGGATGAGAATGAGGAGGTATTAGCACTCAGAAAAAATCTGATTGAAAAACTGTTGTAGGGGGTATTGTAAACCTTTATCAGTATTATGAATTTATAATGGTTCATTATGTTGTACCAGATGACAAATCCCATCCTTTGTACATGATAGAATCTAATTCCCATTTTCTGGCTAGGGTTAATTGACTGAAAAACTGATAACTCATTCAATGCAAAAACTGATTATAAATCTCATCATTTGTATCGGACTGTCCAATAGTCCCATCCATTGCAGAAGGAATCCAATTCCAATATTTTCTGCAGCATTTGATTGACTGGAAAATAGCTGAAATCTATCCCTTACCCTAAATCATTAGTCCCATCTATTGCAGAAAGAATCCAATTTCAATATTTTCTGCAGCATTTGATTGACTGAAAAATAGTTGAAACCTATCCCTAACCCTAAATCATTAGTCCCATCCATTACAGAAGGGATCTAATTCCAATATTTTCTGTAGCATTTTATTGACTGGAAAATAGCTGAAACCCTAATCCTAATCCTAAATCTGGTCAATAGTCCCATCCATTGCATAAGGAATCAAATTTCAATATTTTCTACAGGATTTGATTCACTGAAAAATAGCTAAAATCCTAACCCTAAATCATTAGTCTCATTTATTGCAGAAGGAATCCAATTCCAATATTTTCTACAGCATAAAATTAAAATTAAAAAATTAATTTTATATAAAATTCAAATAAGAAATTAATTTAATTTTTATATAAAATTTAAATAACAAATCAAATTTTAATTTTAATTTATATAAAATTTAAATAAGAAATATATTTTTTAAAATAAAATTGTATTTATATAAAATTTAAATAAGAAGTAAATTTTTTTATATAAAATTTTAATAAGAAATATTTTTTTATAATTTTAATAAGAAATAAAATTTTATTTTTTGTAAAATTAAAATAATAAATTTTATTTTATTTTTTATAAAATTTCAAAAAAAATTAAATTAATTTTTTTATAAAATTAAAAAGTTAAATAAATTATAAAATTTTAGTATATATATTAAAAAAAAAAAAAACAAACCAAGATAAATTTTTTTATACTTGTTTGTTACAGATCTCACATATAAAATTTAAATAAGGAAACAAAATTTTTATTTATATAAAATTTAAATAAGAAATAAAATTTTTTATATAAAAAGTTATGAAGAAATATAATTTTCTTTTTTAAATTTTAATAAGAAATAAAATTTTATTTTTTTATAAAATTTCAATAATAAATTAAATTTTTTTTATAAAATTAAAAAAATTTAATATATATTTTAAAAAATAAAAAAATAAACCAAGATAATTTTTTTTATTTAATTTGCAATTTTTAAAATTAAAATACAAAATTTACAAACAAATTTGCAATTTTTTTTTATACATTTAAGTAAACAAAATTTAAAAAAAAAAATACTACCAAGAGAAATCGTCACCCCCATAGCGATTTTCCTTAGTGTTTTTTGAAAATTTTACTTTCAAAAATCGCCATGGGGATGCCGATTTTTCAGCTAATTTTAAAACAAACGAATTTTGAGAATTAATATAAAAACAACGATATTTTGATATATATATATATATATTTTTAATTATATTGTGATAAAAAAAAAGGGGATTGGAGAGCCTTATTTATCAGTCAATTGGGAGAATTTCTCTTGCAAGTTGGTAAATAAGACAAGACAGTTTACTTTTGATAAATTCTATAGTGACAGGAAGCATCCTCTCTGTCCAATGTCAATGCACATGTATTTATAGACCGTGTCGTTAAGAGTACGTTTTGGTTAAAATATTTTGATTTACGTATAAATGTTATCCTTTCCTGTTATGGTTTAATTTTGTTATGGATTACTCTTTATGATTTATCCTTTGATTTACTATCGATCCTCCCTCTATACAATCAAATACAATCACATGAAAATTGATTTTTGTTAATTGTTTAAAACTCAAGCAATCCATATTTTTAGGATTTAATACTTTGTTTAACTGGATAATTTAATGCCAACTTGAATACATTTATATGCACTTATAAACATGTATGCATCCTGCTAGAAAATGAGACTGTCCATGTAAAGCATGTTAATTTGTCTCTTTTTATTATTATGGGTTTTTGCTAACGAGTGTCTTAAAAATACTCTTTAAAATTAGTTAATATATTATTTATAGTAGGATTTTGCTAACGAGTGTCCTTAAGGCACTATTTAAGATTAGTTAATATACTATTTATAGAAAAAATATTATATTAAATGGAGTATTTTGACAACTTTATTCATTATTTTTAATACATTGGATGAAGATATTACTATATATAGTAACATTAAATAGTGCCCTTAGGGTACTTGTTAGCAAAATCCTTTATAGTAATAGTATTGTATTAATCGTAAAAGTTGACAACTTTATTTATCATTTTCAATGTATTGGGAGAAGATATTACCATATATACTACCTTAAAGAGTGCTCTTAAAACACTTGTTAACAAAATCCTTTTATTATTATTATTCTTTTAGTTCTGCTAAAAAATTTTAATTCTTTAGAGAGATTCAAATAATCTATATTAAATTATCATCATTTAATTCCTTTAATTGTGCATATATCTAACTTCTAAGACAAATGAATTACTGATTTAAGTTAATTTTATTTTCCCTATCCTAACCCCAATGCAACATGATTGCTCAAGTTTTGGCAGCTTATTTGACTAATTATAAATTTTCAAAATAGAGTCCTTAGATACATATAAGGAATTTTTGAATTTTATTAAAAGATTTTTTTGTCCTATTTTATCATCTTTTATGGATATTTTTAATTTTTTACAAAGAATCTTTAGGGATCTAAAAGGTATTTCTTCAAATGTTCAAAATTTATTTATCTTATTTTGTTTTTTATTTGAGGTAAAAATATTTTTTGACAAAAAATTAATAAATATATTATTATTAATGAATATATATTCTAGAAAAAAAATCTTAAATCGATTTAGGACTTGTACCGATTTGCTCGGGTAAAAAAAAAAAATTTATTTTAATAATTTTATTTATTTTTATTTTAAATTATGTAGTTAAATGGGTTAGTTCGCACGTTGACATTCGGATCAGTTTAAGATCCGTTCTCGATCTGCTCGGGGAAAAAGTTAAAAAAAAATTTACTAATTATTTTTATTTTAATCTTAAATGATGAATTTAAAGTGATTGATTCGCACGTTGACTCGCGAGTCTATTTAGGATTCGTACCCACTCGCTCGGGAAAAAAGCTTTTAAAAAAAAAGGAAAAAATAAACTTGCTGCTAATTTATGTGAGAAAATCGATCCTACGAGAGAATAAAATATAAATCATAATTTTATTTTCTTATTTTTTATATTTTATAATAAAAATATACCGTGTACAATAAGGTTTAAATATTTTTAAAAATACATATAAATAACATTTGAAGATGCATTTATATTATATAATTTATAAATAAATAATTATCATAAATTTAATTTTTATAATTAAAAAATATTATTATATTAATATTATTATAATTTAAAAAATAAAATATTTAAATAAATAATTATTATTTAATAAAATATAAACTAAAATTAAATTTTTATTATTAATTAATTAAAAAAATTATAAAAAAATTTAAACGTACCCCGATATGGACCCGCTGGGATAAAAAGTTAAAAAATAAATTTATTTTATTAATTAATTTAATTTTAAATGATGAATTTAGAGTGGGTGGTCCGCACGCTGACTCGCGGGTTGATTTAGGATCCATACCCGATCCACTTGGAGAAAAAGTTTAAAAATATATTTTATTAATTATTTTTTTTATTTTAAATGATTCTTTTAAAGTGGTTGGTCCGTACGTTGACTCGGTGGTCGGTTTAGGATCCGTACCCAACAGGCTAAGGGAAAAAATTAAAAAAATATTTTATTAATTATTTTTATTTAAATTCTAAATGATATATTTAAAAGCGTAGGTATGCGTGTTGAGTTGCGGATCGATTTAAGATTCGTACCCGATCCGTTCGGGAAAAAAATAAAAATAAAGAGGAAAAAATGTACTTGTTACTAACCTTTATGAGAAAATGGATCCTACGAGATAATAAAATATAAATAACATTTTTTTTACCTCCTATAAATAAAAATACACAGTATACAATAAAATTTAAATATTTTTTAAATATATATATATAAATAACATTTGAAAGTACATTTATATTACGTAATTTATAAATAAATAATTATTAAAAATTTAATTATCATAATTAACAAAATATAATTATATTAAGATTATTACAATTTTAAAATAAAAAAATTAAAAAAATAATTATTATTCAAAAAAAATATAATTTAAAATTAATTTATTATTATTAATTAATTAAAAATTTATATAAAAAATTAAAATTATCCCAACGAAGCGGCGTCTTTTTCTAGTGCCCTTTAAATTTAAGACTTTTTTGGAGGTTCCTTTTTTTCTTTTCTTTTAATACTATTAAATATTTAAGACTTACATCTACATACAAACATTGGTGGGATTTTTTAAGATCTCTTGAATTTCCTTTTCCCTCTCTTATCTCTGAATTAAGGGGATTTTGTACATTTTCATTTTAATAAAAGAAAAGGAATTAACATGTATACAATTTATATTTATTTAATTCGATCATTGGATTTAACGATTTATATGAGAAGGGATCCACTTACACTAGTTAGTGTAAAACTAAATTAATTTTATACACTTTCATAACTATTTATACGATTTATATTTGTTTAATCCGACCGTTGGATTTAACGATATAATTGTACTCGTCATGCACGTAAAGTTTCGAATCAATCCAATGGCTCTATCATATCGATCGAGAATATTGTTTTTTTAATATATATTTAACGGTTGAAAGGTTTTTATATCGAACAAATAATTAGACATTTTTAATGCATTCAAAACTCGACGTGCATGATCTACGTAAATAGAATATAAAATACTATGGTCGGATTAAACAAATATAAATATTATAAAAAATTATGAAAGCATGTAAAACTAATTTAAGTTTACACTAATGTAAGTAGATCCTTCCTATATAAATAAATATATATATATATATTGAAAGAAGAAACTACAAACATTTGTAATATATATATATATATATATATATATATATATATTGAAAGAAGAAACTACAAACATTTGTATTAGCAATGGATTTTTGTTTTTTCAATTTTTAATTCTTGATAAAATTCAATAATTAATTAGCTCAAAATGAAATAAAAATAATGTATAACATGCATGTTTTCCATTTTTCCTTTTAAAACCAAACTCGTTGAAAATCTTAGAGTGGGTAAAGGTAAAAACTTTCAGTACTTTGAAATAATACTACATTGACTTCATATCATAATTTTATCTCCAATAAACTTCCATCTGACTGTCTCTATCATTTTATCAGTAACAAAAAGAAAAATTAATTTTATTTATATTTTAGAAAATTCATATTTCATGATATCCTCTTCCATATTGACTTTTCAAACTATATATAATAATACATATAATTACACCATAAAATGTTTCATTCAAAGGAGACCCACCACCCATTGCTTATGATTCCAGACTTTATTAATCATGTCAAAGTCAGTCATAGAATTTAATTCGGTATGATTATCATTATCAATCAAAATAATTGTGAATTATCAGGTTCATAATTTTTAAATTTCAGGAAAATTGTTTAATAAAAAATAAACTTTAAAGATAACATAAACTAATAAAATAACCCAGCATAATAGCCACAATAATAAAATATAATTTTATTTATATTTTAGAAAATTCATATTTCATATCTGAGTAGGTGAATAATATCTCCTTTTTTCCATATTGACTTTTCAAACTATATATAATACATATAATTATAATTAAACCATAAAATGTTTCATTCAAAGGAGACCCACCCCACCCATTGATAAAGATTCCAGATTTTATTAATCATATGGATCCCACAGTATCAGATTATGTTCTTAATAGTGTTTATCATTTCCAAAATTGTGCACTTCTTCTCCTCCTTTTATTTGTCTTTTATCAAACTGACCTCTTTCACATATCCCAGCATAAAGCCACTCCATTTTCCACAAATTTTTTTTTCTACTGAAGACAAAAGTTGGTTCCAGGAAATAATACCTTGATATCACTGTTTGGGATTTTTGGATTTTTCCATTACTTTTTTATAAAACCATTAAAAAAATTTAATACAAAAAAATTCACAATCTGAAAATAAAAAATTACAGATATTGAAATTCAAACCCTAAATCTGTTAGATGTCACATCTTAAGAGTAATTCCATGAATCAACTAAACTAAACCTTGGGTTCAAAAATTACCGATATTAGGATTCGAAATTAAAATTTATTAGATATCATTTTTTAAAAATGATTATATGAATCAATTAGGTTAAGTCCGAATTTTATAAAGCCATCAAATTAAAATTATAAAAAAAAATAATAAATTATTTCTTTCTAACCACTTGTGGCACCAAATTTACCCATTGTACAATCTCATGCATGTAAATTTCTAGTAGTCAAAGGCTCAAAAGTCACATAGTTTGAATCCATAATTTTTTATATAGCCATCAAAACCTATACAAGTAAAAAATATTCCTTACACCTACCTTACAAACTCTTATCGAGTATCATGGGATATTTGCTGTCTAGGGAAAGTTGGTAAAACCAGCCAAACCAAACCAAGGCAACTTCAACTCTATTGGCAACTGAGATTTGCTTACACAAAAGTAGAGGCTCTGTTATTTATATACTGCTAATTCTTCAGCTTCAAGACCAGTCACATCTGCCAACTACAACTATTTTCTGCATTGTTGCAGAAAGACTAGGAATTTTTTGTGTTACTTAAGAGGTAGCAAAATGAACACTAACTCAGAAAATTCATCTACACACCATTTGATAAAAAAAATTAAACATCCAAACTCGAGAAAATTAAAATTCAAAATAATTCGAACTCGAAATGATCTGAATTCAAAATGATTCAAACCTGAATTGATTCGTACTTGAAATGATCCAAATCCGAGATCGACCCAATAATAAATTCATAATAACTCGAATTTAATATTAAAAATAAGAATGATCGAATTATAATTAAATAAAATTTTATAAAACAAAAACTTTAATTATCAATTTTATTTTAATATCTTTTTTACTTTTTTAATCAAAAATTAAATTTAATATATATAACATAAAATAATAAATTTATCCAGTGGTAGATCTTGACATTTGATTTTGGGGGAGCCAATTAAAAGACTAAATTTATATATATTTTATTTGAGGTATATCATAAATAGGTAAAATAAATCAATATAATATTGTACTATAATAAAAATTAACAAAAATATATATCAAAATTTTGACTAATCACAAAAGTTTTAACATTATCCATGCATATAAAAACAAGATTATATAAACATATATTTTAAAAAAATAAAAAAACAATCTTAACAAGAATCTTGTAATTTTTGCTTTGTAAGGAAGTTGACAATGACAGAAAAAACAAATAGATTTATAATAAAAATTAAAAAAATAAAGATAAATTAGCATAACTACTAACTAATAAAATGAGATCTTTGGGAGTTGTAGTATGATCTTAATTTTTAAACTTGATGACTCAAATGACAAGCACCAAGTTACAAACAAAATTGATTGAATTTGGAGCTGAAGAATACAAGAAGAAAAGCTATAGGGGTAACGGCAACATGCAGTAAAAAGAAAAATCTGACTTTATAGGTTACAATATAAGGAAAAATCCGACTTTACAGTTTACAATATTTTGTTGAAATCTTGTTGAGAAAATTAACATTTAGAAAGTTAATTTAAGTTCACATGATTGTGACTTAATATTTATAACAAATCAATTAATTTGAAGAGTTATGAATAATAATTGGTGGATAAAATAAAAAAATAAATAACAATGTAATTTTAACTTTTTAAAATTATAATGCATAAAATTAAGTTGTAAACAAAAATAAAAAACTAAATAAATATAAATTTTATTTTGAGAGGATTAATTTAATATAATATATAAATACATATAAACATATATACTAAAAAAAAATTCAAAATTCTTGGGGGGCCAAGGCCCCCTGGCTCCCACCACGCCCCGCCACTGAATTTATCTTCATTGATCATTACTATTTAATAATTACTATTATACTATATATATCAAGTAATTTTTAATCATGATTTCTTTAAAAAATATAGTTTTCAGTTAATATTAGATCATTAATTAAAAAAATAATTGAGTAATAACTAATAGTAGTTTTTTTTATATTGTCTTACCAGCTCTTAAACTTTGTTTCTTCTTCAAATATAGTCATCTGTCCTTAATTATTAGTGTGTACAATTATATTTATATGTATGCATAATATAAATCATAATATATTACATGTTGAATATTAGAGTTCAACGAATCAATTGTTTTAAATATCAATATGATAATATATCATATTTTCAATAATCAATTATGTAACAAATTGATTTTATATAAAAATTAATTTTATATCTTTTTTTGTGCTAACAAATATTGATATTAATATACAAATATAATTAAAATATATCATATTATACAAAAGCTTACTTAAAATAATAATAATTTATTTTTGAATTTAAACATTTAAATTATGTAAAAATAATTATATATAACATAAAATAAAATTAATGTAAAATATACCCAAACCCGAACAAAAAAAATCTAAACTAAACTCGAAAATATTCAAACTCGATACGACTTAAATCCGAAATGATATATTTGTTTGTTCTATTAAGTATATTGAGGGTTTTCCAATGAAAATGCTTTAAAGGTTAGTTATCTTAGTTTTTTAGGTTAAAAAAAAAATCAATTTTGAAAGGGAGATGTGACTTAGAATATGAAGGAATTTAATATGTAGGCAAACATATTCCGGATTTTTAAGATACCGATGGAAGCCCTGCATGCATGCCCTATTGACTTTTATATATTGCACTAATTACAAAAGAAATGCGTGTTTCAGTCCCAAAGCAAAAAAAAAAAGCAATTAGAAGACAAAATTTCCATTAATGCCAATAGTCATTTCTCATTTCTCATTTCTTATGCCACTTTTATTTTATTATAGGTTTTGTTAACAAATATTTTTAGAATATTTTTAAGTTAATTAAATTTTTATTTAAAGTAGATTTAATAATTTGTATATACATGTTGTGTTCTTGTGTTTTTTTTTTTTTTCGTGTAAGACGTATAAATATAAACACACACTGTGCTAAAATTAGTTTTAAACAGTATTTTTTTTATAGCATTTCTCAAATGTTGTTAAAAATAGCAAAAGCAACACTTTGACAGCATTTTGCATATTGCTATTATACATTATAATGCCCAATAATTACAGCATTTTTAAAAAATTTAGAAGCATTTGACATATGCTGTTATAAATCTTATCATATAAAAATACTTTTGGTAACACTTATAATTGCTATCATT
The DNA here is from genome assembly GCA_030761205.1 of Fremontodendron californicum. NCBI lineage: Eukaryota > Viridiplantae > Streptophyta > Magnoliopsida > Malvales > Malvaceae > Fremontodendron > Fremontodendron californicum. Next base: position 14,178,091 of record JAULJL010000026.1, read on the forward strand.
GAGATCTTTTGCAGCAAATGAAAAATGCATGCAAAAGATCATGAAAAACTGTTATAAAGTAAAAATAACGGTATTTTGATAAGTGTTATTATACATATGTAAAAATATTACTAATGACATAAGGCTGCGGCCACATATACAGCATATGAATAAATGCTGTCTTATCTTACAGCAATAGTTATTTTTAGTTTTCACAGCACTTCAAAATGCTGTTATATGTCAAATTTGGCGTAATGACAACACATATTATTAAATGTATCAAAGTCTTAAACACGAATATGTACGTATATTAAACGTGTCATGTTAATCGTATTTAAACATATTGTGTTATATTTATTTTATTGTTTATATGTTTATTAAATATATCGTGTACTTGTGTCATGTTTTTGTATTGTATCCAAAATTGATAGATTTAATTCAAAATAATATTTTTGTGTTAAATGCAATAATTAACAATTAATTTTATGAGTTTCAATGCATTGAAAAAAGATATTATTTAATATAATAACTTTAAAAAAATGCTTTAAACAATTGTTAACAAAATTCTTTTATTATTTATAAAAAATAATTTAAAACCCAAATAATAATAATCAATTAAAGACACGGCCAATAACAAATAAAAAAATTAACCCCAAAAAAAATTACCAATACGAATTCCACATAATTAACTAATTGATTTATAATAAAATCCATGATTGGAAAAGAGAAAAGTTAAAAGGTGCTGTCTTTTTTCCCCCTTTTTGTAACGCGTTTTCTCTTCCCAATTGCATGAAATTGAAAAGGCGACGCTCATTCATGCAGAGAAAAAATTGGATCATTTGGCAAAGGAAAACGCAAGTCTTTTATATAAATAAAATTATCAATTATTACATATAATATAATATTATTACTTTAAAGAATGACCTAAAAATACTATTTAGCAAAACACTTGTTTTATTACTGAATACTGATCAACCCATGCATTTGCAAAAAGGTTGGAAAAGAAAACGTACATAACATTTACGAAACATTTTATAATAAAGCAGAAAGAAATACGTGAACCACTGAATTATAATACATCTGTCAAATACATGAAAACGATGAACCATCTTTTTCCCCTACTACTTGTCTACATTATTCTTTTTCGATTCTTCAAACGCGGAGACTAGGCTACCTTTTTCTGCTCTCTCTCTCTAACTTTATATATTTCTTCAAACCACTTTTTGTCTCTTTATTTGGATCACACTCTTCTCTTTTCCTGCAACAAGATATTGAGTTTTTGTTATTGAACTGATTATAATCGAACAAGCAAAAAAATATGTGAAATAATGCACCTTGAAGAGATGCAAAAATAAATGTATGTTACCTTGGTATGGTCAAAGTCGTTGCTTAGTAGTGGTGAGGAGGAGGTGGTGACGAGTAGACATAATGGGGTGGTGGTGGTGGAGGAGACTTATATTTGTAGACTGGAGGGGGTGGTGGGGGAGACTTGTACTTGTATGGTTCCTTGGGAGGAGGAGGAGGAGGAGGAGGGGACTTGTACTTGTAAACTGGAGGAGGTGGTGGAGGAGACTTGTACTTGTAGGGGTGTGGCTTAGGTGGTGATGGTGGTGGTGGTGGGGGAGACTTGTACTTGTAAGGTGGTGAGGGATAGTGCACCGGAGGTGGTGGGGGTGGAGACTTGTACTTGTAAGGGTGCTTGGGTGGTGATGGTGGTGGTGGTGGTGGAGACTTGTAAACCGGTGGTGGTGGGGGTGGAGACTTGTACTTGTAAGGGTGCTTGGGTGGTGATGGTGGCGGTGGTGGTGGAGACTTATACTTGTAAACTGGTGGTGGTGGGGGTGGAGACTTGTACTTGTAAGGGTGCTTGGGTGGTGATGGTGGGGGTGGTGGTGGAGACTTATACTTGTAAACTGGTGTTGGTGGGGGTGGAGACTTGTACTTGTAGGGGTGCTTAGGTGGTGATGGTGGTGGTGGTGGGGGAGACTTGTACTTGTAAACAGGGGGAGGAGGAGGAGGAGACTTGTACTTGTAAGGGGGTGGAGGAGGTGGTGGAGACTTATACTTATAGACTGGAGTTGGTGGGGGAGGAGACTTGTACTTGTAAGGCTTCTTGGGTGGTGGTGGAGAGAGGACGGGAGGAGGAGGAGGTGGCGACTTGTAGTGGTAGGGTGGTGGTGAGTACTTCTTAGGAGGTGGTGGAGGAGATGAGTAAGGGTAATTTGCTGTGGTTTCAGAAGGGAAACTGAGAGACACTACGAGCACTAGCAGAGTGAGAAAGAGAGAGGTCATTGATGACCCCATTTTCCCCATATTTTTACTACAAACTGGGTTTTTGGTTCTGCTCTTAGAGAACCTCTTCACTGCCTTTATATAGATTTTGTCTTTACCTTGTACTCATGGTAAAATCCACTTAAAATTTGTTTAACCTTTGTCAAACGCCATGAAAAAAAAAAAAAAAATTAATGCAAATTGTTCAGGTTTGAACGGGTTTTCTTTTCATGAATGTTAGGAGATATAACTCGAGAGGTTCCAATCGTTGAATTTGGCAGCTTCGATAGTGGTTGCTAGCTAAGCAGAGAATAAAGTAATACTAGCTAGTGCAGTAAGTCATATGAAATACCATAATTCAAATAGAAATATTCTTTCTTGTTATCGTCATCGTTGTTATTTTTTTATATAAAAGAAATTGTAATTTGGGATAAAAAAAATACAGATATTGAAATTCGAATTTTAAATTTATTAAATATTATTTTTTTAAATTTATTACATGGACCAATTTAATTAAACTCTAAGTTCGAATTAAAATTGCTTTGAAAACATTGTGTAGCTGCCTAACTTTTCCATGATTTTTTGGCTTAGGGAAGGGACCAGGCGGCTAGACTTTCTTTGCTGTGCAATCTCCGGTTTCACTACTTTGTCGTTTCCCAAAATTTAGTTTCCTATGGGCGTATTAAGAAAAAATAATTTCATATAACTAATTTAGCTATGGAGTTAGTAATTATTATAATGGCAATTAAATTAAATTATGAAAACAAAACATTGAAGAAAACCTAGGAAACGTCTAAAAGCCGGCTAGATTTCATGAACCTTCACTAACGACTGCCCTTTTCATTTTTTTTTAAATTATTTTTTGTAATTTTTTTGCATGACCTCTAACGTCCAAGTTTCCTAATAACTTTGAGTAGGTGAAGACTAGGACTTGTTTTATCTCAATAAAACTTGAATTTAACATCATCACTTACTTTTGAATTTAATTAAACCAACTTTACAAATTGAATCTATCTTTTTTTTTTTTTTAACATATGTAATAGGATTCTTTATTCTTTATATTTTAACTCGAAAGTTAATTTATTTTATTTTTAAAAAAATTATCTGATTTATTGTAAATGGAGTTTTTAAATTTCATAAATCGAGTTAGTACAATGAAACATACCATTTAATGTATATTAAAAAAAGAAATGAAACATGTGATAAATTCTTAATTTCACTTGTGAAGTTAAAAAATTTCATCATTAATGTACCAAATACAAACTCTTCTTTTAAAACGTTAAAAGTTTGCATGAAAAATTAATTAATTAATATTACAGACAAAAGCAAGCCAAAAGTAGAAAATTCAAAATCAAATTTCATAATTGAGTGGCAGGAATGAAGAAAAAAATTTCTAAATGCTTGACAAAAACAATTTTTGATTTGTGTCACAAATTTCTGGACAACGTATATTTGTCATGTTTCAATAATGATAGCCCATAACTAATTTGCTTATTTTCTAGATAATAATAATTATAGATGACTTGGGGAGGGAAGGTTTTTAGAATCAGTCAATAAATTTATTTTTTAATTTGGATTTATTTATTTTAATTAATTACTCATGACTAACTTAAAAATCCAAATACCCTAAAAAATATAATTATATAAAAGGATTAAACTCAGGACTAGGCTTAGCATTTTGAGGAATGCCACACCTAAAGCTGTAATTTTTTAATGCATCCAGCTAACAGTTGTCTATAGACACCAGTTAAAAATTATTTTATTATTATTTTATGAATTTTTTTTATATTTAATTCTTTATTTTTACTGAATTCAAAAAAGTAATGCATTAATTATACTTTTATTTCTATAAATATCATCTTAATCAATAACACTAAATACTGGTTAACATTTTCCTTCTTTAATAATAGTATCAATCTTGGCATATGTTTTTGAAACACAGGGTAATTTTTAAAAAAATACATATATATATATATATATATGTATGTATATATCAAATAAATAAATGCAAGTAGAAAGAATTATTATATTTAAAAAAAATGGAGTATATCACTTACAATTATTACAATACAATTAACTAATCATAATCTTGAATTGTATAAATTCCATCAAAATATTATGTGGAACCCATGTGGTGAACCCCTATATAATTTTGTATTTGTGATTGAATAATTGTAAGATTATAGTAAAAAAAATTGCAAGTGAAATGCTAAAAAAAAAAAAAGAAACAAAACAAAGTTAGGCGTAAGAATTGAAATGCTAAGTAACCAATGGATTTTTCCCAACGGTTTTGTTGACATTTTGTTGTAAAGAATCGAATTAGTGTTTGTATAGGACTTGATTTTTCCCAATGGGTTTTCCGCCCGCCAACAAGCTCTTGCTTAATGTTCAAGAGATTTGTGAGGCATGAAATCTTGGGTTTAATTCTAAGTAACCCCTCTCCTTATTCCAATTATCAAAAATAAAAAATAAAAATAAAAAAGACAGCAATCCATTTTCTGTCTAGACTTGTTCATGATTCGGGTCGGGTCGCGGTTTGAATTTTTTTTTTACTTTCAAGCTCTGTTCATATATTATTAAAAAAATAAAAAAAATTATTTTATATTAATATTTTTTATAATTAAATTTAAATAAAAAATATTTTTTATTATTTAAGTAGTAATCAGGATAGGACTAGACCTGATCGAATTACTAAAATACTTGTCTAGACCCAATTCAATACAGACCAAACAGATTACCTGACCAATGAAGATCTACTTGATGCCATCTTAATTGGGTACCTAGAAACTCTATTACATGGACTCGGCACTTTAGGATGCCATACCCGTGTCGACACGATACGACACGGGTACCGACACGATATATGTGTCGGACTAGTCATTACACATTTGGGTTCGGCTTCTTCACACTTCAAAAATCAGAGACTAAGAAAGAGGGATTGCAAGGAGGGAGATTGTTAGATTAAACGTTGATGAGATTTGGGTTTCCCAACTTCTGCAACGTCGTAGCTTAGATAAAAAAAGAAAAGAAATGGATAGATCTATTTATGCAACCAAATCTTGTAAGAAGAGAGAAACGAGAGAGTAAAAGATTTCAATTTCCAAATTAGACAAAAGCAATCTGCTGTTTGCAGTGATTTTGTGAGATGCCCCTGGAAGAAGAAGGGAGAAGAAAGGGTGGAATGGTCGAATGTGTATAATGATAAATTAGGTTTTTCTTTTGTTTTTTTAACTTGGTTTCAAAACTTTTAGGCCCATAAGCCACAACCCATTCCTTCAACAAAAGTCAAAACAATTAATCTTTATCCGTTCCACAAAGACAAGGTTGTTATCTTGGACATTTTATATATTTGGGCTGTTGTGATTATATAAAATTAACTTCAATTTGGAAGATTTGGGTTTACTAAAATTAAAATATTTAAAATTAATACTAAGAAAAAATAAATTTGAGTATCAAGATATTTAAATAAAGTTTTTTTTTTGTTTTCTAGTTAGGAGAAAATAGAAAAAGAATTATTTACACAATAAATTATATTAATATATATTTTTAATATATTTACATAAAGTATTCATATACCTGTATCCTATTTTTGGATACTTTTTAGCCGACTCCGCGAGTCCAAAACTTTGACTAAATGACGAGTCTGACTCTTAGATACATACCCGTATCGGATACCCGTACCCGAGTCCATGTAACATAGCCTAGAAATACACAAAGCATAGTTCATAAATCACTAAAAATATTTTGCTAATAAGTGCTTAATGCTTTAAGATACTTATTAAGATTAGTTAAATTTTTATTTATAATAATACTTTTATATTAAATGTTGTAATTGATAATTTATCTGATGATTTTCAATATATTAAAAATTATTACTAATCTTAAAAACACTCGTTAACAAAATTTATACTCGAAATGCACCGGGGAAAGCTAGGGGGAGGCTAGGATACGATTAGGAAAAAATAGAGAAAGACGTCGAGCTTTTCGTATTGATTTTTCTTCTCCAAAAGCTTTAATTTATTGACAAAAGGTGTTGTGAATATGGAAAATTGGAAACCCCCAACCTCAAAATATTACATTAATAATTAGACATTGAGTTTATCATTAACAGTGACCTGGATTTTCTTATAAAAAAGAAAAAAGATAGCCGCCCATGTTTTTTTCTTTCTTCTCAAATGAAAGGAATTGCTTCCATCCTCGGAGTTAAAAGCCATACAAAGCATACCACATCACTTTAATTAGCCCTTTGGTTAAAGTTAAAATAAATTTAAGTTTTCTAAAGTACCTTCACAATCGTCTTAAATTTAAATCTTAATATTAAAGAATTAAGATTTTATAAATCTGAAATTTAATTCAATTGATTTACATAATTTTCTTTAAAAGATAACATTCAGCAGATTTGAAGTCTGAATCTAAAAATATTATGATCTATAATAACAAAAATAAATTGAAAAATCATGTGCAAGTTGAGGTTCTTATGTTTTTTGTTAAACAATTTGTTTAGTTCAATGTTTGATGATTGCATTGGTAGGGTATCCTTCCTAGACTTCAATTACTATATTTTTCCTAGCTAGGAAACTAAAAAGGAACCCTAAAAAATTGATCTGCTATTTTCAACCCTGCCTGGCTTTTGCAAACTTTGGAACAATACTTTCAAAACAGTAATAAATATTTTTTGTCATTGATATCGTGGGTCATTTTTATTGACAGGTGTCAAACAATTTTTCCAAAGCTATAATTATTAAGAGAGAGCTTAGGAGACCTGTTTTTTTTTTTTTCTTGCTCATTAAAAACGATAGATGTCGACCATTAGACAGCTGGTCGACTGGTGGTGTGTTAGGCCATGTTTTTTTTTGTTCACAATTTCTCACCAACCAAACATGAGTAGTGATCAACTAATTATTTCACTCTTCCTCTCTAGTTTTGGGATAAAATTTTAATCAATTTTAGTTTTGGGAAGCAGAAGTATAGAAATGATTCAATTTTCCGGAGGTTGCAGTTTGGGAATTAAAAAAGGAATTGTAAATGTTGGAATTCAAAAAACTTACTGAATATTACTTTTTAAAAATGACTGCATGAATAAAGTTTCGTACAATAATTCATGTGAGATAATGTATGATGTTATATGCCATTGAAGATGCCATGCAAGGATTAAAAAAGTTGATGTAATATATCATAGTGAAGGGGCAAGTAGATTAATATGGACTTCAACTATTTTTTTTCTTCGTCTATTCTTAAACACAGGCTTCCAAAATCAATAAAAGATTGTACTTGAAAGCAATTAAGCTTTGCTGTCCCCACATGGGCTTTAGCTTTGGAGGTAGGAGTTAGGCCGAATTACTTTCCTTCCCAAGAAGAAAACAAAGGTAATTATAGTTGTTAATGGCCTATAGGCCCAATGTTGCATTATCGATCCCTCCAACTCAAGTGCTGGACTCTGGAGTCCTTTCAAAATTCATTAACTTGCTAAAGCCAAAAAATAGGGAAAAAAGATCAAGATTAGGTTAATTAACTTATGGTAGGTAAATTAAGTCTTAGAAAGAATTGGAAATTATTACGGTTGATGACTTGGTGGCCACTTTTTACTTTTTAGCAAGATTTTTTTTGGTACAAAAAAATTCCAGTATGTGAATAAAAAAAAAAAAATTACAGATAATTAAATTTAAAATACTTTTTACGAATGTCTGCATGAACTAACTCGGACATCATTTTCTAGTTTTCTCTTCTCGGAGCGAGAAAAAGGACCCAACTCCAAAGAATTATCGCTTTCCAAGTTCCTATGTCAATTCTGCAGGCCCAAGGGGCAAGGAAACTTCAACCATTTTGGACTCTTGAAAACTGGACAGTAATAGCCATGACTCCTATTATATACACTTTTGCAAGGGGCTTAGAATAGAACAATTTGTTGTTTCTACAGCAAATGATTCGACCATTTCTCCAGTTATTTGCAGCAACAAATGATTCTGAACAGGATGATAACCTCGTAAAGGATGATAACCATAGCAAGACAGAAGAAGCATTGTTTTTTCCTAATGTCCCCCTAAAAATAATTTAAGAATATCAGATTTGCTATTTATATCACATACAACATTAGCCCCATCACCTTCCTTGGTGCCTTAACAGTGGGCATATTCATACCAATTGCATTCATCCAACTGATGGAAACTAAATCTACACAAATCATGTCAAGATGTTAGGTTATCTACAAGAATCACTACAAGCATTTAAACCCAAGTAATTTACAAACAAACTATGTTACTTGGACTCGGACTCGGACATGAGTGTCAGACACGGATATCTGTTCGACATGGGTATGTTCAATTTTTTCTAAGATTTCCATGTATCTAAAAGGTCTTTGAAGGATCATATCCTCATCCCATGTCCAAATATGTGTCGGATACGGATATCGAACACGAATATTTCCAAAAAAAAAAAAATGAAGAGTCTGAACAAAATAGCAAACTAAAGTTAGCAAAGTATCTAAAACTAAAATCACAATGCAAATAATCAACTCCAAAGAAAACAATTAACATTCACAATTAAACATTACTCAGTACAAATCCATTAGCTAACACAGAATAGTTTTGACTTAGACTAATCAATATCCGAGCTTCAAAGGTGAAAAACGCTAATTCCTTTATTTAAACACTAAATGGAAAATGCTACCATGATCTCTACCACAAAAAGAGCTCTTTTAGTTTTATATAGAAGTTATTGTACAACACAGCTTCCTGAAATGTGCAAGCAATTCAAGAATTTCTTGATCCTCACTCTCCTAAATTTTTGTGCATCTCTAGTGCCAGTAGTTAGCGGGATTCAGCAATTTAAATTGCAAGTTTTAGATATACTATTTAATAACATGCCCACTACTCAAAACCCTGCCATATATAAAAAAGATGTGAGCCAAAAAATTGGCTTAAAAATGGCTTGCATACAGCCTAGTTGTCTCCAGAGAGTGACATTCACCTCCTTCCACGAGCTCCTGAACCTGACCTTGGGCCTGGGTACCGAGAAAACTGTAGCCTCAAGTAGTTAGAATCAGGATCATGTTCATCCATTTTATAACCTGCACAATCAAACAATCAATAAAGTCAACTTAGTCGGGAAGTTGAGAAAGCATTAAAGCAAATGCACGTATCAGCCAATGGATGATGGGCTCAACGTATGGCATATCATGGTTCAAACTTCTATTTTCAGTTGCATGTCCCCACTTATAGCATTCCTTTTGGAAAAAAATGAGCATGCATATTTTCTGCAAGCATAGGGCTTACTTCCTTTTAAAATCATTCATGCATGGCAAAATTTTAAAGAACAGACACATACACAAAACTGACAAAAACTAGAAACCGAGACAGAAGAAAATTCAGATAGCATAAAAAAGCAACCCATCTCATTCTTCTTCTTTTTCTTTATTTGATATGGGTGAAAGGGACCCATCTCATAAACTCTACTCTTTGAGTAAGAGATACATGCACCTAGCACTTGAGCCAAAGGCTCCAGTGCACCATATCATTCTATAGTATTAATTATTGTTTCCTATTTGTTTTTCTAAGAATAAACCATGTATCATTTTCCAGTGATAAGCTACCTTCTATAAATGTCAAAATCAATGGAAGAAAAGATCACCTTGCAAGGCACTCATTGCAGTTGCTGCACAGGCAGGACTTGAAAAATCAACAAAACAAAGGATAATAGGATCTCCACCACGCTGCATTACCAATGCATCAGGTTTTAGCATTCAACGAAACAGTCACACATGACAATTTCACATGTGGAAGAAAACAACAAAAGGAAGTCATGCTAAGGAGAAAAATTAAGTATTTGACAATGCCTAGTCCACTCACATTTCGGGGTTCTTTGCTGACTAGTCGTACTTCTTTATATCCCACAAAAGGGCGAAAGATATCTAAAGATTCGATCAAGGAATGTGAACCAACAGTCGGAAACAAGGTAATTGAGTTAAAATATTGTATCATAAAAGACATATCAACATATCTTATCAAGCATTACATCATTAAATAGGATACGGGCTACTTCCCTCTTTGTGCAGTCGGGAGTAAGTCCCTCAACATATAGAGTATTGGAAGCATCTGGAGGTAGAGGTACAGTATCCCGACCAGGCCTTGACATTGCATCCACTGGAAGTTGACTACTATAACCTACATTTCGACCATTTGGTGCCAGATCTAGAGCAGCAGATCCAGGACGACCCTTCACAGGAGGATTAGCTATTGGACGAGCAGGCATTGCACCAGCAACAGCCCTTCCCAACCCACCAAATGTACTAGCTTCTCCAGAAGTAAAAGAAGAAAGTTGCTTCAAAAGAAAATTAATGAATGCTTCAGAAAACAAAAATGGAGATGCATGGAGGGGGATAAATAAGCATGGGTAAAGGTTCAAGATGGTACTGCACTCTGGAGATAACGATCATACGCCGATCCAATTGTTTTTGTATCCTTCACAGACAGATGTCCACCCCGACCATCATCTCTTGCCAAATAATTATGCATCTCATGAGCTGGATGCAGCCCAGAAGGTGGGCCATCTGTGAAGTTGAAAATAGAACATATTGATGCAACTCTTTCTTAAAGAAGATAATAATTTTCACAAGAGATGCAGAAGTGAAACAATCATATTTCTTAAATTCATTAAAACAAAACGGAAAGACAAAGATATCGTTCAGCAAAGTAAACGGCTAAATGCAAGTCTGAACAAAAATAAAAAGGTAACTTGTGGCAACTAATAACTATGCACAGACAACTTAAATTACTTCAGCAATCGGATATGAACAAAGAAATTTGTCCAACAAATGTCAATTCGAAAAGATAAAAAAGGGTATCAAAACAACAGAAACTAAGCAGAATACAAGCTTGCAAAGACAAAAAAAATGTTAACACTAATATTGATTTTCAATGATCATCCATTCCTTATAATAACAACAATTGATACCTTAAAACTAAGATTCTGTAAAGAATATAGAACTGATTATTTCGAAATAGAGCATCTAAAATTTCTGTAGCATTCATTTTCACTGTTAAAAGAAAATCTAACTTGCAGGCGTGCTCATCAAATAATGCATCTAATTAAACAAAATAAAACCTAACATCAAACCCAATACTTTTGTCCAACACAAAGTTTGAACAAAATTCTACCAACTAATCGAAAATTTTCGAATTTTTCTAAGCTAATCTCAAAAGCAGCTAAAACTAAAACAAAATTGAACAAAAAACTTTGCAAAATAGACAAAGATAAAGGCAACAAAAAGGATTAAAACGACAAGAAAAAGTATACCGTAATCAGTACGAGGTCGTTTAAGCATCCCACTGGAAGACAGCATTGGAGGAGTTGGCTGTCGCCGATTCCAGTAACCGTCCGCCATTCACTCTTTTCTTAATTTCCTCTGCAAAAACAATGATTCAAAATTTCCTATTTTCCTTACAGAAAGAAGGACAAAAAAAGAATTTAGTTGATAGAGAACGAATAGACCTTTGGCCCGGAATTGAGGAAATGGGAAACCCTAGCTCTGGCTAATCTACTTTTCTTCACTTTTTCGTCGGGGATTTTTTTATTTTTTTTCTGACAGAAAGCACAAATCTGATTTCCCGCTGAGTTTCTCGTACGAGTAACGAGTCACCACTCAAAAGAGTCACGAAACGGCTTGCAAATCACGTATGTACGTGTTTGAAGGGAAGTCAGTTTTGAATAAATTTAAGAAATATATATATATATATTAATATGGTTAAGATTAAAGTTAAGATCAAAATAAATTAAACTTTAGGTTTAAATTTTGACAATTCACTAACATTAGAAAGTTTAAATAATCTAAGAGAAATAAAGAGTTCAAGTTTAGGGGGAAAAAAAAGTTGGCCACGTGGTAAAAGATGAGGGGAACATATTAACAGTTAGTTAAAGAGCTAACAAAATGATTTGGATTTCATTTATTATATAAAATTATGATAATAAAATGCATACATTAATTAAAATTTAACATAATTATATATTTAAAAGGTATAAAAATATGAATTTTAAATTCACAAATACCTATAAGTATTTCAAATTCATCACTAAATAGGCATCCAACAAATTCATTAATTTGAAAAATAATCATGAATGTTACATTTACATGTGTTTTACTACACAATTACACTATTTTTGAAATCCAAATCTATTATTTGAAATTCAAGTTCTCAAATACAACTTAAGTAAAAACAAAACAAAAATTTAAAACCAAAAGCTGGAGCTAAGGTTAAAAAAATTAAATCGACCATACTTTTGGTTCCTAGTCCAACTTGATTAAATCGGCTGATTTAATAAATTTTTTATATTTAAACATTATATTTAATATTAAATATAATTAACAATTAATAAAAATATGTATTTGACTTAATGGTATGATTTTTAATTTCAAATTAAGAGGTTAAAGGTTCAAATTTCATTAATTTCAAATAAAATTTTGAAATAAAAATAAAATATATATAACTGATTTTTTACCGGTTGAATTAGTTTTGTCTCAATTTGATTAATGCCCGGTTTAAATATATTATCCGGACTAGTCACCGATTCTGAATTCAACTAGTTCGATCGATCGATCTAGTCCGATTTTTTAATCAATGGTTGGAGCATGGCTCCATGCCGACATGTATTTTTTGAAAGCATATTACCTACAATTATTACAGTATAATTAATCAATCACAATCTTGAATTATATAAGGTCCATCAAAATATTATATTGAATCCATACTTTTAAGTGGTAGACCCTTGTATAATTCTATTTATAATTGGATAATTACAAAATTATAGAAAAAAAAACTCCTCTATCTTTTTTTTTTTTTTTTACATTCTTGTCTGATTTTGAAGTTTTCTTGTTAGAACTTTTCACTAAGTTGGGTTACTATAAACTAGTGAATTTATGATTTAATAAAACAGGTTAATAATTTAGTCGTAATCTATAATCTATAACATAATATTAAAGTTACCCCAAGCTTTTTAACATTAAGTTGACAGCTGGCTTCTTATATTTTTTTATTATTATTATTTTTTTTTTTGAGATTTACCTTTTTTTTTTATGAGGCTTAGGTAGGTTTCAGTATTTGACATATGTGACATGGTAATTTGAATAGTGTCAGTTAAACATGATAATTTCGGATACAATATAATTATATGATACGAATATATGGAAAAAAAATTAAAACACTACATGGTACAAAAAATAACATGAACACAACACGAATAGACGAACATGTGTTATTTTTTCGTGTCATAATTGTTTTCAAGGTATTATATATTTCTATAAATTTGACACGTTAATAATTCGCTTTATGTAGATTTTGACACGTTCGTGTTTTCGTGTCGTGTTCGTGTTATTTTTCGTGTCGTGTTCGTGTTATTTTTCGTATCGTGTTTTAATTATTTTCTCATGTTGTGTTCATGTCGTATAATCATGTTGTATCTGAAATTGCTAGATTTAATTGATATTATTCAAATAACTCTCAATTTTGTGCCACGTGTAATATAATGATTGAGAGTGATTGTTTGTCTAGATTAAATTTGATAATCTTAGACATCTATACCTTACTTTAAAAGTTGTCCTCAATTGGGGATATTTTATAATTTGTCATAGTAATTTAATTTAAACTCTAAGTTCATTGATTTAAGAATTGAATTATTATATTTGCATCTATTATATATTAATATACATATCATGTTCAAAACTTATTCTTTATATTTTTATTTTGTCTATTTAATTTTATTTTTTTGCATGAATTTAAATTATAAATTAATTGTCTTAAAAAATAAATATAATAAATTTTCAAAAAATTAAAATTATTAATTGAATAAATTATTTTAAAAAATAAAAAATATGAAAAATAAATTTATTAATTCAATATACATTAAAAAATAAAATAAAAACTATTAATAAAACACATTAATTCAATACACATTACGTATAAAAATATAAAATTTTCAAATACATTTAAATTATATAATTTATGGATAATTACTTTTTACATAATTTTTAAATTAATAGATATATGATTATATTTATATTATAATATATTAAGATATAGAAAAATTAAATCTTTTTTAAAAGAATTATTTATAAAAAAATTTACTCTCACAACAACACATAAATAAAAAAATTATTAAAAGAAATATTATAAAGTAATTATTAGTAAATTATTAATACTATTAATATATATTTTTAAATTATTCATTTTTATAAAATATTAAAACAAAACATCCCCGGGCAAAGCCGGGGCTAACATACTAGTTAGTTTTAAACATATGTTATACACGGACAAATGAATTTATCTTAATTTTGTAACATATAATATATATTTTGTTTGGCCGAAACATATAATTTTGTTTTAAAATCAATGTGATTACAATTAAATTTTTATTTTCATGTTAAATTGGTGATGTAATTAAAAAATTAATGATAATGAATGGTAAATAATGCAATTATTTATTGATATAGTTCATAAAAAAGCTTATTGGTATAAATCTAATCACTCTAAAAAGAGTTGTCAAAATAAATCAAATTCAAAACTTGATTCATATGTAAAAATATCCCTATTTATGTAGTTATTATTTGGTGGACAAATTATTTTTTTTATATATTTTCAGTAAAAATAGTTCACTATGAATTAAAAGATAATTACTTATGACATGAAATAACAATAGGGTTTAAACTTTAAAGAATAATCCCTAATTGGACTTAGGATTATGGATAAAATATCAAGTTACTATGTTTTGCTATATATGTTAACAAATTATGAGTTGCTAAAATCAGTAGTATCCCTTGTAAAGTACACTTTCCTTCGTTTTTTTTTTTTAATTTTTTATTGAAGGTAAATAAAATAGTTTCAACTCACCTATTTTTTTTTTAAAATTAAAAAAAAATAAAAAGAACTAAGTATGTGTTTGAATTGGGGTAGAGAGAGGGAAAGGAAAGTAAAACAAGGGAAAATGAAAAACATTTTTCTTATTTTCCCTTGTTTGAATAAAAAAAATTAATAAAAAAAAGTAAAGGGAATTGAGCACTCTTCACTTTCTCTCAAATGCTCAATTTTTCAATTACCTCAAATTGGAGGAAATGGAGAGAAAGGAAAGCCAATTTTTTTTTTTTTTAAATATAAAATGTTCATATTACTCATTTTACAATTATCAAATTACTTTTTCATTTTTAAATTTATATACTTCACGGAATTAACATTAAAAATTATAACAAAATTTTTTATTCTTATTTTTTTTTTATATTGCATTCATATTTTTTTAATATATTATTTTTTGATATGTAATATTTATATTATTATTTTAATTTTAAAAAGGACATAATTGAAAATGTATATGCATCTGCTTTTACAGTTATAGCTGAGTTTTGATGCCACCATTCAGCTGCAACATGCCGCCTTGTTCCTCTAATCCCTGTAAATGTCTTGGTTTGATTAGGCATCAGTAACTTGGCCAAACCAAAGTCTGCGATTTTCGCGCATCCTTTCTCGTCCATTAGCATGTTTTCGGGTTTAATGTCGCAATGGATGATCTGTGTTTCGCACTCTTCGTGCAAGTAGAGAATTCCCCTCGCTATGTCCAATGCTATTAATTTCGGTTCTCCCTTCCCAATCTGTCTTCAATCTAAGCTCTAAAGAAAAAATCTGCAGTAACCGAGTAATTGAACTAGGTTCTTGTGATGTGTTTTTCCAATTGTTTTCATTTCATTATGGAATTCTCTTTCTCCTTCAGCCACTATTTTTTCTAGTCTCTTGATGGCCACAATTTTGTTACCATTTGATAGAACCCCTTTAAAAACTGTCCCGCAAGATCCTTTACCAATTTCGTCTGTGAAATCATTTGATGCATCTTTGAGCTCCTCAAATGAAAATGATCTCAAAGTGACATCTTCAGCAAATCCATTATTTCCGGGGTTTGAAATCCTCTGATATCCTCTAATACGATGGAGGTATACAAGAACACAGGAGGATGCTAGAACGAAAAATGCAAGTGTCAAGTATACAATGCTTGTAATGAAGATTCCCATTTCTCGCTTACTCTTGTTTCCTTTGCCATCATTTGTTGCCACCTTGAGAAAAGTTGTGATTGGATCATCGATTCTCCTTCCAAACCTCAATGGAAGCTTTAGCTTTCGGCACTCTTGGTCAAGATATATAGAAGGCAGCTTCACAGCTGATATCTGAAATACAGTTTTTTCTCTACACGCATCTGCAGTCAAGGATGAGACGGCAGAATATGAGTCTTCTTCCCACGTAATATTGTTGAGCTCATAGACATATCGAAACTCTGTTCACTCCCGCCGCTGCAACTTTTCTTGCATCCTGAATCATTCTGGTTTTGGTCAATGAAATCAAATCCGGGAGGACATTGACATACCGGATTTCCATTCCTAAGAATACAGTAGCTATTCACACCACACAAACCTTTAGGACTACATCTATCATTAGAAGATGACCGATTGTCTCAAAAGATCGTCCTCATGGTTTTGTCTTTTGAGAAAAGGGGCTTCATAGAAAAGAGTTGTCCTTACTTTATAAGGGCACAGTCCAATTCTTAACTAATCGATGTGAAATCGTTTTCCTCCTCAACACTAGCCCCTAGTCAAAGGTGTGTGAGATCGTTTTCACCCTCAACACTAGCCCTTAGTTAAGGGTGTGGACTGTGTTTTTACTATGGATTGTGTTTTTACCGAGGGCTGGTACGGATTCCCACAGACGGCGCCATTGTTGATATGCAAGGATTGCTGGACTATGCCAGCTATGAGATATTGTCCGCTTTGGAGGTCTAAAGACCATTCTCACAGTTTTATCTTTTGAAAAAAGAGATCTCATAGGAAAATGATTGCCCTTACTTTATAAAGCCACAGTCCAATCTTTGGCTAGTCGATATGGGATCGTTTTCCCCCTCAACAACCTTGTTGGCCTAAACCATGCAAATACAATCGAAAAATTCCATCTGCATCAATCGTTGCTCGGTAGTCTGCTTTGCTTGCATTCACTGTGCTGCTCAAGTTTTTTTATGTTGAATCCAGTTGCATTAAGCAGGTACCGTATAGCAGTCCATTGCTATCAAGATTCAGAGTCACACCATCTCATGCATTTGGTGTTCTTGAATCCCAGTAAGAAGCTGAATTCGATCCTCCTGAATCTTCTGGGTATTGCACTAGATTCCCATCACTCTGCATAAAAATGTGAAACTTTCCACTTGAATGATTTGTCGGACTCTGAAAGCCAAAAGGAATTGTTCGTTGGAGAAAGAGAAGAACCTAAGGCAATCGAGGAGCTTATTTCTTGTGCTTTTGCATTAGAAAACATAACACTTGGAAGAAGAAATAGAATCACAGCAGCCATTATTAATCAGATGGAAGCAACTTTGAACTACTTTCTGATCTCTTACTTTATATATAATTTTTAAGACCTTTGAATAGTAATCAGAAACCGGACTCCAATTTTGTTATGTTGTAGACTTCATTGTACTAAACCAACATTCAGATTCACGTTCTCTGAACAAAAATTTCAAACAGCATAGTTCCTACAATCTATGTCATTCAGACTCTAGATAAGTGTCGAATGTGGGTATGTGTCCGATGTGGATATACTCAATTTTTTTTTTAAGTTTTTCATATATTTGGAAAAGATCATACTCCCGTACTCCCATACCAGTATCCCAATATGCATTAGATACAAATATCGAACACAGATATTATAAAAAAAATTAAGAGTACGGTAACATAGCTTAAGATTCCGAGGACTTTTTCAATCAAAATATTAGGAGGATGAAAAGAACTTTATCTATTTAATTTTCTCAAGAAGGAAGAATTCAAAGTTACGATAATGCAATTGGCAATAAATATAGAGCATTGTTAATAAACAAAAATTTACTACAAAATCCTTACTATAAATATGAGCTTTTTTCCAGCTCAATCAGCCTATCCACGTTACCTCTTCACTGTGCTTCCCCAACTTTCTTCTTCCCCAAACCCCTCTGCCTTGTTACTGTTTGTTGTATGTTAGCCTCTGTTTTGTACCGTTTCTAACAATTTCCTTAAAAGCCATCGGTTGCTATGTCTGATGCTTGGCCAACGTGTAATTGGGTGTAGGGGTAAATAGAGAAATTAAGGTAAGAACACCCATGGAGCAGAGAGGTCAGCAGGGAGCAGGTTGGTAGATATGTCAAAAAATAAGAAACTTTTAACTTTGTTTATAAGCCAAAGCCACGTTACTGAAGAGTCAAAAAAAAAATGTTAAACACTGTGGAAGATGAAATGGGTCAGGAGTGGCGCCAAACTTTTTTATCAAGAAAAACTGTTCCATTGTTTAGCTTCTCTCTCGCGCCATTCTCCTACCCCATTAGGCTTTCTAATCATTTTTTGTTCTTTGCCTCTCTACTTTCTTTGTTACGGCCCTTTTTCGATGGCCATGCTTGAACAGTTCTCAGATGTTGATTGTACTGTTGGTTTCTGTTTTCCTTACCAAGGTATGGCCTTCTGTTTGGTCTCCAACAAGGTTAGCTTCTGTTTTTCTTCGTCAAAAATTCCTCATTCCGTTTCATGCTTCTTTTTACCAGCTTGGTGATAAAAAAAAAAACACCCTTTTTTATTTCCTCTCCATTTTCTGACGACTGTGTTAATTTTGTCTACCTTCTGTTTGGTAAAATGCCTCTTCTGATTGTCATTCTTTTGCTATTGTTTCTGCTTTCTTTGCTTTTATGATCTTTCCCTTCTATTTGTTATAATGTCTTCTTTGATTTTCACTCTTTAGTTGTTGTCCTTTTTTTTTTTCTTTTAGCTGTTGAACTATATGTCTATATCTTTTCTTTTTCCAAGCAAGTCATTTTCGATGTTTTTCTTTTAGATTACCACATTGCCACAAATGCTTTTCAATATGTTTTAAAACAAGATACTATGATACACTTAATTGTTCACATTTTAAGATTATGTTTACCCCGTCTTCTTTGGTTTTGTTATAATCTGTGTTCTCCATTTGTCTTCTTTACTACTGTCTCTTCCATTTTCCATCCCAAATTCTGCTTGCTTATTTTATTTGATTGTTTTAAAGTTTATAATCGATTCTTTTTTTTTTTTTTTAGCTTACTATAACTAATGTTGTCACAGTATTTTCTCTTTCGGGTCTAACTTGCTTGAGTTCTTTTTTTTTTTCTTTCAATCATGCTATGTCCCAACTCCCACTTCCTGTGCTTTGTATTCTTTACTGGATTTTACCCTTTTGATGTCAATAAGATTGTTACATTTTTTTATGCATACTTACAATTCTTTTTCTTAAAGCCTTTGTCATCTGGGATGGAGATTATTTTTGTTGTTTTAACTTCTATACTGGCTGTGACTACTTATTTTTTTCTGCTTGTTTAACAGATATTTGGACCTCTCATTGTTTGTTGTTGGATTATTAAGGCTGCACCGTTTGCTTCTACCTGGTGATGTTTCTTTCTTCTTCAGGTTTTACTTATTGCTCTTATTTTCTCTGATATTTGGGTGGACCTTATGTGCTCCTGCTTTGCATGCGGTTGTTATAATTATTCTCTATGATAGTTTGTTGCATCATTTGCTGCAATACCTTAGAAAAATATTATGGTAGTTTATCATTACAACCTTTGCTGCATATGAATTTTTGTATATAATCTTCATCTTTCTTCACTGTCTTTTCTATTGTACTACAAAACTCTTAATTCATATTGCTTTTGAATCACTCGGAAAACAAATTTGAATCCCTTATGTTAAATTACTTCACAAATCTGTTTAGTGGTTGAGTTTACACACTTTTCAGCATTTATTCATGAACTTGGTGCATTTTTTTCAGTCATTTGTTACCTGACCTAATTACTAATCTTGAACTGCAATTTTTTCCCATGTTAATAAAACAATTTCGAATGTGTGTTACCTCACTTATTTACTAATATTCATTTTTGGACTTTTATTCCACTATATCTAACAATGTATTTCATGCTTCTATTTCCAGCTCTTTGCAATCTGTGTTGTTCTGTACCTGTTTCGATATTGTTGCTAATCTCTTCGCTTCCATCTATTCAGGTTTGCTTTCGCACTTTTGCTTATAGTTTTTTTTTGTCATTTTGTAATTTTCATTGTTTCCTTTGTTTCTTATTACAATTTCCTAATTATTACCTTCTACTTTGTATGTCATTGCTTTCCTGTTCATTTCCGATCTGTTTGCTTTTTCTTTTTTCCTGTTATATATACTTTTTTTAGTTGATTGGCTATTTGTTGTCTTATTGATTCGCAAAGTTTCTTTCACCGATTGTTGTTCATGGATTCTTCTGAATCAATGAGGTTAAATAGAGTCAGAAGGATTCAAAATCTTAGGAATCGTCGACTTACAAAAAGGCAAGACCATAATAAATTCCAAGGTGCAACGGTTAGTGACACAGCTTCTACACATACTGTTAGAATAGAGAATGACAGAACTTCAACCCATGCTGCTAAAGCTTCGAGTTCATCTCTGTTAACCGATCAACCAGTTATTAAACGCTTTAAACAACATTCTGTTGTTAATATTGACGGGGAATTGGAAACAATTTCAACAATTTCTGATGTTCGTATACTTCATCAAAGTGCTTCATCTTTAGTTTCTCCTGATGCATCACAAATGGATTATACAATTGGATCGAGTAATTCTGTTGGTCAGTCTCACTCCAATGGGAATTTTTGTGAGATAAGGTGGGAAATTGCTGATGTTGGAAATTATGGTAAATACTTTAGCTTAAAAGTTGTACATTTTGTCTTATAATATTCCAACTTTTTGTAATTATTCTTCTTAACTTTTCTTTATAAATCTTGCCTTCAACAGATTCTTTGCTGCAATCTCCATTTTCTACTACATCGTCACGTGGAAAAACTTATATGTATAACTCCACTATTAATCGTAAGTTCTTGACCTCAGCCTATCAATTCCCTCAATTCTATTTGTAACTGTTCTGTAGCTTTTGTTTGCTTAGATTCCATCCAAAATTAGCAGTACATTCTTATACCTTTGCAACTTATGAGTTTGTTTTTTTTGAAGATGCTCTGTTTGAAATATAATTTTCTAAAGAAATTATGCTTTTTTATCCTCTCATCAGACTTTTTTATGTTATCCTTTTTATTTTCACAGGGATATTTTTTGAGCCTCTTAATTTGGGTGGCTTGAATTATACATGTCCTTATTGTGAAGCTCAGATGTGGCATGAAGAAAGAATTATTAAATCAAGTCGGTCAAATTTGGTTGTTTTTAGTCTCTTTTGTAAGGAAGGCTCGATTCTTTTGCCTCCATACAAAAAGGCTCCAAACTTTTTGGATTCTTTGCTCAATTATGATGGCTTGCAGAAATCATCGAGGTTTAGAGAGAATATTAGAATGTACAATTCTATGTTCCAATTTACATCCATCGGTGGCAAGATTGATAAGATTATCAATAACAGACCCGGTCCTTATGTTTTCAAGATAGGAGGACAAGTACATCATCGAATGGGATCCCTTCTGCCTCCTGATGGTCATGCTCCTAAATTTGCACAGCTATACATTTGTGACACTGAGAATGAGGTCTCAAACAGAATCAAATGCTTCGACAGTCTTGATTGTCAAAAACAGCCTGACTTGAGTATTGTTGAAGGGCTTATGCAAATGTTTAACGAAGTCAATGAAATTGTTAAAGCTTTTAGGATGGCAAGGGATAGATTTGTTCAAACTGATTATCTTCCAATTCGCTTGCGATTGCTTGGCAGAAGAGAAACAGTTGATAAGCAATATGATATACCCTCAGCCAATGAAATTGCTGGTCTCTTGGTAGGAGAAAATGAAGGATCAGAAGATGATCGTGATATTATTGTTGAACACAAGTTTGATGGGTTAAAACGAATTAGTGAATTACATCCTTTGTTGATGTCCATGCAGTATCCAGTGTTGTTTCCTTATGGTGAGGCTGGATTTTCATTAGGTATCCGATATAGAACATCACAGAAAAAAATTGATAAGGAACGAACGTGTGTTACAATGATGGAGTACTATGCATACTTAATTCAGCAACGGGTTGCTACTGGCCATACTTTACTTAGAGGTGGCAGACTTTTTCAACAATTTATTGTTGATGCTTTTCTTTGTGTTGAACGAATGAGGCTACAATGGATACGAGATAATCAAAAACAATTGAGATCTGAGGTTTATCAAGGGGTCAGAGATGCTGTCACTCGAGGAGACATGAATGCCCGAACGATTGGAAAAAGAATAATATTTCCATCAACTTTTGTTTCTGGTCCTCGGTTTATGTTCCAGAACTATCAAGATGCTATGGCTATTTGTAGGCAATTTGGTCACCCTGATCTTTTCATTACTTTCACGTGCAACCCAAAGTGGCTAGAAGCTAATGAAGCTCTGTCAATGCTTCGTCGACAAAGGATTGAAGATCGGCCTGATGTTTTAACAAGACTGTTTAAACTTAGGCTTAAGTGTCTGATGGATGATTTGGTTAAAAAAAAGCATTTTGGTCAAACTATTGCAGGTAAAAAAATTATGATTGCCCATTTACAATACAAATACATTTTCATTGCTTCTTTCTCACAATTTAATTTTCATTTATTTTTTTATAAAAAAAATAAATTAAATGTAACTTTTGCAATTCATATTGTTTTACAGTGGTATACACGATCGAGTTCCAGAAAAGAGGCTTACCGCATACACATATTCTATTTTGGCTGCACCCAAATGATAAATATTTAACACCTACAGATGTTGACAAGATCATTTCTGCAAAAATACCAGACAAAAGTATTGGTCCTGTTGCACATGAGGCTGTTGTTAATTATATGATACATGGTCCCTGTGGGTTCGTTGATCCAAAAGCTCCATGTATGAACAATGCACGCTGCTCTAAGTTTTATCCAAAATCATATAAAGAGGAAACTGTTATTGAAGAGGGTGGTTTTGTTGCTTATAGAAGAAGATTACCTGGAAGTGATCAGATGCTTGCAAACAAAAATGGAGTTCAATTGGATTCAAGATTTGTTGTTCCTCACAATGTTGATCTTATTGTCAGGCATCAAGCTCATATCAATGTTGAAATTTGCAGCAAAACAAAATCCATTAAGTATCTTTTCAAGTATATAAACAAGGGACCAGATAGAGTAAGGGCTATTATTGAAAAGGTTAGTGATGCATATGCCACTGGTGGAGAACAAAATGCAATCCAAGTTGATGAAATCAAGATGTTCCTAGATTGTAGATACATTTCAGCTCATGAAGCATGTTGGCGTCTTTTTGGTTTTAATGTGCACCACAGAGAACCAACAGTGATCAGATTACCGATTCATTTGCAAAACCAGCATTACATAACTTTTGCTGATAACGCTGATTTGTTAAACGTTCTTCATCAACCTTTATTGGATAAAACTATGTTTACTGAATGGATGGAAACAAATAAAATATATCCTCAAGCTCGCACTCTGACATACACTGATTTTCCTGCTAAGTGGATTTGGTCTCAACGGGAAAAAATATGGACAGAGAGAAAGCAAGGAAGAGCCATCGGACGAATTAATTTTATTCATCCTGCTGCTGGTGAGCTCTATTTCTTGAGGTTACTTTTGAATATTGTGAAAGGTGCAAGAAATTTTGAAGAAATAAGAAAAATTAATGGGGTTCTTCATCCTTCATTCCAAGAAGCATGTGAAGCGCTTGGGCTGTTAGGGGATGATAGAGAATGGCATGATGCAATACAACAAGCATCATTTTGGGCAACGGGTTTTGAATTGCGACAACTGTTTGTCACACTCATCATGTTTTGTGAAGTTTCAGATTCGAGAATATTGTGGGAAAAAAATTGGAATCTATTAGGCGAAGACATTGAATATCGATTGAATCAAATGACTGGCATAAAACATTTCAAGATTTCTGATTCAGAATTAAAAAATCACATCCTGGTTAGTTTGGAAGAACTGTTAAATAAGAATGGTTCATCTTTATCTCATTACAAGTTACCCTTGCCATCTGCATCTACAAGCCCCCTTATTAACAACAGATTACTAAGAGAAGAAATTAGCTATGACTTGACTCAATTACAAGCTGAACATGCAGAATATTTTTGAAAGCTTAACGAAGAACAAAAACTGATTCATGAAGCTGTTCTCCAATCAGTTTACCAGGATGAAGGAAAAATGTTCTTCGTCAATGGTCATGGTGGAACAGGGAAAACATTCCTTTGGAAAACAATTATTGCTGCTGTACGATCAAGGGGAAAAGTTGTTTTAGCAGTTGCTTCATCTGGTATTGCATCCCTTTTACTGCCTGGTGGAAGAACTGCCCACTCTAGATTTAAGATACCAATACAAATTGATGAAATTTCAACTTGCCAAATAACACGTGGAACAGAACTTGCAAAATTGATTGAGATTTCAAGTTTGATTGTTTGGGATGAAGCGCCAATGATACACCGCTACTGTTTAGAAGCATTTGAAAGAAGTGTTCGGGATGTGTTGCAAAGTGATGTTCATGAAGCGGCAGAGAAGATTTTTGGAGGGAAAACAATATTGCTTGGAGGTGATTTTAGGCAAATACTGCCTGTTGTTCCATCTGGAACAAAAAGCCAAATAATCAATGCATCAATTAACAGTTCACCTTTATGGAAATTTTGCAAGGTTTTCACACTTAGGACAAATATGATATTGAAGTCTAACTTTAGTGATGATCATTCTAAGTTAGAAATGGAACAATTTGCAAAATGGATTCTTGATATAGGTGATGGTCAATTTAAATCTGTTCATGATGATGACAATGATTTGGGAGTATGGATAGAAATACCATCTGATTTATTACTGCAAAACACTGATTCACCTCTTTTTACACTTATTGAATCTATTTATACAAACTTTGCCAGATTCTATGCCGATCCTATGTATCTCAGTCAGCGTGCTATTGTTACACCTTTTAATGAAACTGTTGATCTTATCAATAATCATGTGCTAACTTTAATACCTTCTGATGATCATATATATCGTAGTTTTGATTCGATTGCAAATGTTGTTGG
This sequence comes from Fremontodendron californicum, assembly GCA_030761205.1. NCBI lineage: Eukaryota > Viridiplantae > Streptophyta > Magnoliopsida > Malvales > Malvaceae > Fremontodendron > Fremontodendron californicum. Next base: position 14,203,383 of record JAULJL010000026.1, read on the forward strand.
TGAACTAAGAGAACATGATGCTTTATATCCCCTTGAGTTTTTAAATTCATTGAAATTTCCTGTAATACCAAATCATGAACTTCATTTCAAGCTAGGTTGTGTAGTTATGTTACTTAGAAACTTAAATCAATCCCTAGGTTTATGCAATGGTACAAGATTGATTGTTACACAATTAGCTGCAAATGTTGTTGAAGCTTTAATAATCACTGGTAACAATGTTGGGAAAAAGGTCTTTATTCCCAAAATATGCTTCACTGTCAAAGATCGCAAATGGCCTTTTGTTTTCAAACGAAAACAATTCCCTTTGCGATTATCTTATGCAATGACAATTAATAAAAGTCAAGGTCAAACTCTTGAATCTGTTGGTCTTTATTTGCCAAAACCTGTCTTCACTCATGGTCAATTGTATGTTGCCATTTCTCGAGTGACACATCGAGATGGCCTGAAATTCTTATTGATAATGCTGATGGTCAGCCTAATAATGAAACAAAAAATATTGTGTACCATGAAATCTTTAACAACTTGCCACCAGGTTTCTCTCTTTGTTTTATTATTTCTTTCAATAGAGCAACATTTTAACTGCTACTGTATTACTATATTTAACAATTTAGAATCTGTTTTACTGATTCTTCTTCGTAGTAAATCTTTTGCAAGAATTTTTTGTGAATTATTTTTTTCAAATATTCTGCTTACTAATTTTACTAATGCATTTTTTTTTGTTCCGACAGCCTAACTCAAATTTATCCTGTGCTTTTTGCTGAGGTATTTAAAACTGGTTTGCTTTATTTCATTCTTCTTTAATGTGTTGGACACAATAAGTTAGAAATTGAGATCCATACTTATTTCGTTATCTTATGATGATCTCAGATCTGCTTATTGCTACTATATTAATACTGATCTACAAACTTCTTAATTTATTATTTCTTATATACTTATAATACTATCTTTTCCTCTGTATATGATTTCTTTATACAGTAGCCATGTCATATCAGCTTTTATCTGAGCTTGAACAATGCAAACAAGAACAAAAAATTACAGTTCGCGTTGTTCGCATTTGGGATTCAATCCTACCAGGACCAGAGAAGAAATTTTTAGGTGTTGCTTTTGTCGTTGTAGACAAAAAGGTATAATAATCTAATCTTACTTCAAATTTCTTTTCAACCGTTTTTAAAACAATCTCTGTTACAAAATTTTATACTTTACATAACTACATGATGCATTTATATATAGGGAGATGCAATGCAAGCTTCAATTAAAAAAAATGATGAATGTTTCTTTAAAGAGATTTTGAAAGAAGGATCGATCTACAACATTATCGATTTCTTTGTTAGGAAAAAACGAAACACCTATAATGCTGTTTCTGCTGAGTCTATCATTCATGTTACACGTGCAACAAAAATGGTTGAGCTATTTGATGTTCCAGACATATATCCTTTGCACTACTTTGAGTTTCGTCGCATCTCAACACTTTTAGCCCGTTCTGGTGACAACTCTGTTCTAACAGGCAAGATTTTATTCATTTTTTTCCATAATTTTTTAAACTATTTTAAATTGCATGAACCTAACATAATTTTAAAATTAAATATAAATATAACTTTAACACCAATCTCTCTTACAAACTTTGCAGATATCATAGGCATTCTTATCAGTATCGGACCTATTGTTCAAACTCATACAAAAGATAAGACTAAGCTGGTGGATATGCAGAATATTGAGTTAAAAGATGAAAAGCTAATATAATCTCTGACTAATATATTTTTTGTTATTAGTTTCTATTTATATTTTTTTTATTAACCAATTTTTGCCAACAATTTTTTTACAAACTGCAGCGATGATACAGTTGCTGTGACTTTATGGGGTGATTATGCACACCATCTTCAACAAGAAAAATTGTTGAATTCAAGGTCAAATGTTGTTGTTGTTCTTGCTGGGATGACTGTTAGAGAATTTCAAGGTTAACTCTTAACCCTGTTCCCTTTGATACTAATTGTTAATATTTTAGCAAAGTCTTTCATTCTTATTACTCATCTACCTGCTGCAATTACACTCTCCTTACAGGTAAACCTTATCTTTCCAGTTCATCAGCGGCAAAAATCTATATTGATCTTCCAATTGTTGATACTCAATTACTGAAAAAAAGGTATTCTGATTTTTCCAAAAAAATTGACATTTTCATGTTCAATATTCATGAAACAATGCATTCATAGAGTGTAACCTTTATACTCAATCAATCCTTTATATTCAATATTCATGATGTATGCTTGATTGTTAGACTGTTACCTCTATGCTCAATCAATCTTCTATTAAGTTGTGCATTGTTTGCTATTAATTATCTCTTCTGTTATAAAAGATACTTTTCTTTCATCCACTACTGCTCTCAAAGTTGTTTTTTTCGTGCATATTAAATTACCTACCAAACTATTTTCTTAATGGAAGCAAACAATATGCAAACTTGGTGCAAATATTATGCAGATTTGAAGTTAAGCCGATCATGACACATGCATTAGACAAACAACTGCAAGGTCGCCGCCCTGCTTCGGATGATTTAAATGAAAACAGAGTCACTGTTGAACAACTCATGAAGATTGATCTATTCAAATCAAAGGTGAAGCATCTGACAAAATTGTCAATTATCACCACATAATTTGTTATCTTTTATTAAATCGCATTTAATTATTATTGATTAACCAAGGTTAAAAAATGTATCCAATACACACGTAGGACACTTACTTTACATGCCATGCACAAATTCGGGAAATTGATGCTTCTGATGGCTGGTATTACAATTCCTGCAACGAATGTTCCAAAGGACTCAGATTAATTGATCAAAAATACTATTGTGCTTCCCATGGAGAAAAGATACCGAAACTTTGGTACCATTTTTACGCTGCATATTTTTTTAACCATTTTTTTTACATTCTATTTATATATGATTCTGACTTCCTAAATTATTTCCACTTAGTTATTAACTGTGTAATTTCATTCCTCACATTTCCTTTTCAGCTACAAAATCACAATTATAGTTGGAGATTCTACTGGTGAAACAGATTTTATTCTTTTTGGATCAGCTGTTGAAACACTTATAAACAAAACAATTCCACAATTGGCTGCCTCTGAAGAGCTTCAAAAAACAGTGCTCCCTAACTGCATAAAATGACTTATAAAGCAAGAAAGAATTTTTAAAGTCAACCTAACAAAACAAGCAATGGACACCGGTATTCCAAGCTTTGCAGTTAGTAAATCCTTTATTGTTACAAAGGAGCACAGTTCCTTTCTTGCTGGTGCCACATCTTCATCTGCAATTATAGTGTCTGAAATGGAGAAATCAGCACAACATGAATCCAATGTATGCCAAACAAAACTAACTGCAGATGCTGTGAACACTATCCCACCTGATTTGTTCCCACAAGAATCACCTGCAAAACAAAAAGGAATCAGGTTATAATTTTTATCTTACCACTAAATACTTTTCAAACTTCAACCCAGCTATAGATTTTTTACATTTTGTCACCACTTATAACATTTTTATTTTCAAATAATAAATTATGTGTTATGTTGCAGCATTAATGAACCATCAGCAATTATTCTGCCCAAAAAAGTCACCCCTCAGCATGGTATAGGAAAGCTTCCAGCTTCAAGGAAAATCATTTACAGGTCCGATTATCACAGTAAAATTTACAACCATATCTGAATATGCTTCATTGATACAACTCACATTCATTTATATCTTTGTATAATTATATTTTTTATCTTTGTAGTGACCAACAAGACCAACCTGTTCCTGCTAAAAGAACACTTGTGGAAGAAGAAACTTCAGATGACAATCAACCTATAAAGAAACTAAAATCCAAGTCTGATATATTCCATAAATTTTTAGCAAATTCCAAGCAATGATCATTTTAGTTCAAAATCCATTCACTTTATTCATTCTCCTATCTTTAAATGAGTTTGACTTCAAAATTATCAATATTATATCAGATTAATAACTCTTTCAAACACACTTCTTCATCTTTTCTGCAGGGGCAAGGAAAAGAAGAAAGACTAATCCGTTCCTGCTGTTTCCAAGCTTGCAGATCTGTACATATGAAATGGTTTTACACTGTCTGTCTCTTTTTGCTTTTTGCTATTTTGTTGGAATGTTATGAAGAATACCAAACATGTAATAGGTTACTATGTTTGGTATATCATCATGTTATCTAATTCTGCTGTTAGTTTTGAAAACCTCATTCTTTGTTAATTTTTGAGGTTCTTCAAATTTTTTGAACATGAATTTAGCTTTAAATATAGATACAATGATAGCTACCAGTGTAAGGCCATTTTTTTTTTGTTTAAATGGCTAAGCAAATGAAAGCAAAAAAGATGTATTAGATATCATGAAACTTTTGTAAACTTTTTGTGAACACATATATATATATATATATATATATATAAATATATGTCTACTATTAGTTACCTTTGTTCTTACCTATAGATGTTAAATTTCAGCGTTTAAAATGTACATTACATGATACCACTTTCTGTCCTAAATTATTAACAAACTATTTATATCCTTTGTGTATGGATCCAAGTTCCAAATCATTTTCATTTTTTCAAATTTTTTATTTTATTTACAATCTTTTTAATTGAGTTACATCTTTTAACACTCAATTTAACTCCCATGTATAATATCAATCAAATTCCATTTGCAAACATTACAAGTTATTATTAAACAAATAAAAAAATTACAAATACATTCGATTACTTTCTTTTACAATGATTATATCCATTTACTCAATGTTTAAAAAAACCTTGATTTCTTTCAAAATAACCACTTAAAAAAACAACCTATATTTATTCCAATTAATTAACAAATTAAATTAATTACTTTATCAAAATAGCAATATTAATTTATAAATTTAGAATAATAAAATTCAATCATTAACTTAAACCCAAAAGAACCCACACAAAAAAAAAAATTAACCCAATCTTTAAATTAACCCATATCCAAACTTGGACACCATCAGCCCGCCACCCACTAATCCGGCCACATTTGGTCTTCAACTAAAATTCTATAGCTAACCCTTCACTTCCCCTTTAACCTCTCTGTCTTCCAATCCCCTTCTAAACCTAAACACTCCTGCGACAAATAAATCAAAAACTAAGCAAAAGAAAGACATTATTTCCGATCGGCATGCACCGCTCACAGAAAACTCCTATGGGAACAAACGAAGTGCCCCAACATGTTCCTCAGTTCTTCAAAGTGATGATTCTGTCAAACATCGAAACAAATTTTCTGGTAAGAATACAATTCCTTCCGATTTAAACTTCAGTTCCCCACCGTTTATCTTCTGTTGTACATACCCTCTATTTCGGATTACAGAGTTTATTCTGAAATTAAAAAAAATTTACTTACACAACGGCAGAAAATTAGTCCATATACTCAATTACTGATGAATTTCGTTTACTTCTGATTACATGATTTGGTTGCATGCATAAATATATTTCGATTTACTGACTTATTATTTCTCATCAGTAGTTAATACATTTTACTCTCATTCAAACTAATTTCATTAATGCTTTGTGATGTTCCTTTAATTTTTTCCTATCTGAACTCCAATGTTTTTCTCTGGTATGATCACACCCTCTGTTATTAAAGTTTTTCAGTTTTATACCATATTTATCATAAAAGTGTCTTAAACTAATGCTACCGTAGACTGCCATTGTTACAACAAAGTTAACCATTTTTCTAATATTTGTTAATTCATTTTTCTAATATCTGTTAATTCATTTTTCACCTATGGTTGATTTAGATTACTTGAACATTTGAAATATTTCAAAAACCATGAAAGAAAACTTAATTCATTTTGGAATTTTTTTTGCTTTGTTTAGATTATTTGAACATTTGCTTACAGAATTATATACATACTTACACTTATTTATATTGAATTGCAGTATCTACCACCACGATTTACACTACAGTATATGCGAACAATGCAAACACCAACTTCTGTCCATCTCAAAGGACCATTGGGCAACCCACAAAAACTGAAGTTGATAAAAAAAAATAATAGATTGTGTTTAACTGAAGGATGGATGACCTTAATCCAAACTCATCGTGTTGAGTATGGAGATTTTGCAACTTTCAAATACAATAACGACAAAACATTTGATGTCTACCTTTATGGCAGATGTGCAACTTTTTTAACTACAGCCCTTCTACTACAGAGAATCCGTATGTATTCTTCATTTTCAAAAATGTTATAAATTTTGATTCCTAACTGTCTTTATTCTATTTGTCTTATAAATAACAGCAAAACCAACTCAACCAGAGCAACCAAAATCATCAACAAGAAAACGACAACCACCTTCAACTGCAATTGTTGCAAACAAGAAAAGAATGAATGCTTCACTACAGCTTAGAAAGCACACATCCTCAGAAAATGCTGCTGGAAAACAAAAAGAAAAAGTTGGTCCATCCAAAATATGCCATCACTCAGTTGCTACTCCATTAGTACTCCACCAACAACGACCTTCTGATGCTATAGCTGTAGATTTTGAAGATATCGAAATACTGAATCCTCAATTTGAGTTCAAGATGATATTGTCAACAGTTAATGCACCTTATCTTTTGGTGAGCAAATACACTTAACACTTATAACCATTTCTTTTCTATTCTTGAATTCTTATTAACTTATTGTGTTATTTGTTGCAGCATGTTCCTAAAGCATTTGGTAAACACAACTTGCCACACTATGGCACAACACTCACTCTCTCAGTCCATGGGCAACAGACAAAATGGCCAGTGAAATATATTTACAACAGTCACAACAAAGTCTTCTCAGCAGGCTGGAGCACATTTGTCCGAGATAATCATCTGAAAATCAAAGATAATTGCATCTTTGAAAAGATTGCTGAAAAGGAACTAAAGGTGCAAATAATTCGTCACAACAATTAAACAAAGATATGATCCGCTATTTATCAATAGCCTAACTCTTTTTGATATGCATTTGACAAAAAACTGCTTCTCCTCATTTTGAATGCTGTTAAGATAGTGTCTATCTAAACATCTAGAACTTATGATTATATAAAATGACTATTACTTATCTTTGTTTCTCCTCACTTTGAATACTGTTAAGATAATGTGCTTAGTTACCAACTGTTTTTTTTTAAATCAAAAAGGTTATCTACTTCATTAACTTAATGTTCATACATTCAATACATACATCCATTTCATATTGTTCTTTCAATGACAGCGCATGAAACAATTTTGCAATTAACAAACTGAAAATAACATCCGAATACTTTCGTTCGCAGTAAAGCGTGGGTCATTTTCTAGTATTAGGAAAACATGGAGGGGAAGGGGCGGCTAAATGACTTGTTCAAACATTCAAATCCATTACTTTCTCCATTGTCAATGGAGTATTCAAATATTTTTTTATGTCGCATTGGCAAATATCCTTTGCTCACTGCATTGTCGTTCTAAACAGCCAATAAGGCACTGAGTTTTGGCTAGGGTGTGACAACATTATAATTTTCCTTTTCTCCAACATTTTGGTTAATATTACTATAACTTTTTAAAATTATAAAGTTGAAACTACAAGGGAAAGATAGGAATAAGAAGGATTATTGAATGAGGTTAGTGACCTTGTTTTCCCTCAAATCAATTAGTAATTGGTAAATATTAATAAGTGCTTAATGATACTGATTAAAATAATATTTATAAAAAGAAAGTATAATTAATTTTTTTTTTAAATCAATAAAAATAATATCTTAAATGAGAATTTTTTTAAATGATAATTAAATAATTATTAACTAATGTCTATAAACATCTGTTAACTAGACCTATTAAACAATGTGATGAAAAGATAATACAAGCTTAAGACTCAAAATATATAATATATATAAGTAGGGATCCACTTACAGTAGAGTAAAACTAAATTAGTTTTACACACTTCTATAATTTTTTTATACGATTTATATCTGTTTAATTCAACCATCGTATTTCATGTTCTATTCACGTAGATCATGCACGTCGAGTTTTGAATAAATTAAAAATATCTAACTATTTGATCGATTTAAAAAAAAAATTAACCGTTAAATATATTGAAAAAGATAGTCTTTAGACATAAAAATATTATATACACAACAATTATATTTTTCTTTAGTAAACTGATATACACAACATAAAATAAGTTCGTGGCTTAGAAATTATTCCACTTTATAGAGTTTAACTTATACTATGTTAGAATCATCTTAAAAAATGGATATTTAGGCATAAAAATATTACCACCTCATATGTTTTTAAAGATATGTATTTATAATTATATACTCATTCTCATCAAATCAATTCTCAATAACTTAATTAACTCACTTAATTTGATTAAAATTAAATAATTAACTTTAAAACAAAAATTGAACATCAAATAAGACCGAATAAAAACGAAAAATAAAAGATCAAAAACTAAACAATAATACAAGGAAAAACCAATTATAATAAAACTCTTTTAATTTTTTTTAAAGAACTAATATGTAATTTAACCCTAAACCATACCACTTCTATACCTAAACAATAAAAATTCATAATTAGGTATTTAAATTTGTATTCCGTCAAATAACTTATCCCAACAAATTAATTTCGTTAAAAAAATTTGATGTGACATGATTGATCAATAATAAGTCTTCACATGTCAAATCAACGTTACATCAATATTTGCCATATCAACAATCTTTTTTCTCATCTTAAAAATAAAAAAATGGAAAAGAAAATTAAAAAAAAAAATCTGGAAATTAAAAAAAAAATGTCGGGAGAGAGAAAAAAATAAGAGAAATGAAGAGAGAGAAAAAAGGGGCGGGGTTGGCAATGGCTCTTAATTTTGCACTTTAAAGAAAATAAAAAGTCCGAGATCGAGTAACATGGGAAACCGGTTCTTAAGGCACGGAAATATCCATTAAATCAATTTTGCATTTTTTGCAACAAAGTTAGTCTATCCACGTCTACAACAACTGTTCATCTTTTTTTTTTTTGTTTTGGTGAAGGAAGAGAAAAAAAGAAAGAAAGGGAGAGAGAGAGAGAGAGAGGAAAAACATAAAGAAAAGAAAGAAGAAGAAAAAAAAAAGAAAAATTTGTGTTCGTGTTATTTTTTTTTGTTTAAAGTATAATAAATTTATATAAATTTATACACGTTAATAATTCATTTTATGTATATTTTTAAATGTTCGTGTATCATTTATATAAACTTTTACACGTTAATAATTCGTTTTATATATATTTTCAAACGTTCGTGTATTGGTATCGTGTTTGTGTTTTAGTTATTTTTCTTATGTTGTGTTCCTGACGTGTTTGTGTTTGTGTTCGTTTTATTTTTTTGTTTTTTAAAATATTATAAATTTATATAGATTTTTACACATTAATAATTCGTTTTATGTACATTTTTACATGTTCGTATATTCGTGTCGTGTTCATGTTACTTTTCGTGTTTAATTTTAATTATATTTTCAATTTTGTATTCGTGTCGTGTCTTAATTCATCTCATATTTTACATAATTTATCATAGTGATTCAATTTAATAAAAAAAATGTGTTCAGAACGTGTTCGTATTTTTTTTTTTTTTGTGTTTTCAAAGTATTATAAATTTATATAATTTTTTACACGTTAATAATTAGTTTTACATGTTAATAATTTATATAAACTATTATAAATTTATAAAAAAAAAAAAATTACACGTTAATAATTCGTTTTATATATATTTTTACACGTTCATCTATTCGTGTAGTGTTCATGTTATTTTTCATGTTGTGTTTTAATTATTTTCCTATGTTGTGTTCGTATCATGTCTCAATTCATGATATATTTTATATTATTTGTAATAGTTATTCAATTTAGAGAAAATTTTGTGTGTTCGTGTTTTTTTTTTTAAATATTAAAATTTATATAAATTTTTACACGTTAATAATTTATATAAAGTATTATAAATTTATATAAATTTTTACACGTTCGTGTATTCGTGTCGTATTCATGTTATTTTTCGTGTTGTGTTTTAATTATTTTTTCTATATTGTTTTCGTTTCGTGTCTCAATTATCTCATATTTTACATAATTTGTGATTATGATTTAATTTAGAAAAAAATTTGTGTGTGCGTATCGTGTCTCAATTCATGACGTATTTTGTATAATTTGTCAGAGTGATTTAATTTAAAAAAAAATTGTGTTTCCATAACATGTTCGTGTTTTTTTTTTTCAAAATATTATAAATTTTTTCATGTTAATACATAATTTTATACGTTATTAATTTATGTGTTCATAACATTGTTGTCATTACTATTAAAAAAATAAAAAGCGAATCATTTCACCAGCAGCATTTTTTTTTTTAGTATTTTATAAATCTTGATTCTGCCCCAACGGCATGTTTATTCTTGACTTAGTTCCTTTCATTATTTCTCCTTTCCCCTAATATTAATTCCTTTTTCTTTTTGCTGGATGCACCGAAGGTTTGAATTGTCGAACGTTCAAAAAAATTAATGCAACCACCAAGTCACTGATGAACAACAGAAACCAAATATTTCAAACAAAAAGAGAGAAGTAAAACGGTGGTAGTTGCTATGGGAACAAAGCTTGAAATAGTTGAAACGCCAACCTTAGTGTAAATATATACTACAGTATGAAAAAAATCACCCTCTACCTAACATATCCCTCTATTTTTCATTGGTCAGACTAAATAGGATGGAATTTGATAAAACTTTATCTATTATTATTTACATGTCTTTAATTCTTCTCTTTTTTTTTGGTACAAAGAAGTCGTAGCTAGAGAATAGGAGAAGGAGATGCAAATGCTGAGATTCGAATCTCAGACTTGCTGGATGCCACCTCTTAAAGATGGCTATATGAACCAACTTAACTAAGCTCCGAATTTATCTGTCTTTAATTCTTTATGATTGAAAAGAATCAGACTCTTTTCATCAACATATCTTTAGGGAGGCAAATGCTTATGCAATAAGGAATATCATTCCACTTAACTATTATTCAAAGTATATATCCATGGATAAACTGTAGTACGCCATTACAAATGGATTCTATCTTATGAATAGATGATTAAAAACTGAATCCAGTAAGGCTATGTAAGTAGAGTGAAAGAATGAGAATTGTACATTTATTCCCTCTTCCCTTCAGCAGCATACAGTGCTTTAATTTCTTCAACATCATCATAGCTGCCAAGAAATATTGGAGATCGCTCATGTATCTTTGTTGGAACCAAGTCAAGTGCCTGCAAAAATGAATCGGGTTAAATCAGATCATTATGAGCAAGATAATAGAAATTTTATGTACTTCAACGTCTCACATTACTGCGGTATTGTTTTTGTTTCAGAATTAAGTTGAATTCATGTATACTGTAGTAAGTTTCTCAACAATATTCATTACAACTGTGAAACTTGCAGCAAAAACAGAAGCATTCCTTTACCACAGCTAACACAATAATTTATTAGTCATTAGATCAGCTTGATAACAAAAAAAGTTTAATGTAAATACCCGTTGCTTGCCAGTGAATGCCTGACCTCCAGCTTGTTCCATCAAGAAAGACATTGGAAAGACCTCATAGAGAACACTAGTTTACACAAATTACTCAAAATTAGTAAGAAACTAAGCATCATTGCTTGTGAAAATATTGTGTTGGGTCGATTAAAGCTATAGCCCTAACTGCATCACATACCGCAGCTTCCCATTGGGGCTCTTCTTATCTGCAGGGTACAAAAAGATACCCCCATAGAGTAGTGTGCGATGGACATCGGCTACCATGCTGTTCATCACAATGTCATGATCATAAAACCAAAGTCCATATCAAAAGAAACAAATCCAGGTCATTAAACCAAACAAAAATATCTAGATGCAAGAAAATTAAATAGTCACTGTTGATAATTTATGCACATGAATACTTGTCCAAAAAGAATGCATTGTCCCTACATTGTTCCGACTTTTTATTTTTCTTAAAGTACCCGTGTCCGACGCATATCCAGACATGGGTATGAGGATATGACCCTCCAAGGACCTTCCAAATACATGGAAAAACTTAAAAAAATATTGAACATACCCCTGTCGGACACATACCTATATCCGACACTCACAACCGAGTCCGAGTAACATAGCATTGTCCTAGTACCTCATACAAAATGCGGATGGTACTTCCATCAAAAGAGTAATTGCAGTTACTTGTACAAAAAGTTAGAATTGTTCAAACTTCAAAGTATTTAATGGCCACAAACATATCAGATATGCCAGTTTCAAAACAGATCCATGATCAGATTCTTCAATTTTTGCTAAACTAGTAAATCTGCTTAGGTTTTCACCAGTCAAGACTAAATATTGTAATTCATAATGAATTTTTTGTTTTTTTTTCTTATAAGTAATTCAATTTGGCTAAAATTTGAATATGAATGGCTTGCATTGCAGTCAGATCATGTATCAACAAAGTAGGGCATATAGCATGCTTGACTTCAAAATCTTATAAAATTGTAAAGGAATAATTGTTCTCCTCATTTATCCACTCTATGGAGCCTATAAATTGCTCCTAGCCTCTGAAATGCTCTCCACATGAAATCAAACTTGTTAAATCATTTGAATAAGTCTCTCTCTTACAGAAATTGGACCCTATGTTACTCGGACTCAGGTATGTGTCTAACACGGGTGAGTTCAATTTTTTTTAAGATTTCCACGTATTTGGAGGGTCCTTGGAGGATCATATCCCCATACCCATGTCCTGATATGCGTCGGACACGGGTACTTCAAGAACAATGAAGAGTGGGAGCAACATAGTTTGGACCTATTCTTTCTCCCTTCAAACAAATGTTCTATCTAAGAGCTCCAAACTTCCCTTAGTCTCTACTATCTTTTTCTTTCTTTTGAAAGAAGGGAAGTTGTCTTTTTCCTATTACTTCTCCTTGAACATCCACATAGTAGATCCTCTATAAGCAACATTCATCACATCACAATTAATCAATGATCGACTTCATTCGATACCAAAATCAGTATTCTGACACAACAAATGAGAAAAACCAGGCAAAGTAACTCCAGTAACAACATAATCAGTTATACCTTCCAATATATCTCAGAGACTTTGAAGAGGAACCATCCTGAGGGAACTTGCATTTTTCCACATACCTGAAGTTCAAAAAAAATTAGGCAACTGCATAGAAAACCACGTAGAAAACAATACACTTGTAAACTGAACTAAAACATACTTGGCCGTTGGACCATCCCAGTTCTTAGCATTCCCTTCATTAACTGAATAAATCTTCCCTTTCTTTGGAATCTGTTAAAAAGACATATGATAAACCAATGCTTCTAAATTATCTCAAACAAATCAAAGCTGCTATACAGAGACAAAATATGGACCTTATAATTTAAAAACAACAAGAAATAGAAGATGAAGAGCCATTTGATCATATTTTCTGAGATGTTTTAATCATATTTGCTGTGATGATCATGAATGGTTCGGAATACTGCAAAGATTTTAACTTCGGACCATCGGGAATGGCAAAAAACTTGCACCTAAAGACAATGATGTACAGAATTTCTCTTAGTTACAACTTTGTAAACCAGGAGCAAACCTTTAGAGCAATTACTTGCTAAAGAAAATTTATTTTTAAGTTTATTAAAATCAACAGATTGCAAAAGCAAGAGTTTTCCTATGCAATGCTAAGGTGTAAGAAGCTGAACTAGCAAATAGAGTAAACAGCTAACCACATGATGAATCCAATACTCACATAACAAATATACCTTGATGTCTGGGTGAGTTAGTATGAACTCTCCAAGAGATGGATCAAGGGTGAACCCATTAACTCCTTCTCCAGTGCTCAACACAAGCTGCAAAACCATTACATTTAAGTATTTAGTAAAGTAGCACATGAAATTACAATGTCCTTCATAAGGAAAGAAAAACTGAGTTTTAAGATAGCTGTTTTATTGCAAGAGAATACTTAAACAAATATGCTAATAGAAATGTACTTTCATCTTCAGCCCTATTCCCCATTCTCTCTTTGCAAGAGAAAAGAAAGTGAAAAGTACTCAAACCAAATATTAAAGAGACATAGGAAATGAAAGAGAAAGTTCACAAGGAAAACCTAAGCAGATAAAAACAAGTAAACATTATACCGTGCAAGAGCTTCCATACATGCAATAGCCAGCTGCCAACATATGTTTCCCAGGTTGCAGCACATCATCTAGAGTTGGTTCATGGTTATCTTTCACCATGTAAATCCCAAAAATCTAGATGAAAGAGAACATATTCAGTTGACCACTGCAATATCAAGTTATCTTAGAACAATAATTACTTGGCACATATTTGGTGCACGAACTAACGAAACAAAATATGACATGGCATTTTGGGATGAGTCATACTGTTCCAATGGAAACTCCACAATCAATGTTGGAGGAACCATCCAGTGGATCAAAAACAACACAGTACCTGCATTATTTAAGACAAGTTCAAACCAAATGTATGCGAAGACGAATCTAACATCAATATTTTTAGTAGTTTTTAATATAATGGAAGCAATATTCATTAGAAACAGAGCAAAGAAGAACTGAAAGTACTTTCCACGCTTTGAGGGCTCCACAAACGTTGCCTCTTCATCTTCTTCAGAGACAAGCATGCACTGGTACAAACATCCAACTATGTTAAGAGAAAATTATAACATCTCCAATGTTTACAAGAAAAGTCATCCAACTACTCACTGTTCTGCCACTGCTTACTAAAGCCTTGATAAAGACTTCATTTGAAAGCACATCCAGTTTCTTTTGCTCTTCACCCTTTATTCAAAATAGACAAACTTACTTAGTATGAAATATTAACACCACATGTAGAATATAAACAAAATATTCATTTGGCAACTACTTGCCTGAACATTAGTCTCCCCAGCAAGTCCAATGAGTTTGGCAAGACCAGCCTGCACCAATAAACAGCAAACAGATTACAATCACCAATAAGACCAATAAATACTATAATAAGTTAATAACAAATGCATAGTTGAGATTGAAACTGGAGACCAACTATCCCAAAAGCGTTATCTGATAGGAAAGGCTCAACTTTACTTGTTTAAACAGAACATGACCCAGAACCCATTTAGGAAAAAAAATGAAAGGAGAAAAGATTCAAAGAAAACCTCATTAACAACAAAGAAGAATATATTAAAGAAAGACCTTGTTAACAGCAGAGCAAACAAACTTGCAACCAAGAACGATGTTATTAAGCAATATGGTGAAATCTCCACGAGACTCAGGATACTTGGATTGCTCGTTCAACACGAAACGTGTTATTGTCATCAAATCAGTCCTATGAGCATCTGCTGCATGATCCATCTCGCTCAACTCCTCCAAAAACCCAAATCAAAAGCAAAAGAAAGAAAAATAAAAGAGACCCAATAAAGCAACAACAGCAACAAAAATACTATAAACAAGGAAGAAAAAAAAAATTATACTTAAGAAAAGAGAGATTGGATTTGCTTCTTTCGATGCGGGAAGGATAAAGATTGTTTGGGGCAGTGGGTGATTGCTGAGGGAGGGGTTATCTGTTGGAAATGGAAGTTTTGGGGGACACGTGGAGGGAGGAGAGCAAAGCAGTGAGGAATTGGTCGTCACTGAAGATAAACGGATTTCGTCGTCTTTCTTGTCTTTCAGGATTCGACGGTTATAAGGTTTTCTGTCTGTGTTTTCTGTGAAGTGGACGAGGCAGAGGAATCGAGGAAATTTAATTTTATAAATATTCTTTTTTTTTTTTTTCGTTTCAGATTTCGGACAGAGGTGAAGTATCAAAATTTACATTTGGTGCTCCTTATTTTGCAGTATTTGGTTTTTAGGCACGGATGTTACAGTATTTATTCTTTTAACATCTTATTCTTATATATATAGGAAAATTATAAGTTAAAATTACAAAACAAAATCTTAAATTTTATCATTTTATCTAAATAAACTCTTATATTTTTATTATATTTAAATAAACTTTTAATATTTAATTTACATTCAAATAAGCACTTCATTTTTAATTTATATCGAATAAGCTCTTGACCTTTTACTTTACTTAAATAAACGTTAACAAAATCAACTTTTTTATTTAAAATAAAATTTTATTTTGTACAAATAAAAAATAAGGACTTATTTGATACAATAAAAATACATAAACTTAATTTAAAAAAGTAAACTAATTCATAAGCTTTTTATATTTTAGCCAAAATTATATTATAAAGAGTAAATAATAACAAAATCAACAATACAAAATGGTCAGCATTTCTTTTCTTTTCTTTTTTCATTGTAGTACATATATAAAAGGAAAGTTTTAATTTTAAATACGTAGAATCTTGCTCAATTAGTCAAGCCAATTACAGAATTATTTGAGTGCAGAAGGAATATACATAATAGGTGAGTTTTATGTAATAATTTATATAGTATTAGATAATTTTCCATAAATTAATTTATCTAATATTCTAAAGTTTTTTTAACAAAATGAAAAAAGATTAAAATTATCTTTTACATTACTATTTATTAACCATTGCACAATATGAATAAAGGCTTATAATATGTGATATTCTTTGTATTGAAGCAATGGTATAATATGTTTGATTTAATGATCTATATAGTTTTAAACTTTATATCAAATTTTTTTTTGAAAATTTTAAAGTGTTAATTATATGATCTTATTAAATTTTTAGTTATACAATGCTAGTTATATTATCTTATTAAAATTTTAAAAAATTGACTATGGCAACAAAAGTAATAAATTTAGTACTAAATGTTCAAAGAGAAATATATAGCTTAATTGACTTTTCTGTCCTCTTTCTGAAAAGTTTTTTTCTTTTATGAAATTACTACCGATCATATTTATATATTATTACATATAAAAAATCAATGAATTTAATTAAATAAATAAATCAACTAATTAACGAATAAATCAATATATAATTTGATAATTTAACAAAAACATTTAATCAAACTCACATATGATAAGATTTAAACTATACTTTACAAACATATATATATATATAAATATATTATGAACATAACAATATATATTCGGGGTGTAAATGAGACACTTGTGCTCGTAAGCTACTCGAGTTTGGCTCGAAAAAAACTCGAATTCAATTCGATCATTATCGAGCCGAGCTCGAGCTTGAGCGAGCCAAGTTCGAGTATCTCAATACTCGATTCGAGTGACTCGCGAGTCTAATCAAATTTTTTATTTTATAATATATATTTTAATATTTTTATTAATTTACTATTTTACCATATGTATATATATATCCTTAAAATCCAAAACCTATTTTTTTTCCCTCACATTCGTCTCAATCTCAGCCGCACCTCATATTTGAAGAAAGAAGTACCAAAAACCCTAGAAATTGGGGGAATCCACGAGAATTATCGATGTGGAGAAGCTGATATCTTATACTGACGATCTGGTGGAGGTGTTGAAGGACAAAAGGGACATTAACAACTTAACGCAGTGTTTCTAGCACTTGAACGATCTCCACTCGCATTGCGACTCTGATTCCAACGAGGTTTATCGATTGCTTCAAGGTCTCTTTCCTTTTCTATTTTTTTTTCCGCGGAAATTAAAAGGAAAAGTAAGAAAGTAAAAGAAGATCTTTTTGCCTTTTTTTTTTAATGTAGAATATGAAGAAAAGACTGAAGTTGGCAAAAAGAAAACAGAGCATGGTGCTGAAATGGAGTATCTGCAGAAAGCCATAGCCAAGACTCCACCCACATTGTCTTGTATATGAAACGAGCTCGAGTAAACGAGCTTAATCGAGTCGAGCTCGAATAATTTGATTTTTTCTCGAGTCGAGCTCAAGCTTAAAAAATTGTATTTGATTGAGCTCGAGCCGAATTTCGAGCAACGAGTTTCGAGTCGAGCTCGAGCTTCTAACTATTCGGGCTCGGCTCGATTACAGTACAACCCTAATATATATATCATTTAAAATATACGAACATATATTAAAAGACATATAGTCACAGTTTTGGTAGAACTAAAAAGTTGAAAATTGAGTCCAGGTAGAACCTCTAATCTTAAGACGATTATTGTTTGAGTATCATGTGCTTACAGTATATTGCAACTCGTCTCCCAGGCCTCTTCGATAACGTTGCTGTTGAGAGCACACTCGTAACAACACAGCGAACCAAAAAAGATGATACAAATCTCTCTCACGCAAAGAAGAAAATATTTTGGAATTTTCAGTGTTTAAAACAGATACAGGTCTCCGGAATTTATAGGAAACCAGAAGCCTGTTCAGACAAGACACCATTGTCGTTCAGGCAGAAACGGTTCGATCAGACATAATCTTTGGAACAAAAAACAGTCCGAATAGACATGTCTTAATCAAACAAGTCTCTTGGTTGAAGGAGACTAAACCGGTTCGGTTTGGATCGAAAAAACAAGTTGGTTGGACAGTAAAAATTTAATTACTGACCCAAACCTGACCTGACCTAGCCCGACGACGCACGTGTGTGTGGTAATCCATTTTTGTGTAGGTCTTCACCCTTCACAAAAATTTAAGTGCCTCTTGGGGCCCAACTCAACACGGAACCTAAGCCTATATAGAATACAAATTTAAGCCTTTCTTTATTCTATGTGGGATTTCATACCATACACAACATCAACCAACTTTTTTCCTCTTCAAGTGAGTGTTTATGAGACAAATTTTTCATTCAAATATGATATCAATTGTATACATTAATTATACATCGTGTATCTACTTATGACAATCTATATATTGATATACGTATTTCATATTTATACACTCAAATTAATAATTGATATCCAATATAAATACAATTAACACGACACGTTTAATGAAAATATTATATTTATATTTAAAATTTTGATATATTTAATAATTTGTATCGTAAAAATTACCAAATCTAACTTGAAACTAGAAGCTCAAAAAGTTTGAATGCCTCGTCTTACTATTAAACCAAAACCTGAAGTTATTGGCTCTAAAAAGAACATAGTTACATGAAAAAGTTAGTCCTAATTTTCCTTTCTTTCTCATCTCAACTATTAACTACACATAGCTACTTTTCATCAATTAAAAAAATTTAAACGAATCGCATAATTAATAGAATTTGGTGAATACCTCAAACAGTGAAGATGAGTTGATTTGGAAATCAAAGTCAGCCCTATCCATTTATAAAAATAAAAAATAAAACAAAAATAAATATAAACCTAGTAATATTAGATAGGACATAAAAAAAATTAAAATATAATACGAAATATGACATGACACGAATACACGAACATGTCAAAATTTATATAATACAAATTATTAAAATGTCAAAATTTATATAAATATGAAATATTTTAAATATAATTATGACACGAAAAATATATTAACACAAAACAAATACATGAATTATCATGTCTAAATAAATGATAGAGCGGTTTAGCCACCAAATAAAAAAATAGCGTATTCCTTCTATCAGGTCCGGTTCGAGAAGTGAGTGGGCTGGACTTATTAATAACCTAGCCCAACTACTAGGCTTCGCATTTTGGTCCAATTTCTGCAAACTTATGCATGTTTTAATTGGCCTGCAAGCTTAATAAAGGAGCCATTATGTTGCCTTTTTAAAGACCAAACATTTGCTTTCCTTTAATTTGCACCAACGTCTTTCCATGCTTGATTATGAACTCTGAATTGTGTTTGGCTGACAGGCTGAGGCTGAACTATAAATGTAAGTAAAGAAGGTTTTCTCCAATGCTTTTTATTTGTCCTTTCACTTTTGGGGCTTATACAAGGATACAGCATTTTCAGGACAAAATTTGAGACGCTTGAGTTAGCAGCACCTCACTTTCACATCATAGGCAAATTTCTTTTTCCTTACTTAAATTATGTTTTATTGTCACTCTGTTTTACATACATGTAGTGTAGATGAATGCATGTGGCAGATGACTAGATTAGGATAAATGTATATGATGAATGTATTAGGTTAATTACTATGTACTTAATTATTATGGTGCATTGTATTCTCCCCCCTATTTATTTTTGAAGTCCTATATAAGGATGGATTTGCTGCATCCAAGAAAGTATAATAGAAAAAGCTTGGTGACATAGCTAGTTCCTAAAGAACTAAATTTTGAAAGTTCATATTTCTTTTGTCTTGATTTCTCTTGATTTATTCTTTTTATTTATTTATAATACGTTATCAGCACGATCAAATCTCTAACGGTAGTAAAATCCCTAAAGTTTCCTTTCATTATATCAAGGTAAGAATTTTGCTTTTTCTAACATGTGTTATTTAAAAATCTAGTATATTTTCTTATTTGCAAAATGTATATATCTTTACATGTTCTATTATGTGAGATAAGTATTTTTTTATTGTTTAGATTCTTAATGTCTACCTGACTCTGAACTTTTTATTTATTCTCTCTAGTATCTTTACAATGACAAATCTCACGAAGCTTGAATTCGTTGCTCTTAATATTTCTGGAAAAAATGATTTATCATGGATACTTAATGTTGAGATTCATTTTAATGTTATGAATCTTGGAAATACTATTGAAGAAGAAAATCAAGCATCCCTGCAGGATCGGGCAAAAGCAATGATTTTCCTTCGACACCATTTGCACGAAGAATTGAAAACTGAGTACCTTACAATTAAAGATCCATTAGTCCTTTGGAATAACTTAAAGGACAGATATGAACACCAAAAAACAGTGATTCTTCCAAAAGCTCGATATGAGTGGATACACTTATGGCTACAAGATTTCAAAATCGTAAGTGAATATAATTCAGCCTTGTTTAAGATTATCTGTCAATTGAAATTATGTGGAGAGAATGAAGATATGTTAGAAAAAACATATTCAACTTTTCATGCCTTGAATGTGCTCCTGAAGCAGCAATATCGAGAGCGTAGATTCACAAAATATTCTGAGCTAATTTCTTGTTTACTTGTGGCTGAACAAAACAATGAGCTTTTGATGAAAAACCATCAATCTCGTTCTACTGGCTCAACACCATTCCTTGAAGTAAATGTGCATTTTCTCAAGGTCGTGGACGACAAGGCCGTGGTGGTAAAAGGGGTCGTGGTAGAAAAAAATTACTGGACCCGTGATAATCATCATTCAAGTCCTGAAATCAAATGTGCTAAAAGGAATTAAAAGAAGTGGGTCAAAAATGAGGAAATTTCGAAAAAGATTAATAAAGTGCAAAACAACGACAATATTTGCTATAGGAGCAGAACTAAACGCCATTGGTCTCGAATATGTCACACTCCAAAACATCTAGTTGATCTTTACAAAGCATCAATAAAGGAAAAAGGAAAAAATGCTGAAGTAAATTTATATGAACCTGTTGATCCTATTTATGAAAATGAATCTTCTTTAAATATTGATTTTGATGTTTTTGATTTTTTCGAAGACCCTAATGGAAAAATTGATCATTTGATTGGGGATGAAAATGTCTAGGAATGACATATATTTATGTTTATGTTATTTTAAGGATTAACATATGTAAATTTTACTTATAATATAAATTATATTGTCTTGCATATTTCATGTCTATTATCTTTTTCCAATTTCTAAAAACATATATATTTTAATAAATAATGCAATATAAACTTGATAACATAGAGGATGACATATGCTTAGTGGATAATGGTACAACTCACACAATTCTTCATGATAGAAAATATTTCTTGCAATTAACATTAGCTAAAATTAATGTTAATACAATATCTGGGTCTGCAAATATAATTAATGACTCTGGAAGAGTCCATATTATGCTCTCAAATGGAACAAAATTATATATTGATGATGCATTATATTCTAGTAGGTCCCGAAGAAATCTACTAAGTTTCAAAGATATACGTCGCAATGGATTTCATGTTGAAACAAAAAATGAGGGAGATGTGGAATATCTTTATATTACCTCAACAATTTCGAACTAGAAGTTCATATTAGAAAAACTTTCAAGTCTCTCATATGGCTTATATTTCACAAAAATAATGATGATTGAATCAAATTTTATGCATCGAAAGTGCTCAGATCCTAAAACTTTTATACTTTGACATGATCGTCTTGGTTATCCAGGTTCAACTATAATACGACGTATCATTGAAAATACACATGGACATCCATTAAAGGATCAGAAAATCCTTTTGCCTGATGATTATTTTTGTTCTTCTTGTGCTCAAGGTAAATTAATTGTTAGACCTTCTCCATCTAAATTATCTTCTGAGTCTCCTACTTTTCTACAAAAAATACAAGGTGATATTTGTGGTCCAATTCATCCATCTTATGGACCATTCCAGTATTTCAAGGTTTTAATTGATGCTTCCACACAATGGTCACATGTTTGTTTGCTTTCAACTCGTAATACTGCTTTTGCTAAATTTTTTGCTTAAATTATAAAGTTAAGATCAAGTTTTCCTGACCATTCTATTAAGACAATTCATTTAGATAATGCAGGTGAGTTTACTTCAAAAGCATTTTATGATTATTGCATGTCTATTGGTATTAATGTTGAACATTCCATTGCATATGTTCATACTCAAAATGGTTTAGCAGAATCTTTCATTAAACGTTTACAATTGATAGCTAGACCTATACTTATGAGAACAAAACTTCCTGTATCTGCATGGGGACATGCTATAGTACATGTTGTCTCTTTAGTTCGTACTCGACCATCTGCATATCACAAATTTTCACCTTTACAACTTATGTTTGTTCAACAACCAAATATCTCTCATCTTAGAGTTTTTGGTTGTTCTGTATGTCCCTATTGCACCCGCTCAACGAACTAAGATGGCCCCCAACGACGTCTTGGAATTTATGTTGGTTTTGACTCTCCATCTATCATTAGATATCTTGAACCTTTAACAGGTGATCTTTTTAGAGCAAGATTTTTAGATTGTCAATTTGATGAATCAGTTTTCTCATCATTAGGGGAAGAAAAGGGCAAAGAATCTAAAGCACAAGAAATTTGTTGGTATACACCAACATTGTCCAATCTTGATACACGCACAAATCAATGTGAACTTGAAGTTCAAAGAATAATTCATTTGCAGAATGCTGCAAATAAATTGCTAGATATTTTTATAGACACCAAATCACATGTCCGGGCTGCAAATATTTTGCACATTTAATTGTCCCTGCAGGACATTCTATGGGTATGACAGCCAATGAATCTAAAATACGCCAGAAGCGTGGTAGACCTTTTGATGCAAAGGATTCTGTTCCTCAAAAGAAAAAGGAAATGAAATCACTTCAAAATGACACTCTAGAAGAGGTCAAAAATAATATAGATCAACAATATCATATTTCTAGATAAGCAACCCCAGAAATGGTTCTGGTACCAAAAAATTACGAGATCTCATTAGAATCTGAAAATATGTGGGGAAGAAATGAAGTTGTTGTTGATAATGTGTTTGCATATACAATTGCTTCTAATATTATCAATGATAATGAGGCTGAACCTCAAACTGTAGAAGAATGTTGACATAGAAATGATTGGCCAAAATGGAAAGAAGCAATAAAGGCTGAGCTTGACTCATTAATCAAATGTAAAGTATTTGGACCAATAGTCTAGACACCTGAAGATGTCAAACCTGTTGGGTATAGATGGGTCTTTGCACGTAAAATAAATGAGTTAAATGAAATTGTGAGATACAAGGCACGACTAGTAGCACAAGTTTTTTCACAAAAACCTGGTATAGATTATGAAGAGACATATTCTCTTGTTATGGATGTAATTACTTTTAGATTTTTGATTAATTTGGTAGTCTCTGAAGGACTTGACATACGTCTAATGGACGTAGTGACAGCTTACTTATATGGGTCATTGGATAATGACATATATATATGAAAATCCCTAAAGGATTTAAGATGTTTGAAGCATATAATTCAAAACCTTGGCAAATGCACTCTGTTAAACTACAAAGATCCTTGTAAAGATTAAAGCAGTCTGGACGCATCTGGTTCAATCGTCTAAGTGTATATTTATTGAAAAATGGATATGAAAATAATGCCATTTGTCCTTTTGTTTTCATCAAGAAAATAAATTATAAATTTGCTATAGTCGCAGTGTATGTTGATGACTTAAACATAGTAGGGACTCCAGATCTCTATGACTGCTGACTACCTAAAAAAGGAATTTGAAATGAAAGATCTTGGGAAGACAAAATTTTGTCTTGGATTTCAAGTTGAACATTTAACAAGTGGAATTCTTATTCATCAATCATCTTATATTGAAAAGATTTTGAAACAATTTAATATGGATAAATCTTATCCATTAAGCTCTCCAATGGTTGTTCGCCTACTTGATATAAAAAGAGATCTTTTTCGCCCACGAGAAGATGATGAAGAAATTCTTGATCCTGAAGTACCATATCTTAATGCAATTGGAGCACTTTTGTATCTAGTAAATTGCACTAGACCAGACATAGCTTTTGCAGTCAATTTACTTGCAAGGTTTAGTTCTACACCAACACGAAGACATTGGAATGGAGTGAAACATGTTTTTCGTTATCTTCGTGGCACAACTGACATGGGTTTGTTTTACTTAAACGGAGTAAAATCAAAATTAATGGGATATGTTGATGCTAGATATCTTTCTGATCCCCACAAAGCTCGATCACAGACAGGTTATGTCTTCACATGTGGTGATACTGCTATCTCATGGCGGTCTGTAAAACAAACAATCACCACTACCTCATCAAACCATTCAGAAATATTGGCTATTCATGAAGCAAGTCGTGAATGCGTATGGTTAAGAACTATGATTCAACATATTAGAATAGCATGTGAATTGATCGTGGAAAATGATAAGCCAACAATATTGCATGAGGATAATGCAGCATGCATTACAAAAATCCAAGGTGGCTATATAAAAGGTCATAGAACTAAACATATTTCACCAAAGTTCTTTTACACACATGAACTCTTGAAGAAAGGTGACAACCCAGCAGATCTATTCACAAAGGCATTTCCAACTTCAATTTTCAAGAAGCACATCCATAACATTGGAATGTACCGACTTAAGGACATTAAATAATTGGTTTTATTTTTTAGGTGAAGTAAGTTTCCTATGAATATCGTACTCTTTTTCCTTTGCTGAGTTTTCTCCCACTGAGTTTTTCTTAGCAAGATTTTAACGAGGCATATTCATAGTAAATAGTCATCCAAGGGAAAGTATTATACATGCATGTAGTGTAGATGAATGCATATGGTGGATGACTGGATTAGGATAAATGTATATGGTGAATGTATTAGGTTAATTACTATGTACATAATTATTATGATGCATTGTATTCTCCTCCCCCTATTTATTTTGAAGTCCTATATAAGGATGGGTTTGCTGCATCCAAGAAAGTATAATAGAAAAAACTTGGTGACATAACTAATTTATGAAAAACTAGACTTTGAAAATTCATATTTTCTTTGTCTTGATTTCTCTTTATTTACTATTTCTATTTATTTATAATACACTCATATTATTATATTATATATGTGTATGCGCGTGCACGAATCTACCATTAATTCCAAGTCGTTTGTAAAGAAAACAAATTTTCATTATCAACAAACATTGTTATAAATTAAAGATTTTGCTAACGCGTATCTTAAAAGTAATTTTTAAAATTATTACATTAGATAAATTATATTTTTAATGTATTAAAATTTTGAAATTGATCAAAATAATTATTAAATATCATAAGATATTATTATATATAATAATTATAAAAAATGCCTAAAACTCTCTTTAGCAAAATTTATAAACTTATTTTCAAGTTACATTAATATTAAATGTGATTGATGATGACAACGCTGAATGTAACGATATTGAATGCTACTGCTAACTAAATGGGTTCCATCCAGTCCACTTCTTCATCTTTAAAGTTGCATGAAAATCACACCCTCCCCCACCCCGATTAGTGAACACTCAAAACACAAAAGTTGTAAAATGTCACATATTTGGGACCCAACAAGAGGCAAATCTTTTACCATACTTAGCAAACGTTTTCACTTCAATTTGCATATATGGAACTGGAACATGTTGCCATGTTTTTCCCTAATATCAACATTATAGTTTATTGAGCAAAAAAAAAAAAAAAATCAACATTATAGTTTTAACCAACATTTCTTTTTCAAATGAATGCGTAGTTTAACCGAATATTAACATCATATTATATGAAACGATATTATAGAGATTCGCACTCAACTTGCAAGGTATTATTCGTTTTAACTCGAAAGTCTCACGGTTTTGTCTCATAAAAGACATCTCGCCTGTGAAATTTTTAAGTCAAAACGGACAATATCTCCACATGTATCGTAATGCTAAATCTTGACATTCTTAATTTAATTTAGAGATTTTTGGTTCAAACTTTAGAATCGAAATTAATTTGGGTTTCTATTTTTTTTTTTTGTATAATCATAATTCGAGAATAAAAAAAAAGGTTGTAAATATTGAAATTTGAATCTCAAACTTACTGAACGTGACTTTTAGGATAACTGTATGAATCAACTTAATTAAGGGTTTAGGGTTTGTATTATGTTTTTTCTCTTGGTTAGGCCTGATAGGCTGTAGCTATATAAGGAATGGAATATATTTCCTGGACCTTGACATTGTGTAAGCTATGTGACATTGCTTTCATTTAAGGATAAAGCTAGGAGAGCAGAAAAGAAAAAGTGAAAGGGACAAGGGGGATATGCACCAGGTTTTGTCTTGGGATTTTTTGTGTTAATGTTTCAAGCATTTTAGCTTTATCCATTCAAGTAAGTAGACCAAATTTTTTTTTTTTTTTTTGTTTTGCAAAAGGATAAAAGCTATATCTGTCTCATAGAACTGAGTCGCGGTTTGAATTTTTTTTTATCCAGACCTGATCCGAATCATTGTTCACAATAATAATAAATTAAAATTAAAATTTTTATTAATATTTATATATTTTTATAATTAAATTTTAAAAAAATTACTTTTTTAATAGGCGAACAATGATTCGAGCCGGACCGACCCGAATCATAATTTTTTTTACCTAAGCTCGGCCCAATAGGGTCGCGCTGTCAAGTCGGATGAGCTACTCGGCTCATGAGCAAGTTTATGATAAACTATGAATTCCAATTTATGGGGCTTAGAAATATTCCACTTCAGTACAAAAATTAAGACCAAAACTAAGAGGATTAATGACCTGCATAATTGAGCTTTGAACAGTGCATTTTGTTCCATCATATTCTTGTTTTTGTTTTATTGACAATGGCAAAAGAATATATATATATATATATATATATATATATATATATATAGTGAAGGTTTATAAGCTAGATTCTTCCAAAAGATTGTTAAGTGAAAACTTTAGATTGAAAAAAGAAATAATTCATAACCTTATTATTTATATATTTATTGATGAACGAAGTTATACAATCAAAATATAAATTTTGCTTATTAAAAATATGAGAAATGCTATTACACCTTTTTAAAAAATCAATATGAATTTAGTAATTAGAGGTGGTTGGCAATTTGAATTTGTTCGTATCGATTTATCTTAGCAAATTATTTCGAATTTAAATTCATTTTATGTTCAAATCATTTTTGATTTAGATAATTTCGAGTTTATACTATTAAATATTTGAATTGTTTCGAATTCAAATCATTACAGATTCGAAATATCTCGAATTTGAATCATTTTATATTTAAGTCATTTTAAATTTAAATCATTTTGATTTCAATCAATCTCGGATTTGTTACAGTTCAAGCCTTTTCGAATTAAAATTAAAATTTTAAGAATTTTAGATTAAATTGATCATTATAATTTCGAATTACTTGGGATTCAAATCTCTTTAAATTCAAATTGTTTTAGGTTTTAATTATTTTGAGTATTAATTTTTTTAAATTTCGAAATTTTCTATATTTGAATCTTTGACTTTTTTTCAATTGATCCTGATGAAATAATCTCAACCGGTTTGGACGATTTTTCAAAGTTTGGTAACATTTTATCACCTTTAGTACAAATTTAATTTTTTTTACTTTCGAATTCAAATGGTTTAGCACGTTGCTTAAAATAAAAGATTATTATCCAGTATATCCATGATGAAATTTTTTAATTTCACAAGTGAGGTTTATATATTTTCGTAATTTTTATATGATTTATGTTTGTACAAATTGACCGTTGGATTTAACAATATAATCGTACTCGTCGTGCATGTAAAGTTTTGAATCGATAGGATATCCTTACCATATTAATCGATAATATTATCTTTTTCAATATATATTTAACGGTTGAAGTTTTTTTACATTGGAACAAATAGTTAAACATTTTTAGTTTACTCGAAACTCGACGTGAATGATTTACGCGAATAGAACACGAAATACGACGATCGGACTTCAAAAATATAAATTATATAAAAAATTATGTAAATTTTTAACTGCATTTGTGAAATTAAAAAATTTCAACGTAAATACACAGAATAATTATCGTAAAATAAAAGTCAAAAAAATGAAAAATTAAAAAGAAAATACAACAAGAAGAAGATATTATTTAAGCCGAACAATTATTCCGTAATATGTAAATGGCCCCATATGTAAAGCAAGAGGCCGACCAGACTATGTAGGTGAAGTAATTGTGTCAAATCAAAAACAGGGCCCTCACCTTACAATTTTGGCTTCTTCTCCGCAAATTTAGCCTTTGGAACAACTAGCTAAGCTAAGTAAATCTGTTAATTTGTAAAGGTGAATCAAATTTTATATTTTCTTATATCAATCATATAAATATAATAAAATTATTAAATATATTAAAATTTTAAATATAAATATAATATATATTAAACTTATCGTATGTAATATATTATTTTTATATTTATAAAATATCATATTTATAACATGATAATTTCTAAAATTTACAAAATTATAATACAAGGCGGCTTTCAAGGTTCTTATTATGCTGTTATTAATAATAATAATAATAATAATAATTGTATCAGTACTATCACTCACTCCCATCTTTTTCTATTCACAAGAGCAAAAAGAAAAAGTGTTGTCCACCCAAAGCTACTCTCAAAACATTTTTTATTATATTTTTATAATTAAATTTATATAAAAATAATTTTTATTATTTAAATAACAATTTATCGATTCAAATTATAAAAAATTTACCTTAAACTTAATTCCAATTAAACCTGTCGAATTAAATAAATAATCCGATCCGTGAACAGATTTAATTACATTTATAACATATTATTCACTTTACCTTTTACTCTATTTTAATTTTGATATGGACACTGGGAAGACTAAAAATGTTAAATCTCATCTCGTTCATTTAAATTCAAAATCAAGATTTTCAAGCAAGATGTTCAAATTCTTAACCATGGAGATGTTTCTATAGGATAACTAGTAGTGGGTAAGCTTTGTATTTACATGGAAGATTTAAAAATAGAGAAAAGACAGAAAATAAATAAATCAAAGAATGTAAAAAAAAAAAAAAAAAAAAAGTCCATACTTACTTTCTAACAATTTTGTAATTTCAAATAATTTTGAAATGTATAACTTTGTGACATTCTTGTTAACAATTTTAATATAATTAACGTGTTATGTTCATATCAAGAAAATAATTTTCTAACACAAGATTATCTTTAAGTTGAACAAAAATCTTAATTTCATGAAAGATTGTTTGCATAATCATCGAAATGTCATGTCATGTTAATTAATTTGATAATTTTAGACATAATATTAAAACACGATATAAATATAACATGTTTAATAAATATAAAAATATTATAATAAATATGATACATCATGTTAAAAATGATTAACATGTTACGTTTAATACTAATATCGTATTTATATTTAAAATTTTAATATATTTAATAATTTATATTATATTTATATTTACGTAATTAATTAAAAAAACACAAAACATGATATATATATATATATATATCAAATTTAATGGCAGCTGACAGATGTCTAATTGCAAATGGGAATTTCCTACAGCAATTATAATATGAATATTGATAGTTTTTTAATTCATGTGAAGTTAAATATTTTTACGGGAACTCACTCTTATAGTATTATTATATCAAAACAGGAAATGTCTTCAACACTAGGGCTGTAATCGAGCCGAGCCAAGCTCGAACACTGAGAAGCTCGAGCTCGATTCGAAACTCGAGGCTCGAAACTCGATTCGAGCTCGATCGAGTATCATTTTTTAAGCTCGAGCTCGGCTCGAGATAAAATTGAACTATTCGAGCTCGACTCGATTAGGCTCGTTTATATACTCGAGCTCGAGCTCGAGCTCGAGTTCGAATTAAGGGTTTTAAGTATGTATATATATATTAAGGGTAAAATAGTAAATTAATAATAAAAATATTATAAATAAAAAAAGCTCGATTAGGCTCGCGAGCTGCTCGAATCGGGTATTAAGATACTCGAACTCGGCTCGCTCGATAGCTCGAGCTACTCGAGCTCGAGCTCGGCTCGATAATGACCGAATCGAATTCGAGTTTTTTTCGAGTCGAACTCGAGTAGCTTGCGAGCACAAATATCTCGTTTACACCTTTATTCAACACTGTGCCAAAAAGGTATACGAAAATCTAAGCTTTGCTGTTGAAAATCTTTCTTACTATGCAAGCATTTTGTAGTAGCTAGAGCTAACTAGCTGGTGGGTCAGGAATTTAAAATTTTCAGTATAAATAAATTCTAAGATGGATTTAGGTTGTTGTTTGCTCTCCAACCATATAAAAAATGACAAATTTTTTTTTCGGTGGCTCGTTGGGAACAATCTATCATATTTTTATAGTAATATTGTAATTGATAATAACTAGCAATAACATCAATGATAGATGCTCTTTGCCACTAGCAATAACATCACTATATTTTTGTCATTTTTAATATGTCATAATCCCAAACAAAAAGTAGTATTTTTAATGTCTAACCAATCCCATCACTTTAGTTTTTTTGTATTTTTCTTCATTAAGTCTCTATCATATACCCTAGCACAAATATATACACACAAAATTATGCAAATTAAATTCTAGAACTTGTTATTCTAACCACTAGCTAGCTTTATAACTTTCTATAATAATAATAATTATTATTATTGCAAAATCAGCCATTTGGATTTAATTACCTATCAATATCGTACATTTAAAAGAATTTTCAAATTAATTATGCTTTTATAATTCCTCTAAATTATAATTTTTCGTATTTTTTAGTATATATATATATATATATATATATGAATGATTCACTTACATTAATATAAAATTAAAAGTTGTAGGAATTTGTTATTTAGCCCAATTAGTTCATATAGTAACCTTTAAGAATTAGCATCCTGTAGGTTTGGAGTTCAAAATCCAACGTCTATAATCATTTCCTCTATCCCCGAACTACAACCTTGTACCAAAAAAATTAAAAGTTTTACACCTAGTTTCAAACTGATCCACCCTATAGGACGCAGGGTCCTATCTCCCATGGCTAGACCCGGCTGGTGGCTGGCCAAATTTGGCTCGAAATAGAAGAGGATCAAGGGAGAGAGAAAAAAAATTTCAAAAAAATTATTATTTTATTTTTTAAAATAAATAATTATTTTTTATTGTTAATACAGATGACATCATTGTATGATACCACATGTATCGATAATTAATGGTAGTAGAGGTAGGTACCACATTAGTTAACAGAATTATAATACAAGGGTCACATTACATATTTTTAAAGTACATGTACAACATTAAATAATTTACTATAGTTTAAGAGCTAAATATGATATTATTTCTTATTTTTAAAATAACTCTTAACTGATTAAATTTTATAAAATAAAAATGAAATTAGAGTTCATAAGAAATTAAATCTCGTGCCGTTTATGTATATGGCCAACTTTGATTTCAATGTCGTCTCAATACAAAAAGTTTGGCAAGTATTTTTTTTTTTATTTAAAAAATCGGTTTGGGATTAAGAATTAAAGAGATATATTCTTTTTTATGTAATAATTATACTAAAAAATCGACTTTTTTTTTTTTACGAAATTTTGGCTTTCAAATTTCAATGGTAGATGTGTGTTTATCATTTTATTATCATATGATGCGTTGAGAAACCTTAAAATTGTTCATTAACATGACTTGACTTGAAGTTAGCCGATAATAGTTATTTATTTTTCCCACAAATACATGTTACAAATTACAATTCATGTAGACCTTGTTCAAATGTTCAAAAAACAAGTACAAAAAATGTGAGCGTTAACCTTAGTATCATCCATTACCATTGTATTATTCAACAATACTCCACTAAATTGTGGATATATTTATATTACATACATTATTATTGTTTTTTTTAAGAAGAGTCATGCTTCTTGTTTCATCAAATTTGTTCTTAATATTTTTACTTCTTAATATGGCATATTATTATTGGATAAATTCAAAGATGGCGTTTAACAATTTATGAGTAAGTCAATTAATTTATAAATGAGAAATTATGATTAAATTAATAAATTATTATCAGATCACATGATATAAAAGTGTTGGGACAAAATGGTTGGATGAATAATTTTTTCGTTTAAAAAATTATAAGTGAAATGCTCAAATCCTAATAGAATATGTGATAACCAATAACGATTTAATAACTTTGACGGAGTGAGAAGATTTTACTTAGGGAAATGTTAATCAATGGCCAATAATATTGATTAAAGTAATATTTTAAAAAATATATATATAATTTATGATTTTTTTTTTAAATTCAATAAAAATAATGCATTAAATACAAAATTTTTAAAATAATAATTAAATAATCCTTAATCAATGTTTATAAACAACAAATTAACAAGATCCTTTTACTTATTTTCATATATAAATATTTGTGTCTTGATCTTTTTAGTTTGAAAAATGTTAATCAAGTGTCGCGTATTGGTTAAGGTGATATTTTAAAAAAATAAAATATAATTAATGATTTATTTTTTTTGAATTCAGTAAAAATAATGTAATAAATATAAAAAAAATTTCATAAAATAATAATTTAATAATTTTTAATCCATACTTATAAACACCAATTAATGGGACCTTTTTAGTTGATCAACTCTTAAGAAAATGTATCAAACTATTAAAAAAAAACAAAATTCTTTTAACTAATTTTGTCATCCACCCATGCGATGGATACCCAAAATCTTGTAGAGAATGATTAGCATTAAATCCGAAGCAATTATGTAGTTTGGAGTTTGGGCAAAATCCCTAGATACTTTGTAAACTTGTAACCAAAAAAGGAAGGATTTTAAGCAAAAAATCCCAATGCAAAAGGGAGATCCACATCCCCTTGTCATTTGGTTTCACCTTGCTACTACATTCTCCTCGGTTGATTCCATTTTTCTCTACTCACCTTTCCCGGACCCACTCACCCACGCACACGCCCTCTCCCCCTCCCAAACTCTGCCCCCCAAAATCCCACCAAATCTGCTCCCCTTCCGTAAACTTTCATTTACCTCTTCCACTCACTTTATGTCACATATTTAGGCTCCTTTTTTTTTTTTTAGAAAATAATTTTCAAAAAATAATTTTTGTATTTTTTTATGTTTAATTGACAAAAAATTGACTGATTAATGAAAAATTATTTATTTGTCAACTTAAAAATAAGATTTTTAAAAAAAAAATTGTATTCTCAAGAGTTGTCCATGAGTCTATTCATCAAAACTTAGGGCTAGCTTGGGTTGAAAAAAGCTCGAGTTGAAAAAAGTGTGTTTATAAAGTATGGTGAAAAAGTGTGGTTTAAAAACTTTTAAGTATTTAGCATTGCTGTGAAAAAGTGTTGTAAGAAATTGAAATGTCAAAAAAGATATGTTTAAAATAATAAAAGTGTAGAGATGCGAGGATAATAAAGTCATTTTATCCAAAAGCCAGCTTTTAAAGCCCAAAAGCTATATTTTTTGATTTTTTGGTTTGACTTTTCAAACCATGATTTCAACAGCAGAAGCCAATTTTTTTTATCTGTTTAGCATTGCGTTTGCGGTGAAAAGCAGCTTTTAACCTCAAAAGCTGTGCCAGAAGCAATGCTAAAAGAAGCCTTAGTTTGACTCTAGTCGAAATTTGGGCATGATTTTTTAAATCAAGACTTAACTTGATTAGTGGTGATTTAAAATTTTATAAATCGATTAAATCGAATAAACTTGTAAAATCGACCAAAATATATCTCCAAAATCGAATTAACCAAATCAAACTTAACCGGTTCGATTCGATTTCTAACTCATAAGAGAAGCCACCATATCAAATATTCACAAGAAAACATCAATAACAAGCATTCCCATTATCAATGAGCAAAAAATAGCTTCAATTAACAATTCAAGAAATTAGAACCAAGAGAAATTAAGAGAGAAAACAAAAGTTAGCCCAACTTATTAACAAAGTGACCCAAATCAAATATTGAGGAAAAAATTACAAAATAAAAAGTTCGAATGCTTCATTTGTTACTTTTATTTAGTATATGAGAAAAGGGGAATGAGATACCTTGAGGATGTTGTGGTGGTGGTGTCGAGGAAGAGGCAGGCGAGCGCCGACAAACTTAACATTGAAGCGATAGGAAGAACACTCAAGACTGAAGAGACATTGAGGCAAGCGACAGAAAGAGAGAAAGGAGGGAGAGAGAAAAGAAACGAACTAGGTTTTTTTTTTTTTTTTTTTTTTCAGTCAAGCAAGCAGTGAAGCAGATGAAAATTTGTTTCAGATTCAGTCGATTATGGGTTTTTGATTTGTTTGAGTTATCGATTTTTGATTTGTTTATGGGTTGTTGGGTTGAGTTAATTTATTTTTGGATTAGATTAAGTTGGATAATGTTACATTGTTAATTGGATTTGAATATGTTTAAATAAAAATAATATTATTTATTTATTTATTAATTAAGTATCGGTTTATTTGATCGGTTTGATTTAAAAATAAAAAATCGCTAACTGATCAAATAAAAACGTTAAAACCAAATTATCTAATTGAATAAAATCAAAATAAAAAAAAAACGAACCGAATGAACCGAATTCAATCGGTTTCGATTGATTTGTCGGTTAATCGAAATTTTGCTCACTCCTAAATTTGACTCAAGCCAAATATTATGTTATTAATAAAAAATATTTGTTTTTTAATTTTATAAACCATTTTAAAATATTAAAATATAAAATATAAAAATATTGTAATTTTTAGTATTTTTATTTTGAATATTATTAAAATACATATTTATATTTTAATAATATATAATATTATATTATTTCTTAATAATGAATAATAATTTATTAAAATAATGAATATTATTTATTAATTTAATAAATAATATTATTTCATATAACAATATTATTATTTTAATAATAAATTGTTACATATGAATATTTTAAATTTTAAATAGTATTTTATATTTCATTGAAAAATGTTTTTATATTACTATTTTAATAATAAATAAATATAAATTATACTTTATAAAGATTTAATAATAATTTTTTTAGTATAAATATATTATATTTTAATAATATAAATATTACTAGAAATAATATTTTAATAATATTTAAAATATTAATATAATTAATGTTTTATTAATAAATAATATTATTTTAAGTATTTAATATTAATATAATATTTTAGTATTAAATATTATTATTAAAATATTACTATTTGAAATATTAATATTCTAGTATTATAATAATAAATAGTTTTTAATATTTGAATATTATAATAATAAATAGTTTTAACATTTTAATATTTATGTCAATATTATTATTTGAAAAAATACAAATACAAATAATATTTTAGTAATTATTAAATTAATAGAAATAATATTTAATAGCAATTATATTAATAGAAATAATATTTTATCAATATTTTAATATTATACTATTTAAAAAAGTAGAAATAATATTTTAATAATAATTATATTAATAGAAATAGTATTTTAATAATAATTATAATATTTTAAATATTAACATAAATAATGTGTTTAATAATAAATAGTGTTATTTTAAGTATTTAATATTAATAGAATATTTTAGTATTAAATATTATTATTTGAAATATTAATATTAAGTAATTTTTAATAATAATTAATATTATTATTTAAAAAATATTTAAAAAAAACCAAATAATAAAACATTTTTATTTGAGTTATCTAAACATTAAAAAAAATTTAATTTTTTCTTAAAAAATCTCTACATCAAACAAATTTCATATTTTTAAAAAAAAAAATGTTAACTAATGACTAATGGCATTGATTAAATGTGAGAAAAGTTTAACTAATGTCTTTTTTTTTTTAAAATTCAATAAAATTAAAGTGTTAAATGATTTTTTTTTTTTTAGATTTATAATTAAATAATTTATAATTAATATTTATAAATATTTATTAACCGAATCCTCTTAAAACATATTTTTCGAAAGTACGAAAAATCTTAATTTCCCTTAAATTTTGGCTTCTGTAAAAAAAAAAATCATTAATTATTGCTGTTACATTAATTAAAAATAAAAAGGGAAAATATGAAAAACATGCAATGCACAGTATACTTATTGTGAAATAGTGTAATGAATAAAAGTTATTTGAAAAAGAGAAATGAAAAATAGAAATTTTTAAAAAAGATATTGTAAAGACAAAATTATCCTTGATAAAAAAACTTTCTCCTCTTTTTTTCTTTTATTTTTTAATTTACTTTTTAATTAAAAAATAAATATTCTAAAAATAAAAACTTTTTAATTTTAAAAAATAAAATTTAAATTTTTTATTTACTTTTTTAATTAAAAAATTTAAGAAAATAAAAATAATATGCCTAAAATTAATTTTTATTTATTTTTTTAAATTTTAAAAAAAATCTATATTTAAATATTTTATTTTTTAAATTTATTTTCAATTAAAATTTTTAAAAAATAATATTTTCTTAATGAAAGAAAAAGGAAAAATAAGTTTTTTCATTAAGCGTAATTTTGTCTTTACAATATCTTTTATAATAATTTTTAATTATTCATTTCTCTTTTTCAAATAACTTTTATTCATTACACTATTTCACAATTATTTTGACTGTAAACTGCATGTTTTTCATATTTTCCCAAATAAAAAATTAAAAAAGAAGTGCATTGGAAATGTCTTCTCATTTCTTACCTCTCAGGCGATTTCCTGCTTACTTTTCCCTTCTTTGACTCTTCCCTGTAATTTTGTTTTTAAAACAAAAAAACAACACACAAAAAACTCCAGGTCCCTCTCTCGATTTTCTCTCTCCTCCTCTTCCGTCCGGTTTCTCCAGTAACCTCCTTCTACTCCGCCGGTAATTCCCTTCAGTCACCGCCGCAGCGCCGCCTCTTTGACCTTTGAGTCATCCTGCCGTCAGTCGAACTTAAGGACCGGCTTAGTTGTGGTGGTTTGAAGAGGTGAATGCTAGGGTTTTGGTGTTGAAGGAGGAGAGTCCCGTAGATCTGCTAAAGTTTGGCTGGATTTTTTGTTTGTTTTGTTTTTGGAAATGGAGAGATAAAGGTGTTTGGATGGTAAACGTAGAAGGGAAAGAGGAGAGAAGAGAAGAGAAGAGAAAGGAGGAGGTGGTAGTAGTAGATGATGAACGGAGCTCAAGAGAGCGATCGTAGAGGGAGGTGGCATTCTGGTAATTTCCTCACATGGAATGGCAGATCTTGTTAGCTACGGCAATGCCCAACGTGACATCGACCAGGTCTTTCTCTTTTTATATTTCTTATTACTCTTGTTTTTTCTTAGTTTATAGTATAAAGTTGAAGATTTTTATTTGAGGTTATTTATTTCTTATCAATTTCTTTCTTAATTTTGTTTTACTTTCAATTTTGTCCCCCGGTTTTTCTGATCAGAGGGGATGAAATGAGGTGTTATTTTGTGGAAATTTTGGATTTTTTTTTTTGTTACATTATTGAATGGCTGAGATGAGTATTTGGTTTCTTTTTTCTAGATTTTAGTAGACTGTACAAAGCTGGAAAAAATATGACTTTTTGTGCCTAATTTAGTTAGAATCTCAAGAGTTGTGTTGGAGAATGTTGAAATTTATGTTATTTCTTGATTATTAGAAATTTTAGGGGAAAAATGGTTGACAACTTTGGTTAATGAAATTGGAAGTTGCATGCGTTTTTAGGCAGCGAATTACACTTTGACTTGAAGACATATTTTCCAAATGTTAAGGCCCTGCCGATGTGCTTGGCATTGTCCAAATAATACATTGACTAATATATTAGACCTAAAAATAAGGTGATATTATGAACATTGAAATATACATGTGTATTAGTCAGGAACAGAGTGAGCGATGCTTAAATGTGCTGCATGATGATCGACAATTATCAATTTATGATTTAAGTGACTGTGTGAGGTTTGGTTACTATAACTTAGTCATGTTGTCATTATTATTGTTTTCTTTCTTGATGATTATGTTGTTGATTTGGTTCAACAATTTTCTGTACATATCTTGATGTTGGTATCCTTTTACAAATAATCTTTTTACCTTATGTAGGCATTAATAGCTTTGAAGAAGGGTGCTCAGCTTCTGAAATACGGTCGCAAGGGAAAGCCTAAGTTTTGTCCATTTAGACTTTCTATTGTAAGTTTGGTTCCAATTTTTGAAGTCTTTCTGTTACGTTCCTCTGATGTCTGAATATTACTCTTTTATGCTTCGTTAGACAATGTTAAGTTGAAATGTGCTCCAATACTAAGGGACTTATTAGAAAACCATGCATTAAAGTTCATTTGCTCTCATTATGTGGAAGTAGTAATTATATTGACACTGAGATTTGCAATAGTTACATATGATTTCATGGTCTTGCGTGCTTTATCTTGGTCTGATGCTAGTCTTTTCCACTTTATAGGCATGCCACTGTGAAAATAGAAACATGTACACAGTGATTGGCTATCTTTTGCCATACATGCTGTTCCTAACTTGACTATAATTCTAGGACTCTGTTTTGAATTAACAAGTGATGTTGTTTTACTTGTTGCTTGGCTTTGCACTATTTTTATGTTTTATCCAACTAAGAACTCCATGTTTGTTTAATTTCTGCACCACTAACCGTTTTCATTTGTTAAAATTGCAGGATGAAATATCTTTAATCTGGATTTCAAGCAGCGGCGAAAGAAGATTGAAGTTAGCGTCAGTCTCTAATATTATTCCTGGACAAAGAACTGTGAGATCCTTATGGTTCTATTGTTACATACATACATAGTAAATTATACTATTTTTCACAACATCTAGTTTTCTTCCTGCGATGCTGCATTTTTTCTTCTGAATTTATACTAATTTTTCCTCTTTAATGCTCTATCAGGCTGTTTTCCAGCGGTATCTCTGTCCTGAGAAGGACTATTTATCCTTTTCTCTTATATACAACAACGGGAAAAGGTCACTTGATCTGGTTAGTGATGGAACTTTGATATTCTGTTTGTAGATAAATGATAAACTATTATTGATACTTTTATCCTCTTACTTGCATCTGTTTTAATTTAATGTCCTGTTGGCTCCTAGATTTGCAAGGACAAAGTTGAGGCAGAGGTGTGGATTGCAGGCCTCAAAGCATTAATATCCTCTGGTCAGGGTGGACGCTCCAAAATTGATGGTTGGAGTGATGGAGGCCTCTACATTGATGTAATTCCACATTTGACTTCTTTTCACTAGTGGTTTTTCTGTTTCTGGAAGTGCTATACATAATGATTCCTGTTTGTACATT
This sequence comes from Fremontodendron californicum, assembly GCA_030761205.1. Classification (NCBI taxonomy): domain Eukaryota; kingdom Viridiplantae; phylum Streptophyta; class Magnoliopsida; order Malvales; family Malvaceae; genus Fremontodendron; species Fremontodendron californicum. The sequence goes on from JAULJL010000026.1 coordinate 14,242,982, forward strand.
TTCGAAATGCGACAATATCTTGCCTGAGAATTATTTATTATTCATGAATCAGTCCCAAAACTATCTTCTAAGCTCTTGCTAAATAAGAATAAAGTGTGTATGTATATACAATTACTTGGTTGTTTGACAAATTTAGGTGGTTTAGTTAACTTTGTTGGTATTTAAGGCTTCAGTGCTTTATTCCTTTAGTTACGAAAAATCTTTCATTTATAAGCATAAAATTTCAAGCTTTCTGGTATTTTGTTGATTGTATTACTGTTATAGCTACAGTTATAGATTGTCTTGTAATGTTCATCACTGATTGATTTCAGGATGGCAGAGACCTGACATCAAATAGTGCAAGTGACAGTTCTCTTAGCGGCACTCGAGATATTAGCTCCCCTGAGGTTTCTGTCAGTTTTAACCCAAACACTTCCCCAAAGAGTTTACGGCCTGAGAATTCTTTTCATTCTGAAAGGTCACATGTAGCATCAGAAAGCACAAATATGCAAGTAAAAGGATCTGGTTCAGATGTTTTTCGTGTAAGTGTTTCTAGCGCCCCAAGTACTTCAAGCCATGGTTCAGCACCGGATGATTATGATGCTTTAGGGGATGTGTATATATGGGGTGAGGTTATCTATGATAATGTTGTGAAGGTTGTGGCTGATAAGAATGCCAATTATTTGAGCACAAGAGCAGATGTGCTTCTTCCCAGGCCTTTAGAGTCTAATGTAGTTTTAGATGTACATCATGTAGCCTGTGGGGTCAAGCACGCTGCCCTAGTTACAAGGCAAGGTGAAGTTTTTACATGGGGTGAAGAATCTGGAGGACGACTTGGCCATGGTGTTGAGAAGGATGTTATTCAACCTTGTCTTGTGGAATCACTGGCTGTTACTAGTGTTGATTTTGTTGCCTGTGGAGAATTTCATACTTGTGCCGTTACAATGGCTGGGGAACTTTATACATGGGGAGATGGAACTCACAATGCTGGGCTTCTTGGTCATGGTACTGATGTCAGCCATTGGATACCGAAGAGAATTTCAGGTCCTCTTGAGGGACTTCAAGTTGCTTCAGTAACTTGTGGTCCGTGGCATACAGCCTTGATAACGTCAACAGGACAGCTGTTTACTTTCGGGGATGGAACATTTGGTGTCTTGGGCCACGGTGACAGAGAAAATGTTCCATATCCAAGAGAAGTAGAGTCTCTGTCAGGATTGAGAACAATTGCTGTGGCATGTGGAGTGTGGCATACTGCTGCCATTGTTGAGGTTATTGTCACTCATTCTAGTGCTAGTATTTCATCAGGAAAATTATTCACATGGGGGGATGGGGACAAAAATCGTCTTGGACATGGAGACAAGGAACCCCGGCTTAAGCCCACATGTGTTCCAGCACTAATTGATTACAATTTTCACAAAGTTGCTTGCGGGCATAGTTTAACAGTTGGTTTGACAACATCAGGGAATGTTTTTACGATGGGGAGTACTGTGTATGGTCAACTTGGGAATCCTTATGCTGATGGAAAGATACCATGTTTGGTAGAAGACAAGCTTTCAGGGGAATGTGTTGAAGAAATTGCCTGTGGTGCATATCATATAGCAGTTTTAACATCCAGGAATGAAGTCTATACATGGGGAAAAGGAGCTAATGGTAGGTTGGGCCATGGAGATTTTGAAGATCGAAAAACTCCTACTCTGGTTGAGGGTTTGAAGGATAGACATGTGAAATATATTGCTTGTGGTTCAAATTATAGTGCTGCAATATGTCTCCACAAATGGGTATCTGGTGCTGAGCAATCTCAATGCTCGGCTTGTAGACAGGCTTTTGGGTTCACCAGAAAAAGGCATAATTGCTATAACTGTGGACTCGTGCACTGCCATTCCTGCAGTTCAAGGAAAGCACTAAAAGCAGCTTTGGCTCCTAATCCTGGGAAACCTTATCGTGTCTGTGACTCCTGTTTTGCCAAACTGAGCATGGTTTCAGAAGCTGGTAATAACAGGAGGAATTCCGTACCTCGCCTTTCAGGTGAGAACAAGGACAGGTTGGATAAGGCTGAAATAAGATTATCCAAATCTGCATCTCCTTCTAATATGGACTTGATTAAGCAGTTAGATATCAAAGCAGCCAAACAAGGAAAAAAGGCCGAAACGTTCTCCTTGGTTCGCTCTACTCAAGCACCTTCTTTATTACAGTTCAAAGATGTTGTTTTGTCTACTGCTGTAGATTTGCGATGGACAGTTCCTAAACCAATTCTTACTCCATCTGGAGTAAGTTCCAGATCTGTTTCACCTTTCTCAAGGAGACCTAGCCCTCCACGTTCTGCTACCCCAGTTCCAACAACATCTGGACTTTCTTTCTCCAAAAATATCACAGATAGTTTGAAAAAGACGAATGAACTTTTGAACCAAGAAGTGCTTAAGTTGCGTGCACAGGTAAGAATGCTGTTGCTGTTGCTTTTAGTATGTATCTTTATTTGAGGCTATTCTGACATTCGGAAAGGGGGATGGGCCTTCTGGTGACTTTGAGTCAAATGTAATTCTAATGATTATGGATCTTTTCTAGGTTGAGACCCTGAGAAAGAGATGTGAGCTCCAAGAATCGGAGCTTCAAAAATCAACAAAGAAAGCTCAGGAAGCTATGGCACTGGCTGCAGAGGAGTCTGCTAAATCTAAAGCTGCTAAGGAAGTTATAAAGTCACTGACAGCACAGGTTACTTTCAGCTTTATATCATTCTCTCTATTGTTTATTTGAATCACTTCTTTGGAAATCTGTTTTATAAACTTGCAAAGCAATGTTAACAACCTCTCATGATATGCATAATGGTTTAGTTAACGTTATGAGCTATTGAAGATGATTGAATGATTCCTTTCATTCTCTTATATGTTTAAAGTACTTTTTGTTTTAGTGATTATAAAATCCTTTGCATTCTTAATTGTGAGATTTGGTGTCACTTTGCAACCCTAGCTTTTTCTTTGCCTTGCCAATTTGCTTCTCGTAATGCTCATAAGGATTTATTTCTAATGCTACTTCCCAGCTCAAGGATATGGCTGAGAGGTTGCCACCTGGAGTTTATGATACTGAGAATATTAAACCAGCATACCTGCCAAATGGCTTGGAGCCAAATGGTGGTCACTATCCAGATGCAAATGGAGAGGGACATTTGAGATCTGATTCAATTGGTGGCTCTTTCGTTGCTTCCCCCACTGCACTCGATTCTACGACAATCAATGGCGCTCAGAGCCCTGCCCAATTACTTAGGGAACCAACTGGAGCCAATGGTAGAGATAGCCTTTCAGATACTAGACTGCTGAAGGGTAGTGGAGGTTTTCAGGCAGGAAACAGTCGTGTGTCAGAGGCTGTTGATGAAAGGGAATCTGGGTCTTTCGGAGATGGTGAAAATGGTACAAAATCTAGAAATTCTGCATTGTTTGCTAATGGCAATCAAGTGGAGGCTGAGTGGATTGAACAGTATGAGCCTGGAGTCTACATAACTCTTGTAGCACTGCGGGATGGAACTAGGGATCTCAAACGAGTGCGCTTCAGGTACATTTTCTTTGTTCTTTTATATCTCACCATTTATGCTTCATCTGAATACAACAACAACAACATAAATTGAAAAAAATTGATGAACTAGAAAACTAATGATTTGTTTATTTGATGTCAGAAAGTAGTGTAGGTTTTTCACCTGAGTTATCTTAATCATTTTATGATATATAGTAACATTATTTGGGGAAACCTTTAAAGGAAAAACAGCAAGTAAAAAGAAGAATCAAAAGTACCCATCTATCTGGGTCTGATTTTGGCATCCATGTAGCTGGTGGATGCTCAGTTTGCATAAATATTTTTGATCTTATAGATCTGAAACGTCAAGATATGTTCTTATATGCAGCCGGAGAAGATTTGGAGAGCACCAAGCAGAATCTTGGTGGTCAGAAAACCGTGAAAAGGTGTATGAGAGGTACAATGTTCGCGGATCAGACAAAGCATCGATTTCTGGGCAAAGTGCTCGCAGATCAGAGGGAGCTCTCTCACCCACTTCGCAGGTGTAACAAAAGGAGGGAGGGAAATTTACCATCGCGACCCATTTTGTGCTGGTGATACGGCTAAGGAGCAAGAAACGAAGCTGGAACCCCCCCCTTTTTTTTTTTTTTTTTTTTCCTTCTCTCGTTTTGTTTGCTCTTTACATTTTTTTTGACTCCCCTCTTTTTGTTCCCCCTCTATAATTTAATTTCTTCCATTTAATTTCTGGGTATTTACCCTTTACATATCTGTTGTATTGTATTGTAATGTATATAAAATCATCAATTGCTAGATAGTCCTGGCAAGAAAGTTTTTGTTCCTTGCTTTCTCTATCCCAAGTTCCCCACCACTTTCCCATTTTTTTTTTTCTTTGCCCTTTTTTTTGTCAATTTGTCTTTTCTTCTTTTACGACTATTCTATTTTGGTTGGGTTTGTTGAATAAGAAAAAGCTCAACTCTGCTGTAACAAAAATGCTACATGCTTCGAATAAGCAAAAATAGGATCAAATCTTCCCCATTTTTCCTTCTCAAGTAAAAGCTGTTTTGCTCAAGGCTCTGCCTGCTCCTACCGTGTAATTTCCTTGGAATGGGGCTAACTTTTATTCTTGTGATGTGCTCTAGAGTTGGTAAAACAGATCTGGACTTGAAAAATTCGTTCAATTTATTCGGATTTCTAACTCATCTTGTTAAAAAAAAAAAAAAAAAATTCAATAATTTCAATTCGTTCTTAGAATCTTAATTAATTTGAATTCGGAATAATTCAAATTTAAATGATTTAAAAAATTAAAAATTACTCAAAATTAAATTGATTTTAGAACTTAACTATTTAAATTTAAAATGATTCGAATTCGAATAATTTGAGTATCAAATCAAAAGATTCATATATAAAATGATTTTAATTCAAAACGATATGAATTTTCTTCAACCCGAAATGACTTGACTCATAATAATCAGATCCAAATCTGATTCAACCCGTTCAATTGTCAAATCTACATGCATATATATTGGTATTTGAGGTTTTGAATTTTGATTATTAAAATTAATAGTCCAATACTCTACTAACACGCCTCTAAACTATTGACACGTATACATATTCAGTTATGTAAAAGTGGACAATAGTTGATTTAGGGTGAAATGATTTGGACAAATACAAAAAAGCCAATAAAAACCCATCTCTTTTTTTACATTAAAATTATATGCAATGGAAAAAGAAAGAATAGGTGAGTAGTTTTTGTCATCAATAGGAGATGAAAAAGGGGTTTTAATGTTTTACAACATGAACATGAGCCATCAGTGTGATTGCATTGGGTGCTCAGAATTTGCTAAAGATGAGGTAATAATGGTTTGCTAAATTGCTAATCACTTGGTTGGGTGGGTTTTACACGAAATCAATATATATATATATATATATATATATATATATATTGGTTTAGTTATAAATTGTTACTTATCTGATAATTCAACTTCCATAAGTAGGAAGTTGTATATTGCACTACTACATTTTTATTTTTATTGATAGCCAATAAAATCCTTGTAAAACTTGACATCATGAGTTGCCTCAATCTTAATGCAACTATTTTACTTTGGGTTAATGTCGTTGGCTTTGAAGTATTGACATTTTTTATTTTATTTTGTACTTGTATTAAAAAATATTCAATTAGGTACTTAAAATTTTAATCCGTTTATCAAGTAACCATAACCCTTAACACCGTTAATGAAAAAAATTGACGTAATCATCAACCAGTAAAAATTTGATACATGACTACCACGTGTAATATATTTTTTAAAATAAATTGAAAAAGATATTTAAATTTTTTTTCATTTCCATTCTCTCCCTCATTCCCCATCCTCCCCATCTTTCATAGCCGGATCTAACCATTATCCAATTAAGTGTGTCCAAACAAGGATGGGTCCGACATGGAATGATTGGCTGGCCTCTAAAGAAGCCGAAAATGACATGAACATTTCGAAAACCACGAGGTGGTTCCGAACATGTTCAGGCTATTTCCGGCCTCTTTAAAGATTGACCAATCATTCCAACACTTAATTTGATCTTGGCTGGATCATAAAATGTGAGGGAGGGTGAGGAATCAACAGAGAAGAAGGAAAAAAAAAAAAAAACTTTTAATTTTTCATTTTTTAAAAATTATGACACATGGCATAATTCAAAAGCCACATGTCATAATTCAATTGAATAAAAAATTAAATCAGCATTTTTTTAATGGTTTTAGGAGTTGGAATAAGATTATAAATAAATTCAAAATTTAAATATATAATTAAATATTTTGATAGTACATATATCATATTAGATTTTTTTAATATTATAGAGTTATTCTGTTTAGACGATTACTCACAAATAGCACGGAGATAATTGGTAACAATTTTATAAGCATTTATTTCTTGTGGATTATCGTACACTTTAGTATTTCTGAATAGAATTTCACAATTTGTGAACCATTTAGAAGTACGTATTACTACGTAATGTAGCATTCTTTCCTCTATTTTATTTTTTTTAAAAGTAAATTTCACATATAATCATTTAATTATTCGAGTTTTTTTTTTTTTTTTTTATTTTGATCACTCAATCATAAAAATTATTAATATAGTCACTCATGTTATAAATATTTATTTTTTGGTCACCTAACCGTTAGTAGAGCTGTTCATGGGCCGAACCTAAGTATGGTATAAACTAATAAACACCATATATATTTGTTCAAGCCCGACCCGACTCGAAATATGCGTCTCAAATTCTGCCTAAGCCTACCCATATTTGTAAACGAGTAGTTCAAACTCGTTTAAGCCTGCCCATATTATTTTTTTTCTAAAAAAATTAAACAAATATTTTAATTTTATTTAATTTTTAATACTTTTATATGTTTTTTTTTTAATTTTTTTATTAAGTTCTAAAACATAAATAACTTAACATACTTTTAAATGTTTATACTAGAACGTTATATATATATTTATGTTTTATATGATATAAATTACATAATATATATAAATTTGATAATTAAATATTATATAAATGAAAAAGGGTCGGGCCGAGCTCGGACTTTGATTGTTGGAGACAAGATCCAATCCATCTTCTAAATGGGCCTTATTTTTTGTCTAAACCCATATTTCGGGCCTATTATTTTTGTCCAAACCCTCTCAAATATTGGATGGACCTTCGGACTTGGGCAGATAGCCCGACCCTTGAACAGATCTAACCGTTAGACACTAATGGCAAGATGACATGACAATACCACATAATTTGTCAAATGCCACGTGGCATTGTCATGTCATCCGTGGCATTATGAATTTAAAAAAAAAAATTTATGAAAATTAAAAATCGGATAAATTGAATTTTTAACCTCTTAACTTTTTGAATTTTTTTTTGTCACTTAACTTTAAAAAATTTACAATTTGGTCACTAACGCTTGTGAAAATTATTAATATTTTGGTCTCCATTTTAAACAGATCCTCGACATGACTTTATAACGATATAATCACCAATGTTTGTGAAATTTAATATAATAAATTATTTTTTATTTTTGTTATCTATTTTGTTGCATGAAATTAAAACTATGAATTTTCATTATAATTAGAATCTTGACATTATGTAAATTTTCATATTTCGGTTAAATTTTTTTGGTTGGCTGATGTAGTTTATAATGTTCAATTATGCTTTTAAAATAATTGGCATAATGATCATTTAATTTATTGAATAATAAATTGATATTTATCCTTTAATAATAAACAAAATCTCAACCATTCATTTGGATACATCTTAACTGTTCATTTAGCTATATCTCAACCGTTCATTTGGATACATATCAAGTTTCAACTGCTCATTTGGATATATCTCAATCGTTTATTTGGATATTTGATGGATGTTCCAAATTAAAGCTAGTGTTGATATTACTCTTCATACATCAATGTATCTAAGGATCAAATCCTTTGATAATTTTCAATTATTTTAAATCCACAGCAAAATTCGGGAAGAAAAGATGAATCTAAAACCTTGGAACAACTTTAGAGAGGCATGCTTTTCCAAAAATTGAGGAAAATATCAAAACTCCCAACAAATCATTTCCTAAAAAAACTGTAAACCAACTTCTAACATCTATCTACACATCCGATTATTTATCCAAATTAAGAAAGTATTATTCATAAATCTGGAACCACTACTAAGCAAAACAAAAAGATCACAAGTAACTATGAATTCATCATAAAAAATTTATTTAGAAAAAAAAAAAGCAAGCAAAAGTATTAGAAATTTAATCATCATCGTATTCGTCGTCATCATTATCATTATAATCATGGTTATCATCATAATAATTCACTGTACTCGATAGTCAATCATGAACGGCATATGCATTTTCAGGATATTCAATTGTTGGAAAATAGTTCAGGAAATGATCCACCGTCAATAAATCAACATAACACCCTTATTACTTATCATCGCTAAACTCCTTCACATATGAAGTCAACTGTAGTGAATTATCATCATTATCATCAATGTTATCATCATCATTAACGTCATTATCGTTATCATGATCATCATAATCATCGACATCATGATCATTAAAATCATGATAATCTATTTTCCTTTTTTTTTTTTTTTTTACAAAAATAAAAAGAATTAGAATTTTTTTAAAGCTAATGATGTTAAAAAAATAATATTTTAGCATTACTAATCAAGTATTTTTTAGTGATACTTTTTTGTTTATTTAAAAAAAAATTAATAGCAATAATTAGTAACAAAATTAAATAATGCTAGAGTTAAGGGCAACAAATTACCCATCACTAGTTCTAGTGAAGTGAGAATATCAACAGCAATATAGCAGCAACTAAAACAGAAGCAATAATATGAAACTCAATACCTTTCTCAAATAGAAAATTTTTCATTTGACACCCAACCACCCTTCCTCCTCACATGTAAACAAAACTTTAACGAAAAGTAAAATTAGTTAGGTTACAATTAGATTAATAAAAAATCAACAACACACACAACAAATACAGGCATATAACTAATTTATACATAAAACTCAAGCACACAAAATATTGCTACACGGAACACATCATGATCCTATTTTAAAAGAAATGTTCAAAATTTTTGACAAGTGTTTAATGACCAGTAATTGTTTGTATTAAAAAATCTAACATGACCATAAAAACAGCCATTACAATATTTTATACTATATTACACCGACTCAGTAAAAATATCAGATAAGGTATGTATCTGCATGTTCGATTTGTATTTTGCTAAAAATTTCAGATCGTAGATTCGACTAAAAAATGTCTAAAAATAAGATACGGGTACGTGAACACTTTTTAAAATTATAAAAATATAACATTATTTGTAAAATTTTAAAAGGGATAGTGTCTAATAGCCCTTAAAGTTTATTAAATTTGTTAATGTGGTACCTGTACTTTAAAAATATTTAATGTGATACCTGTATTATCAAATCATGTATCAGTGTGGTAACTTGACCTAAAACCGTTAAATATAGATGATGATGTGGCATTGACCAATCAGGTGATGACACGTGACAGCACCTGATTTTTTAAAAAATAATATCTGAATTTTTGTAAAAAAAAAAAAATATAAAAGGAAAAAAAATTTTAAAAAAGAAAAATACTTTAAAAAATATTAAAATATTTAAAATTATATTTTTAAAAATTAATATATGTTTTTTCTTAAATTTTTTAAAAAAATTAAAAAATTATTTTAAAAATTAAAATATTTAAGTAAAATTATTTTTAAAATATAAAATATTTAAAATTACTTGTTAAAAAATTTATCTAAATTTTTTTAAACAATATTTAAAAAAGTTTTTTTTTTTTTAACAATTACAAATATCAAAATATAAAATAAAATAAAATAATTTTTTTAATTAAAAACATATTTATTAAAAAATTAAAAAAAATAAAAAATTTTATTATTTTAATTTTTGTTAAAAATATTTATTAAAATTAAAAAGTGGAGAGAGATATTTTTTTTAATTTTTAAAATTAAAATAATTTTTTTTGTTAATACATGTGGCATCACTATGTGGTGCCACGTGTAAAGAAAAAAATATAATTTATTTTAAATTAAAATAATATATTTTTTTGTTAATACATATGACATCATTATATAGTAGCACGTGTCAAGTTTTCATTGGATACAAAAGTCACATCATCAATATTTAACGGTGTTACTGACAGGTACTACAATAAAACACAGAGTGAAAACTTTAAATAACAAAATAGATATTTTTAAAATATATGTATGACATTAATAAATTTGATAAACTTCAAAATCTATTCACGTTATCCGTTTTTTAAAAAATCTAAAAAGATTCTAACGCAACTCTTTTAAGTCATTTGTGTTTGGCCAATATAAAGAACTGCATACTAATTGGGCCTATGCTGACCCAAAATTTAATTTAAGTTGATACATCTAATTTTTTTTTTTTGTGTTGGCCTAGTGTAAAAGTGTGGGCTTGAATTCACGTGGTATTTATTACTAGGAGTCCCAAGGACCATTAAAAACAAAATGCCAAAACTTCAATTGAAGAAGTCACGTCAACCCTTCTAACCCGAATCTATTCTTCTTCTTCTTCTTATTTAATTTTTAATTTATATTTGATGCATTAACAGTATATATATTATTAATGATTTAAAAAAAAAAAACACTCAAAATCCTAACCGACGGGAAAAAGGAAAAAGAAACCATCCAAAAACACCACAGCAGAAAAATTTACTTATCCAATCCAATCCAATCCAAGACCTGACCTTGCAGAGTAGGTCGTCAAACTGAAACAATAGATCAAGAGCCTTAAACAACCTTAAACGAGCACAACCCCTATCTCTAGTCACCGACAAGTAGAGGTACCAAGAACCGTCAAACTCTCACCGGACACTTATGATGGAACTATTGACCCCGCTAACCACCTCAACCATTTCAACTCATTCTATAGCCTCACGAATATATCAGACCCTATAAAGTGTAGGGTATTTCCTACTACTCTCCGAGGCCCCGCAAGAACATGATGGTATTCCCTCAACTTGGGGTCAGTCGTAAACTTTGACCAACTAGGAAGAAACTTTTTAGCTCATTTTGGAAGTTGCAGAACAGCAACAAGAATTTCAGCCAGCTTGATTGCTATTAAAAAAACCTCAGACGAGACATTGAGGGAATACATTAAAAGGTTCAATGCAGCTACACTAGAAGTGAGAGAACTGAGTGGTTCATCTCTGGAGTTCGCCACAAACACCTTAGCTATGCCTTCACTGATGCCCAACCAACAAAGCTTTACCAACTCTACGAGAAGGCCCAGAAATATGCCGAAGCAGAAAAGATTGAAAAGGCAGGGAGAAAGTTGGAAAGGGTAGACAGAGACCAACGTAGGGACTGCTGCAATAGAGGGGGAAGAACACAAGGACAGTACAACCAAAAACAATCAAGAAAACCATCAACAATGATCATTTACAATTCCTACCGTACACCTCACTTGTCACCATTGTTTTTTACCAAACAGAGCCTCCTAACTGTTGATTTTAATTTTACTGCTATAACTCTAATATCATCATACTAACCAATTTCATCATCGTCACTATATTCAATTACACCATTGTACGTACCATCCGTGTCCTAGTCAAATTTTGCCTTAATAAAATAGGTAAGTTTATGTAGGATTTGTGTGGGTGGTTACCATACTATATAAGTTTCTTAAATGACAATGTTTAAGTGAAAAATTAATAGAGCAAAAATGGCAGTATAATTGTGTTTACACTTTTATATATTTATTTATGATGTGTAAACAATAAATTAAAAGGTCAAAAAACTGGAGAGTGATGATGAGATGAGTGCAATCTTAGTGAACAGACATTCCATGCATGCTTGAAAAATAATCAATCTAAGGTTTAGAAAAGGAATGATCATAACCAATGAAATAAGATCAAACATGTCTCAAACTAATTTTATATATATGATCTCAAAGAGAATGGTGGGGTTACATTTAATCACTTTCCATGTATTAGTGAATGATAATGTGGTCAAAATAAATGATCAATCCAAAATTAAGTAAAGCCGATATCACTGCCCAAAAGTTTTACAGGAAACAAACAAACTCTAAATTTGAATAGTTGCCCAAAAAAAAAAAAATAGTATGGTATCCGGTTAGAGGTGACAAAATGAACCTAAATAAAAAAACTCGCTCGAAAAAATCTGAATTTGAACTCGTTCAAATCTGATTTGATCAAAAAAGTCAAAACTCTTAACCCGAGAAAACCGGAACACGAAATGGCCTGAACCCGAAATGATCCGAACCCGAATGGTCCAAACTCGAAAAAATCGAGCCTGTAAAAATTTGAACCCTAAAATACCCTAGCTCGACCCGAACTTGAGACTGACCTGAATTGAATACTAAAAATAAGAATGACTGAATTGTAATTAAATAATTTTTTATAAAAAAAACTTTATTATAAATTTTATTATAATGGGTTAATATATAAATTAGCCCTTGTACTTTATGTCTTTTGTCCGTTTGGTACCTGAAGAATTTTTTTTGTCACTTTGGTATTCGAACTTTCATGGCATCAATCATATTAGCCTTTTGCTCTAACATCGTTAGTTAATGGCTGACTAGGCAAAAAAAAAAAAAAAAAACCAATCAGAGCCTGACACGTGGCAAAACTGCCACATCATTAGTTCCACGTCATCATTGTCGTAACGGTTTTTCGATCGCTAGATGATTTTTAAAATAAATACAGGGAGTCGCCGTTGGTCACCTATGAAAACTTATTCTCTTAATAATATCCTAAAATTAATTAAGATATATTAAAAAGATAATTTTTGGTCTGCGAAACAAAAATTAGGTTTGGGAGTACGGTTAAGTGTGGGGAAGGACTAACACCCCCACGGCGCCCGTTTTAAAAATGATACCGATTAATCGCATGTTATCTTTAATCTTGAACAAGTAATTTTAATTTTAATATTTAATAATAATTCCCTTAGTACACTTTATTCAAAAAGAATATTTTAAAACGAATGAGAGACAATTTTTTTTATAATCATTTTTGAAGTAAAAGAAATTACCTATGTAAAAATAATTCCCGAATCACTCCGATACTTTCGATAATGTTTCGATAACTATCTTTACACGAACCATTTTGAGGAATGATAGATATTCTGACCATCCTGAGAACGGATCCGTGTTTAGAGAATTTCCTTTACCAAAAATAATTCAAAAAGCCATTTTTATTTGTGGAGAACTAATAATAAAAAAATATAACAACGTCTTTTTATAATTAATTTCGAGCTAACAGAAATCATCTATGTAAAAATAATTGCCGAATCACTCCAATAATTTCGATAATGTTTCGGTAACTAATTTTACTCAAACCGTTTCGTGGAACGATTGATACTCTGATCGTTCGAGAAATAATCCGTTTTAGAAGATTTCACTTACTGAGGATAATTTTAAAATATATGTTTTATTTGTGGGAAGAAAACAAAAATTAATAAAGACGTTCTTTTAAAATTAATTCCTAAAATAAACATTATTATCTATGTGAAAATAATTTGCGAATTACTCCGATATTCTCAATAATGTTTAGGTAATTAATTTTACCCGAATAGTTTCTAGGAACGATTAATACTCCAACCATCCCACGAAAGAATCCGTTTTTAGAGAATTTCCTTTATCGAAAATAATTTAAAAGAAATCTTTATTCTTGAAATTATTGCGTGCACTGAAATACCATTTTTGATTTAAAAAGAATAAATAAATAAAAATATGAAAATAAAATAAATAAAAAGATCAACAATAATAATACAGTAATAATAATAATAACTACTATAATAAAATAAATAAATAAAAATATTAACAAAATAATTAAGAAAAATAAAATTAAAATAGGAAAAAACAAGTTAACATAAATGAAAATAAAATAAAAACTTACTTTCGGGAAATGCAAAAAATCGAGACTTGAGTGCTCAGATGAATTCCTCGAGGAGATTAATTTATTTACCTTTTTTTTTCCTTTTCCTTTTTTCTTTTTTCTTTTTCCCCCCAACCGGGTCACATGCGGGTCGGGTCGTCAACGGGGCCCCGCTCGGATCCTCCCCTCTTTGTGCAAAACGGTGCCGTTTCTTGAGCACTATAAAAGCCAAAATTCCTTTTTTTTTTTTATAGATTTTAGACCCTTCATTTTCCCTCCAAACCTTATTTTCTCCCTCTACGCTTCTCTCTCCCCTGTTCTTCGAATACCACCAAAAAACTCAAGTTTTTCAGATTTCGATGGTGGCTTCGTCGTGGACCACCGTGAGCCCCCGTACTCCTGTGCATTTTTCGATTTCGAATGAGCCCAAATCGATCCCCTTTCTCTCCTCTTCCCAAGTATCCGATTAGTTTTCACCAAATCACTCCCGATTCTTATAGATCTAGGATCAAAATTCGAAACTTCTCACCTTCCGATCTCCTCCGACAATCATCGGTTCGACCCCAAAATTGAACCCGAGCCTCCTTCGTCTAACCACCGTTCAGTTCCTAAAAAACCACCCTGAATCAAAAAGACCAAAACCCTCTCTTTTGGTTCTTGGCTTTTGTTTGTTTCTTCTTCTTTTTGTCCTTGATTTGTGTTGGCTGTTGTTTGTTTGGTGTTTGGGTTTGATTGATTGTGGTTATGGTTTGTGTCTTTTTTTTTTTGGTGTCGATTTTGGGGGTTTGATATCCAAGATTGAGCAGGGGGTGGGAACCGATTTTTTTGTTCTTGCTGAAATCGGGGGTCACCAGGGTAAGGAAGCCGATCTTGGCAATAAATTAGGTTAGGGTTTTATAGTGGTGAGGGGATGTGGTTCTGGTTGCTTGGTGGCAGTGCCTGGATGGCTAGGTGAGGTGGCAAGCTGCAGAGGGTGGGTTGCTGGGTTGTGCAGCAAGTGGCCGGGCTGTTGGGCCCTAGGCCTAAGTCGCCTGCTGGCTGCCTAGTGTCTTATTGGGCCAACAGGTCTGTTGGGGGGTGGTGTAGGCTAGTGGGTCTGCTGCTGGGCAAGCCCATTATGGATGGGAAAAGAGTGTTTAGGTTTGGGCCCTTAGGCCCACAAAAATTAAAATTAAATTGTTATTAATAATAAAAGTAACAAGGCCCAATAGACCCTACAAATCGAATTGCCAAAGCTAAACCGGATATGGGCCCAATTAATCAACATCTTAATCAAACTCAGAACTTGAATCCATTTCAAATAATTTGACGTGATCGATGCAAGAATATCGGACTTAGACTAACGAGCAAGTGGACCACGACAAGATTGCGAATAATTTAATGTTTCACTTGAATCGCTTTCAAAATTCTAATTTAAGACTCGATTTGGGATATGATCTAGATCTAACTCGGGTTTGATCCAAATGTAACTCGAGGCCTAATCCGGACAAAATTAGGTTGCTATAGCTGTCCCTCTTTGCACATTACTTAGATTCAGAAATAGGGCAAAGACAAAAAGACAATAATTTTATCCGGTCCTAGAGCTCGATTTTCGAGAGAAGTTCTTGATTCACCACTGAGGAAAGATCGAGAGATTTTTTTTGTTGAAAATTTTGAAAAACTTATAACTGAATTGAAAGTGCTTCAATGATCTGGAGGAAACCAGAAATTTAAAAAAAAATGATCTAGGCGAAACCAGGATCGAAGAAATGGGCTGGGCGAAACCAGAAATCGAAAAAAAAAATACTCCTCTCATCAGCGGCTCCAAAACTTTGAAAATTAAAACGATGTTCCTTTCATCAGAGGCTCCATGATTTTGAAATTTAAAACGATATATCCTCTTATCAGAGGCTCCGCGACTTTGAGATTTAAAACGATGCTCCTCTCATCAGAGGTTCCTCGACTTTGAAATTTAAAATGATGCTCCTATTATCGAGGCTCCACGGCTTTGAAATTTAAAACGATGCTCCTCTCATCAGAGGCTCCACGATTTTGAAATTTAAAACGATGCTCCTCTCATCAGAGGCTCTACGACTTTGAAATTTAAAACGATGCTCCTCTCATCAGAGGCTCCACGACTTTGAAAAATGAAAATGCTCCTCTTACCAGAGGCTCAGAAACTTTGAAAATTAAAATTGCTCCTCTCATCAGAGGCTTGAAAAATTTTGAAAAACGAAATTTCTCCTTTCATTAGAGGCTCCACGACTTTGAAAATTAAAAATGATGCTTCGAATTTTTGACAATGATTTTGAACACAACTCAGATCACCATCTCACTTTCTGCCTTTAGTTTTACGAAAGTGAAGACTCATTCTCGGATATTGCCACCGGAAGAACTTAGAACTTCAAATTCTGGATGTCACCACCAGAAGCTCCGGATATCGTCACCGGAGACTTTAACATAACCAAATTTTGGTTATCACCACCGAAAGCTTCGAATATCACCACTGAAGACCTATCAGAACTGAATTTTCGTATATCACCACTGGAAGCTTCGGATATCACCATCGAAGACTTATTATAGCCAAATTTCATATATCACCACCGAAAGCTTTGGATACCGCCACCGAAGTCTTATCATCAATAAATTTCGGATATCACCATCGAAAGCTTCGGATATCATCACCGAAGACTTATCATCACTAAATTTCGGATATCACCACCGAACGCTTCAGATATCGCCATCGAAGATTTATCATAACTGAATTTCGGATATCACCATCGAAAGCTTCGGATATCGCCACCGAAAATTTATCGTAATTGAATTTCGGATATCACCACGAAAGCTTCAGATATCGCCACCGAAGACTTATCATCACTAAATTTTGGATATCACCACCGAAACATTCGGATATCCCCACCGAAGACTTTATCATAATTGAATTTCGGATATCACTACCGAAAGCTTCGGATATCGCCACTGAAGACCTATCATAATTGAATTTCGGATATCACCATCGAAAGCTTCGGATATCGCCACCGAAGACTTATCATAACTGATTTTAGGATATCACCATGGAAAGCTTCGGATATCGACACCGAAGACTTATCATAACTGAATTTTTGGATATCACCACCGAAAGCTTCGGATATCATCATCGAAGACTTTACCAAATCTTAAACATTCTTTATTTAAAAACTTTCCAAATATGCTTCAGCTTTGACTAAAACATCTATCAATTCAAAAAAAATCTTTTCCATATATTTTCCAAAACTTGAGAATTTTCTTACTCGAAAGTTTTCTACCTTTGAAATCATCAACTTTTATTTAAACATGTCTTTCCTCATGCAATGAATGTCATGTTTGTTTTATAAATGCAATGATCTATTGGTGATGCATATGCCCCTTACTAATGCAAATGATGAAGACTCTCACTGCAAGGTGCAGTGCAATGCAAGTGCTCACTAAATGCTATAATCGATGCCATGATGCATATGCTTGCTGAATGATGCAAGTATCTCTCAAACATCTAACATTTGGCTTTCCTCAAGCTTGTCTCGACTTTCCATTTTGCTCTCCATTTCACATCACAACACACCCTGAACCAACAAGTGTCGAAATAAATCATCTCCATTTCATCTCATGCATCTTACCGATGACAGATTGATTTCTTGTCATGTAAGAAGGGAATATACTTTTTAAATTCTTCAGTCAAATCTCTTACCATATTTTTTTTTGCCCCGTGATAACTCGTATAATTATATAGTTTTTAGTTATGTTTTATTATTGTTTTGTGTCAAATACGAGTTATTATTGCTTAGTCTAATTGTGTTTATGATCTTTTATATTTTTATGTAATTTGGTGTTTTTCACGAGTTTCTTTGAGTGATTTCAGATTACTAGGTTAAATCAAGAATTAAGGGCAAATCCAATTCAGTTCCAGTTCCGACACCTTTGTCCATATCAGCTATATCTGGAGTTTCACTGAAGCATTAAGGCTGAAATTTTTACAGTGCACAGTTAAGAGGAATATCTATCTTTTTCATGTTTTACACTTCTTGAAACAGAGTCGTTTTCCCTAGCGAAATCAACCATCAAGTTGGCTGATATGCAATGACGTCTGTGCTGACCAGTTTTGGTATTTTGACCATATCTTCTGATCCACATGAGCAACTGATAACTCGTATAATTATATAGTTTTTAGTTATGTTTTATTATTGTTTTGTGTCAAATACGAGTTATTATTGTTTAGTCTAATTGTGTTTATGATCTTTTATATTTTTATGTAATTTGGTGTTTTTCACAAGTTTCTTTGAGTGATTTCAGATTACTAGAATTAAGGGCAAATCCAGTTCAGTTCCAGTTCCGACACCTTTTTCCATATCAGCTATATCTGGAGTTTCACTGAAGCAATAAGGCTGAAATTTGTAGCCGTGCAAAGCTAAGAGGCATATCTATCTTTTTCATGTTTTACACTTCTTGAAACGGAGTCGTTTTCCCTAGCGAAATCGACCATCAAGTTGGCTGATGTGCAATGACGTCTGTGCTGACCTGTTTTCGTATTTTGCCCATATCTGCTTATCCACATCAGAAAATGAGCTGATTCCAATGGCTATGGATCCGTAACTGATACGGGAACCTTTGTCTAGAAGACCATATGATCCGATCAGGCCTCTAATAATGACTAAATCGACCATCAAGTTGGCTGATGTGCAATGACGTCTGTGCTGACCTGTTTTCGTATTTTGCCCATATCTGCTTATCCACATCAGCAAATGAGCTGATTCCAACGGCTATGGATCCGTAACTGATAGGGGAACCTTTTTCTAGAAGACCATGTGATCAGATCAGGCCTCCAACATTGACGAAATCGACCATCAAGTTGGCTGATCAAAATTGTCATACAATATGACGAAAATTGTTAGAAAAATTCACCCATCTATTATACCTACCTTTGAAATTTGTAAAGCTTGTCTCTTGTCATTTAGCCCTCCAAAATGTGTATAAATAGAGGGCCTTGGATGATTGTAGAGAATCATATTGTACATAGGTAGGATATTAGCCATTTTAATAAAATTCTCTAAGTTTTCTTCTTCTTTCTTTTCTCTAGTTTTCTTTCTTTTCTCTAGTTTTCTTTTTCTTTAGAGAGAGCAAGAGGTTGGATAATTAATATTCTTCCTCTTCTTCTTTCTTTCTTTTATTTTCTTCTTAGATTTTCTTTAATTTTATGTTTATGTTTACAATGCCTATGCTAGGCTAAACTTCTATTTGGTTAAGGGTGATTTCAAAGCCCTAGACATGTTTTGTGATTGATTTTCAGATTCTATCTATCATTAATTTTCTATCAAAGTTGCTTATGTTCTTCTACAAGAATTGTTCATGATGTTGTCTTGATTTATTTAGGTGTACAACTAGATAGATCTTGATAATTATCTATTGCTAGTTTAGGAGTCTTGATCCGTGTAATTGTCTTGATTTCCTATTCATAAGTGGCAATTTGTGATTAATGATTATGGTCAAGTTTTCAATAATTGCAAAGTGGAACATAACCTAAGTTGAACAATCCGAGCTTATGTGTTTGTTGCTTAGATCAACCTATCTTTCTCATCATAAAGCTGCCATTAAATTGAATTTAGAGAGCTTATTCTAGGTTGTTTAATGGTTAGAGATTAAATAGAGAGCTTGTTATATTTAACGACAAACTAAGGAAAGATTGGGGTAACAGAGCTTGTTGTTATCTACGGTTGTTAACTTTGATTGTTGGTTGATATTGATAGATCTGAAATTGATTCTTAATGATGTCTAGTGGTGGAGAATGAAACCTTAACCATATTTTTCATATTTGATTCTTCTTACTTACTTGTTTTCTTACTTTTCTAGTTTGCTTATTTTTAAAAGTATATTTATTTTTATTGGCTGGTTATACCGCCTAATTTGTATATTAACTTTGTTTTATTTTTATTGGCTGGTTATACCGCCTAATTTAGTATATATATAGTTTTATTGGCTGGTTATACCGCCTAATTTAGTATATATATTTTGATTGGCTGGTTATACCGCCTAATTTAGTATATATATTTTTATTGGCTGGTTATACCGCCTTGCATTTTATTCTTATTATTTACTTTAGTTTAAATCTGGCTTCAAAAACCCTTTTTCTTTTATTGTTTTCTTTGAACGTAAGTTTTAAACTATTAACTTATAAACTAAAACCCAATCCCTGAGGACTCGACCCTTGCTAACTACTATACTTACAATTTATCTTTTTAGTGCAAGGTTAAATAAGATACACTCTTTTGGGTGCATCAAATTTTTGGCGCCGTTGCCGGGGATTGCTTTCTTTAGTTTATTTGTTACTTGGTTTATTCTTATTTTCATTTCTAATTAGTTTTATTTTCTTGTACATACAAGTTTTTCTTTTCAAATTTTTTTAAAAAAAAAAAAAAAAAACAATGGAATTGAGCAATCTAACACTTGAAGAGTTGGTGGCATACATGAACATGGAGAATCAATAAGCCAATCTCACCTCCCCAGTTCAACAATTGGCCATGGGAGGATGTCAAGGCCATCAAGTGTTCCAAGACCAACAGTATGATCATTACTCAAACACTTACCATGAGGGATGGTGGGATCATACTAATTATGGCTACTCGAAAAATTACCAAGAAGTAGATCCTTATGCCAATTACACTCATCCATCTAGCTTCAATCAATCATGGTCTCAAGAACCAGATCTTTTTCAACCACCACATATGACTCAAAACTCAGGTACTTCTTTAGAAGATCTTGTCTATTCTCTTGTTACTGATTCTTTGCAATTTCAACAGGAAACAAGGGCAAGCATCCAGAGTTTGGAAAAGCAAATGAGCCAATTGGCTAGTAGTATGGTGGGATGGGTAGCACAAAGATCTGAAGAACTCCCAGCCCAAACGATGATTAACCCAAAGGAGAATGCTACTATTGTGACCTTGAGGAATGAGGAACAAGATGAGGATGAGACAAAATTAGAGATGGATTCTATTCTTGAGGATAATGAAGCCACAAATCCAAATAAGAGTATTTCGGCACCTGAGGTAACGTTTAAGGTTCCACTTTTTACTGATGTTTCTTCTCCACCTTTTCCTAGTAGATTTGCAAAGTTCAAGGAGGAAGAACATGAACAACACATGCCAGAAACCTTAAACAACTTGTTTGTGGATGCCATTCAACAAGTATCAAAATATGCTCCATTCCTCGATGAGATATGCACCACAAAGGATGATGGAATAATACTTGTAATGGAGAATGCATCCACTGTTGTGCAAAGAAAGCTTCCTCTCAAACGCATAAATTTGGAAAATTTCATGTATGAGCCTGACAAGCCTAAAAAGCCAAGAAGGGGTGTTGGTTAGATTCAAAACACTAACTCAAGTGTTAATTGGGAAGGCAGCCCAATTAAAGATGAAATTGCCAACCTTCCATATTCAGATTTGCTTTCTCTTTCTTTTCCTTTTTCTTTTATTATTTTTATTGTTTTTATTTTTATTTCTTATGTTTCTTTGTTAATTGTGTTTACTGTTTTTAAGTTCATTTAGGCTGCATAAGTTTCTTTTGTTTAATAGTTCTTTTCTCTTACATATAATTCTTGCATTGGGGGATAATAGCATTACATTAATGACAATGTAAGAATTATGTGTGGGGGGAAGAATTTAGGATTTTATTTAGAGTGTTTCATTTTTGAGTCTTTTTATGTTGTTTTTCTTTCTGATCCTTGTTTTGAAAATAACTAGATGTAAATATAATTTTTTTAACCCCGGTTAAATGGCGGATAACGGTACTCCGTGATTATTTAAATCGGTTCCATCAGCTACCCAAAAAACTGATATTGTATATAAATTTCTCTTTTATTTTTTTTTTCAGGATGGATGATATTCTCACAAGATTGCAGAAACGATTTCCTCCTTTTCCTCGAAATATTTTACTGAAGCTTTACCAAGTTCGACTTGAAAGATTAAGAATGCTTATGCACAAAGGGATTCCTGACGACATACGTTGGATAATTGAAGCCAAGGTACGTGAAGATGAATATCTTCCTGTTTTGCATTTACCAGGTACAGGTAGAAGCACTTTTGCAAAGAAACGACGAGCAAAGCGCATGAGTTCAAATTGCCACAAATGTGCACGATGGACGTGTAACGGTAAATGTCGTTCTATTGGGATTCCGTCCTCTAATCGAGATGATAAAATTGAATTCATTAAGGATGGACTGAGTAAGGAGAATTTGGGTAATATCCAACTTTCTCTTGAGACGCATCCTAGTGGAGACGTACAAAGAGAAATTCTTGATTTATGGCCGCAATTCCAAAGGGAATGGCAACATCTTGGGAATCTGATGTTAAAAGACCCTGTTTGCCAGCTTGTAAGAAAACTGGATGGGAAGCATATCCTCGACTCATAGAAGGCGTTTAAGCCGTTTCTGGACGTAAAACCAGAGGAAGATGTGAGCCACAATCACAACTACAATAAATGACTTCTCAGCTTTTGGTTTGATTTGCAATAACTTTATTTTGTTTTAATTTACGTGTTGTTCGATTTGTGTAATTATTCTCGTTTTTTTTATTTGTCTTTTACGGTTGATTTTTTCTTCTCTTTTTGATTTTCTTCCTGAAATCACGCAAAAATCTTTTGTTAGGTTAACATTTTCTTCTGACAGGTCAGATACACTTTCGGCGACATTATTACTCTTGTCTGATTCACTACTCAGTCCTCTATATATTACACCATGTACTCATTCTCTTTCAGGCACTCGAAAAAAAAAAATGGAAAGTACTTCATCCCAGCGCATTAAAAAAATTTGTGTCTTTGGAGGTGCTTATCCAGGGAAAAATAACATATTCGCTGATGAAGCCATAAGAGTTGGAGTAATACTTGCCCAACAAAAGATCCACTTAATTTATGGAGGCGGTAGTACGGGTTTAATGGGAGCAGTCGCTACAGCAGCACACACCGGAGGAAGTCCAGTTCTAGGAATCGTGCCAAAACTATTCACAAGTTTTTGTGGACCTACCGTGGGTAAGGAAATACAAGTCTGGAGTGTCCCTGAACGGATAAAAATCATGTACCATTCTGCCGATGCATTCATTGCTTTACCAGGAGGTCTGGGTACATTGGAAGAAATAGCTTGCGTGGCTTCTTGGTCATCTTTGGTCACAAATAAGAAACCCATTGGTTTGCTTAATATTAATGGTTATTTTAGTAATTTGCTTTTATATTTAGATAATGCTGTGGATAATGGATTCATGTTTTCAGAGGCAAGGAGAACCATAATTTCTGCTACAACCATTGAAGATTTACTTAAAAAGCTCCAAGCTTATGAGTGTTTATCTGCTACGGTTGTTTCGCAAACGCTCGGAAAAAGAAAAAGAGATATGGACGAGCAAGGAGTGGATTGCACTTTGTCTTTGTGACATTATCTAACATTTTGCTTGTTGTGTCTCAGTTATAATAAATGGTTAGCAACCTCTGCAGGTAATATCTCCTAAATTCTACCTTTAAAATTTGACATTGGGGACAATGTCATATTTTAGTAGGGGGTAAGGGACATATTTTGCTAATTTAAAAAAAAAAAAAAAATTTTAGAAGTATTCATTCTGAACAAGGTCTGAGTAAGGGAGACTTGAGACATACCTTGTCAGTTTGATTTCTTCTTTTCAAAAAAAAAAAAAAAAAGTTTGTTGTGTTTTAAGCAATTTAGAAGTATTCATTCTGAACAAGGTCTGAGTAAGGGAGACTTGAGACACACCTTGTCAGTTTGATTTTAATCTTTTTATGTTTACTTGTTAATTTTTGTTTAGTATTTTAAGATTATTTAGGTTGCATGAGTTTGTTTTGTTTTGAGTCTTAGCTGTTCCTATTCTTATGTTATTAGTTCTTTTCTCTTACACATGATTCTTTCATTTGGGTTAATAGACTTACATTGAGGACAATGTAAGAATTAAGTGTGGGGGGAATGATTTAGGATTTCTTTTATTTTTGTCTACTATTTTTTTTTTATGAGTCTTTATTATAATTTTTAGTGTGTTTTAGTTCCTTTTTAATACAATGATGAGATATGAATTGCATAAGTCTAAAACAGAGTTATTAGTGAGAAGATTTTCATGAGAATTGAGCTTGATATCATTTTTTTTTTTATGAGCCAATGTTAATATGATATGTTGATTGAGAAAGAAGCATGTTTAGACTTAATCTGACTTGTATAATCATCCTTGTGAGTTTTTGAGCCTATAATGATTGATGCATTATACAAATCAATCTAATTTCTTTCTTGAGTGCTCTTATGATTACAGGATTCTCTAGAACTTGCTTTAAACCGTTTGAGACTATATTGATACATGTGACAACATGAATATGATAGAGGCATTAGGATTTTTAGCCAGGGCCAAACAACCATCCCTTATTGATGTTCCAAGAGAACACACCCTTAGTGAACCAATTTGAGCCTACATTGAATAAGCTATCTCTTTGGTAACCATAACTTGTCCCTAACCTAAATATACTTATATCCTTACCTTTGTTCCAAAGATGAATTAGCATGTTTTGAGACAAGTTGCAAAGACAAGGAAGATCTATTGAAATTTGGGTTAGAAACAAGAAATAAGTGTGGGGGGGAAAGAAAAGAAAAGTCAAGAAAAAAAAAAGAAATGGAATACTGGCAAATACATTCCTATGTAAAAAAAAAAATATATATGAATCATCTCTTGAATTTGGGGAAAAAGAAAAAGATGTTACAAAGTTGTTTAGAATGAAGAAAAGGCCCAACATGAATATCTGGCCTAGGTGACTATGTACTTGTAAAGAGTTTTGAGAAGTTTCTTTGTATGATCTTATTATGTCTCTAAACTTTATGAACTCTTTGGAACCTTTGTGATATCTTTATCCTTTTGTTCTTCAACCACATTACAAACCCCTTGGCCCCATTACAACCTTGATTAAAGACCTCTTGATTCATGAAGTTGTATGATCTAAATAGTGGAGAATAGGTGGACAAGCAAGAATATGGTAGAACTGTTTTCATGAGATTGATTGAGTGTAAACACTTCACCACTACTTTAAAGAGTGAAAATCATGAGGGTATCCCATGTGAGTAGTTGAGATTAAGTTTGAATATGCACTATTTTGATTGAAATATGTTATGTTAATATTGGCTTAACTCAAACAATTTACATTCAAGCATGATTTTTTGTGAAATTCTTTAAGCTATTGATTAGTTTATAAGACTTGTTCAAAGATTGTCTCTAATTTGTATTGAAAGGATTAGGAGTAAATATTTTTAGTATATGTAGTTTATTTATATTTTAGTTTTTCAATGTTTGTGGGTATCGTTCTAGTAAACCCTCACGAGACTAAACTCGTCCACTAGGGACACCTAGGGGTTTAAAGGCTTGTGTCACATGCTAAGTGCCACCGTGATTTCCTACGAAAATGGATTAGATTAGATTTTCTTATTTTATTTTTATTGAGTCGTTGCTAGGGACTAGCAACAATCTAAGTGTGGGGGTGTGATAACTCGTATAATTATATAGTTTTTAGTTATGTTTTATTATTGTTTTGTGTCAAATACGAGTTATTATTGTTTAGTCTAATTGTGTTTATGATCTTTTATATTTTTATGTAATTTGGTGTTTTTCACAAGTTTCTTTGAGTGATTTCAGATTACTAGAATTAAGGGCAAATCCAGTTCAGTTCCAGTTCCGACACCTTTTTCCATATCAGCTATATCTGGAGTTTCATTGAAGCAATAAGGCTGAAATTTGTAGCCGTGCAAAGCTAAGAGGCATATCTATCTTTTTCATGTTTTACACTTCTTGAAACGGAGTCGTTTTCCCTAGCGAAATCGACCATCAAGTTGGCTGATGTGCAATGACGTCTGTGCTGACCTGTTTTCGTATTTTGCCCATATCTGCTTATCCACATCAGAAAATGAGCTGATTCCAATGGCTATGGATCCATAACTGATACGGGAACCTTTGTCTAGAAGACCATATGATCCGATCAGGCCTCTAATAATGACTAAATCGACCATCAAGTTGGCTGATGTGCAATGACGTCTGTGCTGACCTGTTTTCGTATTTTGCCCATATCTGCTTATCCACATCAGCAAATGAGCTGATTCCAACGGCTATGGATCCGTAACTGATAGGGGAACCTTTTTCTAGAAGACCATGTGATCAGATCAGGCCTCCAACATTGACGAAATCGACCATCAAGTTGGCTGATCAAAATTGTCATACAATATGACGAAAATTGTTAGAAAAATTCACCCATCTATTATACCTACCTTTGAAATTTGTAAAGCTTGTCTCTTGTCATTTAGCCCTCCAAAATGTGTATAAATAGAGGGCCTTGGATGATTGTAGAGAATCATATTGTACATAGGTAGGATATTAGCCATTTTAATAAAATTCTCTAAGTTTTCTTCTTCTTTCTTTTCTCTAGTTTTCTTTCTTTTCTCTAGTTTTCTTTTTCTTTAGAGAGAGCAAGAGGTTGGATAATTAATATTCTTCCTCTTCTTCTTTCTTTCTTTTATTTTCTTCTTAGATTTTCTTTAATTTTATGTTTATGTTTACAATGCCTATGCTAGGCTAAACTTCTATTTGGTTAAGGGTGATTTCAAAGCCCTAGACATGTTTTGTGATTGATTTTCAGATTCTATCTATCATTAATTTTCTATCAAAGTTGCTTATGTTCTTCTACAAGAATTGTTCATGATGTTGTCTTGATTTATTTAGGTGTACAACTAGATAGATCTTGATAATTATCTATTGCTAGTTTAGGAGTCTTGATCCGTGTAATTGTCTTGATTTCCTATTCATAAGTGGCAATTTGTGATTAATGATTATGGTCAAGTTTTCAATAATTGCAAAGTGGAACATAACCTAAGTTGAACAATCCGAGCTTATGTGTTTGTTGCTTAGATCAACCTATCTTTCTCATCATAAAGCTGCCATTAAATTGAATTTAGAGAGCTTATTCTAGGTTGTTTAATGGTTAGAGATTAAATAGAGAGCTTGTTATATTTAACGACAAACTAAGGAAAGATTGGGGTAACAGAGCTTGTTGTTATCTACGGTTGTTAACTTTGATTGTTGGTTGATATTGATAGATCTGAAATTGATTCTTAATGATGTCTAGTGGTGGAGAATGAAACCTTAACCATATTTTTCATATTTGATTCTTCTTACTTACTTGTTTTCTTACTTTTCTAGTTTGCTTATTTTTAAAAGTATATTTATTTTTATTGGCTGGTTATACCGCCTAATTTGTATATTAACTTTGTTTTATTTTTATTGGCTGGTTATACCGCCTAATTTAGTATATATATAGTTTTATTGGCTGGTTATACCGCCTAATTTAGTATATATATTTTGATTGGCTGGTTATACCGCCTAATTTAGTATATATATTTTTATTGGCTGGTTATACCGCCTTGCATTTTATTCTTATTATTTACTTTAGTTTAAATCTGGCTTCAAAAACCCCTTTTCTTTTATTGTTTTCTTTGAACGTAAGTTTTAAACTATTAACTTATAAACTAAAACCCAATCCCTGAGGACTCGACCCTTGCTAACTACTATACTTACAATTTATCTTTTTAGTGCAAGGTTAAATAAGATACACTCTTTTGGGTGCATCAGCAACTGATCTGATTTCAACGGCTATGGATCAGTAACGGATAGGGGAATATTTTTCTAGAAGACCATTTGATCAGATCAAGCCTCCAACATTGACAAAATCAACCATCAAGCTGGCTGATCAGAATTGTCATACAATATGACGAAAATTGTTAGAAAAATGCACCCACCTATTATACCTACCTTTGAAATTTATAAAGCTTGTCTCTTGTCATTTAGCTCTCCAAAATGTGTATAAATAGAGGGCCTTGGATGATAATGGTACATTGGTAGGATATTAGCCATTGTAATAAAATTCTCTAAGTTTTCTTCTTCTTTCCTTTCTCTAGTTTTCTTTTCTTTATTTACTTATGCTTCTTACATTTCTTTTCATTTTATTCATATCTAGTATGTGTTGCTAATCATATTGTTGAGGTGATGAGGTGAAGCTTTTGGTAAATGCTAAGGTTAGTCTCTTAAACATGAGCTAAAATGAATCATCATTTATAAACACTAGTATAGATAATATTTTCTTTTGGTTTAAAATCATACTTGCAAAGTAGAGATCTTGATTCATCATTGACAATGAAAATGGCACAGTAAATGCTTGGTTTCATAACCTTGATTTGTTGTAGACATATACCTTGGCATAAGGAATGCTTGGACTCTTTTTATGAGTTTTGAGGACACCAAATGAACATAATATCATATGCTATGGACGTTGGACAATTTGGACTGAATTGCTAAACCTTCCGATTGGAACCTCCCTTATGTGTGAATTCCAATTGTGTAATAAAACAAGATTAATCTTAGCATAACACCAAGAGTGGATTCTCTAACCTCAACATCTTTTCTTATTGTTTTTTTTTATATCTTGTTTAATTTCTTTTATGTTATTTTGTTTATTTTGTTCTCTAATATCTTGTTTATCTTGTTTTGTTGTTGATTCCCTAATATCTTGTTCACTTTCTTTTTCTTATATATTTATAAACTTATACTTACTAATACGCTTCCCTGTGGTTCGACCTCGGACACCCGAGAATTTATTACTTGAACATAACCTGCACTTGGGTTTACAACTCTTAATTGAGTCTCCATCAAGTTTTTGGCGCCGTTGCCGGGGAGGCAATACTAAGTATATAAGTTTATAAGTATATTTATTTTTATTGGCTGGTTATACCGCCTATTTTATTTTTATTGGCTGGTTATACCGCCTAATTTTCTATATATTTATATTTATATTGTATATTAACTTTGTTTTATTTTTATTGGCTGGTTATACCGCCTAATCTGTATATTAACTTTGTTTTATGCTTGTTTGGCGACGTGATTTTAGATCTCGTCGTTTAGTTAGATTTTATTGTGAAACTTTTTCAGGTAATCTTTCTAATACAACTCCTACCATGGCTGACAATGAAAGTGTTCATGCTGAAGATGAGAACAGACAAGTACGCACCATGCGTGACTACTTGCAACCAACTCGAAGCTCATCACCCTCTTGTTTTATTTTTCCTCTCAATGCAAACAACTTTCGTTTTAAACCAGGTATGATAGCTTTGCTTCCAAATTTCCATGGGTTAGAATCGGAAAATGCTTACTCGTTTCTAAAAGACTTCGAGATGTATGTGTCACCTTTAATGACCAACAATGCACAAATGAAATTGTCAAGCTAAAATTATTTCCTTTTTCTTTAAAAGATAAAGCAAAAATTTGGCTTCATAATTTAAAACCAAGGTCAATTGGCACATGGCAAGAATTACAAACTGAGTTTCTAAAGAAATTTTTCCCAGCACATAAAACTACTGCTTTGAAAAGACAGATTCAAAATTTCAATCAAAATCAAAATGAAGCATTTTTTCAGTGTTGGGAGCGTTTTAAAGATTTGTTAAGTTCTTGTCCACATCATGGTTTTGAAAAATGGCGTCTTATTAGTTTCTTTTATGAAAGTTTAACTCCCGAAACTAAACAATTTGTTGAAACAATGTGTAACGGTGAGTTTCTAGAAAAAGAACCTGAAGAAGCCTTTGACTACCTAGACCATTTGGCAGATAACTCTCAAGCCTGGCACACAGATAATTCCTCTGAAAGTTCCAATAGATCTAATCTTGTTTCTAACAGAGGTAAATATCATTTTAGTCAAGAAGATGAGATAAAAGCTAAAGTAGCTAATTTGGCTAGAAAGATTGAAGCCATGGAACTTAGAGAAGTAAAAGAAGTCAAAACGGTTAAAAATGAAGAAAGTTGTGGAATTTGTGAAATCATGGGACACCCCACTTCTAAATGTCCAAACATTCCCATTCTTAAAGAAGCGTTGCATGATCAAGTAAATTCCATAAACACATTTAAAAAGCCTTTTGCTTCTTCTTACTCTGAAACGTATAACCCTGAATGGAGAAATCATCCCAACTTCAGTTGGCGGAATAATAATCATGTTCAGGTACCACAATCTCAAAAGCCGGGCAACACTTTTTCCTATCAACCTTCACATGTACAAACCTTGGAAGAGACATTGCAAGCATTCATGCAAACACAAGCAAATGTGAATAACCAAACTTCACAGAACATCAATGAGATCAAAAACACCTTGTCCACATTGACAGCTTCATTACGCACTCAAGAAAAAGGTAAGTTTCCTGCTCAACCTCAGCCTAACCCTTCTACTCAATGTCTTGTTTCTTGCTCCAATGAAACTCAACAGGAAAATGCCAGTTCTATCACAACTCTTCGAAGTGGAAAGGCAATTGACAAAAACATTCCATCAAAAGACCAAGATCCTCCTTCCCCTCCGAAAAGTAATGGTAAGGATGATGGTAAGTCTGAACTTCTTGAAAATTTGGACAAAGAAAAAGGTATGCATCATGCTCCTTTTCCTCAAAGGTTGCAAACAATAAAGAATTTGAATCAAAATGCAGAAATTTATGAACTTTTCAAACAAGTTAAGATTAACATTCCTTTATTGGATGCAATCAAACAAGTTCCATCTTATGCTAAATTTGTGAAGGACATGTGCACAGTTAAAAGGAAACATAATGTACAAAAGAAAGCATTTCTGACGGAAAGTGTGAGCTCAATCATTCAGCACCTTACTCCACCAAAATTCAAAGATCCTGGATGTCCAACAATCTCATGCATCATTGGAAACACTAGAATAGAACGTGCATTGCTTGATCTTGGTGCTAGTGTTAATCTTTTGCCTTTTTCTGTTTATCAACAGTTAGGTTTAGGTGAACTCAAGGAAACACCTGTTACACTTCAACTAGCTGATCGTTCTGTAAAAATTCCTCGAGGGATAGTTGAAGATGTTTTGGTTCAAATTGATAATTTTTACTTCCCTGTTGATTTTATTGTTTTAGACACACATCCTGTTTCAAATCCAAATGTTCAAATTCCTGTTATATTAGGCCGTCCATTTCTTGCAACTTCTAATGCTCTGATAAATTGCAGGAATGGTAATTTGAACATTTCTTTTGGAAATATGACTTTAGAATTAAATGTGTTCAACATTTGCAAGCAACCTGGTGATGATTCAGAAGTACATGAAGTGGATTTCATTGAGGAACTTGTTCATGAACATCTCACCACTACCACATTCCATGATCCTTTAGAAGCTTATTTAATTGAATGTGAGTTTGATAATGCTTCAGAAATTTCACACACTGATTCTTTGTTAAATTCTTTTCAGGATAAGCATTGTTGGAAACAAAAGTTTGAGGAACTTCCATCACTCACAAATGTCACTGTACCATCAACTATTGAACCACCCAAGCTGGATTTAAAACCATTGCCATCCGAGCTAGAATATTCCTTTTTGGGTGAGAATGAAACTTTTCCAGTCATAAATGAACTTGAGGAACTCAGAAATGATGCATATGAGAATTCTAAAATTCATAAAGAAAGAACTAAAGCCTTTCATGACAAGTTAATTTCAAGAAAAACATTTGATGTTGGGCAAAAAGTTCTACTTTATAATTCTAGACTTCACATATTTCCTGGTAAGTTGAGATCAAGATGGACTGGCCCATTTGTGGTTAAGCATGTGTATCATTATGGAGCAGTTGACATTGAGAATCCTCAAAATGGTAACGTATTCAAGGTAAATGGACAAAGACTCAAACTCTTTTTGAAAAATCGTGTTACTCAAGAAGAGGTTGTTTTTCTTTCTGATCCTTGTTTTGAAAATAACTAGATGTAAATATAATTTTTACTAATTTCCAAAACAACAAAAAAAATACATTTTTTTAACCCCGGTTAAATGGCGGATAACGGTACTCCGTGATTATTTAAGTCGGTTCCATCAGCTACCTACAAAACTGATATTGTATATAAATTTCTCTTTCATTTTATATTTGTTTTTCAGGATGGATGATATTCTCACAAGATTGCAGAAACGATTTCCTCCTTTTCCTCAAAATATTTTACTGAAGCTTTACCAAGTTCGATTTGAAAGATTAAGAATGCTTATGCACAAAGGGATTCCTGAAGACATACGTTGGATAATTGAAGCCAAGGTACGTGAAGATGAATATCTTCCTGTTTTGCATTTACCAGGTACAGGTAGAAGCACTTTTGCAAAGAAGCGACGAGCAAAGCGCATGAGTTCAAATTGCCACAAATGTGCACGATGGACTTGTAACGGTAAATGTTTTTCTATTGGGATTCTGTCCTCTAATCGAGATGATAAAATTGAATTCATTAAGGATGGACTGAGTAAGGAGAATTTGGGTAATATCCAACTTTCTCTTGAGACGCATCCTAGTGGAGACGTACAAAGAGAAATTCTTGATTTATGGCCGCAATTCCAAAGGGAATGGCAACATCTTGGGAATCTGATGTTAAAAGATCCTGTTTGCCAGCTTGTAAGAAAACTGGATGGGAAGCATATCCTCGACTCATAGAAGGCGTTTAAGCCGTTTCTGGACGTAAAACCAGAGGAAGATGTGAGCCACAATCACAACTACAATAAATGACTTCTCAGCTTTTGGTTTGATTTGCAATAACTTCATTTCGGTTTAATTTACGTGTTGTTCGATTTGTGTAATTATTTCTCGTTTTTTTTTTTTGCATTGGTCTTTTACGGTTGATTTTTCTTCTCTTTTTGATTTTCTTCCTGAAATCACGCAAAAATCTTTTGTTAGGTTAACATTTTCTTCTGACAGGTCAAATACACTTTCGGCGACATTATTACTCTTGTCTGATTCACTACTCAGTCCTCTATATATTACACCATGTACTCATTCTCTTTCAGGCACTCGAAAAAAAAAATGGAAAGTACTTCGTCCCAGCGCATTGAAAAAATTTGTGTCTTTGGAGGTGCTTATCCAGGGAAAAATAAAATATTCGCTGATGAAGCCATAAGAGTTGGAGTAATACTTGCCCAACAAAAGATCCAGTTGATTTATGGAGGCGGTAGTACGGGTTTAATGGGAGCAGTCGCTATAGCAGCACACGCCGGAGGAAGTCCAGTTCTAGGAATCGTGCCAAAACTATTCACAGATTTTTGTGGACCTACCGTGGGTAAGGAAATACAAGTCTAGAGTATCCCTGAACGGATGACAATCATGTACCATTCTGCCGATGCATTCATTGCTTTACCAGGAGGTCTGGGTACATTGGAAGAAATAGCTTGCGTGGCTTCTTGGTCATCTTTGGTCACAAATAAGAAACTCATTGGTTTGCTTAATATTAATGGTTATTTTAGTAATTTGCTTTCATATTTAGATAATGCTGTGGAAAATGGATTCATGTTTTCAGAGGCAAGGAGAACCATAATTTCTGCTACAACCATTGAAGATTTACTCAAAAAGCTCCAAGCTTATGAGTATTTACCTGCTACGGTTGTTTCGCAAACGCTCGGAAAAAGAAAAAGAGATATGGACAAGCAAGCAGTGGATTGCACTTTGTCTTTGTGCCATTATCTAACATTTTGTTTGTTGTGTCTCAGTTATAATAAGTGGTTAGCAACCTCTGCAGGTAATATCTCCTAAATTCTACCTTTAAAATTTGACATTAGGGACAATGTCATATTTTAGTAGGGGGTAAGGGACATATTTTGCTAATTTTAAAAAAAAAAATTGTGTTTTAAGCCATTTAGAAGTATTCATTCTGAACAAGGTCTGAGTAAGGGAGACTTGAGACATACCTTGTCAGTTTGATTTAATCTTTTCAAAAAAAAAAAAACATTATCTGGTCCGTTTATTATCTGCATGTGTTTTACTACTTTCGTGTATGTATTTTTTTTTGAGTATTAGTATAATCTTGGCAAGCATGTGGATAAAGCAATAGAGTTACAAAGGCTTTGATTAAGTTATCTAGGTTATTTTCAATTTGGTTTTCTGAAAATTGAATCTTTTTGATGATCAAATGTCTTTGAGATTGTTTTTGGCAGATCGGTTCGATTTTTGTTGGAATATAAATTCATAGTGAGCCTTTGGAAAGCCACGGAAAACTGGGAAGACATAGTAAGTTTACTTTTTCTCTTCATTCCACATGCAGATTTAAGTCATCACATAGATGCTTGCATCTATACATGATCTGATCTTAGAACAAAGTCACTATCCAGAAAGCCCCTTATCTTTGCCTAGATATGAACTCCAGAAATTATGCCAAAGTGAACGGATACGATTCCGACCCCCATTCCCTCTTTATACTTTTATGATAATATTTGTGATCATTGGGTTTAAGATTGTGTGTTTCCTTCTTGTTTATTTTGTTATCTTTTGAAATCTGAAAAAAAAAAATTGGGAATAATGCAAAAGAGGGTAGTTAGAATGAGTGACTGTTTTTAGAGTCGTGAACTTCGAACTTATTGATGCCAAAACAATATTGTGATGAGTTGAGAAAAAGATGCTAAAAAAAAAAAAGAGCTGATGAAAATCTGTCTTGTTTGATCAATTGAATGAAAACAAAGAAAAAAAAAGTATGGAATCCAATGTTCTTTCCAAAAAAAAAAAAAATTGATGATTATGAATAGATGTGATTGTGCATAAAAGATGTCCCAATGAGGGCACAAATCAAAAGAAAATCACTTGTGCTTAAAAAAAAAAAATCAGAATTCAAGATTCGAGGTTCTTCATTATAGAGAGGTTTTTACTTTTCTATTTTCTTTGGATCGAGTCTTTTCTTGCTTTTTGTTTTCTTTTCAAAATATTTATGTTGAACATAGGACTAAGGATGAGTGAGAATGGAAATATTTTGAGAGGATTGATCACATTATTATTATATTTCTTGAGCCTAACTTGTGATAAACCTCAGATTATGTTTGAACATCCCACCCCTCACTTGTCCATAAGCCTCAGATTCATCTCTGTACCGATCAGATTTGTCGAGTTCACTTGTGAACTGCGCTGACAAGAATCTTAGCATGTGTACTTATGAAGCTATAGTTTTCCTAGTCCTCCATGGCTAGCTAAAGTCTCGCCAAGAAGGAAGTTCCTTAATCGTACGGTAATGCCTTCAATTTTAATCTCATTGACCCTTTACTCGAACTTAATATGCCAATGATACTTAATTAGATGCCTTGCCAATTCTTACGCTTGATCTTGCTTGTTTGTTTGAGATCCCTTTAACTTGTTTCCTGTTTTTTTTTTCTAGGATTGAGTCGTTGCTAGGGACTAGCAACAATCTAAGTGTGGGGGTGTGATAACTCGTATAATTATATAGTTTTTAGTTATGTTTTATTATTGTTTTGTGTCAAATACGAGTTATTATTGCTTAGTCTAATTGTGTTTATGATCTTTTATATTTTTATGTAATTTGGTGTTTTTCACGAGTTTCTTTGAGTGATTTCAGATTACTAGGTTAAATCAAGAATTAAGGGCAAATCCAATTCAGTTCCAGTTCCGACACCTTTTTCCATATCAGCTATATCTGGAGTTTCACAGAAGCATTAAGGCTGAAAATTTTACAGTACACAGTTAAGAGGCATATCTATCCTTTTCATGTTTTACACTTCTTGAAACGGAGTCGTTTTCCCTAGCGAAATCAACCATCAAGTTGGCTGATGTGCAATGACATCTGTGCTGACCAGTTTTGGTATTTTGACCATATCTTCTGATCCACATGAGCAAATGATCTGATTCCAACGGCTATGGATCAGTAATTGATAGGGGAATATTTTTCTAGAAGACCATTTGATCATATCAAGCCTCCAACATTGACAAAAGCAACCATCAAGCTGGCTGATCAGAATTGTCATACAATATGACGAAAATTGTTAGAAAAATGCACCCACCTATTATACCTACCTTTGAAATTTATAAAGCTTGTCTCTTGTCATTTAGCTCTCCAAAATGTGTATAAATAGAGGGCCTTGGATGATAATGGTACATTGGTAGGATATTAGCCATTGTAATAAAATTCTCTAAGTTTTCTTCTTCTTTCCTTTCTCTAGTTTTCTTTTCTTTATTTACTTATGCTTCTTACATTTCTTTTCATTTTATTCATATCTAGTATGTGTTGCTAATCATATTGTTGAGGTGATGAGGTGAAGCTTTTGTTAAATGCTAAGGTTAGTCTCTTAAACATGAGCTAAAATGAATCATCATTTATAAATACTAGTATAGATAATATTTTCTTTTGGTTTAAAATCATACTTGCAAAGTAGGGATCTTGATTCATTATTGACTATGAAAATGGCACAGTAAATGCTTGGTTTCATAACCTTGATTTGTTGTAGACATATACCTTGGCATAAGGAATGCTTGGACTTTTTTTATGAGTTTTGAGGACACCAAATGAACATAATATCATATGCTATGGACGTTGGACAATTTGGACTGAATTGCTAAACCTTCCGATTGGAACCTCCCTTATGTGTGAATTCCAATTGTGTAATAAAACAAGATTAATCTTAGCATAACACCAAGAGTGGATTCTCTAACCTCAACATCTTTTCTTATTGTTTTTTTTATATCTTGTTTAATTTCTTTTATGTTATTTTGTTTATTTTGTTCTCTAATATCTTGTTTATCTTGTTTTGTTGTTGATTCCCTAATATCTTGTTCACTTTCTTTTTCTTATATATTTATAAACTTATACTTACTAATACGCTTCCCTGTGGTTCGACCTCGGACACCCGAGAATTTATTACTTGAACATAACCTGCACTTGGGTTTACAACTCTTAATTGAGTCTCCATCACCCCGACATGAAACATTTTCCAGATCCATCATCATTTTATTGACCCCCTCATTATCTTGTTAACCTGTGCAAGATTTCGCCATGGGTTTGTGCCTGTAGCATTTACTTTTTTTCCAAAACTTTTTCTCATCCAAACTCGAAGACATTTCCATATATACAAGATTCGTTCCAACATTTCTGTACCCCATGATCATGAGAACTCTTGCTTCTTATCAAACATTGTATTTTCCAAGAAATTAAAAAAAAAAAAAAAATTGTACATTTTTAGAGAAAACCTTTCTTTGGTCAATACTTTTTGTCAAAAACTTATCATGATAATCTTAAAAAGTCTCTTCACTTTTTTATAATTCATCTTTTTCGTTGTCTTTCTCCAAAACTTTTATCTAGAAAAACTTTTTGAACAAAATGTTGCCCCACAAAAATTATTTCCTATTATCAAAGTATGTTATTTTCAAACAATCTTTTTGAAACAATCATTTTCAGAAAAAGATGTCACATTTAGACTCTTGAAATTTGATGACCATTATTAAAATTTTTTTGACATAATGACAGTTTGTCTTCTCAAATGACATGAAATCATAAGATTTTGGTTCATTCAGGAAATGTTTTGCAATAGAAAACATGCCCCTATCATCTAGGCTCACCAATGTAACATGATTTTTTTTGAAACAATAAATTCCTCGAGATAGACTTGATGAAATGATTCATTTTTGAAATACAAGCAAATTCGACACTCCTTTAGTCTCTAAATAATGGCAACTTGGAAAAGCGTCAAGACTAGCCTTAACAGGCTCAAGATATTGGGTGGTTATTTTGGAAGGGAAGATTTTCAAAATCATACCTCAAACTTTGAGCAGTGCCGTCATTCTGGAATTTTGGAAAGTCTGGGATGGTCATTGGTCTCTTCAAAATGATATCTCCTTTTTTTTCACAGATTTGGCAATATCATGGGTGGTTTTCAAAAAGTTTTATTTCGACCTGATCTGCCCTATTTCTTCTAAGTTTTCACTTTAGATCCTTATTTTTTTTTTCAAATTTTTTTTTTATTGATTGCTCCATCATGCATCTAAGAATTCAAAATCTTGTTCAAAATGTTTTTAGAAAGAAAAGAGAGACTGAAGTCTCATTCAAGAAATAAGCTTTTCAATTTAGATGTCCATGTTTGATCAAAATGGGCTTTGCAAGGTACGTAACGTAGGCCAAGGTTAAGGGTTTAAGAATAAAAGGATAAACAACTCAAAATACATGCTCAAGGATAATCATACCAAGGATTACTTCGTAACCCATGAAGGGTTCTTTTCAAGATATTTATCTTTTCATTTCTAAAACCACTTCATTTCATTTCCTTTCTTTTTTTCATCCATTTCTTACATCTTTTTTTTTGTTTGTACATTTCCCATTCTAGATGTAATGATATCAAAACCTATTTTGGATCTCCATTTATCCTGCACTTGCCCTTTGACATAGGATCTTCTGGTTTGTTCTCAAAACATGAATCAATGGTCCTTGAAAAGGTATTTTCTTGCATTTTCCTTCCAGTGTAGAGGGCGATCCTTGGTTCTGGTTCATTTGAAAAGAATTCACCAGGTTCAAAGGGTAACTAGTGAATGATTTTCATATTTGTGAAAAGATGATGAAAGAAGACCATTTGTCATTTCAACATGGTTACTCAAATCAAAGAGTCATTTCTTGATGATTAATTTGAAAATGTCTCATTTTTCCTCTTTTAGGGTCATGTAGATATTCTAAATGCATGATGTCACTCTCAATTGTTTCTTTTGCTTTATCCTATTTCACTCTGTAACTAGTTCACCTTTATCCACCACGTTACGAATATCTAATTTGATTCACTAAAAAAATGAGGGTTCATAAGATAGTGAATTATTGTCATGATGAACGTCTTGAAAATGTTGAGCTATTATTCGAGCGAGGGAAAAAATTGTGGCATAAATTAAGCTTTGGATGGCTCTATTCAAAATGAGAGTCAGAGGTTTGAAGCCATTTGAATGAACCTGGACGGTTTTGGTATGTTGGAAGTTATAGCTTAGTCTTGACACTTATCAAATTACCACTATCTATATTCCTGTGAAGAAAGTCATGTTTGTCTAGTTCCCAAGGAATTCAAAAAAATATTTTAAAATGTCTATTTCATAGTTCACAGACTTTTATCTAAATTCCCTCACACAAAACTCAAATTGGTGTTTCTCAAGGCTTTAAGGGTCTCAACTGGTGTTTATTCGAATGATCTGGTGTTGGAAACGTTTGGAGAAGTCATGGTATTTTTCGGTGTTGGTTCGTTCTCCACAATAGTCACCAATGCTTTCAAGACTTTTTTATCACATCTTACTTTGAAAAAATCCGGGAAACTAGTCATGTAAGGCCGACTCATCGCAAATTGACTTTTCTTAAAACTATTCAAAATTTCGAACAAAACCTTTTAAGTCTATATCTACAAACCCAATTTTATCTCAGAAACATAATACGACAAAGAGTGCTTGGAAATTAAAAACCCATTCATTTCATGCAAGTGTTAATGTGAAACAAGAGTTCTCTTTCTCAGGAGTACTTTCATAATTAGAACAAATCTACAAACATAAGTCTCCCTCATGACATGCTACCCATTAATTCCATGTTCCTTTTATCCTAGCATGCCTCATGTTATGCCACTTATGTTTGCCCCACCTTGATAAGGCAAAAATCGGCTCTCTGTTCCTGTCGCAGCTCAACAACCCAGCTTTGATAAGATCTCTGACTCTATACTTCAGTGCGGGACAATTCTCTATTGAGTGGCCTTGATTACCACAATGATAATTGCAACACTCATTAGCATTATACCAACTCGGGAATGGAGGTTTAAGGGGTTCTGACTGTATTGGCGTCACAAAGGGTTTTGGATGAGTTGGGCTAAGAGCTCAGTGTAGGACATGGCAATCAGAGCGACTTGATTTCTTTCCCGGTTGTTTCTCAACTTCATTTGATCATTTTCAAGGTTCTTTGGATGGTTCCCCGATGGAGGAGTAGGACAAAGACGAGTGAATGGAAAGTAGTGTTCATGTGCGATTGGAGATTGGAGATTTGTCGGGTAAACTGGCTGAGAAAATGGTTGGTGAAGGTACGGGCTATGGGAAATGTTGTTCATATCTGGATAGTAAGGGTGGCATATGGGAAAAGTTTGGTGTGGAGCAAAGTTCTCGGGTGCTCGATCTTTGAAACTGATAGCTTGTGCTTCTCTCTATTTCTTCTTGGCTAATCCTTCTCTCTCAGGAGCAACAGTATCTCCTGTATCAATTTTCTCGCTTTTGATCTCACTTTCAATCATCTCACCAGAAACAACCATATCAACAAAATTTCTTGTAGCGTTCCCAACCAATTTGTCATAATACAGCGTCGGTAGTGTGCCGATGAACAAAACAGTGATTTCTTTCTCAGTGAGTGGTGGTTGCACTTGTCTTGCCAGATCTCTCCACCGCTGGGCATACTCCTTGAAACTTTCAGTATTCTTCTTTTCCATATTCTACAAGGATAACCTATCTGGTGCCATGTCGGTCATGTACTTATACTAAGCAGAGAAAGCTCTTTCCAAGAATGGATACGGTTTCGATCCAACTGATTGTACCATCTCGCAACTGACCTTGTTAGACTGTCTTGGAAGCAGTGAATTAGCAATTTTTCATTGTTGGTGTGGTCACCCATTTTCTAACAAAACATAGTAATGTAGGTCGATGGACACTTTGATCTGTTATACTTTTCAAATTCGAAAACTTTGAATTTTGGCGGAATCACCAAATCTGGGACCAGGCTGAGCTCATTCGGATCCATATTCCCGAAAGCGTCCATTTCTTCTATGGCTTTGAGTCTCTCTTCCAACATATCATATCTGTTCCATACCCTTGTTTCTTCCACTTGTTTTTTCCACATGTTTCTTCAACTTCTCTTATTCTATCGGATCACCTAGGTTCGGAACAATAACCGGATCTAAAAAATGAGCTCTCGAGTTCAATCCAGATGGTACTTGACCTTGTTGACCCTCGAGAATAGGCATACTGAAGTCGGCATAAGGTTGTTCTCCGGCTGATGATCCATCTTGAGGATGTGTATCATGTGATGTTTGAGCTTGGGGAGGAATAAACCTTGGTCCATAAACCAGATCTTTTCCATGGGGTCGAGGCTCTTCCCGTATGACTGTCCTTTCAGCAACCCCTCTTCCCTGGGTTATACTCATCATCATCTCTATCATTTTAGCTATTTGCTCACGTGACTCCTCTTGTGTTCTTGTTATCTGTTCCTGTACTTCCTGCTGAGATCTGGCTAAATGTTCTTGCAATTTCCCTTATACTCTTTCTATTTGCTCTATTCGCGCTGCTTGTTCACTTTCCATGGCTTTATCTTTTTGTTCTGAGAGTGAACTTTCCTTAGAATGCTCTTAAAGCCAAACAAAGTCTTATTTACCCCCAAAATTATTGCATGTATGCTCATGAATGAATGCGTGCATGTATAGGTGCAACATGATGTTAGCGTGATGCATGTAAAAAGAACAAGTTAGTATGAACATACTGTACGCAGATCAAAAATTGATTCTTTATTGCAAAAGATTTCATTTACAGAACAAAAAATTTTCTTTCAAAAAATTGGATTTAGTCGGGAAAAAAAATACTCTTAAAACAAAAGTTTTTTTTTAAAAGGTTTCAAAATTTATTGGGCATGACGATGCCCCTTGGGCAATGGTTTATGGGCACTCATATGTACATTCAATCTTACACACTCCATGGTTTGTAAAATGTAAAGCAGAGAGTAATGAAGTTCATTCGTGTACCTAATCTTAGATACTTTCTAAGTAATGGGTAATCATGACCCTACCTTAGGCAGGCCTCATATGTTTCATTATATGCTAGGTTCAATTTTACATTGATCTAAAGGTCCCCAAATTGTTCCTCACTATCATCCCCGCAGACTAGTAAGGCACCTAGATCCTCACCCATTACAGGCTATAAACAAAAAAGGTTTATTTTGGGTGAGATTATTTTCCAAGCCTGTGCGAAGGTTATTACCTCACGAAAGCGTTGGTACTTTACACCCCAGAGTGTTTCGCTAGCCTGGGCGGAGGTTATTACCTCTCACGAGAGCATAGGTACTTTACTCCCTCCTAAAAGGACAAAGCTCGGGTATAGAGCTTATGCATGAAATGCGCGTGTTAAATGAGTGAAGAGAACAAACAACATTCTACAACTCGATCCTAAATACCCACAAAATTTATTATGAGCAAAAAATATAAAAATGACAAAAATATGTAAATAAAAGTTTATTAAAAAAAGTTCACAAAAATGAAAGAAAAGAAAGAACGAAAATTTCTTCTTTATTTCAAAAATAAGGGAACTATAATTAAATACCAATTAAAATCATCAAATCAAAACTTCGGATAACACACGATTTATGGCTCGACTCTCAAAAAAGGTCCCCAGCGGAGTCGCCAAGCTATCATAACGGTTTTTCGACCGCTAGACGATTTTTAATATAAATACAGGGAGTCGCCACCAATCTTTTTTGGTTAGGTGTGATTGGTCACCTATGAAAACTTATCCTCTTAATAATATCCTAAAATTAATTAATATATATTACAAATATAATTTTGGTCTGCAAACAAAAATTAGGTTCGGGAGTACGGTTACTCGTGGGAAGGATTAGCACCCCCACGTCGTCCGTTTTATAAACGATACCAATTAATCGCGTGTTATCTTTAATCTTGAACAAGTGATTTTAATTTTAATATTTAAGAATAATTCTCTTAGTACACTTTATTTAAAAAGAATATTTTAAAACGAATGAGAGACAGTGTTTTTTTATAATCATTTTTGAAGTAAAAGAAATTACCCATGTAAAAATAATTCTCGAATCACTCCGATACTTTCGTTAATATTTCGATAACTATCTTTACACGAACCATTTTGAGGAACGATAGATATTTCGACTATCCTGAGAACAGATCCATGTTTAGAGAATTTCCTTGAACAAAAATAATTCAAAAATCCATTTTTTATTTGTCGAGAAATAATAATAAAAAATATAACATCTTTTTATAATTAATTTCGAGATAACAGAAATCATCTATGTAAAAATAATTCCCGAATCACTCCGATAATTTAGATAATGTTTCGGTAACTAATTTTACTCGAACCATTTCGTGGAACGATTGATACTCCGACCGTTAGAGAAATAACTCGTTTTAGAAGATTTCACTTACCGAGGATAATTTTAAAAGATATATTTTATTTGTGGGAAGAAAACAAAAATTAATAAAGATGTCCTTTTAAAATTAATTCCTAAAATAAACGAAATTATCTATGTGAAAATAATTTGCGAATTACTCCAATATTCTTGATAATGTTTCGGCAATTAATTTTACCCGAACCGCTTCGAGGAACGATTGATACTCCGACCATTCCACGAAAGAATCCGTTTTTAGAGGATTTCCTTTACCGAAAATAATTTAAAAGAAATCTTTATTCTTGAAATTATTGCGTGCACTGAAATGTCATTTTTGATTTAAAAAGAACAAATAAATAAAAATATGAAAATAAAATAAATAAAAAGATCAACAATAATAATATAATAATAATAACTACTATAATAAAATAAATAAAAACATTAACCAAATAATAAAAAAAAAACTATAATAAAATAAAATTAAAATAGGAAAAAAAATTAACATAAATGAAAATAAAATAAAAACTTACTTTCGAAAAATGCGAAAAATTGAGACATGAGTGCTCAGATGAATTCCTCAAGAAGATTAATTTATTTACCTTTTTTTCTCTTTTTTCTCTTTACTTTACTTTTTTTTCCTTTTTCTTATTCTTTTTCCTTTTTCCTTTTCCTTTTCTTTTTTCTTTTTTCTTTTTCTTTTTTCTTTTTCTTTTTTTTTTTCTTTTTCTTTTTCTTTTTGTTTTTGTTTTTGTTTTTGTTTTCCTT
This sequence comes from Fremontodendron californicum, assembly GCA_030761205.1. Lineage (NCBI taxonomy): Eukaryota > Viridiplantae > Streptophyta > Magnoliopsida > Malvales > Malvaceae > Fremontodendron > Fremontodendron californicum. The sequence goes on from JAULJL010000026.1 coordinate 14,286,624, forward strand.
TTTCCTTTCCTTTTTCTTTTTCTTTTTCTTTTTTTATTTCTTTTTTTTTTGTTTTTTTTTGTTTTTTGTTTTCATTTTCTCTTTTCTCTTTTTTGTTTTCTTTTCTGTTTTCTGTTTCCTTTTTTCTTTTTTCTTTTTCTTTTTCTCTTTTCTTTTTCCTTTTCCCCCCCCAGCCAGGTCACATGCGGGTCGAGTCGTCAAAGGGGCCCCGCGCGGATCCTCCCTTTTTTGTACAAAACGGTGCCATTTCTTGAGCACTATAAAAGCCAAAATTCCTTTTTTTCCTTTAGATTTCAGACCCCTTCTCTCTCTCCTCCAAACCTTATTTTCTCTCTCTACACTTCTCTCTCCCCTGTTCTTCGAATACCATCGGAAAACTCAAGTTTTCCAGATTCGGATGGTGGCTCCGACGTGGACCATCGTGAGTCGCCGTGCTCCGGTGTGTTTTTCGGTTCCGAATGAGCCCAAATTTATCCCTTTCTCTTCTCTTCCCAAGTATCCGATTAGTTTTCACTGAATCACTCCTGATTCTTGTAGATCTAGGATAAAAATATAAATTTCTCACCTTCCGATCTCATCCGACAGCCGTCGATTCGACCCCAAAACCGAACCCGAGCCTCCTCCTTCGCCTAACCACCGTTCGTTTTCCTAAAAAACCACACCGAACCAAAAAGATCGAAACCCTCCCTTTTGGTTCTTGGTTTTTTTTTTTCTTCTTCTTCTTCTTTTTGTTCCTGATTTGTGTTGGCTGTTGTTTGTTTGGTGTTTGGGTTTGACTGATTATGGTTATGGTCTGGGTTTTTTTGTATGTGTCGATTTTGGGGGTTTGAGATCCGAGATTGAGGAGGGGGTGGGAACCGATTTTTTTGTTCTTGCTGAAATCGGGGGTCACCAGGGGTAGGGAAGCCGATCTTGGCATAGGATTAGGTTAGAGTTTTATAGTGGTGAGGGGTTGTGGTGCTGGTTGCTTGGTGGCAGTGCCTGGGTGGCTGGGTGAGGCGGCAAGCTACAGAGGGTGGGCTGCTGGGTTGTGCAGCAAGTGGCCTGGCTGTTGGGCCCTTTGCCTAGGTGGCCTGCTAGCTGCTTAGTGCCTTGTTGGGCCAACAGGTCTGTTGGGGGGTGGTGTAAGCTAGTGGGCCTGCTGCTGGGCAGGCCCAATCTGGATGGGAAAAGAGTGTTTGGGCTTGGGCACTTAGGTCTACAAAAATTAAAATTAAATTATTATTAATAATAAAAGTAACAAGGCCCAATAGACCCGACAAATCGAATTGCCAAAGCTAAACTGGATATGGGCCCAATTAATCAACATCTTAATCAAACTCGAAACTTGAATCCATTTTAAATAATTTGACGTGATCGGCGAAAACAAGAATATCGGACTTAGACTAACGAGCAAGTGGACCACGACAAGAATTTACGAATAATTTAATGTTTCACTTGAACCGCTTTCAAAATTCTAATTTAAGACTTGATTTGGGATATGATCTAGATCTAACTCGGGTTTGATCCGAATGTAACTCGAGGCCTAATCCAGAGAAAATTAGGTTGCTAAAATCATGAAAAAAAAATTTCAAAAATTCAAAAAAATTATAAAAAATTATAAAAACCAAAACAAAAAACTGCTTTTTTAAAAAAATATCAAATTTTAATTTTATTCTAAAAAAAATTAAAAATGATAAAAAAAATTATAAAAAATCAAAAGATAAATTTGAAAAATTCAAAATTAAAAATAAAAATTTTTTTTTTAAAATATAGAAATTTCAAATTAAAAAAATATATATGAAAATTCAAAATTAAAAAAAAAAAAGAAATTTAAAATATAAAAATATAATTTTTTTCAATTTTTTAATTTTTATTAAAAATATTCAAATTTTTTCTTATTTTTTATTTTTTTCACAGATTTATATATATATATATATAAAGTTTTCAATTTTATAATTTATTTTGATTTTTGATTTTTATAATATATATGAAAATTTGAAATTAAAAAAAATAGAATTTAAAAAAAAGATTTTTTTTTAATTTTTTCATTTTTATTAAAAAATTCAGATTTTTTCTTAGTTTTTATTTTTTTTACAGGTTTTTTAAAATATATATAAAGTTTTCAATTTTTATAATTTATTTTGAATTTTTGTTTTTTTACTTTTATTTTTATAATTGTTTTAAAAAAATGAGATTTTTGAAATTTTAAATTTTAAATTTTGATTTTTGATTTTTGATTTTTGATTTTTTTTTGAATTTTTTATTTTTTTGAATTTTTAAAAAAAAAAGTTTTTAATTTTGATTTTTATAATTTTTTTGAATTTTTTCGTATATGATGACGTGACACTAATGATGTGACAGTTTTGTTACGTGTCAGGCTCTGATTGAGTGTTTTTTTGCCTAGTCAGCCATTAACTAACGATGTTAGGGCAAAGGGCCAATGTGAATGACGGCATGAAAGTTTGAGTACCAAAGTGACAAAAAAAATTTCTTTAGGTATCAAACAGACAAAAGACATAAAGTACAAGGGCTAATTTATATATTAACCCTATTATAATATATATATAGTAAAATAATAATTTTATCAAAATATTATATTATATTTTGTTCTTGTAACTTTAACCTATAAATTCACCATCTAAATAAATATGTCTATTGTCTAATTATCAATAATTATTTTAAAAATTAAACACATCTTAAGATAATAATATCAGAAAAATTAATTTACTCTTAGATAATTGAGTTGTGAATAAAAGATAAGTGTTTTTCTTAGAATTGTAAAAAATAAAATATTGATTAATTTTTAAAAATCTTCTAAAAGGGATTTTTTTAAGGATAAAGTTGAAAGTATCTAAAATGGTGATTATTTTATGCAAAAAAAAAATATTAATTATTTTCTCTCTCATATATATATATATATATATATATATATATATATTAGGATTAGAACTTAATATTATAAATCATGGATAACTTAGCATATTATTTAATTTATTAGGATTAGACATGCTCAAGAGTCGGGCTATCCGCTCAAACCTGAAGGCCCACCCATATTTTGGAGGGGTTTGACAAATACATTAGGCCCGAAATTATGGGTTTGGATAAAGAAAATGAGAACCATTTAAAAAATGGGCCGGGTCTTTGCTTCAACAATCAAGGCTCGAATTTGACCCGACCCGTTTTTCATTTGTATAATATATTATTTTTATATTTTATATATTATATAATTTATATCATATAAAAAATAAATATCTATAATATTATAGTTTAAACATTTAAAAATATGTTAAGTTATCCATGGTCTAGAACTTAATAAAAAAAAAGAGATAAAATTACTAAAATTAAATAATAATAAAATATTTATTTAAACTTTTTTAAGAAAAAAAAAAAACTAAATATGGACAGATCTAAACGGACTTGGACTACCTGAAGTTTAGTTTTGTTTAGTTTTTTTTTTTTTTGAACAGAATTTGAGGCATATTTTTTAGGCCAAGTCGGGCTTGGACAAGTATATATGGTGTTGATATCATACCTAAACCCGGCCCGACCCATGAGCACCTCTAATTAGGATGAACTGGATGTCAAATACTTGAAGTAAAGCATTTTAATAGTTTTGGTAATTGAACTTATTTATCAAATTTTCAAATTTAAAGGGTATAATTAAAATAAAATAAAACTTCATTGTTTTAATTCCATAAAATAAAAATATTGAATGCAATTATCCAAGAAAAAATTGAGTGCTTAATTTTTTATAAAAATTTGAATGCTTAGTTCTATATTATCTCAAGATGTTTTAATATAAATAACAAAAATAATTAAATAATTTATTATAATAAGTTTAAAAAAATGTTAGTGATCAAATCATTATAAAAGCCATGTCAGCAACGAATCAATGACAAAGAGACCAAAATATTAATAAAATAAAATTTGGTAAACGTTGGTGATCAAATTGTGAAATTTTCAAAGTTTGGTGACCAAAATAAAAATTCTCGAAAACTTAAGTGAACAAAAGTATAATTTAATTTTTTTAAGTTTCTATTTTTTTTTTCAAAATTTATAATGTCACTTGGCATGTCAAATGATGTGACAATACCACATGACATTTGATAAATGACATGGCACTGCCACGCCATCTAACACTACGTCAAAATTAGTTATAAACAATATTTTTTATAGCATTTCTCAAATGTTGTTAAAAATAACAAAGGCAATATTTTGACAGCATTTTGCATATTGCTGTTATATATTATAATGGCTAATAATTACAGCATTTTTAAAATTTTTAAAAGCATTTGACATGTGTTGTTATAAATTTTATCATATAAAAATACTTTTGGTAGCACTTATAATTGCTATCATTGAGATCTTTTGCAGCAAATGAAAAATGCATGCAAAAAATAATGAAAAACTGTTATAAAATAGAAATAGCAATATTTTGATAAGTGTTATTATAAATATGTAAAAATGCTACTAAAGACATAAGACTGCGACCACATATACAGCACATGAATAAATGTTGTCTTATTTTACAGAACAGTTTTTTTAGTTTTCACAGCACTTCAAAATATTATTATATATCAAACTTGACGTAGTGTAACCGTTAATCTCTGACAGTTGAATGATAAAAAAAATAAATTTTTATAATGTAAATGATTAAATTAATTTTTTTCATTGTTGCATAATCAAAATAAAAAATTCCGAATAGTTAAATGATTATCTATTTAGTTTACCATTTTTTAAAAAACGCTGAGCAATATGAATGTGGGCAAGGCAATGGCAATAACAAATATGATCGAAAGAAATAACCCAACAATGATGCCATCAATCCATCATGCAGTTAGGTTACTAATTCTGAAATGGAAGAAAATTTTGTGAGCCAATTGTCTGACCATAGCCGCATATATATCCAACAAAATCATGCATAATTTCTTTGCCAATCAAAAATCAAGAAACCAAACACAATTCATGGGCCACAAGTGTCAGAGTATGACTAATCAGATTTTTGTCAGATGAACAGCTGAAAACAAGCGGACAATTTAAACATTGTGATTAACAAATGCTTATAAACAAGGGTAAATTTAAAAAACATCCTATCCACGTTTTAATAATTTTTAAATAATATAATAAGTAAAAATTATTTAAAAAATAAAAAATTATTAAAAAAAAAATTGTAAAGATAAAATTATTTTTGATAAAAAAATTCTCCTCCCTTTTTCTTTTATTTGTTAATTTACTTTTTAATTAAAAAATAATTTTTTAATTTTAAAAAATAAATTTTAAAATTTTTAAAAACTTTTATTTTCTTTTTTTAATTAAAAAATTTTAAAAAATAAAAATAATTTTTCTTTATTTTTTTAAAAATTTTAAAAAAATAAATATTTAAATATTTTATTTTTAAATTTATTTTCAATTAACATTTTTAAAAAATAATATTTTCTTAATGGAGAAAAAAGGAAAAGTAGATTTTTTCATTAAGGGCAATTTTATCTTTACAATATCCTTTATAACAATTTTTAATTGTTCATTTCTCTTTTTCAAATAACTTTTATCCATTAAACTATTTAACAATTATTTACTTATTGACAGCATATTTTTCATATTTACCCTATAAACAAACATTATTTAAAAAATATTTTACATTTAATGTGCTTTTTTAATAAATTTAAGAGAAAATTGTTAGATATCATAGTATATATTAAGTGTGTATATATACGAAATACGTATTCTAATACGTAGGTTGTCGTAGTAAGATACACGGTGTATATTTACGTACACAAATGATATCAAAGTGAATGAGAAATTAGTCTCATTATTTACCCACTTGAAGAGGAAGGAAAGTTGGTTGAAGGTATGTGTGGTAGTCAATCCCACATAGGACTATGAATGACTTTAGCTTATAGTTTATATAAGCTAGAGTGTCATGATGGGTTAGACCCCAAGGGGCACCCAAGTTTTTGTGGAAGGTGGGACCTACACAACTTGGGCAAGACCACACACGCGCGCCATCGAGCCGAGCTGGGTTGGGTCGGGTCGGGTCGGGTCGGGTTTGGGTCAGTAATTACCCAACCGGCTTAATTTTGTCCAAACCGAACCAGCTCAAATCCAACCAGCTTTATGTTTGTCCTAATAATTCTTCTTCTAGAATGTGTCTGTTCGGTTCTTTGCCTTTTTCTGTTGTGTCTTGCCTGTTGGATTGAACCGGTTCATTGGAAGAGTCTTGTCTTTTGACCGAACCGGTTCCTATCCAACAGATGTGTCTGACCGAACAGACTTCTCTGTATCTATAAATAGGGTGTTTGTATCTGTCACTAATTCACCGAAAATATTCTTGCCTTCTGAGAGAGAGACTTCAACATTCTTCTGTTCGCTGTGTTGCATCCGGGTGTGCTCTCATTTGCAACGTATATCGAGGAAACCTGGGAGACGATTTGCATCGATACTGTAAGCACCTTAGACAGGCAAAAAACGTCTTAAGGTTAGAGGTCCAACCTTGACTCGATATTAATTTTTTCAAATCAATTACTGTAAGTGTCTTTCTTCGATTTTGCATATTTATTGTAATCTGCTTGTATATATATATTTATATCAAGTTCTTCTTTTACTTTCTGTTTATATTTTACAGTATATAGCATATATTTCTTCCAACAAAAATAACGTATTAATTATATATTTTTATTAATATTTTCTTAATTTAATTTTTTAAATATTTACATTATGGTATGTAGAATTGTAGTTTTTGCTCTGATCAGGATTATTGGAAAAGATAATTGCTCTTGATTAGGATTTTCCTAATTTAAGTAGAATTGTATGCTTTGGAAATGAATTAGGTCAGCACATAAAAAAAAAATTAATACAAAGGAGGTCATATTTTGAGAATAGAAAAAAAAAATTACAGATATTGATATTCGAATTTTAAATCTGTTAAATACTATATTTTAAAAATAACCAAATGAATAAATTGAGTTAAATTCGAATTTGATTAGCACATAATCCATTGCTTTATTGATTAGGAGAAACATTTTAAAGTCTTGTTTAAGTCAACCAAGTGACCGACAATCAAATAGTAGCTTAAAAATGTTGCCAAAATTTTCCATGGCAGTTTGTAAAATGAGGAGAAACTTTGTATTGGGTGTTTTTGTCTAACCAAACCCACTTGAATTTCCCCTCTTATCAAAATCCAAAGTTTACTCTATTAACCACTTTTGACCTTGGCTTCTGCCTGCGTTGACACTAATCTCTCACATGGCTACCACTTCTTACTTCTTCTTAGGCTACATGCAGTTGAATTTCAGTGTCCATTTGAAATTTTAGAAAATCATTTTCTCGTCTTATTTTCATGAGTTAAGAAACCCTTACTAGAAAAATAGAACAAGTTTATGAAGTCAATATACTTGTTCATGATTCAGATTGGGCTGATTTCGGATCGAGCCTAACTCCCATGTTAACAAGCATTAATATGTCTATCCAGCCTCGACTCGAAGTATGAGCAAAAAATTCTGTCTAGACTCGATTCGATTATATAAAAAAGCACGCATAAATCTATTCAAATTTATACACAGAAAGATCAATACTTCTTAAACGGGCTTTATTTTTTGTTTAATATTTTTGTCTAAACCTGTCAAATATAAAATAAACCTTTAAATTTAAACAAGTAGCGTGATCCTTGGAAATTTTTTGAAATCAATGCCTTTTAAGCAATTCAATGTTGAACAAGTCCTTGAATATTCTTATCCCTTTCTCCACTCTCCCAATAAAAAAATATATATATTTTCTTTCACATGCTTCTCGAGTTTTGTTTGAATTTAATTTTTTTCTCCAATAATTTTAAAAATGCAATTCTCCTTTCTCCTTTTGCTCTGATGCCAAATGTTTATAGTTAATACTATACATCAAATATAATTAATATATTTTGAGTATAATGAAAGCAAAAGAACAAACAATTTTGCAAAATTTTCAAACACTATTATATGTTTCATTTTGTATACATAAACCATTAAATAACAATTAAAACATAACAACTTAAACACTTGATGATTTAAAAATCGGTTCATATATTATTTAAAAATAATAATAAATGCTTACTAAAAAAAGGATTGATGAAATTCATTCTTCTCCCTAATTTTACTTGATAAAGAAAAAATAATACTAAATTTTGAAGAAGTCATACGGGAGAACTTTTTATGACCCTAGTTGTTGTGCGGAACTAGATCGAGATTACGAAAACCGATAAAAACACACACTGAAACACAAATATTTTACGTGGTTCGGCCAATATACCTACGTCCACGGGAGGAGGAGCAAAGCTTTGTATTTAATCGGAGATGGAGTACAAACCGGATACAAACCGGCTACATATTACAAGTGCTCTTTCTAGCACACACTCAACACCTCAATACACAAGCATCTAACAGGCATCTACTGCCTCTAAACTCTCTCATCACCTCTACCGGGAGGGGCTCCCTCTGGAGCTCTCACTATGCCTCAACCGGGAGGGAGCTCATGGAGCTCTCTTTGGAGCTCTAGCTCAATTCTCCTCTGCCTTCACTCTACTCTCTACTTCATGCCTATTTATAGGCAAGGCTTATGGTGTGAATACACCATAGCCACCATGCCACCAGCCACCATACAAAGGCTGCCAATGTCTCTTTTGTTTCAACAATTTCAACAGCAGCCATACACTTTCAACAAAGGCTGCTTCAACAATTTCAAAGGCTGCTTCAACAAAGTCTGCCATCCACATTTTCAAAACTGCCACCTTTGTTGAACTTTCTGGATTGGAGCCACAATTCCAACAATCTCCACCTTGGCGAGAATCCACAGAGAGAATTTACTGATCAGAGCTTCCTCCTTTCTCCTTCAGGTGTCATATACACCATTACACACATCAGGGCACCTACTGCATTGGCATGATCCATCAATGCACTGAGCCTGAGTCAATTTTTCTGTCTATTCTAATCTCCTTCCCAAGAATTTTCTTAGCTTCTCCAAGATCCTTCATCTCGAACTCTGAGCTCAGTTGAGCCTTCAGCCTGTCGATCTCCACCTTGCCTTTTTCAGCAGATAGACAAATGATCCATCTTGAAGTTTCCGGAAATAAACATAGTGATCAAATTGACTGTGTGTGTACTTTTCATCCTGTCATGAAACAGTCCAACCGTTTGTACAGCTGTCACGGGATTGTTTCAGACCATACAGTGACCGGTTCAACTTGCTTTTGTAATCTTTGCGACCGGGGACTCCAAAACCATCTGGTTGAGTCATATAAATTTCCTCCTCTAAGGAACCATGGAGAAATGCAGTTTTTACATCAAGTTGAACTATCTCTAGGTTATACAGTGCTACTAAAGCCAATAAGATCCGAATAGATGCATGCTTAACAACAGGTGAAAATACCTCATTGTAGTCTATTCCTTCTTTTTGAGCCTAACCTTTGGCTACCAATCTGGCTTTGTATCTGATGCTGTCTTTGCCGGTAGCACTCTCCTTTTTGGCAAAGACCCATTTGCACCCAATTGATCTTTTGAGTGTTGGAAGTGGAACCAACTTCCAAGTCTGATCGCCTCCTTCCACTGGGCATGCACAGGGCTGTTTACAGCTTCTTTGTAATTGATCAGAACATCATCATCAATTACTGGAAGGGCGTATGCCACCACGTCTGTGTATCGAGCAGGTTTCCGAATATGTCTATTCGGTCTACTGGTGACAACTGATTCAAGTTGCTGAAAGATTTCTGGTGATGACTCCTCCACTTCAGTTAAGGTGTCATCAGATTCTGGTTCAGATTCATCTGAATTTTGACCAGCATCTTCAAATTCAAAACTCCACCTGCTTTAGAGAATCTTGGTTCACATTCTCTGGAGTTGACAGTTTCAGCATTACAGATTAGTCAAAGGCAACATCTCGGCTTACGATGACTCTCTTTGACTCAGGGTTCCACAGTCGGACTGCTTTTAGTCCTTCACTAAAGCCCAAGAAGACAGCTTTCTTGGCTCTAGGATCCAGTTAAGCATCCGAAAAACAGCCGATCCGGTTTTAAGACTCTACCTCTAAGGATTTTCCAATCCATGCATCCAATGCTGTAGAGGGTAGTCAGTTGATACTCTAAGAGGCCAAGCCTCTACTCAAAATGCCTTTCTCAAGCCTCATTGAGATAACTCGAACTCTATCAACCAAAGTTCTAATCATCCGTTCTGCACCTCCATTCTATCGTGGAGTGCCTGGAGCTTCAAAGTGTCTGATCTTCACTTTGAGGAACGGATAATCGCCAATATCAGATCTCAGTATTTTGAGCTTTTTACTGGTCTGGACGGGATCTTCATCTCCTACTGTGGATGGGATCTTCACCGTCTACTGGACCTTCGCGGACTAACTGGATTCTTCTCCTAGATAGGATATCCACCGCCTACTGGTCATTTGCGGATTAACAGGATTCTTCTCCTAAATAAGATATCCACCGCCTACTGGTCATTCGCGGATTAACAGGATTCTTCTCCTAGATAGGATATCCACCGCCTACTGGTCATTCGCGGATTAACAGGATTCTTCTCCTAAATAGGATATCCACCGCCTACTGGTCATTCGCGGATTAACAGGATTCTTCTCCTTGATAGGATATCCACCGCCTACTTGTCATTCGCGGATTAGCAGGATTCTTCTCCTAAATAGGATATCCACCGCCTACTGGTCATTCGCGGATTAACAGGATTCTTCTCCTAAATAGGATATCCACCGCCTACTGGACATTCACGGATTAACAGGATTCTTCTCCTAAATAGGATATCCACCGCCTACTGGACAGGATCTTCACCGTCTACTGGACTGGATGAGACAGGATCTTCACCTCCTACTGGACGGGATCTTCACTGTCTACCAAACTGAATTGGACAGGATCTTCACCTCCTTCTGGACGGGATCTCCACCGTCTACCGGACTGGACGGGGTCTTCACCTCCTACTGGACGGGATCTTCACTGTCTACTGAACTGGATTGGACAGGATCTTCACCTTCTACTGGACGGGATCTCCACCGTCTACTGGACTGGACGGGGTCTTCACCTCCTACTGGACGGGATCTTCACTGTCTACCAAACTGAACTGGACAGGATCTTCACCTCCTAATGGACGGGATCTTCACTGTCTACTAGTCCTTCGCGGACTCACAGGTCCAGTACTTCGCACTGCCACATGCCAAAGTTACGTGGTGCCATCAAATTTCTCCACCTCGAACTTTGCAGTGGTCATCGAGTTCTTTCTGATGTAAGAACTTGATGGTGCGCAGGTTGTTTCAGTTGTCTCTAATGATTCTGCCATGGTAATAAAACAAAATTACCAACTCAGAGTTTTTCCATTACCTGTATGGAAAAAACGGATGCCACGGTTGAGTCCAGAATAGTCGAAATAGCCAGGAACGGGTCCAACTGTGTAATTTTTGGATACACGGTGAATATTCTACGAATATTCTACTGCAGGTGGCTCGAAATAGACTCGGTTTAGCTCAACCGGCTCGGAAAAGTCTCGGAATAGTGTTCTGAAACGGCTCAAAAAATGGCCCAAAAAAGTTGGTCGGAGCTACGGCGGCGCGTGGGCGCGTGCATCAGGGGTGGCGGCGGCGCGTGGGCTTCACGCGCCTTCTTCCTCCAGCGCGCGTGCGGCGCGTGGGCGAGTGAGGCCCACGCGCGCTTCTTCCGACGGCGCGTGTGGGCGCGTGCGGCCTCTTCTGGTGCTCCGGTTGATTCTGCTGCACTCCTCTCGACGACCTCTTCAACCTGGTATTTTCAAAACACAATTTGGAGCACTTTTGAAAAACTGGCAGAATCGAGCAAACTCGGTTTTACGTAAAAGTTGGCTCTGATACCAATTTGTTGTGCGGAACTAGATCGAGATTACGAAAACCGATAAAAACACACACTGAAACACAAATATTTTACGTGGTTCGGCCAATATACCTACGTCCACGGGAGGAGGAGCAAAGCTTTGTATTTAATCGGAGATGGAGTACAAACCGGATACAAACCGGCTACATATTACAAGTGCTCTTTCTAGCACACACTCAACACCTCAATACACAAGCATCTAACAGGCAGCTACTGCCTCTAAACTCTCTCATCACCTCTACCGGGAGGGGCTCCCTCTGGAGCTCTCACTATGCCTCAACCGGGAGGGAGCTCATGGAGCTCTCTTTGGAGCTCTAGCTCAATTCTCCTCTGCCTTCACTCTACTCTCTACTTCATGCCTATTTATAGGCAAGGCTTATGGTGTGAATACACCATAGCCACCATGCCACCAGCCACCATACAAAGGCTGCCAATGTCTCTTTTGTTTCAACAATTTCAACAGCAGCCATACACTTTCAACAAAGGCTGCTTCAACAATTTCAAAGGCTGCTTCAACAAAGTCTGCCATCCACATTTTCAAAACTGCCACCTTTGTTGAACTTTCTGGATTGGAGCCACAATTCCAACACTAGTTTCACCTTTGCAAAAGAAGAAATACTACACGAGATATTTTACCAACTACCACTTAAAATTAGATCTGCTCACAAGTCGGACAGCCCGTCCTGTCCAGCAGACTCGACCTGTATTGGGCCGGTTTGAGCCACAATATTTGTGATCTGGACCGACTCGGTCCGGATCACTGGTCACGTATTAAAAAATATAATTTTTTTAAAATTTAATTATAAAAATTAAAAAATATTTTTTTTATTAAAGGATTAACAGTGATTCAGGCTCGCGGGTCGACTCGAGCCCGCCCAGGGCAGGGCCGAGCCTGGGCAAGAAAATTAAAAAGTTCAGGGCCGCAGCCCGGCCCGGCTAATGAGCACCTCTACTTAAAATTAGATCTGTTCAAGGATCGGACGATCTGATCTGTATTGAATTGGATTTAGGCATAAATTTTTGTAATTTGGTTAGGCCCAAATTACTGTTTATTAATAAAAAAATATTTTTTAATTATAAAAATGATATTTAATACTTTAATATTTTTTTAATAGTGTTACGGGCTTTTGGGTCAGTTCGAGCTTAGATAAAGGGTTTCAAAAAATTCAGATCGCAGTCCAACTCGACCCATGAATACATCTACTTAAAACTCTTATTACTTTTTGTATATATGATATTTTTTTTTGTGATTTTTTAATAAATTTTATCTCAAAAGCCAGTAAACATCAAATTACAACTGATTTTCAAAATTTTATAAAGTAGATTATTTTTCATTAGATTTCACACTCAATTTAACGTGAACATGTAATAATAGGGGATATACTATATATAGTAATAAAAAATTGACAATGCCGACATAGAAGATCTTTAAAAATTATTATTGAGATTAAAGTTAAATTTGTTGGTATATTATAATTCAATATTAAATTTTATTTGTATACTTACATTTTATTAAATTTTGTTATTACATTTTAAATTTCATTGAATTTTAGAGAAAAGGTAATAGAGTCCAAAAATAAATGAAATTAAAATATTTAATTAAAGCGAGTGACAAATTTCATTAATTTTGTTATTCTTTATTCAAAATTCAACAAATTAAAAATATAATGATAAATTTTAATAAAATTCAAGTATAATAAAACAATGCAATATCAACCCATATTATAGTAACAAATATTCGATCTTAATGCTGAAATTATTTACACTTCAGACTTCAAACATTATGAAAATCTTATAGTCTAAAAAGGCATATTTACTCTTTTCCATCTCTTTCTCCCTTTTACATATATTTTTTTAACACGTATGAAGTGTCATTTAGTATACACTAGAATTTTTTCCCGTTTTGTTGCGAGATTTTTATTTTTTTTAATATTTATAAAATTTTAATTAAATTAATAATCATATATAAATTTAAATTTAATTATATTAAATAATTATTATTTATTTAAATTATTATTTATGTTTTAATTTCTTAAATAAATGAATTTAGAGTTAAAATTGAATCATTATAACAAATTATGTAAAATATGAGATGAATTGAGACAGACATAAGCACAACATAGGAAAATAATTAAAACACGACACGAAAAATAACATGATCACGGCACGAATACACGAACGTGTCAAAATCTATATAAAACGAATTATTAACACGTAAAAATCTATACAAAATATGAAATGAATTGAGATATGACACGAATACATAATTTTTTTAAAAAAAATTTAATCATTATGATAAATTATGCAAAATATGTCATGAACTGGGACACGATACGAACACACAAATTTTCTCTAATAATACTTTGAACACACCAAAACATAACAGGAACAATTTTTTTTTAAAATTTAATCATTATGATCAATTATGCAAAATATGTCATGAATTGAGACACGATACGAACACACAAATTTGTCTCTAAATTGAATTATAATGACAAACTATAAAAAATATGAAAAAAATTGAGACATGACACGAACACAACATAGGAAAAACAATTAAAACACAACACGAAAAATAACATGAACACGACACGAACACACGAACGTGTCAAAATATAAATAAAATGAATTATTAACGTGTAAAAAATTATGTAAATTTATAATACTTTAAACACACGAAAAAATAACACGAACAAAGTATAGGATGAATTGAGACACAACACAAATACATGAAAAAATAATTAAAACACGACACAACACAAAAATAATATGAACACGATATGAATACACGACCGTGTCAAAATCTATATAAAATGAATTATTAACGTATAAAATTTTATATAAATTTATGATACTTTGAATACAAACAAAAATAATACGAATAAGAACACGTCATGAACACATAAAATTTTATCTAAATTGAACCACTATGACAAATTATGCAAAATATGTCATGAATTCAGACACGAAACGAACACACAAATTTTTTTTAAATTGAATCACAATGACAAACTATGCAAAATATTAAATGAATTTAGACACGACACAAACACAATATAGAAAAAATTAAAATACAATACGAAAAATAACATGAAAACTATTAGAATACACGAACATGTCAAAATATACATAAAATAAATTATTAACATGTAAAATTTTATTTAATTTATAATACTTTAAACACACAAAAAAAAAATATAACATAAACATATAAATTGGGTCTGAGATAAAAAATATTTGAATTTCAAGTCGATTCAATCCGTCCCAAGTTACTATTTAATAAATAAAAAATTTATTTAAATTTAATTATAAAAAATATATAAATCTAAATCTAAATAATTTTTTAATATGCTTAAATAATAAAAAGATTTTTTGACCCAACAAATCGGATTAAATTAAAACAAATAAATTTTTTTATTATTCAGACCTAATTCGGCCAAATAATTTTATGCTCCCCTACATTATTTTACCTCAAAATAATTAAATAGGAGTAACTTTTTGAAGGTAAAAAAAAAAAAACATGTCTTTATCAACAAGCCAAACATTTACTACAATATTTCATAATTCATACCCATTAAAAATATAAACTTTTTACTTTTAATTTATTAATTTTTAAAAAGAAAAAGAAAACTGTTACAAGGGTGATGATCTCACCAAATGAAAGAAAAAAACAAAGAACTTGAGAAACAAACAAATAATTAAAGAGAGAAAATTCTTGCGAGGGAGTAGGTGTACAATAGGGTATGGACAAGAGAAGTTATGGGAAAACAATGAGTATTGAAATATAAATATGAGAGATTGATATCATTATCACGTCATGCCTACATAATTTATGAGCATTTGCACGTATCTATTTAATGTATGTATGTTTTATTGGCTTTGAACTCAGCCTCAACCTCAACCACACCATTCCCTCGATTTGACTTAACTTTATTTAAATTCAGAATGAATATCGAATATATATTTGATATATATTTATTATATTTAAAAAATTTTATATATTTAAAAATTAATATTTTATAATTATATTTAATTATGTATCGAATACAAATATCAAACATAATTTTTTTTAAAAAATACAAAAAATCGAGTAACATAATCTAACTCCTTGTAATTTCATTTTACTTTAATTAACACCAAATGCTATCAAATTTGAATTTGGTTTGAAAATGAGTTAAAAAAAGACCCATTATTATCTAAGTAAAAGAATTCTTTCTAATTAGATCAAATCATAAACAAAATAATAATAAATAAAGAACAACCTACCCTCAAAGGATGAATAGCTACTTACACAAAAACAAAAGTTCTAGTAGTAGTTTTGCATGTTAATTCCTTGTCTTTCATTTGTACAAACAAAAAAAAAGTTTTTTTTTGTCAATATTGAAGAAACTAATACAATGTTATAAAGAAAAAGAAAATTAACTGAACTTAATATTTAATTCAGTTAATTCATACAATTATTTTTAAAAAATGATACAAGAAGTCTGAAGTTCGAATTTTAATATTTATAATCCATTCTTCTATTCCCGAACTGTGACTTTTTTGTAAAAAAAAATAAAAAATAAAAAAACCTAGATGTAGCCTATAGTCCTTAGAGTAAGGAGGAAAAACCAGGGACATCTTAAAAACAATCCACAAAAAGAAGAAAAGAGTACACATCAATATATATAATCCCATCTTCATCTACATTTCCATGCATGCCATCGCATCAATATTCTTCCTTTGTTGTATGAAACTTTTGGAAGAACAATGGGAAACAACTTTTCATGCTATAATATATATTACTAAATATCTCTTTGTTTGTTGAATTTCCCATTGATCTTCATGGAAATCTTCTTGAACTTTGTAACCCTATGTCATTGTGCTTCTTTGAAGGACCAGAAGGTGAGATTGGGATTGTTTTAGGCAAGGCACCAAAGAAGCTACGCGGTGAATTCTGATGAGACTTTGGGTTCATCCTGAACTTATGAGAATATCTTGATGATGAACCATGGGCCGCTTGACCAAACAAAAATATGAAGAGCAGCAGTAACAACAACCATAGAAGTAGAACCAGAAGTTTTCTGTTGCCCATTGAATCAGTTTAAGAATACAAAAGAAGGAAATCCAAATAGAGAGACAGAGAGAAAGAGAAATAGAAATAGAAAGAGAAAGAGAAAGAGAGGAGTTGTTAAGCTGAATAGTTGAATGAAGGAGAATGGGAGATTCCACTGTTCACTGTCTGTCATAAAATAAAATAAAAATTATGCCTCAAAGAATATATATATATATATATATACATATATATATATATACATATATGAAAAGTGATTGACTTACACTAGTGTAAAATTAATTTAATTTTACATGCTTTCGTAATTTTTTACGTAATTCATATTTGTTTAATCCGACCGTTGTATTTCACACTCTATTCGTATAAATCATAAATGTCGAATTTTGAGTAAATTAAAAATATTTCAATATTTGTTCGATGTAACCGTTAAACATATATAAAATGATGATATTATCGATTAACATGATATAAATATCGGATTGATTCAAAACTTTACGTGCACGACGAGTGCAGTTATATTACTAAATTCAGTAATGAATTTGTTAAAATATCAATCGTACACGAAATTATAAAATTATGTAAAATTAATTATATATATATATATAAATGAAAGAGGTTTGGTATGTTGGTGACAGTTTGGGGGTGGCTTGTATAAGAAGAATATGATATGAAGTGGCAAATGCAGAAACATATGATAGAAATAAATGTGGCTGGGGCTGGCTTTGGCTTCAGCCTTCAGCTGTTCATGACTACTACTAATAACTAATAAGGATTAATTAATGAAATTTGTTAGTACAATAGTTTTTTTGTATTAAAGACTAGAATAAGAAAAGTGTGTAATGTTTTAAAGAGTGTTTGAAGTTTGAAAGGGTCCTTAGGGAATGTGTTTTAAGGGGGAAAAAAAAAAGTGATGCCAAAAGATTATGCAAAGAAAATTAGAAAAATGGAAACTTTTGGAGAAAAAGAAGGAATTGTACTGTTTGATTAGGTGAAGAAGTGGGGGCATGATCAAATTTAATGGCCGACTGGGGGTGTACTTGAACTGTTAAACAAAGTCCCACAACATAGGAAACTTGTCCCTTGGGTCTCTGCAGCTGCAACTAGACCTTCATAGGACTCATTGATTACAATCAATAGCCCTCTCATTATCACCCTTACTCTTTCTGCACAAAACAAACACCTAACACAGACGCATACACTCTTCCAATTCCCATCTACAGACATGGCAATTTTCGTCTTATTTTTACGTATGATAATCGTATTTAAAATTATTATATATTTATATAAATTTTTAAATAATTTATATTATATAAATTTAAAAAAAATTAATTTTCTTTTAATATATATATATATTAAATAGATTTAAATGATTTTTTTAAAATTAATATTGTTAATTTTGTTTATTTATGTAATTTTTTATTTAATTTTATGCATTATCATTTAAGAATTACTATTTATCTATTTATTTTATTAATTAGTCATAACTCATAAATTCTTAAAATCAAAAAGTTTGTCACAAAAATTAAATCACATTTATGTAAATTTAACAAAAATTAAATTGACTTTCTAACTTCTTCAATAAGACTTTAAGTCACCAACTAAGTACCAAATATATATATATATATATATATATATATTTTCATTTTTAGCTAGACTACAATTTTTTATTTTCATATAATTTTTCACTTTTAATTTTATTTTAAATCTTTTTCTCTTGTTACTATACCATTTTTCATTAACACAAAAGTCAGATTGAAACCACCTTATAAAATATTATAAAAATATCCTAACTTTTAAACTCAAACTTTAAACTTTATTATTTTAATAGAATATTTTATTTTTCTTGTTTTGATGAAAAATATATTGTTTATCAATTGATATATTTATATATTTTTAAAAGAAAGTTGTCCATAATTTTAAATAAGATTATTTATTTGATATATTATGCATAAAATTATTTATTTTATGTATTATATTTCTTTAAACATTTTTTATGAATAGATAAAATTTATAATTTTGAAAGTGTGTTTATTTTTGTTAGTATATTGCTTGCATATATATATATATAATAGGATAAATTTTATAAAAAAAAATAAAATTTAATAATATATTAATTGACACTCTCAAAATCAAATGTCAAGATTCGTCACTGCACATGCGCATATTCATATTGTATTCATATAATTTTTCGTGTTATATCTAATTTTGTATAATATTTTAATTATTTTTCAATATCTCGTGTTCAACATTCCTTTATCGAAGTATTAAATAACTGTCCTTCAAACTTCTTAGCATAATAATAAAATAACATCTGTCCTTTTCTCCCCTTTCATATCTCTTCTAAGCAAATACTATCCTCAATATTTCATTCTAAATTTATTCAGCTATGTAGTACTCAAGATTTTTTATGTTTACTTTTGAAACCAGGGAGATAAACAGGGTACTAAGTTATGTTATATAGACTATTCAATAATGATTGTCGTATTTAATTTGTATTTGACATTTTATCTGTAAAATAGAATACAAATTATGCATTTAATACTTCATCACAAAAGTGAATATTTTATTATAAAAGTAGATACGATTCTTGTGACTATTGTAACTGAAGAAGGAGGATGATGAAAAAGAAGTTTGGTTCCACACTTTCTCTAGTTTGATCCATATATCCACTCTCTTATTTTCTTTCGACTTTTCTCTTTTAATCTCTATATCTTGAATAGTCAAATTCTTTTGAACAACACCATTGTTTGAACTTAAATTGAGTAGTAATTAGAGACGAAGATGAAAAGTCGATTGGTAGTATACACAAAAATGTATTGACTGACATTGGTGTTAAGATTAAAACAATGACTATTAAGAAAAGAATATTTATAATAAAAAGAATGAACTTAAAAAAGATTATTGTATTTAAATATGAATGCAATGATATATAAATAATATTTTAAATAAAATTAATTAAATCAAACAAAATATATTTAAATAAGAATGATTATATAAAATTACATGAATAAATATAAAATTAAATAAACATATTTATTTTTATATGGCATTACATTATTAACATTTTCATATATTTTTATTTAAAATATTATTATAATACGTATTTTGTATTCGTATTAAAATTTTAAATATTTTTTTTTAATCAGTTTCACAAGTTTAAAATTTTAAATAAAAAACGAATCAAACATTGTTACAGATATTAATGTGGGATATAAATACCAAAATCTATATAACTTAGCTACTAGGTAGGACACCCAAGGCCAAAGAAAAGTAGGGGTTCCTTAGGGGGCAATAAATGTAGGGCATGCCAAAATGGCCAACCCCCTAATTCCATGAGGTTAAATAATAAATAATGCAGAACAGTTTAACAAATGTGAGTCAGAGTGACCCCAACTGCTGTTTCAGTTGTTAGCAATAAGCAAGCACATACAAAACAGGGAGACAGATTGATTAATTGATGGATTTTTTCATCATCTTTCAACAAGACTCTAAGTCTTTAGCTTTTTTTTTTATTTTTACTAACTGTAATTTGGAGAAAGAAGGCTATAAAATGTTTCATGTGGCCCTGTCTCTGTTAAAAATACTAACTAGTCTATTACTATAGTATATATTAAGGATAGTGAAACATTTCAGCTGAAATCTGTAAGTGGGAATTTTCTTTGTTTTCAACACATGGCCATGTGATCCCGACTAAGATCACTAGTATGGAAATAGATATTAAAAAAATCGGATATATGATATTATTTAATTTAATTTTTGTGAATTTGGATAATTTTTATATTTGAATATTAGATTTATTATCAGTAATAGATTTAAAGCGGATTCGAATAAAACTTTTTGGATATTCGATATCGGAATCTATTTTGATTTTGATTCAGATAGTTTCAAATATCCGAATCTACTTTATTTATACAGATAATGGATTCAGATATCTATTTACTTATTTAATTTTTATTTAACTTTATTTTTTATCTTATAAAAATATTAATTTAATGAATTCAGATATTTAGTATATTCGGATACTCGACGGATATTGTTATCTAAATCGAATGCAGATTCTAATAGTAAATAGATAATAAATAAATTCAGATATCATGTATAAATTAAATGAATTTCAATTCAAATATTTTAAAAATTATAAATATCTAATTCGTTGTAATCTCTAAAAATTAATGAATAAGCATTAGACATTGGACTTCCATGCTCTTTCTAGTGAAGATCCGATTTACTTGGGTTAAATAGTTTTCTTGTTAGACAAATATTGAATTAAAAATTGTACTTAGCAGAAAACAATTATCCAGTTTAAAAAGCTCTAAACAAGAAGAATCTTAAATGTTACGGGCAACCTTTTTTTCTGCTAAATTGTCAAAGAAAATGAATTTAGAAGCCTCAATTACATATGATAATTCATGTATTCATATTATGTTCGTGTATTTTTATGTGTTATAATCATGTTTAAGATATTATACATTTATATAATTTTGATACGTTAATAATTTGTGTTATCTAGATTTTGACATGTTCTTGTATTCGTGTCGTGTTTTTTTTTTTATTTATATCGTGTCTTGTTTTAATTCTTTTTCTTATTGTATTTGTGTCATGTAATCATATCAAAATTATTAAATCTAGCTTTAATATATAAAAATATTTATGGGGTTAAAGTATTTACTGCATGC
Source organism: Fremontodendron californicum (assembly GCA_030761205.1). Classification (NCBI taxonomy): domain Eukaryota; kingdom Viridiplantae; phylum Streptophyta; class Magnoliopsida; order Malvales; family Malvaceae; genus Fremontodendron; species Fremontodendron californicum. Next base: position 14,308,207 of record JAULJL010000026.1, read on the forward strand.
GCACTACCAGAGAGAAACATTTTTAGTAAAGGCTCAGCCAATTTTGGTTTAGTAACAAAGGTTAGAATGAAATACCAATGTTTTAGACATGATTGAACATGATTAATAGAACATAATTGAAAAACTAGCATCCTCAAAACAGCTTCAACATTTAGAAATTAAAAGGTTTAAATGATCAAATATTTCTTCATGGAATTTGGGAATAGGAAAAAGAAAAAAAAAAAAAAGCTTTATTAAGGCTTGTTATTTGGGAATTCATTTTGATATATGCTTTTGTTTGAAAAGATGAATTTAAAAAAATAATCTGGATTTAATTTATTATATAAATTGTGAGTATGAAATATCATATTATGTACGAATTAATTAAGATTCAATATATATAAATTTTTTTTCAAATTCACAAATATCTATACATATTTTTAATTCATTATTAAATAGTTATTAAAATTTTTTATTAATTTAAAAATAATCATAAAAATCCAATTTAGATGTATTTTATTAAATAATTTATATTAGTTTTGAAATCCAAATCCTTAATTTTAAATCACAGGTCAGGAACCAAAAAAGTTTAGAGTTTATTCTCCAGCTCTCCAACTAGATAAAGTTAAAGTTATAGCCCAGTTGATGATTGAGTTGAGTAGAGTTTGGTTCACAGAGCTGGATAGTTTTTGGGCTAGATGTCCTAAATGAATTGGGCCCAAAGCCCAATAGTAAATAAGTTGGGCTGCAATAGACCCAATATCAAAATCTGAAGTTAATCCCTTGGTCCAGGTCCATAATGGCTTTTGGTCTGGTGTTTTTTCTTTCACCATACCCAAAAAAAATATTAGAGCCTTTTAGGGGTAAGCTAGCCTAGAGCTGCTCATGGGACGCGCCGCGGCCAGGTTTTTTTTTATTTTCTCTGTTTTGGGTTGGTTTGGCCCGCCCGTTTAGGCTCGAAACACTGTTCATTAGAATAAAAAATAATTTTTTTTATAATTAAAATTAAATAAAATAATATTATTATAATAAAAATTACTGTCCGGGCCGGACTGGCCCGGAACACAAAATATCCTGCCCAAGCCCGGCCCAATACGGGTCGGGCCGAGCGGGCTTCCCGGCCCGTGAGCAGGTCTAAGCTAGCCATTGCCAAACCCCGCATGTTAGGCATTTAGGCTTGTAATACCAACTTTAACTCGTACTTAGCTTTAGAAAGTTATTTGAGATATCGTAATTTTGGATACGATAAAATTATATATGATACGAATGTAATATAAAAAAATAATTAAAATAATATGAAAATAATATGAATATATTAATTTAATTGGGATTGGTCTTAGTTTCAATTTAAATTAAATAATGGATTTTAGAGTGTTTAAAAATATTTTTTAAAATTATCATATTAGATAATTTATTATTTTTAATGAATTGAAATTCATAAAAGACTATTAATTATTATATTTAATATAAAATATTATTATAAATAGTAATTTAAATAATCTTAACAAGTGTCTAATTAAAAACGCTCATTAACAAAATTTTTAAATAATTACAGATCCAATAATTCAATGTTTTTGGAGCGACAAATATTAAGACCAATGTTTAAAGTTTAGACCATACTTGTGGGTAGTAGAAAATAAATTATGAAATTAATAATAAAAAGTATTACCTATGAATGTGTAGGTGTAGGTGTAAGTTTTTACTATAGTATAAGGTAATGAATCAAAAACTGCAATTTCTACCAAGCATATCCATTTTTTCTTTCAAAAATATATCAAACCATAACCTGCCAACAAAAGATAGAAGAAATTAAGAAATTAATCAATCAAACAATTAATGGATATTAAGAAGTTATGTAATAATTTTTTAATAGGATGAAAAAAATCAACAAAATTACAAGCACATAACATAATAAAGCAAGTGTTAATTAAATTAATACATTGTTTCCAAAAGGACATCTTTGTTATTAGTATTCGAGATTCAAACTTACAAATTTTAAGTTCAAATCCTAAAATGAAATTTATGAGATGAAAGAATGTTATATTTCATTAATTGTGTAATTTAATATCACATGTATTACTTTACTTAATGATTTATTTTATAATCAAACATCAATCACCTCTAACAGAAAACTTATATTTTATATAGACTATAATGACATTGACAGGTTTTTGTCTAAAATTGCAGGGTCTTAGCCTTACAATAGGAGCGGCATTCGTGGATGTGAAGAAGAAAACAGCAACATTGGCTTCTGTTATTAATAAGGCCTCCATGTTATCCAGGTGTGATTCCTAGTTGAAGTATTTAGATACTATATTTAAAAGTGTATTTTAATTTCTGTATTATAAAAATGAGTAATTTAATTTTTATATATTTGAAATTGGTGTAAAAAAATAAAATTAGTAACGGTGTTAATAGAAAACCGTCTAAATGCTGATGTAAACATGTGAAATTGACAGAATAAATGACTTGGGGAAAAAATGACGACGTGTCAATTTTTTTGCTCAGGTAAAATTTAAAAACTGACAAAATAGATAACTTAAAAAAAAATGATATGTTTTTACGGGTAAGAGAGAGATTAGAGTAAAAAAATTATGTTTTTCTAAGTTTCACCTGATTAAAAAAAATTGACATATCATCATTTTTTTTCAAGTTATCTTTTCTGTCAGTTTTAAATGTATACATCAGCATTTAGACGGTTTTTCATTAACACCGTTACTAATTTTACTTATTTGCACTAATTTCAAACATATATAGTACAGAGATTAAAATACACTTATGATTATACTACAATGACTGTCAAGATATTTTAACCATGATTCCTATGCTCTAGTTAGTCAATGTTATTTCTTGAGTCGAAAGTGGACGCAGCACAAGTCACTAGAAGGGGTGGATAGTTACAACTTACATTTACAATGCTTATCAGATTCTGTCCTTTGATAATTTGGTTGCAGAAAGTTCCAGCATTTATGTCATGGGTACGATATGTCTCATTTACATATCATACATACAGGCTGTTACTTAAGATTCACAACGGTTGCTCATGTTCGGATGCTGGATCAGGTTCATGCAAGTCTCCTTCAAAGCATTACGACTGAATTGGTATGGCATGGAAGTCGGTACCATGATAGCAATGATTGTAGGATATCGGTTACTAGCCTATGTATTCTTAAGGATCGAGAATTAAATTAATGACAATAACTTAGTTTATATCTTTCAACAGTGTTTTATATCTTTCAACAATGTTGATTTGTAGACGTCACCTAGGTCAAGCCAATAATAAGTAGGAAAAAAAGGGTCTCTCAGTTACAACCCTCAAAATGGTACTCCTTATAAGGGGAATATATTAAGTTCTGGCCAATCGATGAAAAGCCTTTAAAATGTTTTAAGTGACATCTAGTTCAAACGAATACTTTGGATTTAAATTTAAAGTAATGTGGGGTTAGATTTTTTTTTTGGGTACATAACAGCCGCAGCTTGGGGTAGTGTAAAGAGATTATAAATGTTAAGATTCGAATCATAAATTTACTGGATACCATCTCTTAAAAATGATTGTATGAATCAATTGGGTTTCATAAAAAATGAAAAACGAAAAGTCTGGGGTCCGCACATCAAAGTTAATTCAACCATTCAAGATCACAACATAGTTGGCTTTTAGTCCAGTGATCAAACCTACACCCATTTGCACTATCTTTGAAACAATGCCTTTCTACACGATTAAGTACATATGGCTCAGCCTGCTGATTTTGTTGACAAAGATAACCCCACTCATGTATGCAAATTACATAAAGCAATCTGTATGGCCTTAATTGGACAGGCCCTAGAGCTTCATATCAAGAGTTGAGTAAGTTTCTTTAGATGCCTCTCTCTTTATTTATGCTCAAAATTCATTTTTATATACGTACTTCTTGGTTTATTTTGATGACCTTATAGTCATAGGCAATAATCAACCAGCTTTTTCTAGCTCAACTTTCAAACAGGTTATCTCTCAAAGATCTTGGTCCTCTCAATTTCTTCTTGGGAGTTGAAGTTATATCTACATCCTCAAGATTATTCCTATCTCAACATAACTATATATATTCGAGATCTCTATGTAATATTATTTGTTTATCAAATTTGAGAGACGTTTAATGGTCTATGCAGCAAGTTGTGTTAGGGATGAAGCCCGAGCCTTCTTTAAAAACACAGGAGTATCTTAACCAAGATTAATACTTTTCTAATTGCATATATTTAGGTGTTTAAAACTTGAGAGAATTTGCTTAAATCCCTTTTTCACATAAAGGGTAAAAGCTATTCTAAGCACTTATATCTTCCTTTTTTCTTTTCTTTTTTTTCATTTTTACTATTACCTGTAAGGACAATTCCATGTACTAAAATAATAAGAGTTACAATTCCACGAATATCCATGGTTTATAAATACTTGCATACATAGGTGAAAGCCCAATAATTTCATCATCTATTGGCCTCGTCCAAGCAAATTAGCTGGCTTAAAATGGTAAGTTAATTTCAAATATTTTGTTGGGCCCAAATCATGAGAATCTAAGTTGATCCAAATTAGTATTATTAAAATAATTCAAAAAAATTGTTTTTGAAATTAAAAAAAATAAAAATAAGTATTCACTAATAAACTAATAGGAGTCGTCTGGCTTGAAAACTCCTATTCGAAGACTTAAACCCAAGTCAGGCTAAGTCTATATAACCATAAACAAATCTTATCTGAATCAAATATATTCAAAATTAAATCATCAACTAAGTAGGACTTAATTATAAAGAAAAATCAACTACGTTAAACAAATCTTGAGGTCTCCACCTTCCACCACTAATATCTAGGAGCGGTCCGCAAAGTTGCATTGCTAATTCTATTTTTCTTCTTATTCTTCTTCTCTTCACAAACATGAGCCATTTTTTTCTAGCTAGCTCTTGTTTCATTTAGCGAATTAACACCCATGATTTAATTTGAACGTAGAGAAGATGGGGCAATGTAGAAAAGATTTGCTAATGCAAGCAAATAAAGAATAATGGAAGTCTGGTCGTAGGTGGAAAGCTACACAAATCCTTCTTCTTTCACATCTTTTTCATGAAAACGACGCAAAACCTCCCCACGTGATCCTATATATCCATGCTTGAAAATTTATAATCAAATCCCAATAAAGATTTGCAATCAACAGCTGCCTTTACCCAAACCAATATATATATATATATATATATATATATATATATATATATATATATATATATATATATAGATACATATCACTTGATTTTATCTTCAACTTTGAGCACATAATAATGCTAGCTAGCTATAGTTAGCTTGTTTTGGGCTTTGTAGGGAAGTGATATGGAGAAAAGAAATGTGAGTGTCATGTAGTTAAAAGGCTTTACGAAAGGAAAAAAAGTAAAAAAAAATGGAGGAGACTATCTACACTATTGCTTCCAGCTTGTAAGAACTAGGAAGTAAACAGCATGAAGCAAGAAATGCTGACCACTTAAACTGCCATGAGTTTTTTATTATTATTATTAGGGAAGAGAGATTGGAACACTCACTTCTTTGAATATGGAAATATATATACCTAAATGTAAAATTAAATACAAATGGGAAAATAGCAATGAATTTTAGATTGCTAAATATGGAATTATGGATGCATCACAAACCCATTCGATCCCGTAAAATCTGGCGTAACTTCTTGTGTTATAAGAAATAGCTGTTTAATTTACCAAGCTTCTATCTCCATTTACTATATATAACCTTTGTAATTGTTAACTCGGGTTATTAATTATTTTAAAAAGTTAAATTGATAAAAAATAGTTCAATTATTATAGTTAAGTTTTAACATGTCTTCTCACGTGCAAATCAGATTAATGATAAATTAGTTTGCACGTGAATCCAAATATAAAAGAAAATTACAAGTTGAAGAATGATTTGAGACTTAGAGTAATAATACACAATTCAATGAATAACAAGACATTAGATGAAAAAATATTAATTAAAAATTGTCAGAATTCGAATTCGAAAACTTTAGTATTAAATTAAATTGAATGATCAATATTCATAAACTTAAACCGATACCAATTATTATATTTAAATTTGAACGGTAATAAGTTTATTATTTTATAATATTACATATGATATGATGTTCAAATCACAGCATAAATTCATCATGTCTATGTGCATGTAAAGGCATATCACGTGATAAGTTGAATGTTCCTCTTAAGTTTTACTTTTTTTAATGAAACTGAAAGGAAGGAAAGGAGGGCACGTCGGCAATGATGCACCTGCAAACATAGCCCCTCGAGTCGACGTTCCTTTCCTTCAACAAATCCAGGTTTATTATTATTTCCACACGACCACGAGTAAAGTACACTGTATTATGTTCATACTTGATAATTTCATAAGGCCATGCCCACATTTCTCGCCTCTTTTCTTCCTATATAAATGCTATATATTCATTGCTACTCATGTGGACGGTTAGACTTTAGATTTACATTTTCCAACAAAATAATGTCATTGAATAAATGTTAAAATCAATCATGACTCAATCAAACATCTCCATTTCCATTTCCATTCATTATGATTTATGAGAATAAGGAAGTTGCAACTTAAGAATAAGGGAAGAAATTGTAAATGTTGAGATTCAAACACCAAATCTATTGGATGCCACATTTTAAGGATAACTGCATAAATTAATTGAAATAATCATTGAGTTCTTTCTATTATTTCTTTTGATATGGTGTTACGACTTCTTTGCCATGAAGATAGATCTGTCAATGGGTCAAGCCACGGTCCGAAAATTTTTATTTTTCTTACTTAAGTCTGAGTCGAATTGGGTTTGGGCCAACCCGAAAAAACATCACTTTCAAAAAATATTAAAATAAAAATATTTTTATAATTAAATTTAAAAAATATATATTTATTAATGAACAGTAATTCGGGTTGGGCCGGGCCGAACCGAATTAAAAAAATCTCTGTTCAAACCCGACCCAATACGAGCCAAGCCTGTCGAGCCGGACGGGTAACCTGATCCTTAGACAGGTCTACATGAAGAACATAAAAAATCTGATTTCTATCAAATTATCCTGATTCAAAAGCATAAAAACTTTTATTGAAACTCAAAATTTATTTGATGACAATAACAATTAGGGTTCTAGCATTTATATTTGAAAACTCCTTTCGCAAAGAGTTATATGCATTCTCTTGCAGATATGTTCTTGAATCAATATAGTTTTGTTATATTTTAGCCCTCCCATTTGTTATATTTCTTGAAACCATGAGGAATATAATTGGCTCATGTCATTTGTTTTGTTCTTTAAGTTAATGAATAGATTATTTCTACTCACATGAGTGTGGGCGGCTATATATACATAACACATAAACTTTTAAATGTACAATTGAAAAAAAAAGGGTTTAATATTTAAAAACTTATAAAATTGAGGTTTTTTAACGAACTTGTAATTAAAATTAGAATAGGGAATTAATTATATATAGAATTAATTTTGAAAAAATAAAAAATTTTGAATTAATTATGTAGGTTAATTATTGCTAAATTCAAATAATTCATTTGTTAGTACAATTTCATTCTAAAAAAGTCATAATGCTAAATTCAAATAAGTCATAATGTCAAAAAATTAAGTTATGCATACCTACGCAAAAGCTTAACACAAAGTGAAAAAACTCCTTATGAAAATGTCACCAAAAAAAATCTCAATAAAGTATTTTTGAGACTATCTTAAAAAGTTTCGAATTTGAATCTTAAAATCGATAAAATAAGATTTATGAGATGGGCCAGGGTTACCTACTTACCTTAGCCAAAATAAAACACAGTGGATCTTTATATGCAGATAAAAAATAAAAATCTCATGTAGAGTTAAGAAAAAAAAATTATTGTTAAAAAGATAAACACCACACATATAATACGTACTTCTAATCTGTCATTAATTGATTTATTATTAATTTATAATAGTATATTAGAACTCATAATATTTTGATTGGTTATAGAATACTAGCATTCAACGGCGAATTCAACGGGGTTGGAAGGGGTGTAGGCCCTCTTTGGCTTCTCAATTTTATTTTATTTTTATTTCAAGTATTTGTTCACTTAAAAAATAGTAAAAATTTATTTTTGTTCCCTAAACAAATAAATTTATAATTTGATTCATTTTTATCTCGATCCTCTCAATACAAAATCTCTGACTTCGTCTCTGCTAACATGAATATATATATATATATATATATATATATAAATTGTAAGTTATAATAGTCATTTTCTACTTTTAATTCTCTATTTGTAAATACGTGCAGTCACATTACATCTTTTTGTTCTTCTTTTGTTATTCCCTTTCACAAATTTGATTTTCTGCATATGAGATATGGGATCCTATATATTGTAACCAATAATTAGTATGCGTAAAAAATCTTTTTTTTCTTTTTCTAGTTTATAAAAGTTTAGGTGAGAAAAAATTATTCCAGTCTAGGATCAAAGTATGCCACAAACAGGGATGAAGCCAGAAATATTATTAAGGGGGCCTAGGATATATATATATATATATATATATATATATATATATATATAAAGATTTAAAGTAAAATAAAAGTTGTTATGAAATAGACCTATTCAAGAGTCGGGTTATTCATTTGACTCGATAAATTCGATCCGAATAGGTTTTTAAAGTCTGAGCCCTATTTGGATTTATTTTTTTAATTTAAAAACATTTTTATTTAATTTTAATTATAAAACATCTTTAAAAGTAAAATATAAAAAATTATTTTTTAATATTAAAAAAATTAAAAAAATATTATATATAAATTTAAATATTATAATTCATGAACAAGCATATGTAAAAAATTTAATAAGAACTAAAGTTTCAATGTCAAAAAAAATTTATAGTCTAAATAAAATAATTAAAATATGCATAGAATTATTTGATATTAAAAAAGAAAAACATAAGAATACATATATATTTAGAAAAACTAAAATAAATTAAATGTATAATTCGAATTAAATATTGTAGTAATGATTTAACTTTTTTCTTTCTTTCTTATAAGCATATAATGAAAAATACTAACTCAATAATTAACGTAAATATATCTATTTGATTGATTAAAAAGGTAAACAGAGAGAATTAAACTAATAATAATACGTGAGGTTTAAACCAAAAGTGTTACCAAATTTATCATATCAAACTATAAATTTTACAAAGGATCAAATAAATAAAAAATTGGAGGAGCCAAACATAAATATACCTTATTTTCAAATAATGATACACAGCATACCAAAAAACTTAAAAAATTTAGGGGGTCAAAACATAAATATACCTTATTTTGAAATGAAAAGATAGGGTATACAAAAAAAACTTAAAAATTTTAGGAGAGGCCAAGGCCCTTGCCCCCTTGTCTACGCCACTGGCCACAAGCCTTAGAGAATATTATAATGATACTTACAGATCATTCATCAAGTAAAATTGTTGATGAGTATCTAATCTTGATGCTTTGGATCATGCATGTAGTTTTATCAATCCATATACAAATATTTTTTATAATTAATTAGAGTAAAAAATTAATTATATTTTTCAATCCATATAAATTTATTGTTGTAATTAATAAAAAAAAAATTAAGATATTTTAAAGTCTTTGCTACTTTATATATGCTAAGCTTTTCCCTTTCTTTTTTTTTTTTTTTTTTTTTGATAAGAAAGCTTTTTTCATGAGATATTTTAAGAGTAATAATATATTGTAGAATTTACGTATCACTTCATGTTTCCTCAAAATTATAGGATGTCAAAATTTCATGCATGTCCCTTTTTTTTTAAATCACTGAGTATATATAAATGTACATATATAGAAGAACTTTAAATATTTGAAAAGATTTTTTTATTGCAAAGTATCAATAAGAATTTAAAACTTATAAAATTGGTATCTAGTTTTTTTCAAAGAATTTTTTTGAGAAAATTGTAACTAGAGAGTATAATTAAGGAGAGTTAATTAATTACTTTTGTACAAGAACTTTTATAAAAAAAACTTTTTTGTTCGAAATTTAAACTTTGATTAAAATATGTGTAGGCCTACAAATACAATTATGTAAGACCTAACAAATTCTTTTTTTTTTTTTTTAATTTTAACAATTAGATATTAAATCAAATAAAAATTGGACACTATTATATACTAATTGAACAAAGATAATTGTTGCAACCGTTTCCGGGTCGGATACGAACCCGACCCGAGCCATATGTAGGCCCAATACCAGGGCCCCCAAACCAGGCCCAATCTGTCTGGCCCAACAGGGCCTGCTAGGTCCCAAACCCCAACCTAACCTAGCAAACCCTAACCCTAGCCCCCCTGGAGCAGTCGATCCCACCCTACCCTGCAACCCCAACTCCAACACGCCAGCCACCTCCAACACGCCAGCCCCTGCCAACCCCCTGCCCAGACACACCACCTCCCCTGCACACGCCACCATCCATAAAAACAAACCCCAACACAATCACCAAAGGGGGAGACAGCCAGAGACCCTGATTCGGACCCCTCTCAATCGGCTTCCCCCACCACCAAACCCTCTTTCGGCCCACTCCCCCACCATTCAAACCACCACAGACAGCCATCAACCAAAAAACGACCATCGATAGCCTCCAAGGACCCAACAACAAAAAAAAGGGGACACCAAAAAAAAACCTGCAAACACCAATAACAGCCAACAACCAAAAAAAAAAAACAAAAAAAAGGCATTGGGGTTTCGAGTTTTGAAGATTTCGGGTAGCTCGGAATTTTTTTTAGGAAACGGGACGATGGTTGGGAAGGGAAAGGAATGAGGAGGCTCGAGCTTAACTTTCGGCCCCATTCGACAGCGGACAACGCCGGAGTCGGAAGTTGAAGTTTCGAACTTCAAACTCAGATCTAGATCTTTCGGGGCAGATCTAGGCAAAAGAGGGGCCAGAATCGGGAAGAGGAGACCGAGAAGGTTCGGGAGGAGAAAATATGGAGTCCATCGACCGCCGACAAGCGGCGGCCGACGACGGAGACGGCGATCGGCACGGCGGTGGCTGGCCGATTTCTGGGCATTTGGGGTTTCTGTTTTATTTTTTTTTTGTTTTAAGAAAGAGGGGGAGGAAGAGAGAGAAAAAAAATCTGAAGTAAAAAAAAAGGGGGGGACTTTTATTGTCCCTGGAGCGGGTCGCGCTGACCCGCGCGTCGACCCGCGGGTCCGCTTACCCGACCCGCTCTAGGGGAAGAAAAAAAAAAGAAAAAAACAATGAAATAAGGAGAAAAAAATTTAAGTAAAATTAAAAGAAAAAAAATTAAAAATAACAATGATAAAAAATAATAATAATAATAATAATGAAATAAGGAGAAAAAAATAAAAAAAATTTAAGTAAAATTAAAAGAAAAAAAATTAAAAATAATAATGATAATAAAAAAAAGGGAAAATAAAAAAAAAGGAAAAAAATTAAAAAGGAAAATTCACGATTATCGATTTCGACGTTCTGATTTTTTTTGGATTTTTCGACATTTTTCAGGTGGTCGAGAAAGAACAAAGAATTTTACGAAGATCAAGTTCGGCATTCTGATTTTCGGATTCTCGACATTTTTCAGGTATGATTTTAATTTCCTTTATTATTATTTTTATTTTATTACTATTTTTATTTATTTATTTTTGTCTAGCGTTCGCCATATTTTATTATTCTGTTTCGATTTTAAAATTATAAAATAATAATTCTTCTGATTAATACATGTCTTTTAAATTATTTTCGGTAGATAAAATTCTCTAAAAACGATTCTTTCTCGGGATGGTTGGAGCATCAATCGTTCTTTGAAATGGTCCGAGTAAGAATAGTAATCGAAACATTATCGAAATATCGGAGTGATTCGATAATTATTTTTACATAGATAATTTCTTTTATTTTGAAAATAATTATTAAAAGCGTTTTAATTTACTCTTCAAGCAAAAAAAAATGTTTTAAGAAATGTGATTTACCGACGACGGAATTCGAAGGACGTCACAGTAGTGATTCCTAAGATATCTTGAGGTGAGAGAATTTCGTTAAATATCACCACAAGTGGTGGGAGTATTTAGCGATATGCTCAATACAAAAATTCGTTTTCATTAATGAAAATAATCAAAATAAAAAGAATGAATAAAATAGTGAATGTTTATGTGTTCGATATTTTGCCATGCCTTTTTTTAACATTATGATTTGCATGTTTAATCTTATAGTTATGTATTTAATCATATGTCTTATATGCTAAGTCGTGTGCATTCAATATTTAAATATTCGCATCATACGCGTTTAAATAAAAAATGGATGTAAATTGCCGACGATGGAATTCGAAAGATGTCACAGTGGTGATTCTTAAGATATTTTGAGGTGAGAGGATCTCGTTAAATACCACCAAGAGTGTTGGGAATATTTAATGAGTGTTCTCGATAAAAGATTTGTATTCGCTTTCATTTTCAAAAAATAATAACAATTTCTTTTTTAAAAAAAGGAATAAAATAATAATAAATGTTTTGGAAAAGAAATAAAAAAGAGAAATAATTTTAAATACCGCTGTTGAGTCCATTAAGTCGAGGCTTAGGATAACACATGATTAAATGGTACCGTTTTCTAAACGGGCGTCGCGAGGGTGCTAATCCTTCCCCACACGTAACCGACTCCCGAATTCGATTTTGTTTTCTCTCTGGTTTAAAGCACGGACTTCGAAATTGGTTTTATAAAATGTTTTAATTAATTTTAAAATATTTTACTAAAACCGATTTTAATAGGTGGCCAATCACACCTACAAAAAAGATTGGTGGCGATTCCATTTTGTTTTCAAAATCGTTTAGCGGTCGAAAAACCGTTATGACAATTATAAGCAAATCAATTGAATGATTTCAACAGATAATCTTTTTAACTGTAGAAAATCTAATAAACCTAAATATATATTTAAAAAGTTATATTATTCTTTTATATTTAAAAAATATTATCAAAAAACAATTGTATAGAAAAAGGAAATTTTATATATACATAATAACTACACAAATTAAATACACATACGATAACATAAGGACTAATTAATTAAATTGAAAAAAAAAAAACTTAAAAGAAAAAAATAATGCATATGTGTATAATTGTGTATGTAGCAATCTCTAAAAGAAAAAAAAAAAATCACTAATGATTTTCCAAATTTAACACGCAAACATCAAGTTGATTAGTTAATTATTTCCTATTTGTTTGAGCAGGGGCTAATTATTGCCTTTATTTATTTTGTGAGGGAAATTCCCCTCATTAACTGCATCTCTACTGGATTAGAGCTTCAGAGATTTAGAGATCAACCGAATTCTTTATTTTATTTTTTTAATATAAATATAATTTTAATAAATTTTAATTATTATTATTTAACATAAATATAATTTTAATATATATTTTATTATTTAATATAAATATTATTTTAATTATTTATTATATATATACACATTTTAATCTAATTAATACCTTTAATAGTTATTTTACTTTCTCACTATAATTTACCTCATCGTCACAATCACCGTTGCGTTTGAATTCAAATACATATCCCACCACTGATTTTAATCTCACCGCTACAATAATTAATGTCACCGTCACCGCTGTTTTTAATCTCACCGCTCATCTAAATGGACCATAGCTTACTATGTTATCTATACTAATTATAAAATGATTGACTGAATTTGATGTTAAGAGTGAAGTGACATCAACTCAGTTAAAAAAATTTATCAAAAAAATTAAAAATATTATAATAAAGGTATAATAAGAGATATTTATATCTTTTTAATTTTTTTTATAAACTATATTTTTATTTAAAAAATTATGAAAACTATGCACTTCTACATTAAAAAAAAAAAAAACTTTCTAGTAACTATTTTTTTTTTCAAAAACCACCACAAGGCAAGTAAATAAATTCTAGTTTTGAATAAAAAGAATTTATTCTATAAAGCAGAGAGAAAAAATATATATATATCTATAATCTATATACTAATATAATCAGACACCAACTCAATCAAAAAAATTACTTAAAAACCTATTTAAAGTAATAATATTAAGAGTAATTACGTATTTATATATATATATTTAAAAAACTACTCACATAGATGTAAAAATTATTCTTTTTTTTTTTTATAATAAACTGTCATATTTATCATAAATTACTCAACTTTTTCTCCCTTCAAAATATTTTTGTCACATCATTTTTTTTTCTATTGTCCATATTTTTTTCCACCCACATACTTGGGTGTACATGTTTCTAGTATATTTAAAGTTCTTGATTGAGTTGGTGTCACAAATCAAGTGACATCAATGTAATTAGTATAATTACTTAAAACTTAAAAAAGTATTAATAATGATATAAAATTAAGAATAATTATGTCTTTTACATCTAAAAAAACTAGTCAATAATTAATTTAAAAAATATATATATACATATAATTATCTTTGCTCATTTAAAAAATATATATATTATGTATATATAAAATTTTAATATATATATATTATAGAAAATACAAGTAGAAGTAGGATTGTTTTGACTTACCAATAAAACTTCAATCAGTGTCTAGCTGTGGGGCAATGTAGAAATGGCACATGATTGAATAAAGAGAGTCACACACGATCCATCCACCTTAGTAATTAAAGCAGTTAGAGTATACTACAAAAAACACTCACCCCATCACAATCGATCACAAAGCACTTGAAACAACACCCTAAATGCACTTCCAACTCCCAAGATCTCCTCCATTTCTTGGTCCTGACGGCTCGGCAACCGCCCACGTTTTTCCACCATCATCAACGCCATACATATACACCTTACAAATCTTACAAACTTACTCCCACATGCCCCTTCCCACTAAACTAGATCTCTCTCCCAAAATTCCTTTATTTCCTTCCCTTAATTTACAATATTCTCACCAAAGCAATTGATCTAATTTGGTATTTCTGCTAGCTTTTGGGTGTCTGTTATACTTATAGCAGCAAAATGTTCGCAATTAGTGATCAGATGTTGCAGTGTGCTCCTAGGCCAATGTTGGCCATTGAAAGAAAGTGGAAATCCAACGTTGAAATTGCTCCTAATTGTCCACGTTGTGCCTCTGCTAACACGAAATTCTGTTACTACAACAACTATAGCTTGTCACAGCCTAGGTACTTTTGCAAAAGTTGCAGAAGGTATTGGACTAAAGGTGGTTCCCTTAGGAATGTGCCTGTTGGTGGTGGCTGTCGCAAGAGTCGAAGAGGCAAGTCTAGCAGGGTCGAGAAAAGTACTGATGGTCACCTTTCCATGAATTATAGTAAGAATTTAATAAGTAGTTTTGGGAGTCCCCAGGAGGAGCAGATGATTGGGGTCAGTAGTTCTTCTGATGGGGACTCAGGGAATCAACCAGGGCCTGCTACTGAGTCGGATAATATTGATCTAGCTGTTATTTTTGCTAAATTCTTGAATCAGAGTACAAGTTTAGATCAGCCTGAGATTCTTACTCAAGAATCGCCTAATGAAGCTAATGAAGGGATTGATCAACTATGGAGTTTTTTAGAACAAAATACCAACAGCCAGAATGATTCATCGATGGAGTGCTCGGAGCTACCAGTAGTTCATGCAATTCCAGAATCTTATATGCTTCAAGAAATGCCTCAAGTTAATCAACAGCTAAAAGAGAATAATAGTGTTCAGGAATTGCTGGAAACTGATCAGATGGATGCGTTTGGGTTACAAAATTTGTTAGCTGATCATGAACTGGTACAGGATGCTTTCTGGTCGGATGAGGCAGCAACCATCCCAAACTTTGAATGGCAACCAATGGTGCAACTGCAACAGTTTGAGTCCTTTCCAATAGATGATCAGCTAAAGATTTCTGCAAATTTAATGGCCGAAAATTGGAGTTCATTTGATCTTTCTGGGTTTGAACTACTTTCAAAACCTTGAAGTTAAAGATACATTTTCCAATTTTATATAGTAATTCATATACTATATATTTTTTTGTTCCTTCTTTGATCTACTTAATTATAAGGTAGCTTTACTATTACATTACCACATGAACTGGTTCAGGTTATGGACATTATATTATTTTAAGAAAATATGAATAATTTACAGCTGGAAAGGTGTAATTTTTTCTTTTTTTAAACTGCAACGAGAAAGTTATTTATTTGTATTACTCGTTCAGTCGTTTGGTTCTAAAATTTTGTAGTATAATTCATACTTTAAATCTATCCCATTAATTGATTGCTAGGAACCCATATTGAAAGGATGAAAGTGGTGGCTTTACCTTTTCTTCTAGTTACTGTTGTGTTACCATATGCATATGCTATAGCTGTTTATCACTAACTTTTTTTTTTTTTTTAATTAAGGAAAAAGAAAATCCGGACCCAATTCTTTGAAAAATATATATACACTTATAATTGAACCAAATGTTTAGAGTTGGGACTCATTTATTCACCAACTTTTAGCTCCATTAAAACTTTCGTTTTTACCAATTTGTCATATTTTTTGCTACAATATTATGGATAATTAAAAAATGTTCAATTAATATGTCATCATCATCATCATCATATATAGGAGCTAGGGTTAAAGAGAAAATTAAATGAACATGTGGATGGGGACCTAGTTAGAATTAATCTCCAAAAACTGAGGACCATCTGATCTATGGGAATGATAATTAATATCCCTAGCAATAGATGAGAGGAAGTAAGGAATTAAAGGTGGTCTCGATCACTCCCATCACATGCATGTTAAGGCTGTATATATGAATATTATGAATAATAATTATGTGGATATGCATCTGTAAGCCTAGATATGTAGCATAGAAGAATAACACATGGAAGTAACGTATGAGATTAGTATATAGATGCCTTAATGATCAAAGGAAAACAGGTCGAGGGGGGGATTAATGTTTGTCCAGTGTTGGGGTTGGGGTTGGGGGCTGAGTCCACCTCAATCAAGATCGGGAATATCTTTGGAAGTAGGAACCAGCTCAGTCTACCTTTCTGAAGTCGACCCATCACATGATATTTGTCGAATATATGTTTAAGGATAATAATGATGCGATTTAGATGAATCTCAAAGTTCTAATTGCTAACTATTGGAGAATTAACCTTAAAGCTTCTGCCATGTCTAAGCCTAATATATAACAGTTTCATGTAGTATATATAAATATATATATATATGGGATTTACTTACATTAATGTAAAATTAAATTAGTTTTACACATTTTTATAACTTTTTATACGATTTATAATTTAACAAATCGATAGTTGGATTTAATAATATAATTATACTCGTCGTGCACATAAAGTTTCGAATCGATCCGATATCCCTATCAAATCGATCGAGAATACTATCTTTTTTAATATATATTTAACGGTTGAAAGTTTTTTTATATCGAACAAATAGTTAGACATTTTTAATTTACTCAAAACTCGACGTGCATAATCCATGTAAGTAGAACATAAAATACAACGGTCGGATTAAACAAATATAAATCGTTTAAAAAGTTATAAAAATATATAAAACTAATTTAATTCTACATTAATATAAGTAGATCTCTTCATATATATATATATATTATTTTTTAAAAATTTTGTACATTTTGAATTACAGAATGAGAGGCAATTCTCTCATATTTCTCATGAATTATCATTTTCAGGATTAAAATAATTTTGTAAAACAAATGGTAGTAAATTGTTTTATTTTGCCTACTAAATTGAACCTTTATACGCATTGAGTCATGACATTTTCTTTTTTCCTTTTTAACTCGGTGTAAGAAACTGTTTTGAAAATAAAACTTGTATATGAGGTCATCCAAAAAAAGTATATTCAGCATTCATGTCAGTTAAAGTATTTATGGGTAGGATTGAATTGCGACTTGATTTATTTTATTATTTTTATTCAAATTTGGCTGAGTTCGGGTTCAAGCCGATTCATAAGTTCGAAATATTGTTTAAAAATATTTTAAAAAATATTTTTATAATAATATTTATATATTTTTATAATTAAATTTAAATATAAAAAATATTTTTTATTAATAAATAATAATTTAAACTGGACTAAACCGATCTAAATTGATAAATACATATTTAGACCCGATTTAATACAAATTATATCAGATAAATAACTTGATCTTTAAACAAATTTAGACTGACTAGCTAGTATAACCTTTGATCATCGCCTTCCCCTTCGGAGCACTTGATTTTGACGGACTGTAAAGGATATAAAGCCACTTAAAATTAATGATACCTACATTCACAATTAATGTTGCATGATAAAGATATATTGAACGATTTCAACCTTTCAAATTTAGTTTATATATTCGAAAAAGTCTAACTATTTCTTTAATACTCAGTTAATTTCGATTTTGACTTCTCTATTTGACCATATATATCTGCTTCGCAACTCTGTACTTCAGGTTCTTTAAAAAAGCAGGCACAAATTAATAGCAGATTAATTCTGACAATGCTAGCCAAGGATTAGTTCTCCTTATAATTAAGCACCGAGAATTTCTAGAAGTTTGATTATTTCCTCGTGCTATGTTTGAACTCTTCATATATAATTTTTTTAAAAAATATTTATATTCGGCATTTGTATGACACATATTCGGATATGAAATATTATTTTTTAGATATATGAATTTTTTTTTTTAAATTAAGTATAATCATATCAGACATATTCGAATCCGACACTTACTTTCGAATTCGGATAAAATAACTCTCATATGTACCCTGAGATCTTGTCGGCAATTCTGCTAGGAATATAAGAAGAAAAAAAATTAGACGTATGTATATATATTATATGCAGAGAGAGCATATTATACAAACATTTTCTATGTGTTTTTTTTTTTTTTTTAATTTGCCTTGGGAATTCTGCTTCCTACGTACAAATTTCTTATAATCACGACTTTTAGTGATTTTTGTAATTATATTGGAAGAGGGAGGATTCTAAATTGACCAGACTTCTTATATAAAAGAATGGAAGGGATTTAAATTACAATCGTGGATGTGTTTTTGGGAATTCTCATAATGTATTTATTGCGGTTGCGGATGTAATAAATGTTACCGCAATTAATTACGATAAATATCAACCGTAAATATCAGCGAAAGAGAAAATCGAAATCATAAATTAATAATCGTAACTTCGCGTTATAATCGCTATTTAAATCCTTGATCCGAAGTTACTATCATTGAGGATTGGAGAAAGATAACTTCGCTAATAAAATGATTTGATTGGAAAATACTACATACGTTCAGCTGCAAAAGGGAAGCTGCCAAAAACACTGCTTACTGCCTTCAATAGTTTCTGCAAAGTAACAAAAATGAGACAACATCAAAAACCTGGGAGCAGATGAAAAATTGTTAATTAAATATAAATAAATAAATATATAAATGTTGTAATTTCGTACCAGCACCAAATCTCCAGGTTCCACAAGAAATTCTTCCACGCCGATGATTTTGCGGCGTATAAATGTTGTCATTTCCAGAATCCAGATTTCCTTGTTAGTAAAGGAAATTTACGTCTCATTTGCTTATATATTACATTTAGTTGTGTTAAAGTGTTCATATCCCACATCTGTTAAATATTGAGTTTCTTATGATTTTATATTGAGGTTGGGCATCTTCATCTGTTACCAATTAATTTTAAGTTAGATGCTTAATTTAGTATCAGAATCAGATTATGTTATGTTATTTTTGCATGTTACTCCTACCTGTAATCACTTTGTCTCCGTCTACATGTAATGGGTGCTTATTAAAATGACGTTATCTCACATCTATCAAGTGTTGAGTTTCTTGTTGTTTTATATTCAAATTGATGCTTTCCACTTATTACCAATTGATCAATTTTAAAATTGGATAACAAATTCCATAAGACTGAAATTGAACCTCATAATAATTAGCTTTCCATTAACTTGTTGACATTCAAAGAAATTGCTACCAATCGTAGATGGTATCTCTTTGCCTTTCCACTATCCAAGAAATTGACAGTAGAAAATTGTTTAGTTAGTAACGAGACAATCCTCAATAGCCAAGCTAATGTAATTATTCTAATATCATAAGAAACTCAGCTTAACAATAACATCATTTCCGGTATATCATTATTCATTTCTGTTTCTAAAATTTATTTTCCACGCTTGATTAAAGAAACGGGCTTCCGGGTTTAGAAACCTGATCTAACCTAGATTTAGCAATACCAGACTCGTTTCAGTCCAATAACCTGGGTTTCATCAATGGCATAGATCATGGAAAGTAAACAATAATTAAAAGTACTAAAGTACCATCAGAAAATCAATCAACATTTGACTGTTTAGCAGATGCAGTTTTCAAGTTTTGGGACCAATAGGAAAGGCTGAGTAGCTTTCAAGCCCATTGGGTTGTCCTTGGGAGCTGGGCCAGTGAAAAACCAGGGTTAGTGACATAATCTTGGTTTGGCATGAGCCAGATAGAACATCAAATTATGGGGATGCAAAAGGATCACCATCTTCCAGAAGCTTCCCCAACATCTGTTTCAGAAAAAGATACAGAGACCTTAAAGCTCCGTGTTCTTGAACATGTGAACTCAAGCTTAGGCCCATTGATAGCTTAAGCTACCATATCAATCTCTAGTGGCTAAGAACATAAGCAACCAATGACAAAAATCTTACTTTTATGGAACTTTTTCTATAACTTATAAGACTTGTCCATTGATCGACTAGGTCGGATTCGGATTTGGTTTGGATCAAATATTAACAAATATTCTCTCTGTCCAGGTCTGATCCAGCCTGAAATATGACAGAAAATTGTCCAAATTCGGCCCGGACATGTAAAGACAATAACCATACTTGATCCCTCTTAAAAATCTGAACAGATCCCTCTTAAAAATCTATATTAATAATAGTAAAATGAACCGAGCTAGACCAGATCTGAGCAAAAAAATATCATGCTCAAAGTCCAGCCTATTTTTTAAAAGGACTTTATTTTTTTGTCCAAGCCCGTTTTTCAAACCTAATATTTTTGTACAAACCCTCACAAATATCGAATGGACCTACATATTTGGACAAGTAATTCGGCCCTTGAACAAGTAAGCAATCTGAACCTTATTAACTGATATATTAAAATACTATTATATGCAGGCAGTCACCCTAGGTTCAGCCATACATTCCTTATCTACTTAATTTCACGCAAGAAATAACAAAACTATGAACATTTCTGTTCATATTTTCTTCTTTCAATCTGTCAATTATTGTTAATACAGGATTTCTTTAGAATTTCAAAAGGTTAAAAATAAAAATAAATCAAATCACAACTCGCAAGCAAACAGATTTCCTTTTTCTTTTGGTTTAAGTACCCACATAGTCCATGTACTATAGTGAAAAGAGTAATTTAGTCCCTATACTGTAAAAGTGAGAATTTAGTCCCTGTACAATTGAAATAGGTGCAAATAAGTAAAATTGATAATAATGTTAATGAAAAACCGTTAAAATACTAGTGTGGACTCGTAAATTCTAACAGAATTAATGACTTGGAATCAAATATGACTTGAAATATATCTAAATCTGTTAGATTTTACGAGTCCACGTCAGCATTTTAACGGTTTTTCATTAAAACCGTTATCAATTTTACTTATTTGCATCTATTTCAATTATACATGGACTAAATTACTCACTTTTACAGTACAGGGACTGATTTACTCTTTTCACTACAGTACAGGGACTATGTGGGTACTTAAACCTTTTCTTTTTGAAGTAGAAGCCAAGTGTGAGAAATCAACTGTTTCAGAAAATCTGAAGTCTAAATCTTTGATGATCCTCGAATTTAACGTATTCCAGCTCATCCCATAAACATGATGTAAACAAGCAACCAAATCATGGAACTGATATATGAACCAGAAGGAATCAACATAATTAGGGATAAATGGCTTTTTGGTTCAAGTTTTATCTAAGAGTGTGCTAGGGCATCATCAATCATTCAACAAACATTACAGGACACTTAGGATCTATGTTACTCAGACTCGGGTGTGAGTGTCTGATACGGATATGTGTCCGACACGGGTATGATCAATTTTTTCTAAGTTTTTTCATGTATTTGGAGGGTCGTATCCCCATATCCATGTCCAGATATGCGTCGGACACAGGTACTTAAAAAAAAATGAGTCAGAGCGACATAGCTTAGGATATACTCTAATAAACAAGACATAATCAGTCTGAAACATATGGACTTTGACAGATTAACAGTGGTAATATATATGGTAGCCAGAGCACACTTCCATGTTGTATTATTGTGAAATATGCAACTTTACTACGTACCAAGAAAATATGCAACTTAACTAACTCTAGTTAAAAACTACACCAACAACCAAATTAGTCATTCAACATTTGTGGTATTCCTAATGCAAATGCTAAGCAGTAGCTGCAAGAAGATACATAAATATCTCCAGAGTCATATAAACGGTAGGTTTAGCTTTTTAATATGCTAGAGACTATCACAGAAGAAAAATCACCAAGCCTAAGCTACCATGTGTGAACATGCTAGCATTCTTGTATGTGTTTACCTATGTTACTCGGACTAGGGTGTGAGTGTCAGATACGGGTATGTAGCCGACACGGGTATGTTCAATTTTTTCTAAATTTTTGCATGTATTTGGAGGATCCTTGGAGGGTGATATCCCCATACCTATCTCTGGATATGCGTCGGACACGTGTGTCGAACACGAGTATTGGACACTCTTACTTTAAGAAAAATGAAGAGTCGGAGCAACATAAGTGTTGACACCTTTATTTTGCAGTATTTGCATGGTGGGAACTTGTAACAATGAAGATATAACATTGGCAAAGTTCAGGGGCCAGAGTAGGATGAAAAAGGATGTGAAGAGAAGATTTAAGAATTGTTGGTGTCAAAGCACCATGCACAGTATACAGACTTATTGTCAAGACTATCCTATGCACCAGTCAATTTTTGCACCAAAAGAAAAAAGACTACAAATACTAAGTTATCTACTATGCCCAAGGGCTTTTCTGCAAACAAAATTATCTAAAGTTTCAGACTATTGGTTAATGTTATATATTCTTGAACGGTTGAACCACTTCTTTCAATGTCTCTTATTAGAAAGTATAGATGCAAGAAGCCAAGTAATTAATAATAAGTGATTATTGCATGCCGACAATGATAAGCCTGACACACTAACCGGTACACTTCTGTAGCAGCTTTTTATCCATATGCAAAAAAATTTATATAACAAATTACATGTTAAATCTTCCCATATCCACTGTGCTTCCAGCAATCCAAAGCAAGGACCCAGTTCGTTTATGGAACATTTATGACAAGAAAATAAGTTACATTCCAATATTATCTATATGCACTAAAAATAAATGCCAATTCTCTGAACAAATGTAAACTCACAGATTATGTTCTTCAGATATCTGGAAAAAATTGCTGCAGATTATGAACTTTTTTATGGGTGCCACTTTATGCTGCATCCAACACTATTAGCAAAAGGGAAATAATAACTTTTAGTTGGTAATCCCTCGAGTCAAACTTTGAAGAGTAAAATAAATAAATAAAAATGGAAGTACTTAAGGAAGAATGCACCTTGGTTTCTGAATTGATGGTACTGGTTGGCCACTAAGAACACTATCTATAGCGAGGCTTAAGTCCCTAGAAATGATTAAACAAACAGATTGTTTACTAATGCAACAGGAGGGGAAGTCAAATTATTAATCATATTAAGCTTAAAATCACAAATGCCAACCTTCCAGTAACACGAACAGTACTACTTGGCCGGGAATCATCAAATTGGCCGTGATATACAAGCTCAAATGGCCTCCTACCATCCTGTTTCAAAGGGAGAGCTTAACAAGTTATTACTGTTACTATTTTAAAGACTCTTTAACATGATCCCAAGACTTAATCCTACAGTCTTCTAAGTGGACCACTTTGTGATAAATCACAAATTTCTAATATTCAAATCTTCATGGCTAGGCAGACTGCCTACCTAATCATTGCCAACCTGGCTCAAGACTGGCTGCCTATTAAGGTAATTCAAGAGCAAAACCAACAATTTGATGTTAGCGAGAACATAAAATAAGTTAAACAGATCGGGATCACCTTTTTAAATAGAAAAAACTCTGGCGTACAAACTGCCCCAAAATCTCTTGCAACATCTTGAGTCTGAAGTTAAACATATTTAACTTAATCAATAAGAAGTGTTTAAGGAGAAAATCAATTACGAACCAAACTAATGTCATTCACATGCATGAGGTGTCAAAGACAGATAAGCTACACCCAAAGAAATGTGCCAGATTTCTAAGGCTCAAAAAAAAAATAGAAAAAGATATTAAGATATTAAAGAAAGAGATGAACAGGTAGGCTAATCACAGATGGAATGCCAGATAATTGCGGAAACAGAAAAGAGATTCTAAAGTATTCTTTTGTAGTCTGCTTTCTGTCTTATTTTCCTAGTCATATTCTTTCAGTCTTAAGGTTTTCATATTCCTGTTATCTCAGTTGACATGTTTTAACTTTATTGTAAAAAGATGCCAAATTTTCTCAATCAATATTACATCTGATTGAATTTTGTCTTAGTTAATAACTGTAATCTTTTTAGCTAAATCCCACGGTTAAAACTATAATACATGTTACTACTGCCAGTTGAGCAATAGTATCTGTATGCTTTGTCAAGGGCTGTATTTGTTAACCTCTGTAACAATTATTGTCTACTTATAAAATTCAAAGTTACTTTTTCAGTTTGTATATCTCAGAATCCTATGGTCTGGTTTTATGATCCAGTACTAACCAGCAGAAAAATTCCAGGGAAGATCACAATTTAACTACACCTGTACCAATTTAGGCAGGACAGTTTGTGAATGCATGTCTACACATGGCACGAACAGTAAATTAGAAAGAATAAAACAATTAATGACAATGAAATAACAGGCAAATTCAACTATCTTAAAGCTATAACAATGCTAAACAAACTGCAAACTTTAAGAAAATGGAAGAAATATAGTTTAGAAGTAAAAGGTAGAGGAACATTCCTAATAATGTTTCCATTTAATACTGTATTTAATCAAAACAACAAAGGAGGAGAACAAGAATAGCACTGGCATACCTCATCATATAGATAAGGGAAAGGATAATTAAATAGTTTAGCCTCTTCTGCCATGAATTGAGGTCCATCCTGTGAACAAAAGTTCATTTGGAGAAATCATACAACAGCTTCAAAGCATCTCTCTTCTCAAATTAGGGGATCACTCAAACCTGAGGGTGAGTGGCTACAGAATTTGAAGATATTGCAACAACAGCAAGCCCTTTCTGCAATAGAATGCAATAAATTTTGGAATGTTAATCTTATACAGTCATTTATCTTTCCAAGTTCCTTTTAATTAATAACAGGAAATAAAGCAAGCTGAAAATCCCAGAAAGAGGAAGGGAACTTAGCTACCTTCATATAGAAATTGGAAAGCTTCCCAATATCCTTCTTCAGGTGCTTAACAAATGGGCAGTGGTTGCATATAAACATCACCTGCAAAAGAACATGTTACTATAACTCTTATGATTAGATATACGTCAATATAAAGAGAAATAAATGCTATTAATCCTCAAGAATTGAGAAACTCAGATGCATATGATTATCATAATTATTAATTTTTGAAAATGGTGGTGTGTTATTATTTATGTTTAAATAAATATTTCATTCTGTTAAGTGGTTAAACTTTCATGAACCTATCTGTAAGTGGTGCCATAAACCATGTCCATTTTCAATGTTGGTTCAAAGTTGATAAATACAAACATAATTTTTCAACTCTACATAATTCAATAAAACCATAATGTTTACTGTGATATTTTCAGAATTTAATCCCATTAATTTAGCTAGGATAAGTGCTTGTGCTTCTTTACATCGAAACCTTAAAGGACACATATCAGAAAGGGGACAAGTGAAAACAAGTATAATACTAGTTAAATCTGGTTTGTTCAAGTTTTGACTGGGGCAAACATCTGCCTACTACATCAATTCCTACTTGCATGAAATTGGCTTTATTCATGGGAAAAGTGTAGCCCTTTTTCAAGTACCAGGTCTACCTCATTTGATAGGTAGTAGATTCAACAAACATGAGAATATATAGTTATACTTCCATATAAAAGGGGCTAACTATAGCAAATGCTGTAATAGAAGAATTGATGGTTGTAAATTAAGACACTTGAATCAAGAAACATAGTGGAGAAGGGATGTAGAAGGACTACTGTGGACACTCCACAATATGATGTCTATTTACAAATGCACTGTCTGTTTACAAGCCCCATGATATTAAAGCTTTAGCCTTGTGCCAAAATCAGCACTTAAGCTTCAACCTTGGAGCAGGTCCTAGTGACCTAGTTCACAGACAGGCTCAATTCAGTGAACTAAAACAACTCCAGCTATATCTAAGCAGCAGACAGAGGCAGACATTCACATTGATTAATAAAAATGCTCCAAAAATACTTTTTTATCCTTCTGGATTGTTCCAAAATGCCAAAATACAGTAATTCTTTCTACTATGCAAATGAACAAACATGAATTAAACCATGGCATAACTGTAAAATTGCCATAGCACCTGAAACTGAAAGAGCTTCCAGAAATTTAACACTTTGAAGCGTTGGCTGAATCACAATTATCCTGAACACCAAATCAAAAATGCCAACGCCAATGATTTTGATGCAACAATATCAGAACAATAATACTTCTCATTTGTTCAGTTATATAGTCCCGGTCACAATCAGTTCCCTTTCAAAACCAGTGATGTCACTGGATCTTAAATTTATACTAATAACTGCTTACATATTCTAATCTGAACAAATCATCTCTTCGAACAAAATAAGCAATTCCGAATCTTTTTACTATTTTCAACCATTATTTTGTATCTTTGCCTGCCGGTGTCAAAAACCTCTGTTCTAATTATGCACTTACTCAAATCTTGTGACAAGAATACCATCCTCCTTCAAATAAAGTATGCATTGCTCTATAAATAACAATGAGACCAAAAGTATATATTCCAACCTGACAGTGACCCCATTTTCAATCATTTCAACTCTTATCTCAATTCAATGAGACCCCAATTTATGAATTAATCATATCTATGTACCTTTCTCCTACTGCCTTACCTTAAAACTTCTTATGAAATTCAATACAAATCAAATTGAATACAAATTACGCACTGTTAAAAGAAACAGACAGGGATTTCACATCTGATCCTAATGAAACCCTTTAAAAATGGTAGCATTCCCTCAACTGCATCCAATACATTAACTTGAATATCCCAAAACTTAAAATGCCTTTCATTTACAAATTTCACAAAAGAAACCTACTGTGACTACCTTTAATAAAGCCCAATCTATACCAAGTAACCCAGAAAAGAAATAATTAAAGGGTAAAACACATAATCCTTTTACCCCAAAAACTAATTATTCAAAGAAAAATAACACAAGCAAAAAATAACCACAACAACCGAGAAAAAAAGACCAAAACAGAATAAATATTGCAAGAAAAGAAATGGGTCATTACCAACAAAGCAGGGTATGATTCAAAATCTTCCAAAGTCCAAGTCTTCCCAGTTAGAGGCTCTGGCAACTACCCTCGAAAGGAAACAAAATAGTAGTAATAAATACAGCACAGGCCCAAAAGATAAATGTTTTTAACATGTAAAAGTTTTATGTTTTGGTAAAGAAGAAACCTGGAAATTGGGAGCCCTGAAACCAAGGGAAACTCCTTGGGACTCAGCTCTTGCAGCTCGGATAACCAAAAGCTTCTTTCTTGCGGGTTCATTGTTCCTTATCCGCACTGAAAAAAAACCCAACTTCGAGGATGACAACGTTGTCCCAAATGATGAAGTCTTGATAGCCGCTAACGTGCGCGGGACTGAAAGTAAACGTACGCCTGTTGTGGTTACTGTTACTGCTCCACCAACAGCAACCACCATTGTTTTTTTTTTTTTTTTTCTGTTAAAAATCTGCTCTAACGACAAGGAAGCTAAACTGCCACCGAAATAGTATAAATAAAATAATTTTTTTAATTTGTTTCTGCTAAATTGATAAAAATTTAGCTGTCATTTGGATACAAAACGAGTGTAAAATTATCTTTGTCAGGAATGGAAAAAATGGGCAAAAGCCCATGAAAAAGTTTTGAGCTTGGATTAGCTTCTTATGAAGCCCATTTCATATGGGCTTGAAAAGCCCTGTCTTTTCCGACCATCTTGGAGGTTGTTGTAAAAATGTTCCTTTCTTTTTTTTCTCTAGCAAAACAAAATTACTATCAATTTTCGACAATAGCATTCATAGTAGAACGGTTCATGAGTCAAGTCAAGTTCGATTAATAAAAAAATAAATTTATATTTGATGCAGTGATAATATATAAATTTTATATCCTATCAGTAAATCATAATAGAATATTTTATTAATGAGTAAAATAATAAAAAAAAGTTTATAAATAAATATAAAAATTGATATAGAAAGAAATAAGATATCCAATTAATATTTATTTATAATTCATTCTTTAGTTTTTTCTTTTACTCATTAATAAGGTATCTTGTTGTGGTTTACTGATAATTTATAAGATTTATACACTGTCAATGCATCAAATACAAACTCTAAAAAAATATATTTGTTCAAGATTTGACCTGGCTTATCGGACCTAAAAATCTCTTTATACTATTTAAAAATATTAAAAAATTTATTTTATATTTATATATTTTTATAATTAAATTTAGATAAAAATATTTTTTTTATTAAATAATAATCAAGATCGAACTAATTCGAATTGAAAAAATCCTATCTCCGATACAGTCTAATTTGGATTGGGCCTTACCCATTCGACCCTTAAACAAGTGTTTTATTTTAATTATATAAAAAAATAAAAAATTAATTATCTAGTAATTGTTATTTTTTATTTGGAAAGGATAAGACCTTAAATTTTAATCTTCTAATTTTCTTGAACTTACTCGTGTATTTGTACCAAAATAGTTTTTTATGATAATAAAATAATAGAACTCTCGAGATGTTGAAATCTATACCTAATCTACAAAAAAAAATCCCCGAGTGAAAGCTTGACACATGTCAAGCTTTCTTTGCTTGACATGTGTCAAGCTTATTTTAATTTTTTAAATTTTAATTTATTTTTTGGTCTTTTAGTTTTAATTTTTTAATTATATTAATTTATTAATTATTTTTATTTTCAAATGATGTATTTAAAAGGATTTATCAACATTTTGACTCACAGGTTGATTTAGGGTCCGTACCCAACCCACTCGCAAAAATATTTAAAAAAAAAAAACGAATTTGCTGCTCATCAATGTGAGAAAGTAAAAAATTTCTTAATAGTCACCTGGCAAGCTTTTTATATATATTTTTTTAGTTTTAATTTTTATAGTTTTAAGTTTTTTTTAGTTTTAGCTTTTTTAATTTATATTATATTATATTATACTATTTTATTTTATTTTTAAATGATGTATTTAAAGGGATTGGTCCAAACGTTGACTCGCGGGTTGATTTAGGATCCATACCTGATCCGCTCGGAAAAAATTTAAAAAAAAAAAACTTGTTGTTAGCTAAAGTGAAAAAGCTGATTAATCGAGATAATTATTTTTATTTGAATAATTAAATATGCAAAATAAAAAATAAAAATGAGTTAGTAGTTCATTAATTTAACAAAAAAAAATGAACTTACTGCTAATCTATTTGAGAAAGTCGACCCAACGAGAGAATAAAATACATATCGTAATTTTATTTTGTTATTTTCATTTATTATTTTTTACCTCCTATAAATAAATATATACAATAAGGTCTAAATATGCTTAAAAAATGCATATAAATAATAATTAAAAATGTATTTGTATTACGTAATTTATAAATAAATAATTATCATAAATTTAATTTTTATTATTAAAAAAGTATAATTATATTAATATTATTAAATTTTATAAATAAATATTTAATAAAAATTCATTTAAATTTAATTTTTTATTATTATTTTTTATGTATTATTTTTTACCTCCTATATATAAAAATATGCACTATATAATAATATCTAAATATATTTAAAAATGCATATAAATAACAAATGAAAATGAATTTGTATTATGTAATTCATAAATAAACAATTATATTAATATTAATTTCATAATTAAAAAACAATTATATTAATATTAATATTATTAAAATTTTAAAATAAAAAATAAAAAATTAAATAAGAAATTATTATTTAATAAAATTTATTTTAAAATTTTATTATTAATTAATTAAAAAAATTCAAAAAAAATTAAAAAAAAAAAACCCAGTGAAATGGGGGGCTTAATTCTAGTTGAAATAATAACATACTCCAACAAAAATTAAAAGAAAAAGAGAGATTTCTTTTAAATTTCCAAAAAGAAATTGTAATTATGTCATCTTAATTAATACTTTTAATCATTTTTTTTAATTTTTAAGCAATTACCATTCAATTAAAAAAAAACTCATTGGTATGCTTGGTAGTTTAGATTGAAAAGTTGAAATTAAATATAATTTTATTTTTATCCATTATTTGATAAAATTGAAAATGAAAAGAAAAAAAAAATGAAAATTTTATAATTATAATCTTTGTAAATTAAAATAAAAATGATCAAATTAAACATGATAGATAATCTTATAAATATTCTACATTAGACTCACATCTCTCACATTTTCTCTCTTTCCTTTTCAATTTAGAATGTTTTGTTTTTGTGAATAAGTGTAGAAAATTGTCATCTATCATATTTTTTTTTTTTCTTATTTTCTTTCCTACCAAGCACACCTAATTCTTTTTTCTTATTTTTTCTACTTTTTCATCTTCCCCTATTCAAAGGTTTTGTCTGGTAAGGTGGAAAAAAAAATGAAAAGATGGAAAAATAAAAAGATAGAAAACATATTTTTTCTTCCTATTAGTGTGCGTAGTAAGAAAGATAAAAAAGTTGAAAGAAAATTTAACTTTCTTTTAATTCATTGTATGATAGAGTTGAAAAATAAAAAATAAAAATAAAAATAAAAATAAAAATTATATTATTTTACTATTACACCTTTAATAAATTACGATAACGAATTAAATTTTAAAAAATAATGGATAATATATCGTAAACATATACATTTTAGCTCACATCTTCTCATTTTCTTTTCACTAATTTTTTTGTTTTAATTTGAAATGATTTTGTTTTATAAATAAAAAAAAATGTTCATCTTTCTTATTTTTTTTCATCACACTTTTTTTTTATCAAACACTAATAAAAATTATTTTCTTTTTACTTTTTCACCTACTCATATCTATTTTCACTTTTTTTCGCTCTACAAAACACATCTTTTAAGTACATATGATTTTTTAAACTTTAGTTCTGAAATAAATGATGATAAACTATAGACTATAGTCATTATCACCGACTGATATATATATATATATATATATATATATATATATATATATATATATATCTTATACAATTAAATAAAAGTAACCATGTGAATTTGCATCTTAACTAAAACAATCCCCTCAATTTGAGGGGATTGTTTTATTATTGGCTTGTCACGTGGCAAGCTAATATTTTTTATTTAGTTAAGAGAAAAAAAAAAAGGAAAGAACAAAAAAATATATATTTGTGTATTCGTATTCTGTTCGTATTATTTTTTCGTATCATAATTTTGTTCAAGATAAATATTATATATTTATAATAATTTTTGACTCGTTAATAATTTTTTTATTTAGATTTTGACATATTCGTGTCGTGTTCATGTTATTTTTCGTGTCGTGTCGTGTTTTAATTATTTTTCTCATGTTGTGTTCGAGTCATATAATCATATTGTGTTCGAAATTTTCAAGTCTAATTGACATTATTCAAATAACTCTTAATTTTGTTTCACGTGTAATCGTGTTCGTATTTTAATTACTTTTTCGTGTCATAATCGTTTTCAATGTATTATATATTTATATAAATTTTAACACGTTAATAATTCGTTTTATAAGTTATGAGTTATTGTATGATAGTTGTTAGATTTATATTTTATTATTTTTTTAATTTCTTAATATGAATAGAAAAGATGGATATCAATATAATCTAAATGAATTAAATTTTTATATCTATCTTTTTTTTTTACATATAATGAATTATATTCGTGTATTCGTGCTATTTATATTTATACTTTATTTTAAAAGTTGACCTCAAATTGAAATATTTTGTATAGTTTTTCATTTAACTCTAAATTTATGTTATTTTTTATGTCATAATCGTATTCAATATATATTATCAATGATAATAAAATCGACGAAACGCGAGAATTCAAACGCTAATATATATAAAAGAATACTGTTAACAAGTGTATCAAAAATAAACCATTTTTACGTGTTTCGAAACTTTTATTGTTATATTTTATAATTAGAAGAAACAGAGAAGTGTTTAGAAAAAATCAAACAAATGTTGTCAGCATGTTAACACCTTAATTAATCCTAACACCACTTCTTCAATAGTTATATACTTAAAGAAAAAGATTAATACTAATTAATTTACATCATCAAGTGGGTTATTTTTTTGTTCTAATTAATATAACTACTCATGTCTCTATGTTATCTAAACAAGAATCTTTTTAAGTTCACACTTTGAACTTTGTGATATCTTCGAAAGTTGGTAAGTATCATTTACATAATTAATTTTTTTAATTAACTTTTATGTTTAAATCTTAATCCAAGTTCATGGAAAAACCCTCATGCGTATCATACATGCTCGATTAAAACTTGGATTGAGTTTGGTCTCCATCTAGGGGTGAACATTAATCGGTTAGGATCGATTTAACCGATCGAATGGATCAAATTTGATTAATTCGATTTTGAAATAAATTGTTTATGAAAAACGGTTTATCGATTAGTTCGGTCGGTTATCGATTTTTTAAATTGGTAACCGAATAAATCGAATAAATCGACCTCTTTAATTTTAATTTGATTTTTAATTATATTTTATATTTAATATAAATGAAATATATTTATATAATAATTTAAAATTATATATTATATAATATATTTTATAATATGTAATATAAAATAAATATTTTATTTTTTAAATAATTAAAATGATTAAACCGACCGACTTAAGTTGGTTTCGATTTTTTGGTTTTAGGATTTTTTCGGTCGATTTGATCGATTTTATAAGTTTATTCGATTTAATCTATTTTCGAAATTTTGAAACCGAACCAACCGAATACTTAATTTTGATGTATCAAAAAAAGGAAAAATAAGTGTAAAAAAAGACATATTGTGCATTAATTTTGATGAACTCTCGAGCTAAGAAAGATCAAAGTCAGTAGGCATGAATTTGTTTGATCATATCTTAAGAAAAATTAAAGAAAACAGATTGAACTAAATTTGAATAATATTTTTAAATTAGGGATAGAGAAAGAGATTGTAAATGTTGAGATTTGAATTTCAAATGTGCTGAATCTCATTTTTTAAAAGTGGCATAAATCAACTGAGTTAAGTCTCAGATTCAAATATGAGATTTAAATTGCATCACTTGTAATGTAAAAAAAAAAAAAAAAGAAAACAAACAAGAATTTAGATTTCATTAGAATTTAGACAAAACACTAATTAGATTTGTCTCCTCAGACAATAGCACCATAACCCATTAATTATAATAATTTAGAATAATAATATTATGAAAATTAAATATTATTTTTTTTATGTGAAAATAATAAGCTTAACAAATTCTAGCAAAGATTCCATTTCTGCAAATTTTTAAGGATCCATTTGGATCCCTGACTAGCACCAGTGAAGTGCGGTTAAAACTTTAACTGATTTCAAACGAGAGTGAATACCAATTTGGTTTGGGTAACATTGATGCGGCACAGTTAGGGGTGTAAATGAGACACATGTGCTCGCAAGCTACTCGAGTTCGGTTCGAAAAAAACTCGAATTCGATTCGATCATTATCGAGCCGAGCTCGAGCTCGAGCAGCTCGAGCTATCGAGCGAGCCGAATTCGAGTATCTCAATACTCGATTCGAGTGGCTCGCGAGCCTAATCGAGCTTTTTATTTTATAATACATATTTTTAATATTTTAATATTAATTTACAATTCTACCCTTAATATATATATATACCCCTTAAAACCCATAACCCTAATTTTTCTTTCCTTCTCTGCCGTTTCCTTCTATCTGTTTTTTTTCTTTCAGATCTCAGTAACTAGCAGCTACAACTTCACTCCATTTGGCGGTGGACAAAGGCTGTGTCCTGGACTTGACTTGGCCAGGCTGGAAGCTTCCATTTTCCTTTACCATTTTGTCACTAATTTCGGGTAATATACACTCCCAATTCAGATTTCATATAAGTTTGGTATTGAAGTAATATTGCATTTATAATTTATCGATGTGATAGGTTTTTTTTCTTCTTCTTTTTATGATAATAAATGATTTAATTAATTATATAAGTGGTTATTGTATTGCTTTTATACCGCGAAATCATTGATATTCAAATTCAATAATAGATAGAACTTATTAGATACCATTGATTCCGGTATCCAATAAAATTTTCTAACCAACTTTTTTTTTTTTTTAATCTTTTTCTATCTTATTTTATTTTTGTTTTCAAATTTCAAATTTTTCGTTTAATCAAAATCTAATTTCACTTGAAAAAATAAATGCACTACAAGAAATTTTATATTTAGCAACAAAATATAATTTACTAATATTTTTTGGATTCGATTAATGGGTGTCTATGTAGACAGTAGACACTTGTTAAAATTAATTAAAATACTATTTAAAAATATTTTTATTGAATATATTATTTTCACCAAATTTAAGATAGATAATATATACATTTATAAACAACAGACTCCATATTTTTTTTACATTGTAATTAGGTACGTATAAACCAGGGAAGTCGTCTTTGAAGGCTGTCATGCACACTAGCTCAAACACTTATTATTTATTCACTTTTAGCTAATACAAAATCATTAACAAAAGACACTAAACTTTCTGTCCATTTGGGCTCAGTAGCTTTTAACAGGGCATTCAATGCAAATCTATATTTATTTTCGTACTTATTTGGAGTTCCTTAATAATCTATATTTGTTTAGGATTTATTCTTGCCTCAAATGGAAAAGATTTCATGGATGTCCATGATATACACTGCAAGCATCATTGGTGTTTGATATTTGTATTATTTTTTTTGTAGGCATGTCATCAACCACACCGGATGTCTCCTCCGTACCATGTCAACCAACAACAGCTTCTACAAGTCGGGCTATGTTGGATGATAATAATGATTCAATGAATGAAACTTTAGATGCTACTGATGGTAACACAAATAAAACACCAACCACTGATGGCAATGATAAAGAATCTGATGTTGCTAATCTTGATGAGGGCGAGGAAAGTCAACAGAAAAAGAGACAAAAGACATCTGTTGTTTGGTTGGAGTTCAAGGAAATCAATCTTCCTGATGGTTCTAAAAAAGGAGAGTGTGTCCATTGCAAAAAGAAGCTAGCTATTATTGCAAGTAAAACTACAACTCAGTTTTCGAGGCACTTGGCATCTTGTGTGCAGCGAAATTTTTTTCAGAATCAACAGAAAAGGATCAACTTCCAGCCAGTAGACACAAGTGGTGATGTACAAATCTTACCTGCTCTCACAGATGGCAAGTTTGATATGGTAAAGATGAGAGAGGCGGCTGCGCATTGGATACTCATGCATGAACATCCATTTTCAATTGTGGAGGAAAAATGTTTCATGTTCGGTGTTGTGCACACATCTTAAATCTCATGGTTCAAGATGGTCTTTCTGAGATTAAGCATGTGATTGAAGATGTTCATGAAAGTGTTAGTTTTATTAATCAAAATGAGGCAAGACTTAACTCATTTTCTGACATTGTACAACAGCTACAGTTGCCTGATAGGAAACTAATTCTCGATTGTAAAACACGTTGGAATTCAACATTTGAGATGTTGTCGACTGCAATCAAATTCAAAGAAGTATTTCCAAGGTTCAAAGATCGGGAATCTCATTATCATTGTTGTCCAAGTTCTGAAGATTGGGAAAAAGTGGAGAAAGTTTGTGAGATTTTAGAAGTTTTTAATTCAGCCACTAAAATCATCTCCGGAAGTGATTATCCAACTTCAAACTTATTTTTGAATGAAGTATATCGTGTGAAAGTTTTGTTGGATAAAAAAGCGGATGGTGAAAATGAGTTTGTTCAAGCAATGGTTCGTCGAATGAAGAGTAAATTCGATAAGTACTGGGGAGAATGCAATTTGTTAATGGCTGTAGCTGCTATCTTGGATCCAAGGTGCAAAATGAGGGTGGTTGAGTTTTGTTTTCCTCGAATGTACCCTGATAGAGAAGCAAGAGAAAATGTTGCTAGAGTTCGAGATGCTCTATATGAGATTTATGAGGAATATGTTCGTGAGTATCAACATGGCATCGAGTATAGTGCTGAAACTCAAGTGCTTAATAGTGGTGTTAGTGGTGCGAATGTTGGTGCTTGTTCTTCAGGTTGGTCTGAATTTGCAGATTATGTAAAATCAGTTGAAACTGCTCAACCACAACAATCTGATCTAGATGTCTACCTAGCTGAAGGTTGCTTTATTTGTAAAGGAGATTCCAATAAGTTTGATGCTTTAGAATGGTGGAAAACGAGTACTTTAAAGTATCGTATTTTGTCCATGATGGCTCGTGATATACTCGCAATTCCTATCACTACAGTGGCTTCAGAGGCTACTTTTAGTGCAGGAAGTAGAGTTATTGATACTTATCGTGCCTCCTTAGCTCCTGATACAGTGCAAGCATTACTTTGTGGAGGAGATTGGTGTCGGAGTCTTCATGGAGTGAAAAAGAAGAATAAAGTGAGTTTATTTGTTGTGATTATTTTTTTATTTTGTGGTTATTTTTGCTTTTATCTTACTTTTAACTTTTTTTTTTTTGTTGCTTTGTCTATATAGAAAGAGAAGAAACCAATTGAAATTGCTCTTAAAACCCCGTAAAGTGAGGATATGTACTGTCTTGAATGGTATGAAATATTTTCATCTATTAATTGAAATTGCTCTTAAAACCGAGAACTGTGATTGCACTGAACCGTGTTTGATGTAATAAATTTGCAGTGCTGTTGTTTATTTCTTTTAATTATTTCTTTATTGTTTTTATAAATATTGATACAGCAGCAGCAACAACCTTAGGGACTCGCCTGACATGATGCCACTACGGATGAACATTGTTGCCCCAGCATCGGTTCCTACTAAGTTAATGCGATTCAAAGAGCCTAAGCTGATTTCTGGCGTATACTACTGGTTCTTGACATTGTTTGGTTGTTGGTTTTTCTGATAGCTTTGTTTGAATAAGGCAGGCTTGGGTTCGCCATTTTAGAAAAAATTTATTATGTAAATGTGAAAAAATTGTATATGAAACGAGCTCGAGCTCGATTCAAAGAGCCTAAGCTGATTTCTGGCGTATACTACTGGTTCTTGACATTGTTTGGTTGTTGGTTTTTTTTATAGCTTTGTTTGAATAAGGCAGGCTTGGGTTCGCCATTTTAGAAAAAAATTATTATGTAAATGTGAAAAAATTGTATATGAAACGAGCTCGAGCTCGAGCTCGAGCTCGAGCTCGAGTACATAAATTGAGTAAACGAGCTTTATCGAGCCGAGCTCGAATAGTTCGATTATATTTCGAGCCGAGCTCGAGCTTAAAAAATGGTATTCGATCGAGCTCGAGCCGAGTTTCGAGCAGCGAATTTCGAGTCGAGCTCGAGCTCGAGCAGCTCAATATTCGAGCTCGACTCGACTCGATTACAGCCCTAGGCACAGTGGAGTGACCACCGTGCTGCACCGATGATTTATCACTGGACCTTTTTGGGTCCAATGAAAAACTAAAAGACCAGTGGAATTTTTTTTCCCATTTATACCCTCATTGTTATCATTAAATTTCTTTTTTATCATTATTTCTACCCGCATGAATCATGATGTCTTGCATTTTTGACCGATTGTTTTTCATTTATTTATTATAATATTTTCATTTTATTTATTTTAATATTTTTATTTATAATATCTTTTTAATATTTATTGGTATTTCATTATTTTCAAATAATATTCAATATTTTTATTTATATTATGTAAATACATAAAAAATATATATTATTAATTACATAAAATTAATTTATATAACTAATTACGTATACTAAAAATTATATTATATAAAAATTTAATTTAATGTACTTAATGATTATTTTCTCTTTTCACTATAATTCACCTCACTGTCGCCGTTACTTTTACATCCAAATATATATATGATATCTCATCGCTGATTTTAATCTCACCGTTACAATACTCAATCTCACTGTTATAGTAATTAATCTTACTTCCATCGTTGTTTTTAATCTCATCAAAATCAATTTCACCGTACATTCAAATGGATTTTGATATTTAGTTTTTAATTTGAAACCTTGAGCAGACTACTATTGATAAATCGAGGATGACGTCACATCATCATGCCTTTTATGCTTGGGCGACATACATGGTACAATGGATGGGACAAAGTATCGCAATCTCCCAAGGATGAACTAACTCCAAAAACTCGTCTTCAATTTGGATTGCAGATTGCAACTTGCTTGCATAAAATCAAATCGTTAATAATTACAGGTCAATCATACGGCGATGAATTCATTCTCGACCATCACAGTATGAAAACCGGTCATGTCTGAAATCATTACCTTAACCGTAACGAGGAGATGCTGAAGATAAGACTAGTGAATGAAGTCCTAACAAGCAGATAGTCGTACTAAAAGGTGCGGCTGGATTACCTCCTTAAAAAAATAATTATATGCTAGGCATCGAAGAAAAAAAGTTAACTTGCTTCCTCCCGGCGTGATCTAGGACAGAATAACACCAACAGAAAATGCAACTGTCAAGCTGCAAATCTCATTCCCAAAAAATAAGTTGCTTTTTCAAATGTAAATTTGAGATCAGCTTATTTTCTAATTGAAGAGTCAACCCCTATTGTCCCAATAGAACCTTAATTACTGCTACCTTTTAATTATAAGATCAACAACCTTTTAACCAACATTACCCAGAATAAAAACAAACAAACAAACAAAAACTAAGATATACATTTAAATATATATTTATATATATATATATGTAACATTACCCATATTTCCTCTTTGAAGATCCAAAACCCTTACAAAATTTTACTGCTTGATGATTTTGGAATGGTTCAATGTACTTCTTGAACTTAATCTAGTGCTTTTTTTTTGTTTTCTTTTATATATGAAATTCAATTACTAAATGGTTTTGGATTGGATAAAAGAAGTGATAAAGTCCACACCATATTCATGAAATTCAAGTAATAAAATCCTTAGAAACGTCATTTTCTTTATAAAAACACGAAATCTGATAGCGTTTTTAATTAGTGAAACGCAGCCAACAATGCATCATTAAAATTCAAAATTGCTGTAATCGATAAATAAGAAATTATAATTTATATTATAATTAGTGACTGGGTCCGTACGGGTTCGGGCCCAGTCGGGTTCGAGTTTATCGGGTTCGGATTTGTTTTACATCATTTTTATTTTATGTTAGATGTAATTATTTTTACATAACTTAATTATTTACTTTTAAAAATAATTTTATAATTATTTTTAAAAATAATCTTTTATTATAATATGATATTTTTAATTATATTTATTTATTAAAATCAATATTTGTTAGCACCAAAAGAATATAAAATTAATTTTTTATATAAAATAAAATTTTAAAATAATTTATTATAAAAATATGATATATTATAAACTAATCATATTAATATTTAAAATAATTGATTTGATGAACTTGAATTTCAACATGTAAATACATTATAATTTATATTCACTACAAAATAAAAGATTTTTAGGGACGAACCCTGGCATTCAACTTTGAGGTCTAAACGGGTTTGGACTATCCATTTACAAATATGGGCGGGTTTTGGCAGAATTTGAGGCCTATATTTCGGATCGATCCGGGCTTGGGCAAGTGAATATGGTGTTGATGACTTAATTTAATAATATGCCTAAGAAAACTATATATATGTTGTAAAGAGCAACACATTTTTTTTAAAAGTAGTTTTTTTCTATTTTTTAATATAAGAAATACTATTATACTATAGATAAGTTAAAATGAATGATTTGTTATTAATTAATTTTAATATATAGAAAATATTATTATACTATTATAAAGGTGCTCTTAAAATAACATAAATAAAGGATAAGTAATATTTTATGTCAAAAAAATTTACATTTCTAAAATTTTCATGAGTTTAGAATTTTTAGATAGTGGATTCATCAAGATATGAGACATTAAATTTATAAGCACAAAATATAATTGTATTTTTGATAAAATTATTATTTTATCATATATATAATATAAATTAAATTAAATTTTAATTAAATTATTAAAAAAGATATTAGAATAAAATTGATAAATAAAGTTCTTACTTTATAAAAAAATTATTTAATTACAATTTGATAAATTTTATTTTTAGTATTAAATTAGGGTTCGGGTTCGGGCCAGGTTCGGGTTCAGGTATTTTCGAGTTCGGATTTTTTCGGGTTCGGGTAATTTCGGGTTCGGGTCTTTTCGGGTTCGAGCTCTTTCGGGCTCGGGTCATTTCGAGTTCGGGTTTTTGACTTTTTGGTCAAGTCGGGTTTGGGCGGGTTCGGGTTTTTCTGGGCGGGTTTTCGGGTTCATTTTGCCACCTCTAGGTAGACCTAATAATTTGAATATGACATGATTAGACGACACAAAAAATTAATTAAAATACGACATAAAACACGAAAAAATAATATAAACACGACACAAATATATAAACGTGTCAAAATTTATATAACAGGAATCATTACCGTATCAAGATTTATATAACACTTTAAACACGATATAACAGAAAAGAATAAGACAAACACAAAAGTACACATACGGATTGCCAAATCTACTTTTGGGACATGCAATTGGTATTACAAACTGGTGAAGTGGCTGGGTCAGTTGAACTTAATATTACCTTATAAAATTTCGCAGGGATGATAGATTTATATATAGATGGTTATTAAGACCTCAAAATCATAGAATTGTAGTTTTAAATCCATGCAGCAACCCTGTTGATGATAACTACCAGCTGCTTTAGTTCAATTTTAGAATTTCTAGTCTGTTTCGCTCCCTAAACCTTTCAGTATGGCCAAGATGATGATAAATATTCCCTCATATCATAAAAAAGAAAGAAAATATGATTATATATATATATATTAATATAAGGGCCCGCAACAGTTTTATGCAGTCATTGATGAGATCAAAACTGAGGCTAAACAGTACAGTTGAGATCTTAAAAACCATAAGATTACATTTAAATAACAGTGAGATTAATATAGTTCATGGATAACTCCAAGGTCAAATACAAAGTCACCATCAATGTCTTACAGAAGAAATATTGAATATTAAATAACAAAATTAAAAAAAAAAAAAAAAAAGGGTTTCAGGTTAGAGAAGCTACATTTTTGTCCATACCAGCCAGTTTTTCTTAAGTAACAAATTAATTTTGTTAGTTTAATTCAATCATACATCTATTGGAGTAAATTCTGAATTCTAAAATCTCTCAATCTCTGTCTATAGTCTATAAAAGATATTCAAGAAAGTCAGTTGCGAGCTTATATAAGGTTAGCTAGAATCAGCAATCAAGAAAGGAGAAGGAAGTTCTAGAGATAGAAATGAAGAGAAAAAGGGAAATGGAAAAAAGGTCAGAGCTATGGTCTGCCATTGAAGAACTGTCCATGTTAGCCAAAGTTCAGCCTGGTGATAATCTTGATGCTGCTCATATAATCCCAACCAAGCCTTTTCTTCATGTCTGCACCTTGATTCTTCAAGTTCTTGGTCAGCCTTCTTCTTCTTCTTATCTCTCTTCAGACATGTGGGTCTAAAGATATCAACTAAACTTTCTTTTCCTACATTTTTGTTCTTTTGCAGATTTGATAGGCCCAATAATGGCTGTCCTTAGACAAGACGTTCATCAAAATATCCAGGTTAAAAGTAAACCACAGCATATTAGAAGAATCTTTTCTTCTTAGATTTCCATTTAATGAGCATACTTGACTTTTCTTCCATAACAAGAACACCCTTGTGACTTTTTAACAAACCTTGCACTTCTTGTCTTCATTTTTGTCGTTTCACCAATTTTTCCATGGGCATTTCTGTCCATGTAAGCACATGTTTTTGTCATTTTCTTGATTCTCTCTCTTCTCTCCATTTTTAGAGATTGGAAATTCTTTGCGAGTCCGATCCTACAAAGTATTCAAATTTGACTGAGATGCTAAAAAAAGAAGAGAGTGAAGGCAATGCAAGGAAGGGTAGCAGCTGCAGTAGAGCCTTTCTTTGGCTTACCAGGTAAGCAGATTATATATGTTAATAACTAACAGTTCTCTAAAGATGTTCCAATTAAAAAGGTAAACAGATCTGAAATGAATAAAGCTTTTCTCTAATAATCTAACTTCTAACTGTTGATTCAGCTTTGCTTTCCGTGCTCTTACCTTAAAGTATTAGAGAATAATCAAAGAGCTAAAACTTTAAATCCAATGATAGTCAGTCATGGTTGACATATCAAAGTTCAATGACAACTTAGGGTCTGCTATCTTTGACCTCTCTGTTATAGGTCTTTACTATGTTATGATTGATTTGTCTTTTACTACAAGAAACAGAGACAAGCTGTTACTACTTTTTTATTCTTTTACAAATTTTTCATTGTCCTAGTTGAAGTTTTAAAAGAAGATTCTGTCTGCTATGTCTTTTGCCCCGTTCATGCTTTAGCAAATGTTAGTAAACAGATGTGTTCATGCCATTATGAAATTGTTAACATGATCATTGACTTGACACTTGCAAAAGTAGAGATGATTATGAATATAGAGCCAAAGCTTTTCCCCTTGGAAACCTCCTAGCTAGTCTTGGTTTCAATTGTCAAGGAAGAACCTTTATGAGCACTCTTGAAGACAGGTAGATATACTTTTTCTTATGTTACTCGGATTAAGTACGAGTGTCAGATACGAGTATATGTTTGATATGGGTATATTCATTTTTTAAAAAGTTTTTTCATGTATTTGGAGGGTCATATCCCATACTCATGTTTGGATATACGTTGAATACAAATGTCGAACACAAATACTTCACACAAAAAAAAATGAAAAGTCGGAATAACATAGCTTTTTGCTCTGAGTGTAATATCTATAAGTTATGCAGCTAGTTTAAGTAACGAAAAATATTTAATTGAAAGCAAATAAACTTGTTTCCCTTTCAGGTCAATGGATTTTATGGTAGCTTTGTTACAAAGA
Source organism: Fremontodendron californicum (assembly GCA_030761205.1). Classification (NCBI taxonomy): domain Eukaryota; kingdom Viridiplantae; phylum Streptophyta; class Magnoliopsida; order Malvales; family Malvaceae; genus Fremontodendron; species Fremontodendron californicum. The sequence goes on from JAULJL010000026.1 coordinate 14,351,479, forward strand.
TTGGTGAAGGATCCTGGGCAGAACATGGAACAAGCAGTTGAAGAATCCTATAATATTACTTTGAAGCCCTGGCATGGATGGATTTCGTCGGCTGCTTTTAAGGTATTTAGGCATTCCTGCTCCTTTGCAACACTTTTTTCCCTCAGATTTTACTGCCTATGACTATGAGTCCCAAGTGTTAATGATTTAGCAGTTCCTTGTTTTGACCTAACCCACTTATTCGAGAAAAAAAGCTTCCATTAGATGACAGGATCTGAGGCTAAATTTCTAGCTTAGGCATAATATTCCAGGACTGCCTAGAATTCTATCTTGACTATCATTGTTTCTATCAGAACTTAAATATAATAGTCATTTCCTATTAGTTTAAGTTTTCGAGATAATTGTTCACCCAATTTTACATAATATCAAAACTTTCCAGTTCGAATGGTAACAACCGTTTTCCCTTTTAATATTTTTTCGCACAATGTCTTATTGTCTTTCGGACTGTATGTTGCTATTTTAATCCATTTTCAGCTTGTACCATTTTTCTACACTTGAGTTCACGAGCAAGCTCATTAATCATTCATCAGTTTGCACGTGAAGTAGTATGTTGGAACTTAAATATAATAATTGGACCTTTTGCTATTAATTTAAGCTTTTGAGATAATTAATCACCTAATTTAACAGTTTCATTGACACATTATGTAAGTCATCAATGGTCATGTGTTTTTAAGCAATTTTTCATCATTGTGAAACAGAACTACTATAACATTGCCTTAAACTTATTATTACTTCGACTCCATCATGAACTAACAGATGTAAGGTTTGCAGGTTGCCCTAAAACTCGTGCCAGATAACAAAACATTCATTAGTCTCCTCATGACAAAAGATCAAAACTTTGACAACCTTAAAGAGGATATGCAGACCTTAATTTCATTACTTGTGCCTTTCCTAGAAGAGATCCACTCTATCCTGGTGAGGATATTTGTCAATGACTCAATGTCAATGTATCATCCGGCTTCTACTTCATTGTTTTAATGCTTATTTTTCTTAATTATGCAGAGATTTTATCGATTGGATAGGTTAAAGTCTAGCTGAGGAGAATATATGGAGAAGAAAAAGGTAAGAACAAACATATGGAGCTTGGTTTTCTTATAGCTTGTAGTCTTCTCCAACCCCGTTTTCGTTTGCTGGAAATATACATCTGTAAATAGCCTTCTAAGTTGTAAGCAAAATCTGCTGTAACAGCTACTCTTCTTTTTTTTTTTTTTTTTTCTTTTTTTTCTAACGTATCTAGACATCTAATGTACAGAGGATTATCTAAAGAGCTCTTCCAGTCTTTGTACAAATGTTGTATAATCAGGGAAACAACCAACTTATTTTAGTCTTGAATCGGTCTCATTAAGCATATATGTGTATTTAATGGTAGTTTGAACCAAGTAGAAAGTAGAAACTAGCTGGGGAACCTGAGACTAAAACTGTTCAGCACAAAAACTTTTAAGAATGACAAAATGGATATCATCTATGTTATCGGATTCGCAGGCGAGTGTTGGATATTGATACGTGTTCGATACGAGTATCCTCAAATTTTTTAAGTTTTTCATATAAGGGTATGTGTCCTATACGAAAGTTTCAATTTCCGTTATATCGCAACCGTTACAACTATGCGTTTAAGTAGTTGCTGATTCAGTGGAGTTTAAGATATATATAGCATGAGCTCTGGAATCTCTTTCATCGTGGTCCTGTTCAGTGGATTTTAGTCTTCAAAAAAGGATCAGAGGCTCTGGATTTTCAAGTAAATTTCTGTACTCTTCTGCTATTAATAATTTTGGACTAAAGTTGTAGTAAATTTGTTATTACTTACAAGCTTGGAGGAAGCCTGCATTTTGATGCAAACCTGGAATCTCGTTTTCAATGTTTTGCTTTAAAGAAACAAAAACAATAACAAAGTAGACAACAACATTCATACTTTTCTTAAGCCCAGATAAATATGATCATAATAACAATAATAAATATGCTTTTAAAAAAAAAATGACAAATCTGTGTAGATATTTCACAATTTGAGATGAATATATTAAAGTGTTAACAATCTCATGCAAAGGAATTAATATTAGGAAATCTGGAAGAAGAGGATGTTTTATTTTTCTTTATTTTTTGTTCTATCCAATGGTTGAGTTTACTAATAGGAGGAAAGGCAAGGGTGGCCTCAAAGAGGGGTTTTATTTAGGAATTCAGGTTGAAGAATTTTGGCACAACTTCTAGCCAGTGTTCCTTAGGAAGGGACAGCTAGAAGCTGCCTGTAGACCAGAATTATCCATGACAGCACCTTTCAGCAGACCTCCCAGCAGTTCTCCACGTTCATAAAAGAACTCCACTCTCACAATTTTCATCTCTTCATCCACCTATTTCACATTTAATAAAGTTTTAATTAAGTTCATACACAAGGCAAGACCAAAGAAATTAGAACTGAAAATATAAGCTAGCTAGGATATCTGTTGCTCCGACTTTTCATTTTTTTTTAAGTACCCGTGTTCGACACATATTCGGACATGGGTATGGAGATATGATCCTCCAAATACATAAAAAGGCTTAGAAAAAATTGAACATATCCATGTCGGACACATATCCGTATCCGACACTCACACCCGAGTTCGAGTAGCATAGGCTAGGATAAATACCTCTATGATAGCTATTCCATAGAACTCTACCAATTCTCCAGTCGGGGCATGTCCTTTGAAAGGACCTTCATTGTAACCCCAGTGCCTGAACTTGTAGACAATTTCCGGAGGCCCTGTATAAACCTTGAGAATCTCCAAGGCAAAGCCTCTTGGAAACGTTGTCGTGAAAGCACTGTGAGATGATTCTGATGTTTCTTTATCCGGATCATAACACCTCAACTCCTCCGGAAGGGAAGTTTGCAGCTGTGGGTTATAGCCTCCGCCAAGCTTTTGTATTCCTTCCATGTTCAAAGCTTCCTTACCTGTAAAAAGAACAGCCTAATTATGACAAGATTAATTACTAAAACTTGTAAAAAAAAAAAAAAATATGAGCACCCTGATTCAGTTTTCTGGTATCATCACCATTTAAGCTAAAAATATATTTGTTTGTATCAATTGTCTTGAAATCTTCAAGGCGTTGCTTGTGAAAAATTTCCATTTCCCATGTCTTTACAAGGTTCTGCACCTTTTCTTCCAGTGAACCAGGGGGCCATACCTAATACCTTCCATTAACAGATTTAGAAAAAATATATAAAAGATATATATAGCAAAGATTGGAAATTAAATAGAAATGACAAACAAATTAGGGAAGGGATGAGCAAAGAGAGAGGGGATGGAGACCTTAGTTCTTTCTTCTTCAAAGAGCTTGTTCACAACATCGTAGTTTGGAGGAGCTCCATACCTCCATTTGGTGTTCTTCTCTCCTTCACCATGCAGATAAGAACGATATTTGTCTCCCTCAACATTTGAAATTTCCATTTTTTGAATAGTTGAAATTAACTTGGGAGGTTTATTTCTTGCTTATTTTGTGGTAAAAGAAAGGATCTTATATAGGCATATATATTTGAATAATCTTCGAGTGTCAGACCACTGCTTTGTCGTCATATGAACATGAATAATTGATTAAAAATTATAGTTAGGAAGATATGGGCTTTAAGTATATCCATTGAATGTATGCACAGTGGTCAAAAGAACAACAACGTTGTACATAGGGATGACAAAACTCGATTCGATCGATGGATTTCGATTCGATCCGATTCGAATGAAGAGGTTTTTTTTTTTTTTGAACAATGGAGGCGGAGCGGTGCGATTTTTTTTGTTTGAAAGGCTGGAATGAAGCAGTCGTGTTAATTGCCTGCTCCGCACCGCCCTGCCCCGAATACTAAAATTATAATTTTACCCTTACATATTTAACTTTTACAAAAATAATAAAATAATATAATTAAACTTATTATTGTTCTTTTTCTTTTTAAAAACTTAAACCTAATACTTTATTTTTTTTCTCTTCCTATATTAGAAACATGTTTATATTTAATTTATATTTAAATTTTTTAAAAATGCTTTATTATATGAAAAAAATAAAAATAATTAATAAATATCAAATAGGGCGGAGCGGGACGGGACGGTTATGGATGTAATCGACATCCATGAAGGTGGTAGTGGTATTGAAATTTCAACATCCACGGAGGAGCGGGGCGAGAGGCGGGACAGAGCAGTGCTATGGCTGGACGAAGGCGGATACTGCAAAATCCGTCCCCGTCCCGTTCCATTACCATCCCTAATTGTACACTGCTTAAACATGCAGGTGACAAAAGAAGATTTTGAGAGATTATTAAGGGATCATTTAGTTGATAGTTGATACTTTTGCTATCGATTAAAGTACTAAAGCTTAAATAATTTTTCAAGCACACTTTAAGCTGTCAATTGTTGTTTCTTAAACCATAGCTGATAATGAAATGAGGTTTGCTCTTTAGAAGAAGCAATTGTAGTGAAGAATACCAAAAACCCCGCACCAGCAAAACATGATAGACAGGGGCTTAGTTTAGCGCGTTTGAAAAAAGTTTGGTTTAAAAAAAAATATTGGGTTGAAAAAAATATATTTAAAAAATATAATAAAATTAATTTATCAAAAAATCAATTTTTAAAATTTAAAATTTTATTTTTTTATTTAGGTTACCGAATTATGATTTTAATCATAAAAATTAAAAAAAAAAAATTATTTGCAAATCAATAAGCGTGCAAAATGTGAAAATTGACTGATTGGTGACGTACAAGGAAAGCAAATTGGCTGATTGTCACGAGAGATGCCAATTCTTGCGAAGGAAAAGTCAATTCACTTGATGTTTGATTCCAGATGTTTGGAAATTTCCGGTGGCTGTGCTACAAATTAGATGTATTTCATATACGTTTATTTTTTAAAATTAAGAAAGTATAAAAGTATATTTCAAAAAAAAAACTAATAAAACTAGTAAACACTTAAATATAAAAGATTAGTAATTATAAAATAATATTATTCAATGTTGGAATATGAAAGCATCATTTGTGAATAAACTTGTCAACAAAGGATGCACCTAACAAAATTTCAAGAAGTCAAGATTAACAACTTCAACAATGGCAGCTACATGCATTCAATGATGCCAGCTGCAATGACAGACCAGCTGAAATGTTAGAATCTTAACTTGAATGTTCACAACTTGTAAATTTTAGTATTTAAGGAATGCTAATGCACAAATGTAAATTAAGTTCTTATTTCTAAATGATAGAAATAGATTTCTGTTCTTCTGCTTTTTAGTTTATCAATTCTTCATTTTATTCTTTCATTCAAATCTTAACATGGTATCAGAGCCAAGTTTTGTGCAAAACAGAGTGTTTTTTATTCTGTCCAAAAATTGAAAGTGTTTCATTTTGTGTTTTGAACATACCAGGTGAAAGAGCTCATCGATACGAGTTCAGTGGAGTCAACCGGAGCCAAAATGGACCCCGCACGAGCCCCCATGCTCTGCCAGAAGATCAGAGAGTGGGATTCACTCTCCCACGCGCTACACGTGCCTGCTGAAGGTTGAAGACGACTATTCACGTGTACTGTTTATTGTTACTATTCACGTGTTACTATTAAAAAAAATACTGAAAAGATGGTTGCACCAACCGATTTGGTGAAACTTGAAGAGCAAGAAGGAAAGTCTACAATTGTTATTCTTGAAAACTTGACAACCAGGATGGCTCAAGTCTTGACCTAGAACCCAATTACCAACTACGAAACCGCTGCTGCACCGATTGGTATAAAACTAAACGGTACCAACTATGCCTTATGGTCCCAAGTTGTCAAGATGTATATCTCGGGAAGAGACAAAGTGGGATATATTAATGGCGATCTCCCTGAACCAACATAAACTGATCCAACCTTCAGAAAATGGCAAACAGATAACGCAATTGTAAAAGGATGTTTGATCAATTCCATGGACTCATCATTAATCGAGAATTTTATACGATTTTCAACTGCTAAGCAGGTATGGGATTTAATTGCCACAACATATTTTGATGAAACTGATACATCTCAGGTGTATGAGTTGAAAAGACGTGTGACCCAAATAAGACAAGCCGGTGGATCTCTTGAATCATATTACAACAGTCTCCAAGGTTTGTGGAGGGAAATTAACTTTCGTCGCCCAAACCCGATGGTTTGTGCCCGTGATATACAAGAGTGGAATACTAAACTACAAAAAGATTGAGTATACACCTTCCTGAATGGATTAGATGACAGACTGGATAAGATTCAAAGTGGTGTACTTCGTCTACAACCGTTTCCTATGGTAGAACAAGCCTATGCCTATGTTCGTAGGGAAGATACTAGGCAAGCAATAATGCTTACAAGTGCTGGAGTTACAACAGGTGCTGTAATGGAATCCAAAGGAACAAAGACGGGACAGGTGTCTACCTTACAGATAGCCAAAACCGGGCCCTCATCCTCTAATGGTGGTAGGATGAGCAGGCCCAAAAAGATCAAAGGAACAACCGACGTTGGAGGAAGTGGTTGTACTCACTGTGGGAACTCAAAACATACCCGCAAAACATGTTTTAAGTTGCATGGGTACCCTGACTGGTGGAATGAACTTAAGGCAATAAAGCAAAAAGAAGCCTCTGGTGGACAAGGTGGGCAGCTTTGGTGAATACAGAACCACATCTATCTCTCATTCCACAACCTGAACAGAAAGATAAAGCAACAAACACTCTAAGTGATCAAGGTAACTGTAGTTATGCATTTTCTCTTCTACTAGAAGTGATCACATGGAATGGATAGTTGACTCAGGGGCTACAGACCACATGACTTTTTCTTCAAATGACTTGGTTGAGACTACACAACCAAGAAGGTCAACCATCGCCAATGCCAATGGAGTAACATATTCAGTCACAGAGGCTGGCACTGTGGCTCTATCACTCTCTCTTTCCTTGTCAAATACCTTATTAGTACCATCTCTTGCAAATAAACTGTTATCTGTAAGCCAAGCAACGAAAGAACTAAACTGTGTAGTCTTAATGTACCCTACTTTCTGTCTTTTTCAGGATATTCTCATGAAGAAGATCATTTAGCGTAGTACTAAGAGAGAGGGGTTATATTACATGGATGATTTCAAATCGGGCCGGCTAATAGTATGCAACAACGCCCGATTGGTACAAAGGAGAAACAGATTTGGTTATGGCATTATCGGTTGGGACATCCATCATTCAGTTACATGAAGCATTTGTTTCCGGGTTTATTTTCAGATGTACAAGACTCCAACTTAAAATGTGAGACTTGCATTTTAGCTAAAAGTCATCGTGTACCTTTTCCAATAAGTTCTAATAAAAGTGACATTCCATTTGCCTTGATTCATTCTGATGTTTGGGGACCCTCCCCTATTACAACTGCCTATGGTATTCGTTGGTTTGTGTCTTTTGTAGATGATTGTACCACGATGACTTGGCTATATTTGCTAAAACACAAGGATGAGGTGTTTGAGGTGTTTCAAGCATTTCATGCTATGATTGAAAATCAATTTTCAGCCAAGAATTTAAGACATACTTTAACTTGAAAGGTATTCTTCATGAAACTTCTTGCACTTGTACCCTACAACAGAATGGTGTAGCTGAAAGGAAGAACAAACATATTTTAAAAACTGCAAGAGCTCTATTAATTGGAGCACATATGCCTGGTAGATACTGGAACGATGCCGTTGTTACAGTAGTACATCTTATGAACTGAATGCCTTCAAAAGTTTTAAACTCTAAGACTCCATTACAGGCTCTATCAAGTCAAGTTTCCCTACCATCTGTAATGTTTATCCCTCCACGAGTATTTGGATGTGTTGCCTTTATTCATCTTCATAAAGAACAACGGACTAAAATTGATCCTTATGCAGTTTGTTGTATCTTTGTGGGATATGGCATCAGAAAGAAAGGGTATCAATGCATAACCCATCTACTAATCGAACTTATGTCACCATGGATGTTACTTTTCTAGAGTCCAAGAAGTTCTTTCCTTCACCAGAATATACTTTTATTCTTCAGGGGGAGATATGGAATGAAGAACATAAGTGGTGGGATTGTCCCGATATTGAGGTAATCACCAACTCAAAAAATACTTCTCTCTCTCATATACCAATCGACCCTTCTCCCGAGAATATCCCGATGGATCTTAATCTGAAAAATCAGGGTGTTGAGAATGCTCTAATGGAGGAGACAACAGACTAGATCCACAATCAGTGGCGCCAGTGCCGTGGTGCTCATCTTCTAGCGCAGCGGCCCCCGACCTCCCTTCTTGGGAGCCAACCCAGGTAGAGACCTCAACGCTGCAGCGTTTACCTCACAGTGCCCCGACACCTGGCCAATTTTTTGGAGACTCTATTTCTGAGGTTAGTTCCAAGATGCCGTCTTCCAGTACTGTTTTGGATACTCCTATTGGTTATCACTTACCTTTCAGGCACAATAAGGGTAAGCCCCCTGCTCGAAACTCTCCTAATGTTGAGGGAAAAAGATCGAAGTACCCGATTGCTAACCATGTGAACACTCAGAGACTATCTGAACCTCTTAAAGCTTTTGCACTTACACTTTCTTCCTGTCATGTTCTTTGTGGGATACAGGAAGCACCTGTCAGATCCGATGTGGTCTCAGGCTATCCAAGATGAGATGGAGGCACTGCAGAAGAACAGAACTTGGGATATTGTTCCGCTGCCTAAAAGAAAGAAAATTGTAGGATGCAAGTGGGTGTTTTCCATTAAGCATAAAGCCGATGGTTCCATTGAACGATACAAAGCAAGGTTGGTAGCCAAAGGATATACCCAGACGTATGGCATCGACTACCAGGAGACTTTTTCACTGGTAGCGAAACTAAACACAATAAGAGTTTTGTTATCACTTGCGACAAACTTAGATTGGCCACTACTTCAATATGATGTCAAAAATGCTTTCTTACATGGAGATATTGAGGAAGAAGTGTATGTGGATATTCCACCTGGGTTTACTACATCATCAAGGACTGCAGTGGTCTGTAAGCTACAACGGACATTGTATGGACTGAAACAATCACCTCGAACATGGTTCAAAAGAATTAGCTCAGCAATGAGAAAGTATGGCTTTCAACAGAGTAACTCGGATCATACCCTGTTCCTAAAACATACAAAAGGAAAGGTAATTGCATTGATAATTTATATGGATGATATGATTATTACAGGATATGATAAAGAAGAAATTTCCAAACTTCAAAAGCAACTAAGGACTGAGTTCGAGATGAAGAATCTTGGGGGATTTAAATATTTTCTGGGAATTGAAGTGGCCAGGTCAATTCAAGGTATATTTCTATCACAAAGAAAATATGTGTTAGATTTATTAACTGAAGTGGAAATGATTGATTGCAAGCCAGCTGAGACACCAATTGTTCAGAATCACAAGCTTAGGGAATATCCGGATCAGATACATACTAATAAGGAGAGATATCAAAAATTAGTAGGCAGGTTGATTTATCTATTACACACTCGACCGGATATTGCTTATGCGGTTAGCGTAGTGAGCCAGTTTATGCATAATCCTAGTGAAGATCATATGTTGACAGTAATTCGAATACTACGATATTTGAAATCTGCTCCAGGCAGAGGACTTATGTTCTCTGAGAACAACCATCTCGATATTAATGGCTATACTGATGCGGATTGGGTAGGAGTTGTATCTGATAGAAAGTCTACTGCTGGATACTTCATCTTTGTTGGGGGAAATTTAGTCACATGGAGAAGTAAGAAACAGAATGTAGTGGCATTATCCAGTGCTGAAGCGGAGTTTAGAGGAATGGCCAAGGGTTTGTGTGAACTTCTCTGGCTTAAAAGGTTGTTAACTGAAATTGGATTCTTTCCTAACTCTGAAATAAATCTATTTTGTGATAACGAAGCAGCAATAGAGATTTCTCACAATCCCGTTCAACATGATCGTACCAAGCACATTGAGGTTGATAGACACTTCATTAAGCAGAATCTTGAAGAAAAGGTTATTAAGTTTCCTTTTGTCAGATCAGAAGATCAACTAGCAGATATGCTTACCAAGGCCGTATACACTAAAAGTTTCTAAAGCTCACTAGACAAGTTGGGCATCAAAAACATTTGCGCACCAACTTGAGGGGGAGTGTTGGAATATGAAAGCATCCTTTGTTGAATAAACTTGTCAACAAATGATGCACCTAACAAATCTTCAAGAAGTCAAGACTAACAACTTCAACAATGGCAGCTATATGCATTCAATGATGCCAGCTGCAATGATAGACCAGCTGAAATGTTAGAATCTTAGCTTGAATGTTCACAACTTGTAAATTTTAGTATTTAAGGAGTGCTAATGCACAAATGTAAATTAAGTTCTGATTTCTAAATGATAGAAATAGATTTCTGTTCTTCTACTCTTTAATTTATCAGTTCTTCATTTTATTCTTTCATTCAAATCTTAACAAAAAAATGGGCTAGGGAAAAAAATTCAGCCCATATAAAATATGGGTCGGGCCTTGGCTCCAACATTCAAGGCCCGAACCCAATCCGACCCTTTTTTAATTGAATAATATATTATTTACATTTATATATATTATGTAATTTATGTTATATAAAAATTAAATATATATAATATTATAGTGTAAACATTAAAAAATATGTTAAGTTGTCCATGTTTAAGAACTTAATAAAAAAAATTATATATAAAATTACTAAAGATTAAATAATAAAAATATATATTTAAAAAAATTTAGAAAAAAATAATATGGACGGACCTAAATGGGTTTGGGCTATCCATTTACAAATATGGGCAGGCTTGTACAAAATTTGAGACTCATATTTCGGGCCGGACCGAACTTAGGCAAGCAAATATAGTGTTGATGCCATACATGGGTCCGACCCAATGAACACCTTTAGTCTTCACCTTCATTGACATCAATAATTATTGATATGAGTTAGTGAACCAGAACACCATTTAATAAAAAGTTTTTAAAAATAAATATAAATAATTTTATTTTTAATAAGATGACATTATTTGATTCACTGACTGTATATCATATTCTATTTTTTTTTCTCCATTTTCTTAATTGCCAAGTTTAACTCACTACAAGAATACTCCTGCTTCATTCTATTTTTTTTATCATTTTTTTGTTTTGTTGTTTCAAAATTATGTTTTTTTTATTTATTTTTATAACGATACGTTACGGTTACTATTTTATGATTTATGATATTCAGCGTCGGTATTTATTGCACTTGATCTCGATAGTATTCATTACGTCCGCAACCACAAAAAACACAATGCAACTAAAAATACATTTCCGAAACCGCAGTTTAAATCCATGACCCCCCTATCAATCTTTTTCTCCATTGATTTGAAATCATGGAGGGATGAGTTGAGGAAAAGCTCCATTTCCCATGTCTTAACAAGGTTCTGCACCTTTTCTTCTAGTGATTCAGGAGGCCATACCTTCCATTAACAGATTGAAGGTTGGTAAAATAGATAGATAAACAAGCAAACTACAAAGAGGAATTGTTCTTTCGTCTTCAAAGAGTTTGTTCACAACATATCGTAATTCGGAGGAGCTCCATACTTCCATTTGGTGTTGTGCTCTCCTTCTCCATGCAAATAAGAACGATGTTTGTCTCCTTCAATACCTGACATTGCCATCTTTTATATTGGCAGAAGATCTGCTTCATTATTTGCAGTCATGGAGGGATATAGAGGTGCAAAATTTACCTAACATCTTATTGGTTAGAAAATCTATAGTTAATTAATCACAAACATCAAAGTTAAAGCATCCATTCGATGCATATACAATCTTCTTACATTGTCAAAAGAATGAGAAAAATTGTAAAATGTTCACTTCGTAGCGTTAATGAGGAAAAAGGCGCATTGTTCATTAGTAGTCCGGAGACTACATTGGATTAATCAAAGGTGTATGCAGTGACATAATGTGGGATGACATAAACATATTACAGATATATTACTACTTTTCGGTGACTAATCGACTGTTGACTGTTAAGCCTACCAAATACCATAGGAATCTACTGTTGCAGGTAGGAGTTTTGAACTCAAATGAAATTTGCTACTTTCCCTTCAACTTATTACTAAAAAAACAAATGGTTAGCTTTAGTCAAAACTTATTTTTGGAAAAATTCATGGTCAGAAATGCTCTGATTAGGACTAGGAGGTAGGTGAAGATAAACCCATTGCTTCACAAGCCGCAAAAGGTAGATATAGGTTGAGATCATCAAAGAAAAATTCAATATTTTTTTAATGCAACTCTCTGCGGATAAAGTTTGGTTTGGTAGTGTGCATCAATTGTCTGAGTTTTATAAATACCAATACCTATTACAGCACAGAGAGGAAAAGTGTGAATGAGTTAATCATCATTTTCCTCTCCTCAAAAAAAAAAAAAAGGAAAAAAAATAAAAAAGATAGAATGGGAAGAACATTTGGCATGGCAAACAGAAAGCAGAAGAAGAATAGGATTAATGCAACTTATAGACAGCTACCTTATGGGTCATAGGCTTAATTAATATAAGAAATTTTTTATATTTATATAAATTTTAATATGTTAATAATTTATATTATATATATTTTGAGATATTTTTGTATTCATAGTATCATGTTTATGTTATATGTATCATATTTATATCGTGTGTAATTGTTAATATTTGATTAATTCATTCCTGTATTAATTTTCTTAAACCTAAGACTAAGTCATAGGCTTCAAATTAAACAATGGAGAGATCCAATAACTCGTCCTGTTTATTTGATCTCTAAACATATTTTATTTCTGTAAAGCGTTGAAGTCAAACAACAGTTATCTATCTGATAAGCTAAGCCTGGTAGAATTTTCCAAAAACAACTAAGAACTAAATCAAGCCATGGTACTTCAAAAGTAGGAAAAGTTTTAAAAGAAAGGAACCGTCCCAGAAAAGCAGAAAAAGCTGTATGGTCCGCATCATGGTCTTGGTTCCTTTATTTCTGTTTCTTTAATTTTTTCAATTGAAAAACTGAAAATGAGGAAAACCAAAAATGGGTTTAACGATGATGAATCAAATACTGGAAAAAAAATAAAAAATTTATTAAAAAAAAGATGCTAATAAGAAAGAAAGAATGGGGGAATATGAGCTCAGAAAAAATATGGGTAGAGAGAAATTATCAGCACATAATAGAATCAGCGTGGTGCATGACTTTCTCTAATTCCTCATCATTGCCCAAATACTAAAATACCCTAAAACCAGGGTCGAGAGAAGAGAAGAGAGAGAGAGCAAGAAGAAGACTATAAGAAAAAAGACGCAGGCTGCAACGAAGGTAGTCCAACATACTAACTGGGTTTGACATTTATAAGGGGACGAAACTCTCAAACCCTAATCTCTATCTCCCTTCATTTTTATTTTTCTGATCTATCACAATTTTACCCTCTAACATGTCCTTTATATTTCCCGTTTATTATATGGGCTTTCTTTTCGGCTTTGGTTTCTAGGATGGTCGTGGGCTCATGACTCAAGGCCTCAACTCAAGAGTTCGGTTTGGATTTATTATTATTATTATTTATTGAAAAATATTCATTTATAATATTGTAAAATTAAATTAATTTTATATATTTTTTATAATTTTTTATACGGTTAATATTTTAACAAATATATAAGTGTACTCATCATCATGCACATAAAATTTCGAATCGATCTAATATCTTTATTATATCGATCAAGAATATTATTATTTTTCAATATATATTTAATGATCAAATTTTTTTTACATCAAACAAATAATTAAATATTTTTTATTTATTTAAAACTCATCGTGCATGATCTATCGAACAAATAATTAAATATTTTTAATTTATTTACAACTCATCGTGTATAATTTACATAAATAAAACATAAAATGAATTGCTAAAATATTAATGGTATAAAAAATTATAAAAATATTTAAGTGAATCTTTCCTCTTATTTATTAAGATAATTACTAATCACATGTCCATTAATTCAGCTCCTTTTTGATAGATTTTTGTTTTTTGGGGGGGTAAAAACTGAAACGAAAATAAAAAGAAATAACAAAAATAACAAAAAACGCAAGCATCTAGCAAACAAAGCCTCAATAAGCTACTGGCAGTGCTCATGCTTCTTAACTGCTTTCACTTCTAATAACTAATATAAAGTTGTAATTATATATAAAACATGGAGAATGACAAAAAATTCAAAAAAAAAAGTATATCTTGCTTGTATAACGGGGTGCATATAACATCATAATTTTCACCTGTTCATAAAAGTGAATTCTATACATTTACCAAACTGCAGCAAAATTTTGCAGTTTAGTCAGGGTCTTGCTCTATACATTTCTGAAGTTAGAAAGTATGGAGGTCTTGTCCCCCCCAAGTTCTTCACCCTAGAAACAGGTCATCATCGAAACTGAGCATTTTAAAAGGAGCAAGTGCTGAAACAAAAATCTAAGAAGATTCAAATTTTTGCATATACATGCCAAGTATATTGACATTGTCCAGAAAAAAGAAAAGAAAAAAGTAAAATGTTGAAATACCTTTTGATAACTCCAATAGCAATAAACAGCTGCAAATATTATCGGCCAGTTTTATTCCTGGCTTGGATATGATGTCTCTTGCCATTGGCCGCCAAACCACTGTCACTAACACTGCCTGCAACAAGATTATCGTGAGCTTCAGAAAATTCTCTATTCCATGAATTTAAGGGGATAAGGTAACTGTCATCCTTAGAGTTCCTCCTTCGCTCCTCCTCGTGGCGTTTCACGTTTTCCGATATCTGATGGAAGGTCTTATTTATTTTAGCAATTCCCCTTTCAACTGGTTCAACAACATGTGAAACTGTATACTTCATGTCATCAACAATCTATAAATAATGATAGAAGGTTCACAAAGTCAGAACGGATATAAACAAGTAAAAGACTATTCTTCCCTTCCTTTTTTTTTTAGGAAAACAGTACTTAACAATCCAACATTTTCACCTCAAGGAAAGAAAACCAGGAAAATAGAAAAGGTATCCAGCCAGGAAAGAAGAAATTTAGAGTCTTACAATTTCACCACTCCCCAAGACCACATCACGAACACTCTGGGGAAAGTTTAAACGCTTCTCTCTCTCATAATGTCGATCCAAGCGCATCCTAGTAGATCTTTCACAATCTTGGACCTCCTCAGGATCTGGTGGTGTTCCTAGAGAAGCATAGTCGGTCATAACAGCTACATTACGAACACATCTTTCTCCACGCTTGTAAGTTACCGCAGGGAAGACATAAAGATGGACAACAGCAGCAACACCCATCTATTTTGCAAACATTACTTTAGAAACCTCCCACATGAATATCACTTTACACTTTGGAAATAGATTATAATTTTGGCAAAAGAAACAAGAAGAGTTTTTCAGCAAATGAGAATATAACTACACATTGTCGAGAAAACCTTATGACATAACTCATCCACGGTACGTGGACTTATCAGAAACACCCTGCCTCGAATATGTATCTAGATGCTAAAGGTACCATGTTTTTATTTGGGCCAGTTAAGGTACCATGTTAATACAGGCATTTCCAACCTATGTTACTCAGAATCAGGTGTCAGACATGGGCATCCAACATGAGCGTGTTCAACATTTTCTAGGCTTTCTCTTACATTTGGAGTGTCAAAAGACCATATCACCATGCCTACTTTGATGTGTTAGATATGTGAGCAACATAGTTTTAACAGAGGTTTCAGTCTTGAGAAAAGGCACTTTATGTAAAAATGCTGTAGGACTAGACAAATAACACCCTAACAGAACCCGAAAATGAACGAAACAAGGGGGAAAAAAATTAATCAACATATTATCTTGTGTAGACCAACAACAGCAAACCTTTCAATACCTCAAACTTCATTGCTTACTTAGATACTAGACTAGTACATTTTCAGCAACACCAATCTGTTGCCAACAAAGGAAAGAAAGAATTTCTAAACTCTTGCAGCCAACTATTAATATATATATATATTGTTTAATAACATACCTCAATACAGATAATGTAGTCTTGTATACGTGTTTTCAGTTCCTGAGCCAATGACCCCTTAAAAGCTCCCATAGAAAAAAGAAATGCAATGGCAACACCTTGCCACCAAGTCAGGAATACAATTGACTTGAATGTCAAAAACTTGGCCAATGGTCTAATTGGTTCCAACTTCTCTTTAGTAACAGCATAGAACTGTACAAGACAATATAGGGCCCAGGTCTGACTGAAATTAAGAACAACCGCCAAGTACGGATAGCTGCCAGAGAATCGGAGTTCGTAAGGTCAACATGTGATGATAGATACCCCAGAAAAAACTACTAAAACGACATGCATTTAAAAATCCATAGCCACCCATGGTAATTATTTATGTGCAACAAAGTTTTCAGATTCTTTAAATGTGGAAGCATGTATCTCACCCGTATCTCCATTCAAACTTTCCTTCTCCGTAAACTCCAAAGGATTCCAGAATCATTGCCAGTAATGCGCAGATCATCTTCAGTATCATCTGAAAGACAGATGCTTTTATAAGCACTGGAAGGCTATAAAATTTCAAAAAGAAGTAGATGATCCAATGAAAGCTTTTTAGAAATATCAACACATACATACTGAACAATTCCAATCTTTACAGCATGATAGAACTTGGGACCAAGATACCAATCCTTCAGGAAGCAATTTAATGGAAAAGGATGTTCCACAACTCCATATGAATATGCATCTTCTAAAAGGGGGGTGCTGGCAGTGATTACCGTCTGACTTTCCATGAATTCAATTGTACGTTCCTCCCCACCTACAGACACCATTTTTCAGGTCAAATCAAAATTAGGAAAAACATAAACACTTATGCATAGTTTCGCTAGCTGAAAATGGTATTAATAGGAAAAGTAAATGGAAGCAAAGGGTGGATGTAACATGCAAGAACCTTGTCCCCATCAGGACACCCCAATCAATGTTTAAAAAACCGGATCGGAGGTCAAACCGGTGTGACCTCCGGTCATCGGTCCGACCGGTTGAACCGGTCAGTTAAATATAAAAATGAATTTTAATATTAAATAAGTATTAAATATAGTAAATACTTTATAAATTATGCATCTGACTAAATGGTATAGTCTTTAATATACATCTAAGAGGTTAAAAGTTCAAATCTCATCACATACAAATTTTTTTTTTTCTTTTTAAAAAGCTTAAAACCGGTTTTCCGGTTTTTTACTAGTTCAACTGGTTTTTCACCGGTTCGCAAAATTTCCAGTTTAATGATACATACCGGATCAGATATGCCTCCGGTTCAACCAGCCGTTCCGGTCTGGTTTTTTCGACAGTGACCCCAATGGTATCACTAACAGTCCACATTGGAGGTTACAACACTTATTTATGACCCCATCATGCAAAGCCATGGCATAGGAATCCAAGCAGTCTATTTGTTGCTTGTCACTATATGTCTCTAAGCACACATCAGGGCTAGTGTATATCACAAAAAAAGTTCTCTACATGAGAGCATAATTATTCAGACATAAGAATTCTTTATGTCAGATCACCTAACAAGTACATATAATATTACTTACAAAATAAAATCATCAAACTACTTAGTTTCAACTAATTTGTATTTCAAATAGCCAACTTTTCTGGGCAATAGATTTCCTTTGATGATGCGACTAACCAGATGAGCTACAGCACTAAATACTATAGGATGAGCTAGAACAGGCAGAGTCAAAGATTTCTCACAAACAAATAAAACAAATGCTAAACCTCAAACAGCCTATATAAGAATGCAACTGCTTCAAATAATCATGAGAAGTCACTTAATCAGTTCATTAAACCCAGGATTTCCATGTGTGACTTATGATGAAAGCCCCTTAAATGCAGTGGCCACCAAATTCAAGGTTTGTAGGGGGCAGAGACTATATATTTTCACTAAAAGAGCATCTCACTGGACATTCAATTGAAAAAATGACCTTAAAACATATCTATATGATCAGAAATTTCCTATCTTCAATCAGACTCTTGTCGAGCCCTCTGAACACACATCAAGGCACATATTACCTCTTCAGATATGCAGTCCTTATATATTCCTTTGCAGTTTATTGATACTCAAAAAAGTGAGAACAAACAAAGACAAACAGAACAAAAACACATACCTACTAAAAAAAGGAAATAAAAAATGAGATATTGAAGATTTTAAAGGTGCTTTATGAAAATGTAATCTATTATAAATAACACATTCAAGACATAACACATGTTAGTTGATCAATGCACAAAGGAACATTCAGTCTTCTTACCTAAACAAGCTATCAAATATCTTTCAAAGCAATACAACGCAAAAGCTTCATAACAGTCCCGAATTACTTCACAATTGAAAGCAGCATCCGAGTCCAACAGTGATAAAAACTGCACCCAAAAAAAAAAAAAAGAAATCCAGAACACACAGTCTGTAAAAAGTTACAAATATCTGCAACAATACCTACAATTTACTTATTTCTTTTTTTAAAAATCTACAGGGAATCAGATGCCATTTTTATAAAAGTGTATAATACCACCAAGTATTGCTGCTTGAATGGACAAACTTTTAAAGCTAACAGCAAAGCAAGTTGTAAAGGTAGAATTGATATAAGAATTAAAGCCAAAAATTAGTAGATAAATAACAAAAGAGCATCTGGCCTGCTCCAATGTTAAAGTATACTGAAAAGTCGAAAGCCTTAAAGACAGAGGATCCTCCAGTTTTAGGAGGCTGTGAAAATTATCAATTAGTCAAATTAATAACATATGATATCCACTTCCCTGCCCCGCTGCGCTCTCCCAATGACTAAACAGACAAGACAATACTCCAATCAACATACTGCAAAGCTTATGATAGCCACAACATATACTGACAATTTGCCCCTCCAAAGATAATAAAAACTCAAAGTATGACATAAGTCCACAAAAATTGCTATTAGTTCATGATATCTTCAATATCACCAAGTATTAATATGGTATAAATAAGTAAATTCCACCCCAATCTGAGATTAGGCAATGACACTATCCAATAGGTGCTGTGATAGCACATGAAATTACTGTAGTTCAGTTAAATTGAACCACTGAAGCACCATCGCTGATGTTTTGGACAAGTTCAACAAAACGAATCACTGACGAAATGACTGAAAGATTGTCTTAAATCCCTAAAATATGTTAGTCTAACATGACTGTGCAGAACTTGCAAGCAGAAATCATTGCAAATGCAATAAAATACATATTTCCATTAATGATATTAACCATCAAAAATATGAATAAGCGAAGCCAAAAAGGGTAGAGAAGAGGGAAGAAAAATAGATAGTTAATAGTTAATACAGTCATACCGATTCCAGTGCATAAACAGGAACCATCAGAATTAGTCCTATTAAAAACTTCTGCTCCTGAAGTTAAATAGCAAAGGGACATCATAAAAACATACAACATAATAATAATGGTAACATAAAATTAAAAAAAAAAAAAAAAAAAGAAAAAAAAACAAGATCCAGAAAAGGAAAGGAAGATGATAACAAACCTCTGGTTGATTATAAGAAGCTAAATGCTCAAAGATGAGGTACATAGAGAGGACAAGAGCAACAAAGACAAATATGCTTGCACTGAAGACTGGCCAGCTGAATTCTACAGCTTTTTGGGCACCCAAGTTTGACAACAATATTTTCTCTGATCTGCTTGATGATTCGACTAGGGTGAGAAGAAAAAGTGAAGAATAGAAGACACCCCTCCATCCCATGGAGCCGTAGCAGGCAAGAATCTTATTCAACAGTCCAAGAGGCTAATGCGTGCTGATCACAATTTTAACTTGCTGAAGAATCTACAAGTCAAGAAATACATTCAGCACTATTTGTTCTTCGGTCGCTCAATACATGTTTCCCTTCTGCAAATTGTGAGAAAACCACTGCTATAAAACTCCAATTTTTACAAAGAAAATCGCCCTTCCTTTGTTGCCACAAAAATGCCCAAATTGAGAACACAAAAATCATAGCCACATTACAATTCCATTATCTTCTCAGCTCATTTCCCTTATATGGTCTTAACATGAAAACTAATCACTTGCTTCCAAAAGAAAAAGAAAGAAGCCTAGCTGACCAGGACCAAAATTACCTGTAGAGAGCATAGATACCGTAAATCAATAAGAAATACCAGAAGAACCAACAGAACATTGATAATAACCAAAAAGAAAAAGAAAATTTGATGAAGAGAAAAATGGCATTCAGGGTTGAAAGTAAGCATCACATGAACGCAGTTCCACAGTTCCATTAATACAAAGGAAAAGCATTTGAGATTAAATATTGGACTAAACTACCTAAAGAGGGGTAATAAATTACACATCTACACGCAAAAACTAATCTTAGTCAAATTACAAGAAGCACATATTGATGAGCATTCCAGTTCTAAAATATGGAAAGTATGTTACAGCCCATCTTAATTTCAAAAAAATCAACTGAATGGGCGAAAAACACAAATAGCTTGAGCTCAGGAGTGACTCTATGAGTATAATATAATCTGCCCACTTTCAATTACTATAAACTGAAGCTAAAAATGAAAGCAGTGGTTATTCCAATACAGATATCAAACATGACAAACTGACAACCACCATTCTTTCTGTATGCATAGATCCTTTTACCTTTTAGTGTTCACTCATCTGTCAATCTTCTTAGCAATCCAAAGGTTATTACATTATCAACTAGAACATGCTAAAGCCTACACTATATGTTAATTAGCAAAAAATATAAAACCAGCCAGAATAATACAAAGCTCCTAGCCGCTCTCTTAAGAAACACACATTCAAAAAGGACAAGGTGAACGCAACATAAAATTCATTTAGAGGTCCAAAACCAACATAAAGGGATTAAATAGAACTACATTTAGAGGTCCATGGTTTAGCTAGAAAGGTTCCTCCACTAAGAGACAAACATTTGTTTTACAAATGCCCCAATTTATCAATTTTCAACAAAGACGTCGTATGTACAATTAAATTTATCAAATTTGCAGTAATTACTTAAATTAAATGATCTCGGGGACACCAAAGCAAAGCAAAGAACTATACTTGACTCACTTTTTGCTAAAAACAACGATCAATCAAAACTGCATTTTCCTGAGTTTTCCCAGCAACCAAACAAGAAAATTACTTAGCCCTAATTGCAATCGAAAAAGAAAAGCAGTTAATAATTGACTGAATTAAACAAAAGCGAAGGAAAACAAGCTGCAATACTGAAAGAAAACCCTAGAATGTCGATCACACTGAAGAATGAAACCCCTAATGTTACTAAAGCTACGAAGAAAGAAAATAAAATTAGAATAAAAAAAACATAAATATTGCAGAAAACGAGGGAGTTTTTATAATTTAAAAAAATGAAAAAAAAAATAGAAAATAGTTGAGGCTCAAACCTATTGTCGAAATTCCCCACTAAAATCAGGGAATTGTAATTTGTTTTTTTCAATTTTAAGAAAATAAATAATCGAGAAATGAATGAAAAGAATAGTGTTTGGAAGAAAGGAAAACAAAACCGAATTTTTGCTTAAGGCGGTTGGGAAAATTTTTCTTTTCTTTATAAAGCTAAAAAACAAAATGTCACGGCAAGGTTTTTCTAATTTTAAACGAAGGAAGAACTCCATCCTTTGCTTTTGATCCACGTGGCTTGATCATTGGAACTTGCTGCTGAGGTGCAAGATCCAAGTGAGACTGTGACGGTGATATTTGTAACAGGCCGTCGTTTGAGAGAATGGATTTGAAACTGGGATTAAAGAAGATTACTTTTTAACCACGGAAGCATCTAACTTGGCTGCAAAGATAAGTGGAGATGGATGCCACATCAGCAATAGAATGGTAGTTCGTTGACCAAAAGTTTGACGTCTAACTACGAGCCCACGACTGCTTGTTGGCAGATGTGGCGTACACAAATTTGGATTTATTGTGCCGAGTCAATTGCTTAATCAGCTTAGCTGACTAATAAATGGGCCCACGCGCTAGAAAGTAATATTTCTTTATATATATATATATATATATAAAAATAGAAGAGCTAATGTAAAATTAATTAATTTAAAACACTTTCATAATTTCATATACGATTAATATTTTAACAAATTAATCATTGAATTTATCAATATAATCGTACTTATCGTGCACGTAAAATTTTGAATCGATCCAATATTTATATCATGTCGATTGATAATATTATCTTTTTATATATATTTAGCAGTTAAATTTTTTTTACATCAAAAAAATATTAAAAATTTTTAATTTACTTAAAATTTAACGTACACGATCTATGTGAATAAAGTATATAATACAACAATCGAATTACACAAATATAAATTATATAAAAAATTACGAAAATATATAAAATTAAATTAATTTTGATCCCTTTATTTATATATATATATTCTTTAATTCGAGTATTTAACTTGTTCAATATATTGATCGTGAAACTTTTAAAGTTTACGATTAAGATTTCATACTATGACATGTGTTTATTTATTAATAAATTAATTTTTTTAATATTTATAAATATACATATTCTAGCACATTTTAACTCTTTATCTTGCTAGCGGATTTCACGTTAGTGTATAAGCTAATTATCTTTCAAAATAATGGTTAATACTTGTTTCTTTTATAATAGCGGATTTCAAGCAATGATTAAAAAAATAATAGCGGATTTCACGCAATGATTAAAAAAATCATTGTAAATGTAATAATTTTGACAATGACAGACGTTGTGATATTTTTTATATTTTGAAATGATTTTTAAATTTATTATCAATATGATAATTTTTTCACAATAATTTTATTATCGTTATAAAAATATATTTTATAAATTAAATTTAATAATGACATTTAAAAATCGTTATTAATATAACAATATTTAAGTAACAACTTGTTTGTCATTATATATAAAATAAAAATTCGTAACGATAATTTTAATATCTTAAAAATCAAATTAAACAATGATATTTAAAAGTCATTGCTAATATAACAATATTTAACAACAATTTATTTTGTCGTTATATATAAAATAAAATTTCGCAAAGACAAAAATTATTGTAACAATTAATACCTTATCAATTAAATTAAGTAACGATAATGTGAAATCGTCTGTCAATTAAATTAAGTAATGATAATGCGAAATGGTTGAAACCTATTTTTTGAGCAAAACACACAGATGAAGAGGCTGAGATACATGAAAAGATATTAATGTAGTTGAAATATATGGGAACTTGAGAGCATCAGACAAACAATCTCAAGAAGTTGGTAGTAATATGGCTATGAAGCTTCTCTTTGCAAAATTTCATGGGTCTGCACTTCTAGCCATCCCAAAGGTCTCTCTCTTTATCAATCTCAAACTGATCAGATGAAAAAAAAATTATTTCATTAATCCCTCGTGAATACCTATTTAATGGTTTTTGTTTCTTTGTTTTTTGGGCTCAAAAAGTCTTCCAATTTCCAGCTGTGTAGGAGTATAATATATATATATATATATATATGAATTTGCTAACGAATATCTTAAGGGCACTCTTTAAGGTTATTAAATATAGTAATATTTTTAATCAATGCATTGAAAATGATAAATAAAGTTATTAATTTTTGCATTTAATACAATGTTATTATTATAAATAGTATATTAATTAACTTTAAAGAATATCTTAAGTGCATTTATTAGCAAAACTCATATATATATATATATATATATATATATATATATATATGTTTGTGGAAAATGGTAGACCCAAAAGGGTAATAGTGGATATGGAATTCAGGTCCCAATTTGAATTAGCAAAGGCCAACTGTAACCTACAAAGAGATGATAAACAATCTTCCATTGATCTTTGTTGGTACTGAAGAGAAGCTTAACAGGATCATCCCTTTACTTTGCCCAGCTGTAAGATCACTAAGAGAGAATCACTACAACAAATTTGATTTTTAGTAGCGTTTAAATAGCGACGTTTCACTTACAAACGTTGTTATCTATCGTATTTTTTCATACTGAACGATATTTTTCGCGTGATTGTAAATTCACAATATTTTTATTTAATAAACACCATTAAATATATGATAATAATGACGTTTCTATATTACAAATGCCGCTAAAATATGCAATCAAAATGGCTCTCCAAAAACTGCACAAAAAAAAAAAGAAGTTTCAGTCTCACCCCAAGACATTGACTTTGGTTTAGGATCATCAACATAAAGCTGAAGAAAAAAGTACAAGTACATGCTTTCTTTCCATTTTGTCAAATTCAATTTTGTTTGAAGCCCTAGAGAGACGATAAAAAATAAAAAAAAAATAAAAAAGGTGCAAGGGTTTGTTTCTGCCCATTTTAACTTTTTGTTCTTTTTCCTTTCTGAGCAGATCAGCCTGTTTTTGTTCATGAGGTATCAATATTTTATCCTCTCCAAAATGAGTTCTTTTTTCTTTTTGTTGGAGCTCATAAAATATAACTTAGGGTTTGTTTTGTAGTTTTGATCCTGTGAATGTATTTTTTTTTTTTCTAGTTTAACAGCTATTCTTGTTTATATTTTTATCCACATTTTCCCTACTTTGGCTTTGAGTCAGCAGTCATACTACAATTGGCTGATGAGTAGTTGTTAGTACTTCAAATCAAAATTTTTAAAAGTTCAGAAAAATTCTTAAATCGTTTTATTTATAATATTTTTTTAAGATATTAAAAAAAAACAGTAAAGAATGGAAAAAGTAAAAGAAAAAAATCAAAAGAAAAAAAAAAAGTCCAAAAATCAAAACTCTTTGGTTTTTTAATTTTCTTTTCTTGTTTTTTTTTTTCAATTTTTTCTCCAAAATCCTTTTTTCTTTTCTATTTTGTTTTCTTGCCATCTTTTCCAATATTTTTCTCTTCTCTCTCTTTTTTTCCAAGACAAAAAATTCGATTTTTTTTTTTATCTCAATATAGCTTCTTCTTTTTTTAATTCCCAAATTGCCAATACTTTATTTTTAATTATCAAAATCTATTTTTTTAACCATGTTGGAAAATCGTCATGACCCATGACGATTTTCCAACAAGTTTTGAATTTTTTGTAAGACGATTTTCCTTGATCAATTAAAAAAATATATATTTTAGGAAGGGAAGTCGCCACCATGCTTTTTTTATTTTATTTTTAAATTATTAAATAATAAAATTTAAATAAAATTATATAATTGATAATTTTAAAAAAATAAAAAATTTCAAATTAATAAAATTTAAAATTTAAATAACAAAATTTTAAAAAATAACAATTTACAAAAATTTAAAAATTATATTCATAATGTCAATCTGATTCTTTCAACTTGTATTCGTAATAAATGGACCTCCGGGAGAAAGGCCAACCAAAGCGTTGTGGATTATGCAGAAATAAAGGTTATAGCTAAACCTATCCACAAGTCGGGTAGCCCGCCCGACCCGGTAAACCCGAATCGTATTGGGCCGGGCTTGAAAAAGTGTTTTTGTAATTCGGGCCGGTCGGACGAGCCCGAATTATTATTTATTAAATAAAATGTATTTTTTATTTAAATTTAATTATAATATATATATTTTTTAATAGTGAAACGGGTTTTCGGGTCGGCCCAACCCGAAATGGACTTGGATAAGGGAAATAAAACGTTATGAATTATGTAGGAATGAAGGTCATGACTAGACCTATCACCTATCCACGGGCTGGGTAGCCGGCCCGGCCCGGTAAGCCCGGATGTGTCCTGATGTACTAGATTGATAAGGACACTTTCGATGGCTATGACTGGAGGTGTCCATGGGCCAGGCTGAGTTCCAATTTTTTTTATTTTCCTTGCCCAAGCCCGAAAATAAAAATTATATAATTTTTAATTTTAAAAAATAAAATTATAAAATTTAAATAAAAAGTTTAAATAATAACAATTTTAAAAATTTTAAAAATACATTTTTATATTTATGTATATTTTATAATTAAAGTTAAATAAAAAATATTTTTTATTTAATAAATAGTAATTAGGACTAGGCCAGACCGGCTCGAATTATAAAAACACTTGTCCTAGCCCCAGCCCAAAATATATAAATATTAATATAAAAATATTTTTTTAATATTTTAATATTTTTTGAACAGTGAAACGGGCTTTTGGGTCGGCTCGGGCCTGGCCCGAAATGGGCTAGGGCAAGGGAAATAAGAAAATTTCGGGCCTTGGCCCGGTCCATGACACCTCTAGTCATAGCCGTCGAAAATGTTCTTTTCAATCTTGTATATCGGAAGAAAGTTCACATCAACAATAATACCATTATACATATTTTGCCAGAAAGTCCGTTTTACTATTCAAAAAATATTAAAATATTAAAAAAATTATAATTAAATTTAAACAAAAAAAATAATATTTATTTTTTAAAATTATAAATTATATAATAATTTTTATTTAAATTTTATTATTTAATAATTTAAAAAAAAGTTGGGAAGTCGCCACCCACGTTGACAACTTCCCTTCCTAAATTATGAAGAAAAAAAAATTAAATGGTTAAGGGAAAGCACCATGAATCATGATGGTTTCCCTTGATCAATTATTTTTTTTTTTTAAATTCAAAACCTGTTGAAAAATTACCATGAACCATGACGATTTCCCAACAGAGTTAAAAAAACGAATTTTGATAATTAAAAACAAAGTATCGATAATTTGAAAATTAAAATATATATTATGATTAAAAAAAAACCCCAAAAGTACCCTTGAAGCCAAATATTCATCTAGGGTAATTAGGCATTTTAATTTGAGATTTTCTTTCATTTTTACTTTTTGGCACATCCTTTCATTTTTCCGGTACCTTTAAAGAAAAAAAAAAAAAAAAAAAACCCTTTAGAGGATCAATTGATTTTAACATTTTAGGTTAATTTCATAATTTAACGTTTTCTTTCCTTATATACAAGATATATCAATGATTAAAAAATCGGATCAAAAGTTGAATCCATAAAGATTTCAATTATTGATCGATCCAATAAGTTGGTTCAAATTAAAAGAAATTTAAATATTAAATATATAATTTTAGTATTAAATAAATATTAAATATAAAAAATACTTAATAATAATATGTATTTGATTTAATGATAAGAGATTAAAAATTTAAATTTCATCATTTACAAAATAATTAAATATAAAATTAATTTTTTACCGATTTAATTTAATTTTTTATCGAAATCCCAATTTTAATGTATATATCCAACCACACAAACCTATGATTTTTCGATTAAACCAATTAAATCAATTTGAACCGGTTTTTCAACATTTAGAGTCCATTTGTTTCACATAAAATAATTTCGGTAAATAATTTTTGTATTTTGTTGTGTTTGTTTGGCAGAAAATTGATTGGTCAATAGAAAATGACTTACTGGTTAACGAAAAATGAAGTTTTTTTTTCTTCTGAAAATTGTCTTTCCCTTTTTCAAAAGGGGAAGACAATTTTTAGAAAATAACTGTCCATGAGTAAGGCTACTTACTAAACCCGTGAACCTAGTTCAACTAGAATCGGGATTTAAACATCATATTTTAGATCGAGACTTAATTTGACTCGAACCAAATATTATTATATTAATAAAAAATATTTATTTTTTAATTATAAAATATATTAATATAAATAATTTTAATATTATAATTTTCAATATTTTATTTAAATATTATTAAACATACATATTTATATTTATATTTTAATAATATATAATATTATAATAATAAATAATAATAAATTATTAATATAATTAATATTATTTATTATTTTAATAAAAAATATTATTTCATATAAAAATATTATTATTTTAATAATAAATTATAACATTATCAATATCTTAAATTTTAAATAGTATTTTTAATATTTTATTGAAAAATGTTTTTATATTACTATTTTAATAGTAAATATATAAATTATACTTTATAAAGATTTAATAATAAATGTTTTTTATATAAAAATATTATTATTTTAATAGTATAAATATTAATAGAAATAATATTTTAATAATTATTAGAATACTTTAAATATTTTAAAATATTAATATAATTAATGTTTTAATAATAAATAACATTATTTTAAGTATTTAATATTAATATAAATTTTAAGTATTAAATATTATTATTAAAATATTACTATTTGAAATATTAATATTAAAAATTAATATTTTAATATTAAAAATTAATATTTTAAAATTTATAATTAATATTTTTAATATTTTATGCCATATTACTATTTTAAAAAATATAAATAATATTTTAATAATAATTATATTAATAGAAATAATATTTTATTAATATTTTCATATTTATGTCAATATTACTATTTAAAAAATAGAAATAATATTTTAGTAATAATATATTAATATAAACAATAGTATAATAATTATTATATTAATAGAAATAATATTTTAATAATTATTATATTAATAAATATAATATTTTAATAATTATTATAATATTTTAAATATTAATATAATTAATGTTTTAATAATAAATAGTATTATTTTAAGTCTTTAATATTAATATAATATTTTAGTATTAAATATTATTATTAAAATATTACTATTAGAAATATTAATATTTTGATAATAAATTATTTTTAATATTTTAATAATTAATATTGAATATTTATGTCAATATTGTTATTTGAAAAAAAATAAAATTTTCAGAAAATAACTAAATATATTTTTTATTAAGTTATCCAAACTTTTTCGAATTTTTTTTACATTATTCAAAAATTATTTTTTGAAAATTAATTTATGCGAAACAAAGGGGTGGGCGGGACTGAGCTGGGATTTAGGTTTACAAAGGTCAGATACGGTTGAGCCCAGCACGAACCCGCTGAGGCCCACCAATAAATACTTAATACAAATCCGGAAGTTACCAGTAACCGACACCGTTTCAGAAGCAAACTCTTTCCGTATTTATTGTGTTTTTGTTTAGCTTCGTTCTCTCTGTTTTCTCTCAATATCCTGAGAAATTGCTACAGTTCACTCTTTTAGAGCATCCAGGAAAGAAAAAAAAAAACAATCAACAATCTCCAAATTCTTCATAAATGCTAAGAATGGATTTATTAGTTTCGGGTTGGAATTTTAAACTATTTGCAATCCCACCACCACCACCATCACCATCCACCGCCACAACTTGTTGTAGCTTTTACAAGCCTCCAGGCTCAGCTCACAAGGTTTCGTCCCCGTTTTTGACATACCCTTTTGCTAGAATCTCAAGCAAGTCCTCTTCTCCAATTGTAATCCACGCCAGGAAGAAAAACTCCAAGTCTGAGCCACTTTTGGAACCAACCATTGTTGAAGAAGTTTCAATGGACGAGGAAGATGAGGAAGAAGAGCAGCTTCTTTTTGATGAATTTGAAGATGGTAATTTTGTGAACACTAAATACCCATTTTCTCTGTGTGTGTGTGGTTGTGTTTTTTTTTTTTTAGCTTCAATATTTCTGCTCTATTTGGTTGCTAATGAAAGGGTTAACAAAAGTTGGGAATTTCAAGAAAAATGTAAAGTACAAACCCTTACTTTTGTCAAGAATAATGGCATGGGATGGGGTAAGGTTCATTTATTTTTGTTACTTTGAATTGTGGTATTGAATTATGTGGACTAATATGTACTAGTTGTTTAAGAATTGAAACTTAAGTGACAAAGCTAGTTTGTTAGTTCTAGTGGAGTAAGTGAGTTGAGAGCTGGCTCAACTCGGGAAATACTTAGAACTAGTCGAGTGGAGCTTGAGCTAGAGTAACTCGAGTAGTCCATTGTATCCAGTATTCCAGTGCAAGCATCTTAGCACCCTGCTCAAGGGAGCTGCTCAAGCCTATTCAACTTTCCTTTTTTCTTTTTTCTTTTTTTTCTAATCTTTGAAAGATACTTAAAATGATTTATTTAAATATCAATTATAAGTAAGTACAATAATTTGACACTCAAGTAGCTTGATTTCTTTCCTCAGTTGAGCTCAAGTTTGAAAAGTAAAACTTGATCAAGCTTGAACTTAGATTGCAATGTCGAGTTTATAGTCAAGCTGGAGATGGAGCTTTATACGGTTTTTAGTATTGACTTGACTAAGCTTTGTTATACCCCTAATTATGCTATTTGCTAAAAGTTTCAACCAAATAATTCACCTATTTGATTCTTTACAATTTTAATATATTTCTTATATGTTGAATGAATCTCTGATGTA
Organism: Fremontodendron californicum; assembly: GCA_030761205.1. Lineage (NCBI taxonomy): Eukaryota > Viridiplantae > Streptophyta > Magnoliopsida > Malvales > Malvaceae > Fremontodendron > Fremontodendron californicum. The sequence goes on from JAULJL010000026.1 coordinate 14,381,601, forward strand.
TAAATGAGTTCTCTTGACTGCATAGATGAATCAATGATAGACAATGATGATGATTATTTTGAAGAGGAGTACACAGAAAATGAAACTGAACTCTATGTAAGTTCTACTACAAGAGTTATTGGCAACATTTCCTGTATTTGTTGGTCAAAGCTGACACAATTTGCTAAAACATGCGTGTATATTTTTGAAGGTTGGTGATGGAGCCGGAGGAGGAGGAATTTCTCTTGCTGGAACATGGTGGGATAAAGAAGCATTAATATTAGCTGAGGATGTATGTCTATCCTTTGGTGGTGATTTGGGTATATATGCCTTTAAAACATTGTCGAATTCCTCCATTCAAGTCCGCATCGAAAGACTTACAAATAAGTAAGCATTTGTTGACACATTTTTAATGAGAAATGCTGGTAAGTCTGTATTCTCAATTAATAATGTGGTGATATTTTCTCCAGAGAAATCCTGTATACTGTTACACCTGAGTTTATATTGCTTTGTATGAATCAGCTAATGAATCATCATAGGTTTGATATTGAATGGATACACATAAATTTAATGGGATATTCTTGAACATTTCCCATTTTTAATACTTAGCATCTTATTGAAAAGCTGTAATTTACTGGTTAATCATTAAACTAATGCAAATTTCTTATGGTAAGACTTGAGGTTGAACGAGCAATTGAGCTTCAACCAATTAAATTTCCATATTGATGGTACTTTTAGTTATAACATCAATATTTACTTAAATAAATGTCTTAGTTTCCTTTATGCTGATCCTAAAAGTTTAACTAGCAAATATAGTGAAAGTGCCTTCTGAATAATTTTAACTGGATAGCTTCTCATGGGGTGGTGTCCTCCCTTTGGCCATGCAAAGTGTGGTGTTAGCATGTGAAATCAAAGAATTTGTGATGGTCGGTTGTTTAGCAACATAGCTTCCGAGTCTTTTCTTAAGTCTCCCTCTTTGTTAAAAGGATTTTGCTTTTAAGGTTACTAAATATAGTAATATTTTCAATCAATGCATTGGAAATGATGAATAAAATTGTCAACTTTTGCATTTAATATAATGTTATTACTATAAATAGTATAGTAACCCTTAAAGAGTGCCTTAAGAGCACTGGTTTACAAAACCCTTTTTAAAACATGTTGATTATAAAGTCAACATTATCGTGATTTCTTTTGCTTTTGTATGATTTAATTGTTCTCAGTCAGCTCTTTGTTAATTTTCTTCCGATTATAAACTATCTGCATAAAGGTAAAAATACCTGCGGGACTCTAATTTATAATGATCTAACAGATCTGGTTCCCCCAATATGGAAGATATTCAAGCTTTTTCTGTAAGCTACAGAGCAAGATTGGATGAAGCTGAACTTGCTAAATCAATAGCAGAGAATATAACCTTGGAGGTAATGATATTTCCTAATCACATATTTTTTGTTTTCTGTTATTTCTTCTTTTTGATTGTTGTCTAAAAAGTGCCTTTCTGAATGGGCAAACCTACCTAAGGATACAATCTAATGACAACTTAAAGCAGGCATTTAGCCTTTAGGTTAAGTACACTAGATGCTAGACATGGTCGAGTACCCTGTTTTTTTAAGAGCAGAAGTCAGTAGATCTGCCACAACCTTTGGTGACTAATGCCATGAAGCTGAAACTTGTATTCGCTTACACATCAAAATTAAATATTTTTAGCTGTCAGATCAAAAAATCTGTGTTCCTTGCAGGTTTCATCTCCTGGTGTTGAAAGGGTAGTTCGGATACCACAAGATCTAGATCGGTTCAAGGATCGCTCTATGTATGTGAAATATGTGACTGAGATAGCTGAAAGTGGTTCACTTTCAGAAGCTGATGGTGTTTTCAGGCTTGTCTCTTTTGACATGGAAACAAAATGTTGCATCTGGGGTTTAGCAGATGTGAGAATAAATAGAGAAAAAGCAGGGAAAGGAAGACCACTTAGCAAAAAGCAGAAGGAATGGCGATTGGAAACTACCTTTGATTCTTTACGTTTAGTTCGATTGTATTCTGGAATATGACTATTTTCTCTTTTCTCTTTTTTTTTTCCCCCTCCCACAACATGCATAGTGAAGTAGCTAGTTGGTACTTCTATTAACATTATAATCCAGCATTTGAAATTTACTGTCTCTGAAATTGTCTCCAAATATGTGTTGTAAAGATATGTTCTATCACTGTATATAATTTGATATATTCTGTTTAAGGTCATAATTCGGTTGTTTACACATTTGGACTACTTTGCTCCAATTTTTTTTTTTTTAAATACTCATGTCTGACACTCGTGTACGACTCATATCCAGATATGGTATGAAGATATGACTTTTCAAGAATTTTCTAAATACATGAAAAAACTTAGAAAAAATTGAACATGTTTATGTCGGACATATACCCTCGTATCCAATATTCACATCCGAATTTAATATTCACACCCGAATCCGAATAAGATAGCATTTGGAATGGGAAATGAAAGGGGACAAACTAATAAAAATGCTTCAAGTTGTATACTGGAGATAAGTTCTAAATCTCTTGAGGCTGGAATTTATGTTCACCTCCTATTCGAAGGTTAAAAACAATAAATAAAAGCTGTTGGCTAGTACTGTCATCCTGGCGCACAATAAAAGAACTGACCAAATTTTACCATTTTTTTTTTGTTCTATTTATTAGAATCTTTCTAATTCTTTGAATGTCTTGTAAAAACTTTTTGAATTTTATTGTTCTGAATGTAACATGATTGCCTACTATATTGCTCCGACTCTTTAATTTTTGTTGAAGTATTCATGTTCGACACCATTGTCCAACTCATATTCGGACATGGGTATGGAGATAATGACCCTCCAAATACATGGAAAAACTTAGAAAAAATTAAACATACTCGTATCAAACACATATCCGTATCCGACACTCCCACCCAAATCCGAGTAACATAGATTGCCTAGATGCAGGATGTGACCAGCTCTTGGAAAGTTTGCAGGATATCTCAAAGTGGAGGTTCTGATTCCAGACGTAAGATTTCTGATGTGGTTTTTCTGATGATTTGCAAATTACCAAGTAGTAGCCATAGATTTTATCCTGATTTCATGATCTCTTCTTTAAGTTCCTGGAGACCCTTGATCTTTATCATAAGTTTTGGTGGCTTGATGTCATTTTGATTCCTGTTAATGCATTTTCTAGTATTACTAGTATTTGTTGTGGGGCATTTAATAATAGAGTAGACCCTATAACATGGTTGCTCATATGGGATGGACAACAGAAGCAATCTTAAAGTTATATGTCATCCTTTTCAGTAACTCAAAGTTGTTCCTATTTGATTTTTGAGAGTAAGTTAGGTTAAATTTTATAGGTTTTCTTAGGTAGTCTGAGGTTAGTCCTCACTTTATGAACTAAAATATCATCAACTTTCCTTTTCATCATTTCTTTCTTTTACTATATAGGTATGATGTTGGTTAGAGCATTTTGGCAACAAAAGTAAAACTTCTAGTATATTATCATTCAATCTTTCTCATTATTTATGTTCAAACTTAAATATAATAGTTGAATATTTTGTATCAGCTAAAGTTTTTGGGGTAATTAGTTACCCTATTTAACATGATATTAGAGCTTTCGAGTTCAAACCCTGACAACTGCCTTTTCACTTTAATAATATTTCTTCATCCAGTGTCTTGTTACTCATTGGGTTATGCATTGCTACTTTAATCATTAATCATTTATCTGACTTGCACGTTGAGGGACGCATTAAAACTTAAATAATTTTTCTTTTACACTTGGGTTCACATACAAGTCCATTAATCATTTATCTGACTTGCACGTTGAGAGATGCATTAAAATTTAAATATAATAATTAGGCCGTTTTATATCAGATAATTGATCACCTAATTTAACAACCTCAACCACTGCACTTTTTTTATTTATTTTGTCATCTTTCGAAGGCTTGAAAGGTTCTTGCTTTAATATGGATGATATTTGTTTGACTGGTGTAGGAGGAAGAACGAGGCAAAATCATAGTCCTACATCATTGTTATATCATATTCACTAATCACCACAAGATCTAGACTGGTTCAAGGATTATCCTGTGTGTGAAATATGTGACTGTGGTAACTGAAAGTGCTTCACTCTCAGAAGTTGCTGGTGTTTTCCGGCTTGTCTCTATTGAAATAGAAGCAAAATATTGTCCTGTATTTAGCAGAATTTGAGAATAAATAGTGTAAACAAAGAAAAAGAGTGACTGCTTAGCAAACAGCAGGGGGAAGGGTGTTTTATAAAACTACCTTTGAGTCCTTATGTTTGTTCCGATCATATTCTGAAATCTATGTTGCTCCGACTCTTAATTTTTCTTGAAGCATTCGTGTTCGACACTAATATCCGACGCATATTCGGATATGGGTATAGGGATATGACCCTCCAAAGACCCCCAAATACATAAAAAAAACTTAAAAAAAGGAAACATATCCATGTCGGACACATACCCATATCCGACTCTCACATCCGAGTCCGAGTAACATAGACTGAAATATAATACAGATCTCCCCCCTTCCCTTTCTATCTTTTTACTCTTCTTCTTCCATGGTTTTTTGCATCCATAAGACCAAAAGTAGTCAGTGATGTAGCATGTTAGACACTTGTGTTAAACATGTTAACTAGGCCAGCCACCAGCATCTGGAATTGACCATCTCTGGTAGATAATTTGTCTTCTAATGCAAGCTGTAAAGATGTTCTTTAAGTATATAATATGACAAATTTGTTTAATTTGATGCATAATTTGGTTGTCTACAGATTAGGAAATGGGAAAGATATGTCACAAAAAATAGAAAATTATAGGCAGTAGTTGAATTTTGGAATATGGTACAATGTAGGAAGGCTGTCTGCTGAAGATAGTGAGCTTGGAATTTTTCACCTCCTTGCCTCTTTGAGTGACAAAAATAATAAGGATTTGGATCCCAGGATATGAATTCTGAAATGACAAGGCTAATGCTGTTACCCATGTATATAATGAAGGGCAAACAAAAATTTGAATTTGTTTTTGGTTCTATTTATCTATATCTTTCTAATTCCATGATCAGATTTAAATTCTAATACTTAGCATTTAGGTTTTCAATTGTTGAGCAACATACATGATTGCCTAGGCAGGATGTAACCAGCTCTTGCAAAATGGAAAACGTGAAGCTATGTTGTTCTGACTCTTCATTGTTCTTGAAGTATTCTTATTCGACACTCGTGTCCGACGTATATCCGGACAAAGGTATTGGGATATGATCCTCCAATAACCTTTCAAATATATGGAAATCTTAGAAAAAAATAAATATACTCATGTCGGACATATACTCGTGTCCAACACCCGCACCCGAGTTCGAGTAATATAGACGTGAAGTTCATTATCCTGTGCTTGGGGTCTGGCCATTCTAATTGGGCAGTGTTCAGTCCTTCAAAGTGGTTTTCTGAGTCCACAAGTAGGATTTCTAACATCATGATTTTTTCCGAGGCCTGCTCATTACCATGCATTGTTTCTTTATTTTATTCTGATTTCATGATACTTTGTTCATGTTCCCAGAGACCGCAATAACTTTTGCTGGATGACAATTTTGATTTCTTTTAGGGTAGGTGAAGTTGACTCTTATTGTGGGAAATTAGATACCATAGTAGATCCACTAACATGGTTACTCAAATATGATGAATGGTGCTCAAAAGCCAATTTTAAAAGTTAAATGTCACCCTTTCTCACTAACTTAAAGTCATTGTCATTCCAAATTTGGGAGTACATTAGGTTAAAATTTATAAGTAGTTATGTACAAAAATATAAATAACTTGCCTTTTGTATCTTTTGTTTATCTTAAAATGTTAGTATGATGTGGATTAGAGCTTTGTGGGAAGAAAAGTAAAAAGATTCAAGTCCCACTCATTTAATCAATTCTTTATACTGCCATTTCTAATAGGACTCTACCTTTCTCTATTCTTCTAGGAAACACGGACACATCTATCAGGGAGTGTTCCAAGTGTTGAACACGTATTCGACACGGACACGATTTCGATACGACGAAATATGTGTCGAACACGTAAAGATACATAAAAAAAAAATAGACACGGTCAAAATTAATATGGTCAAGACATAGTTGGACACACCCGAAAAGATGAATTTTTGTTTGTTTGTATTTTTCGTTCAAATATGAAATCAACAACGAGCAATTTGATATAATAGGTTTTTTTAGGTTTAACTTTTTAAATTCAAAAAAAAAAATAAAAAATAAAAATTGAAAAGCTAGTTGTATATTAATATTTAATTGAAAGTATCAATTTTAAACTTTTATTGTACATTATTATATAAAAAAAATTATTGTCGTGTCCTTTCATATTCTTATTCTAATTTTCTAAAAATTCTCCTATCTTTAAATGCATATCGTATTCGTATTGCATATCCGTGTTTATGCTTTCTAGCTATTGTTGTCATTTTTTTCAAGGATTCCAAGGTTTTTTTCTTCAGTGAAATGTGGGAGCAGTGTTGGTTTGACTGTCTAGAAGGAATATAACTATTCTAATCCTACATCATTGTTAGGTCATTTAACTATTTTGGTTCTTTCTGTTATTACTACTAGAGTTAACTCCCCGCTGGGGTTTCTCTATTTTTTTTAATTAATTAAAAATAATAAATTAATTTTAGTAAATAATAATTTTTTATTTATATTTTATTTTTAAATTGAAATAATATTAATATTAATATAAATTTTTTTATTAATTATGAAAATTAAATTTATGATAATTGTTTATTTATAAATTACATAATATAAATACATTTTTAAATGTTATTTATATCTATTTTAAAAAAAATATTTAGACCTTATTGTATAATGTATATTTTTATTTATAGAAGATAAAAAATAATTAATGAAAAATAATAAATTAAAATTATGATTTGTATTTTATTTTTTCGTTGGATCGACTTAAAATTAAAAAAAGGAAAAAAAAAAAAAAACACGTTGTCAAGAAAAAGAGCTTAACACGTATGTCACATTGAGTAGCAGCAAGTTCTTTTTTTTAACTTTTTTTCCCGAGCGAGTCAGGTACGGATTCTAAATCGATCCGAGAGTCAACGTGCAGACAAACCCTTTAAATAAATCATTTAAAAATAATTAAAATCTTTTTTAATTTTTTTTGAACGAGTCAGGTGCGGATCTTAAATAGACCCGTGAGTCAACTTGCGGACCAACCCCTTTAAATACATCATTTAAAAATAAAATAAAATAAAAAACTATAAATTAATAAAAAAAAATTAAAATTTTTTCTCGAACGGTTCGGGTACAGATCTTAAATTGACTCGCGAGTCAATGTTCAACCTCTTTAAATACATCATTTAAAAATAAAACTAAAAATAATTAATTAAATATTTTTTTTAAATTTTGTTTCGAACGGATCGGATACGGATCCTAAATCGATTCGCGAGTCAACGTGTGAACCAATATCTTTAAATACATTATTTTAAAACAAAAAAAAGAACTATAAATTAGCTCGCCACGTGTCGAGCAAAGACTAATAATAAAAAAATTAAATAATAATTAATTATTTAAATTATTTCTTATTTATTTTTAAATTATAATACTATTAATATTAATATAATTATATTTTATTAATTATGAGAATTAAATTTATTAGAATTGTTTTTTATAAATTACATAATATAAGTGTATTTTTAAATGTTATTTATATGTATTTTTTAAAAATATTTAGACCTTTGTATAGCTTTTTGTATAGTAGACCTGTCCACGGGCTAGGTAGCCCGTCGGGCCCGATAGACCCGGCCCTTATTGGGCCGGGCTTAGACAAAGTATTTAGTAATTCGGGTTGGCCCGACCCGAATTACTATTTATTAAATAAAAATATTATTTTATTTAAATTTAATTATAATATATATAAATATTAATATAAAAATATTTTTTAAAATATTTTTGAATAGTGAAACGGGCCTATACTGGCCGGCCTGAGCCGGCCCGAATGGGCTTGGACAAGAGAAAAAATATTTTCTGGGTCGTGACCCGGCCCATGGACAGGTCAATTGTATAGTATATATTTTTATTTATAGGTGATAAAAATAATTAATAAAAAGTAACAAAATAAAACTGTAATTTGTATTTTATTCTTTCGTTGGGTCGGTTTAAAACTAAAAATAACTAAAACAAAAAAAAAAAAACTTCCAGTCAACCAAATGAGCTTAACACGTATCACACTGATTATCAGTAAGTTCATTATTTTTTTTAACTTTTTTTTTAGTGAGTTGGGTACGAATTCTAAATCGATCTGCGAGTCAATGTGCGGACCAATTCTTTAATTACATCATTTAAAAATAAAATAAAAATAATTAATTAAATAAATAAATAATTTTTTTTGAACGGGTCGGATTCTGAAATTGATCCGCGAGTCAATGTACAGACCAATCACTTTAAATATATCATTTAAAAAATAAAATAAAAAACTTAAAACTAAAAAAAAAGTAAAAATAACTTTTTAAATTTTTTTCCTCGAGCGACGTGGGTACTAAATCGATTCGCGAGTCAACGTTCGGACCAATCCCTTTAAATACATAATTTAAAAATAAAATTAAAATTAAAACTAAAAAAAAAAATTATTAAAAAAAAAATTAAACGGGTCGGATAAAGATCTTATATCCGTGAGTGAACGTACGAATCAACCTCTTTAATTACATCATTTAAAAATAAAATAAAAATTAAAACTAAAAAAAAAACCCTTAAAACTAAAAAGTTGTCACGTGTCAAGCAAAGAAGCTTGGACACGTGGCAACCCATAACCCGCTTAGGGGATTTTTTTAAAGGATTAGTATAGATATTGCTTATTGTATAATGCATTTTGAAGGCACTTGAGAGGCTCTTCCTTTATCATCATTTTATTGAAGTTAAATTTCATTAGAGAGTTTTTTCGGTGGACTATGTGTTATATTATGTGAGTGTAAAATCTAAGGGCTCAAATTCCTACCCTTCTCAGCCTCCCTGCCTCTTAAAGTTAAGTTTTTCCTCAATTGTCATAATCATTTCCTGAAACATGTTTGGATTTGAAATGAAGTGTTTTTGAACCTAATTTATATAATATGCTATGTTATCCCGATTTGGGAGTGAGTGTCGGATATTAATATGTTTTTGACACAAGTACATTCAATTTTTTTTTCATATATTTGGAGGATCATACCCTCATACTCATATCCAAATATATGTCAGACGCGAATACTTTAAAAAAAAATGAAAAATCTGTGCATGTCAGCGACCTGCATTTTCCAGCCTAGATTTTCATAACTAGTGAAATGAAAACATTACAAGCTTTGGAACAATCAATTCACTTGAGCGAATATGGCAATTACTCAACCGAGTTGGGTTAGGTTCAGGTTATTTTAGGTTTCAGTTCGAATTGGATTGAGTTGCTGGCTTTTTAAGGCTCTATTGATTGGCACTTTTGTAATTTGTTTCTAAAAGAAAAAAAAAAAAAAACACCTTTGGTCATAAAAGCAAATAAATTTTTTGTATGATTATACACAATATAAACCTTTTTAGATGACAAAATGCATGATGATTCTTCTTCTTCTTCTATTTAGATTAATCATGTTATAATCAGTGTTAGATTTTAACTATTTGTCCATTTTAAATCAATTATGGTATTGTTTTTGGATTTATAATTGATGCATTGTCAGTGTATAGGTCTATACACTGACAATACATCCTACGATGCCACATGTTAAAAGTTAAGTTGTAGGGTTAGGATTAGAGTTAGGGTTAGGGTTAGGGGTTAGTTTTTTAATGAGGTGTCATTGTAGGATTCACTGTCAGTGTATAGACCTATACACTGACAGAGCATCAAATACAAACCCATTGTTTTTTACCTTTTGTTTTTGCTTTATAGCAACCTTTTAGAAAGCAAATAGCAAAAATCAAGTAGTAAAAACATTTAATAAATAGAGCTCAAGTGAATTTAGATTGGGTTGGGTTGTTTGGATTGAAATCTACCACTTTTAATTTATTACAGGTTATGTCAAATTAAGTTTATGTTGGAAATGTTCGCTCGGGTCCGCCCATAATGGGTGGAAATCGAACCAAAGTATGTAATAAACTGCCTTAGGCAGTTTATATGCCTTCTTCATATATTGTAACTATCAACGGGTAGTTAACATGAAAAAAAGGAATAATATTTTCCTTTCAACAGAAGGAAATTTTCTTTTTGCCATTAACAATAAAAAAAAAAAAAAAAGAAAAAGAACTTCCTTTAACCGAGTAATACATGATTCATTCGGTCATTAAAAATGGGAAACAACAATTTCTTTGGCCGAGACAAATAGAATGATTAGAGAATTATTCGGCCAATAGGAATAAAATGAGAAATAAGTTTCTCTAAAACATAAAATAATACTCGATCTCTGTATTCTCGAAGAATTTAGTGCTATGGCAAATAGACAATTTTCGATTAAGTGATCTTGTCTCCAACCAGTGAATCAAGACCAGTTCCTCATCGAACGATCTTGTAAGTTCGTTATTTAATTCCGCATTGTTATATAGATTATTTACGTGATAATCTTCATTCGTATAGAGCTTGTAGGTTTTGATTTATGGTATGTTAGTTTAAGAACATGCACATGATTTAAACCAAGTTTTTGGTAAAATGCTTAAATCCACCGGAACACGTCCGAATTCCATGGATTATTACACAAATGTGTATAGGATCATGAAATTTGCGTAGTATAATATTTTTGGAATTGTTGGATCCTAGGTTCAGTTTTAAAAATTATTAATTTTGATAAAAACCGAGATTGAAATGATTTTTTGAATTTCCAAAAATGGGATTTGAATGCCCTATAATTAAAAAAAAAAAAAAAGAACTGTAAATTTTTGTTTATGAATTCGAATACTCGATTTTTTGGCTTTTGAATGCACAAGGCAAAATTTAAAACAAATTTCTTTTAAAGGCCAAATGATCAAATTTTATCTGATTGATTTGATCTTAAATATTTTTTTTAATATTGAAAGTCCTGATAACACAAAATTGATTAAATTTTTTTTAATCATTATGAATTTTTTGTTATGAATATTTTTTATGAAACTTATTTTTCTGTATTTGTTAAAAAAAAAAAAACAATGCCGAGATTTGTCCGGACTCCGATGGTCATTTGGACCATGGCATAATTTCAAAAATCGGTAGTTTTCTATGATAACTATATAACTACCGAATGGATCCAAATGACGATGTTATCAAACACATCATTAATTGTTAATGAGAAAATCCAAAAGTTGATTTGAAGTGACAGAATGCTAATAAGAAGTGATCGTAACAAATATATGGTGTTACAAAAACACACTTCTTACTCCGAGACAAAAGATCTTCTTAACGATCTTTGAATGTCTAAGACGGAGAACGGCCACATCGAGGATTATGAAACCTTGATTCAAACTTTTGTGAAAGTGTATGTGAATATGGGGCAAAGAGGACTACGAATCTCTTAATCGGCTTTAATCTTCATAATTAAAAACGCAAGGTTGTAGGAAATCCATGGATGACTGACTTGGATTTTAAGCTATCGGAAGAATTTTTGGATTCCATTCTAGTCACCAGAAAAAGTTATAGATTATTGATTAGTTGTTTTATGAAATTCTAATTAGGGATAAGTTTATTATATTTTTTTTTGTAACTATAAAATTTTTATTTATCTATGTGATAAATATGCAAATTATGAGTAATTTTGCATCTAGTGGGAATTCTAAGATATTAGTTATCTTGGAATAGAAATTTTGCACAATGAATTAAAATAGTGATGACTAAACATATTGTTATGGAATTTGATTGTGAAATTTAGTGAGCTTTTGGTTCCATACTATATGGATGATTGTCATTGATTTTATTTCGGATTGTGACAAAATAAATATGTGTATGCTAGGCATTAATTAGTGCATGTATGTCTCATTATAGAATATCCTATGAAAAGGCAACTGCTTCCAAATATATTAAAGCTGAGTTTAACAAAGGTGAGAAGCTCAACGGGGTTAATTATGAGATCTGGAATATGAAAAATCCAGTATGCGCTAAAAGAACAAGAGGTTCTAGAAGTTCTAAATAGTGTCCTAGAAGAGCCTAAAAATGGAAATACGACCCAATATAAAAGGGACCGAGAGGCTTACAATGCTTGGAAAAAGAAAAATTCTATTACTTGCATTATGTTGCTAAGTAGCATGGAGAATAATATCATGTGAGAATTTAGAAAGATGAGATAATCAAGGAGATTTGGAGTGCCTTGAAAGTAAAGTTTGGTCAAACTTCGATTACCAAACTAAGGCAACTCACAATCAAGTTTGACATTTATAAGAAGCGCCTTAATCACAATAAGAGACAACTTGTAAGATGGATGTCAAACATGATTAGTAAGCTAAAAGAGGCTAGTCATGCTCTAACTAATGAACAACAGGTTCAAGCTATCATTCGGTCCTTGCCCCATAATTGGAAGCATATAAAGGTGCAAATTACCCACAATGAAAGCTTCAAAACTCTTAAGGATGCTTCAAGGCATTTGTAGCTTGAGGAAGATCAAATCGGGGCATTTAAGCCTAATGCCAATGTCTATATGGCTGGAAAAAGTTCGAAGGAAGCTCCGAGCTTCAAACAAAAGCCATATGGTGGGTACAAAAGAAAGGCACCTAAGAAGCCTAAAGGTGGTTTCCAAGGTAAGGGAAAGGCTCCCATGGCTAATCAAAATAAGAACAAGTCTAAGGTTAAGTGTTTTAACTGTGGCAAGAAGGGTCACTTTGCTCGTGAATGCACTGAGCCAAAGATGCTACGAACCCTTAAAACATTTCCGAATGCTATAAATAATTTGCACAATACGACATTTGTGTCAAGTATTGTTTTATTAACTGAATCTCATCCTTTGTGGATTATAGACTCAGGGGCCACAAACCATGTAGCATTGAACATAAATGTGTTTTGTGAATTTTCGTCGGATTTCCTAGGGACAAAGTGGATTTGTGTGGGAAACAACTAAAGAGTTGAAGTGAAGGGAATTGGTACATGCAAGTTGTGTATACATGGTGTCTGATCCCTTATCCTACATGATGTGTTGTTTGCTCTCGACATTTGACGAAATTTGGTTTATGTCATTGTTCTTCTTAATTTAGGATTTAATTTGAACTTCGATAACACTGGTGTTAATTTGTTTTGGGGAACAAATTACTATGATTTTGGATATTTATCGAGTGGTTTTATTTCTTTTGGATGTTGACTACATTTCGTGTAGTTTGTTTCAATAATGCTAATTTTTTCCTAGTTACTTCTTTAAGTAATGCAAATATTAATGTAGATATTTGGCATGCTAGATGAGGTCATATCTGGCAACAAATGATGAATAGATTAGCTAAAGAGGGATTACTAGGCCCTATTGAAAAGTTAATCTATCAACATGTGAAAATATATAGTGAGAAAAATGGCAAGAAAACCATTTGGTAAAAGGACTAGAGTCGAATTCTCATTGCAACTAATACATTTCGATATTTATGGCCCATGAATGTAAGGGCATGAAATGGAGGAGTATATTTCATCACATTCATATATGATTACACATGTTTCGGGTTTGTCTATTTGATTGCCCACAAGTCTGAAACTTTAGAGTGCTTTAGAAAATATGTAACATTGATGGAAAATCAATTAGATAAAATGTTAAGGCATTTAGAGCAAACCAAATACGTGAGTATTTGTTTGATCAGTTCAGACATTTATGTGATGAAAAATGAATAGATAGGCAGCTAACCATTTCAAGGAATCCACAACAAAATGGTGTTGCGAAAAGAATAAATCGAACTCTTCTGGTAATGGTTAGGTCTATGATGGCCTAAGAAAATTTTCTTATCATTTTTTGGGGTGATGCGTTATTTACAACCGCTTATATATTGAATAAAGTACCCTCCAAGTCAGTTGCATCCACCTCTATGAACTATGGACCGATAGAAAACCTGATCTTAGTAATATAAGATCTTGGGATTGTGCTGCTTATGTACATGAGCCCGTTCATCAACATGGCAAGTTAGGTCCAAGAGACAAAACGAGTATATTTATAAGATACTCTGAGCATTCAAAGGGATATGTGTCTATTGGTGAACAAGCAAGTGGGAGTGTGACTGAATTTGAATCTCGGGATGCCACTTTTCTAGTAAATGATTTTCCAAGTAAGAGTGAGATTAATCGGGGTATGTCTCTTTATGAGATGGAAGATCCTGACGATTTGGTTGTTGAAAATTGACTAATGCATATTTCTGATAATGCACCAACAATATATCATCCAAGTGGGAGCATGACAAAAAATGATGAATTTGTTTCACAAGAATCACAAGTCAAGCATAGTAATCGCGAAAATATTCCTTGACGTCATTTCGAAATAGAAGGATAAATTTTCATGATTACCCTACAAGATGAAAAAGAGTCAAGAAATGTTAAAGAAACTCTTTCTTCTAATGCAAAAGAAAACTGGATGAAGGCAATGGAAGAAAAGATGGAGTCTATGAGATCAAACAATGTTTGAAAATTGGTTGATCTACCAAAAGGACACAAAGCAATAGGGAACAAATGAGTTCTCAACATTAAGTGTAAGTCTGATGGGACTATTGAAAGATACTAGGCACTCCTTGTAGCTAAGGGGTATATTCAACAAGAGGAAATTAACTATGAAGAGACTTTCTCTAATGTTGTAAGTTGTACCTCCATACGCTTAATTCTGCCCATAGTAACAAGTTTAGATTTGGAGTTGCATCAAATAGATATAAAAATTGCTTTTCTAGATAGAGAATTGGAAGAGAAAATCTACATGGAACAACCAGTAGGTTTCATTGACAAAGGTCAAGAGCACAAAGTGTGCAAATTATTAAGATCAATTTATGGTCTTAAGCAATCTTTCAGGAAGTGGTATATTAGATTTCATCAAGCAATCATTTGGTATGATTTTGTCATGATTGATGAAGACCACTATTTGTATGTCAAAAGAACCAAAGACAAGTTTGTGATCTTGTCGCTTTATATGGATGACATACTGTTGGCTGAAAATGAAAAAGAGTATATCATTATGGTGAAAAATTGGTTGTCCTCAAATTTTGAGATGAAGGACATGGATGAAGCAACTTACATTATTAGAGTGAAAAATCACTCGAGATCGTTTTAAGAAATTACTTGCTCTTTCACAAGAGTCGTATATTAAGAAAGTTCTTAAACAATTCAAAATGCAAGATTTCAAACTAATTAGTACTCCTAATGCAAAAGGCGAAGGCTTGAGTAAAAGAATGTGTCCTAAGACTCCATAAGAAAAGGAACAAATGGCAAGAGTTCCTTATTCTAATGCTGTAGGAAGCCTTATTTATGCTATGATGTGCATAAGGTCGGATATTTGTTACGTAATTGGACTCGTAAAATGATATCAATTGACTCCATTGGAAAGCAATTAAAAGGATATTGAGGTATCTAAAAGGCACTGTGGACTATTCGTTATGCTATCAAGAAAGTGATCTGCATCTAATCAGGTATATGAGGGCTGATTAGAGAGGAGATTTAGATTAAAAGAAATCTACCTCTCGATATGTTTTCTTACTTAATAGAGGAGTAATCTCCTGAAGTAGTAAGAAACAAACTTGAATATCATTGTCCACTATGAAAGCTAAATTTATGGCATTTTCAGCGAAGGTGCAAGATGTTATTTGGCTTAAGAGACTCTTGAATTATTTGGATTTAATAAAAATGTATCGAACTCAGTGTTGGTGAATCGCGATAGTCAAGCTGCAATGGCATTCACGAATGATCCTAAATATCATTCAAGGACCAAACACATAGATACCAAGTATAATTTTGTGAGAGACATGGTTGCACATAAGAAAGTCAACATGCAATACATATCTATGCATAAGATGATTACAGATCGGTTTACGAAACCGGTTCCTAGAGATATGTATTAGACATGTTAGATCTATAGGATTGTGTAGGATTTAATGTACTTGCTAAGTTATTCAAGTTGAACACTTTGTTCTTTCCCATTTGTGATTAATGCATACTAAAGCTTATTACTTTATTTCATGAAAGCATACACACGTGTATTTATATGTTAAGTATATATATGAGATTAAAGGTATGTCGGACAGATGATTGGCCTTCTCACACAGACAATCACTTCTAAGGCTTAGTGCAGGTAAAGATGAGATTAGTTTTAAGCTTTAAAACTAAGAGTTTTACGAGAGCTTGAGCTTAAAACGGAATCTCCTTGATAACGATTCAAATTGAGGTCATATAGTAATGAGTTTATGACTAAAAGTGAATGGTCCCATAATTTACTTTTTTTGTCTATGTATGCCAGGTGGAAGTCTTGTTATTGAATTTATTGAGAAAGTAGAGTTGTGGACTCAAGTTAGATACTGAATGTATCTGAACTATCACCTGTACGGTATTGAAATTGTGATAAAGACATACGCTCAAAGGAAAAATTAGAGTAATATCGTAGCATGTGTTTCATACCACATGTGCATTATTTGACCAATATAGGTAACAGAAGAATTGATCTCTGCTTCTAAATTGTGTGAGACCCATGAGATCAACTAGGGATCTCTAATTAGTACCCTTATGACCTTTGACTGTTTCTTAAAGTTTCAATTCAATATTAGCTATCTTAGAATGTTGCCAATGGTCATTTATGATTCGATCTAATGGGACATATCTAGATAGAGTTGAATTGGAATGGAGAGATTCGAGGAAAAGGGAAGATCATTTTAGTGTCTCATTCAGTTGTATTCATTGGTGATCAATTGTGTTTTAAATGGTAAACACAATTGTGAATACAAAAGTTTATTATATCACTGATATAAAAGAGATCATGGGAAATTTGAAATATGACTAAATGGATCTGGGGTGTTGCATGCTTACTCTACTTAAACATTTGAGCTACTATATATACCAAACAGTTGTATAGCAGCCAGCTCTCGACATCATGAAGTATGCTGGTCGCACGACCTATTTCCTTGTATGAACTTTATAGAGAGAAGAGATATCGATCTGTTGAAATTGATTATGAGAGTATTATGCCCATTATGTGCGAGTGGAAGATGTTGAAAATGTTGGGTCGGGTCCGCCCATAATGGGTGGAACCCGAACCAAAGTATGTAATAAACTGCCTTAGGCAGTTTATATGCTTTCTTCATATATTGTAACTACCAACGGGTAGTTAACATGAAAAAAAAAAAGAACAATAATATCCTTTCAACAGAAGGAAATTTTCTTTCGACCATTAACAATAAATAAAAAAAAAGGAAGAAAAAGAACTTCCTTTAACCGAGTAATACATGATTCATTCGACCATTAAAAATGGGAAGAAACAATTCCTTTGGCCGAGACAAATAGAATGATTAGAGAATCATTCGGCCAATAGGAATAAAATGAGAAATAAGTTTCTCTAGAACATAAAGCAATACTCGATCTCTCTGTATTCTCGAAGAATTTAATGCTGTGGCAAACAGACAATTTCCGATTACGTGATTTTGTCTCTGACCAATGAATCAAGATCTGTTCCTCATCTAACGATACTGTAAGTTCGTTATTCAATTTTGCATTGTTATATAGATTATTTACTTGATAATCTTCAGTTTAGGCCACCAGGTTTGAGTCATTCTGGACTGATTAGGTCTCATTCTCATTTTGGATGTTTGGGGACAAAATATGGAGGTTGATAAGCTGAACATGGATAGCAAGGGGCAAAGTGTTCTGACACTTAATGATGCAAAGAAGAGTGAGCGGGACCGCAAACTTTTAGTAGTTGCTTGTAAAACCAGAAAACTCTACTTTATAGTGCATGCATTCTTTGCATCACTTTTTTTCTTTCTAAAGGAGAAAAGTTGCATTGCCTTTGCCAGCGCCAAGAATTAGTTGGTATTCTGTCTTCATGTTGACTGACTGTGCTAGCTCCAAGATGCCCCCACTTGCTTGCCCCACTAATGCTTCTTTTTCTCTTTCATCTTTGGAACTTTGCATAATTTTGCGCATGCCCCATTGTGAGTAAAGACAATGAAAATATTCAAAGATTGATGAATTTCAAAAGAATGATTATCCCATGCCACAGTGTACAGCAGTATGCTGTTAATTTGGTGCTCTTGGCATGCTTCAGAATTCGGTTTAAGTATCTAGATAGTTCCTGTACTGTAATGAAAAGAGTAAATTAGTTTTTGTACTGTAAAAGTGAGTAATTTAGTCCTTATACAATTGAAGTAGGTGCAAATAAATAAAATCGATAACGATTTTAATGAAAAACCGTTTAAATGCTGACGTGGACTCGTAAAATCTAACAAATTTAGATATATTTCAAATCATATTTTATTCCAAGTCATTAATTCTATTAGATTTTACGAGTCCACATCAGTATTTTAATGGTTTTTCATTAATACCGTTATCAATTTTACTTATTTACACCTATTTCAATTGTACAATGACTAAATTACTCACTTTTACAGTATAAGGACTAAATTATTTTTTTCACTATAATACAGGGACTACGTGAGTATTTAAACTTCAGAATTAAGACAGAAAAAAAAAAAGAAAAAAAAAAAAGAATGATCAGCATAGGAGAGCTGGAAATTAGAAGAACAGTTCTCGAGAATTGCAGCGGAAAAGAAATAAAGAAAGAAAAGAAAAGAGAAGAGAAGGAAGAAACTTTTGTAATTTCATTCATATGTTCCAATTTTCTTGTACATTATTTGTTTTATACAATTCAATGAAGATCGATTTCTCAAGTCTGTTGTAATTGCATGCTAACTAATTATTGCTAACAACACTATATATCTAACTATTAACAACTCCAACTATCACTAATTGTCACTAATAAAAATTCAAAAAAATTCAATTTTATCAAAATCCATGTGTTTAATATAATCTACTAGATATTTTTAATAGTTAATTGTCAAGGAAATTCCCCTTCTCTCTCTACATCCCTTGCTGGCCTGCCACAACAAGTAGCAATAATAACAACCATCTTATATTGTACAAGAGGAATATTGGAAAGGGTTGCCTGGGTTTAAAGTTTGAAACCAAGTCACTCCATGCCTCCACAACTGATCTTGGTGTCATTGCCACCGGGTCAAAGATGACAATGAAGCGGGATGGGAATGAAATTGCTTTATTTATTTTTGTTTCCTTTTGCATGAATGTTAAAACATTCGTCTTCACTGATATCGGTTACATTTATAATCGCTTCACATTGCTTCACGTTGCTTCACCTCATTTTTTTATTAATTATTTTTAATTTAATATTATAAAAATATATATTATAATGTATTCATAAACATAATTTTAGTATATATAATTTTTTAGTATATATATATATATGATTTTAGTGTATATATATATATTAAAAATATAAAATGAATATATAGAATATTTGAAGGGGTAAAATAATAATTTTAAAAAGCGAAATGAGGTGGAGCGAATCGAGCATTTAGCAAAATCGTCACGCTCCACTCTGCCCTCATTTAAAAAAAAAAAAAATCTCTTTATTCAGAATAAATCGGTACAAAATCCGGATGGAATTTTGAGATTTCTAATTAAAGGCGAATTTGGAAGGGCTGTAGGAGCTCTTTCCCACCATACTAAGGTGCTAAAACGACACTGAATCTACATGGGTTTAGTGTTAAAATAGCACTCCGACGGGATAAATTTTCTCACTGCGCTTGCAAAAGCAGCCCTAACTAGTAGTGAAAGCCAGGTAGCAAATCATCTTCCGACTAGATGTGCTCATGGGTCGGACAGTCCGTTAGGCCCGACAGACCCGGTCCGTATTGGGCCGGGCTTGAACAGGATATTTTTGTTCCAGCCCGGAACAGTATTTTTTATTATAATAATATTATTTTATTTAATTTTAATTATAAAAATATAAATTAAAAAAAAAATTAATCTGATGAACAGTGCATTCGGGTCTACCGGCCCGGCCTGACCCAGGGTCGGGCCTGGGCAAAAAATATAAAAAAAAAAAGAGCCGCGACCCTACCTGGCCCGATCCATGAGCAAGTCTACTTCCGACCATGTTTAACACCAAACTCTGATTGTGACAATTTCCTTAATTAATGCTATCATGGATTTATATTTGCTAGAACTAGTAGTCGTTCAAGGTAGTTACTTATTTGGCTTATGAACCTTAATAAGAAGTTGCAATTTCACTAGCAACCCTACACATAAATGTGTATATATATATATATATATACTTGTATTCTTGCTTTAAATCTCAATAAGATGATTCTGTTTTTAAAATGTTTATATATTATTCATATAGGAGATCCTTCAATTAAAAAAAATCCAATATCCATCAAGGCATCAACGTAAAACGAAGATTTTAGGAAGAATTATTTTGAATTTTATATGTATGAATCTTACATGAAAGGGATATTGGGGCAAATTTCATTTTTTTTTTCTTGGCTTTTCAGTTTTTAAGAAAAATTACTTGAATTTATTAGCTAAATGGATGCATTTTATTGGACATGAAAAAAATATCATTTTTTTTAACGGAATTACACTTTGAGATAAAATGTTAGACGGAAACAAAATTAAAATACAAAGTTAATAATTTTTTTCTTTAAATGCCAAATTAACATAAATTATAAAGTATAAAGATCAATTAAATATTTAACCCTTATTTTAATCAAAATGAGTATGAAAACGACATTTTTTTTTTAAGCAAATGTTTGGATCCAGAAGTTTGGCATGCATTAACAAATCAAAATGAAAAAAACAATACCCTTTTGTTTAATCATTTAACATAAGAATAAATCTTAGAAGTTTCTTTTTCAATCAGAAAGTTACAATTTATTGGTCAAAATTCAAAGTTAGCAGCATTAATGTCCAATTTAAACTCTTCCGCGCGTGCTACCTAACCGTTGGCTCAACCTTTTAAATGAGGCGCGTGTGATTGATATGAAAAGCATTTAAAAGATAAATAAAAAATCCACTTAATATATGTTTATAGTATTAATTAAAAATTATTTAATTATCTATTTAAAAAAATTATTTAATATATTACTTTTATTAAATTAAAAAATAAATTATTAATTATATTTTATATATGTATATATTTATATATATCCCTCATGGGTAGGGATGGCAATGGAGCGGGGCGGGGGCGGATTTTGCAGTATCCGCCCCCGCCCCGCCATAGCACTACTCTGCCCCGCCCCACTCCGCCGTGGATGTTGAAATTTCAATACCACTACCGCCTCCATGGATGTCGGTTACATCCATAACCGCCCCGCCCCGCTCCGTCCCATTTGATATTTATTAATTATTTTTCTTTTTTCAAATAATAAAGCATTATAAAAAAATTAATATAAATTCAATATAAACATGTTTCTAATCTAGGAAGAAAAAAATAAAGTATTAGGTTTAAGTTTTTAAAAAGAAAAATAAAAATAATAAGTTTAATTATATTATTTTATTATTCTTTTAAAAGCTAAATATTTAAAGGTAAAATTGTAATTTCAGTATTCGAGGCGGGGCGATGCGGAGCAGGCAATTACCACAACTGCTCCATCCTCGCCTTTCAAACAAAAAAAACCGTACCGCCCCGCTCCGCCTCCATTGTTCAAAAAAAAAAAATCTCTCTATTCGGATCGGATCGGTTCGAAATCCATCGGTCGGATCGGGTTTTGCTATCCCTACTCATGGGTTTACTCATGAATATCCTTAATCTTTAAGATTAATTAATATATTATTTAAAATAATAATATTTTATTAAATATGAAATTTGATAATTTTATTCGTTTTTTTAATACATTAAATAAAAATGTTATTATATTTAATAGAAAAATATTAATCAATGTCTAATAAAACTGATTAAAGTGATATTTATAAAAAATATATATAATAAATATATTTTTTTTATTTAATAAAAATAATATATTAAATGTAAAAATTTTATCTGAAATGATAAATAAAAAAATGCCTATAAACGTTTATTAAAGGAACCCTTTTCAAAAATAAATAAGAAAAGAAGTCAAATAAAATTTGAGGACAGCTTTTTATTTTGTCGCGACTTTCTATGGTAAAAGGATAAGCCTAGGTTTTCTCAACCAAAAAAAAAAAAAAAAGCTCCCTAGAAAGATTCCATTCAAATCTCTACTCAATCATTGGTCCGTGCGTTACACTCTCTACATCTGCGAATGGAAACAATTTAACGCGACTTGCATGGAGCGCCAAAAGTTAAGCCGACATAGAGACCTTTCCTTTCTTTGACTTATTGACTGCAAAAATTCTCAGACTTTTTATCCATTTTTAAATTGTTTTTTCTATTTTTTTATGAGAATCTTTTTTATCCACTTTATAGTTTAGAAGATGCCAAGTGGCATCATTTTATATATATTTATTAGAATTATGCCTTTTAAAAATTCGACAATAAATATCTATAAATATCAATTAAAATTTATTTAATTGATATTTTAATAAATAAAAAATTTATATTAGAATTCAAAAAAAAAAAATTAATGTATTAATTAAATTTTTTTATAAATATAATTTTAATCATTATCACTAGATACGAAATTAATATTTTTTTAAAAAATTATTTATAAAATGAATAGTAGAGTAATATTACATTTTGCATGTTTTTTTTTCCTTCTATAGTACAAACATTAGTAGTATAGTAAAAAAGAAGAGGCTAGCTAGGTAGTAAACGGTAACAAGGAGGAATCACAGCTTGGCAGCAGCTGCAACTCTGAAGCTTCTTCCTCAATTCTAACCTCTATAAATCTCTTTATAGCAAGTTCTAGTATTGTACACAAATCAGATCTCTTTTCAATTATAAAACTATACAAAATACTATATATAATCATATTACAGGCTACCTTTTGGTTAAAGCAAACCCAGAATTCACGTGCTAGCTGTAAGTATATGTAACAGAATTAGTTGTTACTATATATAATATTATATATACAGATTTTGGATAAAGATGTTGCTTATGTTATCATTATCATTATCATCATTGTAAATGTATTTGATGTTTCTTTTTCCTCACTTTATTCATTTATTTACTTTTTTTTTGGGGGGGGGTTTTGTGTGTGTTTCCTGACTTTATATAGTGTTCTGAGGTGTAATTCTTGTGTGTAAAGATAAAGGGTATTTTTGAGATGGGTAGGTGGAACAAATTTGGTGGGTTTTTGTTGAGTATTGCATTTCTGCTGGAGTGGGTGGTGTTTGGAGTGAAAGGGTATCCAGCTGAGGATCTGGTTTTGAAATTGCCTGGTCAGCCTGAAGTTGGGTTTAAGCAGTATGCTGGGTATGTTGATGTGGATGTAAAGGCTGGGAGGAGCTTGTTTTATTACTTCGTTGAAGCTGATAAGAACCCTGACGAGAAGCCCCTCACTCTCTGGCTCAATGGAGGTTGGTTGGTACTTGGTTATTTGCTCTTTCTTGAACTTGAATCTAGTCAATATTGTTTTCAAAACTTTTGTTGTTAATTTCTCCAGTGAATTATGAGTTTTAATGTGAAATATGTTGCATTGCATGGTTGTCTGTTGATGAGTACTTTCATTCTTTCTTCTTTCACATAGTTCTAACTGTTTTTGTTTTCTGTAGATGTCTTTATTGGTCTTTCTATTTACTTTTTTTTTTTCTTCCCTTTCTTGGGTGAAGATTCATTTTCTTTGTGTCAAAGAGTTAGGGACAGTTTTATCCCACTAGTTGTACTTGGTTCTTTTTACCAATGCTTGGTATTATTAACTTATTTCCCAAAGAGTATCTTTTGACATTGCCTTGGGATAGAAACTAACTGCATCATAGATAAATTGTGATTGCAATGCACTAAAAAAATTAGTAACAAATTTGGTGCTGTCCTGACGATTGCTGATTAGTTGATTTAATGGATAGAAAAACTTGCAAACTTAAAACAGCCTATATGCCCCCAACCTATTTCAAGGTTTATTTATTATTAATTTATGCTATCTATGATACCTGCACTCTTCATTTTCTTTAAAATATTTGTGTCCGAGACCTAATTTCGACACATTCAAACATATGAGTATGGGTATGATCCTTCAAATATATAAAAAAAAATTCAAAAAAAATTAAGCATACTCGTGTCAAACACATAACCGTACCCGACTCGCTCAAATCCGAGCATCATAGTCTGCTACTATACTATATTTCTCATTCATATTGAGGCTCATAAACCTTCAGCATTATAAATTCAGTCATATTTAACAGTGGTATAATTAGTTAGGGAAAATCCTAGTTTCGGACTCAAAACTAGTTCAAATGTATTAAGAGAGATTGATGATATGTTGTGCTCTTGTAAATAGAGATGATTCTGTTTATATTCTTATCCTCAAATTCCATTTCAGGGCCAGGGTGTTCATCCATTGGTGGGGGTGCTTTTACAGAATTGGGTCCATTTTATCCTAGAGGTGATGGCCGAAGCCTTCGAAGAAATTCAATGTCATGGAATAAAGGTATAAAATATGTTTACTGCATTTAAATGCAATGAATTTCAGTATTTGATTGTTAATAAATACAAATTTTGATGTGTTTTTCTCACTTTTTTTTTTTTTTCTTTTCTTTCTTAATAGCATCAAATCTCCTGTTTGTTGAGTCCCCTACTGGTGTAGGGTGGTCATACTCAAATACCTCTTCAGATTATATTCGTGGGGATGCTTCCACTGGTAATGTGATTAGATGCAAACCAAATCATTTTCTCTTCAATTGATTTTAGGATATCCTGCAACAAATATTATTGATAGATATTGAAATTTATAGTTTTGGAGAAAATTGATCTGAACTCAATCTCTTGTTCTTGGCAGCCAAGGATATGCATATTTTCATGATGAAATGGTATGAGAAGTTCCCAGAATTCAAGTCCAGAGAATTGTTTCTTACTGGAGAAAGTTATGCAGGTTTGCCATTGACAATGAAGTTTCAATTCTAGTTTTGTTATAATTGTTGAGGCAAATTTGTTCAAATGCAAAACTCTTTTTTCCATTTTTGAGTACAAAAAGTTCTTATGAAAATGAAAAACAAGAGGAATCAGTTACATCATATTAGAAGCATCTCTTTCTGCCAATCCCCTTATCCTATCTTAGGCAATTCCAGTCATCATCAGTGTTTTCAACAAAATCTGCCACTTTATTTGTTCCCAAGAGAAGTGTTTACTTTACAGAAACACATTGGAAGGTGCCTGTCTAAACTACATGTAGGCACCAATGGATAAAAAATCGGATCAGAGATTAAATCGGTGTGACATTCAAGTCATCAGTTCAATCGGTTGAATCAATCCAATCGGATTATTCAATTAAAAATAAATTAAATATTAAATATGTGATTTTGATATCAAATATAATAATTAATTAATAAAAATATGTATTTATCTTAATGGTATGGTCTTTAATACATGATGATTAAGAGATTAAATATTCAAATCTCATCATTTACAAAAATAATTTTAATAAAAATAACAAAAAACCGGTTTTTACCGATTTATTGAAATCCGCGGTTCTTTGAAATGTGCTGACCGAATAGGTTACCGGTTCCCGATTGAACCAGTCCGACCGATCAGTTCAGTCTGGTTTTCTCAGCACATGGCAAATTAGTTGCAATAACAAAATTTTATGTCATTTCCAAGTCTTTTATAATATCAAAATAGGATATTTATTTATTATATATGTGAGTAAAGATTTCTTTGGCTTTAAAAGGTAAGCAGAAATTTTCTTATATGATTTGGTACTGAGTGTGAGTAGTGTAGTATTTCAGGCAGTAATGAGAAAATTTTCAACCCACCACTTTTGCTTCTTTTACCTTAATTTATATGTTTTACAGTTTTATGACATGGTATAAATGTTGTTATACAGGACATTACATACCACAGTTGGCTGAAGTTTTACTGGATCATAATGCACATTCAACTGGTTTTAAGTTTAACATCAAAGGAGTTGCTGTAAGAAAAACTTGCACTGAATTACCTACCTATGTTCTTTGATAAGAAACAAAAATCTTGTGGTTTCTCCTAGTGATTTGTTTAACGTTTTTTACTTGGCTTCTTTTTTCTGATTTAGATTGGGAATCCTCTTCTCAGACTTGATCGGGATGTTCCAGCAACATATGAGTTCTTTTGGTCACATGGGATGATTTCTGATGAAATTGGGCTTACCATCATGAATGAATGCGATTTTGATGACTATGCCTTTGAGAGTCCTCATAATGTATCCCAGTCCTGCAACCAGGCCATAGCTGAAGCAAATAGCATTGTTGGTGATTATATAAACAATTATGATGTTATCCTAGATGTTTGTTATCCATCTATTGTTGAACAAGAATTGAGATTGCGGAAAATGGTATACTTTTCTTTTCCTTTTTTTTTTTTTTACAAAAAAGACCGGAAGCTAGAGATAGAGGAATGAGTTGCAGATGCTGAGATTCGAACTCATATCATATCTGTTGGATTATACTTCTTAAGAGTGACTGCATGAACCAACTGGGTTAAATCCCGGATTGTTCTTTTCCCTTTTTTGCTGTCCTTTTATTTACACATTATTTTCCTGATAAATGCAGGCCACTAAGATAAGTGTTGGGATTGATGTATGTATGACCTATGAAAGGCGTTTCTACCTTAACCTCCCTGAGGTTCAGATGGCACTTCATGCCAATCGCACTAAGTTACCTTATCCTTGGAGTATGTGCAGTAGGTAAGCTAATTCATCATTCTCTTCATCTTTTGAAATAGTGAACTGCAAAGGAGAAATGACTACATACAGTGTCTTAACTCTTAAAAAATGCTTCTCTTGTCAATTATTTCATTTTCATGTCTCCTAAAGACCAGCTAGTATATCCTTGAACCTTTCTATTTTTGGGATTAACTATAATGGGCTAAAATCTTTCTGTAAAAAATAGCTATAGAAGTTTACTTTGTTTTTGGTACTTAAAAGTGCACTAACTTTTTGCTTACGTTTAAAACTGATAATTCATGTATTCGTGTTATATAAATTTGAACACATTAACGTATTCGTATCTTGTTCATATTTTTTTATATTTTTTTCATTTCATGACGTATCGTGTTTTAGTTATATTTTTTGTATTTTATTCGTGTTATATAATTGTATCATGTCCAAAATTATCAGGTCTACTTCAGTTGATCTTTGACATGTTTTATATTTTGCTTTTTAAACAAGTCTTGTTTAGAATTCCTAATGGTCCTATATGCAAAGATACGAGACTTAACTGATGTTTTTGTTGTTTTCTGCACTGGACAGTCAATTAAGGTACAGTGATACCGATGGTAACATAAACATCCTTCCCATTCTCAAAAAAATTATCCAAAATGGCATTCCTGTTTGGATATTCAGGTAAGATCCAAAATCTTATAGATAAATTTATTTTTTTTGAATCTCTTACCTTATTTGATTTGTAGCATGGTTGCTGTAATCATTGCAGCGGGGATCAAGATTCTGTTGTGCCACTGCTTGGCTCGAGAACACTCGTCCGTGAACTAGCTCATGATTTGAAGTTCAAGATTACAGTCCCTTATGGAGCTTGGTTTCACAAACACCAGGTTCTTAATTCATGCCAACAAATTTTAACAGTAGTATGCTTTAACTGTTTGCAACTTTCTTACGCAATGACCAAAAGGTCTAGGGTTTGAATCCCAGCATCTACAACAACAACAAAAAAAACTTTTTGGTTACGGCTTCCTTTGTACCAAAAAAAAAAACTTTCTTGTGCAATGACATTTACTTGGAGTCTATTTTTTGGTTAGGTTGGAGGTTGGGTGACTGAATATGGAAATTTATTGACCTTTGCCACTGTGAGAGGGGCTGCACATATGGTACCATATGCACAACCATCAAGAGCCTTGCATTTATTCAGTTCATTTGTCCATGGCCGGAGACTGCCTAATAACACACTTCCTTCCATTGATGACTGAGCATAGAGTTTCAAGTTGTTTCAAGTTTCACCAATTTGCTTAATCCAAAAGGTAATACAAATTATCGAGTTCCTCAGGGAATAAGGTGTCACCAGAAGGAAAAAAGGGGCTCTGGGATTTGTAGTTGCAGAGACGGGAGAATTTGATGTAGGACTTTTTCTTCATCTGATTAATTTGATAGAGTGAATATGTTTTTTATGTTTGGATTGTGGGAAAATGTAATATGATTCATTGGTTTAAGATTTAATTCAACTGCAACTGCCTGCATCTCAATGAAATAAATTTTCCTGGAAAATTTACATCTCAATGAAATTCAAGATTACAGTCCAGTTCCAAAGATGTTATTAAATTTTAAACTTCTGGGATGCCATTGCCAGCCATGTCTCTGCCATTGTTACAGAATCTATCTTCCCTTGATAAAAGGGCGTTTTATCAGTTTCAAAGCCAATAATATTTTCTTTCTTAAGAGTTGTAGCGGTAGTTTTGTTCAAGCGTTGGGCAATGTCCAGAGTGTGATGTACAACTACAAGAAAGCAAACCATGAGATACATAGTTGTGACCAGGCCTACGACCTTAAATACCTGAGAACCCCACAAGGCTTATATATATAAATATATATATACTGAGGCCTTGCCGCCTTGGATGATCAAAAAACGTTAAGTCATTTATTTATTATTAATTTATATATATATTTAAAAAAAGACATTAAAGAATGTTTTGCCTTTATTATTTTTTTTGTCCATTACTAACAACTTTAATCATCATTATTTATAAGTATAATTTTCATAATTTATAAATAAATCCTATACATATAAATAGTGTAGATGAATGTATTAAAAAATAATGAAAGAAAACCCAATCCAGAACTGTTAGGCATTTAAAAATTGTAAATGTTAAAATCGAATCCAACTTTACTAAAATCCACCTAAAACTAAAAGAATTCAAGTGACTCATTTGAATTAAACCCAAATTCTCTCCTACCCCTCTTTGCTGCATTAATAATAATGATGCAGTGAGAAAGGGGTCGAGCTACTATAGCATTAATTCCTCACAAAATTTTGCTCAAAACTAATAATAATAATAATATACATTGTTAATTTTCAATTATTTTTGCATGTTGATCAGGGTAATTTTGCTAGTGTAACCAAGTCCTCATTTGAATTAGGGACTGGGGTAATATCTAAAAATGCAAGTATTTCACCAAGGAAATACATGGATTGTAAGTGCTCCTTTACTACATAGATGTATTTGAAATATATAATCATTAAAGACGATTATCAATTATGAAATTGTAATCAAAAGTAAACCAAGATTATTTCAACTTTCACAGTGCTGAAGTGATAGTTGATATCACATGGGAAATATGCAAAATAGAAGCAAAAGAAAATAATGTGAATAAATTGATGGAAGGCATACCTGAAGCACCTCTTGGATAACTCCAAGAGTCTCATCTCCAGATTTGCGCACATTGACCAAAATATCTGGCATGAACCATGGTCCTTCATTGTCAGCACCTGCATGCAGTCGGATGTTAAATTGGAGGGAAATTTACAGTCTACTTTTTCTTTTCTTAAAAATTTTGAACAGCAATGGAGGAAATAGATCTAAATAAACTTAAGCAGTCTACAAAACCTACAGAAGTACTCAAGACTTCGTTTATTCAGTAATAAGAAAAAACAGATGCACAAAAAAAAAAAATCAAAAATGGATTCCAAGGTTCGCATCAGAAGACTAAAAAAAAACTCCTCAAGATAAGTTCATCAGCACTTGGCATCAAAACAATTCTGATATAAAAAGAATTAATGAATTATATGAGAGATAAAATTTAAGTCCCACAAATAAAAAAACCAGTCAATGACCCAAATAAAAATTGTTCAGTATTCTAAAAAGTAAAAACAACAGGTGAGGAGACAGAAATAGCACCTATTACGGGAGACATAACATCAAGACCACCAGTTCCAGGTGTCATTGGCTGCCCTCCAGGTGTACCCGGAATATAGGATCCCGAGCTTGGTGTCATAGGCTGCCCACTGGGAGTTGATGGCATATAAGGACTTGGAGCATTAGCTGCAACAAACATACAATATGAGTAACATTAAAGAACACTAAAACATTCAAATAGCAAAAATAGGACAAAATACAACTACCATAAGCCTAACTGCTATCCCTTGGTGTTCCAGCCTCACTGTAATTACCACCAGGAGTACTAGCCCAACCTGAACCAGGAGTAGGTGCTTCATATGCCCTTGAAGGAGGACTTCCTGACTGAAAGGAACAGCATTACAGTTATCTTACAAAGAAAGAACCAAACTCTAAATAAATACAGTAAGAAAAAGAAAAGCTATATCGCTGATAGCACCAAATTGTGCAAGAATCCTAACCTGATACTGTGGACTGGTTCCCCAAGAGGCAGGGTTTCCTTCTTCCCAATTATCCCTGTTTTGCAGTAATCATAACAAAATAACCAGTCATTAACCACGGCGTGAATTTGAACCATTAATGCAGGATGCTCTATGAAGAAAATTAAGAGAATTCCTGAATTCAATTCAATACTAAAAATAATCTATTACAAGGTATTTATACATGAGGATATTGGTATTCTAGGAAGGTTTTACTAAATCCCTAGAAGATAGGAATTTGACACTCTAATTTACAGCCCTATTTACAGCCCTTAATTCACAACTAACTTCCTAATATTATGCTCTATTAATTTACAACTAATTAGTACTAGAATCTTGGGATTTCAGTCAATCCCTGATTTCCAACACTCCCCCTCAAGCTGGGGAGTAGATATTTTCCATCCCTAGCTTGCCTACAATCTTTTGAAATGTTGAACTCATCAGTCCTTTAGTTAAGACATCTGCTAGCTGGTTCTCTGTAAAAATATAGGGAGTGCAAATCAGTCCACTTTCAAGTTTCTCTTTAATGAAATGTCTGTCAACCTCCACATGTTTAGTTATGTCATGCTGAACTAGATTATGAGCTATGTTGATTGCAGACTTATTATCACTGTACAACTTCATTGGAGTCTCCCATTTAATCTTCAAGTCATCTAGGATAATTTTGAGCAATAACAGTTGACAAATACCTTGTGCCATTGATCGAAATTCTGTCTCTGCACTAGATCTTGCTACAACTGGTTGTTTCTTACTCCTCCAGGTTACCAAATTTCCGCCAATGAAAGTACAATACTCAGATGTTGATCTTCTGTCAGTAACACAGCCAGCATAATCAGCATCTGTGTATGCTTCTAGTTTCATACTTGTGCCTTTTCTAAAGAGAATCACTTTTCCTGGGTTGCCTTTCAAATATTGTAAGATCCGGTATACTGCAGCGAGATGGACACCCTTAGGATTTTGCATCAACTGACTCACAACACTCACTGCATATGCAATGTCAGGTCGTGTGTGTGATAGATAGATTAGCTTCCCCACAAGTCTTTGGTACATGCCTTTGTCAGCTGGTTCTCTTTCCATAGACTCTCCTAATCTATGATTTAGCTCAATAGGCGTATCTGATGGTTTACAACCAAGCTTACCTGTTTCTTTTAACAGATCAAGGACATACTTTTGCTGTGAAACAAAGATTCCTTCCTTGGACCGAGCTACTTCTATCCTTAAGAAGTACTTCAATTTTTCAAGGTCTTTTATTTCGAACTCTTTTGCTAAATACTTCCGAAGAGCCTCTTTTTCATCTGGATCATTCTCAGTTACAATTATATCATCCACATAAGCTATCAATGCCGTGACTCCTTCTGAAGCCGAATGCTTGATAAACAATGTATGATCACCCTGACTCTGTTTGTACTTCATATTCAACATTGCTTTGGTAAATCTTCCAAACCATGCCCGAGGAGATTGTTTGAGCCCATACAATTCTTTTTTCAGTTTGCACACTTTATTTTTATCCAGACTTATGCCAAAACCAAGTGGTACTTCCATATATATTTCCTCCTCAAGATCACCATGTAAAAAAACGTTCTTCACATCGAACTATTGTAAAGGCCAATCATAATTTGTTGCTAGAGATAACAATACCCTTACTGTGTTTATCTTCGCCACTGGTGCAAATGTCTCTTGATAATCCACCCCATAGGTCTGTGTATATCCCTTGGCTACTAGTCTCGCTTTGTACCTCTCAATGGATCCATCCGACTTATACTTTACTGTGAAAACCCATTTGCATCCTACTGGTCTCTTTCCAGTTGGTAATTCTCTACTAGTTCCCATGTTTTTTTTTTTCTCCAAGGCCTCCATTTCTACTCATTGCATGCTTCCATTCCTCTTTTCCAAGTGCTTGAGATAAGGTCTGTGGGATGTCTACAGTGTTTAGATGAGTAAGAAAGTTTTTGTGTGAGGTTGATAATTTTTTAAATGACACAAAATGGGATAAAGGATGTTGTGTGCATTTTCTAACACCTTTTCTTGTGGCTATGGGCAAATCTAAATCAAGAACAGTAGGTGATATCTCAGTATAAGGACTTACCTCAGTCCCAAGTGACGATTTGGTTTCTTGAACTTGCACAGGATTGATCACGGGCTTTATCCTTCTTGAATAGACCTGTAGTGGCTTTGTGAGAGTAGGATTTATGGGTTCACAAGGTTCAGAGGTAAGTTCTTTTTCTGAAGTGGGTTCTTTTTGTACAGGAGATATTTTAGCCACCGTTGATGGTTCTCTCAAGAACAAATCCTTATCCTCCATAGATGATGCCTCCCCCTGAGGATAAGGGCTAGAAAAATAGCTTTCGTGTTCTGCAAAAGTAATATCAGTAGAGACATAGATTTTACAAGTGATAGGATTGTAGCACTTGTACCCTTTTTGAGTAGGTGAATATCCTATGAAGACACACTTGACTGCTCTAGGATCTAACTTGCTTCGACTATTAGAGTGAACATGAACAAATGAAACACATCCAAAAACTCTAGTGACTAACTTTATTGACATATTGAAATCTGGAAAATACTTAGAAAACACCTCCATTGGACTTTTAAAATCAAGAACTCGAGACGAGATACGATTTATTAAATGAGCTGCAGTAAGGACTACTTCCCCCCAAAAGGTTTTTGGAATATTTTGTTGAAACAAAAGAGCACGAACAGAGGCTAACAAATGACCATTTTTTTTCTTTAGGCAACTCCATTTTGTTGGGGTGTGTCAACACAAGAAGATTCATGAATAATTCCCTCCTTTTGAAAGTATGGAGACAAAGTTTGATTAAAGTATCCCTAACATTATCAGTCCTCAACCTCTTAATTCTAACATTGAATTGAGTTTTGACCATTGTATGAAAAATAGGAAAAATGTTGCTCACATCATATTTTTGTTTTAACAAATAAATCCATGAAACTCGAGGATAATCATTTATGAATGAGACAAACCAACGAGGCCCCAAAATGTTGGAAACTCGATATGGACCCCAAATATCACTGTGAATCAAAGAAAAAGGAACAATAGTTCTTTTATTACTCAAAGGAAATGACACACGTCGGTGTTTAGCAAATTCACAAACCTCACAGTGAAACTCATTTAAATTAACATTTTTAACAAAGATGAAAACATGACACTAAGAACACTAAAGGAAGGATGCCTAAGTCTAAAATGGTGAAGCCAAATTTGGTCTTTATTGCAATGAGAGTTATTGGACAGAAACGAGAGAGCTGATTTTTTCCCACTGGTCACTTGTTCACTAGGTAACTCAAGATAATAAAGGCCATGTCTCACCTTAGCATGTCCAATCGTCTTTCTCGTAACTTGGTCTTGAAATACACAAGAAATATGAGAAAAAAATCATATTGCAATTTAGGTCTTTTGTAAGTTGGTAAGCAGACACAAGATTTGTAGATAACTTGGGTACATGTAACACATTTTTAAGAATAATGGATGGGCTTAGAACAATGTCTCATTGGCCTGCAACAGTGGCCAAGGATCCATCAGTAATGATTATTTTTCTGTTGCTTGGACAATGATGATATGTGAGAAATTTGTGTGAAGAATGAGTCATATGATCGGTTGCCCCAGAGTCAATAACCCAAGAGTTTGAAAATTCAGAACCGGAGGCATTTAAAGCATATAAGGAATGGAGCTTACCAGAATTTGGCAAGGAACAGATACCTGTAGACTTTTCTAATTAATCAAGAAGTGATCTCAGCCGTTCAATATCTCCTTTGTTGAATTCATTCTGTTCTCCACCATTGAAATCATTTGATCTGTCTTCTTTGGATTGAGTCATATGCATCTGGCTTCTTTGTGTTCCACTTTTAGGTCCTCTATTCCACTGAGAACTTTGTGGCTTGCCATGAAGCTTCCAACATTGCTCCTTAGTATGACGGGGCTTTTTGTAGTGGGTACACCAGAGGTTATCCTTGTTTGAGGGCTGAGACTCCATTCTCGCAACTTCTGAATCTTTTCCAGCATTAAACTTTGGTCTGTCACCATTGTTTTTTCCAAATATCATTGCAGATCCTTCAACTGGTGGTGAGTAAAGCATAACTCCCCTTCGACTTTCTTCAGCATTGATAATAGAGATGATCTCATTCAGTGAGGGTAAATCCTTTTTTCCCAATATCTAGACTCTCACTTGATCGAATTCAACATTTAGACCAGCAAGAAAGTCATAAATTCGATCCTTTTCAATAAAGTTCTTTAACACAACTGCATCATCACAGCACTTCATCTCAATACACTAGTAATAATCCATTTCTTGCCATAGATTCTTCAACTGGTTGGCATACTTCGTGACTGAGCAACCTCCTTGTTTAGTGGTAGATATTTTAGTTTTAATCTCAAAGATTCGAGCAGCATCTCTAACTTTAAAATAAGTCTGTTCTGCTGCGTCCCATATTTCTTTAGATGTTGGCAGAAACATGAACGTATCACTGACTTCTAGCAGCATGGAATTCCATAACCAAGACATTACCATGGAGTCCTCTTCATCCCAAACATCAAATTCGAGATCTCCCTTCTTGGGTCCAATTCCAAGGAAATGACTCAGTTTTCCCTTCCCTTTTAGAAAGATCCGAAGCATTTGAGACCACTTCATATAATTTTTGCCATTCAATCTGTAGGCTAATTGAATACTCTGTAGTTCGCCGTTGTTTGATTTAGTGCCACCTCTTTGGATTGGTCAGTAGAAACATTATCGGTCATGGAAGACATTTTGTAAAGAGATTATTTTTGAAAGAAAAAATCAACAATGAAGGCTGCTGATCAGTGACAAAAAATTCAGCTATGAAAAAAAAAATCGAGCACAATTTCTGTTCTTGGACAGATTTCAAATCCCATAAAAAATGAACCTATAGCTCTGATACCATGAAGAAAATTAAGAGAATTCTTGAATTCAGTTCACTACTAAAAATAATCGGTTACAAGGTATTTATACATGAGGATATTAGTATTTTAAGAAGGTTTTACTAAATCTCTAGAAGATAGGAATTTGACACCCTAATTTACAGCCCTATTTACAGCCCCTAATTCACAACTTAACTTCCTAAAATTATGCTCTACTAATTTACAGTTAATTAGTACTAGAATCTTGGGATTTCAATCAATCCCTGATTTCCAACACTCCAGATAAATGGAATCTACTAATAAACCTTGGTGAACTCATTGGTGCATGAGGATTCCATGCCCTGTCACGCATAGGTGTTCTCATGCCATCATGGATAGGTGTTGCTGCAGAGAACATAAAAGTAACTAAATTATTGATGCAGGAGCATCGATTTAATTATTAAAGTTTTATGTTTGTTTACTTAGTTTATTTTAAGTAGAAGTCTTCAAGTTTATGCTTGTTTACTTAGTTTATTTTAAGTAGGAGTCTTATGCTATTTAGGTATTTTATTTAGGCATGTGACTTTAAATAAAATAGGGTTATTATAAATACCCTAAGATAGGGTAGCAGTCGATCAGCTTATCATTATTATTTTTCAGAGTTTTAACTCTTCAATAAAGGTATTGGCAGATTTGCCTCTAAACCTAAAAAGTCCTACTCAATCGCAGCCTACTTTCTATCTTGTTTACTGTTCTAGTTTCTACCCTGCATCAAATTGGTATCAGAAGCCATGGTTGGGCGTGGTAGAGGTCGTGCCAGGGGAAATCAAGGGCTGCAAACTGACTTGAATGAGATGAGGCAGATGATTGAAGACTTGTCGCGGGCTGTTCAAGCCTTGCAGCGACCAGGACTAGTGGGAGCCCGAATGGAGATTCCGGAAGGTGACCACAACCCTTTTGATTTACCGGAAGGTGGTCAGGAGGAAGAATCGGATGATGGAGAGGCTGAGAACCCCTTCCATAACGCTGGACCTGCGAATCTGGCAGCAAGAGGTG
The DNA here is from genome assembly GCA_030761205.1 of Fremontodendron californicum. Lineage (NCBI taxonomy): Eukaryota > Viridiplantae > Streptophyta > Magnoliopsida > Malvales > Malvaceae > Fremontodendron > Fremontodendron californicum. The sequence goes on from JAULJL010000026.1 coordinate 14,417,851, forward strand.
GATTGGAAGATAGGTTGCTACATGCCTTGGATTTGAATGGAGGAAGAGTGAGGATCCAAGTAGATGATTTCCATGGGGATCTACACGCTGAAGATTATCTAGATTGGGAAGCCACGGTGGATAATTATTTCGAATGGAAGCCCATGGCAGAGTATCGAATGGTATTGTTTGTGAAGCTTCACTTGAAACGGGCGGCACTTCAATGGTGGAAGAGAGTTGAAGAGCAGCGGGCACGTCAAGGAAAGCTGAAAATTGGTAGTTGGGAACACATGAAGAGCAAGATGCGGAAACAGTTCCTACCAGCAGATTATGCCATGGATCTTTATCACAAATTCCATCTACTCAGACAGAATGGTAGGTCGATTGACCAATACACATCTGACTTTAACAATCTGTCTATTAGGGTCGGCTTGAAGGAAACCAATGAGCAGTTAACATCTCGCTATCTTGCAGGAATGGATCTAAGCATTAGAGATGAGTTGGGGGTGGTTCGGTTGTTCACCTTAGAAGATGCGAGACAAGCAGCCTTGCAAGCTGAGAAAAGGGTACTACGCTATGGTGCTAGGAGGCCTATTTTTAATAAGTCAGAATCTGCCTCCCACAGCAATTTCAGTGGGAAAGGGGCTGCCTCAACCAGTAAACTGACTGGCAGCAACTCCATGGGCAGTAGCAAGGGTTACAAGGGGCAGAATGAGTCCAGGGGCGGCACACAAGCAGATTATGGCAAAACAGGAGGCGGCACACAGCCAAATCCTAACAAAACAGGGGCTGGAAGTCAGATTCGGTGTTTCAGTTGTGGAGAAAGGGGACATGCTTCTTACACATGTCCGAAAAGAAGGGTGAATCTGATTGAGATAGAAGAGGATGGTCTAGACTTGTCGGAACCCATCTATGATGACCATAACGATGATGATGATGATGTGGATATTTATCCGGTACAAGGAGAGTCGTTGATGGTTCGGAGAGTTATGACAACAACCACCAAAGATGATAAGGAAGATTGGAGGAGGCGAAGCATATTTCGAACCCGTGTTCTTTGTGGTACCAAAGTATGTGACGCCATTATCGACAATGGGAGTTCGGAAAATTATATTTCCAAGGAAACAGTCGACAAATTGCACTTGCCTATAGAGAAACACCCTCACCCATACAAGATCCAATGGGTTAAAAAAGGCTTTGAGATACCGGTACAATCTCAATGCTTAGTTAAATTTGTTATGGGCAGTAATGTGGATGATGAGGCGCTATGCGACGTTGTGCCAAATGGATGCTTGTCATATTCTTTTGGGTCGACCTTGGTTATATGACCATGATATGCAACACTACACTAAGGAAAATACATATTCCTTCCATAGAGCGGGTAAAAAGTACACTCTACATCCCCATAGAGAGGTTGCGGCACCTAACACCAGCAAATTAAATGGGTTTTTAACAGCTGAAGAGTTGGAGGATGAAGGAAGGGAAGCAGGAGTGATGTTCGCTGTTATCAGCAAGGTTGCTAATTGTGTCGACAGTGATGGGGACAGCAAGGAACAACCTATGGCAGTTCAGCGATTATTAGAGGAGTTTGCTGACTTGGTAGGTGATACCTTGCCTCAAGGCCTACCACCAATGAGGAGCATTCAACATGCCATGGATTTAGTACCGGGAGCTTCTCTACCAAATCTGCCAGCATACAGAATACCGCCTGCACAGCGGCTTGAGATGCAAAAACAGGTTGAAAAGTTGATGGAAAAAGGGTTAGTGCGAGAAAGCAAAAGTCCTTGTGCTTGTCCGGCCTTGTTAGCCCCTAAGAAAGATGGTTCTTGGAGGATGTGTGTGGACAATCGAGCCATAAATAAAATCACGGTCAAGTACAGGTTTCCAATCCCGCGATTGGAGGACATGCTCGATCAATTGGCAGGTTCTAAGGTATTTTCTAAGATTGACTTGAGAAGTGGTTACCACCAAATCAGATTGAGAGAAAGAGATGAGTGGAAGACTGCTTTCAAGACCCCGGATGGCTTATATGAATGGCTAGTAATGCCTTTCGGTTTGTCAAATGCTCCTAGCACATTCATGTGCATCATGACTGAGGTACTTAAACCTTTTCTGACACATTTTATTGTCGTTTATTTTGACGATATTCTGATTTACAGTCATAGTGAAAAAGAGCATTTAGTACATTTGCGCCAAGTATTGGAAGTCCTACAAAAGGAGAAGCTTTTTGTAAACTTGAAGAAATGCTCCTTTTTACAAACAGAAGTGGTATTTCTGGGGTTCATTGTTTCTGCCGAAGGGCTGAAACCAGATCCGGGTAAGGTCCTAGCAATCCAAGACTGGCCAGCACCACAGTCAGCCAAAGAAGTAAGGAGTTTCCATGGTTTAGCTTCATTTTATAGGAGGTTCATAAGGAATTTCAGCTCCATTATGAGTCCTATTACAGAAACTTTGAAGAAAGAGCAATTCGAATGGACCAATTCAGCTCAGAAAGGTTTTGAGCGAATTAAACTCCTGTTGACAGCCGCACCAGTTCTAGCGTTACCAGATTTTGATAAATTATTTGTTGTTGAATGTGATGCTTCCCATAACGGGATTGGGGCTGTTCTTAGTCAGGAAGGAAAGCCTTTGGAATTTTTTAGCGAGAAATTGTCAGATTCTAAGCGAAGGTATTCCACTTATGATCTGGAATTTTATGCTTTGGTGTGGGCCGTTCGGCACTGGCAGCACTATCTAGCCTATAGGGAATTCGTGGTTTATTCAGACCATCAAGCCCTAAGGTATTTGAGTTCGCAAAAGAAGCTCAATGATCGTCATGCTAACTGGAGTTCATATTTAGATGAGTTTAATTTTTCCTTGAAGTATAAGACAGGGAAGACTAATGTGGTGGCGGATGCCTTGAGTCGGCGATCGTTAATTTTAACGACGATGAGTTCCCAAGTTGTTGGCTTCGAAGAACTCAAAAATCAGTATGTTACTGATTCTGATTTTAAGCAGATTGTGGCAGATTTGCAGGGGACAGAAGCTGACCAGCAGCTGCCCTACAGGTTGCATGACGGGTACCTTTTTAAGGGAAATCAGCTTTGCATTCCTGAAGGGTCTTTTCGAGAACAGATTATCAGGGAGCTTCATGGGAATGGTTTAGGAGGACATTTTGGCAGGGACAAGACAATAGCACTGGTGTCAGATCGCTATTATTGGCCGCGAATGTATAAAGATGTGAGCAGGTTTGTGCAACGGTGTTCTATTTGTCAGTTCGGCAAAGGGACATCCCAAAACACTGGGTTGTACACGCCATTACCAGAACCAGAGGCACCTTGGATTCATTTGAGCATGGATTTCGTGTTGGGCCTTCCTAAGACATCCAAAGGGTATGACTCGATTTTTGTTGTAGTGGATAGGTTTTCTAAAATGGCACATTTTATTCCTTGCTCCAAAACAGCAGATGCTTCCCACATAGCTGATTTGTTTTTTAAAGAAGTGGTGCGTTTGCATGGTGTTCCTACTTCGATTGTTTCAGACAGGGATGTCAAGTTTGTGGGTCATTTTTGGAGGACTTTGTGGCGGAAGTTAGGGACTGAATTAAAATATTCCAGCACTTGTCATCCACAAACAGATGGTCAGACTGAAGCCATTAATAGGAGCTTGGGTAATTTGCTGAGGTGTTTGGTTAAAAACCATGTGAAGGGTTGGGATTCAGTTATACCACAAGCTGAGTTTGCTTACAACAACTCAGTTAATAGAACTATCAAGAAGACTCCATTTGAAGTTGCTTATGGTCTCAAGCCTCAACATGTGTTGGACCTAGTGCCATTGCCACAAGAAGCTAGGGTGAGTGAAGATGGAGAAGCCTTTGCTGACCATGTCCGCAAGCTTCATGAGGAAGTGCAAACAGCCCTAAAAGCCAGCAATGCCGCATATGCTGATGCTGCCAATCAGCATAGACGTTTCAAAGAATTTGAGGAAGGAGACCTAGTGTTGGTCCACTTGAAGAAGGATAGATTTCCTAAAGGTACTTATCATAAGCTAAAGTCTCGGAAGTTTGGTCCATGTAAGGTATTGAAGAAGATTAGCTCAAATGCTTATTTAATTGAGCTGCCTGGTGAGTTACAAATCAGTCCCATTTTTAATGTTTCTGATTTATATTCTTTTGAGGGGTTTGATGAAGAGAATGTGACCACAATTGAAGACCAAGCTGATCAACTTCCTACTAAGCAAGCTGATGTTGTCCAAGAAGTTCTAGATGTGAGGGAAGTGAAGTCTAGAAGAGGTAATGCTTATAGACGATTCCTAATAAAGTGGTTGGGCAAACCAGCTTGTGAAAGTACATGGATTGCCGAGGAAGAACTAAGGAAGATCGACCCTGAGGTGTATGCTGAAGCGGCCAAGGTTTATTCTATGGAGTCAGCTCCTTTTTAACCAAGGGAGATTGATGCAGGAGCATCGATTTAATTATTAAAGTTTTATGTTTGTTTACTTAGTTTATTTTAAGTAGAAGTCTTCAAGTTTATGCTTGTTTACTTAGTTTATTTTAAGTAGGAGTCTTATGCTATTTAGGTATTTTATTTAGGCATGTGACTTTAAATAAAATAGGGTTATTATAAATACCCTAAGATAGGGAAGCAGTCGATCAGCTTATCATTATTATTTTTCAGAGTTTTAACTCTTCAATAAAGGTATTGGCAGATTTGCCTCTAAACCTAAAAAGTCCTACTCAATCGCAGCCTACTTTCTATCTTGTTTACTGTTCTAGTTTCTACCCTGCATCAATTATTATTATTATTTAGTAAATAACAATATCAGTTATTAATAGAAGTATCCACACTTAAAGCACAAGAAAACACTAAATGCATGAAAAAAATACCTCCAGGATCTCTCATAGGAGTCATGTCTGGATGTAAAGGAGTTCGTGAAGGGTGCATAGGTGTTTCACTTCCCATACCATATCGGGATGTATCGCTAGTGAAAAACAATAAACATACAACATCAGAGAGATAAAGCAAGAGGGTTTTCAATTTCATAGTCAAAAACAAAAAAACAAAAAAAAGGAATTTCAAAGAAATCATATTTACCGGTAGGGTGTTGAAATAACCACATTTTCAGATATAAAATTGCGATCAACTGCAGACATGAACAAGTTTTATAAGTCAAAAAGATACTAAACGGAAGGAGAAAACATTTCGACATTAACCTGGACTTGCCTGTAACAACCTTCATTTGAGACTCTAACTCAACTCGAACTGATTGACCTTTAATATCTACAACACTTCCACGGTAACCCTTAAAAGGGCCCTGGCGAATTTTCACAGTAGTACCAATCAAAGCATCATGCCCTCCTCTTACACCTCTATGTCTTCCGCCAGCTGTTTTAAAGAGGCAGAAGTTAATAGCATCACTTAAACTCGAGAAAATAAAAATTCAGAGAAATTCATTAACCATAAAAGTTTGTACAAACAAAGATAATAAGACCAACATACAATCAAATGGAGGACCTCCCTTAGCAAATCTCCTTGGTGATGGTGGTACACGTGGTGGAGTCTTGAAGCCACCAAATCTTGAGAAAGAATCACCTTAAAAGATTGAATCAAGTGCGCTAGCCTGAATGAGAATGATGTAAATTATACATGAATTAACCACAAAAATAAGAACTGAAAAGACTTACATTTCTGTCACCTTTGGAACGTGATCCTCCCACTATACAACAAGAATCAGCTTTAGCACATATAAAGCCAGCATGCTCAAGGTGATGTCAATCATACACGAACAAGACTCCTTTGTATATGTGCTCTACAGGGCCTTGTTTCCCCTAAAATGATAGGAGCGGATAGTTTGTAAACTATAAACTCGTAAAATAACTAATAGGACAAACCAAATTGAAAATGGAATCTTACTTTACAAGGACCCTCAAGGATCCTAACCACGTCTTTCACAGAAACAGTATTCCTATATCTGTCTTGCACGTTAAATTTCTTCTCAAGCTTGCATTTGATTTCCCTCAATTTGACAAGAGAAACCTCTGGTCTCTCTGGAACACCCTTAAGAACCTAAAAGAAAGTAAAAGACTACGAGCATATTCAAACGAGAACTGAAAATCTGGCCATTTAGGAGAGGTCACTCACCTGAAACACTTCACTTTCTACACGTATAATTACACCAAAGCTATTGTTACTGCAACAACAGAATGCATACGTTAGGACCCAAATTAACTAAAGACGGTGAGTCAAATTCTTCAGCAAAAAACTACTTACTCTAGTAGCACAAGGTCATGAAGCTCATACTCCCCGATTTTTGTAACACCGGTGGTTACTTCAGAGCTCTCGACAACATCATCAGCAAAAACATGGATCTGATATAACAAATGCCAATTATTTTCCACTAAGTTATCCTTATAGATCAGGACCAGACTTCAGAAGATGTATTACTCACATGTTCGTTGGTCGTATCGGATAAAATGATGAGCACATGCTGCTCAACCTTGACAACCATACCAGTTGCACCTTCCTTTGTCCCAAACACAACCTTCACGTGATTCCCAGGCTCGAAGTACTTACACAACTCTTTTTCATTAACAGCAAGAGTTTTCTGCAAAACATCATCAAAGGCCAAGTATAACCTAGCAATACGGAAACTTACATGCACACCAGTGATCAAAGACTTAACTCAAAGAATACCAATATTGACTGAATTCTTACAGGAAGGCCTTTCATTTCTGGTCTGATATGGACATTCTCTTCCTCAACCTTTTCAACCCATCCCTTTAAATTTTTCAGATCCCCCTTCACAACAATAACGGCATCACCCTTCAAGAAATGGTTTTTCTTCCTGTTTGCAAACAAAGTTGACAAACCAACCATTTCACCTTCTCCATTCTCGCTAGGCGCCTGAAACTTTTCGAGTTCATCAAATGTTGGTTTTATGTTCTGAGCACTAATTGACTTCAATGACACTGTTTTGCACAAGAACCCATCTTTAAACAACATGCCACCAATATTCTCAAAGTAATCACCAGTCATTAGATCTCGTCTGCGCTCTACACGAATATGAAGTTCCCTAGAGAAAGAAAAAAAAACAAAAATATTGAGGCATATTAACTAAGTTATTATGAAGCAAACAAAATGCGGTAGATTTTCCAGTAGAGGTTGAAATCATTTGAGCTACCTAGCTTCATCAACATTCATAAAACGAGGAGGAGGAACAAAGGCTTTCTTCTTTGCAACTTCTCTCCCTTCCTGTATGAAATAGTAGAAGAGTTGATCAAAGACAACAGAACCAGGAAAGAAAGCCAAATAGCTAACACTAAATCTGTGCAATTTTTTCGTAACTGTGCAAATCATAGATAGACAGCTAAACTTTTATACCTGCATAAGAAGATTAAAACACAATGTATTATAAGGTTTTAACATACACAATCCATGAGATAAGCACCTCAAACAAATGCAATCAATTTCATACCAATTTATTAGCAAGGGCCTATAAGTCAATCCTAAGGATCAATTTCACAGTGACTCTCTGCCGCACGTTACCCACATCAACTACCTATGAAATAGAAATTATCTGTCAGGCTAAAATATTTTAAAAGGGGATATTCATGAAAGTGGCAAAGGACAAAATCTTACTTGAGCAAGATCACCCTTATATGTCCCAATCTTCATTCTGACCCAGGTATCTCTTGAAAGCTCAATCGCTTTGCTTTCCACTGATAAAACATCAGTCATTTCTCTTATTGAAACAAGCATAATCTTTGCTGCAAATATATTACGCAGACCTTTGACGGCCTGAAGCAGATCAAAATTGGTCAACAGAAATATATGAAGACATCTAAAGCTAAGCCACTCATCAATAATAAAGCAAGAGCGGGAATAATCACATACCTCTCTCACATGGGCTTCCTTGTCTGCTTCGATATAAATATAATTTTTGAGGTGATCAAGGGCAATAACAGACCTGATTTGCAATTCAGATCCTTTATCGATGTATTTCTGCATGAGGCAAACTGCAGTCTCTCGTTCACGACCAATCTAGCATGCAGAAACATGACGTTAGATAAATTCCACGACAAATGTACCAAGAATCATTAACCATTTCTGCCTGATAATAAATTTCAAAAAACTTAAGCTGCAGACGAAATCATTATCATACCGCACACTTCACCATCCACAGCTTTGGATCTCTTACTGATGGCAAAAGTGCTTGCTGTCCACATCAGTTGTCCTCATCATATTCTGTGTGACTTGATCTTGCATACCTAGCCTGAATGCTTCTCTCAAGAGCTTCAACATCTTCTTGTTCATCCTTCCGGAGTGGTAACGGGCAACGGTGCATCCTTCTACCAACGTCTTCATCAGGTAAATCAGCTCCAGTCTCGACTATGAAGTCTACATTTCCAGTTGTCAATATATCAGCAACATACAGAAAATCGAGGATAAAAAACCAGGCAAGAATAGAAGATTAAACAGAAATCACCATACTTAGTTATACCATCAAACCATTCCACACTCATTATCGCCGAAGTAGCTTGCTACGGGACAATCCCATAATTGTGTTGATTATGAAATACCTCTTCAGCCAATCTAAGCCGCATTTATCTTTTTAGATCAGGGCAGGATGTGGGATAATTGAAAGCAATGTTGTTTTGGGCAAACATTGAAAACGCGAAGAACAAAGGATACCAGCCATGCCATTCACATGCATGTGTTCTACACATCATTTCCATCCAAGCTATTGCTACTGCATGACCTTATAACCAATTGATTTTAGGTGAAATTGACAAATGTGGTAACCAAAAGATTCTCAAAAACAATATGCTAAAATCTAAGAAGCTTAAAAAGGGACTAATTTGAACTTAAAAATAGGGGAGGAAAGAGAGATTAAACCAGGAAATTCAATTGAGTACTTTAAATTTCAAAAGAAAGAGGATTTCTTAGAATTTGCAGAGCATAGGATGTGAAGTATCCCAACACAGATACAAATGCAACAGAACCGTCACACGAAAGTGAATCAAGAACTATGCAGAAATGAAATTTCTTCTGCCGTGCCTAGCATACAAATAATTGTGAGTTCAATGTAATGAAGGAGGAATTCTTCACAGAAAAGTTTGGAATAAAAATAGTTGGAAAACTAAGAGCTCATTGAGATTTTAATAATTACCGCAATAGCAAATTTTCAGAGTGAGTAGTTATGTTTTATAATAAACAAACAGGAATTCCTAGATTGCGAGCATCAAGTGCTAAGTATCCCAACACAGGTATTATTTCTGCCTTGCCTAGCAAATAATAGTCATACAAGTAATTATGAGTTCAATGTAACGAATGGGAGTTTTCACATACAAATTCAGAAAGAAAAAGTTGGAAAAATAGGAGCTAGTTAAGAACCAAATAATTACAACAATAGGAACTATCAATGTCGCTCCTGCAGTTAAATTCCACTACCATGAGTAATAATGTCCAAAATAACAGTTTGATAATTGCATAGATATCATAATGACATACAACCAACTAAAAGGAATCCCATTATTTAAACAAATTTAGTAGGTAAACAAGCCTTTCAAGAAATGTCAAGAGGGCGTCACAAAATGGATCCGATGAGAAATTCAGAGCGAGAGAAGGTTCAAATACATCAATCTAAAACGTATACCTTTAGTGACTTTCAGAACCACTACAAGATCATAAACTAATTCTGCATCTTATCCAATAACAATTTTCACTTTGAAATATTTTACAACTGCCAACATTCGATTAACATTCCAGTAAATGATTCTGAATTCGTCAACAGTTACTGTAAGGAATATAAATGCCATTTACACAACCGGATTGCAAACTGTGGCATCTTTCAGCAAAAACAAACACGGAAAAGAAACTACTTTTAATCTTCATTTTTAAAAGCTTAAGAGGATGCTAGCACCAGAATCATGTTAAAGAGATTTTTATTAAAAGGGCATACAATTGTAACTAGCTTAAGCTTTGAAAATTGAAACTAATTTCTGAAAAAGAATTTAATTTAATTTATCTCAACATATCATTGATTAGAGCACATTAATCATCAATTCTTTCCACTTCATTACCAATTTCAAAAATAATATGGACTTTTGGAGAGTCACACCTCAAAAACTAGCTATTGAAGTGAAAGAGCCTAAGTCCATAAAGTCTTATTCTTTCAATGTGAGATGTCCTTGGTCACGGTGGCACCTTTTTTTCCTTTTTGCTTTAGGTCCAAACCACCATTTCGTGAGCCCTAGTCCCTACTAAGGTGAACCTGACTCTAATACCAATTGATTTGAACTATGAAAAACCACGTTTGCTAATTATTGAGGTGAAAAAGCTTAAGTCCATATAAAGCTCGTAAGAAAATCTTATTCTTTCAACGGGAATCATAACCAAAAAAAAAAAAAAAGCAGATGAAATTACCGTCTTCTCCCTCGTCCTCGTCCTCTTCCTCATCGCTATCGACCTGAGCTTCAAGATCAAAAAAATGAGAGCCAACATGCGGAGCCTTGCTATGTGTTTTCTCACCACCACCATAACTCTCATCGTCATCATCTTCATCTTCCTTATCGTCCTCCTCCGCCACGTCATCGATGAAATCAGATCTCCGCCGCTTCCTACTTGAACCGCCACGGCCTCTCCCTACGTCTTCGTCCTCGTCGTAATCCTCGTCGTCCAACAACTGGTCCTCATCTTCGTACTCTTCGTCTTCAGCGTCATCATCTTCCTCGTCTCTTCGTTTCACCATCGCAGCAACTCGATCGAGGCTCAATGGTTTTTAATTTTGATGATACATACTTTTGAATTTTTTTGGGTGGAGAATGAAACCCTAGATATGCATAGTATGTAATTTTACTCTTTTTGTTTTTAATTTTATTTTTAAATGAAAAATAAAAATTCATCGAGAATAAAAGATAAATAATAAAATGAAAAAAAAAGGTACAAACAACAAAATAAAACAAAAAATTTAAAAAAAAAAATAAAATCGTAGAGAGTATATCAGTCCATCGATTAGGTTATTCGTTTAAACTCAAAAGATAATCTAATATTTAAGAAGAATTTGAAAAGAATATTTGATTTAAAAAATGAACTTAGAAAAAATAAATGAACTCGACTTGGTCCATTCATTTTTCAATTAATATAATAAATATCATATAAAAAATAAATATATATAATATTTAAGTGTAAATATTAAAAAATATGTTAAGTTATTGATGTTTTAAAATTTAATAAAATTAAATTATTAAAATTAAATAAAAATAACATATTTTTTAATATTTTAAAAAATAAATAATATGGATCGGTCATTGAATCAATTACAAATCTAAGCAGATTTGGGCAAAATTTAAAACTCAAATTATCAAATTAGATCGAATTTGAACAAGTATATATAATATTAATATCGTACTTAAATTTGACACAAATCCAACCGATTCATGAACAATTTTAATTAGAGATGGCAGCAGGTCGGATATCTATCTTTTTTGTAATATCTGAATCTGCAAAACTGCTTTAAAATACAAATTCGTTTATTATCCAAATTAAATTCAAATATTACTATCCGAATCCGAATTAAATAACATTATCCGTCATATATCTGAATTCACTAAATATTGAATTTAGTAAATAAATATATAAAATAAACAAAAATTAATTTTAAATTTAAATAAATGGATAATGGATTCTGATATCCGAATCCACAAAAGTAAGTTGCATTTAATAGTGCTTTAAAATACGAATTCGTTATTCGTATAAATAATATGAATTCAGATAATGGATATTTGAAAGTTCATATCCACATCCGTTTCAAATCCGCTGCGGATAGTAATTATAATATCCGAATCCACAATATCTAAATTCATAAAAAATAAATCAAATAATTATAAATATATGAATTTCCACTATTTATTGTCATCCTTATTTTTAATAGTGAAAAAGAGAGAACAAGGTGAACAAAAGTTCACGTGGCAAAAGAAAGTGAATCCCTTTAATTTTTGAACTAAAATTTAAATCATATGAACATTCATGTAATATTAATATGATATATTCGGTTAAATTGTCAATAATGATTGATTTTAAAATAAATAAATTTATAGCATTGATGAAATTTAAATCTTAAAGGTGGTGAATAAATTAAATATATTAGACGAAAATCATGTATTTTTTTTCACAATTTCAGATCACAATCGTAATATCAAACTGAACCTAAGTGTGAATCTTCATTTGTTTAAGGGTCCATTTGGAATCAAACGGATCCCCGATTGGGTGTGGTTGGAACACTTTTTTATCCCAACCACATCAATATGCCTGTTTGGTTCACTAAGCATCACTGCGGTGAAACAATGTAAAGGGAGGGCCTTTCTCGATTTTGCCCCATTTTTAATTTTCACTTTGTTTTTTTTTTATATATAATAAGTATATTATAAATTTATTATTATATAATAAGTTAACAAATATATAAATTTTATTATTGTATAAATCTAATAAATATATAAATTTCATTATTATATAATTAATTTGAATTAATTAATAATAAATAAATATACAAATATTATTTGATATATTATTATTTTATTATTAATTATTAATTTTTAATTATCTATTAATAAAATTATTATTTGATATAAATATAATTTTAATTATTTATTAATTTTATAATATCAAATAATCTAGAATTTTTATTATATATTCACATTTTAATTTAATGTCCTTAATGATAATTGTTTTTTAACTATAATTGATCTCACCGTCACCGTTGCTTTTGAATTTAAACACATATTCCACCACTAATTTTAATCTTATCGTTACAATATTTAATTTTACCGCTACAGTAATTAATCTCATCTTTATCACTGTTTTTAATATCACCAAAATTAATTTAATCGTCCATTCAAATGGATCCTAAATGTTTAGTTTTCATTTTCATTTTTATTTTTTTGATTTTGTTGTTTGATAAATAAGGGGTAGGGGTATATATGTGAATTGAAAATAAATATCAGCTGAGATATGGGGATTTGTGGGCTATATTCATCATTGGAAATGATCAGTTGACAGCAGCACAAAGCACACACTGTAGTGAAGTATCAGCTGTTGTCGGTTTGTGTTATGGCATTTTTGTCATTTCATTCACAAAATCCTTTTTTCATTTTTTGTTTCAGCACTAACCCCCGTTAGGCCATCATCACCAAGGGCGGTGCCTTTAGCTCAGTCTCTTTGTTTGCTTCTTCTTTTAATTTTTTTTATCATTCAGACATTTTGGTAAAGTGAAAAAAGAAATTGAAAAAATAAAAAATTGAAGGAGGAAAGGTAGAGAATTTTTTTTATGTGTTTGATAAAAAAAATGAAAAAATGAAAAAAAAAATTATCCAATTCTTGGTAAAATTAAAAAATAAAAGGAAAAAAATAAAATATATATTATTTGATCATTATAATTTTTGTAAATTAAGATATAAAAATAAAGTTTTAAAAATGATGGATAATCTTTTCACCAAAGACACCCTTAATATGGGAATGAGAGCTTAATGCTCACACAATGCCTCTTGTGTTTTATGTTTTTTTTTTTTTTTATGTTAGTTATGTAAATATAACATAAATTATTAAATGTATCAAAATTTTAAATACAAATATAGTATGTATATTAAACGTGTCGTATTAATTATATTAATCATGTTTAAATATATCGTGTCATTTTTTACACTGTTTTATATTTATTAAATATGTCATGTTCGTATCGTATCAAAAAATATCAGATCTATTCACACTTCTATTAAAAGATTGGGCTCATCCATTTTCTTTATCTATCAAAGTTTTAAGCTATTATTTGTAAATCGAATTTGGTAATTACAGGAGTAATCCACTTATATCATATTTCAAAAAAAATTAAGGTTGTATTTGATAATTTGAATTTTAAAAAATAATTTAGATTTTAAATATAGTATAAATTGTGTGATAAAAAAAGTGAAAATATGATTTTCATGATTATTTTCAAAATTATGGGTTTCTTGAATCCGTATTTATGATGAATTCGAAATATTTATAGGTATTTGTAAATTTAAATTTTATTTTTTTATACTCTTTCAAATATATATATATACATATTAAATTTTAACTAATTCATGCATAATATGTGCATTTCATTCTCACAAAATGATATAAGAAATCAAATCCAAAATTATTCTCTTAAATTCATTTTTCCAAACATAGGATAAAACAATTTTACTCTTTTTCTTAACCAATAATCAACACCAGTGTCAAACTCCTCTTGTAATTAATAGACTATTTTATCTTTAAATTTGAGGAGAACAATGTATCAAATATAAGATAAGATTTAGATAGAGTTATTTAGGTTAAATTCGTGAAATTTTTTGTTGAAACTATTAAATCAAAATTAAAATCAATTTTTTTTAGTTATTTAACGATTCTAATGTGTTGGACCTTTTCCTCTTTTCAAGCTGCAGCCGGCAGAATATTATGTCACATTGCCCAATTAAAGAATTATGGTGATAATAAGTATACTGCATAATCACTTCATTTTTTTCTTTTAAGATAATAGAATGTATTGCAAGTATTAAAATTTGAATCTCAAACATGTTGAATATCGTTTCTTACGAGTGATTACATAAATTAATTGGATTAAATTTTAGATTCTGCATAATCAATTTGCATAGCTTCTTTTGATATGACAAATATATGTTTCTTCACCTAAGAAAGGATTCTAAAATGCTTCAACCAAATGCTGTCTAAATTTGAAAGATTATTATCTAACCTCTAATTTCAATATGTATAAAATCTAGGTTTTCGAATTGATTTCTTTTCTTTAAGACTTTGAGTTGGTATGTTGTATTTTGCTATATCACTTTTGATTTGAAAGAAAAAGGAGTTTTTCCTGCTATTTGTTCAACTAACATTCCAAGTTGCCCAATCTTTACTCCCTCCTAGGGAAATGCCAAGCATGCCGCAATAAAAAGTTTTGATTCGAAAACTTTCAGACCAATCGGAAGGAGCTTTATATCAGATATTAAAATTTATTTTCAGAAATCCAAAGGACACTCACAAAGTCACAATGCAGTTCCTACTTCCTGGAGACAGTATTAAAAATTCAAGATGATGTCACATCTTATTATGAACACCTATTTCACCTGAATTCGAAGATAAATGTGAAATACAAATATATATTCGATATAAATATATTCAATTTTTTTAAATTATTCCATATAATTGAAAAATTATATTTTAATATTCATATTTGAATATGTATTACACAAAAACATTGAACACGAATGTAAAAAAAAAAAAGCTGGATAGCATAACTCGACACTATTTCATCTTCTCATCTTACCAACAACTTAATAACAGAATGAACAAAGACAAATATATTAGAGGTAAAATGTTCTATCCCGACTTACCTAATGCTAAAAAATTGTTCTGATTACAAATTTTTTGAACTATTGATTGTAAGTTGTCATTGGATCACTGAATGAATAGGATCCATTGGTACAGTTGAGATGACCACTACCAAGAAACACACAAAACATGATCTAGTCATTGAAGAACTAGAATAAAAATAAATAAAATAAAATATTCGTATAAATCTATTCATTTTTTTTTCTAAGATGCTTAAACTCAGTTTTACAAAGCAAGCTCAAAAAACAAGAACGAATCCTGACAGTTAGCCTTACAAAGCATGCTATAAAAACATATTGTAAATCTTCTCTTTCCGTTTTTTAATTTGATTTTTTTTTTATTAAAAAAAATCATCTTAAAATCCTAAATCTATAAAAACAACATGCGGCTTCACCTTTTTTTTTTTCGTTCTCTGCCACTCTAAAAACTTTAATTTCTTAAAATGTTCTTTATCTTCTTTTTCTCCTCTCTAAATTTTAAATTCAAAAATCATCTATAATTATATTAATCCGAAACCCATAAAAAAAAAGTTTATATTTGAATTTTTATATTTATTTATAGGTTTTTTTTGTTTTTTATTTTGCTCATTAATTACGTGCCATACTTTGGTTCACTGACAGTGTATGAATTTTATACACTGTCAATGCATCAAATACAAATTCTAAAAAAAATATCTCTCATCTTTTTATTTTTTATTTTTCGGTATATTTTTGTGTTGATATATATATTTTTTTGTTGATATTTATTGAGGGTAGAAATTGAAGGAAAAAAAAATTTGAAGCATGGCTATTACGGGTTGTCCCGTAATAGCCATTCTTGGATCTATCCAAAAAATAACTATTACGGGACAGAAATAGTCATTCTTCCAACCAAAGAACAGTATTAGTGTTGATGGCTGAATAAGAAGGAATGAATATGAAATAGCCATTTACTCCAACCAAACGTGAAGTTCGTGATTTTTCATGTCAACTACTTTGACCATGTGCCATTTCATGTCAACTCCTTTGCTACGTGGAAATACAACAATTTGTATTTAAAAGTCATTTTTTTTTTTTTGTATTTTCACATAACATAGGAGATGACATGGATTTTTATGAGACATTGGTGTTGGATGGATATTGAAATTTTATATTTGGTATTTATACAACTTTAATAATAATTATTGTTAAAAATCTATTGCATTGATAAAAGTGAGTAGAAGTTAAAAATATTTAATAGTAATATGAATTGAGGTAGGTGAAATTTTTTACTTTAGCTGTCGGATGAAAAAAAATTTATTATGATTGTTAAATGATAGAAAAAATTAAGGTTTTGTCTGATAAATTGAAAAAATAAAAAACTGAATTTTTTAGTATTAATTTTATAAGCACTGCATTTGTATTATAAAAATTATTTTGTATGTTATTGAAAATTAAGTGCAGAATATAATTATATTGTTTGATAACTGTAAATATTAAAATTTAAAAAATTTTAATTTCATAATTTTAACTTTATTAAAATAATATTTTATATTATTCTGGATAGTTTTGGATAAAACTTAAAAGGGTAATTTAAATATATCATCTTTTGTAACAAAAAAATAGATAACTTAATTTAAATATAATATATATTTTTAAATGACTTAACATATTCTACATTAATAAGTGATAGTTAGCTATCTACCTACTTATCTCATTCAACATTTTTTTTGTCGAAAATTTTCTATTAAGTAACATTTAATATGAGTTATCAATCACATTGAAAAAAAAGTAAACTGTTGAAAATTTTCTTTTTCAATGTATTAAAAATTTTAAATGAGTTATCAAACAACACTAAGTCAAATGATATTATAACGTATGAGTTAATGTATAATAGCTGTTAGATTTATGTTTTATCATTTTTCATGATTTTCGATATGAATGATGAAAATCAACATAATCTAAATGAATTAAATTTGATATTTTATCATATTTTGTATGACTTTTTTTTTGTTGTATATACTTAAATATGAAATGCATTTAAGTCTTAAGTATCTATAATAACAATATTATTGTTATTAATTTTATATTTTTATAATTTATTGATGTATAAAAATTGAACTCATGCAAAGCAAGATCAAAATAGTAATAAAGCTTAAATACAAACTCCTTTGACTTTAGAATATGATTACATTATCCAAAGTTTTCATAAACAATATACTAATTTTCTCTTTGGAATGGTAATATTAGTTTCCCTTTTGAATGCAAGTAAAACGAAAAATAATTGGACGCAAATTCTTATTTGTGGAAAAGTAAAAAGGATCATATTTTTATACACTTTTGATAATTTAGTTGATTTTCATGTAATTTTGACAATTGAATTCATGATATCAAATTTAACTATTTATTACATATAATATATATTATAATTAATATAGATATTGATAAACATAAAATTCATAAAAAAATCTTATAAATGAATAAGGACTTGTATGATCAATATTTAATACATGATAATGTTTAGAGTGACCATGAATAGAACCAATTTTTTAGTTTAAGTCTAAGTCTAAGTTCAATTCAATTTATCCATTCACTTAGTATATTATTATTAAAATATTAAAACATTTTATATTGAATTTAAAATTAAATAAAAATATGGCATCATTTATTAATAAAATATTCTCAAGCATAATGTGAGCTTAAAACTTTAAACTCAAATCCACAGTCTCGTATATTCATATCGTATTTGTGTTTTTGTGTGTGTCATAATCGTATTTAAAATATTATATATTTATATAAATTTTGACACATTAATAATTTATGTATATAGATTTTGATGCGTTTATGCATTTGTGTCTGTCCATATATATTTTTTTATCGTGTATTTTATCGTGTTTTAATTATTTTTTCATATCGTGTTTTAGTTATTCAAAATTATCAAATTTATATAAATTAGGTTAATGGATTGATGGATATATACATGGCAATTTTTTTTAAAATTTGAAAAATATTAATAGATAAATGAATTAAAAAGATTTCAAAACATTGTGAATGAAAAAATTGAATTTTTAAATCGTAAATGAAAATAAAACTTCCTTATACTTCTACTACCGAAATTAAAGCAATAAAAACGATGATAATGATGTAGCACAATTTGGTCCTAAGCATACAAGGAGCTCTAACTGCAGCAAACCAGGCAACATAGTAAAAAAAAAAAAAAGAGTTAAAATATTTCGAACTATTTTATTTTTTAAAAATAAATTTTTATATTTTTATTATATTTAAATAAATTTTTATTTTTTTGATTTGTATTTAAATAAATTTTTATTTTTAAATAAAATATTAATTTATGTTTAAGATATATTTAAATATAAAAAAATGTTAGAAATTTATTTGGGTATAACTTAAGTAAAAAAATTAAGGTTTATTTGAGTATAGATTAAAAGTTAAAGATTTATTTAGTTATAATAAAAATATAAAAATTTATTTAAATAAAATGATAAAATTTTAATTTATTTTATTTTATTATTTGTCTAAAATAAAATTAAAAAAAATTCATGGCTCACATTATTACATCCCATCATCCATAATTCACGATGGATGGATGTAGTTGATGCATGCATGCACATACCACCATCACCATCCCCATCCCATGGAAATAAAAAGAATAAAAAAAAAAACACAAAAATAAGTGAAGAGACAGAATAGCATTTGACTTGATTTCACAAAAAAAAAAAAGGTAAAGAAGGGGAAGGAATGAATGGGAAAAAATAAAGAAATTCAATCCGATCCAATACAATTTTGACGTCCGCAAGGACAACTCAAACACTCTCTTCCTTTCTCTCTCTAAAGTTTTCCTACATTTATTTATTTATTTCTTTCTCTAGATAGAGCGAAGAAGAACAGGACACATACTGAGACAAGAAAAAGAAAATTGAAGTGAAATAAAAAATAAGGAAGTTAAGAAAAGAAGTATTGATTGAAGAGCAGAGCAAAAATAGTTTTTTTTTTTTTTTTTCTTTTCTATTTTTTGGTGAAGTGAGATACAAAGATATTTCATTGCTTCAGTTTATTGAAGCAAAAAATAAAAGAATTGAAGAGAAAGAGAGTATAAAAAATTTGGGTTTTTTTTTTTTTTGGGGGGGGGGGGGGGGTTTGTTTTGATTGAAATCAAAGCTTTGGAGATTTAGGAGACTCTCTCCCTTTTTTCTTTCTTTGTTTCTCTTTGACAGTAACTGTGGGAATTTTTAACTCTGGTAAGTCTTCTTAAAGTCTCTTTAGTTTTGACCCTATTGCTATTTTCTTGTTTACTTTAATGCCCATTTGTTGTTTTACTCATTCAAAGTTTTGGATCGTTGATTTGTGCTGTTAAGGGCTCGATCGAGATTGGTTTAGTTGGTTTTTTTAGTCTTTATTTGGTTGCGCATTAGTTTTTGTTTCAGTATAGTAAAGTTGCAATTTTTGGGTTTTTTGGAGGTTAAAGTTTTGAGCTTGCGAAGTTGATTTTGGTGGGTTTTCTTTAATTTTAACTAAAATTTTGTTGGTTATCGATGAGCTTTTGAGATTTGGGTTTTGCTTTAAGATTTGAGTGGAGTTTGATTTTATTTTATGTTTATTGGGGATTTTAGAGTTAGGTTCTTTGGTGAAAGTTTTAATTCTTTTTTGTGCTAATTGTTATTAAAGTTATTTTGGAAGGATTTATGTTGCAGTGGATCTGAAAATTCTTGTTTTTGTATATAGGGATTCATGCGAAAGCCATTCCAGTGTTGCTTGTCTCTTGGAGAGAGTGCAACTTTAGAATGCTCAGAATCAGAGCTCCTTCTTGGGCTTCGGTTTTCTTTGGTCTTGGCCTCTTGTATTGTAGAACCGAAAGCTATATGCTCAGGCACAGAACTTACCCGTTCTTATTTGTGCACAATGAGGAGTTTGAAGCTCTTTGCAGCCAAGTCGGGGATAAACTGTTGATTGCTTTGAGCTCTACGGCTGCATCTTTGTGTTTTCCTTTGTAACTGTAGTTTATTTAGTTGAATTCATGTCGTTTTAGATAGTAGTTGCAGTTTTGTGAGTGATTGTTAGACAGTGATTCTTGAAACATGGTACCATCAGGGCCTTCTACTCCTATAGGTGGTGTGCAGTCTGTTCGGTCAAATTCAGGGATGCTAGGAGCCCAAGGGGGTGGTCTTCCTTCTCAAACTGGATTCCCTTCATTAGTGTCGCCTCGCACTCAGTTTAATAATATGAATATGCTTGGGAATGTGCCCAACGTGTCTTCCCTTCTTAATCAGTCTTTTGGAAATGGGGGTCCAAACCCTCAGCTTTCTGGTCCTGGGAGTAGCCAGCGTGGAGGAATCGACTCGGGCGCCGAATCTGATCCACTTTCAAATGTAGGTAATGGAATGGGGTTTAATGCTTCCTCATCATCGTTTGTGCCATCAAACATGGCTAACCCTGGTTCATCTGGTCAAGTTCAAGGTCAGCAATTTTCAAACCTTTCTGGTAACCGTGTTTTACCAGATCAACAGCAGTCCCAACAACTCGAGTCACAACATTTCCAACATGGTCAACAAGCAATGCAACAGTTCTCTGCCCTTCACAACACCCAACAAGGGCAGCAGCAGCAGCAACAGTTTCAATCTATTAGAGGAGGGTTGGGTGGTGTTGGGGCTGTGAAATTGGAGCCACAAATGACTAATGATCAGCATGTCCAGCAGCAACAGCAACAGCAGTTGCAATCGCTGAGAAATCTTGCTCCAGTGAAATTGGAACCACAACAAATCCCACCTATGAGAACTATGGCACAGATAAAAATGGAACCCCAACATTCAGATCAGTCGTTTTTGCATCAACAACAGCAGCAGCAGCAGCAGCAGTTATTGCAGATGTCACGGCAGCCTTCACAAGCTGCTGCTGCCCAAATTAATCTTTTGCATCAACAAAGATTTTTGCAGCTGCACCAACACCAACACCAACAACAACTTTTGAAAGCATTGCCTCAGCAAAGGTCTCAATTATCACAGCAGTTTCAACAGCAGAATTTGCCTTTGAGATCACCTGTGAAACCAGTGTATGAGCCTGGGATGTGTGCCCGGCGTCTGACACATTACATGTATCAGCAACAACATAGACCTGAAGTAAGATCTCCATGGTGTGAAGATCTATTTTCCACATGTATTCAATGGCTTTGTGGATGTAACTTTCCTGTTCTTCTTTCATGTAGGACAACAATATTGAATTTTGGAGAAAATTTGTTGCTGAGTACTTTGCTCCAAATGCCAAAAAGAAGTGGTGTGTTTCTATGTACGGAAGTGGCCGCCAAACAACTGGTGTTTTCCCTCAGGTCTGTTTCTGAGAAAAACTTGCTGAAACTTCCAACTCTTAACATCATTCGATTGGCATCTTATGTAATTGAATGAGGTCTATTATCTTTAGACCTTTACATCTTTGTTAGTTTGCTGCGACCCCCCATTAATATTTATAGATGTAATTTAACTTCTGAGTCTTTATGCCCTGGATGCCATCAGTATTTTTGTATGTTTGTGCTTTTCTGTTTTTAATAGCAAACTATTAATGCAAAGGATAATTAAACTGTTGTAAAAATGTTACAGGATGTGTGGCACTGTGAAATATGCAATCGCAAGCCAGGACGTGGTTTTGGTATGTCAATTTCTCTTCTTTTTTTGTTGTTGTTCGTCTTTATTTTGGGTTATCGTCAATCAACTAGTTTGCCATCTTTCTTTGGGGTTGCTCCGACTCTTCATTTTTCTTGAAGTACCCGTGTCCGACACATATCCGAACGTGGGTATGGGGATATGATCCACCAAGGACCCTCAAAATACATGGAAATCTTGGAAAAAAATGAAGATACCCGTGTCAGACACATACCCGTGTCCAACAGTCATACCTGAGTCCGAGTAGCATTTGTTTTGGCTTAAATTGGTATATATTGGTTTCTTCTGGTTAATTTATCCATCACTCCTATTTATCTAATATCTTTCTACCGTGCTTTTAGAGGCGACTGCCGAGGTTCTCCCCAGGCTTTTCAAAATAAAATATGAGAGTGGTACTTTGGAAGAACTTCTTTATGTTGATATGCCCCATGAGTATCAGAATTCATCTGGTCAAATTGTCCTGGACTATGCAAAAGCAATACAAGAAAGTGTTTTTGAGCAACTTCGTGTTGTTCGTGATGGTCAGCTTCGGATAGTTTTCTCACCAGATCTGAAGGTTACAAATTGAAGTAATGGCTTTTTATCAACTTTGAACTTTTTGAGGCCTTATTAACTTAGATTATCGCTCTTTCATCTTTTCATCAGATATGTTCTTGGGAATTTTGTGCTCGGCGTCATGAAGAACTCATCCCTAGAAGATTGTTGATACCTCAGGTTGTGATCAAATAATTTCTCTATAGCTTGAGAATGTCACATATGCTTTTGACTTGTGTGCATAGTATGCCTAAAATTTACGAAACCTACGGAGCCTGGTTGATTTAGTTTATATTATATAGATTGGTATGAGGTGAAACTCTTCACGGCAGCATATAACCGCCTCATCATTTTCATCCTCTCAAAGACGATACAAGTCTAGGACTCTATGGTGGTCAAAAACTGTTATGATGTCATAAACTCTCATTGGTGTTTATTAGCAGCGTAACTGAGCCTAGCCGAGCCCAAACTGTTAAGATTTCTAATTAAAAATAAAAAAGCTCAATTAGGCTAGCGAGCCACTCGAGCTAGGCATTAGGATACTCGAACTCGGCTCGCTCGATAAGTCGAGCTGCCCGAGCTCAAGCTCGGCTCGATAATGACCAAGCCGAATTCGAATTTTTCGATGCTGAGCCCAATAGCTTGCGAGCACATGTGTCTCGTTTATACCCCTAGTGTTTATGCTTACATTTGCTTTATGAACTATAATTTCCATCATAGGATATGATGAAGAATAGGATATCCATCTACTTGTACTAGTTCTATTTATGCCGCTTTTATAAGATTATCATTTCAAGAAGTTGGGATGTCTTTCTATTTTATGATTGGCTGCTTGAATTTTCCTTTTGCACCATTCTTGTAATCTTGAAATATCATATGAATGATGATGCTGGATTTTCATTTTTTTTTATTCTTATCTTCCCTAAAATTAGGTGTAAATCCTTTTCTCATTTATAGAATCTTTACTGGTTGTTATTTTGTAATCTTTGGATTGTAAGAGTATGATTGCTACTTGTCTGGGGTATTAGTGGTATTTGACGGTGGTAATGTGGGTTGTACAGGTTAGTCAGCTTGGGGCCGCAGCTCAAAAGTATCAAGCAGCAACTCAAAATGCATCAACAAATTTATCTGCTCCAGAGCTGCAGAATAACTGTAACTTGTATGTTCTTTATTATTGTGCCTTTTCTGATTAAATGGACTATTCTTTCCTTTATTTGGTGGTTGGGTTGATAGCTCTCTCCCTTCTTCCTTTTTCCTCTTCTAGAGTGTGCATGCCATATGTGTTCCTCTTGCTCATGACCTAGGGATATGTGCTGTATCAGTCACAACTCATGTATTGACGTTGCCAATTATGCTAGTTTGAAAACGGTGCCGTTTGGGTAAAGCATTTTTTTTAACAGTTTCATTTGGTATGTTTAATACACTTCATTTTTGTTAGTTAAAAATAGACAACCGGTTTGCAGCTTTGAAAATATATACAGATCGAAACCTGTTTGTTCCTGCTTGAGTAACAACATATGAGGTTGGTTGTCAATTACTCTTCCTTGAGGACATACTTTTGGTGTTCTTAGTTAGATGATCTGCTGTGAAGCTGGTGTAGAGGAATATTATAGTTGTGTGTCTGTGTTTTCTTTCTTCCCCTTTTTTATTTATTTATTTATATAATGGAGAATATTATAGTTATGACTAGATATTGTTCCTTATAAACGTGTCTTTCATGGTATGCAAGGGATGGATGCTACTGGTGCAAACACTTCATAGGCTGCAAAACACATTGCCCTTGAGGGCTTAGCTTAACGAGGATTAGAGAATTACATCACATAAAATATGTTGGATATGTGGTGAGCAAGAATATATGATTATAGGGTTTAATTTGATGAGAGAAGTTAATTATCCTTAGTCTATAGATGATGGTTGAATTAGGGAAATGTTTGAGATCTTAAGGGATGAAACTAAAGCAAAAAGATAACACCGTCTGCTAGCCCTAAGCTCTAAAAATTTTCATGAATAGTCAACTAGGTTAGGGTGGGAAATTGTTTTGTTTGTTGTCAAATTGGTTCTTTCTGCTTGTAAGGATTTTCTTGGGTTCCAACAGAAGGCTGGTTGTAAATCTGAAATTGTGCTGGAAACTACAGATTGAGAAAAAGAAGATAAAAGATCTAAGTGTCACGCATATATTTCCTGAGGCTTCACACACTAACTGTTTTGAAGGCTTTATACCCATTGTAACAGTGTTAGTTCTGCTGCATACAATCCAATAGAAAGGATAAAAACTGGTGAAAATCTGCAGAGTTATCCCTTTATTAATTGATGAAAGAAGTTATATAGAAATTTGTAGAGTTCCACTAATCTCATTCCTGAAACTGAGGATCAAGAATAGGACATTACCAAACTTGAGTTAAACAATTCCTGAACTGAAAATGAAATCAAATAACACGAGAACCTACAATGAGGCTATTAAATTCAAAATCTGCAACTTCTAGCGAACCTGAAAATTTCCAGAATAATGATGCTTGCAGTCAAGAAAACACAATATGGAATGAAAGCAACTGCCTTCTGTCTCAAAGATCATAGAAATATGAATTACTAATATCAATTTTAGCTTAAGTAAGGCCCTAAACCCGTCCAACACCAAATAAAGCTATAATTCCAAAGTTCCTTAGAGTTTAATCTTGGCTTTACTTGACATCATTATTGTCTGTTTCATAGGCCTGGGGTTTGTAATTTAGTCTCTTTTCAGTTATGTTAGATGCTCTATTTTGATAGATTCTGGTTAGGAATCTTGGTAACACACGCACTCACTTGGGCAATGGGCATATAGAATCAACTTGCAGTATATTCATCTATTTCTATTTTTTTAGTTTAAATAATAATATCTATAGGTGTGACCTCTACTGCTTGCATGGATTTCTAATTAGCTATTAATAAACTTTAGGTTTGTAGCATCAGCTCGGCAATTGGCAAAAGCCTTGGAAGTGCCATTGGTAAATGATTTGGGTTATACAAAGAGATATGTACGGTGTCTTCAGGTGATTTTCTGCATCTGCTTACTATAAAGTTGGATATTGCAGAGATGTATTCTTATATTTTGGAATTTTTTTTTGCACGGTATTCTCATCTCTACTTTGTTAATATTTGTTATTAATCTGCTTTGTGTTTCTTGCTGTTCTCATTTCTGAATTGAAATTTGTATTGGGACGAATTTTTTTCTGCTACATTTTGTTGATGAGAAATTTGTGCAATCATGTAATGGGGTCTTTCTCCCAGTTGCTGCTGGATAAAGGCTGAAAAAAAATCTGTAAAGCAATTTTGTTGATAAATGTGCCAGCAAATGCTTCTAGTTCTTTTGAGGAAAACTGAATCACAGATAACACCCAACATTAACAAAGCTTTGATAGTTAATTGTGTTATCCCTCTGTACTTTGAAATTGCACCTAGTTGTTGTCTTGACATTCAGCAGTTCTAAGACTACCTTTTCCCAAATTTTCCTTTTGTTTCTAAGGCAGATTGATCATTGATATCCTTTATATCCTTTCATGTTACTTGGTGGCTTTTTCCCACTTCAAATTACTAATTTCCATAATCTTCTGAAGTTCTTGTGGTGTTGAATGTACTTGCATCACCAAAATGTTCTAGCAGTTGCATTTATGAAGACTAAGTGTAATACTATATCATTATGATCTACCTTAATGAGTAAAATGTTTGTTATCATGGTATGACTGGGAAAAACTAAATTGTGAAGATGAGTTTTACAGTTGTATCTCCTTTTTGAAGAACCATGCTATTGAAATTTATACAGCCTCCTAATGTATTGTTTCTGTTTTTGTTGGGGGTTTTAACAGATATCTGAAGTGGTTAATAGTATGAAAGACTTGATTGATTACAGTAGAGAAACGAGGACTGGACCCATGGGTAAGTTTTGACAAGATTTCCATTGCTAAATTTATTTTATTTTCTCAGTTGCTTTTTTTTTTTTTTTTAAATATATATTTTAAATGTTTGAAAGTACCGATCCAGGCATCCCAGCAATAGCTCTTTAGAGTTTCTAGTACCCTCCGTTTTCTATTGCTTTACCTTTAAACTAATTTCCAATGGAGTTCTATAAGCTGGTTGACAGCCATAGATGTGATAGCCCTTTGATAGCATGTGATCATGTGATATTGTTCTGATTTTTTAATTTTGGACAGTTAAGTGTTCTTTGTTTCTAGCTATTAGCATCCCAATGTGTTTGTCTAGCTATACCATTGAAAATAGTGTATTGCAGGATATAACTGCTGATTTGTTCATATTTCACCTTGTGCCTTCTGCAAATAGTGTGAGAAATTATTTTTCTGTTATAGATGAGTTAGAATATTACATTTTAATTAACCTGTCTTCTTGTAGCTGTAGGTCATTACAGCCTTTTGCCTTTGAGGGATCTTTTTGTTACTTTTCCATTGTCTCTTTTTTTACCGACTTAGCTCTCAAGTAGAAAAAACAGTGGGAACACAGAAAATACTGGGTTTGTCCATTCAACTAGCCCAGATTCATATTTTGGTAATTATATAACAATCTTATCAGATTTGAGATTATATAGGCCTTGCTTGTCACCTTTATAATGTTTCTTATTTATGTCAGATGATACTTAATTTTGCTTGCCGGAGGTCACAAGCAGTTGAAGGAAATTGAAAACTCCTCAATTGAATCAAACTCATGTTTCGCTAATAAATTTGTAATAATATGAATCTAAAGAGGATTTAGAGAGCAAGAAGAAAGATGTTCATGTTATGTCGAAGCCTAGGATAGTTGGTAATGCAAAATACTAGATAAAGAATAAAGAAAGCAGCAATCGATCTTTGAGGGGACACTGGGTCAAAAGTTTGGACAGAGTGAGAATGGATAGGTGGGAGGCAATTAAGTCTTTATTCGTATATTTAACTGAAATAGATACTTAGATAAACAATTTGATGTTTGAGTGTCTAGTTTTATTGTGGTAATTTTAGCAAATACAGAAATGACTGTTCCTGAAAACGTAGTTTTGATCTCTTTCAAAGGAAAGCTGATTTTGTATCACTATAGGCCATAGGGAATTGAGGAAGTCATATATAACCCTACAAGGGAATTGGTTGGTCACAATTATCTTCACTCTCTCCCTATCTCTTATGATGCTCTAATTCTTCTTTAGAATATCATTCTCATCAGTAGCTTCTCTAGCTCGATATGAACTAAAGTTTGTTAAAGACTTGCTCCATCTGATGCAAACTGCTCTGCTTTGAGGGTAGTGATCGAGGTTACCTTTATTTCCCATATGATTGCAAAATAATGATTACAGTGTAGACAGAAATAAGAACTATATAGATGTGTAGCTTTAGATTCATCTGTTCTCGTGTTGGGCTCAACCATACCTGAGCAGGCCTGTTATCTCATTTATTTTGTTTTTCCTCAGAGAGTTTGGCTAAGTTCCCTCGTAGAACAAGTACTTCATCTGGTTTTCATGCTCAAGCACAACAGCCTGAGGAACAGCTACAACAGCAACAGCAGCAGCAGCAGCAGACACAGCAACAGCAAATGATGGCCCAGAGTTTTAATAGTGATCAAAGTTCTGCCCAGGCTTCTGGGATGCAGCTTGCTGCTAGCAATGGTGTGGCTAATGTAAATAACTCTCTGAATGCGGCATCTGCACCAACATCTGCTGCCACCATTGTTGGGCTTCTACACCAGAATTCCATGAACTCCAGGCAGCAGAATTCTATGAATAATGCAAGCAGTCCCTATGGTGGACATTCTGTTCAGATTCCTTCCCCTGGTTCCTCTAGTACCATACCGCAAGCACAAGCAAATCCTTCTCCATTTCAGTCACCAACACCCTCATCTAATAATCCTCCTCAAGCTCCTCATGGTGCCTTAGCAGCTTCTAGTCACATGAGTTCTGCAAATTCTCCTGTGAATATGCCCATGCAGCAGCCAGCTCTTTCTGGTGAAGCTGACCCAAGTGAATCACAAAGCTCTGTTCAGAAAATCATTCATGAAATAATGTCTAGCCAACTTAATGCCACAGGTGGTATGGTTGGGGTTGGCACTCTGGGCAATGATGTGAAGAGTGTAAATGGAATGTTGCCAACAAGTAACATTACTGTTCTCAACGGTGGCAACGGTTTGGCGGGGAATGGAACTGTCAACAATAATTCAGGTATTGGTGGTGGTGGTGGGCGTGGCCAGTCTGCTATAATCAATGGAATCAGAGCTGCTATGGGTAATAACCCCGTTATGAATGGAAGAGTAGGCATGACACCAATGGCTCGGGATCAAGGTATGAATCACCAACAACAGGATTTGGGGAACCAGCTACTTAGTGGGCTAGGAGCAGTTAATAGTTTTAATAATCTTCAATTTGATTGGAAACCTTCCCCATGAAAGGATGTCCGAAAGCTGATGGTTCTTCTTCGATTATAGCTGCCGTTGTTGTAGCATGAGAATTGGCAGAATTGCCTGTTGGCCCTGGCAGATTCATGGTACAACACTATCATAGTTCAACACTATGATAAGATCAAGGGCTTCCCTCCCACTTTGTACTAATTTCAGAAAAGTGAAACATATAGCATAGTGTTTTTATCAAAGAAATGTTAAAAAGCATCTTTAAGTTGCTCCAGTTTCCTACTAATTTGTTTACCCTGATTATTTATGGTTAATGCGCTGCCCTTACTATTGGCCCCCCAATGGAATTGTCGGAGGGATAAATGTGTTTGCATACGTGTAGTTCCTGTTGTTTCTTGGGAGAGGGGGGGGGGGGGGGGGGGGCGAGAGCGCATTTCTGCATGCTAAAACTTTAGCTGAGTATGTAGAAAGCGGTTGTTTTGGTATTGGTATATACCGGTAGCAGTTATTGATATTTTTTAATTATTTTTTCATACATCTATATGTATAGTCTATTTTTAAGTTTTTTTTAATAAAATATATATTATATACACATGCAAATATACATTAATTACATGCATATATATGTTTTATACAAATATAAATTTTAAATATTTAATATCTAAAATTTTTAAACATTAAATAGGTAAAATAACTATTAAAATGTTAAAAAAATATAATAAATTATTATTAATTATGTTCAATAATCTAATTTAATGAACATATATCTATTTTAACTATAATTATGAAAAAAATAAAAATGATCATGACACAAAATATTGAAATTGGTTTAAAAATTTAAATAAGTGAATTTTTAAATAAAAAATTTTAAAAAATCAAAATCTTGTATTAACCGGTAAGGACCGCTATGTATTGATACTGACCAGTACAGATCGGTGCAGGCCGGTACGGGCTAGTACCAAAATCGAAACGGAACTAGACTGGTACTATTTCGGTTTACCTTAAAAACAGTACGTACCGATCGATATCAGTACGGTATCGATAACTCTGATACGTGCACTTCTAAGCTGTAGGGCCTGGGAAGTGGGAACAAATGCATATATATATCTACCATATATTAATTTTAAATCCTAGGGATTCAAGATGTATTTTTGAAATGTCAAGAGTATTTTAATCTTGTTTTTCGTCTTTTTGTGGGTGTAAAATTGTTAATTTAAATTTGTTTGAAAAAAAATGAGAGGAGAGAGAAAAAGAGATGAGAGGAGAGACGAGAGAGAAAAGGATATGAAGGTTGAAGGTAGAGGAAAGAGAAATGGTAGAGCGGAGGATGAGCCGATAGTGAGTAATCGACGGGGTGAGTTGCCGGTTGAGAAGAAAGGAGAGAAAATGGAGGAATGAAAAGTAAAGGGAGGAAGAGATGAGGTTGTCGGCGACGAGAGAAAGAGAGGAGGAAAGTAAGCGATGTC
Organism: Fremontodendron californicum; assembly: GCA_030761205.1. Taxonomy (NCBI): domain Eukaryota; kingdom Viridiplantae; phylum Streptophyta; class Magnoliopsida; order Malvales; family Malvaceae; genus Fremontodendron; species Fremontodendron californicum. Next base: position 14,448,192 of record JAULJL010000026.1, read on the forward strand.
GGCCCCTCGACGTCGTCTGTGACGACACACGTAGCCGGTTGGTTGAAAAAATGAAGAAAAAGAAAGAAGAGAAAAAAAAAAAAGAAAAAAAAAAGAAAGAAAGAAAAAAAAAGTTTTATTTTTTTATAATTATTATTTTCACTAAAAAGTTAATAGATATTTAGTAAATTTTTTTTTTAACATAATTTTTAACTTTTATGTTTGAAATTTTTTTTTTAATATTTTGTAATCGATTTTTTTTTTAAATTTATGATTAAAAAATAATTTTAAAAGTTGATCTATCATTTTTTATTTTCAATAAAAAATATTAAAAATAAAGGAGATAATAAAAAGAAAAGAAAAGAGTGTTAAATCTTTTATTTCATATTTTTTTTTCTTTAAAATAATTTTAATTTAAAATAATAAAATTATCTGTGTATATTTTTTAAATTTATAACTCGCATTATATTTTTTAGTAGTGATTAAAAAGTGATTTTTGAAGTAAAAATTAATGCTTCTTTGGATGCTAGTGGGACAAAGTTCCACAACGCGAGCGTTTGTTTTAAGTGTTTAGTATTATAATAAAAAAGTAATGTGATGAATTGAAATGTAAAAAAAGTATGCTAAAAATAATAAAAGTTTAAAGATGTGAGGATAATAAAATTATTTTAATCAAAAGTCAGCTTTCAAACTGCAAAAGTACAATTTTTTTAATTTTTAATTTAAATTACCAAATCATGATTTTTACAATAAAAAAAAATAAAAAAATTTATGCGTTTAGCATTGAGATTGAATTAAAATGTTATTTTTGATTAAAAAATTATGTCAATAACAATACTAAATGGACTTAAACCACACTAAACCCACCGCCCATCCAAGCTTTAAGCCGCTTTTCAGCTTCATCATATCCAAAACATCCAAAGAATGAGTTTCGACTACTGCTTTTGAAACAGTCCGTGTAAAGCAGAAAATTATTTTGACTTTTGAGATTACAAGTTGCTTTTGACACAAACATTTTGAGAAACAACTCTCAATCTGCTTTGGCATTCAAAAATTATGGTTGATGCTAAAATTACTTTAATATCTTTCATCTCTTTCTTTAATATATATTTATATCCTTTAATTTGTCTCTACAACTTTAAAATGTTATCAAGAGTCACAAATTTTAATCGCACATTCATGAATTCATTAGCAAATGATATTGAAATTCGAAATAATAATATATATAGAGGATTATTATTTCATACATCGAGGATGAAATTTTAAGTTTTATGATCAATTATTATTTATTAATTTTTTAAGTTGTATCTTAAAAAATATGTATCAATCGTCTAACTTAATCCGCATAATGTTTCACACATTGGCAATGGCTATTGGCTAGGGAGCTGAATTTGAAGCAAAGCTACGAAGCACCAAGGTCTCCACCGTGAGACCTGGCCCAAAGCCGAATAGCACGCCCCACTCAGGACCTTCACCAGTGGTGGCTTTGCCTTCCAACACCGACATTTTCCTCATCTCGTCAAGAACAAACAGCACGCTTGGACTCCACATGTTTCCATATTCACTTAGCACTTGCCAACTCGCTTTAAGCTTCTCTTTATCCAACCCAAGTTTTTCTTCAACTGCTTTAAGAACAGCTGGGCCACCAGGATGGACTACGTAAAACAATCTTTTCCATTCGCTGATGCCCAATGGAGTAAACGCTTCAATCAAGCATTGCTCAATGTTGTTAGAAATGGACTTAGACAAATCTCTTGACAGATAATACTCCATCCCCATTTCACGTATTTTTCCTACCAGTATATCAGCAGAGTCAGGGATAATGGTCTGATTCGCTGATACAATTTGAAACAAAGGGCGCTCGTTGATGGAGGTAACAGGATTAGCACCAACAATTACAGCCGCTGCCCCATCGGAAAAAATTGCAGAGCCGACGAGTATGTCTAAATGGGTCTCTGAAGGTGGCTGGAAACTCGAAACCATGAGGTCGGAGCAGACAGCAAGTACTCGAGAACCAGCATTGTTTTCTGCCAAATCCTTGGCAAGGCGAAGGGCAGTCGCACCAGCAAAGCAACCTTGATTATAAATCATGAATCTCTGAACTGAAGGTTTGAGGCCAATGAGCTTAGCAAGCTGAAAGTCGGCACTAGGCATGTCTATCCCTGATGATGTACAAAATATAAGGTGTGTGATTCTTGATATGGACTGTCCCCATTCTTTGATGGCTTTCAATGCCGCTTCCATTCCAAGCTTTGGTACTTCTGTTACAAGAATATCTTGACGAGCATCAAAGGATGGAGCCTTGTAGATAGTTAAGTTTGGATTCTCTTTGATCATGGCCTCAGTTAGGTGCATGTAACGTTTCTTTATTGCAGATTTCTCACCTGTTATATAGCAGAAATCACAGTCACATATATATCAGTGAAGAAATTGAAAATTAATTTGATGGAAGATTGATAACTAGCTAATTATATATATAGCCTATGTTGCTCCGGTTCTTCATTTTTTGTGAAATATCTCTGTACGACGCATATTCGAACATGGGTATGAGGATATGACCTTCCAAGAATCCTCCGAATACATGAAATTTTTTTGAAAAACTGAACATACCTATATCGGACACATATCCGTATCCGATACTCATACCCTAGTCCGAGTAACATAGTATATAACAGTGATCCCCTCATAACTTGTTTTGAAACTTCGATACTTACATATACGTTGAAATTTCTCTTTTAATTGTATCATGTGCTCGCTTTTAGTCACTCGAAAGTAGAAATCTGGATAGTCAGCTTGGTAGAAGCAGTTGGGTGGATTTGCGGTGCCAATAGCTAGAATAGTGGCTAATTTCTCAGCTTGACGAGTCTCCAAGTTATTTTCTGCTGCCATATCTAAAGCTTTTTGATTTGTTACTTTGGTGAATTTTTTTTCAAAATTGAGTTTATATAGAAATTATTTCAAAGACTTTACATTGCAAAAACAAGTGAATTAGGCTTCAATGTTAATGGAGCTTTAGGGTTTGGCAAGTTAGTTTGCCAAACCCTAAAGCAACTTGCCAAATCCTAAGAGTGTGTTTGATTGAAAAATTTTAAAATTTAAAAAAAAATTAAAATGAAGACATTTAAAAGTACATTATTTCAAAATGCTAGAATTTGTAATTGTTTTGTTTGGATAAATTTTTTTAAAAGAAAATTTAGGCGGTTGAAATTTGGTTTTTTTATCTTAATATAGCCAAAAAAAAATTTATTTACCAAACTACCGTTCTTTTCAGATTAATTTCCAAAATCCGTTTTTTTTTTTAAATCAGTTGGGAAATCGCCATGGCCTATGACGATTTCCCAACTGAAAATTTTAAGTTTTTCATGGTGATTTCCCAACTGATATTTTAAAAAAAATTCTATTTTTTACATTGGAAAATCGCCACCGTGGGTGGCGATTTCCCAATGAGGGAATTCACAAAATGTGAATGTCAGGTAAATTTCTACTTTCTACTTTTTTTTTTTTAATTCTTTTAATAAATAATAAATTTTAAATAAAAATTATATAATTTATAAATTTTAAAAATAAAGATTTAATAATTTTAATATATAATTTTTATCCCATGGTGGTAAAAGTGTCCATGGCCGGGCCGAGCCCATGTATGGTATCAACATCACATTTGCTTGCCCAAGCCACGGTGGCAATTTTTCAACCTTTATTTATTTATTTATTTTTAATTTTATAAAATAATAAAAATTATATAATTTTTAATTTTAAAAAATAAAAATATAACAATTTACCAAAAATTAAAAAATTATATTCGTAATTAGACCTGTTCATGGGCCGGGCCGCAACCCGAAATTTTTTCCTTTGCCCAAGCCCATTTCGAGTCGTGCCGACCCGAAAACCCATTTCACTATTATTATTTTTTATATATATTTTATAATTTTTTGAATTTTGTTATTTAATTTTTTTTAAATTAAAAATTATATAATTTTTATTATTTAATAAAATTACAAAAACACTTGTCCAAGCCCGGACTAATACGACACTTTGGTTGGCCTTTCTCCCGGAGGTTCATTTATTACGAATACAAGTTGAAAGAATTTGACTGACATTACGGATAGACCTGCTCACTACAAAAAATTTGATTATTTGTGACAATTTTTTTAATGACGCGTGATTTTTATGTCACCAATTCATATCATTACGTGACAAAATTGAAATAATGTCACCTATCTAATAAACATCTTATAATGCGTGACGTTTTATAGCTTTATCACAAATTTGCATCACATAAGGAATGGCGCCAAATTTTCCCACCAAATTCTAATGGAGGGAAATTTTTTTGTGACGATTCAAGTGCACTTGTGACGATTCATATTTTGTCATATATATAATATGTGAATTAGTGACGTTTATTTAGTGACGCATTAATTTTATGTTACAAATTCATATCATTACGTGACAAAATATAGTTTTCGTCACCCATTTGATAAACATCACTCTTCATTATGCGTGACATGTTATATATTTATTAGGAATTTTTGTCACACAATATATGGCGCCAAATTTTCCCACCAAATCCTAATGAAGGTAAACTTTTTTGTGACAATTCATATTTTGTCATAAATAAAATATGTGAATTAGTGACGTTTATTTAGTGACGCATTAATTTTATGTTACAAATTCATATCATTACGTGACAAAATATAGCTGTCGTCACCCATTTGATAAACATCACTCTTCATTATGCGTGACGTTTTATATATTTATTAGGAATTTTTGTCACGCAAGATATGGCACCAAATTTTCCCACCAAATCCTAATGGAGGGAATTTTTTTTTGTGACGATTCAAGTGCATTTGTGACAATTCATATTTTGTCATAGATAAAATATATGAATTAGTGACGTTTATTTAGTGACGCATTAATTTTATGTCACAAATTCATATCATTACGTGACAAAATCTAGATTTCGTCACCCGTTTGATAAACATCACTCTTCATTATGTGTGACGATTTTTTATATTTATTAAGTATTTTTGTCACGCAAGATATAACGCCAAAATTTCCCATCAAATCCTAATAAAGAAAAAACTTTTATGACGTTTCATGTTTACTTGTGCCAATTTCACTTTCTGTCATATATGAATATATTTTTTGGTGACGAATTATTTAATGTGATTAGATACAAAAGCATTTTCACTTAATTTTTCAAATAAAAATATTAACGATGCAAAAAATTTATTTAGTGACGTGCCATTTTTATGTCAGAAATTTATTTAATGCATATATTAATCAAAATTTCTTCAATAATTTTTTTTTTTGTTCCCTATGTCCAAGAATGAGTCAGTACTCTATTATCCAACTATTCATGCATGGACATAACATATACTTATATATATATATATATGTTTATGCTTATCATTTTGAGAGAATTATGTCATCCATTATAATAGCAATATATTAATAAAATACATATACAAAGTGATTTGTAAAAATGAATGTTGATATAATTACAATGGAATCAGGGAGAATTGACTCTTAGTATTTCACACATTTTAAATATACTAAATCCTCTTAGGACTTATTACAAAGCATATTTTTGTCATATAATTTTAGTCTCTTCTTAAAATGTTTCGTGATGAAAGATATATATTATATTGATAATATGGTGTCCATGGATCAGGCCAGGTCGAATCAAGTATAGTTCCACGCATGTGTAAAGTTCCAGCAATCAAAGGAAAGATGTACTTCTAATCTATAGTGTATTCCCAATCGAGTTCCGTTACAGCCAGTGTAGCCGCAATAGGAGTGGGTCGTAGTCACCTTTGCCCATGTGGAAGTTTGACTTTTTTGCCCTTTATCTTATAGGCGATTCCCCTTTTCCGTCAGTTGGGATTGCTTTTTAAGGTAAGAGCAAGGTAGTCAGTACCGTACCCGTGGGCGTACCATTTTTGTTCTCATACTGGTACATACCGATAATGTTCTCGTACTGGTACATACCCGAGTCCAGTTTTGAGCTCGGACCCATAATAAATTTTTTTTTCTTGCCTAAACCCAACTTGAACGGGTCCGAAAACATGTTTTATCATTTAAAAAATATATATATATATAATAAAATATATTTTATATTATAAAATAATTTTATATTAAAAATAATATATTTCATATTAAAAAATAATTTTATATTTATACGTTTGTTTGCTTTATGTTACCAACAAATATCTCGGCACTACCGTTATTGTAAGAAATCTTTCAACTATCCCCCCAAAACACACTCGTCATTTCATTTCATTTTATTTTTCTTTATTTTATTTTTTTCGTTTTTAATTTTGCTTTTGAATTTGGGGGCAATGACTGGATACTTTAATAGACTTATGGTCCTAGCATGCTTCCAACCTTAAACATAAGAGGCAATTTGTTGTTGGTGGAGCGCATTTCGACTCGAACCGGCAAACTTCGACCTGGAGATGTTGTGATCTTTCGATCCCCCGACACTCCTAGGGAGATTGTCTGCAAACGGCTGATCGGAATGGAAGGTGATCAAGTCACCTATGTCGTCGACCCCCGATTCAGTGATAGATTTTAGTCCTTGTCCTCCTCTCATAAACCCACAAATTTCAAAGGATCTCCTATTCTGCTTAACTTTTCAACCTCGTCTATCAAAGGTGGGATTTTGGGAAGGTCGAATTCAAGCCGTTTATGGGTTGAAGAGGCCAACCGGTACATACTACATAGAAGAGGTAGGTTATTTAATTTCCAATTATTTTTAGTTTTTTTTTTTTAATTTTTAATTAAATTAAAATTAATTTTAATTTTAAAATACTAAACTACATCGTTTGAGTTGTATATTGACTTCACGTGTTTTTTCTCCCTCAAAACAAGCAGTATATGTATTTGTTTGAGTTATGGACTCTGTCGCTACTCATCCATAACCGTTTTCAGCATCTCCACCTACAAGCTATACCAATTCTTTGGGTTTTTATTCAAGTTGCTCCAAAAAGGTATGCTAAAATTCCACTTGGTTTTATTTTTCTCTTTTATTTTTTGGATTTGTTTTTTGAAATATGCTTAAGGGTATAAACAGAAGAAACATAGGAATTTGAATGTAAATAAGCATTTGAAGATGTGGTGTCAAGGTCTCTCTTGCAATTGATTGGAACAGTTTAAGAGTTTAAATTTTAATGTTGGACAGAGTGCCATATTGCAGAAAGATAGTCTGATCGAAAGGTTAATATAGACGCAGATGTGCTTGTTAATGTTGAGGTCTCTAGCACAATTGGTTGGGCTGTTTGGATTGAGGGGCGAGATGATAATATGTGCTCTTCAGATTTGACTTATACCATGTTAAGGATGTGTGATTCATGTTGATTTCAGATATTTACTTCCCTTGCAACTTTTGCTATCTTTGTGATGGAAATGAATAATACTATATAAAGAAGGAATGGTCTAAGTGTTCTTAAGGTTTGAAAGATTTTCAGTAGTACTACATTTTTCTAATGAATTGGAACATGCCTTTTAAGTCTTACCCTAAGTTTTAATTTAGATTCTTGACATAAACAATGGCTTTTCTACTTAATCATGGATAAATAGCTGTCCCTATTATGTATAGTCAGTTGTTTGGTTTTTTTTTTCTTTCGCATTTGCATTAGCAAAACTACACAGTATACATATCCTTCCTTTGGTGTGGGAAACCATGTATTTAGGATGTTTCCCTAAGAGTTACCTTAAATGATTATGAATGGATTTACCTGAAAGTAACTGCCTGGTGCATTTGTGGCGTTCTAGTTATATACCCTTTTGCTTTAGCTTTACAATACTTTAAATTGTAAAAAATGGTAAAGAGTATGCAACCAGCTTATTGTGATTCTATATTCTTCAGATAAGAAATTGCGATGAACCTTGCGATAGTGACTACAAAAATGTTATAGGATGATGATGTTAGTTTGGTCTTACGTTTGATTGTTTCGCATGGATTAAAAATAGAGTACTCTGAAATCATTGTACGTATTCTTATATTATTTAAGGGTCAAATATTCTAAACATATTCGTGTATAAACTTTATAATAAACTTTTCATTACAATTTGATAACATATTCTTATATTATTTAAGGGTCAAATATGGATAAGAGTTGGATGAATGAACATAAATTTTCTGATAATTATGTGTCTGGAGTTCAATCTTTCATGCAATTTGTTCGTGATAACATGGGAAGGCAATGCATGATCTGGTGTCCTTGTCGAAGTTGTTTGAATGTCTTTCGTATTAGTCAGGATGATGTAGAAGACCATTTACTAGTGATGGGGATCTGTGAGACCTATACTAATTGGGTTTATCATGGTGAGCCCTTTGAATTTAGTATTCTAGAAATTGGGGATCATGATCATGATGGTGATACCACCAATCATGGTGATGGCATAATGCGTGATAAGGAAGTTAGGGATGATGAATTATATGCTATGTTAGAAGATAGGTTCCCTGGAAGAGTTGAAGGTCAAATTGAAAGTAGTTTGGGTAGTAGTTCTGGTATTCCAACGGAAGAAACTGAGATATTTAACAAGCTACTAAAGGAAGCACAATGTGAATTATTGTCAGGCTGTAGCGATATGTCTAAGTTATCTTTTGTTGTGAAACTGCTCCATTTGAAGGTGTATAATCGTTGGAGCAACAAATCAGTTGATATGTTATTAGGAATGTTAAGAAATGCTTTTCCTAAAAGTTCAATCCCAAGTTCCTACTATGATGCCAAACGCATGCTACGAGACTTGGGTCTTTGTTATGAGACAATTCATGCATGTAAGTTTGATTGTGCTCTGTTTTGGGGAGAGTACAAAGAGAGTCAAGCATGTCCACGATGTGGCACATCAAGGTGGAAAATTGATAATGGACATAAGCAAATCCCTTGGAAAGTCTTGCGTTATTTTCCAATAAAACCAAGACTACAACGATTGTTTATGTCTAGAAAAATGTCAACAGACATGAGGTGGCATAAAGAAAAAAGGGTTGATGATGACATGTTGAGGCATCCAACAGATGGTGAAGCGTGGAAACAGTTTGATAAGGAGAATGAATGGTTTGCAGAAGATCCACGAAATATTAGGCTTGGTCTTGCTACTGATGGGTTCAATCCATTTGGAAACATGAGCACTTCATATAGCATGTAGCATGTAATTCTTGTGCCGTACAATCTTCCACCTTGGAGTTGTATGAAAGAGAATTTTTCGATGATGTCCTTACTAATTCCCGGGCGTAATTCTCCAGGAAAAGATATTGATGTTTATATGCAACCATTAATTGATGAGTTGAAAGATTTATGGGAAAATGGAGTTGAAACTTATGATGCACACTCAAACCAGAATTTTCAGATCCATGCTACAGTTTTATGGACAATAAATGATTTTCCAGCTTATGGGGACCTATCTGGTTGGAGTACAAAAGGGTACTTTGCATGCCCAATTTGCAATAAGGATCGTCCTTCAAAAAAATTGAGAAATAAGATATGTTATCTTGATCATCGGCGACATTTGCCTCATGATCATTGTTGGCATAATAGCAAATTGTTTGATGGGAATAAAGAAGAGCGAGCAAAGCCTAATGAGTTATCTGGGAGTGACTTATTAAAACAATTAGAGGTTTTAGGGGATGTTGTACCTGGAAAGCACCCGAATAATAGAAAGAGGAAGCGTACAGAGGCTGAGTTGAATTGGACAAAAAAAAGTATATTGTTCGAGTTACCATATTGGGAGAAGTTGATGCTTAAACATAATCTCGATGTCATGCACATTGAGAAGAATATCTGTGATAATTTAATAGGTACATTATTGAATATTGAGGGAAAGACTAAAGACACAATACGGGCAAGGTTGGATTTGCAAGATTGGAAAATTAGAAAAGAATTGCATTTGCAAAAGCTGTCTGATGGTTCTTATGTGATGCCTCCAGCGTGCTATACATTGTCAAAAGCTGAAAGGAAAGAATTTTGTGAATTCTTGAAATCGATGAAGTTTCCTGACGGATATGCATCTAACATCTCACGTTGTGAAAATGTGGACGAAGGTAAAGTTTCAGGGTTAAAAAGTCATGATTCCCATGTTCTTTTACAAAGAATTCTTCCTATTGCCACACGTAAGTTTGTTCGAAAGGATCTGTTTTCTGCCTTGGATGAGTTAGGTTATTTTTTTCAATGTCTATGCTGTAAGGCATTGAAAAAGAAGGATATGGAGGCTTTGGAAGCTGATATTGTGTTGATTTTGTGTAAGCTTGAAAAAAAATTTCCACCAGCATTTTTTGACGTGATGATACATCTAGCTATCCATTTGCCACGTGAAGTTTTACTTGGAGGACCTGTGCAATACCGATGGATGTATCCCATTGAAAGGTTGTATATTTGATTAGTTAAATTACTACTTATTTAAAATCATTGATGAAATCTTACCATACTCATTTGATGGATTGAATAGGTTCTTAGGTAACTTAAAAAAGTATGTTCGAAATAAAGCTCGTCCCGAAGGATCTATTGCAGAGGCATATCTATCTAACGAGTGCTTAACATTTTGTTCGATGTATATATCTGGCGTTGAGACAAAGTTCAATCGAGGGGAAAGAAACATGGATAGAGGAAAAGAAGTTTCTGATGACGGGCTAAATGTTTTCTCAAAAAACATTCGTCCTTTTGGAGCTTCAAAATATGATGTATTGTCAGAACAAGAGTTTGAAATGATTCAATGGTACTCACCAATTGTGATGAAGTAGAGCAATTTTTTTGGTGAGTAAAAATTTAAGATAATTAAATTAAATAAGTAGCAATTGCTTTAAACTAATATTAATTTGTTTGTTGTTATAGTGAGCACAAGCAGGAACTTCGATCGGAAAGTATGTTGTTTGTAGAAGAAAGACACAGAGAAATTCCTCAAATGGTTTAGAAAACATGCAAGTGAATCAATAAAAAAAATTCAATTTAATAATATGTCATAAAATACATACTAATATTATTTTTTCATTTTCAAATATAGATGACATGACTACGCAATCAAGGTGTGGAAGTATCTGATGATTTGTATGCATTGGCTTATGGTCCTGATATACGTGCAAGAAGGTTCACGGGATGCATTGTTAATGGTGTTAGATTCCATACAAGAGAGCGCGATAGTTACCTTAGAAGTCAAAATAGTGGTGTTTTTGTTGAAGGGAATCATGAAAATAAGGACATTGACTTCTTTGGTGTTCTAACTGATGTTATTCAGTTAGATTATATAAAAGATTGTCAAGTTGTGTTGTTTAAGTGTGACTGGTTTGATCTCGATGCCAAGAAAAAGAGAATATATAGAGATGGTCATCTCATAAGCATTAATGTTAATAAATGCTGGTATGAGAATGATCCATTCATTTTAGCAAATCAAGCGACACAAGTTTTTTACTTGGATGACATTAAGTTAGGAAAAGATTGGCGGGTTGTGCAAAAGTTTCACCATAGGCATTTGTATAATGTTCCTAAAGTAGAAGATTCTGGAATTGATGAAATTATACAAACAAATAGTGAAATCTATCAAGAATTTGAAATATCTGAGAGTGATAGATTTGTTGAAGTGGAAGACAATGAAGAAGAAGGACAACTGTTTAGGGATGATATTGATGTAAATATCATAGATGCTAACATTGTTCAAAAGATCAAGGAATCAAAAGGGGTGGAAGATGTTATAGAAGATGATGACATTGATGAGGATGAAACATTGCTTGAGTATTGTAGTGAGGAGGAGAAATATGATAGTGATGATAGTGACTTAGATTGAAACTTGTAACTTATAACTTTAAGCATTTCTTGGAACTTTTGTTGTTATTATTATGCGATAATTTATTTTTAACCCATGGTTTTAGTTATTCCTCATAATTTAATTCTAATTGCTTCACTTGCTCTATTTAATTTTTTGATAATTATATGACTAGTATAAATTTATTTACGTTCACTGAAAGTTTATGTTACATAATCTTCTTATTACAATTATTAAGTTTAGTTAAACATGAATTTTATTATATTATATATTTACTTTAAGTTTATGATTATTGATAGTAACTTTTTTCAAATTAGATCATGGCACCGGGATGTTCGTCAAAAAGGACCAGAAAACAAGTGTCGTCCACTGATGTTAGAGCTGTGCAACCTACAAGCATTCCACAAGAAAGTCAACCAATTGTAAACCAAAATATCTAAGAGTCACATTCGCCTAACCCTGGTAAGTTTGAAAAAATATTACTGGTAAGTCCCAAATTTATAAAAAATGGTTTGTGAAGTAAGCCCAAATTATTAGAAGAAAATGGGGCAAATTAGCCTAATGTAATTGTGCATCATGGGCCTACGAGACTCTAAAGCAGGGTTCAATGTTTATTATAGATTTGATAATATGTATATTCGTGTTGCATTCGTATTTTTGTGTGTGTCATAATTATGAAATATGCCGATAGAGCTTTTAATATTCAAAATTTGCTACAAGTCAACATTCAACTTATTGTGAAATTGTGCTAGTATGGATTTCTGCACATTAAAAAAAAAAAAAAACAGAAAATGTAGGTATTTTAACTGCAAAAATTGCTGCTGTTTTAGGATAAATTGCATTCTTTGGAAGTTAATGGTTATCATTAGATAAATGAAGTATGAAACAGTATATGGACAAACTGCAGTAGAGGTCTTCCTTCCCACTCCTCTGCCTCCGTTGTAATATGTGGTTGCTAATTATGGAAGTTGCCCAAGAAGCAACATGCAGAGTCATTGCAACTTGTCCTTTGCTTGGCTATACCTACTAATAATGAAGAGACTCAACACCTCTATATATAGTTTGAATCAGCACCATCACACTATATATCGGCTCATATATCACTTTAACCGGTACCACTAGATACTGGTTAACATTTCCCTACTATATTCTTGTGAATCGAATATGATTGATTAACTGTTTGTTTAGCATTTAATTTCGTATTAATTAAAGATCAAAATAACAAATGAATTGACTAAGTTTTCTATACTAATATTAAGCTAGAAATTTTGTGATTATATTTATTATTTTATACTACAGATGCAACTACAAACACTAAAAGGGTACGTGGCCCAACTAGGGGGATGGGACTTGAAAAAATGTTAAAAGGGAAAAATAAGATGGTAATAGATATAGCACCAGGTAAAGGCAGACCTATTTGCGATGTCCAATCTGCCAAACTGTCTTCAGAGATTGGAGTAATTTCTCGTCAATTTATTCCTACCCCAACGAATTGGAAGGCATTCACAGATGAAGAAAAATTGCATGCATTTGAAAGACTTAACGTAAGGGCATTGCTTATTTTTATTATTTTTTTATATTCAATTATTTATTTAATAGTTATCGTGTTTCATTTTTGAATTAAAATAATTTTCTGTTATCTTTTCTAGACAAAGTTTGAAATGAAGATGGACGATGACTATGTGAAAAATAGTGTATTGTCTATTTTGGCGAAGTTGTCTAGGAATCACCGTTACAAGCTCCATAAGCACTTTAAGAAGTTCCCATCACCTGAAGTAGCACGCCAAAACAATCCTTCTGATTTCAACTTGAGTCAAGAGAATTGGGATAGTCTATGTGACATGTTCAGCGATCCCGAATATCAGGTGAAAGTTTTCTACATTTTTTTATGTCTATTTTTTTCTTTATCTAGAATCATAAGTTATAATTTAAACATGATATTTGTTTTGGATAAATAAAGAAAAGGTGTGCAACAAATGCACGAGTTCGAAACAATGTCACCATGATTCACAACCAAGGTTTAAGGGCATTTGTGGCAAGTCGTTGTAAACTGGTAGGATTAATATTTATATAAGTTTTGTTAATTTCATTTCTATATATAAAATTATTTAATGCATTTTTAATTAACAACGTAAAGATGATCACGAGCCTGATAGGATTGAATTTTTTAAGGCCTCTCATTATTCTGAGATGAAAGGATGGTCAACTCCTACTGCAGAAGCAGCATATGTAAGTTAATTTAATTGCAACATCATAAATTTTGTTTCTTTCCACAAGTACTCATTAAATAATCTTGGCTTTATTTGATAGGAAAAAATGATTCAGATGCAGAATGAGCTTCCAAAAGAAGGCAAAGAACAAAAAACAGTTGATCAAATCGTAGATGAAGTATTAGGCACAAGATCTGGATATATCAAAGGACTTGGATATGGGCCTAAGCCTAGTACTTCAAAAGTTTCAAGTGCAAGGGCTGCTGAGGTGGAGAAATTTTTTTAAAAAACTGAAACTGAGTTGAAAAAATGTCGATCAACGATAAAAACCATGAAAGTTCAATTTCAAGCAAGAATGGATGCTATGATGAATGCTTTAATAGCTGCAGGATTTGAAGTTCCTAATACTCAATTTTCAGGTGCACACTTCTCTAAATTGTCTTTTTTTTTTTTGTCATATATGGAATATCTAGACATTCCCTTATATTGATTGACTGATTGAATTGGAAACTCCCAATTGTGCTTATGTAGTCACATGTTCTGTTTATAGTTCTTCATTCGATAGATTCTTTTTGGTGTTTTTGTGATAATTAAGTTTTAGAATTTTCTATTGAAACATAAAGGGGATGGGCAATACATAAGGGGAGTTAGTTAAAAAATTAGGAAACATGATAGTCATTATGAATATAACGAATACATAAGGGGGCATGGAGAATTAAATGGGGAGAGAGAAGGGGAACAACAGACAATAATGGGTTAAATAGGTAGATTTTGTGGGTTCGATCTATTTGTGGCTGATTGAGGGGTAAGTGATATTTTGAGGTTTTTATAGAGTTTGAGATTTCTAATTAGACATGAAAACTCTTTCATGGAACTGTAAAGGGTTGGGTGGTGCGACTAAGTGTGGCGTGATTAAGGGAATGGTTGAAATACATTAAATTTTTTTTTGTTTCAAATTCAAGTAACTAAAATGAAAGATATTACCGAGGTTCTTGAACCAAAGGGTGTGGCCTGGTGATGACTATCCATGATTGTATGCAGTTTCTTATGGTAATTCAGGGAGTTTGTCTAAAATATGGGATAAAAACAACTTTATTATGGAGGAATCTTTTATTAATAATACTTTTCATTATATGTGTGTGTGTGTGTTTTTTTTATTTTTTATTTTATGCTCTTGTTGTTTAGTAAATCCTTGGGCTTGAATTGAGTTGAAATTGTAAATTTTGAATGTTCCCTTGACAGGTTTGATAAGGATTTAAATAAATTTTCTTTACTTACAAGACAAGTTCGCTTACAAATTTTTGCAAATGTGATGTTATTTTGTAGTTTCATGATGATTTGTATTTATTTATGTACTAATTCAAGTTAATTATTTATTGCAGAATCTAGTGACTCAAGCTCAGCATCAACACACTCTGAAACAGCACTAGAATTGGATTGAGTAGTTCAACAAATGTTTGGTGTATTTATTTTAAATACTTTTAGTATATATATCTTTATGATGTTTAGAGATTATTTGATTAGTAAGATATTTTTTTAAGATGACAAGTAGGTGAATTTTAGACATATTGACATGGATAATTTTATCATAAAATTGATTACTTTCTTTTAATTATTTGGCTATTTTATTTATTTCAGTAAATTATGTATTGTAGAAAAATAAAAATTATGACAAGAATTGTTTCGTCACTATTTGTATAATGCTTTTAATGACATATTGTTATATGGTCATCAAAACAAAGTTATGACAGATAATTGATTTGTCACAAAAAATGTAATAAATTGATCCATGACGCATCAATTATGTCACTTTTTTTAATTGTATTAGATGTTCAAACCCATTTAGTGATGTCAAAAATATTATTTTGTGACGCATGTCAATGTCACTTTTAAATAACTTTTAATGACGGATTAAAATTTTGTCATAAAATATCAAGTTTTAATAATTATTCTGTGACGATGAATTACTTTTAATGACATAATTATCTTGTATATTGTGACGCCAAAAACATGTCACAAAAGATTATGACAAAATATTTTCGTCACTAAATATTATATTTTTTATCACTTTCGTGACGATTCGTATTGTATAGGTGACATATTTGTATCTCTTACAATGACGCAAATATTCATCACAGAATATTCATACGTTTATGACGTAATAGATTATGTCACAAAAAATAAATACATTAGTGACGCTTTTACTACTATAGTCACACTTGACAATCAGTGACGCGGCTAAGGTGACGAACATCGTGACACATGTATTTTCGTCACTTATACAATTAAGTGACGAAAATGTATTTTATGTGACAATTAAATTTACATTGCAAAAACAAGTGAATTAGGCTTCAATGTTAATGGAGCTTTAGGGTTTGGCAAGTTAGTTTGCCAAACCCTAAAGCAACTTGCCAAATCCTAAGAGTGTGTTTGATTGAAAAATTTTAAAATTTTAAAAAAAGTTAAAATGAAGGCATTTAAAAGTACATTATTTCAAAATGCTAGAATTTGTAATTGTTTTGTTTGGATAAATTTTTTTAAAAGAAAATTTAGGCGGTTGAAATTTGGTTTTTTATCTTAATATAGCCAAAAAAAATTTATTTACCAAACTACCGTTCTTTTCAGATTAATTTCCAAAATCCGTTTTTTTTTTAAATCAGTTGGAAAATCGCCATGGCCTATGACGATTTCCCAACTGAAAATTTTAATTTTTTCATGGCGATTTCCCAACTGATATTTTAAAAAAAATTCAATTTTTTACATTGGAAAATCGCCACCGTGGGTGGCGATTTCCCAATGAGGGAATTCACAAAATGTGAATGTCAGGTAACTTTCTACTTTTTTCTTTTTTCTTTTTCTTTTTAAATTCTTTTAATAAATAATAAAATTTAAATAAAAATTATATAATTTATAAATTTTAAAAATAAAGATTTAAGAATTTTAATATATAATTTTTATCCCATGGTGGTAAAAGTGTCCATGGCCGGGCCGAGTCCATGTATGGTATCAACATCACATTTGCTTGCCCAAGCCACGGTGGCAATTTTTCAACCTTTATTTATTTATTTATTTTTAATTTTATAAAATAATAAAAATTATATAATTTTTAATTTTAAAAAATAAAAATAAAAATATAACAATTTACCAAAAATTAAAAAATTATATTCGTAATTAGACCTGTTCATGGGCCGGGCCGCAACCCGAAATTTTTTTCTTTGCCCAAGCCCATTTCAAGTCGTGCCGACCCGAAAACCCATTTCACTATTATTAGTTTTTATATATATTTTATAATTTTTTGAATTTTTTTATTTAATTTTTTTTTAAATTAAAAATTATATAATTTTTATTATTTAATAAAATTACAAAAACACTTGTCCAAGCCCGGACTAATACGACACTTTGGTTGGCCTTTCTCCCGGAGGTTCATTTATTACGAATACAAGTTGAAAGAATTTGATTGACATTACGGATAGACCTGCTCATAGGCAAGGCAAGGCAGCCCGTCCGCCCAGGCCCGGATCACTATTTATATATTACAATAATTAAATTCAGGCCCGCGAGCCGGACCTTGGCAAGAAGTTGAAAATTTTTGGATCGCGGCTCGGCTCATGAGCAGGCTTAATTACGAATATAATTTTTTAATTTTTGGTAAATTATTATATTTTTATTTTTATTTTTTAAAATTAAAAATTATATAATTTTTATTATTTTATAAAATTAAAAAAAAATTAAGGTTGAAAAATTACCACAGTGGCTTGGGCAAGCAAATGTGTTGTTGATACCATACATGGGCCCGGCCCGACCCATGGACACTTTTACCACCATGGGATAAAAATTATATATTAAAATTATTAAATCTTTATTTTTTAAATTTATAAATTATATAATTTTTATTATTTATTAAAAGAATAAAAAAAAAGTAGAAAATTATCTTGGGATTGTGAATTCCCCTATTGGGAAATCGTCACCCATGGTGGCAATTTCCCAATATAAAAAATTAAAATTTTTTAAAATACCAGTTGGGAAATCATCATGGCCCATGGCGATTTTCCAACTGGTAATTTAAAATAAAATAAAATTTTAGGTTGGGAAATCGCCATGGGCCATGGGGATTTCCCAACTGATTAAAAAAAAGCGGATTTTGGGAATTAATCTGAAAAGAGCGATATTTTGGTAAATAACTTTTTTTTTTGCTATATTAAAATAAAAAGACCTTCAAATTTCATCAAATAAAAAAATAATTATAAAATAGAAATAATGATATTAAAAATAAAAATACATATATGTATAAAAAAATATGCAATATGAGTATCATTAGATTCATAAAAATATATAGATATTATTAATAATATAAAAATATATATCATAACTAAATAAAATGATAATTTGTTTTTTTAGTTTTGTATTTTATAGTGGGTCACCTTGAAATAAAATGAGAGAGGATTTTGAGAAAATTTGAAAAACCACCTATTTAGGTGGAATTTCAAAAAGGAATTTGAAGTGTTCAAATCCCCTCTTGAAATTCCTTATAAAATTTGAAATTCTTTTTTATTTTTACCCAAACAAGTAAATTCATTTTTAGACATTTGAAAACCTTTATTGAAATGAAATTTCTCCTTCAAATTTTTCATCCAAACACACCTTAAAACTCTCTAAAAAAGCTTATTTCATCAAGTGTTTGATGAATGACATTTTCAGTGAAGTTATCATATTAATTTTAATATTTGTAGGTATTAATTTTTTTTAATAAAATAGTATTAATATGTAAAGTTAGGTTACTACACAAGAAATATAAATATTGAATTTTTTATTTTTTTAACAAATTAGTTTAAATAAAAACAAAATCTAAAATATTATCATATTAATTTAAATATTTACAAATTACAAGTATTATTTTTTTTAATAAATTAGTATTATTAAAAAAATACGAAAAGTTGCTTTATTAATTTTATCCCATGTTATGATTGTGTCGTGTCTCAATTTATAACATATTTTTTTTGTTATTTTTTCATGTGTTTAGAGTATTATAAATTTATATAAATTTTTACACGTTAATAATTCATTTTATTTATATTTTGACATGTCTGTGTACTCGTCTCATGTTCATGTTATTTTTCGTCTTGTGTTTTAATTATTTTTACATAATTTTATCATAATGATTCGATTTTAACTCTAAATTCATTTATTTAAGATATTAAAACATAAAAAATATTTAAATAAATGATAATTATTTAATAGATTTCAACTTAAATTTATTTGTGATTGTTAATTTAATTAAAATTTTATAAATATAAAAATAAAAAAACTCCAAACGGGAAAGAATTTTAATATATATATATATATATATTAACAACCGAATATTCCGGCACAAAATGGACACTAAAAGAAAATTGCTAAATTTAAAAGTTTAAATTATTCGATAATAGTTTAAGAATATGTTTTAATATAGGACAGAAGAAATCTAAAATATTAATATATATATATATATGTATATGAGGATGATCAATTTATATTTGTGTAAAATTAATTAATTTTATACGCTTTCATAATTTTGTATACGATTGATAACAAATTGATCGTTGTATTTAGCAATATAACCACACTCGTCGTGTATGTAAAGTTTCAAATCGATTTGATGTCTATATCATGTCGGTCGAAAATATGTTTTTTTGATTTTTTTTTTACATTTAACAAATAGTTAAACATTTTTAATTTATTTGAAACTTCACTTGCACGATCCACATGAATAGAGTATGAAATACAACGATCAGATTAAACAAATATAAATTGTATAAAATATATATATAAATTAATTAATTAATTTTACATTATTGTAAGTGAAACCCTTCTCTATATCTAATTGAGCTTAACTTTGAAAATGTAGGTTAATTAAAGAGCGTTGAGGATGACAAAGTGAAAGGATTTTTGTTACAAAGTAATACTACTAATATTTACAATTAGATTTGCTCAAGGGCTGGGTAGCCCGTCCAACCCGACAGACTCGACATGTATTAGGCCGGGTTTTGATAGTGCTTTTTGTGATTCGAGTCAAGCCGGCTCGGCTCGAATCACTGTTCACATAATAAAAAATATTTTTTATTTAAAATTTAATTATAAAATATAAAAATATTTTTTGAATTTTTTTATTATTTTAAACAGTAAACTAAGCTGGACCTGGATAAAATTTTTTGAAAAATTCCAAATCATGACCCGACCGACCCATAAGCAGGTCTATTTACAACATATTAAACGAAGAAAATGTTCATAGATACGTCATTTGAATGAATGATATATATAAAAAAAAAAAAAAAAAAAAAAAGGCATGGCATGAACAGACCATGTAGCTCTTACATTTTATGACAAACTTTAATTTTTGTTTCAGCCATCAACATATTTTTCAATGGTAGCAGCCAAGGTAGACTTGGGCACTGCACCAATGATGCTCTCTTTCTTCTCTCCATCCTTGAAAAACAGCACCGTCGGGATGCTCCTGATTCCGTACTGAGTGGCAATGTTTGGGCTGTCATCGGTGTTGAGCTTGTAACAAGCTATCTTTCCAGCATATTCTTTTGCCAATTCTGCGATAACTGGCTCAATCATGCGACAGGGTCCGCACCATGGTGCCCAAAAATCCACCAAAACTGGAGTTTCACTCCCAACGACAAGCTCTCCCCAGTTTGCTTCTGTCACCAGTTCAACTGCAAGATTGCAGAATATGAATCTGATCGATTCTACCAATAATTTAATTTACTACTTCAAAAATTATCATTCATGCCACAATTATGCTTGTTGGAACTTAAATATAATAGTTGAGCCATTTTTTATTAGACTAAATTTTTGGGACAAGCAGTTACCGAATTTAACATAATATCAGAGTTCTCAAGTTCGAATCTTAATAACCGTTTTTTCTTTTAATATTTATTCATTCAGTGTATTGTTACCTATCGGGCTGTATGTTGTTGCTCTAATTTTTTTTCTTCAACTTATATCTTTCTTCTGTACTCGGATTTACATGCAAACCCATTAATTATACGTGTAAGCCTATTAATTATTCATCCGGTTTGCACGTCATCTTCACAATTCCTACCTGGACACCTTTTCCTGAACACCTCATCTTCACAATTCCTAATAATGATGAGATTCAAGTCATTGATGCAATAACCAAATTACTTTAGTAATCTTCTTAATAGCCAATACTTTTGACTTTGCTTATTTAAAAATTAAAAAAAAAAAAAAAAACTTTTGACTTTGTCGCTCTAATGCCTACTCACCGCATTATAAATGAATATTAAAATTTATCACTATATTTTGATTGATATTTATTATTGTTCTTTGATATGAAAGATAAATTTATCATTATACTTTTATTTGATTAAATTTTACAATTAAATTTTGATTTTTGATTTAATTTTGTCACTTAACATTAATTTTAGATTGTTTGAAGATAAAATTTAACAAAATATTATTCTTTCCAATATTTATTTTAATAATTAACAATAAATTAATTATTAAAAATTAAAAAATCATAGAATTTTTATTTTATAAAAAATTAAATTTGAAAGTTTCTCTTTTTTTAGTCTTTTTTTTTTATTTTTTTTCAAGTCTTTTATAAAATAAAAATGTTAATTTTTTATTTTTAATATTTTTTATAAATTAATTTATAAATTAAATATTTAAAAAAAATTATTAAATTTTGTTAAATCATTCAAAATTAAAATTGAATGCAAAATTCAATCAAAAATAAAAATTTGTTGACAAAACTCAATCAAACAAAAGTAAAATAGCAAAATTCAATATTGAGTTAAAGTATAGTCGTAAATTTACCTTTAATCTCAAAAATATAATAGCAAATATCAATCAAAGTAAAATATCGTTACAAATTTAAATATTCAACTATAATAGTAGTTTTTTTTTTTTTTTTGGTAAATCTAAAAAACATGCCTTCAATAGTGACATAATTGTTAAATAGTTTAATAAATAAGAGTTATTTGAAAAAGAGAAATGAAAAAATTAGATATTATTAGGAAGGATATTGTAAAGACAAATTTGACCTTAATGAAAAAACTCATTTTTCTTTCTCCTCTCATTCAAGAAATATTATTTTTTTAAAAATTTTAATTAAAAATAAATTTTTAAAAAATATAATTTTAGAAAAATTAATTTTATTTCTTTTATTTTAGAAAAATTAATTTTATTTCTTTTATTTAAAAAAAAAATTAATTAAAAAAAGTAAAATAAAAAATATATATTTATTTTTAAGATTAAAAATTTTATTTTCAAAAAAAATTATTTTTAATTAAAAAAATAAATTAAAAAATAGGAGGAGAAGGTTAAAAGGTAATTTTGTCTTTACAATTTTTTTCTTAACAATTTTTTATTTTTTTCATTTCTATTTTTCAAATAATTCTTACTCATTATACCTTTTAACAATCAAATTTATCCCTTTTTTTTTGGGTAAATTTGAAAAACATATCCTTTACAATACAATAATTATTAAATGGTATAATGAGTAAGAATTATTTAAAAAAAATGAAAAATATAAAATTGTTAAGAAGAAAATTGTAAAGACAAAATTACCCTTGATAAAAAATATTTTTTTTCTTTTTTCTCTTATTTTTTAATTAAAAAATAATTTTTTAAAATTTTAAAACATAATTTTTTTTTTTTATAAAAAT
Organism: Fremontodendron californicum; assembly: GCA_030761205.1. NCBI lineage: Eukaryota > Viridiplantae > Streptophyta > Magnoliopsida > Malvales > Malvaceae > Fremontodendron > Fremontodendron californicum. The sequence goes on from JAULJL010000026.1 coordinate 14,470,810, forward strand.
TTTAAAAAATAAATATTTAAATATTTTATTTTTTAAATTATTTTAAATTAAAATTTTTTAAAAATAATATTTTTTTAATAGAAAGGGAAAGGAAAATGAATTTTTTTTTATTTTTATAATATTCTTCTTAATAAATTCTAACTCTTCAATTTTTTTTTTCAAATAATTCTTAATTATTAGACAATTTAACAATTATTTAATTATTGAGTACATATTTTTCATATTTTATTTATTTTTTGCTGGGACATTATCAACAAGCTACCATAGAAACTCTGGCTACTGACCTTCTTTAGATAGACTTAAACAGGACTATGAATAGCATTAAAGGCAATAATAAAACAAGATCAATTAAAAGAAATAGTTGCATACCTTGATCAACAGCTTCACGAGCTTTGCAGATGAGCCTGGATTTTTGGCATCTGCCATTGAATGAAGGAGCGAAAGATGAAGTGAATGATAAACTGGGTTTGTTCAACCCTCTAAATGTCGGCAAACGAATCTTCTCAACAGATGAAAAATGGTGGTAGCTTTGCATCACACTAGCTCTAGTGGTGCAAACTGAGCTCAACTGAAAACAGATTTCCAGAGCCATGTCTTCTAGCTCTTCCCGGAGAGTCTTGGAAGGATGATAAAGGTTAAAGATATGGGCCTTTGCAGGGGTGATTTTTTTTTTTTTTTGTTCTTTTCCTTGGGCCTGAAATTTCTGGCCTAATTTAGAAGGGGATATTCTTTTTAAAGAAAATAAAAATTGTGAGGTCCTGGAAAGAGTAGAAATTCATGTGGATAACATTTGATGTTTAGTGAATTATACATTGAGAAAAGGAAAATCATAAGGCATTGGAGAGACTATGGAAGAGTTTCCTTTGTGGTAGAGACATCACATTGGTTGACCACAAATTTCTCATCCATTAAGCAAAACGTAGGCCATAGTAATCTCTCCATGGGTCCGTCCAGATCGCGGTCTGATTAGGTCGATCCGAAAATTCATTTCACTGTTTATAAAAATATTAAAAATAATTTTTATATATTTTATAATTAAATTTAAATAAAAATAAAAATATTTTTTTATTTAATAAATAGTAATTTGATTCTGATTGATCCGAATTACTAAATTCTTTATCCGAATCCGTCTCAATTCGAACCGATAACCTGATTTTTGAACAGATCTAGGCCCTACGTACATTGGTTGGCCCTAGGCCCTTTAACGTTCAAATGTGGGCTTTTCAATGGGCTCTAACCTCTAAGAAGCTGCATCTTTTTCATGACAGATATACAAAATTAAGAGAATTTATATCTTTTTTTTTTTTTTTTTAAGAAATTGAATGAATTAATAATTTGTTAATTCATGGTTCTCACCTCTTGTCTTGAGAAAAAGAAAAGATATTCAGATTTCAATGTCACATTTGAGATTTTGCCAATTTTAAAGGGTTTTGGGTATGCTTGCCTTTTCCGATGTTTTGGTTGAGCAATCTGAAGGCCAATCAACGTTCTTACAAGATATATAGAGCTCAGGTTTTTAACAAATACATGATAGGGTAAACTTTCTTAACAGGAAGGTCATTATACTACTTCAAGCTGGTTGAAAACAATGGTTGACTGTACTGCAGTTTAACTTAATCACCATTATTGAATTTTTTTGTGATATTTTTGTAAATTAATGTGTTAGTTAAGATTTTTTTTTAGTTGGAGTAATAGTACTGATATTAAGGGGCATGTTGGGAGACAATGGAATAATTTTTTTTCAAGCAATTGACCAACGCTTAGCAGATTTTAATCAATTTTAGGCACTAACAATCATCAGTAATGATTTTGGTACCTGATGCATTCTCCACTATTGCACCTCCTTTCCCTTTTGATTCAATGTAGTCCCCATAGTCAATTCTAATATTTGAAGTACAAGTTTGCTGTTGCTTGCAAAACAAGATGCAACAAACATCTGCTCCTTCTGTTGTTGACTACTTTCAGCAAAATGAGCTTGTGTAATCTACTGTTGCTACTGGCCTTTATTTTTGCAAACCTTTTCTATGTGCCCCATCTATTTGCATGACCCACACTGGATGTCAGGTCTAAACTAGCAATATCTCTTCAAGTGAGTTGTTTTTTTTGGAGTGTAAGCATGGTGGATACTTCTTTTTTCCACCATATTTGCAGTTGTCTTTTGCTTTTCCCTCTTGTCACCTGAATTCTTCTTGCTTTCAACACTTGAATAAGCTGCATTTTCTTTATTCTTGGCTTGAAAAACACCTTCGACTTGCTCTTCTTGCCTACTTGCTCTTGTTTGCTCTTGAGCATAAAGAGCATTGATAAACTCTGACAATGGAAATGCTTGACAGATCTCTTGAATCTTCAAGGGATGAGATCTTGTATGCATACTTCTCAGGAAGAGTGGTGATGACCTTTCTACAACCCTCCTATATGAGAATTCATCTCCAAGTAATCTGATATTGTTGACAATGGTTATGATTCTGTCAGAATATTACTTGACAATTTCATTGTCTTTCATCTTCAAATTCTCGAAATCCCTTCTCAAATTGATGAGTTCCACCTTAAACTTATTCCAAACTTCGTTTTAACTAGTCTTAAACTTATTCCAAGCTTCTTTTAACTAGTCTTCTCAAAAACTTGAAACTCCTCCCTAAGCTTATCCCAAGCTCGGTTTGAACTTCTTGGCACACTCCTCATTGTATTGCTTGATCTGTTGATCTGACCTATTGTAGGATTGACTCTCAAAAGTGGTGAATCCCTGCCTCTCTCCACCAAATCCCAGAAATGATGTGCTTGTATGTAAGACTTCATTTTTACCACCCATTATGTGGTAGTTTTCACTTGCAAAAACAGGATTTGACAGCAAACATCGCAACACGAGAGAGGTTTTGAGAGAGAATTGAGTGGCATACAGACATAGATGAGTAAAAAAAAAAATTTACAGTGAGAGAGTCGACAAACATGCATTCAAGAACGCACAAAACATAACATACAGTGACACAGGTGACCTTCTAATCGCATTGCACCACAATTGACTCGACTTTGCTCAAGTAAAATTTACAACTGAGTTCCCATCAAGCTGATTGAAACAGCTAAAGAGTGTAAAAAAGAAATGGTATAGCCACAAGTCAAAATGAATAATCCTGCAAATCCGACTTAGAGTCGTTCATTTCCATATCAGCTAAGCACTCTTCCGCAGTAAGAGGAGGAAGTTGCCTGGTTTTGCGTTTTAAATTATGCTTGTGCCACTCACTCTTAAAGTGATCTCTATACTGTTTGGAATCCCTCACAAATGCATTGCATGTGGTGCACTTGTGTTGCTTTACCTCCTCAGCATTCTCATTTCCTGAAGAGATGGTCTGTTTTCGAATTTTCTCACTTAGTTGGACCACCGAATCAGTAGATTCCTGGGGTAAACGTGATGGCACCGAATCAGCAGATTCCTTGGTTTGATGTGATGATATATCCTCATCATCATAATGATCGACCTGGTTATCCCCCTCAGCATGCACAGACACTGCAAGTATTTCCAACCTACCCTGTAAATTCCTCACGAGGGCATCACATTCTCGAAAATTTCCTGGTTCCGTTTCACAAATCTGAACAATAATCAAACACGAGGCTTGAACACTTGAAGAAGAAAATGATATGATAAAAGGTAAAGCACACACTTCAAGAGATACCAACCACCAACTGTACAGCTCAGTCACTTAACACAGCTAATTTAATTCCAAAAGTAAAATGCAGCAACAAACACAGAATTGGTTGAGAGATAAATGTACAGGGTGCTAATCATAAAATCTCTGAGATATGTAGTTCATAATGACTCGACAACTTTTTCAAAAGGACCGAGGCAAAATGAAACTGAAGCAATGAAGCACATATCTACATCTATGTTACTCGGACTCAAGGTGAGTATCGGATACAGGTATGTGTCCAACACGGGTATACTCAAATTTTTCTAATTTTTTTTAAATATATTTAAAGAATCATATCCCCATACCCATGTTCGAATATATGTCGGACACGGGTATTTTAAAAAAAATGAAGAGTCGGAGTAACATAGATCTACATTATGTATCACTACCAAAATAGGAGTTCGGGATGAGTTTTATGTCATGTCCGAATATGTGTCGGACACGGGTACTTCAAGGAAAATGAAGAGTCGGAGTAATATAGATCTACATTATGTATCACTACAAAAATAGGAGTTCGGGATGAGTTTTATGTTTATGCCCCGGTAGAATAAAGGGCAGTTAAAGGGAAGTTACTGGTGCAAGAAGACATGAAGCAATTAAAACAGTATATTCATGAGAACTAAAATTCTCTACTGGATACAAGTTTCCACCTACTTGACTAGGTTTATGCTAGTTGATATGCATCTTCCCATCGTTTTGCTCACATAAGATAGTTATTAAAATCAACAAAAACAAAATAAACAAAAATAGCAACACCATTCAAGTATCCTCAAAGAATTGTTCCTGAATTCCAATTTCAACTTCCTAGTGAATCATGCTGGCAGTCTAAAGAACATTTTTGATGGATTAAATTCATCACATTCACATAACTTGCAGACAGCGATGCTTGAAGATACTACCGATATGGAGCAATGCGCAAGCAGATAGATTTAAAACAACAGTTATGAGGGAAAAAAATTAAAACGACTAAATGAAGAGTCAAACACTTTTCCTCATGGCAATCTATGTTACCCGGACTCAGAGGTGAGTGTCAAATATGAGTATGTGTCTAACACGGGTATGCTCAATTTTTAAAAAGTTTTTTCATATATTTAAAGGATCATACCGTCGTACTCATGTCCGAATATGTGTCGAACATGGATACTTTAGAGAAGATGAAAAATCCGGTTAACAAAGATGGCAATAGAGGCTGAAGAAAGTACTCAGGACTTACAACTGATAGCTGACTTCCAGATTCATCTTTAGAAACAATGGTAGCACTCCATTCATTCAACTTCTCATATAGAGAATGGAAATTTTGTCCAGGAACAATGAGTCGTAATCTCATGGGAGACCGTTTTATAGGGAAATTCTTCTGAAGCTCACGAATAACCTCTAATGCCTGCAAAATATAAACCATTAGGCCACGAAGACAACACAAAGAAAGCATAATATACACAAAATTTCAAGTTTTCAACCAAAAAATATTACTCCAATTACAACCTGAATGTCAGCCATCACTTGACTCATCTAAACATGGGCGAAATTTTCGAATATTTGCCATCAATTTAGAAACAAAAGTTAACTTTATATCATTGATGCTAAATAAATTAAACAAGTATTTCTCAACATGAAATTGCATTATATTTCAAAGGATTCATCGTTTTTTTGTTGTTGTTGCCGAATGCATAGATAAATACTTAAATAAAAAAGAAGAAGACCTGCTTCTTGGAGCTACTGTGGGGATCAACAGCGAAATGAATATCGTGCATTAGTCTCTCAATCATACTAATAGTGTAAGGGCGTTGAGTTTCAGGGTTGATAGTCTTTTGCATAACAATCGTGGCGATATCCCGAAACTGACTTGAAAATTGTGATTCCCTTTCTTTCCCTGCAATTTGTAGTTCCCCTTTCTCCAAAATCTACCACCCAACAACCAAAAAGAATAATCAAAAAAGAATTTCCATAAAAAACCCAAAATTACTTTATAAAAAAATTGAAATTAGAATTACCTCCAAGCAAATTTTAGTCTGATCATCAGTCCCGAAACCAGCAACCAAATCTTTGGTTTTAGCAAGTACTCCTTTCGAAACATTTGAGTAAACCGTGTGGGACTGTAACACTTCGTCCAAATCTTTCTCTCTGTTGCAATAATAAAAAAATTAATCCATTTCAGGAAAAAATAATAAGTAATTAAAAAGTTTTACAGAGAAGTTGTTAAACTTACACCAGGGAACGCCATGAGAGTACTTTGTTTTTGTAGCAAGCGATTTCGAATCGGAAGCCGTGTTTCTTCAAACGCACGACGGCGACGTTCGTCAGCCGCTTTTGCCCTATCGGCTGCACCAGCGTTTTCGACATTTTTTTCTCTCGCCGCTTCTTTCTCTCCTACCTTCTCCCATTTATTCCAGACTTTCCAGGGCATGCTTTAACTTTTAAGAGCTCAAACGCTCCGTTTTTGTACCTTAAACGACTCATCAACAAAAAAACCCGGTTCAGCCCAACGCCACAACTTAGGATTAGTTTAGCATAGATGTCGGAAGCTTGAGTTGAAAAAGTGTGATAAAAAAACAATGGTTTAATAATTTTTAAGTATTTGAAATTGCTGTGAAAAAATATTGTGAAGAATTGAAATGTTAAAAAAAAAATGTTTAAAATAAGGATTATTATCCCATACACTGTCAATGAATTTTTTTTAACTCTACAAGCGATGTTTACACGTTTTCGTAACTTTTCATACGATTTATATTTGTACAAACTGACCGTTGGATTTAACAATATAATTGTACTCGTCGTGCACGTAAAGTTTCGAATCGATCCGATATCCCTATCATATTGATAGAGAATACTGTCTTTTTCAATATATATATATATATATATATATATATATATAACGGTTGAAAGTTTTTTTACATCAGAATAAATAGTTAAATATTTTTAATTTACTCGAAACTCGACGTGCATGATCTACGCGAATAAAACATGAAATGCAACGGTCGGATTAAAAAAATATAAATCGTATGAAAAGTTACGGAAGCGTGTAAGCCTCGCTTGTGGAGTTAAAAAAGTCCACTGGGTTTGGCAGTGTATAAGATAATAATTCTTAAAATAATAAAAGTGTAAAGATGTTAAGATAATAAAATCGTTTTATCCAAAAATCAATTTCTAAAGCTCAAAACTCTAATTTTTTACTTTTTGATTTGGGTTGTCAAACCATAATTGCAATAGCAAAAGCCAAAATTATTTACACGTTTATCATTGCGTTTATGGTGAAACGCAAGTTTTGATCTTAAAAATTGTGCCAACAATAATATTAAACGGAACCTTAAACTCTTTTGGGATTTCATCGCACCAAAAATATTTTTAAGTACCCACATAGTCTCTGTACTGTAATAAAAAGAGTAAATTAGTACATGTACTGTAAAAGTGAGTAATTCAGTCCCTGTACAATTGAAATAGATGCAAATAAGTAAAATTGATAACGATTTTAATGAAAAACCTTTAAAATGTTGACGTTGACTCGTAAAATCTAATAGATTTAGGTATATTTCAAGTCATATTTTATTCAAAGTCATTAATTCTGTTAGATTTTATGAGTTCATTTCAGCATTTTAACGGTTTTTCATTAACATCGTTATCAATTTTACTTATTTGTACCTATTTCAATTGTACAAAGATTAAATTACTTATTTTTACAGTACAGAAATTAAATTACTCTTTTTACTATAGTATAAAAACTATGTAGGGACTTAAACCAAAAAAGTTTGATGAAATCCAAAGAAGAAAATGGGGAAAACTCTCCCCCACCATTGAAGGTGCATATGCCAATAAATTCTCATTGAACTGCATTGAAGGTGCATATGCCAATAAATTCTCATTGAATTGGGGTTCTAAGGGTCCAATGGTTCATTAGACCCTCAATGAGGAGGCAAATCTTACAGGTGTCTTTTCACTATTTTTTTAAAAAAAACATTTTAAAAAAATTTAATTAATTATTTTTTTAATTATTTTTAAAATTAAATATAATTTTAATAATTATTATTTAATATATATTTAATAATTTTTTATTATATATATTTTAATTTAATGTTTTTAAAAATTATTTTTTCTTTTCAATATAATTTATCTCACCATTATCATTATTTTTAGGGAAAAGTACACTTATCATCGTGAGGTTTGATAAGAAATACATTTACCTCTTATGATTTGAAAACTACCCATTTACCCTTTGAAATTTTTGATAAAAAATGCATTAACCCGCTTGAACCTTAAACCCTAAGTAAATTTTAAATAAAAAATAATTATACCCGTGTTAATTATTAATCATATTTTTCTTTATTTATTTGATTCATTTTACTCATTTTTTAATTACAAAATAATGAGAATTTAATTAATTTAAAATTATCATTAATTACTATAAAATTATATTCTAATTAAATTATATTCTAATTCAACTAAATGTTAAATATTTTAAACTTATCTTTAATTCAATTATATATTATTTTTGAGGTGAATTCATTAAATTACTTTTATTTAAAGTAAATAAATTATCATTGTTTAAAAAAAGTTTAATAGTAAAAAAATTGACTAAAATAAAAAGAGAAAAATAAAGGAGAAGAAAAAAAAATGAAAAAAACTATCTGTATTATCCATGAGATTTTATTGAAATTAAACTTACTTCTATTAGTTTGAAAATCATATTTTATCTCTCTATAAAATAATTAATGTTAAGATTTCATTAATCAAACTAATATTTATTCAAAATTTACTTTAAATATTAAAAATACCCTCATTTTATTTATTTTTCCTTATTTATATATATTTGTTTTAATTCTTTTTTTATCATTAAACCTTTTAAAATAATTTTAATTTATTTATTTTAAATAAAAATAATTTAACGAATTCATCTCAAAATTAATATATAATTGAATTAAAAATAAGTTTAAAATATTTAATATGTACTTGCATAAAAATTGATTAAAAAAGAAATAAAGGAAAAGGAAAAAAAAAGAAAATATAATTATCATCTATGAGATTTTATTAAAAATAAACTTACATATATTAACTTGAAAAATATATTTTATCTTTCTAAAAAAGTAACTAATGTTAGGATTTCATTAATCAGATTTATATTTGTTTAAATTTGACTTTAAATATTAAGACCCTAATTTTTTATTTTTTTTATTTTCATGCCTTTTTTCCATTTTTTTTGTTTTAATCAAATTCTTTATCACTAAACTTTTTAAAATGATTAAAGATAAGTTATACATTCATCTCAAATTAATATATTGAATTAAAGATAAGTTATTTTTACTATTGAATTAAAGATAATTTTAAAATTAATTAAATTTTTATTATTTTATAATTAAAAAATAAATAAAAAAATATATGATTAATAATTAACAAGAATATAATTATCTTTTAGTTAAAATTTACATAAAATTTAGAGCTCAAGAGTTAGTGTGTATTTTATCAAAATTCAAGAGATAAATGAATAATTTTCAAATTATAAGAGGACAAATATATTTTTTAATAAACTTCAATTTTCTCTTATTTTTATATCCAAAAATATATTTTATTATTATTTTTATTTCACCACTAAAATAATTAATTTTATCATCACTATTTTCATTGAAATCAATCTCAAACTTCCATAGTTCCATCCAAATCCAAATGTAACCTTAGTGTAAGGGTTCACACTATTTCATGCTTTTTCAGTTTCCCGTCTCTGCCGAATTGCCCATACTTTTTTGTTTTCTCTTTCTCTCCAAAACCAAATTCTTTTTTTTTTTTGTTGTTGTTTTTTTATTGGGTTCCCAGCAAGAATTCAGACAACAAAGGGATAATATATATATATATTTTTAAATGGCGTCTCTAAAGCAAAAGAGTGAAGGGGCAACTTCGGAGGAGGAAAATAAGGAGAGCTCTAATTTCTTTGATATTTATGGACCTCAAGTACTCTTTTTTTCTCTCGCTTTCAAATTTTCTGTAATGAAATTATTAATTTTTTTTAGTATAATGGAGAAAGAAATGAAACTTAAAGCCTACCCTTTTGCAGGCAAAAGCAGAAATTGTTTTCCAGACGCCGGAAACTAACTCTACTTTGAATTTGCAAGTAAACTTCTGAATTTAATCTTCTTCTTTTAATCAATCAACCACTGACAAAGTAATAAACATAGTTAATATGTTGGGTATTTTTGTTTTAACACCAGGATGTTCAAGGACTTGTTACCTGGGTTCTTGCCGAGGGATTCATGCCTTCTTGGGTTTTTATCAAGGTAAAGAAAATAATTTTATTTATTACAATATGCTCTGTTTCCTTTTAGGCTCCGTTTGGTAACCGGAAGTTGGCTTCCCGAAGAAAGATCTTTTCCGTGAAAGACATTTTTTCTGAAAATCAAATATTTTTTGTTGTTTGGATAATCTTAGGAAAATATCTTTTAAGATGTCTAATCTTCAAAGATTTCACCATAGTATATCTAAAAAAATTTTATCACTATTATTAACACTGTGAAAGTTTCAACATAAAAAAGTATTTATATATAATATTATACATATCATATAAGATTGTTGAACCCATATTTTTTTGATGATACCAAAACCACTTATCTCTAATAAGTTTGTTTAAGTGTTTCAAGATTAGTAATTAAATTCATTAATAGTTTGAGCTTGAACAAGGAATAAGGAAAGGCTAATCTAGTGAGTGAATAGTGTTTTGGAATGGATGTTACCCAAGGAATTATTTTGAAGTTTGATGAGGATGTGTATCAATCTTGGAGTGAAGATTATAGTCAAATATGAATAAAATCAAGATTTAAATGTTATGAAGAAGAAATGAAGTGAATAAAGGCCAAAGAATCTAGAAATGCAAAAGAACACAAAATTTAGAAGAGGCATCCGAATGCCCTAGGAATGGCATCCGAATTCCCTAGGATTGCGTTTAGGAACCTAGATTTCAAAAGATGGATTTGGATTTCAAAAATAGTATAAATTGTGTAATAAAAGACATATAAATGTAACATTGATGATTATTTTTCAAATCCATGGATTTGTTGAATGTCAATTTAGTGGTGAATTTGAAATACCTATAGCTATTGAATTTGAAATTCATGTTTTTATACTTTTTAAATATATAATCATATTGAATCTTAACTAATTTATACATAATGTAAGCATTTCATTCTCACAATTTATATAGCAAATGAAATCCAAATCCAAATCCAAATTTTCAAATTTATGTTTCCAAACACAGCATAGAGTAATTTTGATACAAAATGACGACATAGGGTGGCATCTGGAAGCCCTATGCATGGCATCCAACTGCCCTTGCTGGAGATGATGTTCTTGATAAAAAAAAAAAATGTTGGCAGCATCTGAATGCCCAAGGCACAACATCCGAATGCTCATGAAGAAAAACAGGTTTATGGTCTTGGAAATTGTCTTACGCTGGAAAAAAAGAGGACAATTTCACATGTTAGGCTTAGTTTTTCTGTGGAACAGAAATTATTTTCAATTGACCAAGCTATTTTCTCGGAAAATGACTTTCAGAAACCATTTTTATGGTTACCAAACGAAGCCTTAATGTGTGAAACAAAATGTTTCATTTTTGGGGTTTTATAAAAGAATTTTCTTTTTTATATGGTTTGCAGAATAAGCCATTGATTCCAAAAGTTGTTATGCTTTATATCCCTGGCCTGGATGCAGCTTTGTACTTAGCACAATCCAAGACACTTTCTGGTTTTAAACAAAGTTGCGGCAATCCCCGGGCACTTTTAGCTCTTAGGTTCGTAGTTTTGTTTCTGCTTTTGTATTTTATCAGAATATGTTAAAGTGTAATTTGCAATGTATTGTGTTTATGAGTTCTGTTGTTACTATAGCTGTGCATCGGATGGGATGCAGACAATAGATGCACTTCTAACATGCAAGGTGAAGAGAAAGAGAAATGTAATTGATCCACTGAGGGACACGGGCCAGTCTGCTGAACAAGGTTCACAACCTATCTTTGCACGGTCCACTGTTTTGCTTGCATGGATTTCTTACATGTATGTTGGATTAGGTACTCTACAGGGTAATAGGTTTTCACTTGAGGATTACCAGTCCAACTTGTATGACTAGAAAAGTAAAGCCCGGGGGACCATAAACATGGGCCGTGTAGTAATCTGGGTGTCTTAACTAATTTTCATGAGTCAGGAAGAAGGTATTCAGGTTGTTCCACAGTTACTGATAGTGGCGTTCCCAGTTCATTACTATTCAATCTGGGTTGGGCTGAAATCCTCTTTTTTGGTAATATTGCAATAATTAGATTGGCTGTTGGATCATGTTAGCTCAATTTATTTACATGTTAGATCATGAATCATTAAAAAAAAGATATCGGGAGATAATAAGTAGAAATGTTGCATGGCTTATGTTACCTCTTGACAATCTTCTTTATTGCTTTCAGCATCACAAGATTACAATATTATGTGTAATAATATCAAAACTTTTTTGAGGATCTCTACCAACTTATAATGTGTTGATAATAAAATTACATCTTTATGCAGAAACATCCATCTGTTTAATGGACTCTGCAGAACTCTTGAAAAATCTTCCTTTCCCCATTACGTACTATACACTTACAGCAAAGGAACTAGAAGACAATAGATATTGTCTTAATCAACCAGGTCCGAATAATGTTCTTCTCTGGCTGTCACATATAATTTCCTATGCATATTAATCTTGTATCTTCATTGTTCAAATGTCCTTATTTCATCCTTGGATTTGTTCCATGCAGGTTCTCTTTCTACTCTTCCTGCTCCTGATGGTTCTCCTTATGAAATTTTGGCACTTGACTGTGAAATGGTAAAGCCTACATGCCAGTTATGACTTAAACATAATGACTTTTTTTTTTCTATTTATTGATGAAATGTGATAAAATTGTGTTAACTATTAGTTGGAGAGTGTAGAGTGACAAGATATTGTTGATTTCTTCTGAAGAAGTTAAAATTATTTATTCATGCTTAATTTTATTTTTCTGCTTTCTGCTTTTTGCAAGCTTTTAGTGTTTTACTTGGTGAGAGGATTACATGCAAGCTTGAGTGCTCTGCCTTCTAGAATTGCCATGAATTGCCCGGTTGGCTGATTTGTTTCCAAACTCACCTGTGGTTTGGGAGTAGTCTATATAATCTTGCATCAGGTTCTCTATCTATAGTCTTATATAACTTATCTAATATTGAATCAACTAAAATTCATCTCTGCTCCTAAGTTATGACTAATTGTTTGCTTGGGTAGAAAAGAAAATTCTTATTAACTCTGAACAGATTGTTCTTTTTTCCTTTGGGTACTGCTATTAAGTTTTCATGTTTTGTATTGTTAATTTGTATGTTCACCTCATGATGGGCTTGTGTATTTCTTCTCATTTTTATCTTCTTGCTTTCATGTGTTAGTGTGTAACAAGTGAGGGTCTCGAGCTTACAAGAGTGACCCTGGTCGATATTAAAGGACAGGCATGTTAAACATAATCTCTTCTCTTCTCTTCTCTTCTCTTTTTTTCTTTTTTCTTTTTAATTTCCCATTTCAGTTTAAGCCAACTATTTCTTTGTCTTATAGTCTTATTATATGCATGTTATGTTTGTAGATCTAATTTATGTTAATTTCATTTGGACAATTTTGCTAGTCGCTATAATTGGAATTTAATGCATCAAATACAGCTCACACCTCATATATCTTTTCAACAAACTTTTTTCCAGAACTTATTACTCATTGCCATAAAAAGACAGAAAAAAAGAAGAGTAAACCATCTTCTTATTGCTGCATCATGTTGACGGTTCAATTTAATATGTTTCTATTCTGTCTTGTTCCTAGAATTTAAAACTTTATTAGGTTTATCCTTATCCTAGGTAAAGCAATTCCTTAATGGGGTGTCGACTCTTAAAATTGATTTTGTGTAGCTATCCCCTTATTTGCTCCACTAATATTGTGGTGCCTTTTTTTGACAGGTTGTACTAGATAAATTGGTTAAGCCATCAAACCCTATCACTGATTACAACACAAGGTAAATGTTATTTGAACCGTTGTAGTTAGTCCCTAGTAGAATTTTGTTCTTGAACTGCAGACATAGATGAGAAGCTGTAATTGGATCCTGACAAAGGCATTTTAGTTTACGTATTTCATTTTCTTTAGTATCATGTGACTGGTATAGAAATTAGTTGATCAAGCTTATTCTGATTTTTCTTTTGTGAAAATTTTTCCCAATCCAATTCCCATGTGCCAAATTGTTTCTTCGAATTTTTATTTATGGATTTGATGCCTTTGGTCATCCAACTCTGATATCTCTCTCTCACTCACTCACTCTCTATATACACACATACACACTTTATTATTCCAATCAATGGGTCATTTCCTAATCTTCTTTATTGCTTAAGCAGGTTTAGTGGAATCACATATGAGATGCTGAGTGGAGTGACTACAAGTCTTCAAGATGTTCAGGTTCATTTCCCTTTGTTTACCATCACTAATCAATGGCACTTTATTTTACTGCCCTATTCTTATATGAATTTTCCATTAAAAGTATTCTTATATGAGTTATTTACAGTTGCTTCTCATCTCCAGGAGGATTTTCTAAAGCTGGTTCACAAAGATACCATCCTAGTTGGGCACTCCTTGGAGAATGACTTATTAGCTTTGAAGATTTCTCATGATTTGATAATTGATACCTCTGTATTATACAAACACCCTCGTGGTGGATCTTACAAAACTGCTCTTCGAGTTCTTGCCAAGAGATTTCTCTCTAGGGAGATACAGCAGTCAGGGACTGGACACGATAGTATTGAAGATGCAAGAGCTGCTATGGATTTGGCTCTGTTAAAGATTAGAAATGGCAAGTAATTCTTTTCTCTGCATTCACATTTCATCATCAGTAGATAAATTTTGATATTTAATTAGTCTAAGGAATTTAGCACCTAGAAAATTGTACATTTATTACGTTCTTTTACATCGAGAACTCAAATATACCTTATAGCTAGGAGGTGTATCATATAATTATTTTTGTTTCTAGATGTAGAAAATTATATATTTTTCTTTTGATGTAGAAATTTATATTTAAATTCTTACAATGTCTTTGGTTCTTGTGTTAGGACCTGATTTTGGTTCTCCGCCATCATGTTTGCGCAGAAAGCTGCAAACTCTTTTGGGTGAGTGCGGCAAGGCTTCCTCTTTCATTGATGATATTTCCATAGTGAAGCGATATGCTTCTGAGTCATCCCATGCGATTCCGGTTTGCTCTGATGATGAAGCTCTTTTAAAGGCTAGAAAAGAAGTAAGCCTGCATTATTGCTTTTCCGGTATACCTTCTTCTCTACAGGCTTGCTTACAAACTTCTTGCATTTATTTATTATGGTAGGTCAAGAATGATCGTGTACACTTTGTCTGGACACAGTTTTCAGAATTGAATTCCTATTTCAGAAAGCAAGCTGAGGACGAAGTAAAATTGAATGGAAAACTTGTGGAAATGATATCATTGCTTACATGTAATAAGAAACCTGCCAATCGAAAAGGAATCAAGTACAGTGTTTCAACTGAGCTAAAGGAAATTTTAACTCGTGTTGATGCTAGGGTTCGTGATCTCCACACTGCATTACCCACTAACTCGATGTTTATAATATGCACCGGACATGGGGACATAGCCATTGTTCATCGGTTGGTTTCCTTTACCTGTCACTCATATATTATGCAATGTTTCTTTATCTCTTAAAATTCAAATTAACATATTGTTGCTCGGAGTAAGGTACAAGAATGGGGCATGGGTTTGTTTCTGATACAGTGCATTCAATTTTTTGTGAGTTCTTTATATTTGGAGGCATACCCTTTCCTTGTATGTGGTGGTTATGCCCTCAACACATCTACTTTTTGAAGTGTCCACTGTATCTGAGAAATGAGAAGGGTACATCAGGAAAATCAACAGTCTGAGTTTTGCAGAAATTAACTAAAAGAGTTCAATAACCAGGCAGGTAAAGGTTGTAACATGGAAAGTTTTGACACCCACATTCTAATAGCTCATAGTTGGTTTAAGTACCCACATAGTCCTTGTACTGTAGTGAAAAAAGTAAATTAGTCCATGTACTGTAAAAGTGAGTAATTTAGTCCATTTACAATTGAAATAGGTGCAAATAAATAAAATTGATAATGATTTTAATGAAAAACCGTTAAAATGCTGACGTGAACTCGTAAAATCTAACAAATTTAGATATATTTCAAGTCATATTTTATTCAAAGTCATTAATTCTGTTAGATTTTACGAGTCCTCATCAACATTTTAACGGTTTTTCATTAACACAGTTACCAATTTTACTTATTTGCACCTATTTCAATTGTATAGGGACTAAATTACTCACTTTTACAATACAGAGATTAAATTATTTTTTTCACTATAGTACAGGGACTATGTGGGTACTTAAACCCTCATAGTTTGATGCTCAAGCTCATGGCTTTTGTCTCATATGCTAGAGTCAGCTTCATTTGCTGGCAACTTTTTAGTCACCATATTTGCATTGTTGATTAATTCAGCATATTGGTGCAATTATGTGTAATTAGTAAGCTCCGGGATAATTATGAGCTCCTTCCTCATCACACTATTACATTTTCCTCTTATGTTACTCGGATTCGGGTGTGAGTGTTGGACACAAGTATGTGTCCGACACGGGTATGTTCCATTTTTTCTAAGATTTTCATGTATTTGGAGGGTCCTTGGAAGATCATACCCCCATATCATGTCCGGATATGCGTCGGACACAGGTACTTCAAGAAATATAAAAAGTCGGAGCAACATATTTTTCCTCCTTTTGCTAAGTAATGCTGATGCAGTTAAAACGAGGGGCAGCTTATGTTTACTGCCTCATGAGTACTTAACTACTTATTTTCTCAACTTCCTGTTGAATAAGGTTGCATCGATTCATTCATAAGTATTCAATCCTTGTTGTGAATTAATGTTGTCCATATTTAATGGAAATATGATTGACATCAATGAGATTCGAGAGATATCGAACGTGCTGAAATATATAATCATTTGACCCATCATCTCAATAACTAGCTTTTATTTAACCTTTAATTTCCTTTGAGTTTTCAATTATAATATTATTTTCCTTGTCTTTTTCATGTGCATGGATGAAGATTGAGGAAAATGCTGACAGAGCAAAGTGAACCAGCAGTTCCCCGTGAGAAACTCGTAAAGGTGTTGGAAGAGCTGCAGGCCCGAGCTGAAGTAGCTTTGTGTTTTGTTGGCATGAAGCATTAGGTAATACAATCCACTACTGATGATGCATCTTGCATTTTTAAAGGGAGATGAGGAATGCTCATGTAAATTTTGAGGCTATTACAAATTTTACAATGACAAAACAATCATTCTTTTGATGCTGTTATCCCCTCCTTCCACCCACAAAGGGAAAAAAAGAAGAAGGTAGAAGGTGGTTGTTATTGTTTGGATACTGGGAAAATTTTGTAATCTATGATGAAAATCCTTTGGTGCTTGTGTTTAAGTTATGTGTAATTTGTTTCTTCTCTCTCGTTTTCTTGTTGCTTGTTTCACTTTTTATGCATGGGATGGGAGTAGAGGTGTTCATGGCGTTGGAGCTAAGACCTGATCTATTTTTTAAATGGGTTTTATTTTTTATTCAAGCTTATATTTCGGATCTAATATTTTTGTTCAAACTTTTTCAAATATCAGGTGGATTTTCGGGTTTGGATAGATAGTCCGATCTTTGAACAAGTTTAAATAAGAGGCTTGTAGAAAGTTAATGAGTGAGTTTGGAGCATAAAGCCATCAACACAAAAACATTCATGTAAAACAATACTTTTGGATTTATCAGAAAGTTAATGTGTCCAGCAAAATATTTCTGGTTAATATTTGATTTGGTTCAGGTTTCTTGCACCACTTTCCCTCGAGTTCAAGAAAATGGAAACATATATTATTCAAGAAAATGTTAGATAATTAGCAATCCATACTAGTCCCTGAGATTTTACATCAGCATGAAAAAGGGAGTCTTTTTTCAGGAACAACTTAGATAATACATTAGTGTGCATCTGGATCCTACACAAAATTATAGTTACAATGACCATACAGAAACTGAATTAAAGCCAGATACCGGAGAAGTAACATTAACCTGATAAAATTCTACCTCCATGCTGAAGCAACAATCAAGCTTTTGTCTTCCCAACCAAAATGAAGTGCGCCTAAATCCTCCTTCAGCTTGTATCTGTCACAGTACTCCCCGATAAGCTTCCGGATCATATCAATCAGATTTGGACTCATTGGACAAGAAGTGAAGCCAGCCATCGTCATCCTTGCCCTCCACTTTCCTGCAACCTCGTATCTTTCTATTCTTTCCTCTCCCTCACACGCGACAATGTTGACTATGTCCCGTGCCAGGCACTGCTTTTCGACATTCATCCTGTCCTGACTCTCCCTCGGAAGTGTCGCGTCCAGAGACTCAAAGACAGCAGAGTAGTAACTATAGGCTTCAATGAACCTTGGGAAAAAAGGTGATGTGTTTGTGTTCACATCTTGCTCAACAACAGTAACAAGTTTTGGGTTTAAGCTCTTAACCATCCGAAGAAGCTGGTCTCGTTGATTTGTTGTTGAAACACTCTCATCAGGCATGTGGTGGAGCTGAAATGCAAAGTTTACTACAAGTGCTTCTCCTGGCCTGCAATCTAGCATAGATGGAGTAACAAGTGAAGTCCTTGAGGCAACAGCTTGAAACTCAAATGGCACACCAAGTACTTCTGCTAGCTTCTCGAGTCTTAGTCCAACAATTTCGAGACCTCCGTTAAGACGTTGAACTGACTCGGGATCATCAACCCCAGTTAACCTCAAGTGAGGAGGCTTACCAGGCCACTTAGCAATTGTTTGAATCAGTGTAATATATTGACTACCTTGATTTATGTCAAAATCTATTATATGTACTCTCTTTTCATCTTTAAATGCCTCTATAATTGCACCATTTGCTGCCATAAATCCAAATTTAAAACAAGGGCACACCTCAAAGAGGATTTGCATGGCTGCAAGCCTATCAGAAGAAGGGGGCTCTTTGCATCTTAAAGCTTTATAAAGATATTTTCCAGATGCAGCCATGCGAGCTGCAAGACCTTCAACCATGTAGGCTGCAATTCTCTGAGGAGGATCTCCTTGAATTGAGACCAGCAGGCGAAGCTCATTTATTATGGCTGAAGCTTCTTCAATGTGGCCATCTGAGAGTACAGCAGCACACTCAATAAGCATTTGCTTAGGAGTCCTAGATGAAACATGTGATACCTCTTTGTTGCAGCTGATGCTACTGAGATTAGAATCCGAGGACGATGACTCCTTGGGTGATTCATGGAGTGATTCTGTCCTGATAGGATCAGACAATTCACCATCTATTTCCATGCTTAGACCAGTGCCAAACATATCATCTTCATCAACATCATTATCAGCAAGCAGATCTCTCTCCAGTTCTTGAAGCTTCAGTTTCATCTTATCTGTATCAGAGTCTAATGTATCTGGACTTTGGACTTCCAAGTAATCTGATAAAACAAAAACAAAAAAAAAATGGATTGAAAGATATTCAGGCATCGAATTAAGAAAACAGAAGAGTTTAAAGGTTTTTGACCAGTTATGGAGAAAAACTGAAGTACCTCTTAGCTGGTAAGAAGAGACATCCTGTGGGCGAAACGAACTTCCGGAAATCTCGGAACTAGATGGATGTATAAGCTCTTCCGAAGGCGAGTCAAGGAAGTACTTCTCATAGCTCTCACTGCTGTAAGAATCAGTAATGTATACAGGCTTATGCTTATCAGAGCCAAACATTTGAGTGGACAAGCCAGAACTGTCACTGCTACCCTGTACTGAATACAGCTTTGTGTTTCTATATGCTGCAATTGCTGGTTCTGCAGACCTTACTAAAGGCATGGTTTCAACTCTCTGGATGGTCGTATTATAAAATGAATCCTGAAGAACAATTTGCAAGTAGAAGTTAAAACAGTTGCTTATCTCAGATTCTTTAGTAGTAGGAGGAACCTAATAGGCACACTGATGTAAGACATGAAATAAAAGAATGCCCTCTTAAAGTAATAGCTTATGAGTAACATGAGATAACAGGTTAGCAAGAAACAAGTTGCCCCCATGTAAGAAATGGACCACATCACCTATTATTTGTTGAAAGGCAGAAAAGGTGGCTTGCAGCTACATTTAGATTTCAAATAAATAGGAATTTGGAATTCCTTCATTGTTTAGTTCTAACCATCCAAAAACTGAAGTTCGACCCAGAAGAACACAAGTGAGGATGGTGAAAGATCCCAGAAATGTAACTTATTTTGGGTTTTTTTTCTTCTTTCTTTTTAATCATACTTAACAATGAAATTTCTGCATTCCGAGACTAGAAACATCTTAACAAAGATGCCAAGGAGTGAGATAACTAATTAATAAAACATTTTGCCCATGATTTGTTAACATCATTAATACATAAATAACAAAGAAGGTAGATAATCTCTATGTTACTTGGACTTGGATGTGAATGAAGGATACGGATATGTGTTACACACGGGTATGTTCAATTATTTTTAAGTTTT
The DNA here is from genome assembly GCA_030761205.1 of Fremontodendron californicum. Lineage (NCBI taxonomy): Eukaryota > Viridiplantae > Streptophyta > Magnoliopsida > Malvales > Malvaceae > Fremontodendron > Fremontodendron californicum. Next base: position 14,491,050 of record JAULJL010000026.1, read on the forward strand.
TTCATGTATTTAGAGGGTTTTTGGAGGGTCATATCTCCATACCTATGTTTGGATATGCATCGGACATGGGTTTTGGATATTGGTACTTCAAGAAAAATGAAAAGTCCAAACAACATAGTAGATATTCTATGATGCTGGAAGCACAGAATACGATTGGCAATCTCCAGGTAAAGATCCCTCAGCATCGAACACTCTGTTCGGACAATCATAAATTCCAAGAGGAACATAACCAAAATGAAATTAGCAAACAAGTCTACAAAATAGTTTCTGACAAGGACCAAATTCCAGGTTTTGAGAAAAAAACAAACTGATTTTGAAGGAAAAAGAAAAGACTGTTATGATAAGAACAATAGGCAACATACAGGAGAAAGCTAAACATTCAAATTCTGAGATTATGACATACAAACACATCAAGAGGATCATAACATAGTTAAACAATTTGAAGACAAGTTGCTGCTATATCATTTCAATCATCATTTAAAAGTGAAAAAGAAGAAAAAAGAAAATCAATGAAGATCAAAACTTCAAGGCTTTCCCCTGTACCTGATACATGAGAAAGACTTCAAGAGGAAGCAGCAAAGATCATAATTTCTACAGTCAAATCCTGCAATTCAGCAGATAAGTAACCCCAGATAAAGATGAGCCTCAGAATTGTGTTTGAAGGGAGAAGAAAACAAAGGCTTTGACCTTGTATTCAAGTAATTAAATACCATCCCAAAACCAAATATACCTCCTTTATTGTTATTCTTTAATTATATATTAAAAAAAAGAAAAAGAAACTTTAGATTATGAGGTTAGGTATGAATGAAAAGCAACAAACCACATAACAAACCCCAACAAAGAAGTAGAAACAAAATCAAACTTGTATGGAAAAAAATAATAAATAAAATAAATAAACAACACCCAGATAAGGAAACATTTAATTATATATATATATATATATATATATATATATATAATGGTAGGTTGCAAAGGGTTTTTAGCTAACCATATACAAGAATATGAACAGATCAATATTCCATGACCCCAGTTGCACTAACAAAAAGACAGACTAGAAATGAAAAGGAAAATCCACCCTTCTGGAATCTACTCAAGTAAAAGCATGAAAAAAGAAAAGTAGTGAGAAACTCACCTCAAACTCAAAACGTTTTTTTTTTCTTTCCCTTTATTTCTATAGACAGAAACTTCTGAGTTTCATCACAAGACTTTGTCTATCTCTTAAAACAGTTTTTCTTTTCTTTGTTTTGCGTTTTTATCCAAGTCTGCATGCTTATACCAACTTGTCTGACTCAGAGAAGCTGTTTGACATTATAATGTCATGCTATCTCTCTCCTAGACCTGTTCAAAAACGGGTTCAGTTCGGTTCGTATTGGATTGAATCTAGATAAATTTTTTTATTTGAATCGGTTTAAATGATTATTTATTAATAAAAAATATTTATTTAAATTTAATTATAATTTTTTTAATATTTTAAAATAATAATTCGAGCTTATAGGTAGATTCAGATTCGTTAGGATTTTGATAAAGAATTTGAAAAAAAACCAAATCGCATCTTGACCTGACCCAGTTTATAAACACCTCTACTTTTTCTTTCTTCTATTACACCTGCTAATTTTGGAACCATAAGAAAACATAATAGATATATTTAATAAACAGAAAAATAGTTATAAACACGATACGATATGTTCAAATACGAATAACATAATATCTTTAATACATGTATCATATTTATATTTAAAATTTTGACACATTTAATACTTCTGTTGGATTTATATTTACACAATCCTATGGTTGGTCCAATAGCACCATCATTGGGACTTCTTTTCTAATCATTCAATCCTCACCGTCTAATAAATTTCAAATATCTACACTATCTTATTCAATTATAAAATATATATATATATATACTCTATTCTATTCTATTATAATTTTATTTTATATTTTGGTATGTTAGAATCTAATGTTCATATAAACTAATTTTTCATATCATTAAAAAATAATAGAGATGTTCATTATTTCATCTTAAAATGATACATATACATTGAAGTTAATTTTTTTGCTTTGCAATGCGAAAATGCAATTACATTAAAGTTATTTTACATCTGAAAATTTACATCTTATGCTATTTTCTTCGAAAATATTTATTTTTGATATATTGATAATAAATTTTTTTAATTTAATAAATAAATTAAAATATTATTACATATTTTTTAAAATTAATTTTTTTATTTTTTAAATATAATCCGTTGGTGGGATTTAAATTTTCACTAACATGGATAAAATAATTTCTTTATTATTATATTAAAATAAAATTTCTATGCGTTTTCTTAGCCTTTTGCTAATAAGTAATTATACCAAAAAAAAAAAAAAAAAACCAACCTCAAGAAAAAAATGGCGTGTAAGCTCGTATTTTTGAAACGCGTGAACGGACAAAAAGACGAATAAGACCTCCAGAAATTACTTATATTACACATCTTTATTCTTCGTGACCAAAACAAGTATGGAAAGATGAGAAATAGTCGATGCTAAAATTAAAAAAAAAAAATAGTGAAATCTTCTTCTCTATTTACTTAGTTGAGAAAGAAAAGTCTGATTTACCAAGAAATCTGATGGCTTTTATTGTTTTTTTTTTTTTTTTTTTTTTTTGTAGAATTGGTTATACTTCAATGACTCTTTATATTGCTGCTATACATACTCTACCCAATTTTTTTTTTCCTTTCTATTTTTTTAGTATAAATGAAATCGTAATTTGAAAAAAAAAAATTATAAATATTGAAACTCGAGTCTCAAATTTGTTGAATGTCATTTTTTAAAAATAATTGTTTAAATCAATTGGATTATACCCAAATTCACTTTTTTTTTTTTTAATCTTTAATTTTAGGATTTTTAAACATATAGTCAAATGAAAATGTCAAATTAAGCCTTTGAAGAATATTGCAATGGAAATAATTAATAAAAAAAGAAGAAGCAAGTTGTGAACAATCATAAGATAAGAATTAGTGGGAATTAGGCATTGAAAATGTTGCAATTCATTTTTTTTTTTTTTAATTTATTAATATCGAGTTCTCCTAATCACCTCTTTCATTATCTTATCCAGAACAAACTTATTAGACTGTAGTCCAACAAAAAAAAAAATTATACCATCATGGAAAATTGACTACTCCATTGGTTAGCTTACAACTTAGAAGGGGATAAGAAGAAAATATCAATTCAGATTAATTTTAAAATAGTATGTTAGCAACTTGGCATTTTGTAGTTTGAGAATTGAAATTTGAAATTTACAAATACTACTCTTTGTCATATTAAAAGATATTTCAGAAGTAGTTGTAGTTGAGTTATTAACAGTAGATCTAATAATATTGGATATGACATAAAAAGATAATTAAAATACGATATGAAATACGACATGATATGAAAAAAAAATAAACATGTTAAAATTTATATACCACAAATTATTTATGTCAAAATTTATACAAATATAAAAAATAACACGATTATAACATAAAAAAATATATAAACACAATATGAATCCATGAATTACCAAATCTGATTAATGGGTTACTTTCATCAAACTTAATTCTTATTAACCAAAGTGACTTTATAACTAATCCCATTTAATTAGTTTTAATCACTAGCGGTAAGCATCATGCCATTGCCCATGAATTTAGGTGAACTTTGCTTAAAAAATCCCCTTCATTCAATAAATAAATCAATTAACATTTAAATGGTACTCACTCACTAATCATATCTCACATTCAAAAACATTTCTTTCTTACACCTAAGTATTTTGATTTAGGAAAGTGGAGATTCAAACTCTTGCTTTTTGAGTAAGGATTATTAACCGATCATTGAATCAAATGTACGATATTGCACCGTCATATTTGATTCAATATAAATACATGTAATCCCTACTCAAATAGCCGAATGTGAATTTCTCTTCTATAAAAAAAAACTTCTCTTTTTTTTTTCTTAAGAGTTTTTGGCCAAAAAACTCAATTTTATTGATCCCAAAATAGTTTCTTACATCAAGAATGAAACTCGAAACAGGTTAAGCAGAAATAAAGCTAACAAAACACACCTAGTCCAACTAGATTGGCACATTTAGACTTGAAAATTTATGTATCCGTATCGTGTTTAAGGTATTTTATATTTATATAAATTTTGATACATTAATAATTCGTATTATATAGATTTTGAGACATTTGTGTATTCATGTCGTGTTCGTATTATTTTTTTTGTCGTGTTTTATATCATTTTTAATTATTTTTTCGTGTCATGTAATCGTGTCATGTCCAATATTATCAGGTCATTGTTTGGATAGCAATCCAATCTATCACTTTATTGGCATTTCTTCTTACAAACATAACCTATCTATGTATTATATTTAGATTTGGATGGAATTAAAACAAAAATTAAAGAATGATTTAATGCTAGTCACTCTTTATTAATTTTCACACTTTAAATTTATGTAAAAATCATAAATTATCATGTATATGGGAGGAGTCGAGGGTTTGAACCATGGACCTTGGACCTTAATCTTGGTAAGGAGAGTAACAACCCGTTGTTATTATAATTTAATTATTTATTTCTACTATATTATAAGAAATGATTGAGTTTGTGTCACGAATTAATCGGACACCAATTAAATTGGAAAAAATATAAAGAATCAAGTAAAGTTATAAAATTAAAAAATTAAATAGGGATAATAATATCTTAATAAAAAAATAATTTTTTTTATTTTTTTAAAATATATTTTTACTCACGTAATAAGTGTTTCAAATTCTAGTATTAATTATAAAACGTTGAATTGAGTTGATATCATAAATCAAAGGACACAAATTTATTGGAAACTTGAATTTGAGTCAAAAATTTTGAATTTGAATTTGGATTTGCAAATTCAAATTTTTTGTTTGGATGTGAAATAAAAAAATTGCATTTGGACTTGTACAAATCTAACATCAGTTCAAATCTATAATTTGAAATTCCTTTTGAAAGTGAAAATTTACAAAATCAAAATTATAAAAATAAAAATACATAAATAAAAAAAACTGCTTAAGCATGGTAAAATGGAACAGATAGATTCGATGTATTCTGACACTGTGCCACTTCATAGAAAATTATTTTCTTTGTTATTTTTTAAATTTTTTTAGACATTTATTGTTGTATATATTCTTTTGTGTATTATATATACATATATATATATATTTTTATCAATATAATTAGAATTTATTTTTCACATACTAACGTTGGAAATTTTAAATTTCATTACCAGAATTAAAGAGTTAGATAAATGTTGATTTATTAATTATTTTTTAATATTCATAAATATATCATATTAATAACACGTCAATTCTTTAATTTTTATGAAATTAAAAAATTTTACCTGACGTAAGAGAATTTTTCGTATAATTATGTTTTCTATTTACACCATCACTATGTTATTTTAATATAAAAATATAAAATAATTGATAATGTATATATTCTTTCAAATTTTTAATTATTTAAAGTCATTATATATTTAATAAGATTTATTATTAATTAAAATAATTGTTTTAAATAATCTTAGGATTACTCTACCAAATCTCAATCTGGGTAAAATCTAATAATAATTTTTTATTTATTTAGAATAACTTAGAAAGATTACCAATATTATCACTTCTAACTTTTTCTATAGTTATATTTTTCTTAAATAATTAATTTTACCATTCAACTTATTTAATATTTGGTATTTTATTCATTATTTTTTTTAAAAGTAATTTTATAAATTTAAATTAGTCAAATAATCATAAATTACATTAATAATAATAATAATTTTAAAGATTATGCCAAAAAAAATCATTGAGTTGATCCAATCAAAAGGAACCAAAACTAATTTAAATAAAAAAACAGAATATGAAAAGTTATCATTTTAATTTTAATATTTTCAAGTATTAATTGTTTTTAATTGATTAGAATTAATAAAAAAGTAAAATATTAAAATTTAACATGTTAATTTAATAATTTATTATTTAAAAATAAATATGTATAAAAAAAATTTAAATTCATTTATCACTTAATTTAATTAAAATGATAGCAAGATGAAAAGTCACAAAATGTTATTATATCAATTTCAATCTTTTCATATTCTATCCACTTAATTTAATTAATTGATAGGAAGACAAAAAATCACAAAATGTTATTATATCTATTTCAGTCATTATTATATTATAAATTAATATAGTTAGATTTTAATTTCAATTTTTTTAATGCATTGTATTATTTAGTTAGATATGAGAATGCATTGTATTATTTAGTTAGATATGAGGTAAGTTTGTTTTTCCTATTATTTTAATTTGTAAGTTTTTTTTTTTTTTTTTTGAATTTGTTTTTAGTTTTTATTCCAAAAAATAACGGGAATAGATTGTTTTTGGAAGAAAAAAAATTAGTTATTAAAATGCTATTATATATATTATTTAAGTATTTTTTTTATAAATGTAATCGTGCAAAACAAGGGTAAAAAAACCTAATTAATTATAGTTATAAATAATATTATTGTTAATAATAATAAATATATTTATACATTGAAAATTTAAAAAGTAATATTCATTTATTTTGGGGCGAAATCAAGAATTTTGTTCAATAAAATTAATAAATTAATACTTAATTCAAATTTTAGCACGGAACTTTAAATCCACAAGTTAAATTTTTAAATCAATTTCTATATGAGTTTACTTTGAATATTGTTGAATATTTATCAACATGAGTAATTTTTTTAGTTAAATTTAATTGTGCCAATATATATTTGAATTTAAATTAATTTTCATTTAAATCCAAATCTTAATTATCCAAACAATGAATATAAATTTATTCAAAATCTTGAATTTAAAATTTGTTATTCTCCCAAACAAAGAATTGTAAATTCATGAATTTGAAAATTATGAATTTCAAATCTAAAATTTTGAAATCCAAATCCAAATTTAAAATTTTAAACCCAACCTTAATGAATTAACAAAAATTACTAAACAAAATTATTATAGAATATAATATTAAGATATGTACGTTTTCTCACTTTGAAAAGAAAAATTATTAATTAAAAATCTCAACACTCTTTTTTAAAAATATTATTCTTTTTTAAAATATAATTCTCTTTTTTTTTTTTCACTCACCACAGTAGATGTACTTAATTCTAGCACCAATAAATTGTTCTTCTTTGTTTGATTAATGTGAGTATATAATTGTAAATGGGTGAGCTTTTTATCTTTCTTTTATTATCAAGGTTTCGGTTAATCAATGTCTATAAGTATCGATTAAGAATTTTTTTTTGTTTGTTTTGTATTTAATACATTAAATTTATTAAATTTAATAAAAATTAATGCATTAATTATATATTTTTTTCTAAAATATCATCTTAACCAATATTACTAACACTTGTTAACAATTTTCTATTATCAATTATCAATGCAATTAAATAACTATAATTTCGACTAGACTGAAGAAAATCCAAGTAGAGAAAAGATTGTGTGAAACGGTAACTTCATGTCAGTATATATCTCTTTTATTTAAATCATAACACGTAATCAGATTTTTAAAATAATTCAACTATTTATTACACATAACATGCAATAATTAAATGATAAATATTTATTTCAGCAATTCATTAATTATTTTTGTAATAAATAATTGATTTTTTTTTCAAAAATTTAATTATGTGACATGATTTAAATGAAAGAAATATATGATGATTTCTTCGGTCCAAGTAATTAAGCTAAATTTAATTGTATGCCAAAAAAACTGAATTTAGTTTAAGACTAATGAAATAAGCCCAGTTTACCATCATGATGTCTGAGCTAGCCCAAAGCTCTTTTACAGAATAAAAGAAGAACAATACATGGGCCAATATGTATGAAATTCAACCCATTTCTGAAAGTCAATAATCTACCCATCCACCATTTTCTTTTCTTCTTTTTTAGGCAAAAAGAAAAAGAAAGTCATAAGAAATGGCAACCCGATTGCAATACCAAGCAAATAAAACTACATGTAAATGGTGCGCTCGAACGATGGCCAATGACGAATACATAGTCGACACTTAAGCTTACTTCTTTTATAGGTCTGAGCGTGGTTACTTTATAATCCCTCATGCTTAAGGACAATTGTTATGCTCATTATTCTCTAAGCCATATGCTCAAGAAAAGCTAGACTCTTCTGAACAAAAAAAAAAAAAAGAAAGAAAAGAAAAGCTAGACTCATGAAGCCCATGACTGAGGAGTTGCCAGGTTGCTCTAAGATACAAAAATTACCATCCAGACAAGACCTGGTTCACAAGTAAAGTGTTCATGAGTCGGATCGGGCTACAATTTAAAAAAAAATATTTTTTTATCCAAGCCCGTTTAGAGCTGGGTTCGACCGGACCGTAAGTCTGTTCTACTATTTATAAATTATTAAAATATTATTTTTATATTAATATATATATTTATAATTAAATTTAAATAAAAAATATTTTTATTTAATAAATAATAATTCAGGCTGAGTAGAATTACAAAAAACTTTATCTAAGTCCGGCCCAATACGAGCCAGTGGGCTACCTGGCCCGTGGACAGATCTACTCACAAGTCATAAGAAGACAAACAGTTGGCAAGTAACAACCATTAGGGATTGCCTTATCCACCCCCAGCCCACTCTTACATGGATGTTGGAAACATCTACCTCCATGGATGTCGGTTACATCCATAACCGCTCTACGGTATTCCACTCCGCTACAACCCAATTTTTATTAAATATTTTTGACTTAAATATTATAAATTATATAATTTATTCTGAACATAATTTTAATATATATAATATACATATATATATACTAAAAGTATATATATATAAAATATTAATATATATAATTTTAGTATATATATATATATATATATATATCTAATATATATACTAAAAATATAAGGGAAAATATAAAAATATTTTAAGAGGTAAGATAGTAATTTCAGAAGTCGGGGCGGAGTGGAGCACGTATTTACCAAAACCACCCCGCTTCACTCTTCTTCCGCTTTTCAAAAAAAAAAAAAAAAACTCTCAATTCGGAGCGGATCAATGCGAAATCCATCAGTCGGATCGAATTTTACCATCCCTAACAGTCATCAATTCTCATGCACACATGATCTACGATATAAGAAGTACGAGGTAAGGATTCTAAACCCTAAGTCGCATTCTACTATTCTTCCTCTTCAACCTTTTTTCTTTAAAAATGTCGGCAGCGCGTTTCAGAATCCAAATTCTGGTGTCTCTTTAACTATTTCTTGCTATTTGGCAGGTTCAAGAAGTCCTCGTCTCTAAGTTTCTTCCTAGCTCTCTACCGCAAACCCAAAAAAAATTCAACAAATAGTAACAGGGTAAAAATTACAAAAATGTCATGTGAAAAAACTAGTAAGTCAAAGGAAAAACAAGGTGGTGTTGCTATTTTTTAATCAAAATAATAGTAAGCTTTTTCATCTTGGGTTTCCTTTTCTTTATTTTCTTCTTATTCTCTATATAATTAATTAAGATTTGATACTTTATATATAATGATGATTTAATCTAAATCAGGTATACCTGTATAATGCTTTGGCTGCATATGAATATGGTAGGTAGAATGTCAACTAACAGTATATTAATAACCGTTCCAACTTCCCACAATATACAAATTGATAAAAAAAAAAAACTTTCAAAACCATGAAGCCCAAGGTTATATTCCATCTGCCAAGCAAGACCCTCACCCATATAGTAATATTGATATATATCAATATTACTATCAACTAACAGTATATTAATCCGATCATTAATATATATTTTTTTAATTTATTATTGAAGTTATATAATGAAAAGTAATTAAAATACTTTAATACGAATATATCAAAGAATGAATTACTTTGCAAATAGTTTTGGATTACTATATTGGATTAACCATCATAATTTTATTTCTTTTTGGAATTAGCTTAACAATTAATTCAAACCTGTTTTAATGGTTGTTATTTTTGACAAATGGATTAAATTAAATGTATGACTCAATAATCCCTATTCCTTTTATTTTTGACAAAAAAAGAAACCCATAGTGATTGCTTTCTTTCTTGTCATGAAATTGGTTTTGAGGTTTCCTGGTTACAACAACAAGCATGATTTTATGTTAAATGAAAAGGATAGCTATATGGGCCTAGCTAGTTTTTTTCTACACAAATAATAAATTCAATTACGAATTTAAAATTTATCTCAGTTAATTTATGTAGTATTTTTAAAAGGTGACATCACGTAAATTTAAACTCGAAATCCTAATATTTATAAAACTTTTTTTTCTATCTTCAAATTGCAATATCTTTTATTTAAAAAAAAAAAACTCAATTACTGTATGGTAAGAATGGAGATAATGCAAATTTGAGGATGATGACCCTTTTAAAACAGAACCATAAATAGGGATGGCAATGGAGTGGGGCGATATTGCAGTATCCGTGTCGCCTCGTCATAGCACTGCTCTGCCCCGTCCTCCGCCCCGTTCTGTCGTGGATGTTGAAATTTCAATACCACTACTTCCTCCATGAATGTCAGTTATATCCATAACCGTCCCGTTCTGGCCTATTTGATATTTATTAATTATTTTTATTTTTTTTCAAATAATAAAGCATTGTAAAAAAATTTAAATATAAACATGTTTCTAATATAGGAAGAGAAAAAAAATAAATTATTAGGTTTAGGTTTTTAAAAAAAAAATAAAAATAATAAGTTTAATTATATTATTTTATTATTCCTTTAAAAGTTAAATATTTAAGTGTAAAATTGTAATTTCAGTATCAGGGGCGGAGCGATGCGAAGCAGGCAATTACCACAACTGCTCCATCCTCGCCTTTCAAACAAAAAAAATCGCAACGCCCCGCTCCGCCTCCATTGTTCAAAAAAAAAAAAAAATCTCTCCATTCGGATCAAATCGATTCGAAATCCATCGATCGGATCGGATTTTGTCATCTTTAACCATAAAGGTAGCTAAAATGTCATTTTCACCCACCACTGAATAATACTTAGGCACTCAAAATTGAAGAATCGAGATGTCATTATCTGCTTTTTAAAAATGAGACTTTCAATTATACCAAAGAAAAACCAACTAATTTGTACTTGACTATATTAAAAAAATGCAATTTTTTAGTCATAATATAATGAAGTTAGTTTTAATGAGCATGGAAAACAAGAAATTTATTTCAACAAAGAAATCCTTATGGGTTACTTCACTTCACCATTGTGTTGGATAACACGTCATGGGTATTCTAATTCTTATTCTATTTGTAGAACCGGTTGATTGGTTGCCTGTTTTTGTTTGTCATCTACGGCTGCTGCAAGTATATGTAAAAAAAATGAAGCATTCTTTCTTTTCTAGAATATATATAATTATATATGATAAATCAACAGTAAATCGATTTACTTGGTAAAATCATTCGTCTTGATAATAAGTAATTTTAGGTTTGATTTTGACTGTTACAAGAAAAGAAATTCTTATATTTTTAATTGTATATAAAAGCTTATACAATAATATCATAATCAGAACAATATCGTAATCTCTAATATTACTATAATAAAAATTGGCTATTCTAATTACAATTGACTATATATTTATTATATTATCACCCTCTCAAATTCAAAGTGGTATTATAAATAGCAACTTGAACTTGGAAACTAAAATTTGAAAACGAATAGAAAAATATGTCTTTGTAAAGATATCGGTTGATTGATCTGAAAAAGACAAAGAAATCAGATGAATAATTTTTTGTGTAACACGATGACGTATAAAATGAACTATTCTAATTAGATTTAATTGTACATTTATTCCATTAACATTGACCTATATCCATTTAATTTATTTAATTAGCATTAATCAACATAATTTGTATCATAGTTTGAGAGTTGAATCGATTTATTTGTCATTGGATATGATTTTATGTTCATGAGTTGAACCTAGACAAATTAATTATATAAAGTTCCAATAGTATTTCTTTCCAAGGTAGGTGGGATTAAGGGAAGGAAATGGGCTAGTTTCGAGCATTTTTCCTTCTCATGTTTTTATTTATTTTTTCCTTTAAACCATGAGCAAATATTCCATCCCGTTATATTTCAAAGTAGAAATTGAAGAAAAAGATTAAATGATGATAGCATCACGACCAACTACATTGTAACAAAAAGCATTCACTGAGAATGACAAGAAAGATAAAGATTGGTGAAAGCTATGGAATTTTATTTAGACCTGATAATTTGTGTATCTTTCTTGTGTTCGTGCATTTTTTTGTATTATAATCGTGTTTAAGATGTTTTATATTAATATAAATTTTGACGATTTAATAATTTGTGTTATATAGATTTTGATACATTCATGTATTCGTGCCATGTCCGTATTTCTTTTTCGTATCCTGTCATATTTTAATTATTTTTTTCGTGTCATATAATAATGTCGTGTCCAATATTAACCAGATCTAATTTTACTCGATTGCATACCAAAGGTTAAATAAAAAGGTTTGGGGATTGTACATGTTGTAGGAGTCAAAGTAGTTTGTTGTGGAAATTGGCTTTTGCTCTCTCTCTCTCTCTTTAAATGCTGAAATTGGGTGTGGTTGGGAAGATGATGGAGGGTTTGCTTGTATGTATTTCTTGGGAAGGTGAGGGGGAAAGGTATGTCATGGTTTTCAATACTAGGACGTATGAAGAAAATGGATGTTTGGCTATACAAGTAACTGAAATGTTTTGCATTTACTGTTCGAAAGCAATTTCAAAACCTTCTATTTATAAAGAATTAATAATCCAAATCCGAAAACAACCTGAATTTGAAAACAATCAGAACTCGAAACGACTTAAATTTAGTAAAACCCAAAATAATCTGAATCCGAACGATCCGAAATATTAACCCGAAATGACCCGAACTTAAACTAAGTATAATTTTATTTTAAAAATATTAATTTAATAAAAATAAATAAATAAATAAATTTATTTTAATTTTATAACTTTTAAATTATCTTTTAAATTTTTTTTCTTACTATTATAATTTTATATATTTTAATATTTTAATATTATCGTTCTTAATTATAATAAAAAAAAAGAACAAAGAAAAATATTATTTTTATTATTATAATTGAATTTTATATTTATTAGTATATATTATTAATTTTTAGAAAAAATAATTAAATAGAGTGATAATAATTATTTTAAAATAAGAATAATTAACAATAATTCAATAAAACTATATGTTATATTACTTATGATAATTTTATAATATAACTTAATTTAAAAAAAAATAATATATGTTATATTATTTATGATAATCTTATAATATGATTTAATATAAATTATATACTTTAATTCTCATGGGTATACGATTTATAATAAATTATATAATTTTATCGTTATCCATATTATTTAAAATAAATGCATTGTTCTTAATTTTAAAAGTCTAATATGTTCTCATACAATTTAGAATAAAATATATAAAATATGTCATTGATAATGATATGTATATTTTATCTTAATGATTGATACATTACGATAGTAATCTCTTATCATGTGATTTAAAGTAAATTATATTATGGTTATACATATTTTTGGAATAAATCTGTTGTTTTTAATTTCAAATATATAATAGAAATATATATATATATATATATGCATATAATCATATATATATTAATATGATAAGATTTATACGTTATATAAAAATATCATGTATTTCAGTATGCCAATATATTAAGAATTACATCTTTACTTAAATTTTATTAATTCAATTTCATGCATTATGTTTAAAATTGAAAAATACTAAACATAATTAACTAATTTAATTTCATAATTAATTTACTATTATATTTTAGTTTGGATAAGAATTTATTATTATATTTCATTACATTTGATAATTAAAATTTTAAGTAAAATTTTAAATTTAAGTTAATTTTAGTTGTAAATTATTTCAAGTTTCAGATGTGTTCACTTCGTAAAACTCTTAGTGTTAAGAGTTGTTTATCAAGATTCGAACCTTTCAACAAGTATAAAATTTTACATATTTTACAAATATGTAAACAGATTCAAGTAGGTACACGATAATACCCGTTTATTTTTAAATATTATTTATTATTATCTTTTAATAAAATTTTAATAAAATCTGGCTCGATCAGATAATCTGTTTAAATTTAATCTGATTCGATTCTAAAAATTAAAAAATTGAACCCAAATTCGAATGACCTGAATCCGAAATTATCCAAACTCGAAATGATTCACACCAAAAACGACCCGAACCCAAAATTGACTAAATTTTTTTAAAACTCGAATTGATAGAACCCAAACCCATCCAACCAGCTCAATTGACAATTCTACAAAGAAACTAGCATACACACACACGTGGGAGACAAAAAAAAAAAACATATGGATTATTCTCTGACGGTCTAATCTTTGTGAAATATTTATAAAAATGGATATGTAATGTATGGTTGTTTTTCTACTATGGCAGCTTCAATGAAGGAACCCCAATTTATAACCAGACTTTTGATTCCAAGGATTTGATTCAGTAGAAATTATGTTTAACGTCACAGCTATAAAATCCGAATTAACTTACAATAAATAGATAAATTTGGTGTAATATTTAGAAATCGTGAGAAAAGAACTCTTTCTAATCAAAGGCGAATTGAAAGATGAGTTGCCAAGAGGGATAGTTGAGTATTTTATGTATAGCATATAGCAATGATGTTTCAAATTAGGTGGCTTTAAATGTCATTAACAAGGAGAGACTACATGCATCATCTTGCAATCATTACTATTACAAGTCATTCCTTCTTAAAGTTGCTTTGAGATTCACTGCTCAGTTAGCATCGATCATTCCATCAAGCCCCTCAAGCTCTAGTAGCAGAAAAACATCACTGAAAAGCTGATTTATGCTCTGTTATATATATATATATATATATATATATATATATATATATATATATATATATTTGAAGTCAAGCATAAGAACAGTGTTAAAAAAACCGGATTGGATCAATCGGTCGGATCGGTTAAATCGGAAATCGGTGATTTGTCTAGTCCAGTCCAGTGCATATAATAGAACCGAGAATTCTTCGAATTGGTAAAGAATCGGTTGAATCAGTAAAAAACCAATAAAAACTCGGAAAAAAAACTGAAAAAATCGGTTTTAAACTAATTTTTTAAAATTATTGTATGTGATGGAATTTGAACTTTTAACCTCTTGAATCTATAATAAATATCATACCATTTAGTCAAATACATATTTTTATTAAATATTTACTATATTTAAACTTATTTAATATTAAATTTTTTTTAATGCAACTAACAGCTCTAACCGATTGGACCTATAATCTAAAGTCTCATCAGTTTAACTTTTGATCCGATTTTTTAAACATTGTATAAGAGTTTAAGCGACCTGTTTTGAGGTTATTCTTTATCAGATTTTTTTTTTTCTTTCCAAAATTGCAATCCACTCTAAAAATTTTGTTCTCTGTTTATTATACTGATTTGTACATGTAACCTCATCGACCAACCTGGCCTACCTACCCAAAAACTAATTCATCATAAAGCAGTCAAGAGACGATCCTGATAGTCATCAAATAGGGATCAAGAAAATCAAAAGCTGACATGCTAGCTCGTTAAGCCAATTCCTGGCATGAAGCTTGAAACAGTTTGGATGGATCAATGAAGTGAAAATTAATCCATTTTTTCCCTTCAAATTATATATGTATCATGGACTGTAGATAAACTGGCACCATCGACCAATTAGAATTAGACACCGGTTTTATACCTTCCAAATTGATGATATATAGTTTACTTGACTAACGGATAGGGTAGTTTAAGCACATTTAGATGGGATTTCAGATGATTGATTTCGTGGGGTATAAAATCTCAATCAGTTAAGAAAACCAATTATATAATAATATATAGCTAGTTATTTTTTCAGCATAATGTTTCAACGTTTGTATTTGACTTGCCATCTGCATGGAAGTATGAAAAAAGGCAGACGGTTTACCCATACTTTTCTTGATGCTGTCCTTGCACGGCATTTGCATTAACTCTTAAGATAATTACATTTCCTGATCACAAAAATTTTCAGTTAAACGTCTCCTTTCTCTCTCACAAATCAAAACATTTATACTCTAAAGTAAAAATTTATATTATATTGACATTGCTATGCATCCATTGCTTTCTAACCATATGCACCATTGGAGAGACTGAACAAGCTTATTCCAAATCAGGGATTTAAATTGTGGTTATGAATGTGTTTTCGGTCGTATCGTATTTATTGCGGCTGCGGACATAACGAATGCTATCGCGATCAATTGCGTTAAATATTTATGATAAAAAAAACGAAATCGCAAAATAACGACCGTAACATTTAGATGTTTGGTTTGCTCTGTCATTTGCTATAACAAGAAAGACAAGCGTGCAATGGCAGGTATCATTATTTATCAAATGGAGGCTTTTCTGGAAGAAATTACGTACTATTTTTACTATTGGGGAAAAAAAAAAAAATGAAAACAAACCAAGAAGTTAGCTTCTCTTGTCTTATTATATATCATTGTTGTTTTTCTTTTATGACTTTGTATAATTATCATTAAAATATTAAAGAATGTTGAACAAAAACCGTAGTCTAGTTTTGGAGCGTTCATACATATAATCTAGACAGAAAAGATACAATTAATTACTTTGACAGCTAGCTTAACATGATTAAAATACTTAAAATCGGATGGTTTTTCACTGAAAATGGCTGATTAATTAAAAGATGCTATAGCAAAGAGTGTAATATCTCTATTTAACCCTTTCTGGAAATCAGAAGTAAGATGATCATCTCAAAACAAACAAACAAATTAAATCCCTAAATTAGGAATCATCTGATTTAGATGGTGCATGCATGTGCATGCTTTAAAATGCTAGTTAATTATAATATTATCTTGTTGCCAATTCTGGTATGACAACTTCGAATTTTACCAACTTTTTTGCCAATGATTCCAAATGCAATATAAATTAAAATGCTTCAAATAAGAAGCATGATGTGCCTAGAAGAGAAAAGTTCAATAAATGGAACATTGTTGTACACTATCTCCTATATAGTAATTGATCTCTATTATTTCTATAAGTCCACACACATACACGAAGACTTCTACATACATTTCTTAAAAATGCATAAATTTTGCAACAACTTAAAAAACACATCATATAATTTTAAATTTTCAAAATACTCTTTAATTCTTATTATGTGCTCTTAAGGAATGTTTTTAAAAAGTTTATGTATCGTTTTCTTTAATACAGTCGGTTAGCATGGCAAAAGTATCCAATTTTTTTTTTTTTTTTAAATTTATTTTATAAATTAAACATTGTGCTATAATTGAGTTTCGAATGCAATAGTTCTTGATAATTAGGGATTTTCAAGCTTAACTAAGTTTGAAATTGATGTATTTCATAGCTTGAGACGTTTAAATCTCTTAACTCATATAAGTAAAATTGATTTTTGTATAAAAGGAAGAAGAAAAGGCTACATTTTGATTCTATAGGCTTATTAAAAATAAAAGGGTCACTGTTAATAATGTGAAGGGGCATCCATGCATTATTAGCATGACAAAGCAACCTTAGAAAACGAAATAAAAGTAGATTAAAGGTGATAATCCATGATTATGAATCATGATCCCTTGTTAATGAATTTGCACCAGGAGAGATGTCCCTTTAATAAAAACTACTAGGTGCCCTAATGACCAGGCTTGATTTAACGTAATACCATGGCTTAAAATTGTAAGAGAGAAAGGGAAGCAATGAAAAAAATGTATAGTTGGAAAATTTTTGATAGAGTGGTTCATGGCAGGAATTTAAATACAGTCGTAACACGATATTATACAGTTGTTATTTTACAGTTTCGGCTCTTTCTGTTGTCGATATTTCACTGTCGATATTTACTGCAATTGATTGCGATAGCATCTATTACGTATGTAATAGCGATAAACATGATGCAATAGAAAACTCATTCGCGACCACAATTTAAATCCGTGATTCATGGGCCAATAGCATAAACAAGAAAGGGTCAGTCAGTGGTTCTACAGATACAAAGGTTTAATGTGTCGTGTAAAACCAACAAAAGAGACTTCCCATCCATAACCCTAAACCAACCGCACTTTCTTATTCTCTCTTTCATTTTCCCTTTCTCCCTCCTTAAATATCTTCTTGGGCACTTCTTTTTGCTGTGCTTGCTGACAAAGAATTTACGGCTCCCCTAGCTAGCTGGTATAATTAACATCTTAATTAATTCCATCAATTATCCATGGAGGATTCAGGAGCTGCTTCTAGTGATGATGTAAAGACTTGTCCTAGAGGACACTGGAGGCCTGCTGAAGATGAAAATCTCAGGCAACTTGTTGAACAGTATGGTGCACAAAACTGGAACTCTATTGCAGAAAAGCTCCAAGGAAGATCAGGTAATTAATTATATTACTGTTATTATATATTAGACTTGGCATATCAGCTGTATCCTCTATCTTGGGTTAACTTTTGATAATCTTTGGGAAATTACTAAAGTATGATGTTCAAGCAAAGTGTTCATAAGCTGATTCAATTATTCAAAACTTGAGACTAAATAGAAAAAGATGTTTCTTCCTCCATGAATGAGTTGGTGTGGTCATAGGGGTTGTTGATTAATTAGTATTTTAGATTTTATTTTTCTACACACATGTCATATTTCTCCTCTACCTACTTGAGCAAATTTTTTAATTAATAATAGCACAGGAGAAGATATACACGATTAATTAATTTGCTTCGTGATCATCAGTTATGCAAAAGGATGATCTGTTCCTCTCTAATTCCCTTTAATTTTCATATATACTTATGCAAATATTTACACCCATATGGCCCAACTATACTCGGGATCGGCATTTTCTAATTTTATATGTATCTGTTTTTACAGGGAAGAGCTGCAGATTGAGGTGGTTTAATCAACTTGACCCTAGAATCAACAGAAGGCCATTTACAGAAGAAGAAGAAGAAAAGCTCCTTGCTGCTCACCGTATTCATGGAAACAAATGGGCACTAATAGCTAGACTGTTTCCTGGTAGAACCGATAATGCAGTGAAGAATCATTGGCATGTTATAATGGCTAGAAAACAAAGAGAACAATCCAAGCTATGCGGGAAGAGAAGTTTTCAAGATAGTTTTAGAGACTCTAAGCTAAGTTCTACTGGTTTTACTCCAAGGAAATTAGCAAGATGTCAAGAGGATTTTAGCTCAAGAATTGGGTTTGGAGACAGTAGGTTTTTATTGTTTCAAAACCCCGGTAAAGATAGGATTTTCTCAGTCTCATCCTCATCAACTACTTCTTCACCATCTTGGACTTTTGCTTCATCAACAATGATGGCTTCAAACAATTCACCTTCAGCCAAATTATCAACAAGAGATGGAAAAGATCATTTACTGGCTTCTGGTTCTAGTTATTACTCCATGGACAGCTCAAAACTTTTTGATCAATCTCTTTATAAATATCATTCAAATGCCTCAGCAAATTGTAGCAGCTTCAGAAATCCCAGTGCATTTGGACTCCCAAACTACAGGAGGGTCGTTCCAAGTCCTTTTGGCTACCTTAAACTTGGTGATAATTATGAAAGCAATAATGGTGTGATCATGAAGGAGTTGTTGAGCTTTACTGATAATGCACCCAAGTTTACAAATATTAGAGTGAGTAATTCCCAGCAGGAGCAAGAGGATGAATCCAACAAAACAAAGGACGATGTTCCTTTCATAGATTTTCTTGGTGTTGGCATTTCTTCTTGATCATCAAAAACCATCTTATTTAACTATTTTTCCTAGTATACATAGCATTTTTAGCTTTGCTTTTCCAATGCATCATTAATTTTTATCATACATGTTGATAACATGCAAAGTTAAGCAGAAAAAATATGTTAGCTTTTTAGCAGTTAGAAAAAATAAAATAAAAAAATTCTTCAATTCTCAATAATTTTTAATAAGGCATGGGCAAGTTTTCAGATAATTCAGTCAATTTATGAGTTTTAATTCGTATAGGACATGGTTTACGAAGAAAAAAAAAACTTTGTAGGACGATTTTTGGTCTCCAGGCTAGTTAGTACTGTTCTGAAGAATCCTTCACAGATTCAATATATCTCCTGTTGTCGCATTCTAATTTAATGCATTTTTTTCCCAGTATTCTTTAGAAGTATTTCAGGAAAAAATGACTTGCAGTAGCATAAAATTTCCTTAAAGTGGAAAGCTGGTGGTGGGAATATGACAATAAATATGCAACTCCAGCTATATATATATATATATATACACACACACACATATATATATATATATTTATATCTTTTAAGTTTGGAGGAATTTTCTAAATTCTTCCCTAAACAGCTGGTTGCACCTGCATCTTTACATCAATGTAAACTAAAAAAGAAAATGATCAGCTTTTCAATGTTGTTAGAGCTAAAGCTTTCTTAGGGAGCTATCATGAGTAGGTGATGTAGAAGTTCTAGACAAAGGTCAAAAATCATTCTTGTTGGAAGTTCCTTTCAATATAGACATACACTGCTTGATTTAATGAAAACCCTTTGGAGTTGGAAGCAATGGGTGGATGATAGTAACTAGAAAATGAAGAAAAAAGGATGAAAATGGGAAAGGGAAATAGCACAAGCTATTATAGTGTAGCTTCATTATATATATATATATATATATAAATATATATATATTTCATTTGCATGTAGCTGGGATAGATTGAAGGAGACATGCATCAACATCAACTAACCAGCCACTAGATATAAAGAAAATAGGTTCAAAATTTTAATAATTAGTATTTACTAGAGAAAAATATCCATATATATATATATATATATATATATATATATATATATATATAGATCTGAAGGATGTTTACATGTGTAGAAGGGTTTTGTTGTAGAATTGGATACATTAGATGATGTTTGTGGGTTGTAAATTTTCTAGATTTCTTTTTTATTTGGCTAACTAAGATCCCAGATGCCTGAACTACAAATCCCTATACAGATTCCTGCAAGATATGGGAATTTAATCGAGTAGGAAATTTATCAAACCCTTATACCCCTAAACTCAAATGGATCGGAATGGACTCAAACATAGTATTAAAGAATTTTGTAATTTTTCAAATCCGATTTGACTCGAAATATTAGTAGAATTTTATGACCAAAGCCAACCCGGCTATAAAATTAAGCCTTGATGGGCTTAAATTTTTTTTTCTTCCAACTTGGATTACTTTTATTATTACTTTAGAACTGATTTTGTTTTTTATTTCTTTCTGTTCCTCTTGCTTTCAAAGAAATTTTTTTTTGCATTTTGCTGGTGTTAACCAAATCTTTATTCTTTACCCAAAAAAAAAAAAACAAATTCTTTCTTTACCAAATTGAAGAAAAGTAAAAATCTCTATATATAACAATAACAATTAATGAGCAAACATTTACCACAAACCCTTTTCTATACCCAAAAAAAAAAAATTGAGAAGGAAATTCTTCTAATTTAATTATAAACAAGCTAGGTAGCAATGATATATATTACTGAATATGTCAGGATAAATTTATTTTTTGATAAAATTTTGTTCTGTTAATTGCATGGGAAAACACTAAGATGAGCAAGTTTCTTAATCCCCTCAAGTTAGGTTCTCTTTGGGAAAGCAAAATACCTTTTATTCATAGATGGGGTTAAGCATAAGGATTACCAAAATTTCAGAATTTATAAGTTAATTATTTAATGAGTGCCTATAGATACTCTTTTAACATTTTTTTAGTTTATTTACTGCATCTCTCCTTGAATCTGATGAAAATAAAGTATTTTTTCTTTTTAAATAGCACTCTAATTATAATAAAATGAGAAAAGAAAATTTTTCTATGGTATTAAATTTTTTAAAAATAATGCTAATAAGTGTTGTAAAGAAAGTATTTTTTTTAGTCTAAATTCAGGGTGTCCCTTCATTCTCATTTTATGGTTGATGGAAGATTAATTCCTGTTCGGGCCGAGAAATGTAATGATAAAAAAAGTCATCCCAACATTGATGACTCCCAAGACTCAAACCTTTGACTCCAACTTGAGGATTGAAGTCACTTAACACTCCAACCAACCAAATGTTGGTGTAAAGAAAGTATTTTTCCAATGTAGTATCTTTTATTATTAATGTTCTAATTTTCACTTTATTGCCTGGAGATATTTCTTAATAAAAAATTTATCAAATATTTTTAAGATATTCTTTAACAAAATTCATAAATTTATATATTAAAATTCCGTATAATCGATCTTATCCTAATTATTTTTTAGAAAAAGGATTTTATCTTAATTATTAATTAGTGCAATTAATCAATGAAAGATGGTTTCTATCTATCCTTTGAGGTTGAGGCATATCTTATAACAACCTACCATTTAATATTGTGTGGTTGTTTTGCTTGCGAAGAATTGCACCAAAAAATATCTACTTTATTCTTTGTCTTACATCGATCTCTCTAATATGACATTTACCGAGCATTAGAATGTCAATTATTAAACTTGTTAATTAGGAATTTGTTGACTTAAATGCTTCTAACTTGAAAATTGAAGAGCTTAATTTTGTCAATATGTGTAGTTCACAAATGATCATCAAGAAAACATATGAATTACACCCCAAGTATTTGACTTAATCATAGGCGTATATGTATCTTTATTCAAAAGTTGGATGCGGATATTATTTTCTCCAAATAAAAAAAAATTATGGATTCGTCTTTGATACATTGACAGTATATTTTTTTAGGATTTAGGATTATTATCCTGTACATTGTCAGTGAACTTTTTTAACTCCACAAGCAGGGCTTATACGCTTCCGTAACTTTTCATACGATTTATATTTTTACAAACCGACCATTGGATTTAACAATATAATCGTACTCGTCGTGCACGTAAAGTTTCGAATCGATCCGATATCTCTATCATATCGATCGAGAATACTGTCTTTTTCAATATATATAACGGTTGAAAGTTTTTTACATCAGAACGAATAGTTAAACATTTTTAATTTACTCAAAACTTGACGTGCATGATCTATGCAAACAACGGTCGATTTGTACAAATATAAATCGTATAAAAAGTTACGGAAGCGTGTAAGTCTCGCTTGTGGAGTTAGAAAAATCCACTGGCAGTGTACAAGATAATAATTTATTTTTTTAAACTCTACAAGCAGGGTTAAAAAACTATCATATGCCTATTTTTTATCTAGATTTAAAAACAAAATTACATAATTTTATTATCACATATTCTAATATATTTAGAAAACATATAACAAAATAAATTAATTTAATAGAAAAAGAAGTAAAATCCTAAACCTAAAAAGTAAACGAAATTTCATTTTACATTATCAAACATTTAATAAATCTTGTAATTTTATAAGAATGATATGTGTTAGACCCACTAGGGCCCAAACAAGTTGGCCCAGAGTCAAGGCTCAATCTAGCAAGCCCAACGACTATCGAAAGCTAAGGCCCCAGGACACGTGGTCGCCTCCCCTTCTCCCAGCGGCCGCGTCACCAGTCACTTCGGCGCCCACCTAGGGCAGTGCAGGGTATTAAATGCCGTAGCCTCTCCTCGATGGGCATTAAATGTGGCCATCTCCTCGATGAGGCCCCCCGAGACCGTTTACTCCCAACGTCCAACCGGAGTCGAACACGTGGAACCAGCAGGTCGACTGAACAGGTATATATGGCCCTCTCGGGGTTGCTCAAAGGTAATCTCTCTCTCTCTCTAAGAACTCTCTCTCTCAACCTTCTTCTCCAAACACGGACTTAAGCATCAGAGCATGTCTTGGAGCTCAACCTCCGGTACCCTTTTTCCTAGTTCACAGGACCTCAGACCACCAGGAGCACCATCTCGACACAAATAGATATCAACATTTGGCGCCGTCTCTGGGAAACGACAAGCCATGTATTTACCACCATCCCAGCAAACTACCTCATTTGGAGGCCCAAGCATCATGCCTCCCAACACTAACTCCTCCACACCCCCGGTTACAGGTAGCTTCCAGTCCCCACCCCGCGAATCTTTCTCAACTTGCCGGGGCCTGGCACCAGCTACCAAACACCCTACCTACCCAACTTCTGGCTCCAACAACCGTATTACCCCCAGAACTACTACCAATACTTACTCACAACTGCCTCTCCGACATTCTCCACCTTTCCGACTCCGACGTGGGATCTTCCCCTAACCATCCAACAAGCCACTCGTATAACTCCAGCCAACCCCATAGAAACCCAGCTTAACGCCGTGGGACAAACGAGCATTTTCTTCATTCCCGGAACCGACCCCCCACCAGTTGGCCAAGAAAACACACCAGCTACACTACCACCAAACACTTCCATAGGAACTCCACCGATGCTCGATCCCACCATCCAACCACCCAACACCATCTTCTATCCTCCAACATTGCCGTACGTCGGCTCGACATACCAAATGCTCATGAATCAGATACAAGCCCTCCAGGCTCAGTTGGCCGAGCAGCAACAGGCTGTGAGACAAACCAACCAGAACGCCCGGTAAATCCAAAAGAGCAATGATAACTAGGAAGAGAAATCCTCTAGCTCGCTCTATTGAGGTAGCCATTAGACGGCCGCAAGTAGGGCGCGCATGCACAACAAGGAGCAACGCTCTGAGGAGCGACTCTAGAATGAAAAATACCCGCCCGCCAATAAGGAGACCGTCGTGGGCGATGTCGAGGACCAAATGGCAGTCCTCAGAAAAGAGGTCCACAGCATGATGAAGTATAAAACAGAAGAAGTGGAGTGGATGACGGATGACAACAGCCCTTTGACCCTAGAAATCCGACGAGAGCAAGTGCCTAAGATAATCAAGCTTCCAAAAAAAACCTACGATGGCACCAAGGACCCCACGGACCACCTTATCCAGTACAAAAATTATATGGGCATGCTAGGGGCTAGCGACGCCCAGAAGTGACGAGTCTTTCCTATGACACTCAGAGTGCACGCCAGGAATTGGTACCACTCACTGCTGGCGGGATCCATTGACAACTTCCAGAAGCTTGGGAGGACGTTCATCGCCTGCTTCCTAGCCAATAAGGCTACTTTCAAAACACCAACAAGCCTTCTCGTAGTAAGATAGAAGGAAAGAGAGACTCTGAGAGAATACATCCGCAGGTTCAACTCCGCCACCATGAAAATCAAGGACCTGTAAGATGACTGAGCCATACAAGCTTTCATTTTTGGTGTCCGCTGTAATAACCAATTTTCGTCCGGGTCGGATTCGAATCCGACCCGGACCATGTGCAAACAGGGCCTGCTATTTAGCAGGCCCAATCTGCTGTCTAGGCCCAATTTCGGGCCCATACGCCCGACCCAATAAACCAAACCCAACCACTGGCCCAATTTCGGGCCCATTTCAACCTAACCCCTCTGCTGAAACCCTAGCCGCCTCCCCATTTTCCCTGCCACCAGCCTCCCCACACTCAAGCCTCTGCCACCCTGACAAACTTTCCCACACGCCACCCACCTGCCACACGCCACCCACCTACCACAGCCACCCACACACGGCAGCCCCCCCCACACGCAACCAACCCCTCCATAAAAACCCCCAGACAGAAAAAAAAGGAGGAGGAGGGAGGCCCGATTCGGACCCTCCAGATCCGATCCTCCAAGAGAGGGAGACCCGATTCGGAGGACCCCCCCCCAGAACCACCAAAAAACCTGTAACAAAAAAACACCACAAAACCACCAACCAAAAAACCAACAAAAACCTTTCAAAAAAAAGGGGAAAGGAGTTAGGAAACGATTCGAACCGCTTCCACGGAGGTGTCGAGCAACGGAGTCCGTCGGAGGAGGATCGGACCCGATCTGGGACCGATCTGGACCGAATCGGAGATTCGGTAGTCGAAGAGTCAATCCTAGATCTACGGGGTTCGGCTCCGATTCGGGTGAAACGGAGCCCGGAATCAGGGAGGGGACATCGAGACGGTCCGAACAAGGTGATTTTGGAGATCGCCGGCCGCCGGTGAGCGGCGGCCGGTGACGGCGGACGGCGGCCGGCACGGTGGCCAACCGTCGGATTCTGGGTTTCTGGGGTGGTTCTGGGCTGAGAGAGAAAAAGAGAGAGAGAGGGAGAGAAAAAAAAAAAAAAGAAGAAGAAATGAAGAGAAAAAAAAAAAGGGGGCTTATATAGCCCCCCTGAGCCGGGTCAAGGTGACCCGCGCCTGGACCCGCGGGTCGACCCGGGGTCCGCGCGGGTCACCCATTTTTTTTTTAAAAAATTTTAAACGGCGTCAAAACGACGCCGTTTTGGACCCAGGGTCCGCGCGTGGACCCGCGGGTCGACCCGGGGTCCGCGCGCCCGACCCGAAAAAAAAAAAGAAAAAAAAGAGAGAAATGCGCCGAAACGGCGCCGTTTTGTAAGCGCCGGAACGACGCCGTTTTGCCCGAGGAGGATCCGCGCCTGGACCCGGATCCGACCCGGGGTCCGCACGGGTCCTCCCTTTGGGCTATAAAAAAAAAAGGAAAAAAAGAAGCTGGGCCGAACCTGGCCCAGCAGGCCAGGCCAGAACCAGGCCTGGCTCAGCAGGCCTGGTTTTGGGCCAGGCCAAATAAAAAAAAAAAGAAAAAAAAAATTTAAAAAGTAAATAAATAATAAAAATAAAAAAAGAGGAAGAAAAAAAAATCAAAAAAATCAAAAATATTAAAAAAATATAAAAATATAAAAAAAAGAAAAAGAAAAATTCACAATTATCGTTTTTGACTTTTTTGGATTTTTGACATTTTCAGGTGATTTTACAAAGATCAAGTACGACATTTTAATTTTTGGATACTCGGTATTTTTCAGGTATGATTTTAATTTTCTTATTTATTTTTGTTTATTTATTTTTGCTCAGTATTCGACGTATTTTTTTTATTATTCGGTTTCGGTTTAAAAAAATAATTTTATTAAAAGCATTTTAACTTTCGCAAAAAAAAAAAGATTTTTAATAAATGCGAATAACCGACGACGGAATTCGAAGGACGTCACGGTAGTGATTCCTAAGATATCTTGAGGTACGAGAATTTCGTTAAATATCACCACGAGTGGTGGGAGTATTTAGCGACAAGCTCGATAAAAAAAATTCGTTTTCGTTTTTTAAAAAAAATGGAAATAATCAAAATAAAAAAAATGAATAAAGAGCGAATGTTTATTGCGCTCGATATTTTGCCTGCTCGTGTTTTTAAATATTACGATTCGCATGTTTAATTTTATAGTTATATGTTAAGCCGTATGCATCCGATATTTAAATATTCGCATCATACGCATTTGAATAAAAATGGATGTAAATTGCCGACGACGGAATTCGAAAGATATCACGGTTGTGATTCTTGAGATGTCTTGAGGTGAGAAGATCTCGTTAAATACCACCGAGAGTGTCGGGAATATTTAATGAGTATTTTCGATAATAAATTTATGTTCACTTTCGATTTTTAAAAAATTAAAAACAGTTCAAGAAAATTCAAAAAATAATAAACATGTTTTTTTTTTAAATAAAAGAAAAGAAAAGAGAATTAGTTTTAAATACCGATGTTAAATCCATTAAATCGAGATTTAAGATAACACGTGATCAAGTGGTACCGTTTTCTAAACGGGCGTTGCGGGGGTGCTAATCCTTCCCCGCACGTAACTGACTCCCGAACCCGATTTTGTTTTCTCTCTGGTTCAAAGCGCAGACTTCGAAATTGGTTTTACAAAATGTTTTAATTATTTTTAAAATGTTTTACTAAAATCGGTTTTAATAGGTGGCCAATCACACCTAGCAAAAAAGATTGGTGGCGACTCCATTTTTTGTGTTTTCATCAAATTCGTCGTAGCGGTCCGAAAAATCGTTATGACAGCTTGGCGACTCCACTGGGGACCCTTTTGAGAGTCGAGCCACAAATTGATCATGTGTTGTTTTAAAATCTCGAATTAATGGATTTAATCGGTATTTAATTTTAATTCTCTTTACTTTCTTTCTTTCTTTATTTTTATTTTGCTTGCAATTACACTTTGATATTCGTTAATTCTTGATTCATATTTTTTTTATGTCGTTTATTTTTTTTTTTAAATCGTGGAATGTTTGGAATAAAGAGTCGTAGACAAATAGTCGAAGGTTTGTTTGTTCTTTCTCACACACGAGCACGTACATTTCATACATAAGCTCTGTACCCGAGCTTTATCCCTTTAGGTGGAAGTAAAGTACCTACGCTCTCGTGAGGCAATAACCTCCGCATGGGCTAGCGAAACACTTTCGGAGTAATAAAGTACCTACGCTTTCGTGAGGCAATAACCTCCGCATAAGCCTGGAAAATATACTCCAACAAATTGAACCCGTTTTAAATCGGGATGCCTTACTAGCCTTCACGGGCGACAGTAAGGAGCAATTTGGAGCCTTTTAGAACCTAACTCAACCTCATGTAGTGAACTTGAGTATAGCCATATCGAATTTCCGATCGGATATCCTCGAAATTTGGAAGGAACATGGTGATCTTTCGCTATTTGTTTACATTCCGAACAAGAACTGTAAATCGGGTAATGATGAACGCACATCGTGCTACCCGCAATTCAGTTTCATTTTTTGCTCCGAAGGCATCGTGATGCTTAAATAAGTCGACACTGTCGGAGCAAATGTTTGTTAACTTTTTGAGTTTGTAAATACGAAAATTTTTTCGTACATCTCGTACATTTCATGCATTGATGCACTTGTAAATAAAGCATTTACCTTTATAATTGTATTTTTTGATTTCACGGTGATAATAATCTCATTTGACAAACCGCATAGACACTTGTTGTTGATTAAATGAGGATTGCAAACCGGTAGTGTTGAATAAATACTCGGATATTTGTGCCATAATAAGACCCACTACCACAAAAGTTTTCGATAGAAATTGATTTGTGAAAATAATATATATATATATATATATATTTTTTTACGAAAAAAAAAGAAAACATTTTTCAAAAACAAAAAAACAAAAAAATTTGGCGGATTGAATTTGGAGATCAAAGTTTGTGCAATAAAATTGTTGAAATGATCAAGTTCAGTCCAAATCATGAATAGTTTTCTGTATATATTCGTGCGTTAATTTGTTTACTCTTTAGACAAATCAAAATTAGCATCATTTTGCACTCATGACATGCATGGTCATTCATTGTAGAATACATTAGTGACATCCATGATCGTTCTCTGTATATACCAGTATATCATTTTATTTATTCTTTACATGCATCATATCGACAGCGTGATTGCATTCATAACAATAAGGTCTTGCATTCGTGACATACATGGTCACTCATTGTACATACTCACGCATTAATTTGTTTATTCTTTACATGCATCATATGGACATCGTGTTACATTCACGGCATTCATAGCTCATGCATCATGAAGCACACTTGAGAATAAAAAAGAAGTCGGCTTAGTTTTGAAAACTGAAAGATGCAGACAACTGAAGCATGTAGACAACTGAAGGAAAAGATTGAAGGTTTTGTCCACGATGGCATTTTGACTCCAGAGCTAGTCGAACAATGGAAATCCGCATTGCCATAAATCGGTTTCTTCGCCACGAGTTTGGAGGATGAGAATGGTTACCTTTAAAAGCATGTCGGCAAGCGTTGAGGAATATGCATGTAGTTCTATGCCTCATCATAAAAGCACTTGTCTTATGTTGGCATCTACATGAAATAAATAAATTTTGAATTTCAAAGGCTTTGTGTTTATTGTGCTTTAAGTTGAATTTACAAAAATAAACATTAAAGAAGTTCTTGATTTTGAAGAGCGCGTTCTTAAAAGGAAAAATCTTTCTTCACGTTAAGAAATGATGAGATATCTTGAGATTTTTGATGATCAATGTTAGAAATGACCCAACATCCTTCCATCTCTCTTTCGGACTTGCCCATGCTTGAATCTTTTGAGTTTGGAAAAACCAATGCTTCCAGGAACATATTGTTGAATTTCAGAAACCATAGTCAGTGCAATAAGAAAAATGCAGATCCTAATTTAGATTATGAGCAATGGAACAAACTTTTTGAAAAAAAATCCGAGCTTTTTGGTGTCTCAAATAAGTGAAACCTCTTTCAAGAATCTAGATCATGGCAAATTGATGTGTGTCAAGGTTATGCCAAAACCATTCACATCCCTTTCCATAACCACAAAACAAGAGTTGCCCAGACGTCACTTCATGATTAACGTCTCGGGTAACAATGATTAAACCTGATTTTCTTGTGTTCCTAGAAAAAGCTGTTTTCGAGTCATATTCTTTCTTGTCCCTTCGGAGAGCAAAAAGACTCGAGGTGTTCCTCGTTATGATACGAATTCTCATTTGTATGACCAATCAAATGGTGCATCATTTGTAGATACAGAAGACGCGTGGTGGATAAAGATGGAGTAATTTTCGGAGCATGCATAAAAAAAAATGAAAAAAATGAAAAAAAAAAGAAAACAAAAAAAGAAAAAAGAAAAATGAGTGTGACATCATGCATTTATGAAATTCAAGACGGTTTCAAGAAAGAAAAAAACCTTTTCATTATTTTCCTCTAAGGAATGACTCTTCGATTTACGTGCTTGTGTTCGAGATGAAAAATGGCCATCTTTCATCATCCTTTCACAAAATAGAAAATATCCTTTTGCTACCCCTTTTGAGCCTAGTGAATACTTTTGTTCTTTCAACCCCGATCAAGGATCGCCCTCCACACTAGGGGGCAAATTCGAGGAAGGATCTTTTCAAAGGTCACGGATAGTGAAGTCTTGGTTCAAAAACGAAAAAGAATGTCGTGAATCAAAGAGAAATATGAGCTTTCAAATGACTACGGGCTCACCTTGTCAAAATAGAGATGCAAAAAAAAAAAAGAGATAAAAAGAAAGATGAAAGCAAAAACAGAAAAGGAAGAAAAGAACGGATGAAAATCATCGAATAAAGAGAAAAGCTCAGAAAAGACAAGTGTTTCGAAGAGAATCCTCCTCATGAAATGATCCTTGATTTGATCACCTTAAACACATGTTTGGGCCTATCTATCTTTCTTTCAGTACCTCGAACCTCGGCCTACATTACGTACCTGGAAAAGACCATTTCGATCGAGCATGGTCATTTAAATTGATGAGTCTATTCTTAGAGAAATGCATGAGACTTCGGTCTCCTTTCTGGTTAAAAATCTTTTTGGATAAGTCTTGATTTCTTGAATGCATGGTGAAACATTTAAGAAAAAAAAAATGAAAAAATGGAAAGAAGGAGACTCTAGGGTGAAAACCCGACATGGGCAGTCTAGAGTAAAATGGGAGAATTTCGGTGTTGCTTATGGTATCGTCGAGGCCATAACAAAAGAAGAAGTCATTTTGAAGAACTTAAGGAACATCTGGGAATTCCAAAATATTCCAAAACTGTCAACTCTCGTTTGGAGGTTTGACTTTAAAAAAACTGAGACCGTTTTCCTTTCCAGAATTAATTCTCCAGTTTGAACACCCCAGCTAGCCTTGACGTATGTCAAAACGCTATGATTTGGAAACTAAAAGAAGGTTGAATTTGTTTGAGTCCAAAAAATCATGTTCTATAAAATCATTTCCATTTGTGAGTCTAGAAAGGATATACATTTTTCCTGTTGCGAAGTCTCCTTGGATCAACCAAAGTCTTGTGGTACCAAGCCTTCCGACTCAATTTGAAAAATCCGAATTGACACTCAGAAAAACTTCTAACAGTGATCATCAATCTTCAAAAGATAAGGATATCACAATATCAGACGATGACATTTTCAGCTCAAAAGTTTTCAGTAAATAAGCAAACATTTTTCAAAAAAAAGAAGCAAGCAAAAGCAGATAAATGAAAATATTTTTGGAAGAAACCATTTTCGATGTTGGCATAAGACGAAGGTTCTTTTGGCCCAGAGGCATGGAACTATTGAGGTAGAAGAAATGAACACTCGGATTCCAGTTGATGTTGAAAAACTATCGGGGCAAAGGGATAGTTCCAAAGTGAAGAAAAATGTTGATCTCTTACGAGGCACGAGCGTTTCAGGATACACTCTGTTTCGAAGAGGAAAAACAATTTGGAAAAGCTAAACCAAGATCAGAAAAAAAATAATTGGGGGCATTCGCATCATTCATAAACATTCGCATATTTATTAAGTTTTGCATCTACATCGTGTCGTAAAATGTGTACAGTATCCGAAGGTACTTGCACATGCATCATCAGGGGCATACGCATTGACATCGCATGACATTCACATTTCATGCATGACATTGATTATTTGAAATTTTGACATTTGAATTCGAACATTCAGTGAGATTTTCGTCCAAGATATGATCTTCAGGTATGATCACCAAGACCTCCGGGCACCTCTTTCAAAAAAAAAAACCTCCGGGTTACCTCTTTTAAGTCCTCCGGGCACAGGAAAAGAATTTAATTTCAAAGTTGTGGAGCCTCTGATGAGAGGAGCAATTTATTTTCAAAGTCGTAGAGCCTCTGATGAGAGGAGCGGTTTATTTTTCAAAGTTGTGGAGCCTCTGATTAGAGGAGCAATTTATTTTTCAAAGTGATAGAAAAAAAAAAAGAAGACCTCCTGGCATTTGTTTAAAACCTCCGGGTTACATTTTTAAGACCTCCGGGCACAGCAAAAGAAAAAGGAAATTAGAAAAAAGAAGTCCTCCGGGCACAGGAAACCAATTTATTTTTTCAAAGTTGTAGAGCCTCTGATGAGAGGAGCAATTTAAATTTCAAAGTTGTAGAGCCTCTGATGAGAGGAGCAATTTATTTTCAAAGTTGTGGAGCCTCTGATTAGAGGAGCAATTTATTTTTCAAAAGTGATAGAAAATTAAAAAAAAAGAAGACCTCCGGGCATCTGTTTTAAAAACTTCCGGGTTACCTTTTTAAAGACCTCCGGGCACTTGTCTCAAGACCTCCGGGCATTCTTCTCATAAGTCACCTGTTTCAAGATCTCCGGGCATTATTCAAAAAAAAATCATGGAAAAACCTCCGGGCGCCATTTTCAAAGAAGAGATATTTTTAAGACCTCCGGGCAACTGTTTCAAGACCTCCGGGCACTATTCTCGAAAATCATGGATAAGACCTTCGGGCGCCATTTTCAAGGAAAAGACATTTTTAAAGACCTCCGGACATCTGTTTCAAGACCTCCGGGCATTATTCTCAGAAGTCATGTTTTCAAGACCTCCGGGCACTATCTCGAGAATCATCGATAAGACCTCTGGGTATCATTTTCAAGAAAAAAGACATTTTTAAGACCTCCGGGCAACTGTTTCAAGACCTCCGGGCATTATCCTCAAAAATCATGTTTTCAAGACCTCCGGGCACCTTTCTGAAAAATCATTGATAAAGACCTCCGGGCATCATTCTCAAAGTCAAGAATAAGACCTCCGGGCACCACTTTCAAAGAAGTAACATTTTTAGACCTCCAAGTATGTGCTTTCAAAAAACCTCCGGGTAACATCTTTCAAAATGACATTTTTCAAAACCTCCGGGTACCATTTTCAGTTTTTGCAAAGTCAAACTCGTTACTTTAAGAAGGGTCGAGCCTCAGTATGATTAGTCAAGTGGCGATGTCTGAAGAATCTGACAAGGAATTTCAAAACTGAACGAGAAAGAGATGGGATATCCAGAATGAGTCTTCACTTTCGTAAGACTAAGGTAGTAAGTGAGGTGATGATCTAAGTTGTGTTCAAACTCATTGTCAAAAATTCGAAGTTCGTATTTATTTTCAAAGTTGTAGAGCCTCTCATGAGAGGAGCAATTTAAATTTCCAAGTGGTAGAGCCTCTGATGAGAGGAGCAATTTATTTTCAAAGTTGTGGAGCCTCTGATGAGAGGAGCAATTTATTTTCAAAGTTGTGGAGCCTCTGATTAGAGGAGCAGTTTAATTTCAAAGTTGTGGAGCCTCTGATGAGAGGAGCAATTTATTTTCCAAGTGATAGAGCCTCTGATTAGAGAAGCAATTTATTTTCCAAGTGATAGAGCCTCTGATTAGAGGAGCAATTTATTTTCCAAGTGATAGAGCCTCTGATTAGAGGAGCAGTTTATTTTTCCAAGTGATAGAGCCTCTGATTAGAGGAGCAATTTATTTTTCCAAGTGATAGAGCCTCTGATTAGAGGAGCAATTTATTTTCAAAGTCGTAGAGCCTTTGATGAAAGGAGCAATTTATTTTCAAGTGATAGAGCCTCTGATGAGAGGAGCAATTTATTTTTTCAAGTGATAGAGCCTCTGATTAGAGGAGCAATTTATTTTTCCAAGTGATAGAGCCTCTGATTAGAGGAGCAATTTATTTTCCAAATGATAAAGCCTCGCTAAAAATGGATCTCAATAAACGGACAAAATTGGTTATACTGTCTTTGCCCTATTCCTGATTCTCAGCAATGTGCAAAGAGGGGCAGCTGTAATAACCAATTTTCGTCCGGGTCGGATTCGAATCCGACCCGGACCATGTGCAAACAGGGCCTGCTATTTAGCAGGCCCAATCTGCTGTCTAGGCCCAATTTCGGGCCCATACGCCCGACCCAATAAACCAAACCCAACCACTGGCCCAATTTCGGGCCCATTTCAACCTAACCCCTCTGCTGAAACCCTAGCCGCCTCCCCCTTTTCCCTGCCACCAGCCTCCCCACACTCAAGCCTCTGCCACCCTGACAAACTTTCCCACACGCCACCCACCTGCCACACGCCACCCACCTACCACAGCCACCCACACACGGCAGCCCCCCCCACACGCAACCAACCCCTCCATAAAAACCCCAGACAGAAAAAAAAAGGAGGGGGAGGGAGGCCCGATTCGGACCCTCCAGATCCGATCCTCCACAGAGAGGGAGACCCGATTCGGAGGACCCCCCCCCAGAACCACCAAAAAACCTGTAACAAAAAAACACCACAAAACCACCAACCAAAAAACCAACAAAAACCTTTCAAAAAAAAGGGGAAAGGAGTTAGGAAGCGATTCGAACCGCTTCCACGGAGGTGTCGAGCAACGGAGTCCATTGGAGGAGGATCGAACCCGATCTGGGACCGATCTGGACCGAATCGGAGATTCGGTAGTCGAAGAGTCAATCCTAGATCTACGGGGTTCGGCTCCGATTCGGGTGAAATGGAGCCCGGAATCAGGGAGGGGACATCGAGACGATCCGAACAAGGTGATTTTGGAGATCGCCGGCCGCCGGTGAGCGGCGGCCGGCGACGGCGGACGGCGGCCGGCACGGTGGCCAACCGTCGGATTCTGGGTTTCTGGGGTGGTTCTGGGCTGAGAGAGAAAAAGAGAGAGAGAGGGAGAGAAAAAAAAAAAAGAAGAAGAAATGAAGAGAAAAAAAAAAGGGGCTTATATAGCCCCCCTGAGCCGGGTCAAGGTGACCCGCGCCTGGACCCGCGGGTCGACCCGGGGTCCGCGCGGGTCACCCATTTTTTTTTAAAAAAATTTTAAACGGCGTCAAAACGACGCCGTTTTGGACCCAGGGTCTGCGCGTGGACCCGCGGGTCGACCCGGGGTCCGCGCGCCCGACCCGAAAAAAAAAAAGAAAAAAAAGAGAGAAATGCGCCGAAACGGCGCCGTTTTGTAAGCGCCGAAACGGCGCCGTTTTGTAAGCGCCGAAACGGCGCCGTTTTGCCCGAGGAGGATCCGCGCCTGGACCCGGATCCGACCCGGGGTCCGCGCGGGTCCTCCCTTTGGGCTATAAAAAAAAAAAAGGAAAAAAAGAAGTTGGGCCGAACCTGGCCCAGCAGGCCAGGCCAGAACCAGGCCTGGCTCAGCAGGCCTGGTTTTGGGCCAGGCCAAATAAAAAAAAAAGAAAAAAAAATTTAAAAAGTAAATAAATAATAAAAATAAAAAAAGAGGAAGAAAAAAAAATTCAAAAAAATCAAAAATATTAAAAAATATAAAAATATAAAAAAAAGAAAAAGAAAAATTCACAATTATCGTTTTTGACTTTTTTGGATTTTTGACATTTTCAGGTGATTTTACAAAGATCAAGTACGACATTTTAATTTTTGGATACTCGGTATTTTTCAGGTATGATTTTAATTTTCTTATTTATTTTTGTTTATTTATTTTTGCTCAGTATTCGACGTATTTTTTTTATTATTCGGTTTCGGTTTAAAAAAATAATTTTATTAAAAGCATTTTAACTTTCGCAAAAAAAAAAGATTTTTAATAAATGCGAATAACCGACGACGGAATTCGAAGGACGTCACGGTAGTGATTCCTAAGATATCTTGAGGTACGAGAATTTCGTTAAATATCACCACGAGTGGTGGGAGTATTTAGCGACAAGCTCGATACAAAAATTTCGTTTTCGTTTTTTAAAAAAAATGGAAATAATCAAAATAAAAAAAAATGAATAAAGAGCGAATGTTTATTGCGCTCGATATTTTGCCTGCTCGTGTTTTTAAATATTACGATTTGCATGTTTAATTTTATAGTTATATGTTAAGCCGTATGCATCCGATATTTAAATATTCGCATCATACGCATTTGAATAAAAATGGATGTAAATTGCCGACGACGGAATTCGAAAGATATCACGGTTGTGATTCTTGAGATGTCTTGAGGTGAGAAGATCTCGTTAAATACCACCGAGAGTGTCGGGAATATTTAATGAGTATTTTCTATAATAAATTTATGTTCACTTTCGATTTTTAAAAAATTAAAAACAGTTCAAGAAAATTCAAAAAATAATAAACATGTTTTTTTTTTTAAATAAAAGAAAAGAAAAGAGAATTAGTTTTAAATACCGATGTTAAATCCATTAAATCGAGATTTAAGATAACACGTGATCAAGTGGTACCGTTTTCTAAACGGGCGTTGCGGGGGTGCTAATCCTTCCCCGCACGTAACTGACTCCCGAACCCGATTTTGTTTTCTCTCTGGTTCAAAGCGCAGACTTCGAAATTGGTTTTACAAAATGTTTTAATTATTTTTAAAATGTTTTACTAAAATCGGTTTTAATAGGTGGCCAATCACACCTAGCAAAAAAGATTGGTGGCGACTCCATTTTTTGTGTTTTCATCAAATTCGTCGTAGCGGTCCGAAAAATCGTTATGACATCCGCCATGAGCATTTCCGGTACGCTCTGACCGACGAGAAGCCAAAAAAACTCTACAACCTGTATGAGAAGGCCCAAAGGTACACTGAAATAGAAGAAATGAAACTAGTGGAGGGACCTGAGGAAAGAATGAACTATCAACAGAGCCAAGAGCGCCCCCCAAAAAATAGGCAGGGGTACTAGGACGGTAAGAGGCAGTTGGGGCTTGACTCACATCGTCAAAGGTCCAGGTTGCCTGATAAAGCGGCTCGCCAGCCTAACACAAACCGAACTACGCAGGGTCGTGGGTGAAGAGGGGAAAGAGCCCCATATTCCAAGTTTGAAGAATACACCCCCTCAACGCCTTAAGGGCATATATCCTGAACGCAGTGGCCTATGAGGGTATCCTGGGGACGCCATACCACATGAAAGACAATCCAGCCCGCCTTAATTCCAAGGAAAAGTGCCATTATCACAACGATGTAGGGCACACACTGAACATTGCAGGTCTTTAAAAGACGCAATCGAGACGACTATCAGAAAGTGGCAGATCAAACAGTTTGTGAGAAAGTCAGGGGCCCGTCAGGGGAAATAATTGATGAAAAAATCAAAGAGATACAGACAGGACAGAGGGGAAGAAATCGGTACAGGGGGTGATAAACATGATAGTGGGGGGCACAGAAGAATGGACCGCTAGTAACTCTAAGAGAAAGGCTGTGAGACCCTCGTAAGCCAGAGATAACTCGGGTCTCCTATAACATTTTGATGGCTCGAAACTACACATGTAAAAGCCACTAGGAAGGACGGGCTATCATGTGGTATACATGTTGTATGATAGATTATAGAATTGGAGGTTAAATCGAGTGGTTAAGCAATTTGACCTTAAAGTAGTTTAAATATTCAGACTAAAATCGAGAAGGGGAAAAGTCCATAAAATATGATAAATTGAGTGGATATGATGATAATATACGATATAGAACCCATACCTATTATCAGAACAACAATCTGCATCAAATTCAAAAAAAATATGCATTAGGGGTATTTTGGTCATTTTACACTCTTTTTCATTTTTAGTCCGATAAATGAAATAAATGGAATTTTTGAATATATAATATGTTAATATGACATTTGGATCTAATATTTGGCATTAGAACGAAAAAAGAGACTAGAGTCGGTAAAATTGGAAAATATTGACGTTGTCGTACTTTTCCGAAAAAACGTGGTTCAAAAATCTTGTTATCTATCCGAACACATGGATAGATGTTTTAACACCCAAGAAACATGAATATGTTGAGAAAAAATGAAAAATGAAAAATGAAAAATGAAATCCCGAACATCACGTTTTGTAGGGCATGTGCAAAAAGTCAAAGTCGGTCAACTCTTTTGACCAAGCTTAGGCAAGATTAAGAACATGGGATAATTTTCCATAAATTTTCAGCCAAAATAAGCACCACGTCTTCTTCTTACTCTTTATGCCTTAGGCATTTTCTTACCAAAAACTTCATTAAAGCATACTAAAGCTTTTCTCTCATCCAAATTTCAAGGGAAATCACCAAATTTTGCAAGGATTTCACTAACCCATAGGTAATTTCATGTTCTAAGCTTGATTTTGATATTAGATTTTGAAGAATTTGTCTCTATCTATGAGAAATCATTTTGGCTGAAAATTGGTGGTGGTGAACCACCATGTTGCCGCCACTTTTTTAGTTACGGGAGGTGTTCCTCCGCCTCCTTAAACCGTAAATTAGTATCGGATAGCTTTGAATCAAATTTAGAGGCTAAAACAAGCTTGGCTAAAACCCTAGCTTGCCTATGAGGTGGTGCCGCCACCTTCCTTGGTTGTCCGAGGCCACCGTTAGCTTCATTGTTATTGTGTGAGCAACTTTCCAGTTGATTGTTGCTCCGAATTTTGGCTCGAGCTAAGTGTAGGAATTTATTTGTAAAAATTCTTAAGTTGGAAAATTTTGAATAAAAGCTAACTAGAATAAATAGTTAGAATTTGAATGTCCCATAGTTGAGAAATATTCACAGAATATCCTGATAATGCCATAGGTACTCATATTGCAGAGTTCGCCCTAGATCGCGACAAAGCCACGAAAGTGTCGCTTTAACACTCGGACTAACACAATGAGTATTTAGGTTAATCTAGGAGGTAGTTGTTGTTTTATATGCATTGTTGATTGATATGGATATTGAAACACGAAAGATTGCTCAGATTATGAAAATGGTAAGTTTCGAACCTTACGCGGATCAAAGGCGTAAGTGTGGTGTTAATATGGTTACATGAGGTAAGTGTTGTGGAGTTGAATAATAATGAATGATATTGTATAGGATGGTTGAGTATTTAAGGATAGTTAGATATTGTAGATTAAAAGGTTATGCATATAAGTTGTTTGATAAAAAATCTAAGTGAAACTGTAATGCTTTGAAAAACATAAGTAGAAATATGTTAGTGTAGAGATTGTTTCCTAGCATAGTATATATATATATATTACTCCATGATATAAGAGAATTAATATATCATGCTATTATTGTACGGACAAGGTGATGTTCGGGATGTTATTATTGTACGGACAGAGTGATGTCCGAGATTCTATTATTGTACGGACAAGGTGAAGTCAGGGATGCTATTGTTGTACGGACAAGATGAGTCCGGGATGATATGGACAAGATAGTCCAGGATGACAAATATTAAGGACTGGTATAAGTTCGAGATGTTTTGATGATATAGACATGAGAAATTCTTAATTAATAATTGTGGAGGTATACACGTAAAATCGATTGTTAAATACTTTTGGCTACCGATTTATGCTGGCCAATGGCCTATTTATATTTAGCACTCAGCATAGAAGATTTCATATGGGACAAATAATTTTTATAAGTCCCGAAACAATTTTTAAATATTACTTTTTAGTTAATTAGTCATACTTGATATGTCATGTTTATGCTTTAATGGTTAAGAAAGGAAGCACGAAATTTCTAAGTACTCTTCCTAGTTACCTTATGCTCACTGAGTTTTTCGACTCACTTCGTCTATTTTCATTTTTTTTTCAGATTCTAATAGACCCAGCTCTTCCCAGATTCCGGATAGCTAACTGCTCACATACTTGTGGTGAGCGGATTGACCTAGGACGTGGTAAGCAGTGGCGATGGTGGGTACATTTTTGCAGTCACTAGGGTATCATGGGTCCTCTGCATTATGTGTATGTTGAATATGTACTGTATATTTTTTTAACGCATGTAGTTAAGTGATGTATGACGTATATCGGTCTTAGAGGCCTGGTATGAGATGGTGATGTTCATTTTGTTATGATATAATATAAATGTATGTTTGTATATAAGATGTCATAAAAGTTGAGTCTGCTGCGGGGCATTTCGGTTACTCCCTATCGGAGGTGTCCAAGCTGAGATGTCATGTGTTGATGAATTATTACATTGTGAATGTTGATAATTGAGCGACAAACCCCCATGTAGGGCGAGATTATGCCAAAATTTTGTTTGATTTGGTTTAATGAATATACTCAGGCTTCGAAGGCAGGGGCATACCTTGTCTCTGGCCGGTCACATGCCCTGAATTTGGGGTGTGACAAAGGTGGTATCAGAGCATGGTCTAGAGGTCAGTGACTGCAAAAAGGGGTAGGGTAGTAGTGCATTGCTTACAAGTAATCCCGGGATATCGGTAAGTAGTGTACTACCCCTACGGATGTGCATCGTCACATGCTGATACGTCGAATGATTTTTAAGCTAGCTAGCACATATTGAACTGTATAAATATTATTATGGAGTTACTGACATATGTTTATTTTCTAGATACGATGACTCCCCGAACAAGAACTTGTGGACCTAGAGATGCATCAGGGGACCGAGAGCTTGAGGTTCCGGATCAGATTTTTGCTGGCCCTGAGATTAGAGGCCAGAGTGGGGAGAGTAGTAGGACTGCTACTAGGGATACTACAGAGATTGAGATGAGATTTGGTAGGATGGATGCTAAAATGGATGAGGTATTACTCCAGGTAGAGGCTCTGACACAGGTTATGGCAGAGCAACAGAAGAACTAGATCAAGCCTAGCAGGCACAGGCATAGGCACAGCCAGCAGCTGCACCGATAGAGTTAGAGCAAAGCCGACCAGAGGGATACCTTCAGGTTTCGTTATCTGAGTTTAAGAAGAATCAACCACCTTTGTTTACAGGGAAGGATGCTAATGCAGATCCCAATGACTTTTTGGATCAATGTAGTAGATTGTTCATTTCATTGGGATGTTCTCCGGTTCGATCTGTGGAGTTAGTCAATTTCCAGCTTAGAAGTATAGCTGGGACGTGGTATACGACCTTGCTTAAGAGACTACGAGCTATTGATCCTGTATTAGCGTGGCCAGAATTTTTTACTGAGTTTCTTCGTAGGTTCTTACTACAGAGTGTTCGCGAGGCTAGGGCTCGCGAAATCAAGCAGCTCAAGCAGATAGAGACCATGACTGTGACTGATTATGATATCCGATTTTTTGATCTTTCTGTATATGCACCACAGTTGGTATCCATCGAGTATGATAGAGCTAAGAGGTTTGTGGATTGTCTTCGGGAGTATTTGTTTATGTCAGTTCAGTTGACAGGGACATCTACATATACTGAGGTACTAAATTCTGCTATGAGGTTTGAGTAACGAGCCTGAGATAGACAGAGTGATAGGGGCCCACAAAAGAGGCCCAGATTTGGTGGACAGGGTTCTAGGATGATAGGGTTATCGGGGCCGGTTGGTGGTATCGTGTCTAGAGGAGAGGCATCTACTAGTGGTGTACAAAGGGATGGGGGTCAGAACAGTCAGCATAGACTTGGTGGTCTTCCTCAGAGTACATCAACTGCTACTACTACTGGGGGAGCTTCTACCCCATTATGTCAGATTTGTGGACGCCGACATAGAGGCGTATGTTGGAGATCAGATTTATGTTTTAGATGTGGTAAATCGGGGCACATGAGGAGAGACTGCCCATTGGGTTTTGGCTCACTTCCATCAGTAGCAGCTCCACTCCCAGCTACAGCTGCACCAGGGCAGTCAGTAGGATCAGTTGCACAGCAGGCTGGTAGAGGTACTCAGGGCTGGGGACAGCAATCTGCCGATAAGGGATAGACGTCAGGCGGCAAGGGGCAGGCTCGAGTTTTTGCACTGACACCTAGGGATGCCCAGGCATCCAATGCAGTTGTGACAGGTATTATTTTGGTTTTTTTACAGCCTGCACATGCTTTATTTGATCAGGGTGCTACCCATTCATTTATTTGCCTGCGGTTTATGGATATTTTGCTCAGAGATGTTAGTGAGTTAAATGAACATTTGCTAGTTTCAACACCTGTCGGGGTAGAGTATGTAGTTAGTCGAGTTTTGAAAGGGTGTGATATTGAGATTGGTGGGCAGGTGTTCGTAGCCGATCTAGTTATACTAGATATACTAGAATTCAATGTGATACTGGGCATGGATTGGCTAGTTGCCAATCATGCTGTGTTAGATTATTTCGAGAAGGTTATTACCTTCCAGATACCAAGGAAATTAGTTTTAAAATATCAGGGAGATCAGATTATGAATACAACAAGAATGATATCGGTTTTAAAAGCTGAGAAGTTGTTAAATAGTGGCTGTCCGGGCTATTTAGCCTATGTGTGCGATATTGAAGGCAAGGTTCCGGATAAGATACCAGTAATATCTGAGTTTCCAGATGTATTTCCAGAGGAGCTACCCGGACTTCTTCCTGAGCGAGAGATTGAGTTCTGTATTGATGTGTTGCCAAAAACCCAGACTATTTCAAATTTCCCTTACCGTATGGCTCCCTTTGAGCTGAGGGAATTGATGGTACAACTTCAGGATTTATTGGACATGGGATTCATAATCCCTAGTACTTCATCTTGGGGTGCTCCGGTATTGTTTGTTAAGAAAAAGGATGGATCCCTGCGGCTATGTATTGACTATAGGCAATTTAATAAGGTGACTATTAAAAATAAGTACCCACTGCCGAGGATTGATGATTTGTTTGATCAGTTGTAGGGAGCTAGTTGTTTTTGTAAGATTGATCTTCGATGAGGTTATCATCAGCTCCGTATTCGGAGGGAAGATGTACCTAAGACTATTTTCTATACGCATTATGGGCACTATGAGTTTCTTGTAATGTCTTTTGGACTGACTAACGCCCCTGCAACTTTTATGGATCTAATGAACAAGGTGTTTAAACCCTATTTAGATCACTTCATGATAGTGTTTATTGATGATATCTTGGTATATTCACGGACTGAGGATGATCATAGCCAGCATCTTAGGGTGGTGCTTGAGACCTTGAGAACACACCAGTTATATGCTAAGTTTTCAAAGTGCGAGTTCTGGTTGAGTAGTGTAGGATTCCTTGGACATATTGTATCCAAGGAAGGTATTAGTGTGGACCCTAAAAGGATGGAGGTAGTGCGTGACTGGAAAAGGCCTACCACCGTTATTGAGATTCAGAGTTTCTTGGGGCTGGCAGGGTATTACAGGAGGTTTGTTGAGAATTTTTCGAGATCGGCAGCTCCATTGACTAGACTTACCCAGAAGGATGTCAAGTTTGAGTGGTCAAACGAATGTGAGAGGAGCTTTCTAGAGCTCAAGAAACGTTTGACTACTGCTCCAATTTTGACATTACCGACGGGATCCGATGGATATGTTGTATATTGTGATGCATCCAGGGTTGGATTGGGATGTGTGTTAAAGCAAGGTGGAAAGATTATAGCATATGCCTCAAGGCAGTTGAAGAAGAATGAGCAAAATTATCCTACACATGATTTGGAGGTAGTAGCCATTATCTTTGCATTAAAGATATGACGACATTACTTATATGGCCAGTCATGTGAGATATACACTGATCACAAGAGTTTAAAATATATTTTTGATCTACGGGAGTTAAATTTAAGACAGAGGCGGTGGTTGGAGTTACTCAAGGATTACGACTGCACTATCCTTTATCATCCGGGTAAAGCCAACGTGGTTGCTGACGCTTTGAGCCATAAATCTATGGGAAGCATGGCTCACTTGTCCCTTGAGAAGAGACCGTTGGCTAAGGCTATTCAGGATTGTTTGAGAAAAGGTGTTACCTTGAGTTTTATCGGGACTGGTGCACTTATTGCACATGTACAGGTTAGATCCTCCTTAGTAGAGGAAGTTAAAGCAAGGCAGCATGTCGATGCTTTTTGTATTGAGACGATAACTGGTGTGAAACAGGGTAAGGACGATGGATTTCAGGTAGATGAAGAGGGAACTCTCCGTTTCCATAGTCGATTGGTAGTCCCTGAGATAGAGGGGATTCGAGGTAAGATCCTTGATGCAGCATATAATTCATCATATACGATGCATCTTG
The DNA here is from genome assembly GCA_030761205.1 of Fremontodendron californicum. Taxonomy (NCBI): domain Eukaryota; kingdom Viridiplantae; phylum Streptophyta; class Magnoliopsida; order Malvales; family Malvaceae; genus Fremontodendron; species Fremontodendron californicum. Next base: position 14,535,420 of record JAULJL010000026.1, read on the forward strand.
GTGCTACCAAGATGTACCGTGATCTTAAGCAGTTCTACTGGTGGCAAGACATGAAACGTGTTGTAGCAGATTATGTGGCTTAATGCCTAATATGTCAGCAAGTAAAGGTTGAACATTTGAGACCAGCTGGTCCATTACAGAGCCTTGAAGTGCCAGAATGGAAATGGGATCATGTTACCATGGATTTAGTAACTGCTTTGCCTAGAACTAAGACAGGATATGATTCTATTTGGGTGATTGTCGACAGATTGACTAAGTCGACACATTTTATTCCGATGAAAACTACTTATCCAGCTAATAAGTATGCTTAGCTTTATTTGGATCGGATTGTGCCTTTACATGGTGTACCATTATCGATTATATCAGATAGAGGTTCGCAGTTTACAGCGAGATTTTGGAGATCATTCCAGGAGGCCCTCGGTACGCAATTGCGATTTAGCACTGCTTTTCACCCCCAGACAGATGGACAGTCCGAGAGGACTATACAGACCCTTGAAGATATGTTGCGGGCCTGTGTATTAGATTTTAAAGGGAATTGGGATGATCATTTACCTTTGATTGAGTTCGCTTATAACAACAGTTATCACAGCAGTATACAGATGGCACCATTTGAGGCACTATATGGTCGGAAGTGTAGATCACCTGTTGGTTGGTTTGAGGCAGGCGAGTATCGGCTACTTGGTCTAGATATTGTGCAGGTTGCAGTGCAAAAGGTTGGAATAATAAAAGAGAAGTTGATGGCTGCCCAAAATCGGCAAAAGGCCTATGCTGATAACCGGAGACGTGAGTTAGAGTTTGATGTTGGAGATTATGTGTTCCTAAAAGTTTCACCTTTCAAGGGGGTTATGAGATTTGGGAGACGAGGTAAGTTGAGTCCAAGGTACATTGGACCATTCCAGATATTGAGCCCTAAAGGTGCGATAGCATATGAGTTAGCGTTGTCTCCAGACTTGAGCTATGTACACCCCGTATTCCATGTGTCTATGTTGTGAAAATACATTCCAGATGATTCACATGTTTTACAGCCACAGGCAACACAGATAGACTCCCGGTTAACATATATGAGGAACCCGTAGCCATAGTAGATCGTCAAGTGCGAAAGATACGGTCCAAGGAAGTTCCTACAGTTAAAGTTGTGTGGCAGTATCACAATACGCAAGAGGCTACGTGGGAGCTTGAGGATGAGATGAGACAGCAGTACCCCCAGTTATTTCAAACATGAGGTAATTCTTTATAGGTTAATTTTATGTAAAATTCGAGGACGAATTTTATTAAGGGGGAGAATTGTGTGACCCTCGTAAGCCAGAGATAACTTGGGTCTCCTATAACATTCTGATGGCTCGGAACTACACATGTAAAAGCCACTAGAAAGGATGGGCTATCATGTGGTATACATGTTGTATGATAGATTAAAGAATTGGAGGTTCAATCGGGTGGTTAAGCGATTTGACCCTAAAATAGTTTAAAAATTCAGACTAAAATTGAGAAGGGGAAAAGTCCATAAAATATGATAAATTGAGTGGATATGATGATAATATACGATATAGAACCCATACCTATTATCAGAACAACAATCAGCATCAAATTCAAAAAAAAAATGCATTAGGGGTATTTTGGTCATTTTACACCCCTTTTCATTTTTATTTCGAGAAATGGTATAAATGGACTTTTTGACTATATAATATGTTAATATGATATTTGGATCTAATATTTGGCATTAGAATGAAAAAAACAAGACTAGAATCGGTAAAATTGGAAAATTGTGACGTTGTCGTACTTTTCCGAAAAAACGCGGTTCAAAAATTCTTGTTATCGATCCGAACACATGGATAGATGTTTTAACACCCAAGAAACATGAATATTTTGAGAAAAAATGAAAAAATAAAAACGAAATCCCGAACATCACGTTCTGTAGGGCATGTGCAAAAAGTCAAAGTTGGTCACCTCTTTTGACCAAGCTTAGGCAAGATTAAGAACATAGGATAATTTCTCATAAATTTTCAGCCAAAATAAGAAGACAACACGTCTTCTTCTTACTCTTTATGCCTTAGGCATTTTCTCACCAAAAACTTCATTAAAGCATACTAAAACTTTCTCTCTCCTCCAAATTTCAAGGGAAATCACCAAATTTTGCAAGGATTTCACTAACCCATAGGTAATTTCATGTTCTAAGCTTGATTTTGATATTAGATTTTGAAGAATTTGTCTCTATCTATGAGAAATCATTTTGGCTGAAAATTGGTGGTGGTAAAGCACCATGTTGCCACCACTTTTTTAGTTACGGGAGGTGTTCCTCTGCCTCCTTAAACCGTAAATTAGTATCAGATAGCTTTTAATCAAATTTAGAGGCTAAAACAAGCTTGGCTAAAACCCTAGCTTACCCATGAGGTGGTGCCACCACCTTCCTTGGTTGTCTGAGGCCACCGTTAGCTTCGTTGTTATTGTGTGAGCAACTTTCCAGTTGATTGTTGCTCCGAATTTTGACTCGAGCTAAGTGTAGGAATTTATTTGTAAAAATTCTTAAGTTGAAAATTTTTGAATAGCAACTAACTAGAATAAATAGTTAGAATTTGAATGTCCCGTAGTTGAGAAATATTCACAGAATATCCTGATGATGCCATAGGTACTCATATTGCAGAGTTCGTCCGGGATCGCGACAAAGCCACGAAAGTGTCACTTTAACACTCGGACTAACACAGTGAGTATTTAGGTTAATCTAGGTATTATTTGTTGTTTTATATGCATTGTTGATTGATATGGATATTGAAACACGAAAGATTGCTCGGATTACGGAAATGGTAAGTTTCGAACCTTACGCGGATCAAAGGCGTAAGTGTGGTGTTAATATGGTTATATGAGGTAAGTGTTGTGGAGTTGAATAATAATGAATGATATTGTATAGGATGGTTGAGTATTTAAGGATAGTTAGATATTGTAGATTAAAATGTTATGCACATAAGTTGTTTGATAAAAAATCTAAGTGAAACTGTAATGCTTTGCAAAACATAAGTAGAAATATGTTAGTGTAGAGATTGTTTCCTAGCATAGTATATATATATATATATATATATATTACTCCATGATATAAGAGAATTAATATATCTTGCTATTATTGTACGGACAAGGTGATGTCCGGGATGCTATTGTTGTACGGACAAGGTGATGTTCGGGATGCTGTTATTGTACGGACAGGGTGATGTCCGGGATGCTATTATTGTATGGACAAGGTGAAGTTCGGATGCTGTTGTTGTACGGACAAGATGAGTTCGAGATGATATGGACAAGATAGTCTAGGATGACAAATATTACGGACTGGTATAAGTCCGGGATGTTTTGATGATATAGACATGAGAAATTCTTAATTAATAATTGTGGAGGTATACACGTAAAATCGATTGTTAAATATTTTTGGCTACCGATTTAGGCTGGCCAATGGCCTATTTATATTCAGCACTCAGCATAGAAAATTTCATATGGGACAAATAACTTTTATAAGTCCCAAAACAATTTTTAAATATTACTTTTCGGTTAATTAGTCATACTTGATATGTCATGTTTATGCTTTAATGGTTAAGAAAGAAAGCACGAAATTTCCAAGTACTCTTCTAAGTTACCTTATGCTCACTGAGTTTTTCGACTCACTTCGTTTATTTTCATTTTTTTTTCAGATTCTAATAGACCCAGCTCTTCCCAGATTCCGGATAGCTAGCTGCTCACATACTTGTGGTGAGCGGATTGACCCAGGACGTGGTAATCAGTGGCGATGGTGGGGTATATTTTTGCAGTCACTAGGGTATCATGGGTCCTCTGCATTCTGTATATGTTGAATATGTACTGTATATTTTGTAAACAGATGTAATTAAGTGATGTATGACGTATATCGATCTTAAAGGCCTGGTATGAGATGGTGATGTTCATTTTGTTATGATATAATATAAATGTATGTTTGTGTATAAGATGTCATAAAGGTTGAGTCTGCTGCGGGGCATTTTGGTTACTCCCTATCGGAGGTGTCCAAACCGAGATGTCATTTGTTGATGAATTATTACATTGTGAATGTTGATGATTGAGCGGCAAACCCCCATATAGGGCGAGATTATGCCAAAATTTTGTTTGATTTGGTTTAATGAGTATACTCAGGCTTCGGAGGCAGGGGCATACCTTGTCTCTGGTCGATCACATGCCCTGAATTTGGTGTGTGACAAAGGCCCACCTCTGAAGTGTAATAACAGTCGATACAACTCCTAAGAGTGCGAAACTGAGCGAAGACTAGATGGTAGACTTCATCGACAACGACATTGATATCTTAGAGGACAACGAAAAATGACCCACTTGTTGTGGCGGCCACTATTGGGAACTTCAGAGTAAAAAGGGTCATCGTCGACAGTGGTAGTGCAGTAGAAGTTATCCAATGGGAAGCTTTTAAGAAGATGGGCATCCCGGAGAAGGATTTGAAGCCAGCAAGCCCAATATTCGGCTTTGCCAATCAGCCAATCATCGTCAAAGGCTCGGTCACCTTGCTAGTAACAATGGGAGATGGCGACCACACCCTCACCGTCATCTTCGAGTTTCTAGTGGTCGACCAACCCTCAGCCTACAATGCCATTTTTGAAAGACCCGTAATGAGGAAAGCAAGAATGGTGGCGACCTTCTACTACCTGACAGTAAAATTTCTAACACCTATGGGAATTGGTTACATGGAAACAGATCAGCAAACGGCAAGGCAGTGCTACGTGTTGTCTTTACAGCTTGCCATGAAAAGTCAAGGGGTCGAAATAGATCTGGAGAAAACAAAAACTGGGATGCACAAGCAAGAGACAGGGGGCAGCTATCTGAGGCTTAGATTAACCTCATCGGGAAAACCATACTCACCTTGGAAAGCCTAGATAGCAGGGCAGAGATGAGCCAGTACAAGGCGGAGCCCGTAGAACAGACAAAGATGATCCCTCTGTGTCTGGAAGACCCAGCCAAAACAACCAAGGTCAGGTCTTCCTTGGGGAAAGAAGAAAGAAAGCCACTAGTGACTATGTTGCAAGAAAATGCCGACATCTTTGCATGGTTGGCGGTCGACATATACTGCATAGATCAGAAGATCATCACCCACTCCTTGAATGTGAACCCAGCGGCGAAGCAGGTTAGACAAAAGAAGCGTCAGTTTGCTCTGAGCAAGTCAGAGCAATCAGATAAGAATTTAAGAAATTACTCGCCGTCGACTTTATAGCGGAGGTGAGTTACCCAGAATGGCTCGCCAACGTGGTAATGGTGAAAAAGGCCAGTGGAAAGTGGCGAATGTGTGTGGATTTTACAGATTTGAACAAGGCTTTCCCCAAGGACAGTTTCCCCCTGCCCGCAATAGATCGCCTGATAGACTCTTCAGCAGGACACAAATATTTGAGCTTCATGGATGCCTTCTCCGGATACAATCAGATCATAATGAAGCCCGACGATCAGGACAAAACGTCATTCGTCACGGAGGAAGGTTTGCTCTGTTATCAAGTAAAGCCCTTCGGGTTAGAACACAGGAGCCACATACCAGAGGTTAGTAAATAGGCTCTTTAGAGACCAGATTGGGTGGAACATGGAAGTGTTTGTGGATGATATGTTGGTTAAGAGTTCCTCGCCAGAGCAACACGTCCTCGACTTGGAGGAAGTTTTTGGCGTCATCAGAAAACACAACATGAGACTAAATCCAGAAAAATGAGCGTTTGCCGTAGGGACTGGGAAGTTCCTTGGCTTCATGGTCTCCAATAGAGAAATAGAAGCAAATCCGAAAAAAATTTAGGTGATTCTGGGCATGTGCCCACTTAAAAACACCAAGGAAATGCAAAGGCTCACGGGCATAGTGGTAACCCTTAACAGATTTGTCTCTTAACTTGCTGACAAGTGCCTACCTTTGTTCAAGGTACTCAGGGGAGCCTCTAAGTACTAATTGACCAAAAATTGTCAAAAGGCCTTCGAAGAATTAAAGAAGTATTTGTGCTCGCCACCCCTACTCACCAGTCCCTTGCTGGAAGATCAGCTATGTATCTACCTAGCAGCCTTAGATAAAACCGTGGCTGTTGTGCTGCTTAAGGAAGAGGAAACCCGTCAAATCCCAATTTACCATGTCAGTCGAGCCCTGCAGAATAGGGAAATTAACTATACTCAGCTGAAAAAAATCACATTTGCCCTGATAGTGGTAGTCAGACGCTTGAGGCAGTACTTTTAGGCCCACCCTATCACAGTGTTGATGAATCAGCCGCTCAGGGAAGTCTTGCAGAAGGTAGACACGTCAGGCAGATTGGCTAAGTGGAGCGTCGAGCTGAGTGAATTTGGTCTAGAGTATAGGCCAAGGAAGGCTATCAAAGCCAAGGCTTTAGCAGATTTTATAGCCGGATGCTCATTCACCAGCGCCATCACGGCACCGATCCGTTACACGAAAGAGCTCCCGCCTAACCCCAACGACAAAGAGACGCCGTCACCACCCCCAGAACTAACCCTAATACAGAAGCTAAAGCAATCGGAGCCCGCCACTTGTGAGACATGGACGCTATATGTAGATGTATCCTCAAGAAATGAGGGACCATGGGTTGAAATCCTGCAACCGACCCCTAGGGAAGCGAATGGCAATACGGGTTATCCTTCGATTTCCTCGCTTATTACAAGGCGGCAGAGTATGAGGCCCTGCTGGTAGGGCTAGAGCTAGCACTAAGGCTTGGGGCGAAGAAGCTACTCGTGTCGACTGACTCGCAGCTGGTGGCGAGATAAGTCAACGGGGAGTATGAAGTCAGAGAGCCAGGCTTGGTAAAGTACCATAAGCGGGTGATGAATTTGAAATGGCGGTTTAGTCACCTAACAGTGAAGCAGATCTCCAGAGAAGAGAATACAAGGGCTGACTCGCTGTCTAAGCTCGCCTCTATCATCAAGATCAAATAAAGGGGATAGATTCTCCTCGAACATGCCACCAAGATGGAGAAGAACTCCTTCAGCTAACCGATGGTCAGAGTTGGTTAACCCCAATCGAGAATTTCCTAAGGGAATGAACGCTACTTGGCAACCCAAAGGAACAGCTAAGGCTGAGAAGAAGGGTCGCCAGATATGCGATAATGGGTGACACCCTGTACAGAAAGTCATTCAGCGAGCCCCTACTGAGATGTTTAGAAGCAACAGAGGCCTACTACATACTCTGGGAAATCCATGAGGGAGTATGTTGAAATCACATGGGGCAGATCGCTGGCACAGAAGGCACTGAGACAAGGTTTTTACTGGCTGACAATGAAGAAGGACGCCACAGAGATTGTCAAGAAATATGATAAGTGCCAGAGGTTCGCCGCCGTTCCAAGGCAGCTCGCAGAGTTACTTAACCAGCTATCGAGCCCTTGACTATTCGCAATGTGGGGTATCGATATCCTGGGGCCATCCCCAATTGCAATCGGCCAGAAAAAATTTGTAGTCGTCGCCTGCGAATACTTTACCAAGTGGGTACAAACAGAGGTTGTGGCAACCATCACAGAAAGGGTGATTGAGAACTTCATTTGGAAGTCTATGGTGTGTAGATATGGGGTTCCCAACACCATTGTGCGGACAATAGTGCACAGTTCCTAGGGGGCAAGTTGAAGAAGTTTTGTGAGAACTTCAAAATCCTGCTGACTTACTGTTGTAACCTTAAAAAGACCGAAGAACACCCCATTGCGGGACATCGGCTCGTTAAGTGTGACATTGGGGAAAATAGAGGAAAAGACGACTTAATTCCTCTTGAAATAAAGGTTGAGGGTTTGAAAATGACATCGTAAAAGAAATGGAGTCGCCACCAATCTTTTTTGGCTAGGTGTGATTGATTTCCTATTAAAATTGATTTTAAATAAAATATTTTAAAATTAATTCAAACATTTTAAGAAAACCAATTTCAACGTCTTCTCTTTAATCCAGAGAAAAACAAAGGCGGGCCTGGGAGTCGGTTACTTGTGGGGAAGGATTAGCACCCCCACAACGCCTGTATAAAACGGTACCTTATTAGTCATGTGTTATCTCAAATCTAGGTGAAAGTTGGTTTTAATAATTCTCTTAAAAAAGTAAATATATTATTAGAGAATGATCCAAAATTCATTAACATAAAATTTTCCGTATTTCCCGACAAACTCGGCAAAACATGGAATTTTTCCTTGATTTTGAAATTCTCCGAATCATCCTGGTTTAAAAAAAAAAGATATTCCGTCATTAATGATAATTGATGATATCTTCCCCGGCAGACTAGTAGAGAGCTCATGAATTATTTTAACTCGGGAATAATCTTGTTTTATAAAAAAATTATTAATTATTTTTCATGCATTTTAAATCATAAAAATGGTCGTGAATATGCAAATCAATACTAAGATACAAATGTAATTTAAATAACATGTACAATTATCATGGCATTGCAAACATTTATTATGACATAGCAAAAGAATTAATGACAAGACATGCTTGACATGGCAAAATTCAAATGACATGGCCAAAAGAATTAATGACATGGCAAGTCCTATTATGACATGGCAAAAGAATTAATGACATGGCATGCTTGACATGGCCAAAGGGATGGATGACGTGGCATGCTTGACATGGCAAATCCTATTATGACATGAAAAAAGAATGAATGACATGACATACTTGACATGGAAAAATCTAAATGACATGGCCAAAAGAATTAGTGACATGGCATGCTTGACATGGCAAAATCTTATTATGTCATATAAAAACAAATCATGACATGGTAAACAAAGAGATCATATAGGAAACAATCACAAAATGACATCACCATAAAATATTTATAATCACATCATGATCATACTAGCAACATGAATATAAATGACATCAACATGGAATATTCATAAACAAAGAATTTACATAATTAAGATGACAAATGTAGATATCATGGAATATGCACACATCATCATTTTGAAATTGATTTTTCATGTGAGGAATCATATAAATGGTATATGTTGGAAAATATTACCATACTCCCCGACAAGCCCGGCAAAGTTTAGAAAATAATTCTTTTATATGACATTCACATGATTCCGAGTAAATGAAAACCATGCCTTGCGATTTCATAACCACGTGCGTTGAATAATTTCATAACCTCCCTGGCAAACCCGGCAAAGATTAGGAACTACTTCTCATCAAATGTTTAGGAAACCGAGAAACACGTTTTTATGCCAAATTAAATAAAAATATTTTAAAATATGTAATGCATGAAGATGTATTTCTCACTTGAAGTAAGGACATTCGTATACCTAAAGAAAGTATCCGACTACCTTTGAAAGAAAATTAAATTGGATCTTTAAACCGAATGACTTTGGACTCGGATTAAGAAAAAAATACAATTTTTGGGTAGAAAAATACCTATGGCCGAATGGCCCCTAAAAAGGCTATAGTTTTCCTATTTTTTAAAAAATCCGGATTAACTACCTATGATCCGATCTTTATAAAACCAATTTTTATCCTTGAGATAACATGGAAAACAATCTAAAATAGTAGCTACATGATTTAGGTCAGCCCTCCCCTCTTATAAAAAATTGAGATTTTTATTAGCTTTAAAAAGGCTTGTTTGGACTCCTAAAAACTGATTTTGCAAAGCTATTTTTTAGACCTTTGTAAAAAATTCAAAAAAATCTGAAAAAATCAGTTTAGACTTGAGACATGATGGTCTTTATTTGGAAAAATCAGTTTCAGTTTCAGATAAATATGCCTTGACCAAAATTGCCTTAAAGACAAAACAGTAAACTAGAATTTGTTTTACCGAAAATAATTTTTCCACCCTTGATAAAAAATTCTAAAAATCCTAGGAAAAATACCAGAGGCTCCTCTAAGGGTCTACTAAATATGGGTAAAAAAAACTTTTTATTTTGACAAAAGAAACTTGGTAAAAATATTGCCCAAAGTTAGAATATCCAACTTAACAAACCATTACTTTTCGAACTAGTTTGCACTAGAGATTTTGGTTAGAGATCATTGATTGGTCTTAACCAAAAATCAAGTTGAAAATGGTATGAATGCATGATTTTCCAACAAAACAAACATATGAAAATGAATCAATCATGAGCTAAAAAAAATGAAGGTTGGCTCAATGGTTGGTTTCTTGGAAATAGTTTCACCTAACCAAAATCACTTGATAAAAATCAAGATCCTCAAGCTTCTCGAACCTTTTATTTCATTTTTTTAAAAAAGAAAACCAAAGGAGAAAAGCTATCCTACCACAATGGTGAAACCCACAATCAACATGCAAGCAAGAAAATCAAGCAAAAGACAAGCACAATAAGCCATCAAAGTTTCGGCCATAGTGGAAATGTTGTAGGAAAATTTTGCAACCTTTGTTATTTTATAAAGAATAAAGAAGAAAGGGAAAAAACCTTTAGAAATTTATTTTGAAAACTTTTTATTCAACAAAGAAAGTTAACAATCACATAGAAAAAAGGAGAAAAAGAACATGAAGTCAAAGAAAATAATTGAAAAAGAAGAGAATAAATAGTTACCTAGCAAAGCTTTTCCAAATCAAGCACTCAAACTTCTCCCTCTTTTCTTTTTCTCCTTGAGAGGTTTTTTTCTTTTTCTTCCCTTTCTCCTCTAGAGTGTAGTGAATAGCTTTTGAAAAAATGAAGAAAAACTTCCCCTTAGCCCTTGGCCGATTCTCCTTTTTTTTTTATATATTGAGAGTGCTCATCTTTTAGCCTTAATCATGCTTTGCATGCTCTCCCAACATCTTTGCCAGATGGCTAATTTTTGTCCCCCCTTTGCATGATGCTTTCCTTAAATTAAGGATTCTTGTCTCCTTTTTTCATGATACTTCCCTTAAATTAAAGGGTTTTATAACCTCTGATTGGCCAATAATACCACATAGATTATTCTTGTCTCCTATCTCTACAAAATGTCTAAGCCACTTGTCATGATCATATGGCTTACTATCAAAATATCTTCCTAGGTGGCATTTTTAATCCATTTGGCATCATCACATAGCCTTCACATGCTCTTCACATGGCCTTGCAATTTGGAGGCCTCCTATTGGCCAAAAATGCCATGTAGGCTAGTGGAGAATCTTGTCCTTTCTTAAAAATGTCATATTACTACTCAATCTTGGCCAATTGATTTAAGATGATGAAACCTCCATCTTCCATCCATGAGCTAGCCGAAAATGGCCTGGAAAATTCCAGGTCATTCCTCATTTTTTTATTTGCAAGATGGACCTTTTCGATTTTTTCGGTAAAATTGTATTTTGGCCCCCAAACTTAATTTATTTGCAAATGGACCCCAATTTTGGGTTTTTGTTTTTTAATCCATCCCATCCAATATAAAACTCATTTCTAGAGGTTTTCATAATTTTTCGAGCTCGTTTTGCATTTTTCACAGATTTTTCTCTAACATTTCGATTTAATGCCCCCGAACTTTGTTTATTTTCGTTTGAGCTCCGATTTTGAATTTTTCTTCTCCAATCCATCTTATCCATTATAAGACTCAGTTCTGGAAGTTTTCATAATTTTTCGAGCTCGTTTTCTATTTTTTTCGAATTTTTCTTTAAATTTCGGATTAGTCTCCCGAATTTAGCATATTTGTGTTTCAGCCCCAATTTCGGGTTTTATTCTTCTCATTTCCTTCTTTCCATTCTAAAACTCAGTTCTGGAATGTTTCGCAATTTTATGAGCTCGGATTCTATTTTTTCTGGATTTTCCAAAATTGCCCTTTAGCCCCGGAAACCTCGTTTTACTTGAAATGGGCCAATTTTCTGAATTTTCATTTTTCATTGCCTTTGTCATATATTGAATTGGAGTTGGACCGATTTTGCCTAATTTTTACATCCGAATTTCTCTCCGATTTAGTTTTTCTCTTTTTCCTCAAAATTGGGAATTTTCTCGATTTTCCCGTTTCTCCTCCATTTGGCTCTTTCTATGGATCCACTTCAAATTGGGACTTGGGATACCTTTGCTTATTTATTATTCATCAACTGGGACTTCAATTTCGCCAAATCGGATCATCTCTGTAGTTCTCTCCAAATTTGTGAATTTCTTATTTATTCACTAAATCTTTATTTTCCTTTTTCTTTTCAATCCAATTCTTCCTTCAACTCCGCTTCAAAATTAGACCTTCCAATATCCATATTTATTGATCTTATTCCACTTGGAACCTCCAATTTTGTCCAATTTGATCATTTACGCACTTTTCCCAAATTTGCAAAATTTTCCATCTTTTCAAAAATGGTAATTTTCAGTTTTGTCCACTTCTTTTTCGGATTGATTCCTCTTGGTGAAATTGGACCTTAAGATATCCTTTTTTATTGATCATCTTGCAATTTGAGGTTTCAATTTCATTCAATTTGATCATTTACGTACTTTTCCCCAAATTTGAAAATTCAATACTTTTCTATAACATTGAATTTTGCAATTTGTCTTTTAACCTTTCTATCTTCAATTGTAGATCTCCGATCATCAAAATTCCTTCATCATTATTCATTTCATCTTTGAATTTTGATTTTGACTGAGAGTTGACTTTTCAATGGTTGACTTTTTGGGGTTGACTTTGTTGGAGTTGACTTTTTTAGGGTTGACCTCTGAATCAAAGTCTTGGAGACTCATCTGTGGAATGAGGGAAGATTCTTCGTATTTCGGGAAGTTGAAAGGAGAATTTACCTTGTTTAGGGGTCCAGACAAAATTAGGTGTCTACAGTCACAGCTCAGTCAAACACCCCCAAATGAACGGACAAGTGGAGGCGATGAACAAGAAGATTCTCCAAGGCCTGAAAAAGAATCTCGACGAAGCCAAAGGGGCATGGCTGGAAGAGATGCAAGAAATCTTGTGGGCCATCAGAACTACGTCCCACTCGGGCACAGACGAAACACCAATGTACGAGACAGAAGCTGTGATACCAGTTGAGATAGGCATTAACTCCCTCAGAACCACAAACTAAGACCCCGCCCCGAATGAAGAAGCACTTAGAGCAAACCTAGATCTCCTAGAAAAAACCAGAGATTGGGCACAAGTAAAACAGGCCACCATATCACACCAAGTCGCTAGCTATTACAATACGAAGGTGAAATGCAAGCAATTCCAAGTTGGCGACCTCATCCTTAGAAACTATGAAGCTGGCAGACCGGCGGACCGGCGGACGAACTAGGAAAGATGGCCCCAAACTGGGAAAGCCCTTACAAAGTAAGAAAAAAAGATCGACTTTGGAACCTATGCGTTGGAACGAATGGATGGAAACCCCGTGCCAAGGACCTGGAATACGGTCAACTTGAAAAAAAATACTTCCTGTAAAGATGTACTTTCCTTCATACCAGTAGCAATACAACTCGAATTTTGTAGGAATCATTAGATCCAACACCTCACTAAACCTACGCTCAACAGCCTCTAACTGGCTCTTCCATGCGTTCAATCACGTGTGCTCGCCATAAGGCACCGTGTAACACGGTCAACAGCCTCTAACTGGCTCTTCCATGCGTTCAATCATGTGTGCTCACCATAAGACATCGTGTAACATGCTCAACAGCCTTTAACTGGCTCTTCCAAGCGTTCAATCACGTGTGCTCGCCATAAGGCACCATGTAACACGCTCAACAGCCTCTAATTGACTCTTCCATGCGTTCAATCATGTGTGCTCGCCATAAGACACCATGTAACATGCTCAACAGCCTCTAACTGGCTCTTCCATGCGTTCAATCACGTGTGCTCGCCATATGACACCGTGTAACACGCTCAACAGCCTCTAACTGGCTCTTCCATGCGTTCAACCACGTGTGCTTGCCATAAGATACCGTGTAACACGCTCAACAGCCTCTAATTGGCTCTTCCGTGCGTTCAATCACGTGTGCTCGCCATAAGACACCGTGTAACTCGCTCAATAGCCTCTAACTAGATCTTCCATGCATTCAATCACGCTCGCTCGCCATAAGATGTCGTGTTATACACCCCACGGCCTTTAACTGGCCCGACCACGCACTCAACCCCTACTCTACAATCAATAAAACAACAACTAACGAACAGCTCACTAACATAGCAAGAGCAAGGGCTCGCACAAAAAACAAAAAATGCAGCTAAGACAATTCAATAAAAAGAAGAATAAATAACACGGGAAAAATATAGAAACTCCACAACTTTCATTCATAGTAAAAGACGAGTACAACGATCCTAAGTCTTATTTAAAAGGTCCTTGGCTACGGGACCACTACCTAATCTAGGTTACATTTTCCCCTCCACCATTAACAGAGAGAACACCGACAGTACTTCACTAGAAGGATCCACAATAAATGAATCAGCAGCACGAGCCTCTTCAGCAGCTATAGAAGGTGGAACTTGATAGTCGAGGGGAGTTGGGGGCACATATTCATTTAAGGGCGTTGAAGGAACAGCAGATATCGGCACCATATGAAATGCCTACCTCAATTGCCTCAGAGAGACCGCATTCAGAAAGAAGGGATCAAAGCCCTCAAGCGGATCCCCTAGGGCAGAAAAATCTATGTCCCTACAATCCAAGGGGCCATAAACCAACTGGACCCCAGTAAGGGCGTCGCCCTTAATTGGCCGACCATGTTGACTGCCACCTCGACCACCTCATTCTCCTTCTCCTCCAAGGCATTCTCAAGCTTTTCCTTCTCCGCCTCCAGCGCAAGGGCGAGCTTCCCCTTCTTGGCCTTCACAGCCTTGGCCACGTCCTCAGCTACAGCAGATTCCCTCTTCCCATCTGCCTCCAACAAACTCTAATTCAGGAGGCTTAACTCTTTCTCTCTGGCAGAAAAACGGTCTTCCGTCTTGGTGAGTTGACCACGAGCAATATTGGTCTGGCGCTCAGCCTCCGCAACCTTGGCCACGCAGGCCATCTCGTTGGTGACCACCTTGTCCTCAGTGGCCTTGGCTTTCTTATCAGTCACCGTAGTTTTTCCTTTCTCTGCCTTCAGCAGGGTCTGCAACTCTACAATGCGTGCGGCCTTGAGCTTGGCATCCTTTTCAACCTCACGAAGACGGGCGTCTGCCTCCCAAACACGATTATATATGGCCAGACCCTAAGAAAAAAGGAGAAAAAACCAAGTCAGCAACGTCGAGCAACACCAAAAAATAATAGTCTGCAGAACAAAACTCACCTCCACCATGCTCGCAAGTAGACCACATTGAGCAGTCTGCATCGAACACTCCTCAATGACCCTCACCTCTCGAGTGGGAAGGTGATTACGAACCCAATTAACACACTCGTCCATCGTCGAGCAGCGAGTCAATGGGCATACGACTGCGATAATCACTATACGTGTAGGACCCTTGGTGAACACTACGGACCACGCCCCCACGGGGCAAGGCCGAAGAATGCCCAGTACGCACCACCACGTCATCCCGATATGGGTCGAGGAGGCTTCGTCCCCGCCTGACGAGGCTGGAAGAACGGGAAGAGTCCTGTTACCCTTTGAAGAGGGCTCCACGGCCTTTTTCGACTTCAGAGGGGCATCAGCTGGGACATCATCCTTGCCCCTCCCCTTTCTGCTGGGATGAGCCCAGGACCGATTTCTCTTTGGATGAGTCAGTGCCCGTCTTCTGCCTATTAGGGTCTTCGGCAACCTTCGGCCTCTTAGGGTCCTCGACGACCTCCTGTCTCTTTGGGTTAGGCTCAAAAACTGGCTCAATTCTTTTCTTCTTCGCGGCGAGGTATTTCTGAGCAACAAAAGGAGTCTAGTCCTTACTCTAGAGCTGACTTTTGTTTTTCTCCCTCTCCGCCCTAAGGATTTTATCATTAATCGCAACGCTTGACATACCTGCACAGAGGGAAACAATCAAGATGAGAGCTCATCAAAGCCCTAAACAACGAAAGAAAGAAAAGTATACCAACTCACCAACATCTTAAGAACAACTCCGCCGTGGTAGAACTATCACACTCTAAACCAACCTCAGTATCAAAGCTATCAGAGCTCATAGAACTCCCCATATCGAACATCACCTCATCACCATCATCATCATCCAGAACAATAACTTCAATTGGTGGACTATTAGCTTTTGAACCATCACCACCTTTACTCTCATGAGAACTCGGGGAGAGTGGCAATTCTATCACAGCGGGGGTAAAGGCAAGAGGGGTTGGATCAGGAACCCAAGGCACTAGGGTGAGCATATGGCCAGATGCTCCAAGGCCATTACCTTCGTCAGCGTTGCCCTCTCCCGATCCTACAATAGAGACGGCGGGAAGGTCGCCCGCCTCAACCATTGGATCTGCGCTCACCTCTTCCGTACCCACCTTGCCCGAAGGAACAACCCTGACCCCACCTTGACGAGAGGTGCCCACCTTCTTGCCCTTCTTCTTGACAGGTTCAATAAGACCTGTCAAGACCTTCGCTATATACTCCTGGCCACCCACAGGCCAGTTATTACCTTCTGGAGGGGGCACGAGATTGGAAAACTTGGTTGCCACCCTATTTGGACTGATATTCTCTAGGCAGTACTTATAGATGAGGGTGTCCATCACGGTCTCCTCCCAGTTGACCCTACGTCCCATGTAGTAGTCAAACTGTCTTCTCTCCAAGTCGTCCATAGCCACAATGTTTCTCTTCTCATCCTTCGGGGGCGTACACCACTTCACTGGGAAACCCCAATCCTCCTCCAACTTCAACTCGACCGTAAAAAAATGCGACCTGGTAACGTGGTTTTTATTGGGAGCCTTTTCCACAATCACATTATGGTAAGCACTCAGATAGCAGTAACCATTCTTTTTTAGCTTCAACTGGTACAAGTTGCGAAAGGCAGCGTACAAAGGAACCTCACCTCTCTTCCGATAGTCAATGAAGTAGGCCACCATGATAGGCCACGAAGACCCTGTCAGTTGAGCAGCAGTGATCGCATACCCTTCGAGGCAAGTGGAGAAGAAAGGGTTCAAGGGCAGGTGGAAGCCCCCTTTGAACATATGCTCAAAGAAATCACGTTCTTCCCATCATTCTCAATCTGTCTAGGACATCGACCCTCTGTGGGCACGTAAAATTCGTAACGGTAGTTGGAGAGATAAATACCATGAGTCAACAACAGCGCGCCAATCTCATCGCCGATCATGGTGCAGGGAATATCATCGTTCCACTCCACGCCACCATCACCAGCAGTTCTCCCCACCCTCAAGAAACGTTTGGTCTACCTCCATAGCACCACCACCAATAACTCCAGTGCCACCGCTCGACTCAACATCACCACCAGCAGCCACATTTGCCCCCTTCTTGATGTCCCAATCGATTTCATCCAACACGTTATCGATATTCCGGGCACTACCACCATAGGACATCCCCTCCAAACCGTCACTATCAGTCATCACCATTTTGAGGAAACCACCAAAAATCACCACAAACAAACACAAAAATCAAAACAAAAGCAAGGAAACAGCACTAAAAATACCTATGTAGCCTAGAAACGACCTCGTCGGAACACGAAACAGCAAACAGGAGAACGACTCAAGCAGATTGGAGCATAAAGCACGTTGAGAATACAAACCAACAGCACTTTGACAGCAAAATCAGAAAAACTGACTCTAACACCCACCAACTCCCCTATTTATAGCAGGGAACCAGGCGAAAAGGCATTCTGCTAGCTGCCCATCACACCACCTGATGGTCGACACGTGGCCATACCTCGAACAACACGCCCAACCATTAAAGCTGCTATTAAAGACAGGCACATCAAGTATCCCATCGTACCAACCAAAGGACAACAATAAAATTCAGAATACCTCATCGCCTGAACTTAAAGGCGCCCAAGCATCTCTGACACACAGCTCCTCGGCATCATACGGGAGCCTACCATGACATTTTCCAAAGCCAGTCACAGGCTCACCGGCGGTTACTTTATAACCTCCACCTCGCCTGGGGGACAATTTTTAGACCCACTAGGCCCGCCAGGCGTGCTCGCAAGGCCCCAAACAAGTTGGCCCAGAGTCAAGGCCCAACCCAGCAAGCCCAATGACTATTGGAAGCTAAGGCCCCAGGACACGTGGTCTCCTCCTCTTCTCCCAGCGGTCGCATCACCAGTCACCTCAGCGCCTACCTAGGGCAGTGCAGGGCATTAAATACCGTAGCCTCTCTTCGACGGGCATTAAATGTGGCCTTCTCATCGACGAGGCCCCCCGAAGCCGTTTACTCCCAATGTCCAACCAGAGTCGAACACGTGGAACTAGCAGGTCGCCCAAACAGGTATATATGACCTCTCGAGGACTGCTCAAGGGTAATCTCTCTCTCTCTCTCTCTCTCTCAGACCTTCTTCTCCAAACATTGACTTAAGCATCGGAGCGTGTTCCGGAGCTCAACCTCTAGTACCCTTTGACCCTCTTTTCTTGTTCACAGGACCTCAAACCACCACCACCTCAACACAAATAGACATCAACAATATGTAGTTTAGAAAGAAAAAAAAAAGATATAAAATTATGTTGTCAACCTAACAACTTATTTGATAACAATTGTTAAATAATTGATAATATAAAACAATTTTACTACTTTTTATTAGATAAATAATAATAAGTAGTTATAAGCTAATACATAAGTGAAAAAGTAATTATAAATGATATTATTAGTTTTTATTACGTATTTAACAAAATAACTAATTTAATAACATATTAATGTAACATTAATAGTCGTAATTAATACTATTTTTTATTATCTAGTATAATATATTCTATAATTTTGAAATAAATAAAATGCAAAGTAAAAAAAAAATTAATAATACTATTTTCTATTAGCATATGTTAACAAATTATTTAACTAAACAAAAAAAAAATTATAGAAACATAATAAAAATGATTATCACTGTTTCTTATCTTTTATAAAATTATATTATTGATAATAAAAACATATAATTATAATAATATTTACTATTTTACTTCCTATAGTAAAAATAATTAAAAACAATTTGTTAAAAAATGTAAAAATAGTAAAATTTGGTAATATCATATTTCATTATTCTCTTAATAATATAAATAATTTGGTAATAAAAATGATAGTAATAATATAAAATGTTAACTTCATAACTGTTTCATGTATGTTAACAAATTATGTAATTTCGTAACTATTTCATGTATTTATTAAAAATGGTACAATAACTTTTTCTTATATTTTGTAAGTAAATAGTGTCATTAATAACAAAAAGATGTAATCAAAATAGAAAATAGTATTATCGTTGTTTCTTACCACTCATAACAATTTGTGTTTTTTGTAACAAAAAAAATAATTATAATCATATTTAATATTTTTCCATGTAATAAAAATAATTCATAACACGATTTATTAATAAGAAAATATAAAGGTGACAAAATATAGTAATATCATTTTCTTATCTGCTTAACAATATAAGTAACTTAATAAAATATATATATATATATATATATAAACGTATAATAACATATGATAATTTATTACATTTTATAAAATGCAATGATTTTTACTAAAATGCAACTTGAATCTCTTTTAAAATTATTTATTTAAATAATTTTTATGTTTTAATATCTTAACTAAATAAATTTAGAGTTAAAATTGAATCACTATAATAAATTATGGAAAACATGGGATGAATTAAGACACAACACAAACATAACATGAAAAATAATTAAAACAGGTCACGACATGAAAAATAATATTAACACGACATGAATACATGAACGTGTCAAAATCTATATAAAACGAATTATTAATATGTAAAAATTTATATAAATTTATAATATTTTGAACACATCAAAAAATAACATGAACACGTCACGAACACACAAATTTTTCTTTAAATTGAATCACTGTGACAAATTATGCAAAATATGTCATGAATTTAGACACGACACGAACACACAATTTTTTCTCTGAATTGAATCATAATGACAAACTATGCAAAATATGAAATGAATTGAGACACGTCAGTGACTATACAAACATAACATAGGAAAAATAATTAAAACACAACACGAAAAAAAGAACATGCAATGAATACACGAACGTGTCAAAATATAAATAAAATGAATTATTAACGTGTAAAAATTTATGATACTTTACACACGAAAAAATAACACGAACAAATATATGGAATGAATTGAGACACGACACAAATACAACATGAGAAAATAATTAAACCATGACACAAAAATTAACATGAACATGACACGAATACACGAACGTGTCAAAATCTATATAAAACGAATTATTAACGTGTAAAAATTTATATAAATTTTTAATACTTTGAACACACAAAAAATAACACGAACACGTCATGAACACATAAATTTTTCTCTAAATTGAATCACTACGATAAATTATGCAAAATATGTCATGAACTGAGACACGATACAAGCATACAAGTTTTTTTTTCTAAATTGGATCACAATGACAAACCATGCAAAATATGAAATGAATTGAGACACAACACGAACACAGTGTATGAAAAATAATTAAAACACAACACGAAAAATAACATGAACACTATATGAATGCACAAACGTGTGAAAATATACATAAAACAAATTATTAAAATGTAAAAATTTATACAAATTTATAATACTTTAAACACATGAAAAAAAACGAATACAAACATATAAATTTTTCTCATTTTTTTTCTTTCTCTTTCTTTTTTTCTTTCCGCTTCCTCTTATTTTTCTTTTTCTTTTCTTTCATTATTTCCTAAAAAAAAAATTACACATGTCAATACCAGGTTAACATGTGTAGTTAATTTTATATTAATGTTAGATCCTTACTTAAACCTATCTATAAATTTTTTTTTTTTTAATAGAAACCTGTATATACTTATCTATTACAATATATAAAAGCAATCCCCTCAATTGAGGGGATTGCGCCAATTTTTATTTTTTATTTTTATAGTTTTAATGAAAAAAGAAAAAGAAAGGAAAAAGAAGGAAAAAGAAAAAATTTGTGTATTTGTTTGAAGTTCGTATTATTTTTTGTGTGTCATGATCGTTTTAAAAGTATTATATATTTATATAAATTTTGACATGTAATAATTCATTTTATGTAAATTTTGACATGTTCGTATATTTGTTTCGTTTCATATTGATGCACTCAAAAGAGTGTATCTTTATTAAACCTTGCAATTAATATGATCAATTATAGTAAAGTAGCATGCAAGGGTCAAATCCACAGAGATTGATTTTTAGTTTATAAGTTACTAGTTTAAAACTTAAATTCAAGAACAATAAAAGAAAATGGGGTTTTGAAATAATTAAAAGTAAAGAAAACAAGATAAGTAAAAAGCAAATAAATAAGAGAAAATCAAATATAAGAGAAGTATGACTAAGGTTTCATTCTTCACCACTAGACATCAATGAAAATCAATTTCAGATCTATCAACATCAATTAGCTATCAAAGTTAACAACCGTAGATAACAACATCTCGTGTTATCCCAATCATTCCTTAGTTCATCGTTAAGCAGGACGAACGTAATTACTTAATCTCTATCTATCAAACAACCTAGGATAAACATCTCTAAATTTAATTTGGCAGCAGCTTTATGATGAGAAAGATAGGTTGATCTAAGCAACAAAAGCATGAACATGAATTGTTTAACTTAGGTTATGTTTCACTTTGCAATTAGCGAAAACTTACCATAATCATTACTCACAAATTGCCACTTATGAATAGGAAATCATGACAATTACACGGATCAAGACTCCTAAACTAGCAATAGATAATTATCAAGATATATCTAATTTGCAACCTAAACAAATCAAGACAACATCATGAACAATTCTTATAGAAAAACACAAGTAACTTTGATAGAAAACTAATGATAGATAAATCTCAAAATCAATTACACAACATGTCTAGGGTTTTGAAATCACCCTTAACCAAAAATAAGTTTAGCCTAGCATAGGCATAGGCATAGATAACATATACATAAAACTAAAAAGAAAATAAAAGAATGGAGAAGAAGAAGAAGAAGAATGATGATCATTGAGTCTCCTCAAAAGATATCTAGTTTGTGGCTTAAAAGATGGTATTTATATAGTTTTAAAACCCTTACCACACAAGTAAGCCTGGAAGCAAAAAATAACGTTTTTAGGGTTTTTTTTCATGGTTTTTCCCATTTTTTGGGCGCCGCGGCGTCGAGCTTCTGTCTACCATTTTTATGACACACCTTCCTTCACTTCATTGGCTGATTTGGATGCCCATTTCTTGTTTGATTTTGACATGTGACCTATCGTTGGAAAGATATTCAAGTCAGCTTCAAATGTCAAAAAGGAAGTTTCTTCAAATAAAGAATTTAACATAATGATTTCCTTGCAACAAGTTCCAGAGGTCAAATCTGGCTTCTTGCTTTGCAACCAAAAATTTATCTTTTTGACTCCCGAGTTCTCTTCCATTTTGTGATTATGATTTTGTAAGCTCTTTACCATCATTATTGATATCTTTTGACTTCATTCTCTTTATTGTACCTAAAATTCAAAAACATAATATAAGTAAACAAAATAAAGATCTAAAACATAACAAAAACTAAAGGTAGAAAGGTATAAAATGTATATTTTATGATCTTATCACATATTATTTTTCGTATCATGTTTTAATGATTTTTTTCAATGTTATGCTCGTGTCATATAATCATGTTATGTTCAAAATTGTCAGGTCTAATAAATACTATTCAAATAACTCCCAATTTTTTGTCACGTGTTATTGTGTTCGTGTTCGTATTACTTTTTATGAGTATTCAAGGTATTATAAATTTTGACACGTTAATAATTTATTTTATGTATGTTTTGACACATTCGTTTATTAGTTTCATATTCATGTTATTTTTCATGTTGTATCATGTTTTAATTATTTTATTACAATATATAAAAGTAATCCCCTCATTTTGAGGGGGTTGCTAATTTCCTTGGCCTTGTCACGTGACAAGGTCATTTTTTTTTTTTTTGTTTTAGTGAGAAAGAGAGAAAAGAAAGAGAAAATGTCATGAATAGCTCTTGAAGTTTATCAAATTTGTCAATGTAGTACATGTACTTTAAAAATGTCTATTTTGATACTTAAAGTTTCACTCTATGTGCTATTATAGTACCTGACTGTAACACTGTTAAATATTTGTTACATGGTTTTTGTATCTAATAAAAACTTGACACGTGACACCATATAATGATACCACATATATTAACATAAAAATTATTATGAACATTTTTAAAGTACAGGTACCACATTGACGAATTTGATAAACTTCAGGGACTATTCATGATATTATCCCAAAAAGAAAAAGGGAAAGACTGGAAAAAAAAAAGAAAAAATTGTGTATTCGTGTGATGTTCGTATATTTTTTATGTCATAATCGTATTAAAGATATTATATATTCTATAATTAAAAGCAATCCCCCCTTTGCTTGCCACGCGACAAGCCACTTTTTTAATTATAATTTAGGTGGGAGAAAGAAAGGAAAAAAAGAGAAAGAGAGGGAAAAAAAGAAAGAAGGAAATAAAAGAAGAAGGAAAGAGAAAAAAAAAAAAAAAAAAAGAGAAAGATTTGTGTGTTCGTGTCGTGTTCGTATTTTTTTTGGTGATTATTGTATTCAATGTATTATATATTTATATAAATTTTTACACGTTAATAATTTATTTTATGTAGATTTTGACACTTTCGTATATTCGTGTCGTCTATATACCTACATTAAAAGCAATTCCCAAATGGCATGAGGTTTGAGAATTTGAAATTTTGAAACACCCTCCCTTTGTTACATAAGTAGGTCATTAGTGTATTTGTGTATTAATTAGGTCCAAATAACTCGAGATCCAAAATATCTCATGTAGATTTTGACACGTTCGTGTATTTGTGTCATGTTCATTTTATTTTTTGTGTCATGTCGTGTTTTAATTATTTTTCCATGTTATATTTGTATCGTATAATTATGTTTTGTCCGAAATTATCGGATTTAATTGACCATATCAAATAACTCTATTTTATATCAGATATCATATAATGAAGGGAGTTATTATTTTTTTAAAATTTTTAAAATTATTTTGCTTTTTTATCTTTCAAATTTATTATAAAATATTAATTCAAATCCGATAATATACTCGCAACAAAACACTATATTTTTTTAGTAATTAAAAGTTATGCCGTTGAAAGAGAGAGCTGAATTTCAATTTTGGGCTTTGTGTGGAGACAATTAAGAATGCGCAGTAATTATCCCAGTCAAGTTTTTGAAAAAAAAAAAATTTGTGTTAGTTTTGTATTTGTTTTCGCATTATTATTTTATTATTATTATATTCGAGTTATTATAAATTTATATAAAATTTATACATATTAATAAATATAGATTTTAAAATATTTATATATTCGTGTAGTGTTATGTCATGTCATATTTTAATTATTTATATTATTTTCGTATTATATCTCAATTTATCTCATATTTTAATTAATTTATTATAATAATTTAATTTTTACTCTAAATTTATTGATTTAAAATTAAATGAATGCATCTACTATATACAAATAAAAATATCATGTTTAAAATTTAATCTAATTTCTCGAAAGGTAGCGAGAGCATATTCTAGTTTATTTAAAGAAGCTGATGGCAGAAGTTTCTTTTAGTTTCTCTGCTTGAAATGAAAAAAATCCGCAATTAGTCAAAACGAATAGTGACATTCTTGTCTTTTTATGGATTAATTGATCGGTTCTAGAACGATGATACTAGAAACCAGTCATAGAGCAACAATTGGCCTCTATTTTGTGATTATTGAACACTAATCAAAATAAATGAGGCTCTTTCAACTTACTGATTTCCGCTATCTATTTTTTTTCTTTCTTTTTTCTAATTATTGCTCTTTCATTTTCAACTACTATTATAAAATTTCCACCAAAATGAAATACTAGTTACATTTTTATTCATACATCAATCTTGTGCTAAAACTTACATGTAATTATGATATCTCGTATCACTAAAAAGAAATACAGTTGTGATATTTATATGTGTAAGAAAAGGTATTATGCACGGATCGAGCTTAAATATAATATCAATACTATATATATTTGTTTAAACTCAATCGGATCTTAAATATGAGGTTTAAATTTTGTCCAAACCCATTTATATTTATAAATGGATAGTCCAAATCCATATAGGCCAACCCATATTATTTATTTCTAAAAAAATTTAATCAAATATGTTATTTTTTATTTAATTTTTAGTAATTTTATATATATTTTTTCTTTTAATAAGTTATAAAACATAAATAACTTAACATATTTTTAAAATTTTTTATTATTTTTTATTATATTATATTATATTATTTTATTTTATTATATATATTTATTTATTTATTTTTTATATGATATAAATTACATAATATATAAATATAAAAATAATATATTATATAAATAAAAAAAGGGCCGGACCGGGTTCAAGACTTGATTGTTAGAGCCAATGCTCGATCCATTTTCTAAATGGACCTCATTTTTTTGCCCAAACTCATATTTCGAGCCTAATATTTTTGTCCAAATCCTCCCAAATATCGGATGAACCTTCGAGTTTGAGCGGGTAACCCGACCCTTAAACAGTTTTATGTGAAACATCTTAAATTTTATTAACTTAGATTTTTTGGTTCAATTGGTTTTTAATATGTACTAGAAAAAAGACTCGAGTTACGTTGCGGGTGAAACGATTCATTTTTTATTTTTGTAATAATAATGACAACAATGTTATGAACACATAAATTAATAACGTATAAAATTAATTATTAACATGAAAAATTTTATATAAATTTATAATATTTTATAAACAGAAAAAAAATAACATGAACATGTTATGAAACACAAATTTTTCTTTAAATTAAATCACTTTGACAATTTATACAAAATATGTCGTGAATTGAGACACGACACGAACACACAATTTTTTTAAAAAAAATTAAATCACAGTGACAAACTATGTTAAATATGAGATGATTGAGACACGAAACGAACACAACATAGAAAAAATAATTAAAACACAACATGGAAAATAACATGAACATGAAAACAACAAGAATACACGAACGTGTAAAAAATTATATAAATTTATAATACTTTATATAAATTATTAACGTGTAAAAATTTGTATAAATTTTAATACTTTAAAAACACAAAAAAATTACACGAATGCGAACACACAAATTTTTCTCTAAATTGAATAACTTTGACAAATTATATAAAATATGTCATGAATTGAGACATGACACAAACACAAAAAAGGAAAAATAATTAAAACACAATACGAAAAATAATATGAACACGACAAGAATACACGAACGTTTGAAAATTTAGATAAAACGAATTATTAACGTGCAATTTTTTTTATATAAATTTATAATAGTTTATATAAATTATTTTGTAAAACTAATTATTAACGCGTATGTAAACATTTATATAAATTTATAATATTTTCAAAACACAAAAAAAAAATACGAACATGTCACGAACACAATTTTTTCATTTAATTGAATCACTATGATAAATTATGCAAAATATGTCATAAATTGAGACATGACACAAATATACAATTTTTTTTTTTCTAAATTGAATCATAATGACAAACTATGAAAAATATGAGATGAATTAAGAGACGACACGAACACAAAATTGAAAAAATAATTAAAAAAAACACAAAAAATAACATGAACACGACATGAATATACGAACGTGTAAAAATATACATAAAACGAATTATTAACGTGTAAAAATTTATATAAATTTATAATACTTTGAGAAACAAAAAAATAAAACGAACATGAACACGTCACGAACACAACATAGAAAAAATAATTAAAACACAACACGAAAAATAACACAAACACGATATAGATACACAAACGTTTAATAATATACATAAAATGAATTATTAACGTGTAAAAATTTATATAAATTTATAATACTTTAAACACAAAAAAAAACACGAACACATAAATTTTTCTCATTTTTTTTCTATTTTCTTTGTACCATTTTTTCTTTTTCTTTTTCCTTCTCTACTAGAGGTGCTCATGGGCCGGGCCGTGGCTCAAATTTTTTTTGATTTCTTTGCCCAGGCCCTAGGTCGGGCTGTGTCGGCCCGTCGGCCATATTTACTATTCACTATATTAAAAAATATATATTTTTTATTTTTTTATATATTTGTAAAATTAAATTTAAAAAATATTTTTTTATTAGATGAATAGTGATTTGGGTCGAACCAGGCCGGCTCGGATCACTAAATTTCCTGCCCAGGCCCGATCCAATACGGGCCGAGCCTGCTGGGTCGGACGGGCTGTTCGGCTCGTGAGCAGATCTATTCTCTATCCCTCAACAACCCAAAAAAAAAAATGATGGGGGCAACGTGGCTACCCTAACTTTGAATAAAAAAAAATACAAAATTTATTGTATGGAGGTATAACTTTTTTTATTTTATTGTGTTTTCGTGAACTCAACGTTAAGACTTTTCTTTTTAATAAGTAGTATCAGAGTTTAAAATGATATGGCATTTTAGAAAAATGCAAGAAGAAGATGTATTGAGACAACCTCTAATTGAATGCAAGTGTAAAAACATTGAGATAATTTGCACGCATAAAAGATGCGAGGTTGAGTATTGAGCAAGTTTAAAAACACTGAGATAATTTGGACCCATAAAAGATGCGAGGTTGAGTATTGAATCGAAAGTGCATTGAGACAATTCAAATGCATAGGAGACAATTCAAACGTATAATTATATTTTGTTAATTATGAAAATTAAATTTATAATAATTGTTTATTTATAAATTACGTAATATAAATATATTTTCAAATGTTATTAATATATATATATTTTAAAATATTTAAACTTTATTGTATACTGTGTATTTTTATTTATATGAGGTAAAAATAAAAAATAAAATTGTGATTTATATTTTATTCTCTCGTAAGATCGATTTTCTCATAAAAGTTAATAGCAAGTTTTTTTTTCTTTTTTTTTTTTTTTTACTTTTTTTTCCGAACGAAACGGGTACGAATCCTAAATCGATCCACGACTCAATGCGCAGACCTACGCCTTTAAATACATCATTTAAAATTTTACAAAAATAATTAATAAAATAATTTTTTTTAACTTTTTTCCCTAGCCAGTTGGGTACGGATCCTAAAACGACCATCGAGTCAACGTGTGGACCAACCCCTTTAAAAGCATCATTTAAAATAAAAATAAAAATAATTAATAAAATATTTTTTAAAACTTTTTCTCCAAGTGGATTGGGTACGGATCCTAAATCAACCCGCGAGTCAACTTGCGGATCAGCCACTTTAAATTCATCATTTAAAATTAAAATTAAAATAATTAGTAAAATAAATTTATTTTTAACTTTTTCTCCGAGCGAGTCGAGTACAGATCTTAAATCGATTCGCGAGTCAACGTGCGAACTAATCACTTTAAAAAAAATCATTTAAAATTAAAATAAAATTTTTTTAAAATTTTTTTCAAACGGGTCGGATATATATTCTAAATCGACCTAAAAAATAATTAATAAAATATTTTTTAAAACTTTTTCTCCAAGTGGATTGGGTACGGATCCTAAATCAACCCGCGAGTCAACTTGCGGATCAGCCACTTTAAATTCATCATTTAAAATTAAAATTAAAATAATTAGTAAAATAAATTTATTTTTAACTTTTTCTCCGAGCGAGTCGAGTACAGATCTTAAATCGATTCGCGAGTCAACGTGCGAACTAATCACTTAAAAAAAAATCATTTAAAATTAAAATAAATTTTTTTTAAAATTTTTTTCATACGGGTTGGATATATATTCTAAATCGACCTAAAAAAATAAAATATTTTTTTTGGAATATATATTTATTAATAATAATATATTTATTAACTTTTTTTGGACATTTAAAGAAATGCTTCTTGGATCCCTAAATTTTTTTTTGTGACAAGTTAAAAATACCCATAAAAAATGATAAAATAAGATAAAAAAAACCTTTAATGAAATTCAAAAATTTCTTATGGACTCAATTTTCATAATAGTTGACTTGTTCATATGTGAGTGTGATACTCTCTCATCTCTATGCAAAGATGGCATGTACACGTGAAGTATCCAAGAACCCAATATATGTATGTTCCTTTGATGTGCTCCCATGGTTCAAAGTTTGGCATATCACACCCGGCATCTTGCACTTCAGTCACAGTCACTCCGGTTTTTTTTTTTTTTTTTTTCCCTTAGATTTGAGCCATCATCCCCGAAAAAAAAAAAATGTGAAAGCAAAGAAACTCCCCAAAAATCTGCACTTTTCGGCACCCAAAAGGCCTTGTTTTGATGTTGTAACTTTTATTCACTCATCATCCCCTTTGACATTTTCAGGCTTCCAAGTTCCAACATAAATCTTCGAATAATAAGCCATTGATTTCTTCAAACTTACCTGAAATCATGCATCAATCACCAGTTT
Organism: Fremontodendron californicum; assembly: GCA_030761205.1. Taxonomy (NCBI): domain Eukaryota; kingdom Viridiplantae; phylum Streptophyta; class Magnoliopsida; order Malvales; family Malvaceae; genus Fremontodendron; species Fremontodendron californicum. The sequence goes on from JAULJL010000026.1 coordinate 14,564,763, forward strand.
TACCTTAGGGTCTTGAATCAGTTGTGTGAATTCAAAGTTAATAAAGCACTTTCTCACCAGGATTCAGGAAAACACCTAGTCAAAAAAGAGCTAGACATTCATCTAGTCAGATATTGCAGCCCCATTAATAGCTATAAAGCAGCTGCTGTCTTAAAACATCATAAATGCAAAACAGTATTTCCACCCTTCTATAACAAATAAAAAGTTCTTTGTTCAGCCATGGTCAAGACATTAGTCACATAACCCATATATGTAATCCATTAAAGTTTCTGTAAATTATTGCTTGCTATGATTATAAAAGAGAAGTATTGTTAAGCTTTAAATCTCATCTAACAGACCCTTCAAACCAGTTATCTTCATGGAAAGGCCTAAACTGCTGCTGCTATAGCATTGAATCCGTTCTTCAGGTTCACTTTAATGTCAGGCTATTGATCTCCCAAACCCCACTCCTGAGTCCTGACAGTTTCATAAATAATATGTGAATGGGGAACTTGTTTCAGCTTCTGGTTCAATTTCAACTGCCGTTAATAGTAAGATCCCTCCTTTCCTCTCTCTACTCCCTTATCTACCTTGAGCTCGATCAAGCATGAATAGATTCATTACTAAATTGCATAATGATTTCATGACTCAATTATGCTGTGTTCATCTCAGTTAATTGGAAATATGCCTAATCGTATTCTATTTTTAACTTTTTCTTGCATATCTTAGTAATTTTTTGAACTTCTTGCAATGATGTGGTATGGCATATAAACTTTTCACCCTAAGTCGTGCATGCAGGAGCAGATGCTTGTTTTGTGGAAGCACCAAGGAATGATGATGAGCTTAAGGAGATCGATCGATCGGACGCCATACAAAAGGGTACAGAGTTTGTAACATGATTGAAGGTGGGGTCACGTCCTTGCACACACCTAAGGAGCTGAAAGCAATGGGCTTTCATTTGATCGTGTATGCATCAGCTCGTGCATTGGTTGATGTTCTTAAGACTCTGAAGGAAAAAGGAACTACTAGACATCACCTTCACAAGATTGCAACCTTTGAAGAATTTAAGCAACTGGTCAAGTTGGAATCTTGGTTTGAACTTTAAGCACGTTATTCAAATCTGAAGAGTGCGGTAGGTGTAAAGCATGATAGAGAGGGGAGGGGTTATCTAGGAATGCATTTTTACCGAGAAAGGGGATCATATGAGTTTTCAAAACTTGAATTCAATCATTCTCCGAAGAACTGATATGAAAATCCACGAGCTTTATTTAGAATCAGAACTATGCAGCCTGTGGTTAAACAGTGCTGAAAACAACCATGCATCTGATCATCATATAGATGATTGTTGCTGTATTACTAGTACAATTTTAGGTTAGCTGTTTAGAGCAGGCAATCTTGCTCCGACTTTTTATTTTTCTTGAAGTATTCGTGTTTGATGCATTTTTGAATATGGGAATGGGGATATGATCTTCCAAGAACCCTCCAAATACATTGAAAAACTTAAAAAAAAAAAAAATTGAACATACCCGTATTGAAAACATACCCATATCCGATACTTACTCACACTCAAGTTCAAGCTAACATAGGTCTCGCGTACCTTACCATTTGTTTCATAACTATTTGCTCCCTGTCAAAATGGCTTTACAGGCAATAGCTGATATACAGACACGATTATAGTGAGCCTGAGAAGAAAGTTTTAAACAAACTAGCTAAAATGCAAGGTGGATAAAATCAAATACAATGTTTTCAGACCATTAGGTAAAAAAAAAAAAGAATCCAACTTTAGGGTCCCTGAAAATCTTGTCCTTTGCCTTGTGAATTGACATCTATTATTCGCCAGGAACTACTCTTTTGATAGTAGCCTTAGCCCAATATATGGTCCAATAACTCCAATCTCAGTTCACGGGTGATGGCTGCTACTACTCTACCATGTGAGGTCCACAGTCAAGCACTTTTTAAATAGACCTGCTTATTGGACAGATCGAATTCATATGGGATATTAAGAGCATTTGTGTCAATCTAGGCTCGATTCGACTCGAAATATGAGCAAATTTTTTTAACTAGGCCCAGCTCATATTATTAAAATAATACTCAACCCGGCTCGGCCCGTCCAAATTCAAAAACAAAATCAAGATTTCATGCTTCAACAAGACCTTTCTGGAATAAATTTGAAACCAGGAAAGATACGCTCCTTGTAGAGATCCTCCCAAAACCTTCAAGACCTTTGCATGACGGGCTATACAGAGCACTTGATATTTATTTCAAGGTTTAAATTTACTGAACCAACTTTTGATTTAAATAGAGTTTATTCTTTTCAAGGTTTGTAATTATTTCTACCATTGTGCAGGCACACCCTTGGCTTTCTGATAGAGAGAAGGAAGAACTTTGCAACATCATTGACTACTAGGAACACCCTTGACTATTCGGGTCGGGCGGGCCAAATTTTTTCTGTCTAAGGCCCAATCTGTTTAAAAAATGGATCTAAAATTTTGTCCAATCTCATTTTTCAGGCTTAATATTTTTGTCCGAACTCTCTCAAATATTGGGTGAGCTTCGGGTTTAGATGGGTAGCCCGGCCCATGAGCAGGCCTAATCACAGCTGGGGGTGTAATCGAATCGATCCGAGTTTAAGCTGTAAGGAGCTTGACTCGAAATTCGAGACTCGAAGCTCAGTGCTTGATGTCAATAAGTTTTACTTTTAAAGTTCGAGCTCGATTTGGGATAAAAATCGAACTGCTCAAACTCGCTCGATTAGGCTCGTTTACCTAGTAAAAAATGAGCTCGATTCCCATGCTCGACTTAAACTCGATTATTTGTGCTCGAGTTCGAGTTCGAATTGGGATTTTTCAATATTAATTAAAATATATATATATATTAAAAATAAAAAAGCTCGATTAGGCTCGCTAGCTATTCGAGTCAAACATTTAGATACTCGAATTCTAGTCGTTTGATAGCTCGAGTTCGTCTCGACTCGACAATGATTGAGCCAAATTCAAAAAAAAATTAGAGCCAAACTCGAGTAGTTTGCGAGCACATGTGTCTCATTTATCCCCTTAATTACATCTCTTTAGATAGCACTAAACACCCTTAATTACATCTCTTTAGATAGCACTAAACATACTTTTCTCCTAAATACTCCATGCCAATTAATGCCATCATTCACTTTTAACGTTTAAGTATTGCAAATCTTTATTATCAACAGCAAAAGTTCAAAGCAGTAGTCGTTAATGCGGTTGTTGGCTTCAACTTTAATCAATGATAATCTTGAAAACTCACCACTTTTGTGATTGGCTGCTAGTCCCAGTTTTTCCATACAACTTGGACCCACTACCCTTTTGAAACTGCTTAAAAAGGCATAAAACTTTTGCTTTGCCCACCTCACTCACTGAAACAGGTTTTTCCACTCTTAAAACCTCCAGTTTCTTCAGGTACAATTAAAGCTTTTGTCAGAGATGGCGCAGGGAAGGGGCAGTGCAAGTCAAGCGGCCAAGTTCACAGTTCCATTGCTACTGTGCTTACTGGTTTGCCTGGAAAACGTTGATGCAGTAACTTACACTGTAGGAGGCTCCAATGGTTGGACTTTTAACCTGGCTACTTGGCCCAAAGGAAAGCGCTTCAGGGCTGGTGACGTGCTGGGTAAGTATAAATCATCTAACCTAAACAAATGGAGAAAAATTTTCATACTATGTTTTTGAAGTTACATCTTTCCGAACTTGGTACTATGATCTTGCAGTGTTCAATTACGATGCGACTATCCACAATGTGGTAGCAGTGAACAGAGGAGGCTACACCGGTTGTACAACACCGGCAGGTGCAACAGTGTATAACTCAGGGAAAGATCAGGTAAAACTGGCTAAGGGACTGAACTTCTTCATATGCAACACTGCTGGCCACTGTGAGTCTGGAATGAAGATTGCCATAAATGCAGTGTAACACAGATTATCGCCTTATCTTCTTAAGAATTAGTTAAAAGTATATTACTGTCGTTGGTTTTAGCTAGCTAGAACGTAAGTAGAAAAATAGAAAATAAAAATTGTTCCACTGTTGTTATGTTGCCGAGTTTTAGCAGATGTAATGTTTTAGTAAAGTTCTAGTAGACTTTTCTAGTTTCTTCAAGTTACAATGATGGTGTTGAGGAAATTAAATTAAGTAATTTACCTATTGTTCTTATTGATTTGTTAGATGTAGCGTGATCTAGACTGTGTGTTATTTAAACGATTATCTTCCCTCATATATATATATATATATATATAAATCTAGTAGACTTTTAGATATTTACTTTGTAACTATGTTATCTGGATTTTTTATTTTTCTTAAGATATTTATATGCGATACATATTCGGATATGAATATAAAAATATGATCTTTTAAATATATGAAAAAACTTTTAAAAAATTGAGCATACCATCTTAGATATATATCCGTATTTGATACTCATCCAAATTCAAGAATCATAGCCTCCTAGTCCCACTAGGACTATTTTATTAGTGTAATTCAGTCAAAAGGTTTGGTTTATTTTCGATGCCTTCTGTTTCGTAGGTCAGTGTCCTTCAATCTGGTTTCACTTATCACACAAATCTATAGTTCATAGTTTTGCCCTTCTGAATACCAAGTTTTTTTTTTGCACCAACCTTCCTAAATCCAAGTTGACAAAAACACTGAGCATATATATATATATATATATATATATATATATATATATATATGATTTTGCTAACGAGCCCTTTAAGGGCACTTTTTAAAATTATTAAATATAGTAATATTTTCAATCATTGAAAATGATAAATAAAATTATTAAATTTTGTATTTAATACAATATTATTACTTTAAAATAATATATTAATTAATCTTAAAAAGTGTCATAAAGACACTCATTAGTAATATATATATATATATATATATATATATATATATATATATATATATATGGAGTTCCTAGTTGGTTCGATACCGCCTAACTTAAGTCAGGAAAAATGTTGGGGTTTCTCTGCTGCTGTTTTATTTCATATTTGATACAACACTTTTTGTTACATGAGTTGCTAACATATTATAGAAGAACACAAGAGATCCTACAAGATTTATGACTTTTAGAGGCGGTTTTTTAAGCCTATTACTGCATCAAGAAAACCATGAATTAAAAATCAGATCGGATTAATTGAACCGAAAATTAGTGGCATATTCGGTCCGATGAGCATAGTAGACTGGTTATTTACCAAACCGATAAAAAATTGATTCAACTAGTTAAAAACCGATAAAAAACCGGATTGAACCGGTAAAAACCGGATTTATATATTTTTTATTATTTTTTCAAAATTTTATTTGTAATTAATAAGATTTGAACTTTTAACCTCTTAATATTATATTAAAAACCATACCATACGATTAAATCAAATCCATATTTTTATTAATTATTAATTATATTTAATATAATTTAGTGTTTAAATATTTTTTTTAAAAAATTCTATCAAACCGGCTTTTTTAAAACAGCAATAACATGAAAGGAAAATCATCCCATTCACTTTTAGTGGAGTTTAAAATTTTCATCAGTGAAATTACATGATTGTCACATACCATAAATGAAAATTTAAAAAAATTAATAAACTTATATAAAAAGATTGGGATATGTGGTAATATTTTAATATCCCATGTGAAATTTAAAAATTACACAACATCAGTGAAATTTTTTTATTCAATTTCCTAAAATGGCCATACTTCTTTATTCATTCGGGTTCAATTTTGGTTTGTCTAGATTTCAAGATTTTATTACTTGTCCCGCATTCAATTTTAATCTTATATATTCTACTTGTGATTTTGATACTATAAAATCTTGGATATCAATATATTATTCAGGTGTATTTATATAAAATACGTATTTTAATACATAGATTATCGTAACTACATACACAGTATATAATTACATACACAATTGATATTAATTTGAATGAGAAATTAGTTTCATTTTACACCCACTTGAAGAGGAAGAAAGTTGGTTGAAGGTATGATTGGTTGTATATCCCACATAGAACAAAGTTTGGTTTTAGCTTATAATTTATATAAGCTAGTGTTCCATGTTGAGTTGGGCCCCAAGGGGCATTCAAGTTTTGTGGTAGGTAAGAACCTACATAACTTGGGCTGGACCATATACGTGCGCCGCCAAGCCGAGCTAAGCTTTGTCAGATCGAGCTTGGGCTTGGGCCAGTATGTTTCTTTTTGCTGCCAAGCCCAACCATCCAACCAGCTTTATTTTTTTCGAATAGTTTTGTGTCTGTTCGGGTTTGAACTGAATCGGTTGTGTCTGTTCCAACAGGGCTTTCTGTTACCTGTTGGATGAACCAGTTCGTTCAAACAGTCTTGATTGTTCGGTTTGAATCGAACCGGTTCGTGTCTGTTCAAACAGGGTTGTCTGCTGCCTATTGGATGAACCGGTTCATTCATCAATCTTGACTGTTCCGAATAGTTCTTTGGTCTTCTATAAGTACAGACTTCTAGTGTCTATTTTATTCACTTGTTTTCATAATAGAAAATTACTTTTCTTCCTCTGATTTTCTTTGTTGTGTTGAGAGAGAGTCTGATATCTTCTTGGTTCGCTGAGTTGCTTGGAGTGTGCCGTCTAGAGCAACGTTTATCGAGGAGGCTCGAGAGACGATTTGCATACATCTGCAAGCACCTTTGAGGTAGGCAAAATTTGTCTTAAGGTCAGAGATCCAACCTTGACTCGATATTGATTTTTTCAAACAATTCCTGTAAGTGTTCGTATATTCGGTTCTGTGATTAAATACGGTATTTGTAAGTTCATATATATATATATATATATTGAAATTCATTTCTGTAATTTTTTTTAATACTGTTTATTTTATATGTTTTAATTTTCGATAATGGTTTAATCGGTATTATTTTTCTAACATTCTTAAGACGAATTTTTGTTTCTTCTATATCGTTTTTACCTTACTGTTTGTTGTATTATATACTAACTTCTCTTATTTTTTTTATAAGACGTTTTTATTCTATTTGTGGAATTGGTTACTGTTTGAGTAATAATTTTGTTAAGCATATTATATAGTATATTCTTATTTATATATATATATATTGTTTGTTATATGTTATAATATTATATTTTGTAAGTTACTTTGACAGTTTATGTTGTTTGGTTTTTTATAATATATATTTTATTTGTTATTGTTTAGTAATAAATATATATTGTGTGAACGTTTTTAGATACATTCTATAAATTGTTACGAGTTGATCCTGTTATTTTTTAAATAACAGATGGCCGAAACATCTATCAATACTGCTAGTACGTCTGTAGAGCCACAACCTCTACATGTCACACATGGTGAAAGACCTGAGAAGTTCAGTGGTCTAGACTTCAAACGATGGCAGCAATAGATGCTATTTTATCTGACCACTCTCAACCTAGCCAAGTTCTTACGGGAGAAGGCCCTGACTTTGAACGAGGGAGAGACCGATACTACAATTGTAGCCTCGATAGACGCATGGAAGCATTCTGACTTCCTATGCAAGAACTACATCCTCAATGGTTTGGACAACACGTTATACAACCATTATAAGTCCTTAGAAAGGAAATACATAACCGAGGATGCCGGCACAAAAAAATTTGTGGTTTGCCTATTTTTGGATTTCAAAATGGTGGACTCGAAAACCATTATAAGTCAAGTCCAACAGTTACAGTTGATTCTCCATGATTTTTGTCGAAGGAATGACTCTTAGTGAATCATTTGAAACAACGACTTTGATAGAGAAACTCCTTCCTTCGTGGAAGGATTTCAAGAACTATCTAAAGCAAAAACGAAAGGAGATGTCTCTAGAGGACTTGATAGCTCGGTTGAGAATTGAGAAGGATAACCATGGTTCAGAGAAGAGGGTCCAGACCATGGAAGCCAAAGCGAATGTTGTTGAACGTTCGAAAAATACCAACAAGAGGAAATTTGTTGGTTCAAGTTCTTCCCAAGCTAAGAAGGGAGCATATTTCAAGAAGTTCACGGGAACTTGTTTCAATTACAACAAGCACGGACATCATGCAAAGGACTGCCTATAAAAGAAGAAGAAGAAAACTCAAGCCAACCTGGTTGATGATTATAAGATTGAGCTCGCTGCTGTTGTATCACAAGTGAACTTGGTGGAGAACCCTAAGACGTGGTGGGTTGATACCGGGGCCACTTGTCATGTATGTTCTGAGAGGAAGAGTTTCACCCAGTACAAAGAAGCTGCTGATGATGAGCAACTGTTTATGGGAAACTCTACGATTTGCAAGGTACGAGGCCATGGAAAGGTGGTACTCAAAATGACCTCCAGGAAGGAACTCACATTGAACAATGTTGTTCATGCTCCCGAAATCTGAACGAATTTGGTTTTCGGCTCTCTATTAAGCAAGAATGGGTTTAGGCTCGTATTCGAGTCTGATAAATTTGTACTCACTAAAAGTGGGATATTTATGGGTAGGGGCTATTTATGTGATGGGCTCTTTAAGCTCAATGTTATGACCATTGTACTAAAGAACAAAATTATAAATAAAGTTATTTCTTCTGTTTATTTGGTTGAGTCATCTAAATTGTGGCATGGTAGATTAGGTCATGTAAATTACAAGACCTTAAAGAGAATCACTAATTTGGATTTGCTTCCGAAATTTGTCATTGACAAAAATCACAAATGTGAAATTTGTGTGGAATCCAAATTAGCTAAGGTTCATTTCTATTCAATAGAAAGAAGTAGTGAACTTCTAGAGTTAATTCACATTGATATTTGTGATTTAAAATTTGTGCAAACTAGAGGCGGAAAAAATATTTTATTACTTTTATTGATGATTGCACAAGATATTGTTACGTCTAATTGCTAAGAAGCAAAGACGAGGCCTTGGAAGCTTTTAAGATCTTTAAGAATGAGGTCAAAAATCAACTAAGCAAGAAAATTAAGATAGTAAGGAGTGATAGAGGTGGTGAATATGATTCATTGTTTAATGAATTCTGTTCGGATAATGGTATTATCCATCAAACCACTGCTCCTTATTCACCTCAACAAAATGGTATTGCCAAACGCAAGAACCGAACGTTGAAAGAAATGATGAACGCTTTGTTGATAAGTTCAGGGTTACCTCAGAACTTGTGGGGGGAAGCTTTTTTATCAGCTAATTATATATTAAATAAAATACCCCATAAGAAGTTAGACAAGACACCATATGAGTTTTGGAAGGGTTGAAGATCATCCTACAAATACATGAAAGTGTGGTGGTGTCTTACGAAGGTAGCTGTTCCTTCACCTAAGAAGGTCAAAATAGGACCTAAAACTGTTGATTGCGTATTCATCGGATATGCAAACAATAGTACTACTTATCGTTTTCTTATGTTCAAGTCGGACATTCCCGATATTCATATCAATACGATAATTGAATCAAGGAATGCTTCGTTCATTGAAGATGTTCTTCCTTACAAGGAAAGACAAGAACACAATACTACTAAGAGAACTCATGAGTCCTCAAGTAGTGATCCATATATGGATGAAGAGGAACAAGAGGAACCTAGAAAAAACAAATGGGCTAAAGTACCAACTACTTATGATCCAGATTTTCTAACATATTTATTAGAAAATGAACCTCAAACTTTTAAGGAGGCTATGTCATCTCCAATAACTCAATTCTGGAAAGAGGTCGTTAACAATGAAATTAAATCCATCATGCAAAATCTTACATGGGAACTGGTGGATCTTCCCCACGGGCATAAACTGTTAGGATCCAAATGGATATTTAAAAGGAAGATGAAGGCAGATGGATCGATTGATAAATATAAAGCCCGACTTGTAATAAAAGGATACAGGCAAAAAGAAGGGCTCGATTATTTTGATACATACTCAGCAGTTACGAGAATAACATCTATTCGAATGTTAATAGCTATAGCAACTCTTAACAATCTCGAAATACACCAAATGGATGTTAAGACAGCTTTCCTGAACAGAGATTTAGACGAAGAAATCTATATGGAACAACCCGAAGGGTTCAAAGTTCTGGGACAAGAAAGGAAGGTGTGTAAGCTTGTTAAATCATTATATGGTTTAAAACAAGCTCCAAAATAATGGCATCAAAAATTTGACAATACAATGTTGTCAAATGGTTTTCGTATTAATTAATTCGATAAATGTGTATGCGTAAAGAATACGTATAGGGATATGTCATTGTTTGTCTATACATAGATGATATGTTGATCTTAGGCAGTAACGATGAGATCATTAAAGCTACCAAAGCATGGTTGACTAGTAAGTTTGATATGAAAGATATGGGTGTCGCTGATGTGGTTTTAGGAATTAAAATTTCTAAAAACACAAGATGGCATGGTAATATCTCAAGATCAATTTGTAAATAATATTCTTGAGAAGTTCAATAAGAATGATACCAATATAGCCAAAACACCCGTGGATGTTAATTTACATCTAACAAAAAGTACTGGTGATGCAATATCTCAAATTGAATATTCGCGGATAATTGGTAGTCTTATGTATCTCTGAACTGCACAAGACCAAACATAGCTTACTCAGTTAGAAAATTGAGTAGATTCACTAGTAATCCTGGAATGGATCACTGGAAGGCCATTGTGAGGGTACTCAAATATTTGAGATACACCTCAAGTTATGGACTGCACTATACAAGATATCCAACTGTACTTGAAGGATACACTGATGCAAACTGGATATCCGATACTAAAGATTCAAAATCCACTAGCGGATTTATCTTTACTATTGGAGGAGCTGCAGTGTCATGGAAATCTTCTAAACAAACATGTATTGCCAGATCCACTATGGAATCTGAGTTTATAGCTTTAGATAAAGCTGGAGAATAAGCAGAATGACTTCAGAATTTTTTAGAAGATGTTCGATGTTTTTGAAACCTGTGCTTGCAATTTGTATACATTGTGATAGCCAATCTGCAATTGGTAAGGCACAGAGTTGTTTATATAACGGTAAATCTCAACACATTCGTCAAAGACACAATACCATTAGACATTTATTCTCAAATGGAATTATCTCTATTGATTATGTAAAATCAAAGGATAATACTGTGGATCCGCTAACAAAAGGTTTAACAATAGAGCAAGTAAATAACTCATCAAAGGGAATGGGTCTTAAGCCTATAAATTAAAGTTACATAATGGCAACCCAACCTAGCCGACCAGAGATCCCAAGATCTAGGTTCAAAGGGACAACCAAGTTATGTTAACTTAGTGTGAGCACTAAAAGAGTTTAACACTCTAATCCATTCCTATGATAAGATAGTGCAGCCTGCAAAGGAGTTCGGATAAGCTATGCTTTTAATGATTCTTATAGCTTGATAAAAATCAAGTAGAGTATTGCAAGATACTCTTAATAAGCAATCACCTATTATGAGTAAGAAACGTGGCCACTTCTATGAGAATTGATCAGGCTAAATTCTCTAGAGTACTCATAAAAACCAGGAAGTGTTTAGGGCCAAAATGGGCACAACCGTGAGAATCGAAGATGTTCAAAGAGGAATTGCGTGATACCTATTGTCTTCGTTTACACGAAAGGCTAAATAGTTCAAGACATCATATTCACTAGTTAGCCGAGTAAATCCGATAGTTATCACTATGGAAGGTTCAAAGCCAAAAGCTACCTATCCTAATACAATTACTTTTCAAAACTACTCTCTCTATATTTTCGAGTAAGTTTGTCGGATTATTCAGATAATTTCTATTCATGTGGGGGATTGTTGGATATCAATGTATTATTTAGGTGTATTTATACGAAATACGTATTCCAATACGTAGGTTGTCGTAGCTACATACACGATGTATAATTACATACACAATTGATATTAATTTGATTGAGAAATTAGTCTAATTTTACACCCACTTGAAGAGGAAAAAAGTTGGCTGAAGGTGTGGTTGATTGTATATCCCACATAGAACAAAGTTTGGCTTTAGCTTATAGTTTATATAAGCTAGTGTTCCATGTTGGGTTGGGCCCCAAGGGGCACCCAAGTTTGTGGTGGTGAGGACCTACACAACTTGGGCTGGACCACACACACTCGCGCGCGCCTCTGCTGCCGAGCCAAGCTGGGTTGGGTTGGGTCAGATCGGACCGGACCGGACTTGGGCTTGGTTCAGTATCTTTCTTTTTGCTGCCAAGCCCAACCATCCAACCAGCTTCATTTGTCCGAATAATTTTGTGTCTGTTCGAGTTTGAACCAAACCAGTTGTGTCTGTTCCAACAGGGTTTTCTGCTACCTGTTGGATGAACCGGTTCGTTCAAACAGTCTTGACTGTTCGATTTGAACCGAACCAGTTTGTGTCTTTTCAAACAGGGATGTCTGCTGCCTGTTGGATAAACCGGTTCGTTCATCAGTCTTGACAGTTCCGAACAGTCCTTTGGTTTTCTATAAATACAGACTTCTAGTGTATGTTTTATTCACTTGTTTTCAGAATAGAAAATTACTTTTCTTCCTCCGATTTTCTTTGTTGTGTTGAAAGAGAGTCTGACATCTTCTTGGTTCGCTGAGTTGCTTGGAATGTGCCCTCTAGAGCAACGTTTATCGAGGCCTGGGAGACTATTTGCATACATCTGCAAGCACCTTTGAGGCAGGCAAAATTCTTCTTAAGGTCAGAGGTCCAACCTTGACTCGATATTGATTTTTTCAAATCAATTCCTGTAAGAGTTTGTATATTGGATTCTGTGTTCAAATTTGGTATTTATAAGTTCATATATATATATATATTGACATTCATTTCTGTAATTTCATTTTTCTTTATACTGTTTATTTTATATGTTTTAATTTTCGGTAATGGTTTAATCGATATTATTTTTCCAAAATAAAAGTGATTCTCTAGGCTTTAAAAATAGTATAATGCTTTTAGGAGTTTTAGAGAGAAATACCTTATAACTTTGTCTTTTATTCTACGTTGAGCTAAAGTGGGTTTGGGTAATTGTTTTTGTGAGGCTATCGAAAGATACGTACAAAGGGTCATTGTGTTGGTTTGGATAACCATTGAAAGAGATCTTATTGTACTTTAATTTTTTAATAGTAGAATAAATATTTACTTCATGGACATATGCAAATGAACAAACCACATAAATTTCTGTGTGTTTCTATTTACTTAATTTTTTTTTTTTTTTGTATTTGATCATTTTTTGTTTCTTAAGCAATTTTTCAACAAGTGATATCAAAGTTCGGGTTCACTAGGTCAAGATTCAACAAAAAAAATGTTGAAAGTTAGTAGTTCTAAGAATTTTTCAATTTAGAAGTTTGATGAAAAGATTAGTTTCATCTCTTTTGCAATAGGGTTTGATGCGCCTTTTCTTAGGGAATAAGAAAAGGCAATCAGATGACATGAAGATGGTGAATAGGTAGAGTTGGAGGCAAGGTATGTTAGCACTATTCGGTTTTTTTATCGCGGATAATGTGTTCAAACACATTATTGATCAGGAATCCGCTCTAAAGTAGTGGGCAAAGTTGACCAAGATTTATTTAGCCAAAAGTCTTTCAAACAAGTTTCAGCTTAGGCAAAAGCTATATCACTTAAAGATAGAGGAGAGTGGAGATTTTATGAAGCATATGAATGAATTTGACGGGATCATTGATGAAAGTGGAGGAAAAGAAGAAAACATTGTTTTTCCTTGCATCACTTCCGTACTCCTATGAGGTATTTGTGGACTCTATAATTTGCGGGAAAGATTTAATGTGACCAACTTGAAGATTGGTAGCTACCGCAATCAAGTTTTCATTCATCAAGGAAGTGATGAAATGTTCTCATGATGTAGACGATTGTGAGAAGACATCTCGCCATTGTTGGTGAATTTGAGGGGTCATTGAGGTCCTTCTCTGAAGTCAACTAGTGCCTTTAACTTGACGGCTACACATGTGCATTGAATGCTTGTTTAACCAAGTTATGGACCATGCTCGATTTGTTACGTGGGTCGGAGTAATTTTGAAGGTCAATAGTTTATAAAAGTCTTATGCTTGAGGAGTTATTCAAGGAGTTGGAAAAGTATACGGAATTGGAGAGTTGCAATTGGATGCAAATGAAAGATATTTATGAAGTTTGATTTCAGAAAGAGATTTTATTGTATTTTAATTTTTTACTAATAGAAGAATTAATTACTATGTGAATGTGAACAAGTGGTTGAACCACTTAATTTTTTATATGTAACTCTTCATTTGATTTTGTAGTAACCAATTTTAGTCCGGGTCAAACTCGAGTTGGGCCCAGATCATGCGGGGCACGATAGGACCCCTTTTCCCCCCTAGCAGGCGTGAAGGCCCAAAGTAGGCCATCCCTAGCCCTGCTACTTGGGCTTGATCGAGTGGCAAGCCACCCAACAGGCCCCGGGCCCGAACACCACCAGTAGGCCATCCAGGCCTGCTAGCCTCCCCAGTGGCCCAATGCAGGCAGCCAATTAGCCTTGGACAACCTAGCCTAGCCAGCAAACCTTAGCAGTAGGCAGCCCTATGCACCAAGGCCACCACCATACCCTTGGTAGCGGCCTGCATAGCAGGCACCGCACCTGCTTTCCCTATTTCCCACTTGCACACACAATCCAATTTTGCAGCCTAAAATCCGGCAAAGATTGAGGCATTAGCCTTTAAAAAGCTCATCAATTCACACACAAAATAGGGGAAGACCCGAGCAAAATTCTGCCACCAAGACCACCACAGCCATGGCCGAACCCAAAAACCACCCTCTCAAAATTGAAAGGCCACACGACCAGCAGCACTAAGACCCCCCAACCAGAGCCTCTCCATTGGTCTCACATTGGCCAAATCCTGACACTACTCGAGACCCTCAAACCCTTCCTAACCCCGACACCTATCACCGAATCACCATCATTATAACCCAACATCCAAAACCCTACAAGCAGTCAAGAACCACACACAACCACCAATATATATATATATATATATATATATATATATATCAAAGGCCTGGGGGTTTCGGTTTTCTTGAGATTGGAGGAGTTTGAGAGTGATTTTTGGAGATCACAATGGTTAAAAGGTAGGGGGAAGGAGAGGAATAACATACTGGGGTTTGGGTTCCATCCATCGGTGGTCGACGGTGGACCGAGAGGTTGAAGGTAGATCTAGGGGATTCTAAGGTTTTTTAGGGAAAACCCCAGTGAAAACGGATGAGAAAGGGAGAAGAAGAGAATTTGGGTGCATTTTGGAAGTGATCGACCGTCGACAAGCGACGACGGCGAACGACGACCAACGCGATGGCACGACCGTCGATTTTTGGGTATATGGGTTTTCTGGTGGCCTGCTTTAGAGAGAAGGGAGAGTAAGAGAGTTAGAGAGAGAGAGAGGGAGGAGGAGGAGGAGGAGAGGAAATGGAGCAAAAAAAGGGGCTTTTTATAGTCCTTGGAGCAGGTCGCACTGACCCACGCGTCGACCCGGGGGTCGGCCCGAGGTCCGCACACCCGACCCGCTCCAGGGTAAAAAAAAAAAGAAAAGAAAGGAAAGAAAAAAGAAAGAAAGAAAGAAAAATAGAAAGAAAGAAGGAAAAAAGAGAGGAAAAAAGAAAAAAAAAAGGAAAGGAAAAAAAAAATCTTAAAGTTTATTTTCTTTTGAAAATAAATCCGAGCACTCATGCCCTCGACTCTTCGCCGTTTTTCAAGGCAAATTTTATTTTCGTTTATATTTTATTTATCACTCTTTGGTACTACCTAATTTATTTTATCTTCATTTATTCGATTATCCTTTTTATTATTTATTTTTCTTAGTGTACGTAGTTATTATATTATTACTTTTAGCTGTTTATTTTATTTCCTTTATTTCATTTTGTATTTTGTTATTTATTTATTGCTTTTTTTATTTTATTCATTTCTTTGGTAAATATGTTATTAATCTTTAAAAAAAAAATTTAAAAATGACGTTTTGATTCGTACGAAAATAAAAAAAACGAACCTGGATCGCCTACAATGGAATTCGAAAGATGTCACAGTGGTAATTCTTAAGATATCTTGAGGTCAGAGGATCTCATTAAATACCACCAAGAGTGTTGAGAATATTTAATGAGTGTTCTCAATAAAAGATTTGTGTTCGCTTTCATTTTCAAAAATAATAATAACAATTCGTTTTTAAAATAATAATAATAAACATGTTTTGGAAAAGAAATAAAAAGAGAAATAATTTTAAATATCGTTGTTGAGTCCATTAAATCGAGGCTTAGGATAACACATGATTAAATGGTACCGTTTTCTAAACGGGCATCGTGGGGGTGCTAATCCTTCCCCGCACGTAACCGACTCCCGAACCCGATTTTCTTTTCTCTCTCGTTTAAAGCGTAGACTTCGAAATTGGTTTTAAAATTTTTTTAATTAATTTTAAAATATTTTACTACAACCGGTTTTAATAGGTGACCAATCACACCTAAACAAAAAAGATTGGTGGCGACTCCATTGTTTTCTTTAAAATTTGTCCGGTGGTCGAAAAAACCGTTATTATAGCTTGGCGACTTCACTGTGGACTTTTGAGAGTCGAGCCATTAATTAATCATGTGTTATCATAAGTTTTGATTTAATGGATTTAATTGATATTTAATTTTAATTCCTTTTTTTTTTTTTTAAAAAAAAAGAAAAAAATTTCATGCCTTAATTTTTGTTAATTCTTTATTTATGCTTTTTAATTATGTCATTTCTTCATTGTTCTTTATTTATGCTAATAATTGTAGGGCATTTAGGATAAGGTATTGAACTAATTAAATGGTGGTTTGTTCCTTCACACACACTTTTGCGTGCATGTGCATATCATGAGCTCTATACCCAGGCTCTGTCCTTTTAAGTGGAAGTAAAGTAAATACGCTCTCGTGAGGTGATAACCTCCGCATGGGTTAGCGAAACACTTCCGGAGTTATAAAGTACCTACGCTTTCGTGAGTTGATAACCTCCGCATAAGCCTGAAAATTATACTCCAACAAATTGAACCCGTTTAAATTGGGGTGCCTTACTAGCCTTCACGGGCGACAGTGAGGAGCAATTTGGGGCCTTTAGGACCTAATTTAACCTCATATAGTGAGCCGTACGGAACCAATCTAAGGTAGAGCCATGACCGTGTTTTGTAAAAATTACCTAGAATTAGAACACGTGAGGGACACTTTTGTAAGAAATCATATCCCGCATAATCAGAATGGATTCAAAAATCTTGAAAACTTGAAAATTTTAATTTTTTCTTTTGGTTATTGCTAAATATAAAGTAAAAGTTTGTCCAAAATTCGTATTATTCTATTCCAAAAATTTTGTACATTTTTTAGAAAATGGAATTTTCTAAAAAAAAAAAGTTTCCATTTTTAAAATATTTCATATCTCCTTTTTTATCTTGAAAAAAAAAAGAAAAAGAAAATTTCTTCAAAATAAAAAAAATGATTATTTCTTAATTTTTATTTTGTTTTCTTCCAAGAAAATCACAAAAAAATAAAAGATAAAGAAGTTCTTTTTTAATTTATTTTACAAAATAAAAGTGTTCATTGATTTTTTTTTTAAATAAAAAAGGTAAAAAGTTAAAGGAAAATAATTTTTTAATTTCTTCTTTTCACAAAAAAATAAAAAAGTAAAAAAAATTCTTTCAATTCATTTTTTAAAATAAAGTGTTTTCTTTAATCTTAATCTTTTTTTTAAAAAAGTGTTTTCATGACTCCCTCATTTTTGGAAATTAAACGAAATATGAAAAAAAGGAAAAAAAGGAGAAATAAGTTAGGGAAATTTTTCATTTATTTATTTATATTTTCATTTTAAAATTCATATTCACAAAAGATATTGTTTTTCAAGAATAAAAAAATTGATCCTCATCATATTTGCATTGTACATAATATTTCATGTAACTATGTCTCATCACTCGCACAAACATCATTACATTCCATATAGTTTGCATCATTTTCATCCATTTGAGTTGTATACATTTGGCTATATGGAGCACCAGTCGGATCCACCGACTCGATAAAGAGAGATGCGTCGATGTATGATTTAGAAAGTAAAAAAAAAAAAAAAATTGAAAAGGTAAAATTTTGAGAGAATTTTGGTAGAACCTTAAAATTGTTTTTTAAAAATATTTAGAATTAATCTCTCCGCTGTACCTCAATTTGAAGTGTTAAGACTTAAAGATTTGAGTGATGCCAAATAAAGGGTAATCTTCAGTTTTTTGTGTATATTTTACATTATTATGTCATGATGTAATTTTGTAAATAAAACTTTTGGAAAATAATGAAAGTTTTTGGAAATTCACAGCTTTGTATTTTTTCATGTTGTAATTAGGGTGAATAAAATTTTTTTTTTTTACATTCTTTTTCATGTATAGAAAAAAATCATATCAAGGTTTTGTATGTTGTACTAATTGATTTTTTTATTATTTATTTATTCTTTTGGAAATTTTTTTGAGGATTGAGAAGATTATTTTGAATAAAGTCTCATATAATTTATTTTCAAAATTAACAAAAAAAAAAGTCATATGCAAAATAAAAAAAAAAATCTCGAAAGAATTGGTGATTATTGTTAGGAATGAAGTCACTCCTCCGAAGACTTAAACCTTTCATCCAACGTTCTCACATCTTGAACCACTTGAGTAAAGACCCTTTAAGAACTTTAAACCTCATGAACTTTGGCACAATACCATACCAAATGATGAAAATTTTATCTAAACAATGAAGTAATGAAACAATTAATTTGAAATTTTTTTTTTTGAATTCCTTGGAAACCAAGTGACTGTGACACTTTTGGAGGAATCTGGACTTTGATAATTTGATATGAGTCAAGACAATGCCATAACGTTAAAACAAAAAAACAAAAAAAAATCTTTCAAACCTTTCTGAAGGTCTCCAAAGCATGGATTCCTCGCCCATTTTTCTTGACTAACTCTTTGGGGCATATAGATAATTTTTTTTTTCAAATACTCAATACCCATAAAAATATCCCTGTTTGTGAAATATCCCTTCTTCTTTCTTGCTTGGTGGAAATGACATGACAAACTTGAGACCAAAATGGTTCTTGCGATAAGAAAGCTTGTGATAAAAACATGAGTTATTCTTTAGAGCAAGTCGAGGCATCTTCCATGTGACATTTGAAAAGTTGTAGTGAAAACAAAAAAAGAAAAAGAAAAAAATGATTGAAAAATTAATAGTGATGTCATGCACTTGATTTATTCAAAGTATTCCAAGCAAAACCACAAACAAAAAAAGAAAAGAAAAGAAAGAAGAGAGAGTTTTAAGTCTCACACAAGATTGCTCTTCAATGTAAGTGACCATGTTTGAAATGATGAATGGCCATCTTTCAATTTCCTTTCACATGGGTAAAACTATCCATTTGTCACCCCTTTTAAGCCTAATGAATTCTTTCAAATGAACCTTAATCAAGGATCACCCTCTACACTGGGGGCAAATATGAAGAAAGATTTATTTAAGAATCACACATGATGGAATTCGATTTCAAAAACAAAAATAATGCATTATGTTGGCAGCATACATGAAGTGAGTTGAAATCTAGGAAGTCTGAAATCACTCAAAAGTGGGAACACACGAAGAAAAAGCAAAAATGAAAAGCAAGAAATGAAAAAATGAAGAGGTAAAAGAAGAAAAGAGAAATAAAGAGAAAAGAAGTGAGGGAATTGAAAATGTTGGGAAATCCGAATGATGTGATCCTTGGTTCGTTCACCTTTAAACACATTTTGGGCCTGTTTATCATTTCTTTTGAAACCCTTAGCCCAAGCCCACATTACGTACCTTAAAAAGTCCATTTGGATCAAATGCGGATACTCAAATTGAAGAGTATTATTCTTGCAATGATGTATATAAGGCTTGAACCCATTGTATTGATAAGATTTTCAGTGTATATTCATTTTTTTTGTGTGGAAATTTCTGAATATCCAAGTGCATGATGAAACTATAAAAGAAAAGAAAAAAAAAAACGAGTGGAGCTCTAGGTTGAAAACCCTAAAGGGCAGTCTAGAGCATAATTGTGAATTCTTGAAATCATGATGTTGTCAAGGCCGTCAAGGAACGAGAGATTGAATTAAAATAACAATAAGTACCCAAGACCTCGAGAGATCCCAGAATGCCAACTCCCACTTAAAGTTCAAGATCAATCACAGTATTGAATTTGAAATGTTGATATTTCCTCCCTTCTAAAATAACCTTCCAAAACCTTGGCTGGTTTTAACGGATATCAAGGTACCATGTCTAAAAACTAAGAAAATGTCAAAACTGATTATGTTTGAAAAGAAATATTTTTCTAAATACTTGATTCTCAAGGAAATAATTTTTTCTAAAAAAAAAAAGGTCTTGTTTCATTGTTGAGCCTGGATAAGGATTCACCTCCCCATCATGTTGCGATTCTTGTAAAGCTTTGATGATCGAGATCTTAATGTATCAGACTATCACTTGTTGGGAGATCTAAACCCTCAATAACATCCTTCAAAGACATTCCAAAAGGTAATCACCAATTTTCAAGAGATTCAGTGTCGCATTTCTTGGACACTTTATTAACTTTGAACATGGAATATAGTTGTGTGGGGCAATTTTGTTGTCACTTTGTTAAAATCTGAAAGTTTTGAATGATTAGACAAATTTCTTTTTCTTTTTTTGCAAAGAATAAAGAGAGAGAATATATTTTTTTTTTCTTTTTCATGTATTTTTTTTTGTTGATAAATGGCGAAGATTTTGGCTTTAAAATAAGATCGGCTCTTTTTCATTTTTGGTAAGGAAAATAAAATACCTTTAAACAGAAAAATAAAAAATAAAAAAAAATCAGTTTTGAGAAAAATAAATGGCATCATTTTCAAGGAAAAAATAAAAGTTGATTTGATGAGAAGGCATGAGATCATTGAAGTTAGAACTTGAATAGATATGCATGCATTTTTGGGGTGAGAAGAATGTTGAATCTAGAAGTAATTGGAAAGTAGTACAAAGGGCAAGATAAGGAGAAGTTAAAGAGACAGTTAAGATAAGACGACATAGAAGAAAATGCGAGAAGAATGTATTGATCAATTCGAGGAATAGGAATAGTTTGTTTATTTTTTTATTAAAATGGAAATGAAAGCAAGAAAATTTAGAGTGAAATAGAAGAGAAGTTGAGTAGTCCTGGTTGAATGATAAGTGAAAGAATGAAAACAAAAAGATTTTGGGCAAATTTGAGAGGAAATATTTGATTAAAGTGGAAAAATAAGGAAATGATAGGAATTAAAGAGAAAATTTAGATTATTGAATTAACATCATTAGTGGACATTTGCATGATAGTTTTGATAATCGGCCTTTACAGCATATATTTGTTGGCATTTGCATTTGCATCATTTGAGCAATTGCATTATTTCTAAGATCACTGCATCTTCATTATTGCTTGGTAACTGCAGTTACACCATTCATGAATCACAAACGTGTAAACCATTCAAGACAATTCGAAGACATTTGCATTTGTATCATAAAGCATTTGCACCTTTTTCAATCTCGGCATTTGCATCAAGAAACATTTTCATCAATCAAATACATTTGCATTTGCATCATTGTTAACCTCTACATCTGCATCAAGAAGCATTTGCATCAATCAAAGACATCTGCATTTGAATCATGGAGCATTTGCACCTTTTTTTGATCCCTGCGTGCATGTGCATCTTTTCATGAGCATTTATGACATTATTGATTTTCACATCATTTCATGATGCATTTGCATAATTCGAGGAGCTCTGCATTTGCATCATTTCATGAAGCATTTCATTATTCATGGGTACTTACGAATTCATCATTAGGGGGAATATTCATCTATTTATATTGACTTCGCATGACATTCACATTTCATACATGACATTGGCTATTTGGAAATTTGACATTTGAATTTGAACCTTTAGTGAGATTTTCTTCAAAGATATGATTGTGAAAAAATTTCAGGTATGATCACCAAGACCTCTGAGCACCGTTTTTAAAACCTTTGGGTTATCTTTTTCAAGACCTCCGGGCACCGCTTTTAAAATCTCCGGGTTACTTTTTTCAAGACCTTCGGGCACTTCTTTTTCAAGCCTCCGGGCACTGTTTTTAAAAACCTCTGGGTTACCTTTTTTAAGACCTCCGAGCACTTCTCTTTCAAGACCTCCGAGCTCCTATTCTAAGACCTCTGAGCACCTCTTCTAAGACCTTCGAGCACCTCTTTTGAGACCTTCGGGCACCACTTCTAAAACCTCTGGGTTACCTTTCTCAAGCCTCTAGGTTACCTTTTTCAAGACCTCCGGGCACCTCTTTTCAAGACCTCCTGGAACTATTCTCAAAAATCATGGATAAGACCTCCGGGCATCATTTTCAAAGAAAAGACATCTTTAAAAGACCTCCAGGCACTATTCTCAAAAATCATGGAAAAGACCTCAGACACCATTTTCAAAGAAAAGACATCTTTAAAGGACCTCCGGGCTCTATTCTCAAAAATCATGGAAAAGACCTCTGAGCACCATTTTAGCACTATTCTCAAAATCATGGATAAGACCTCCGGGTACCAATTTTCAAGAATCATGGATAAGACCTCCGGGCGCCATTCTCAAAATCAGGGATAAAACCTCTGGGCACCATTTTCAAAAATCGTAGATAAGACCTCCTGGCACCATCTTTAAAAATTCATGGATAAGACCTCCGGGCCCTATTTTCAAAGAAGTAACATTTTCAAGATCTCCGGGCACCATTTTCAAAGAAAAAACAATTTTTAAGACCTTCGAGCATCTGTTCTCAAGACCTCCCGGCATTATTCTCAAAAAATTTAGATAAGACCTCCGAGCACCATTGTCAAAGAAAATACAATTTTTAAGACCTCCGGACATCTGTTCTCAAGACCTCCGGACACTATTCTCAAAATCAGGGATAAGACCTTCGGGCACCATTTTCCTGCATCTTCAAAAAGTCATGGATAAAACCTCCGGGCACTATTTTCAAAGAAGTAACATTTTTTAAGACTTTCAGGCACCATTTTCAAAGAAAAGACAATTTTTGAGACTTTCGAGCATCTGTTCTCAAGACCTCCGGGCACTATTCTCAGAAATTATGGATAAGACCTCCGGGCACCATTTTCAAAGAAAATACAATTTTTAAGACCTCTGGGCATCTGTTCCCAAGACCTCTGGGCACCTCTTTTAAGACCTCCGAGCACAGCAAAAAAAAAAAGAGAAAAAAAAGAAGGAAAACCCTCCAGGTTACCTGTTCTCAAGACCTCCGAGCACTATTCTCAAAAATCATAGATAAGACCTCTGGGCACTATTCTCAAAAAGACACTTTTTAAGACCTCCGAGCATCTGTTCTCAAGACCTCCCGGCATCATTCTCAAAATCAGGGATAAAGACCTCCGGGCATCATTCTCAAAATTAGGGATAAGACCTTCATGTACCATTTTCAAAGAAGTAACATTTTTTTATGACCTCCGAGCATCTGCTTTCAACAAACCCCAGGTAACATCTTTCAAAATGATATTTTCCAAGACCTCTGGGTACCATTTTCAATTCTTGCAAAGTCGAACTCGTTTCCTTAAGACGGGTCGAGCCTTGGTATGATTGGTCAAGGTAATCTCTTTAAGGCAAATCATTTTATCATAAGTTTTCGAAGAAATATGAAAACCAAAAAAAAATGAAAAAAAAAACCAAAAAACTCCTAATCTTTCCTCGACGATGAACCAAGAGCCTCTCTTAAAATAAACCTTTGTAATCGGACAAAATTGGTTATATTGTCTTTGCCCAATTCTTGATTCTCAGCAATGTGCAAAGAGGGGTAGTTGTAGTAACCAATTTTAGTCTGGGTCAAACTCGAGTTGGGCCCAGATCATGCGGGGCCCGATAAGACCCTTTTTCCCCCTTAGCAGGCCTGAGGGCCCAAAGCAGGCCACCCCTGGCCCTACTGCTTGGGCCTGATCGAGTGGAAAACCACCCAACAGGCCCCGGGCTCGAACACCAGCAGCAGGACATCCAGGCCTACTGGCCTCCCCAGTGGCCCAATGTAGGCAGCCAATTAGCCTTGGCCACCTAGCTTAGCCAGCAAACCCTAGCAACAAGCAGCCCAAGGCACCAAGGCCACCACCCTACCCCTGGCAGCAGCCTACACATTAGGAACTACACCTGCCTTCCCTATTTCTCACCTGCACACACAATCCAATTTTGCAGGCTAAAATCCGACGAAGATTGGGGCATTAGCCCCTTAAAAAGATCATCAGTTCATACATAAAAAGGGGGAGACCCAAGCAAAATTCTGCCACCAAGACCACCGCAGCCACGATCGAACCCAGAAACCACTTTCTCAAAATTGAAAAGCCACACGACCAGCAGCACCAGGACCCCCCAACCAGAGTCTCCCCATTGGTCTCACATTGGCCAAACCCTGACATTACTCAAGACCCTCAAACCCTTCCTAACCCCGACACCCATCACCGAATCACCATCATCATAACCCAACACCCAAAACCCTACAAGCAGTCAAGAACCACACACAACCACCAAAAAATTAAAAAATATCAAAGGCCCTGGGGTTTAGGTTTTCTTGAGATTGGAGGAGTTTGAGAGTGATTTTCGGAGATCACAATGGTTAAAAGGTAGGGGGAAGGAGAGGAAAAACATACTGGGGTTTGGATTCCATCCAACGGTGGTCGCCAATAGATCGGGAGGTTGAAGGCTGCGGGTTTGAAGGTAGATCTAGGGGATTCTAAGGTTTTTTAGGGAAAACCCAGGTGAAAACGGAGGAGATGGGGAGAAGAGGAGAATTTTCGTGTATTTTGGAAGTGATCGATCGTCGACGACCGACAGCGACGAATGGCGATCGACTTTGTGGCACGGCCGTCGATTTCTGGGTATATGGATTTTCTGGTGGCTTGCTTTAGAGAAAAGGGAGAGATTGAGAGAGTTAGCGAGAGAGAGTAGGAGAGGAAATGGAGCAAAAAAAAAGGGGCTTTTTATAGTCCCTGGAGCGGATCGCGCTGACCCGTGGGTCGGCCTGAGGTTCGCGCACCAAGGTAAAAAAATCGAAAGTGATAACTCGTATAATTATATAGTTTTTAGTTATGTTTTATTATTGTTTTGTGTCAAATACGAGTTATTATTGTTTAGTCTAATTGTGTTTATGATCTTTTATATTTTTATGTAATTTGGTGTTTTTCACAAGTTTCTTTGAGTGATTTCAGATTACTAGAATTAAGGGCAAATCGAGTTCAGTTCCAGTTCCGACACCTTTTGCCATATCAGCTATATCTGGAGTTTCACTGAAGAAATAAGGCTGAAATTTGTAGTCGTGCAAAGCTAAGAGGCATATCTATCTTTTTCATGTTTTACATTTCTTGAAACGGAGTCGTTTTCCCTAGCGAAATCGACCATCAAAGTAGCTGATGTGCAATGACGTCTGTGCTGACCGGTTTTCGTATTTTGCCCATATCTGTTTATCCACATCAGCCAATGAGCTGATTCCAATGGCTATGGATCCGTAACTGATACGGGAACCTTTGTCTAGAAGACCATATGATCAGATCAGGCCTCTAATATTGACGAAATCGACCATCAAGTTGGCTGATGTGCAATGACGTCTGTGCTGACATGTTTTCGTATTTTGCCCATATCTGCTTATCCACATCAGAAAATGAGCTGATTCCAACGGCTATGGATCCGTAACTGATAGGGGAACATTTTTCTAGAAGACCATGTGATCAGATCAGGCCTCCAACATTGACGAAATCGACCATCAAGTTGGCTGATCAAAATTGTCATACAATATGACGAAAATTGTTAGAAAAATGCACCCACCTATTATACCTACCTTTGAAATTTGTAAAGCTTGTCTCTTGTCATTTAGCCCTCCAAAATGTGTATAAATAGAGGGCCTTGGATGATTGTAGAGGATCATATTGTACATAGGTAGGATATTAGCCATTTTAATAAAATTCTCTAAGTTTTCTTCTTCTTTCTTTTCTCTAGTTTTCTTTCTTTTCTCTAGTTTTCTTTTTCTTTAGAGAGAGCAAGAGGTTGGATAATTAATATTCTTCCTCTTCTTCTTTCTTTCTTTTATTTTCTTCTTAGATTTTCTTTAATTTTATGTTTATGTTTACAATGCCTATGCTAGGCTAAACTTCTATTTGGTTAAGGGTGATTTCAAAGCTCTAGACATGTTTTATAATTGATTTTCAGATTCTATCTATCATTAATTTTCTATCAAAGTTGCTTATGTTCTTCTACAAGAATTGTTCATGATATTGTCTTGATTTGTTTAGGTGTACAACTAGATAGATCTTGATAATTATCTATTGCTAGTTTAGGAGTCTTGATCCGTGTAATTGTCTTGATTTCCTATTCATAAGTGGCAATTTGTGATTAATGATTATGGTCAAGTTTTCAATAATTGCAAAGTGGAACATAACCTAAGTTGAACAATCCGAGCTTATGTGTTTGTTGCTTAGATCAACCTATCTTTCTCATCATAAAGCTGCCATTAAATTGAATCTAGAGAGCTTATTCTAGGTTGTTTGATGGTTAGAGATTAAATAGAGAGCTTGTTCTATTTAACGACAAACTAAGGAAAGATTGGGATAAGAGAGCTTGTTGTTATCTACGGTTGTTAACTTTGATAGTTGGTTGATATTGATAGATCTGAAATTGATTCTTAATGATGTCTAGTGGTGGAGAATGAAACCTTAACCATATTTTTCATATTTGATTCTTCTTACTTACTTGTTTTCTTACTTTTCTAGTTTGCTTATTTTTAAAAGTATATTTATTTTTATTGGCTGGTTATACCGCCTAATTTGTATATTAACTTTGTTTTATTTTTATTGGCTGGTTATACCGCCTAATTTAGTATATATATTTTTATTGGCTGGTTATACCGCCTAATTTAGTATATATATTTTTATTGGCTGATTATACCGCCTTGCATCTTATTCTTATTATTTACTTTAGTTTAAATCTGGCTTCAAAAACCCCTTTTCTTTTATTGTTTTCTTTGAATGTAAGTTATAAACTAATAACTCATAAATTAAAACCCAATCCCTGAGGACTCGACCCTTGCTAACTACTATACTTACAATTGATCTTTTTAGTGCAAGGTTAAATAAGATACACTCTTTTGGGTGCATCAAATTTTTGGCGCCGTTGCCGGGGATTGTTTTCTTTAGTTTATTTGTTACTTGGTTTATTCTTATTTTCAGTTCTAATGAGTTTTATTTTCTTGTACATACGGTTTTTTCTTATCAAATTTTGAAAAAAAAATATAAAAAAAAAACAAAAAAAAAAACAATGGAATTGAGCAATCTAACACTTGAAGAGTTGGTGGCATACATGAACATGGAGAATCAACAAGCCAATCTCACCTTCCCAGTTCAACAATTTGCCATGGGAGGATGTCAAGGCCATCAAGTGTTCCAAGACCAACAATATGATCATTACTCAAACACTTACCATGAGGGATGGTGGGATCATACTAATTATGGCTACTCGAAAGATTACCAAGAAGTAGATCCTTATGCCAATTACACTCATCCATCTAGCTTCAATCAATCATGGTCCCAAGAACAAGATCTTTTTCAACCACCACATATAACTCAAAACTCAGGTACTTCTTTAGAAGATCTTGTCTATTCTCTTGTTACTGATACTTTGCAATTTCAACAGGAAACAAGGGCAAGCATCCAGAGTTTGGAAAAGCAAATGATCCAATTGACTAGTAGTATGGTGGGATGGGTAGCACAAAGATCTGAAGAACTCCCTGCCCAAACGATGATTAACCTAAAGGAGAATGCTACTATTGTGACCTTGAGGAATGAGGAACAAGATGAGGATGAGACAAAATTAGAGATGAATTCTATTCTTGAGGATAATGAAGCCAATGATCCAAATAAGAATATTTCGGCACCTGAGGTAACGTTTGAGATTCCAATTTTTACTAATGTTTCTTCTCCACCTTTTCCTAGTAGATTCGCAAAGTTCAAGGAGGATGAACATGAAGAAGACACGTTGGAAACCTTAAACAGTTTGTTTGTGGATGTCATTCAACAAGTACCAAAAGATGCACCATTCCTCGTTGAGATATGCACCACCAAGGATGATGGAATAATACTTGTAATGGAGAATGCATCCACTGTTGTGCAAAGAAAGCTTCCTCTCAAACGCATAAATTTGGGAAATTTCATGTATGAGCCTGACAAGCCTAAAAAGCCAAGAAGGGGTGTTGGTTAGATTCAAAACACTAACTCAAGTGTTAATTGGGAAGGCAGCCCAATTAAAGATGAAATTGCCAACCTTCCATATTCATATTTGCTTTTCCTTTTTCTTTTATTATTTTTATTGTTTTTATTTTTATTTCTTATGTTTCTTTGTTAATTGTGTTTACTGTTTTTAAGTTCATTTAGGCTGCATAAGTTTCTTTTGTTTAATAGTTCTTTTCTCTTACATATAATTCTTGCATTGGGGGATAATAGCATTACATTAATAACAATGTAAGAATTATGTGTGGGGGGAAGAATTTAGGATTTTATATAGAGTGTTTTATTTTTGAGTCTTTTTATGTTGTTTTTCTTTCTGATCCTTGTTTTGAAAATAACTAGATGTAAATATAATTTTTACTTTTTTAACCCCGGTTAAATGGCGGATAACGGTACTCCGTGATTATTTAAGTCGGTTCCATCAGCTACCCACAAAACTGATATTGTATATAAATTTATCTTTCAATTTCTCTTTCATTTTTTTTTCAGGATGGATGATATTCTCACAAGATTGCAGAAACGATTTCCTCCCTTTCCTCGAAATATTTTACTGAAGCTTTACCAAGTTCGATTTGAAAGATTAAGAATGCTTATGCACAAAGGGATTCCTGGAGACATACGTTGGATAATTGAAGCCAAGGTACGTGAAGATGAATATCTTCCTGTTTTGCATTTACCAGGTACAGGTAGAAGCACTTTTGCAAAGAAGCGACGAGCAAAGCGCATGAGTTCAAATTGCCACAAATGTGCACGATGGACGTGTAACGGTAAATGTCGTTCTATTGGGATTCCGTCCTCTAATCGAGATGATAAAATTGAATTCATTAAGGATGGACTGAGTAAGGAGAATTTGGGTAATATCCAACTTTCTCTTGAGACGCATCCTAGTGGAGACGTACAAAGAGAAATTCTTGATTTATGGCCGCAATTCCAAAGGGAATGGCAACATCTTGGGAATCTGATGTTAAAAGACCCTGTTTGCCAGCTTGTAAGAAAACTGGATGGGAAGCATATCCTCGACTCATAGAAGGCGTTTAAGCCGTTTCTGGACGTAAAACCAGAGGAAGATGTGAGCCACAATCACAACTACAATAAATGACTTCTCAGCTTTTGGTTTGATTTGCAATAACTTCATTTCGGTTTAATTTACGTGTTATTCGATTTGTGTAATTATTCTCATTTTTTTTATTTGTCTTTTACGATTGATTTTTCTTCTCTTTTTTATTTTCTTCCTGAAATCACGCAAAAATCTTTTGTTAGGTTAACATTTTCTTCTGACAGGTCAAATACACTTTCGGCGACATTATTACTCTTGACTTTTACGGTTGATTTTTCTTCTCTTTTTGATTTTCTTCCTGAAATCACGCAAAAATCTTTTGTTAGGTTAACATTTTCTTCTGACAGGTCAGATACACTTTCGGCGACATTATTACTCTTGTCTGATTCACTACTCAGTCCTCTATATATTACACCATGTACTCATTCTCTTTCAGGCACTCGAAAAAAAGAAAAAAAAAAGAAAAAAAATGGAAAGTACTTCGTCCCAACGCATTAAAAAAATTTGTGTTTTTGGAGGTGCTTATCCAGGGAAAAATAACATATTCGCTGATGAAGCCATAAGAGTTGGAGTAATACTTGCCCAACAAAAGATCCAGTTGATTTATGGAGGCGGTAGCACGGGTTTAATGGGAGTAGTCGCTACAGCAGCACACGCCGGAGGAAGTCCAGTTCTAGGAATCGTGCCAAAACTATTCACAGATTTTTGTGGACCTACCTTGGGTAAGGAAATACAAGTCTGGAGTATCCCTGAACGGATAACAATCATGTACCATTCTGCCGATGCATTCATTGCTTTACCAGGAGGTCTGGGTACATTGGAAGAAATAGCTTGCGTGGCTTCTTGGTCATCTTTGGTCACAAATAAGAAACCCATTGGTTTGCTTAATATTAATGGTTATTTTAATAATTTGCTTTCATATTTAGATAATGCTGTGGATAATGGATTCATGTTTTCAGAGGCAAGGAGAACCATAATTTCTGCTACAACCATTGAAGATTTACTCAAAAAGCTCCAAGCTTATGAGTATTTATCTGCTACGGTTGTTTCGCAAACGCTCGGAAAAAGAAAAAGAGATATGGACGAGCAAGGAGTGGATTGCACTTTGTCTTTGTGACATTATCTAACATTTTGTTTGTTGTGTCTCAGTTATAATAAGTGGTTAGCAACCTCTACAGGTAATATCTCCTAAATTTTACCTTCTTAAAAAAAAAAATAGTTTGTTGTGTTTTAAGCAATTTAGAAGTATTCATTCTGAACAAGGTCTGAGTAAGGGAGACTTGAGACATACCTTGTCAGTTTGATTTCTTCTTTTCAAAAAAAAAATAAAAAGAGTTTGTTGTGTTTTAAGCAATTTAGAAGTATTCATTCTGAACAAGGTCTGAGTAAGGGAGACTTGAGACATACCTTGTCAGTTTGATTTTAATCTTTTTACGTTTACTTGTTAATTTTTGTTTAGTATTTTAGGATTATTTAGGTTGCATGAGTTTGTTTTGTTTTGAGTCTAGTTATTCCTATTCTTATGTTATTAGTTCTTTTCTCTTACACATGATTCTTTCATTTGGGTTAATAGACTTACATTGAGGACAATGTAAGAATTAAGTGTGGGGGGAATGATTTAGGATTTCTTTTATTTTTGTCTACTATTTTTTTTATGAGTCTATATTATTATTATTATTTTAGTGTGTTTTAGTTCCTTTTTAATATAATGATGAGATATGAATTGCATAAGTCTAACACATATTTATTAGTGAGAAGATTTTCATGAGAATTGAGCTTGATGTCAACCTTTTTATGAGCCAATGTTAATATGATATGTTGATTGAGAAAGAAGCATGTTTAGACTTAATCTGACTTGTATAATCATTCTTGTGAGTTTTTGAGCCTAAAATGATTGATGCATTATACAAATCAATCTAATTTCTTTCTTGAGTGCTCTTATGATTACATGATTCTCTAGAACTTGCTTTAAACCGTTTGAGACTATATTGATGCATGTGACAACATGAATATGATAGAGGCATTAGGATTATAACCAGAGCCAAACAGCCATCCATTATTAATGTTCTAAGAGAACATCCCCACTAGTGAGCCAATTTGAGCCTACATTAAATATGATGTTTTATTGGTAACCACAACTTACACCTAGCCTAAATATACTTATATCCTTACCCTTGTTCTAAAGATGGATTATATATTTTGAGACATATTGCAAAAAAACAAGGGATATTTTTAGTTAAAAATTTGGGTTAGAAACAAGAAATAAGTGTGGGGGGAAAAGAAAAGAAAAGTCAAGAGAAAAAGAAATGGAATACTGGCAAATATATTCCTATGTAAAAAAAAAAAAATATGAATCATCTCTTGAATTTGTGGAAAAAGAAAAAGATGTTACAAATTTGTTTAGAATGAAGAAAAGGCCCAACATGAATATCCGGCCTAGGTGACTATGTACTTGTAAAGAGTTTTGAGACGTTTCTTTGTATGATCTTTTTATGTCTCTAAACTTTATGAACTCTTTGGAACCTTTGTGATATCTTTATCCTTTTGTTCTTCAACCACATTACAAAACCCTTGGCCCCATTACAACCTTGAATAAAGACCTCTTGATTTATGAAGTTGTATGATCTAAATAGTGGATAATAGGTGGACAAGCAAGCATATGGTAGAAGTGTTTTCATGAGATTGATTGAGTGTAAACACTTTACCACTACTTTAAAAAGTGAAAATCAAGAGAGTATCCCATGTGAGAAGTTGAGATTAAGTTTGAATATGCACTATTTTGATTGAAATATGTTATGTTAATATTGGCTTAACTCAAACAATTTACATTCAAGCAAGATTTTTTGTGGATTTCTTTAAGCTATTGATTAGTTTTTAAGACTTGTCCAATGATTATCTCTAATTTATATTGGAAGGATTAGTTATAATTATTATTTTTAGTTTTTCTTATGTCTTCAATGTTTGTGGGTATCGTCCTAGTAAACCCTCACGAGACTAAACTCGTCCACTAGGGACACCTAGGGGTTTAAAGGCTTGTGTCACATGCTAAGTGCCACCGTGATTTCCTACGAAAATGGATTAGATTAGATTTTCTTATTTTATTTTTATTGAGTCGTTGCTAGGGACTAGCAACAATCTAAGTGTGGGGGTGTGATAACTCGTATAATTATATAGTTTTTAGTTATGTTTTATTATTGTTTTGTGTCAAATACGAGTTATTATTGTTTAGTCTAATTGTGTTTATGATCTTTTATATTTTTATGTAATTTGGTGTTTTTCACAAGTTTCTTTGAGTGATTTCAGATTACTAGAATTAAGGGCAAATCGAGTTCAGTTCCAGTTCCGACACCTTTTGCCATATCAGCTATATCTGGAGTTTCACTGAAGAAATAAGGCTGAAATTTGTAGTCGTGCAAAGCTAAGAGGCATATCTATCTTTTTCATGTTTTACACTTCTTGAAACGGAGTCGTTTTCCCTAGCGAAATCGACCATCAAAGTAGCTGATGTGCAATGACGTCTGTGCTGACCGGTTTTCGTATTTTGCCCATATCTGTTTATCCACATCAGCAAATGAGCTGATTCTAATGGCTATGGATCCGTAACTGATACGGGAACCTTTGTCTAGAAGACCATATGATCAGATCAGGCCTCTAATATTGACGAAATCGACCATCAAGTTGGCTGATGTGCAATGACGTCTGTGCTGACATGTTTTCGTATTTTGCCCATATCTGCTTATCCACATCAGAAAATGAGCTGATTCCAACGGCTATGGATCCGTAACTGATAGGGGAACATTTTTCTAGAAGACCATGTGATCAGATCAGGCCTCCAACATTGACGAAATCGACCATCAAGTTGGCTGATCAAAATTGTCATACAATATGACGAAAATTGTTAGAAAAATGCACCCACCTATTATACCTACCTTTGAAATTTGTAAAGCTTGTCTCTTGTCATTTAGCCCTCCAAAATGTGTATAAATAGAGGGCCTTGGATGATTGTAGAGGATCATATTGTACATAGGTAGGATATTAGCCATTTTAATAAAATTCTCTAAGTTTTCTTCTTCTTTCTTTTCTCTAGTTTTCTTTCTTTTCTCTAGTTTTCTTTTTCTTTAGAGAGAGCAAGAGGTTGGATAATTAATATTCTTCCTCTTCTTCTTTCTTTCTTTTATTTTCTTCTTAGATTTTCTTTAATTTTATGTTTATGTTTACAATGCCTATGCTAGGCTAAACTTCTATTTGGTTAAGGGTGATTTCAAAGCTCTAGACATGTTTTATAATTGATTTTCAGATTCTATCTATCATTAATTTTCTATCAAAGTTGCTTATGTTCTTCTACAAGAATTGTTCATGATGTTGTCTTGATTTGTTTAGGTGTACAACTAGATAGATCTTGATAATTATCTATTGCTAGTTTAGGAGTCTTGATCCGTGTAATTGTCTTGATTTCCTATTCATAAGTGGCAATTTGTGATTAATGATTATGGTCAAGTTTTCAATAATTGCAAAGTGGAACATAACCTAAGTTGAACAATCCGAGCTTATGTGTTTGTTGCTTAGATCAACCTATCTTTCTCATCATAAAGCTGCCATTAAATTGAATCTAGAGAGCTTATTCTAGGTTGTTTGATGGTTAGAGATTAAATAGAGAGCTTGTTCTATTTAACGACAAACTAAGGAAAGATTGGGATAACAGAGCTTGTTGTTATCTACGGTTGTTAACTTTGATAGTTGGTTGATATTGATAGATCTGAAATTGATTCTTAATGATGTCTAGTGGTGGAGAATGAAACCTTAACCATATTTTTCATATTTGATTCTTCTTACTTACTTGTTTTCTTACTTTTCTAGTTTGCTTATTTTTAAAAGTATATTTATTTTTATTGGCTGGTTATACCGCCTAATTTGTATATTAACTTTGTTTTATTTTTATTGGCTGGTTATACCGCCTAATTTAGTATATATATTTTTATTGGCTGGTTATACCGCCTAATTTAGTATATATATTTTTATTGGCTGATTATACCGCCTTGCATCTTATTCTTATTATTTACTTTAGTTTAAATCTGGCTTCAAAAACCCCTTTTCTTTTATTGTTTTCTTTGAATGTAAGTTATAAACTAATAACTCATAAATTAAAACCCAATCCCTGAGGACTCGACCCTTGCTAACTACTATACTTACAATTGATCTTTTTAGTGCAAGGTTAAATAAGATACACTCTTTTGGGTGCATCAGAAAGAAAAAAAAAGGAAAAAAAAAAGGAAGAAAAAATAAAGGAAAAAAAGAAAAAATAAAGGAAAAATAAATAAATAAATAAATAAAAAATCTTAAAGTTTGTTTTCTTTTGAAAATTAATCCGAGCACTCATGCTTCGACTCTTCGTAGTTTTTCGAGATAAATTTTATTTTCTTTTATATTTTTTTATTTATCACTCTTTGGTACTATGTAATTTATTTTATCTTCATTTATTCGATCATCCTTTTTATTATTTATTTTTCTCATTGTAAGTAGTTATTATATTATCACTTTTAGCTGTTTATTTTATTTCCTTTATTTCCTTTTGTATTTTGTTATTTATTAATGCTATTTTTATTTTATTCATTTCTTTGTTAAATGTGTTATTAATCTTTTTTTAAAAATAAAAAAATGGCATTTTGATTCATATGAAAATAAAAAAGCGAACCCGGATCGCCGACGATGGAATTCGAAAGATGTCACAGTGGTGATTCTTAAGATATCTTGAGATGAGAGGATCTCGTTAAATACCATCAAGAGTGTTGGGAATATTTAATGAGTGTTCTCGATAAAAGATTTGTGTTCGCTTTCATTTTAAAAAAAAAATAATAACAATTTTTTTAAAATAATAAATATGTTTTGGAAAAAAAATAAATAGAGAAATAATTTTAAATACTGATGTTGAGTCCATTAAATCGAGGCTTAGGATAAAACATGATTAAATGGTACCATTTTCTAAACTGGCGTCGTGGGGGTGCTAATTCTTCCCCCACGTAACCAACTCCCGAACCCGATTTTGTTTCATCTCTGGTTTGAAGCGTAGACTTCGAAATTGGTTTTAAAAAATGTTTTAATTAATTTTAAAATATTTTACTAAAATTGGTTTTAATAGGTGACCAATCACACCTAAACAAAAAAGATTGGTGGCGACTCCATTGTTTTTTTTAAAATTCGTTTGGCGGTCGAAAAAACTGTTATGATAGATTTCATTGTGCTTTTTCTTTCGCTGTTCCTAACCTTGAGAGAAAAGGAACATATTGAATGGGTTTTGATGGTTATCTATCGTATCAAATGGCTAACCCTAACCTTGAGCAATAGAAAGGTTATTGATTGAACCCATAAATGAAAAAAAAAACTACCGTACATGATTCTACATTGTATATTTTATTTATTATTTACTTATAGATTATTCAGTTTCTACATTTGGAAATTACAATGAAGGCCGAAAACTTGATAGTATTTAATTTGAGTCGAGATTCAAAATGAAATCTAAAATAATTTAGGTTAAATTACATGTTACTCATTCGATTTTAAGCCTTTTTTTCATTCAACAATGAAAAGTTAATTTATGAAAAAAAAATTTGTCACCCAACCATTAGAGATTATTAGTATGCTAATGTGGTAGTACCACATCATCTTACATACCACATGACATTATAAATTTTGAAATATATATATATTTTGAAAAAAAAAAATTAAATAAAAAGATAAATTATACTTTTAATCACTCAACTTTTAAAGAGATTCTATTTTGGTCACAAACTTTGAAAAATTCACGAATTGATCACCAACATTTTTAAAACTTATTAATATTTTCATTTTCCCGGTCAATGTCTCGTTGTCGACCTGACTTTTATAACGATTTGATCACCAATGCTTGTAAAATTTAATATAATAAATTATTTTATTATTTTTGTTTATAATACTCAAATTATAAGTCCTTGAACTTTATAAAAAGTAGAAATAAGCATTCAATATTTTTATTACATAGAATTAAAATTATGAACTTTTATTCTATTGTAATTATACTTAAAATTAAAAATGGGTGAATAAATCCAATTATCAAAATTATTAAAATAGCATTACTAAAAGTATTTGACTTCTAATTTATTCACATAAATTCAAGTAAATATATTTTGTAGATTACATCTAGACCTGTTTATAGGTTGAGCCGTGGCCCGAATTTTTTTTTTTTTTTGCTTGCCCAAGCCCATATTTAGGCGGGCCAAGGTCGACCCGTGGGCCTGAATTTACTGTTCATCCTTAATAATTTTTTATATATTTTTATAATTAAATTAAATAAAAAAATATTTTTTTATTCTATGAACAGTGATCAGGGTCGGCCTGGATTAAAAAAAAAACTAGCCAAGCCCGACCCAGTACGAGCCAGGCAGGCTACCCAGCCCTTGAGCAGGTCTAATTACATCAACTAACCAAGAAATTTACAAAAATATGAAACATTTGATAACGTTAAGGTTCTAATTATAATAAAAGTTCATAGTTTTAATTTCATGAAATAAAATAGATCACAAAAATAATAAAATAATTATTATATTAAATTTTATAAATGTTGGTGATTTAATCGTCATAAAGTCGGGTCGATAGTGAGATATTAATAATGGAGATAAAAATATTTATAATTTCACTAATGTTGATGATCAAGTTGTGAAATTTTCAAAGTTATGTGATCAAAATAGAAATTCTCGAAAATTTAAGTAACCAAATGTGTAATCTATCTTTTTTTAACTTTATTTTTTTCAAAATTTATTGTGCCACGGATAATGTCACGTGTAGAGATGTTCATGGGTTGGGCTTGACCGGGTTCAGGTTGGGCCTAACACTACAAGGGAACGGACTTTCACCGAAGGAATATTCCGTCAGTGAAAGTCCAACTTTCGTCGGTAAAGGGTATTATCGACGGAATTTTCCGACAAAAAATTTTGTCGGTGATACTTAAGTCGGTGATGCTATTTTCGTCGGTAAAAAAATTGTCAATAATAAAGAATTACCGACGAAATTTTCCGTCTGTAATTCTTTACTACCGACGGACTATTTCTGTCGATGAAACAATTATCGGTGAAAATGTCCGTTCGACTATTCCGTCGATAATGTTTTACCGACAAATAATTCCATCAGTGAAAGACATTTAGCTACGGAATAATCCGTCGATAATTTTTTATTTTCCAAAAATAAATTATATAATAAATATTTTAAAAAATAAATTATATAATAAATATGTTTTTTAAAATAAATTATAAAATAAAATTATATT
Source organism: Fremontodendron californicum (assembly GCA_030761205.1). Taxonomy (NCBI): domain Eukaryota; kingdom Viridiplantae; phylum Streptophyta; class Magnoliopsida; order Malvales; family Malvaceae; genus Fremontodendron; species Fremontodendron californicum. Next base: position 14,602,286 of record JAULJL010000026.1, read on the forward strand.
TTAATAAAAAATAAACTGAAATCTGTAAAATTATTAATAAAAACATATTTTAATAAATTACAATATTATTAATAAAAATAATAACGAAATGTAGCTCTCGAATATAAAACAGATGTTGTCATCACTTGGTACTGCTGTCATCGACTTCACTGTCTACCTCAGCATTGCCTCCGGCATAACTGCCTCCGACACCAACTCCGACAGCAGTCAATACAGTAACCATGCCTCCAACTTCACCTCTTGCAGCACTCAGTCTAGCACTCATGCCAAGCTCCGCACCTACTCCAGCACCACTGCCTCCGACAGCACCGACTCCGACAGCATTTAGTCCAGCATTATCTCCGACAGCAGTTGTTCCGATCTCGTCTAATCCAGCTGCTAGCTGTGACTTCAGTATACTGGTCATGAGATTCTCAAGTCTGACGATTCATGTCTGGATTTGTGAAACATCGGACCTGAAAGCATTATACTGGTCCTCAAATGGCGCTGCTGCCGGCTGCTGTGTAGTACTAGGACCATATAGACTATAACTGCCTGCATCTAAACTTTGCTGACTACCGGGTAAATCAAAAATTTGTCCTTGCTTCGGTCTCGTTCCAAACTCATAAACATGCGTCCGCATAGTCTCAATGCCCCCAATAGTATTAGACCAGGACTGAGGGTCAAAATCAGGATATGAAGACGTATTGTCTCCATATTTTTGTTACAACAAGACAGTATAATTTTCTACAATCACAAATGTTTAACAATTAATATGTGACATTGTAATGAACACGTACATAAACAATTCAATAATATCATCAATTAATGTAATATATAAAGTATTGATATAGTTAAATACTTACAGTTACAACTTTAGACTTGTTGTCTACGTAATCACCTTGACCCTTTGCACGTTTATGGGTTTTGTTAAACACCTCCAGGAAAGTCACGTTGCGCTGCGACTCTTGCGACTACAGAGTAAAAGATTTTTTGAAAATTATGTTAATAAAAGAAAATATTCACATATTAAATAGGATAAAACTTTTAAACAATAAATTGCAAAACAAAAATAAATCTTACCATCCTTTCACCGGTAATTAGAAAAGGAACTGATCCACTATTGTGCTTCGTAATGCTTCCATCCTTCTCTGTGTTCCTATTACCCTTGGCCTTTTGGGACCTATTTTTCCAAGCGTCAGTACTCCAGACGTTGTCAATAAGTTGATCCCAAATATCAACTGCTATCCAATCACACTTGTAACCTTTGTAGTCTTCTATTCGATTCATCTTAAAGAAGGCCATGGCATTCTCCCACTCAAAATTCATCATGTCCTTGAATCAATCCTTGCATGTGGCCTCCCATAATTTTCTAACCACTGGTGTTTGCTGATAAGTGCATAATTGCATACATTTTCATGTATTATTTCCTTATACTTTGGCTTTAATTCTTAAGTTCCTTGACATTTTATTATATTTTTATGAATTATAGGTATTTTGGAAGAGATGAAGTCAAAACATGTCAATTATGATGATAAAGAGCTTATAAAGTCAAAATCGTAAGATGGAAGAAGACTTGGAAGTCAAAAAGATCAAATTCTTAGTGCTAGATGATCAGGCAGATCTGACCTCCGGATCTTGTTGAAAGGAAATTATTATGCTAAAGACATTATTTGAAGAAACTTCATTCTTCACTTTTGAAGATGACTTGAATACCTTTCCAAAAATAGTTTACATGCCTAAATCGGACAACGGATGGTCATCCAAATCAGCCGACAAAGTGTGAGACAGTGCATCAGTCGTGAAACCGAAGTCAGAGAGCAAAATCCCACAAGACAGCAAGTTGGCGCAGCGGCACTGGGCCGCGGCGCCGAGTTTCTAACCCCAAATCTTCCCAAATTTGAGAAAAATCGTAAAAACTGGAAAAATACGAGAAAAGTCCAAAATTGCCATATTTTGACTCCTAACTTCCTTGAAGAGTAAGAAAGGGTTTGCAAGACTTTAAAGCTCTATAAATATCATCTTTTGAGCCACAAAAGAGTCATGATTTTGATTATATTTATCAATCTTCTTATTCTTCTTCTCTTAGTTTTATTTTATTTTGTTCTTAGTTTTTTTTTTTTAATATTCATGTATATATTATCTATGCCTATGCAAGGCTAAACTTCTCTTTGGTTAAGGGTGATTTCAAAGCCCTAGACATGTTTTGTAATTAATTTTCAGATTCTATCTATCATTAATTTTCTATCAAAGTTGCTTATGTTCTTCCATAAGAATTGTATATGATTTTTATCTTGATTTGTTTAGGGTGCATACTAGATAGATCTTGATAATTATCTAATGCTAGTTTAGGAGTCTTGTTTCATGTAAATGTCTTGATTTCCTATTCATAAGTGGCAATTTGTGATTAATGACTATGGTCAAGTTTTCGCTAATTGCAAAGTGGAACATAACCAAAGTTAAACAATTCATGTTCATGCTTTTGTTGCTTAGATCAACCTATCTTTCTTATCATAAAGCTATTGTCAAATTAAATTTAGAGATGTTTATCCTAGGTTGTTTGATAGTTAGAGATTAAGAAGTGGCGTTCGTCCTGCTTAACGACAAACTAAGGAAGGATCGGGGTAACACTGGATGTTGTTATCTACGGTTGTTAACTTTGATAGCTAATTGATGTTGATAGATCTAAATTTGGTTCTTAATGATGTCTAGTGGTGGAGAATGAACCTTTAGCCATATTTCTCTCATATTTGATTTCATCTTATTTTATTGCTTATTACTTTTCTTGTTTTCTTAGTTTTTAAAACACTTTTTAAAACCCCATTTTCTTTTATTGTTCTTGAATTTAAGTTTTAAACTAGTAATTTATAAACTAAAAACCAATCCTGTGGATTCGACCCTTGCATGCTACTTTACTATAATTGATCATATTAATTGCAAGGTTTAATAAAGATACACTCTTTTGGATGCATCAAATTTTTGGCTCCGTTGACGGGGATTGATTTCTTTAATTTATTAATTATTTGGTTTATTCTTATTTTCTATTTTAATTAGTTTATTTTCTTGTTTTCTTTTTCAGTGAATGTCCCACTCTCCCAAAGAAGAATAAAAACCTTACTTCGGACTTAGGAGAATTCGAGAATTCATAGCTGCCCACCAAAGAACAAACGAAGAGTTGATCCAAACTATCCAAGAGTAGCAAGGAGAAATGACAGCAAACAATCGAACTCTTAAGGAGCTAGCCACTCCGGACTTGGATCAACAACCATTGTGCATAGAGTATCCTACTCTTGAGGTAGCATTTGAATTAAAATCTGGCCTGATTCATCTTCTTCCAATTTTTCATGGTTTTGCAGGAGATGACCCAAATAAACACCTCAAAGAGTTCCATGTAGTATGTTCTAGCATGAGACCAACCGGAAGCTCGGAAGAGCAAATAAATTTAAGAGCATTCCCATTCTCTCTAGCTGATTCGGAAAAGGAATGGCTCTAATACCTACCATCCGGGACTATCACTACATGGACTGGGATGAAGAAAGCATTCCTGGAAAGATATTTCCCAGCATCTAAGACTGCCAACATTAGAAAAGAAATATGTGGGATTCGGCAATACAACGGAGAATCCTTGTATGAATATTGGAGAGGTTCAAGAAACTTTGTGCATCATGTCCACATCATCAGATAAGTGAACAATTGCTCATCCATTATTTCTACGAAGGTCTCTTGCCCATGGAGAGACACATGATAGATGCAGCAAGTGGGGGAGCACTAGTTGATAAAACTCCCGAAGCTGCTAGACTTCTCATCTCCAATATGACAGCCAACTCACAACAGTTCACCATGAGAGATGAACTACCACCACAACCAAAGAAAGTGAATGAGGTAAGTATATCATCCCTTGAAAAAAATTTTGATAAACTGACTTCTCTTGTGGAACGAATGGCTGTAGGTCAAATACAGCAAATTAAGGCTTGTGGTATATGTTCAAACATGGGGCACCAAACTGATATGTGTCCAACACTTCAAGATGATCCCTACTCTAACACTTACAATTACGGGTGGATTTTCGGGCCAACCAAGGAAGTATGATCCCTACTCTAACACTTACAATCCAGGATGGAGGGATCATCCAAACTTCAATTATAGAGGAAACCAATCACAAGCTGCTCCTCAATCATTTGACAATAGACCATTGGGTTTTCAACAAAAGGTTCAACAACCATATCAAACCCGACAACAAGTGCCACCCACCCAAAATTCAGGTACTTCTCTTAAAGATCTTATTAAGGCTCTTTCTACTAATACAATTCAATTTAAACATGAAACAAAGACAAGTATCTAAAATTTGGAGACTCAAATTGGGCAAATGGCAACAAAAATAAGTCAAATGCAAACAAGGGATTTCGAAAAACTACCTTCACAAACCATAGTGAATTCCAGAGAAAGTGCCAATGTTTTAACATTAAGAAGTGGAAACAGCTTGAGACACCACACAAGGATAGTGCTCAAAGGGAGGACAACACCATGGCATCATCTTCATATCCGAATGAGCCACTACAAAAGGTAACTTCTAAACCATCTTTTCCTTCTTATATAATTCCTCCACCTTTTTCTAGCAGGTTAGCAAAATCCAAGAAAGAGGAGCAAGAGAAGGAAATTTTGGAAACCTTTCAAAAAGTAGAGGTGAACATTCTTTTACTAGATGCTATCAAGCAAGTGCCAAGGTATGCCAAATTTTCAAAAGAGTTGTGCACTTCTAAACAAAAGTTGAAAGGGAATGAAAAGGTAACTGTGGGGGAGAATGTGTTAGCTATTCTTCAAAAGAAAATCCCACCTAAATGCAAGGATCTAGGTATGTTTATCATTCCTTGTAAGATAGGAAACACCAGGTTTGAACGTGCTATGCTAGATCTAGGAGCGTCTATTAGTGTCATGCCATATTCAATTTATGCTTCATTGAATCTAGGACCATTAGAGGAAACCGGTGTTATAATACAACTTGCTGACAAGTCTAATACATATCCTAGAGGAGTTATAGAAGATGTCTTAGTGCAAGTTAATGACTTGGTTTTTCCTGCTGATTTCTATGTTCTTGAGATGAAAGATGAGAAGTCATCTAATCAAACACTCATTCTATTAGGGAAATGATAACTCGTATAATTATATAGTTTTTAGTTATGTTTTATTATTGTTTTGTGTCAAATACGAGTTATTATTGTTTAGTCTAATTGTGTTTATGATCTTTTATATTTTTATGTAATTTGGTGTTTTTCACAAGTTTCTTTGAGTGATTTCAGATTACTAGAATTAAGGGCAAATCCAGTTCAGTTCCAGTTCCGACACCTTTTTCCATATCAGCTATATCTCGAGTTTCACTGAAGCAATAAGGCTGAAATTTTAACCGTGCAAAGTTAAGAGGCATATCTATCTTTTTCATGTTTTACACTTCTTGAAACGGAGTCGTTTTCCCTAGCGAAATCGACCATCAAGTTGGCTGATGTGCAATGATGTCTGTGCTGACCTGTTTTCGTATTTTGCTCATATCGTCTTATCCACATCAGAAAATGAGCTTATTCCAACGGCTATGGATCAGTAACTGATAGGGAAACATTTTTCTAGAAGACCATGTGATCAGATCAGGCCTCCAAAATTGACAAAATCGACCATCAAGTTGGCTGATCAAAATTGTCATGCAATATGACGAAAATTGTTAGAAAAATGCACCCACCTATTATACCTACCTTTGAAATTTGTAAAGCTTGTCTCTTGTCATTTAGCCCTCCAAAATGTGTATAAATAGAGGGCCTTGGATGATTGTAGAGGATCATATTGTACATTGGTAGGATATTAGCCATTGTAATAAAATTCTCTAAGTTTTCTTCTTCTTTCTTTTCTCTAGTTTTCTTTTTCTTTATTTTCTTCTTCTTCTTTCTTTCTTTTATTTCCTTCTTAGATTCTCTTTAATTTTATGTTTATGTTTATAATGCCTATGCTAGGCTAAACTTCTATTTGGTTAAGGGTGATTTCAAAGCCCTAGACATGTTTTGTGATTGATTTTCAGATTCTATCTATCATTAATTTTCTATCAAAGTTGCTTATGTTCTTCTACAAGAATTGTTCATGATGTTGTCTTGATTTATTTAGGTGTACAACTAGATAGATCTTGATAATTATCTATTGCTAGTTTAGGAGTCTTGATCCGTGTAATTGTCTTGATTTCCTATTCATAAGTGGCAATTTGTGATTAATGATTATGGTCAAGTTTTCAATAATTGCAAAGTGGAACATAACCTAAGTTGAACAATCCGAGCTTATGTGTTTGTTGCTTAGATCAACCTATCTTTCTCATCATAAAGCTGCCATTAAATTGAATTTAGGGAGCTTATTCTAGGTTGTTTAATGGTTAGAGATTAAATAGAGAGCTTGTTCTATTTAACGACAAACTAAGGAAAGATTGGGATAACAGAGCTTGTTGTTATCTACGGTTGTTAACTTTGATAGTTGGTTGATATTGATAGATCTGAAATTGATTCTTAATGATGTCTAGTGGTGGAGAATGAAACCTTAACCATATTTTTCATATTTGATTCTTCTTACTTACTTGTTTTCTTACTTTTCTAGTTTGCTTATTTTTAAAAGTATATTTATTTTTATTGGCTGGTTATACCGCCTAATTTGTATATTAACTTTGTTTTATTTTTATTGGCTGGTTATACCGCCTAATTTAGTATATATATTTTTATTGGCTGGTTATACCGCCTAATTTAGTATATATATTTTTATTGGCTGGTTATACCGCCTTGCATCTTATTCTTATTATTTACTTTAGTTTAAATCTGGCTTCAAAAACCCCTTTTCTTTTATTCTTTTCTTTGAACGTAAGTTATAAACTAATAACTCATAGATTAAAACCCAATCCCTGAGGACTCGACCCTTGCTAATCATTATACTTACAATTGATCTTTTTAGTGCAAGGTTAAATAAGATACACTCTTTTGGGTGCATCAAATTTTTGGCGCCGTTGCCGGGGATTGCTTTCTTTAGTTTATTTGTTACTTGGTTTATTCTTATTTTCAGTTCTAATTAGTTTTATTTTCTTGTACATACAAGTTTTTCTTTTCAAATTTTTAAAAAAAAAAAAAAAACAATGGAATTGAGCAATCTAACACTTGAAGAGTTGGTGGCATACATGAACATGGAGAATCAACAAGCCAATCTCACCTCCCCAGTTCAACAATTGGCCATGGGAGGATGTCAAGGCCATCAAGTGTTCCAAGACCAACAGTATGATCATTACTCAAACACTTACCATGAGGGATGGTGGGATCATACTAATTATGGCTACTCGAAAAATTACCAAGAAGTAGATCCTTATGCCAATTACACTCATCCATCTAGCTTCAATCAATCATGGTCTCAAGAACCATATCTTTTTCAACCACCACATATGACTCAAAACTCAGGTACTTCTTTAGAAGATCTTGTACATTCTCTTGTTACTGATACTTTGCAATTTCAACAGGAAACAAGGGCAAGCATCCAGAGTTTGGAAAGGCAAATGAGCCAATTGGCTAGTAGTATGGTGGGATGGGTAGCACAAAGATCTGAAGAACTCCCAGCCCAAACGATGGTTAACCCAAAGGAGAATGCTACTATTGTGACCTTGAAGAATGAGGAACAAGATGAGGATGAAACAAAATTAGAGATGGATTCTATTCTTGAGGATAATGAAGCCAAAGATCCAAATAAGAGTATTTCGGCACCTGAGGTAACGTTTAAGGTTTCACTTTTTACTAATGTTTCTTCTCCATCTTTTCCTAGTAGATTTGCAAAGTTCAAGGAGGAAGAACATGAACAACACATGCCGGAAACCTTAAACAACTTGTTTGTGGAGGTCATTCAACAAGTATCAAAATATGCTCCATTCCTCGATGACATATGCACCACAAAGGATGATCGAATAATACTTGTAATGGAGAATGCATCCACTGTTGTGCAAAGAAAGCTTCCTCTCAAACGCATAAATTTGGGAAATTTCATGTATGAGCCTGACAAGCCTAAAATGCCAAGAAGGGGTGTTGGTTAGGTTCAAAACACTAAATCAAGTGCTAATTGGGGGAGGCAGCCTAATTAGTGAAAGCATTGCCAAACTGCCATCCTCAGATTTGCTCTCTTTTTCTTTATCTTTTTCTTATGTTTCTTTGCTAATTGTGTTTAATGTTTCTAAGTTCATTTAGGCTGCATAAGTTTATTTTGTTTATTAGTTCTTTTCACTTACACATGATTCTTTCATTTGGGATTAATAGCATTACATTAATGACAATGTAAGAATTATGTGTGGGGGGAAGAATTTAGGATTTTATTTAGAGTGTTTTGTTTTTGAGTCTTTTTATGTTGTTTTTCTTTCTGATCCTTGTTTTGAAAATAACTAGATGTAAATATAATTTTTAATTTTTTTTTAACCCCGGTTAAATGGCGGATAACGGTACTCCGTGATTATTTAAGTCGGTTCCATCAGCTACCCATAAAACTGATATTGTATATAAATTTCTCTTCAAATTTCTCTTTCAATTTTTTTTCATTTTTTTTCAGGATGGATGATATTCTCACAAGATTGCAGAAACGATTTCCTCCTTTTCCTCGAAATATTTTACTGAAGCTTTACCAAGTTCGATTTGAAAGATTAAGAATGCTTATGCACAAAGGGATTCCTGAAGACATACGTTGGATAATTGAAGCCAAGGTACGTGAAGATGAATATCTTCCTGTTTTGCATTTACCAGGTACAGGTAGAAGCACTTTTGCAAAGAAGCGACGAGCAAAGCGCATGAGTTCAAATTGCCACAAATGTGCACGATTGACGTGTAACGGTAAATGTCGTTCTATTGGGATTCCGTCCTCTAATCGAGATGATAAAATTGAATTCATTAAGGATGGACTGAGTAAGGAGAATTTGGGTAATATCCAACTTTCTCTTGAGACGCATCCTAGTGGAGACGTACAAAGAGAAATTCTTGATTTATGGCCGCAATTCCAAAGGGAATGGCAACATCTTGGGAATCTGATGTTAAAAGACCCTGTTTGCTAGCTTGTAAGAAAACTGGATGGGAAGCATATCCTCGACTCATAGAAGGCGTTTAAGCCGTTTCTGGACGTAAAACCAGAGGAAGATGCCAAATACACTTTCGGCGACATTATTACTCTTGACTTTTACGGTTGATTTTTCTTCTCTTTTTGATTTTCTTCCTGAAATCACGCAAAAATCTTTTGTTAGGTTAACATTTTCTTCTGACAGGTCAGATACACTTTCGGCGACATTATTACTCTTGTCTGATTCACTACTCAGTCCTCTATATATTACACCATGTACTCATTCTCTTTCAGGCACTCGAAAAAAAAAATGGAAAGTACTTCGTCCCAGCGCATTAAAAAAATTTGTGTCTTTGGAGGTGCTTATCCAGGGAAAAATAACATATTTGCTGATGAAGCCATAAGAGTTGGAGTAATACTTGCCCAACAAAAGATCCAGTTGATTTATGGAGGCGGTAGTACGGGTTTAATGGGAGCAGTCGCTACAGCAGCACACGCCGGAGGAAGTCCAGTTCTAGGAGTCGTGCCAAAACTATTCACAGATTTTTGTGGACCTACCTTGGGTAAGGAAATACAAGTCTGGAGTATCCCTGAACGGATAACAATCATGTACCATTCTGCCGATGCATTCATTGCTTTACCAGGAGGTCTGGGTACATTGGAAGAAATAGCTTGCGTGGCTTCTTGGTCATCTTTGGTCACAAATAAGAAACCCATTGGTTTGCTTAATATTAATGGTTATTTTAGTAATTTGCTTTCATATTTAGATAATGCTGTGGAAAATGGATTCATGTTTTCAGAGGCAAGGAGAACCATAATTTCTGCTACAACCATTGAAGATTTACTCAAAAAGCTCCAAGCTTATGAGTGTTTATCTGCTACGGTTGTTTCGCAAACGCTCGGAAAAAGAAAAAGAGATATGGACGAGCAAGGAGTGGATTGCACTTTGTCTTTGTGACATTATCTAACATTTTGTTTGTTATGTCTCAGTTATAATAAGTGGTTAGCAACCTCTGCAGGTAATATCTCCTAAATTCTACCTTTAAAATTTGACATTGGGGACAATGTCATATTTTAGTAGGGGGTAAGGGACATATTTTGCTAATTTAAAAAAAAAAATTTGTTGTGTTTTAAGCCATTTAGAAGTATTCATTCTGAACAAGGTCTGAGTAAGGGAGACTTGAGACATACCTTGTCAGTTTGATTTCTTCTTTTCAAAAAAAAAAAAAAAGTTTGTTGTGTTTTAAGCAATTTAGAAGTATTCATTCTGAACAAGGTCTGAGTAAGGGAGACTTGAGACATACCTTGTCAGTTTGATTTTAATCTTTTTATGTTTACTTGTTAATTTTTGTTTAGTATTTTAGGATTATTTAGGTTGCATGAGTTTGTTTTGTTTTGAGTCTTAGTTGTTCCTATTCTTATGTTATTAGTTCTTTTCTCTTACACATGATTCTTTCATTTGGGTTAATAGACTTACATTGAGGACAATGTAAGAATTAAGTGTGGGGGGAAGGATTTAGGATTTCTTTTATTTTTGTCTACTATTTTTTTTTATGAGTTTTTATTATTATTTTTAGTGTGTTTTAGTTCCTTTTCAATACTATGATGAGATATGAAATGCATAAGTCTAAAACAGATTTATTAGTGAGAAACATTTCATGAGAATTAAGCTTGATACTAATTTTTATGAGCCAATGTTAATATGATATGTTGATTGAGAAAGAAGCATGTTTAGACTTAATCTGACTTGTATAATCATCCTTGTGAGTATTTGAGCCTATAATGATTGATGCATTATATAAATCAATCTAATTTCTTTCTTGAGTGCTCTTATGATTACATGATTCTCTAGAACTTGCTTTAGACCTTGTTGAGACTATATTGATGCATGTGACAACATGAATATGATAGAGGCATTAGGATTTTTAGCCAGGGCCAAACAGCCATCCCTTATTGATGTTCCAAGAGAACACACCCCTAGTGAGCCAATTTGAGCCTACATTGAATAAGCTATCTCTTTGGTAACCATAACTTGTCCCTAACCTAAATATACTTATATCCTTACCTTTGTTCCAAAGATGAATTAGCATGTTTTGAGACAAGTTGCAAAGACAAGGAAGATCTATTGAAAATTTGGGTTAGAAACAAGAAATAAGTGTAGGGGGGAAAGAAAAGAAAAGTCAAGAGAAAAAAAAAAGAAATGGAATACTGGCAAATACATTCCTATGTAAAAAAAAATATATGAATCATCTCTTGAATTTGGGGAAAAAGAAAAAGATGTTACAAAGTTGTTTAGAATGAAGAAAAGGCCCAACATGAATATCCGGCCTAGGTGACTATGTACTTGTAAAGAGTTTTGAGAAGTTTCTTTGTATGATCTTATTATGTCTCTAAACTTTATGAACTCTTTGGAACCTTTGTGATATCTTTATCCTTTTGTTCTTCAACCACATTACAAACCCCTTGGCCCCATTACAACCTTGATTAAAGACCTCTTGATTCATGAAGTTGTATGATCTAAATAGTGGAGAATAGGTGGACAAGCAAGAATATGGTAGAACTGTTTTCATGAGATTGATTGAGTGTAAACACTTCACCACTACTTTAAAGAGTGAAAATCATGAGGGTATCCCATGTGAGTAGTTGAGATTAAGTTTGAATATGCACTATTTTGATTGAAATATGTTATGTTAATATTGGCTTAACTCAAACAATTTACATTCAAGCATGATTTTTTGTGAAATTCTTTAAGCTATTGATTAGTTTATAAGACTTGTTCAAAGATTGTCTCTAATTTGTATTGAAAGGATTAGGAGTAAATATTTTTAGTATATGTAGTTTATTTATATTTTAGTTTTTCAATGTTTGTGGGTATCGTTCTAGTAAACCCTCACGAGACTAAACTCGTCCACTAGGGACACCTAGGGGTTTAAAGGCTTGTGTCACATGCTAAGTGCCACCGTGATTTCCTACGAAAATGGATTAGATTAGATTTTCTTATTTTATTGAGTCGTTGCTAGGGACTAGCAACAATCTAAGTGTGGGGGTGTGATAACTCGTATAATTATATAGTTTTTAGTTATGTTTTATTATTGTTTTGTGTCAAATACGAGTTATTATTGTTTAGTCTAATTGTGTTTATGATCTTTTATATTTTTATGTAATTTGGTGTTTTTCACAAGTTTCTTTGAGTGATTTCAGATTACTAGAATTAAGGGCAAATCCAGTTCAGTTCCAGTTCCGACACCTTTTGCCATATCAGCTATATCTCGAGTTTCACTGAAGCAATAAGGCTGAAATTTTAACCGTGCAAAGCTAAGAGGCATATCTATCTTTTTCATGTTTTACACTTCTTGAAACGGAGTCGTTTTCCCTAGCGAAATCGACCATCAAGTTGGCTGATGTGCAATGACGTCTGTGCTGACCTGTTTTCGTATTTTGCCCATATCTTCTTATCCACATCAGCAAATGAGCTGATTCCAACGGCTATGAATCAGTAACTGATAGGGAAACATTTTTCTAGAAGACCATGTGATCAGATCAGGCCTCCAAAATTGACAAAATCGACCATCAAGTTGGATGATCAAAATTGTCATACAATATGACGAAAATTGTTAGAAAAATGCACCCACCTATTATACCTACCTTTGAAATTTGTAAAGCTTGTCTCTTGTCATTTAGCCCTCCAAAATGTGTATAAATAGAGGGCCTTGGATGATTGTAGAGGATCATATTGTACATTGGTAGGATATTAGCCATTGTAATAAAATTCTCTAAGTTTTCTTCTTCTTTCTTTTCTCTAGTTTTCTTTTTCTTTATTTTCTTCTTCTTCTTTCTTTCTTTTATTTCCTTCTTAGATTCTCTTTAATTTTATGTTTATGTTTATAATGCCTATGCTAGGCTAAACTTCTATTTGGTTAAGGGTGATTTCAAAGCCCTAGACATGTTTTGTGATTGATTTTCAGATTCTATCTATCATTAATTTTCTATCAAAGTTGCTTATGTTCTTCTACAAGAATTGTTCATGATGTTGTCTTGATTTATTTAGGTGTACAACTAGATAGATCTTGATAATTATCTATTGCTAGTTTAGGAGTCTTGATCCGTGTAATTGTCTTGATTTCCTATTCATAAGTGGCAATTTGTGATTAATGATTATGGTCAAGTTTTCAATAATTGCAAAGTGGAACATAACCTAAGTTGAACAATCCGAGCTTATGTGTTTGTTGCTTAGATCAACCTATCTTTCTCATCATAAAGCTGCCATTAAATTGAATTTAGGGAGCTTATTCTAGGTTGTTTAATGGTTAGAGATTAAATAGAGAGCTTGTTCTATTTAACGACAAACTAAGGAAAGATTGGGATAACAGAGCTTGTTGTTATCTACGGTTGTTAACTTTGATAGTTGGTTGATATTGATAGATCTGAAATTGATTCTTAATGATGTCTAGTGGTGGAGAATGAAACCTTAACCATATTTTTCATATTTGATTCTTCTTACTTACTTGTTTTCTTACTTTTCTAGTTTGCTTATTTTTAAAAGTATATTTATTTTTATTGGCTGGTTATACCGCCTAATTTGTATATTAACTTTGTTTTATTTTTATTGGCTGGTTATACCGCCTAATTTAGTATATATATTTTTATTGGCTGGTTATACCGCCTAATTTAGTATATATATTTTTATTGGCTGGTTATACCGCCTTGCATCTTATTCTTATTATTTACTTTAGTTTAAATCTGGCTTCAAAAACCCCTTTTCTTTTATTCTTTTCTTTGAACGTAAGTTATAAACTAATAACTCATAGATTAAAACCCAATCCCTGAGGACTCGACCCTTGCTAATCATTATACTTACAATTGATCTTTTTAGTGCAAGGTTAAATAAGATACACTCTTTTGGGTGCATCAGGAAACCATTCTTAAGACCAGCTAGGACTAAAATAGATGTGCATGATGGAACCCTCACTATGGAATTTGATGGTGAAATGATTTGTTTTAACATTTTTGATGCCATGAGATAACCTAGTTGTCGCAACCTAAAATATAACAATAGGTCTCATCGCAAGACTTTATTATTCGTTAAGCATGACATTAAGAAACCGAGGAAAAGTCGACTTAATTCCTCTTTAAAGATAAAGGTTTTGAAAATGGCCTTGAAAAGGACATGGAGTCGCCACCAATCTTTTTTAGCTAAGTGTGATCGGCCACCTATTAAAACCGATTTTATAAAACATTTTAAAATTAATTAAAACATTTTTAAAACCAATTTCAAGTTTACGTTATAAACCAAAGAAAATCGAAGAATCGGGTTCGGGACTCAATTACGCACGGGGAAGGATTAGCACCCCCACAATGCCCGTATAAAACGATACCTTATTAATCGTGTGTTATCTCAAGTCTCAGTAAAAAAGTCAGTTTTAAATTTGGTATTTAAATTAATTCCCAATTTAAAGAAAAATAATTTCATTTTTTAATTGAAAGTGATCCGAAATTTATTAATTCAAAATTTTTCTATATTCCCCAACAAACGTGGCAAAATATAGAAATTTTTATTAACTTGAAATTTTTTTTGAATCATTCTCGTTTTAAAGAAGATATAAATAGTTATTAATGATAATTGATGATATCCTCCCCAGCAAACCCGACAGAGAACTCATGAATTATTTTAACTCGGGAATATCTTTATTTTATTGAAAATCATTATCTTTTTCAAAACATTTAAAAAGAAATGAATATGAACATGTGTGACATAAATAAAATGACATAGCAAAGTTAGATAATATAATGCAACTCAAATAATATGATATAATTTAAATGGCATAGTATATTCTAGATGAAATGAAAAATCCTAAATGAAATAACATATTCTATATGAAATGAAATGACCTAGGTAACATGATATATTCTAAATGAAATAAAATGATTTAAATGACATGGCAATTTTAAATGATATGGCATATTTTGAATGACATGGCATATTCTAAATAATATAACCTAAATGACATGGAATATGATCTAAGTGACATGAAATGACATGAAAAATAATATAATGCTATCATGGAATATGCATGAAAATAAAATAATAAATGCATGAACATAGTATATGTTAAATGATGTGACAACAATAAATAAATAAAATAAAAAACGGAGGATAGCATGAAATATTCAAAACCATATGGCAAACAATATAACATCATAAAATGCAAAAAAAAAAAAATACTAATACCATGGAAAATATCATAGCAGAAATCACATAATAAATAAAATGCATGAACATGGAAAATGCAATGCATGAAAATGTATTTTTTCCTCTAAATAAAGAAATCCGTATATCTAAAAATATATCCGGATACCTTAGGAAAATATGTCAAATTAGGTTTTCTAAAAACAAAACTTTGTGATTGTTTGAAAATAATTTTGAAGAAAAACTTGAATGAAGATTAAAACCCCTACCAAACCCTTTAAAAATGGCTATAATTTCCTAAGTTTAAAATCCCGGACTTGACCACCCTTAACCTGAGATTTATTAAATCATTTTTAAAGTTTAAAAAGACTTAGAAACTATCCTAAGACAGTAGCTAAAGCTTCTAACCAACCCCCTCTAAATGCCTTAGCCAAATTCAACAATTGTTTTTCTTTTGAATTCAAATCTGCCTCTACTGTCCCATTTTGATACACAATTTTTTAACCTATTTTTAAAAATTTTAAAAAATGTAAATAAAATACTGGAGACTCAAGATATGTTAAAATACACGAGAAAAAATTGGCTTAATTTTTTTATTAAAGATGACTTTCCAGAAAAATTAGGTAAGTACGAGTACTGGATGAAAAACTGTTTTGCCAAAACACATTTTTTTGCCTTTGATAAAATCATTTAAAAATCAAAGTAAAAATGTTAGAGACTCTCCTAAAGACCCACAAACAGTATCTAACACTTTTAAAAAGTTAGACAAAAATTGGCCAAGTAAAAAAAATACAAAGGTAGAATAATCAATTTAACAAGTCATTAATTTTCCACAAGTATGCTCAAGTGAGCATGACTTTGAGCCATTGATTGGCCTAAGTCATAAATTATGTGGCATGACATGAAATGCATGATCATACAGCAAATTGAATGCATGAAATTCATGATTTAAAACCTAAATAATATGAAAAAATGCATGGCATAGAGAATTTGGCCTAGACCTAAAATGTGATGAGAATGTCATGAACATATAATGACCAATAAACCTAATATTAATGCATGAACAAACAGCAACTAATACACAATCTCAAGGCACAATAATGCAAAGCATGGAACCTAAACAAAATGCAAATGCATGACAAGGCAAGGAATGCATGAAGAGGCCGAATGGCCACTAGATAACCTAAGGCAATCCTATGTAGCAAATAACACAAACACTTGGCAAATCAAATCAAAATACATAATGTCATGGCATGAAGTGCTAACCTATCAACTAAAATGAAGAAAATGCACATACAAGGCATGGAATGCATGAAGAGGCCGAATAGTCCTAAACCTAAATGAGCATGGTATTTTCACAAACATCTAACATAATAACATGCAAGATATATAAACTTATGGTATGAAAATGCAAACATATGAACTAAAATGATGGAAATGCACATACAAGGCATGGAATGCATGAAGAGGCCGAATGCTCATATGACAAAATATAAAATGCAAACATGACAAATACAAGGTATGATACATGAGAAAAATGCAAAATATCATCAAGAAAAACACAATGGCCGAACCTACAAGGAAATATAAAAGCAAATATAGCATAAAAAATGTAAAGAACATGATCAAAATAATCATAGACATGCAAAGAAAATAACAAGAAAAACTAGTAAACAAAGCAAGGAAAGTTAAGCTCCATGGTTGGTACAAAATGGGTATAGCCTCTCCCCTAACCATAATCACTTGATCTTGTCAAGATCATGAAGCCTTTACATTTCAAAAAAATCAAAAAATAAACCATGCTAATCAACAAAATAGAGGTGAGCTTCACGGTTGGTAAAAATGGGCATAGCCTCTCCCCTAACCATGATCACTTGATATGTATCAAGATCATGTAGCCATTTCAACCTATTTTGCTTCATTTTTTGTAAAAAATTAGAACCTTAAATACTTACATAAACCTCCTAAAATCATTTTTCCACAACAACATGCAAAGAAGAAAAAAAGAAAAAATCAAGGCAAGCATTCCTTCAAATTCGACCAAGCATAAATTTTGTAAAAAAAATTGTTTTCAACCATTTTTGATGATGAAGAAGAAGAGATAAAAACTTAAGTAAACATTTTAAAAACTTGATTTCTAACATTTTAAAAACTTGATTTCTATGAGAAATGTAGTAGGAAAACAAAGTGGAAAATCAAGAAATCAACATGGAAAACAAGAAGAAAACCATGCTAGAGCTATGTAGAAATGACTACCTTCAAGCTCTCTTTTGAAAATCTTTCTTTTCTTTCTTTCAAAACATTTTCTTTCCCTAAATTAGCTACCGCCCTTTCCAGCCTTTAACCTTAGCCTATATGGAAAAAATCAAATATTCCTTCTCCTCTTTCCTCTTGGCCGGTTGGCATGCCTACCATTGATGATTTTTGCACTTTTTCTCCTCCAATCTTGGCCCTTAGATTAAGATATTTTCATGACAACATAAAAATTTCATCTTGCCAATTGATAGCAGCCCTTAAGATTTGTACTCAGCTTTTGTAATAACCTCAGCCCTTAGATGAAAAAGATGACCAATCCCATGCACTCCCTTGCTTGGCCTTTTGAGTGCCTACACTTGGATGAGTTGTGCTCTTCTATTCTTGTCCATTGGATGAGGATTCTTTCATGACAACATAAAAATGTCATCTTGGATGAAAAGGAACAATCTCATGCACTTCCTTGCTTGGCCTAATAGATGTCCACCTTTGGATGAGTTGTGCTCTTCCATTCTTGGACATTAGATGAGGGTTCTTTCATGACAAATAAAAATGCCATCTTGGCATTTAATCTTGGCCATTGAATGGTGTATTCAACTTTTCTACAAGGCACCTAAGCCATTGGATAAAGGGAGGACCATTTGCAAGGTACTAGTGGTAACATGTGAGCTTGATAGTGACTAAGGAATTAAATTGATCAAGCTTCCTTCTTATCCTCTACACTTGCTAATCAAAGGAGGTAAAATCCCAGCAATTCTTCTTCTTTCATATTTTTCTTAATTACAAATTTGCCCTTTTTGGCTTCTTCGATAAAATGATCTTTTTGACCCCCAATCCTAAATAAATAGCAAACGGACTCCAAATTCAAATTTTATTTTTTCAATACTTTCGAAATAATAAAAAATTGAATTTTGGAAGTTTTCAATCGAGCTCATTTGCTATTTTTTCGGGATTTATCTGCTTGAATTTCTGCATAATGGGCTCGGAATTTGGCCATTTTGCAAAAGAACTCCGAATCCATATTTTATTTTGCCAATCTCTTCCAAATAATTTAAGAATTAGATATACAAATTTTTAGAATTTTTGGAACTCGTTTGTTATTTTTTCGGGATTTATCCTTTTGAATTTCTGCATAGTGGGCCCGAGATTTGGCCATTCTGCAAACGAACTCCTAATCTAGATTTTCTTTAGCCAATCTCTTTGAAATTATTTAAGAATGAGATTTGTAAATTTTTATAATTTTTGGAGCTCATTTGCTATTTGTCTCGAATTTTCTAATTTTGCCCTTTTTCCTCTAAAACCCGATTTTGCTTCCGAATGGACTTTTCCTTTAGTTTTTCTTCCAAGTAGCTTCTTCATTACCCATAGTCAGTGCTTATCTTCCATTTGGAACCTTCAATTTCGACTAATTTGCTCGTTTAAGCACTTTTCCCCAAATTTCACGAACTAGGGTTTCCTTTCTAGTGAATCTCCATAACCAACTTCCGAACTCCATATCTCTCAATGTAGACCTCGGATTATCAAAATTCTTTCACCATCTTTCAATTGAACTTCAAATCTTGATTTTGAAAGTGGGTTGACTTTTTTAGTAGTTGACTTTTAAGGGTTGACTTTTTCTAGTTTGACTTTTTCTATCTGCTTTCTTAGACCAAGTTACGGAGTACCACCTGCAGGATGAGAAAAATCTTTTTGCATTCTGAAACATCAATTTAGGAAGAAAACATACATGTTTTAGTGGTCCGGACAAAATTAGGTATCTACACTAGTGATGTGCGTTCTATTTTTTCTATTGACATAATTGACTCTTTGATGCAGCAGATTTATGAGTTGGATGGTGAAGATAGTTTGGAAGTAACCATTAGCAACCATCTAAATTCTGTTTGTGCAAAAGAAATAGCCTTGAGTGAACATGTGAAAGAGGAAATTGAATCTCTACAAGTGTTGCCATATCTTGATAAAAGGTATGATGTTTCTTATATTGACTTGCCTATATCTGATGAGAAACTTCTACCTTCTATTTTGCAGGCACCAACTTTGGAAATGAAACCATTACCAGATCATTTGAAATATGTGTTCTTGGGTGAAAAGGACATATTATCGGTCATCATTGCAAAAGAGCTCACACCTTTGCAAGAAAAGAGACTTATCCGGGTGCTTAGAGAGCATAAGACAGCAATTGGTTGGACAATTGCTGATATCAAGGGAATAAGCCCATCTATGTGCATGCACCGGATTTTGTTAGAGGAAGGGTCCAAACCAACAAGATAAGCACAACGTAGATTAAATCCTCCTATGATGGAGGTGGTGAAAAAAAAAGATATTAAAGCTCCTAGATGTTGGAGTGATCTATCCTATCTCGGATAGCAAATAGGTGAGCCTGGTCCAAGTAGTTCCTAAAAAGTCTGGTGTAACTGTTGCTAAAAACAATAAGAATGAACTTGTTCCTACTAGAATTCAAACAGGGTGGCGAGTTTGTATTGACTATCGCAAACTTAATTCAACAACTCGCAAAGACCACTCTCCTTTACCTTTTATTGATCAAATGCTTAAAAGGTTAGCTGTCTATTCTCATTATTGTTTTCTTGATGGATTTTCAGGTTACAACCAAATTGCAATTGCTCCAGAGGACCAAGAGAAAACCACTTTCACATGTCCCTTTGGTTCCTTTGCTTATAGGCGTATGCCGTTTGGACTTTGTAATGCACCAGCTACATTCCAAAGGTGTATGGTTAGTATATTTTCAGATTATGTAGAGAACATCATAGAAGTTTTCATGGATGATTTTAGTGTCTATGGTGATTCTTTTGATAGATGTCTAGAGAACCTTACCCTTGTACTTAAAAGATGCATGGAAACTAACCTTGTATTGAATTGGGAAAAATATCACTTTATGGTAGAACAAGGAATAGTTTTAGGCCATGTTATTTTTTCTAAGGGAATAGAGATAGATAAATCTAAAATAGATATTATGCATTCTTTACCTCCTCCCACAAATGTGAG
This sequence comes from Fremontodendron californicum, assembly GCA_030761205.1. Lineage (NCBI taxonomy): Eukaryota > Viridiplantae > Streptophyta > Magnoliopsida > Malvales > Malvaceae > Fremontodendron > Fremontodendron californicum. The sequence goes on from JAULJL010000026.1 coordinate 14,622,795, forward strand.
AGAGGTTCGTTCTTTTCTTGGACATACAGGTTTCTATAGAAGATTTATCAAAGACTTCTCAAAGATAACACTACCTCTTTGCAAGCTGTTACAAAAAGATATGGATTTCCACTTTGATGATAAATGCAAAGAGGCGTTTGAAACTTTGAAGGGACTGTTCACATCAGCTCCTATCATGCAACATCAGATTGCAATGTACCATTTGAAATTATGTGTGATGCTAATGACTATGCCATTGGAGTTGTTTTAGGCCAACGGGTTGGCAAAGCCTCACATGCCATATCTTATGACTCCCGAACTCTAAATGATGCTCAATTAAAATATTCCACTACTGAAAAGAACTTTTGGCTGTTGTATTTGCTTTAGAGAAATTTCGTTCTTATTTAATTGGTACTAAAGCAATTGTATTTTCTGACCATGCAGCCCTTAGGTATTTGCTCACTAAGAAGGAGGCCAAACCAAAGTTGATTAGATAGATACTTCTCTTACAAGAGTTTGATTTAGAAATAAGAGATAAGAGAGGTAAGGACAACCTGGTTGCTGACCATCTTAGCCGATTAGTTCATGAAGAGGATGCATTATCATTGCATGAGAACTTTTCGGATGAGCAACTCTTTTCCATAAACACAACAACCCCTTGGTATGCTGATATTGTTAATTACTTAGTCACCAAGCAGTTGCCACAAGAGTTGACAATAGCCCAAAAAAATAAGATCAAGAGTGATGCCAAATACTACATTTGGGATGAGCCTTATCTTTGGAAGCATTGCTCTGATCAGATTTTAAAAAGGTGCTTACTTGAATCTGAATTTCATTCTATTTTGACCTTTTGTCACTCTTATGCATCTGGAAGGCATTTTGGACCTAAAAGAACAGCCATGAAAGTGCTAGATAGTGGATTTTATTGGCCTACCTTATTCAAAGATGCATACCTCGTTTGCAAATCATGTGATAGGTGCCAAAGAACAGGTAACTTAGGTGCTAGAAATCGTTTGCCTCAAACTTAATTGTTGAAATTTTTGATGTATGGGGCATGGATTTTATGGGACCTTTTCCCTTTTCTTATGGTAATCTTTATATATTACTTGCTATTGGTTATGTTTCAAAATGGGTGGAAACAAAAGCCACTCGAACTAATGATTCTAAAGTTGTTTCAGATTTTGTGAATACTAATATTTTTGCAAGGTTTGGAACACCAAAGGCCATAACCAGTGATCGAGGTACTCACTTTTGTAATAGGAACATGGAAGAACTTCTAAGAAGATATAACATCACACATAAGGTTTCCACATCCTATCATCCTCAAACTAGTGGGCAAGCTGAAATGTCAAATCAAGAGGTAAAATCCATCCTTGAAAAGACTGTCAATCCAAATCAGAAGGACTGGAGTTTACGTCTAGATGATGCACTTTGGGCTTATAGGACAGCATATAAGACACCCATTGGTATGTCTCTTTCTCGACTTGTTTATGATAAGCCTTGTCATCTTCCAGTTGAATTAGAACATAAAGCATATTGGGCTATCAAACAATGCAACATGGAATTGGATGAGGCAGGTAAGCAATGAAAACTTGACCTACAAGAATTAAAGGAGATAAGGAATGATGCTTATGAGAATTCTAGAATTTACAAGGAAAATACTAAGGCTTTTCATGATAAGATGATTTCAAGAAAGAATTTTGTTGTTGGACAAAAAATTCTTCTTTTCTATTCTCGCCTTAAGTTATTTCCTGGTAAGTTACGTTCTAGATGGACGGGACCTTTTGTTATTACTAATGTTTTCACACATGGTGCAGTTGAAATTCAGGATCTAACAACAGGTAATGCTTTTAAAGTAAATGGACATAGGCTGAAACCTTACTATGAGAACTTTCCAATACAAGATGTAGAGGAGCTACCACTTTATGAGCCTAATTATGTTGAATAATGATGGCATGGGTCTAAGTCAGGCTAAGGACAATAAACCAAGTGCTTCTTAGGAAACAACCCAAAAGGATGGAGAGCACATATTATAATCAGATTTGCTATTCCTTACTCTCCATCATTTTATCTTTTATTCTTTTTCTTTAGTTTATTTGATTAGTAATTCTTTTCTTTTACACATGATTCTTATATTTGGGGATAATAGAATTATATTGAGGACAATGTAAGAATTAAGTGTTGGGGGAAGAATTTAGGATTTCCTTTAGTTTTGTTTTGTTTTTATTTTGTTTTTAGTGGCTTCTAGTTACTTTCCATACTATGATGAGATATGAATTGAATAGGTTTGAAACTGATCATTAATGGTAAGATTTTCATGAGAATTAAGCTCGATATCACTATTTTTCATGAGCCAATGTTAATATGATATGTTGATTGAGAAATAAGCATGTTTAGACTTGATATTGACTTGTATAATCATCCTTGTGATTTTGAGCCTACATGATTGATGCATTATACATATCAATCTAATTTCTTTCTTGAGTGCTCTTATGATTACATGATTCTCTAGAACTTGCTTTAAACCTTTTTGAGACTATATTGATGCATGTAACATGAATATGATTGAGGCATTAGGACTATACCCAGGGCCAAACAGCCATCCATATTAATGTTCCAAGAGAACATCCCTACTAGTGAGCCGCTTTGAACCTACATTGAATATGCTATTTTATTGGTAACTATATCTCTTACCTAGCCTAAATGTACTTATATCCTTACCCTTGTTCTAAAGATGAATTAGATTGTTTTGAGACATATTGCATAAAGCAAGGGAGATCAATTGACTATTTGGGTTAGCAACAAGAAATAAGTGTGGGGGGGGAATGGCAAAAGTCAAGAAAAAAAAAAGAACGAGAACATTGAAAAAGAAAATTGAATCATCTCTTGAACTTTTGGTTAAAGAAAAAGCTGTTACAAAGTTGGTTAGAATTAAGCAAAGGCTCAACATGAATATTTAGCCTATGTTATTATGTGCTTTATAAGAGTTTTGAGAAGTTTTATTTGTATGATCTTATTATGTCTCTAAACTCTATGAAATCTTTGGAACCTTTGTTATATCTTTATCATTTTATTCTTTAACCACATTACAACCCCTTGGCCCCATTACAACCTTGAATAAAGATCTCTTGATTCATGAAGTTGCATGATCTAAGTAGTGAAGAATAGGTGGACAAGCAAGCATATGGTAGAATTGTTTTCATGAGATTGATTGAGTTGAGTGTAAACACTTTACCACTACTTTAAAGAGTGAAAATCATGAAAGTATTCCATGTGAGAAGTTGAAATTAAGTTTGAACATGCACTATTTTGATTGAGATATGTTATGTTAATGTTAGCTTAACTCAAACCTTTTACTATCAAGCATGGTTCTTTGAGAAACTCTTTAAGTTAGTGATTAGTTATAAGACTTGTTTAATGATTATCTCTCATTTTTATTGAAAGTGGATTAGATTAGGTTTTCTTATTTTGTTTTTATTTGATTTTGCTCGAGGACTAGCAAAAGACTAAGTGTGGGGGAATTTGATAAGTGCGTAATTGCATACATTTTCATGTATTATTTCCTTATATTTTGAGCTTTAATTCTTAAGTTCCTTGACATTTTATTATATTTTTATGAATTATAGGTATTTTGGAAGAGATGAAGTCAAAACATATCAATTATGATGATAAAGAGCTTATAAAGTCACAATCATAAGATGGAAGTAGACTTGGGAGTCAAAAAGATCAAATTCTTAGTGCTAGATGATCAAGCAGATCTGACCTCTGGATCTTGTTACAAGAAAATCATTATGTTAAAGACATTATGTGAAGAAACTTCCTTCTTGACTTTTGAAGCTGACTTGAATACCTTTCCAACGATATTTTACATGCCTAAATCAAACAACAGATGGTCATCCAAATCAGCCGACAAAGTGCAAGACAGTGCATTAGTCACGAAATCGAAGTCAGATAGAAAAATCCCACAAGACAGCAAGTTGGTGCCGCGGCGCCGAGTTTCTGACCCCAAATCTTCCCAAATCCGAGAAAAACAGCAAAAACAGGAAAAAATACAAGAAAAGTCCAAAATTGCCATATTTTGACTCCTAGCTTCCTTGAAGAGCAAGAAAGGGTTTCCAGGACTTTCAAGCTCTATAAATATCACCTTTTGAGCCATAAAAGAGTCATGCTTTTGATTATATTTATCAATCTTCTTCTTATTCTTCTTCTTCTTCTCTTAGTTTTATTTTATTTTTGTTCTTAGTTTCTTTTGAATATTCATGTATATATTAGCTATGCCTATGCACGGCTAAACTTCTCTTTGATTAAGGGTGATTTCAAAGCCCTAGACATAATTTGTAATTAATTTTCAGATTCTATCTATCATTAATTTTCTATCAAAGTTGCTTATGTTTTTCCATAAGAATTATTTATGATTTTTATCTTGATTTGTTTAGGGTACACACTAGATAGATCTTGATAATTATCTAATGCTAGTTTAGGAGTCTTGATCCGTGTAATTGTCTTGATTTCTTATTCATAAGTGGCAATTTGTGATTAATGATTATGGTCAAGTTTTCGCTAATTGCAAAGTGGAACATAACCTAAGTTAAACAATTCATATTCATGCTTTCGTTGCTTAGATCAACCTATGTTTCTTATCATAAAGCTGCTATCAAATTAAATTTAAAGATGTTTATCCTAGGTTGTTTGATAGTTAGAGATTAAGTAGTGGCGTTTGTCCTGCTTAACGACGAACTAAGGAAGGATTGGGGTAACACGGGATGTTGTTATCTACAGTTGTTAACTTTGATAGCTAATTGATATTTATAGATCTGAATTTGATTCTTAATGATGTCTAGTGGTGGAGAATGAATCTTTAGCCATATTTCTCTGATATTTGATTTCATCTTATTTTATTGCTTCTTACTTTTCTTGTTTTCTTAGTTTTTAAAACTCTTTTAAAAACCCCATTTTCTTTTATTGTTCTTGAATTTAAGTTTTAAACTAGTAATTTATAAACTAAAAACCAATCTCTTTGGATTCGACCCTTGTATGTTATTTTACTATAATTGATCATATTAATTGCAAGGTTTAATAAAAATACACTCTTTTGGGTGCATCATTTGCTCCAGAGGCCACTGGTATTTTCCCTTCAATGAGACATTATGAATTAATATATACTATTAAACATAATTAAATTATAATTTGACTCTTAACCAAATCATACCTCAAATATAGTCCACATAGATAGTTTCACGTCAACATGTATCTTCGACCAAGTAGGCCACAGTCTGTTATAATGTTGTCTGATCACCGAGGCAATGGTCGATTTTACACAACTCTCCATGAAAGTCCTAAAATCAGCGATACGTGTAGTGAACAATAATTTATTTTACTCAAATAATGAAATTATCGAAATATTATTAACTTACGTGTTTTGAACAATTGACAGTCGAAACCTATCATCCGGATAACTCGGTACGGTAATCCTTTCGTCCGACCTCTATCCCATTTCCTTTGCTCAGTGGCAGTATCGATAGACGGCGTAGGATGTGATGCAGGTACCTCTGTCTGCTGCCCCATGCTATCATCCACCATTATGTTGCTCGCTCATTGAGTAAATACTGCGAAATGTCATCCAGTGGTGGGGTTGATGATGCTAACGCGAGATCTGCCTGAGTCGTCGGAGTAAGTGTCGGTCGTGGCAGTGGAGCAGCAGTCGATGTGGACGGACGGGCAGCAAAGGGAGGCACTGTGGACGGAGCCACTATAGAGGGAGGCAGTGCAGAGGGATGCAGGGGCAATGGAGCTACTGCAGATGGGGTATATGGCGATGGAGCCGAATGTAAAGGCAACTGTGTCGGTAGAGGCCGTAAGGGGAGAGAAGACACAGGCGGCAACTATGGTGTAGAATGCCCCGAGGACGGTCCTCTAGATGGTCAAAAAGCATCCCACATTGAACCCCGTTTCTTCTTTCCACTAGTTTTACGACTTGCTCCTCACATTTTATCTGTAAAATGAAAAATATTAAATTTATTAATAAATATATATATATTAAATTTTTTAAAATTATTTAAATTATTAAATTTTATAAATTTTATTATTTAATAATTTAAAAAAGAAAATCGTCACTCTCGGTGGCGATTTTCCTTCTTAAAATATAATTTCTTAAAATATAATTTATTTTTTTTAAATGATCAAGGGAATGGCAAATTCCCTTAATCATTTAAAAAAAAATTGATAAACCTATTGGAAAATCGCTATGGGTCATGACGATTTCCCAACAGGTTTAAAAAAAAAAGCGAATTTTGATAAATAATTTCAAAGTATCGATATTTTGGGAATTAAAAAAAAAAAAAAAACTATATTGAGATTAAAAAAAATTTTAAAATGGACATAAAAATTTAAAAATTGAGATGAATAAGTTTACATTATAAAATTAAAAAAAAAAAAGTAAATATCAAGTTGTAGATTTTCTAATGGAAAATTGTGTCCTTGATTTAAAAATGATTATATTAAGAATTTTCTTAACCAAACCAAAAAAGGCAAAATGGACAATTATTAAAATCAAAATGTTGACATTGACTTAGTTTATTTGGAAAATAGGGATAGTTTGAGATAAAGAAATCCAATCCAATTTCCTATATTCTTCTCATCACCACACCCAATCTCTTCCACTTTTCTGTTTTCTCTTCTCCCTTCTTCATCCTTCTCTCCCTCCCTGCAACTCAAAAATCCATTGAATAAAATTATAGAAAACTTGAACACCATGGATAAAGAGCAAGAAGAGATGCAATTTCTTGGGTTCTTTGGCATATTCAAGGAATCCTTCAAAGTCATCTTTGCGTGGAGAAAAATCTTCAGCAAGATCACTTTAGCTTTAATCCTTCCTCTATCTTTCATCTACCTTGTTCACGTGGAAGTATCAAGTCTCTTCTTCAGGAAAATCGTCCACAACAAAGTAGAACTTGATCATACTCGATCAGGCACTCCCAAATACGAGAAACTATCTGATCTTATCTCCCATGAAAGGGCTTACTTTTGGCTTTTCAAGGCTGCCTACTTCACTTTGTATTTCATCTTTTCCCTTCTTTCAACTGCCGCAGTTGTTTACACCATCGCCTGCATACATACAGCTCGGGAACTCACGTTCAAGAAAGTCATGAGTGTTGTTCCCAAGGTATGGAAGAGGCTGATTGTTACTTTCTTGAGTCTTTTCGTTGCCATGTTTTTCTATCACGTTGTAGCTTTCTTTGTCTTGCATACTTGGGTAATTTCAGTAGGAGCAAAAGACATCATGGGTGTTGCAGTGTTTTTTATTTTAGTCATTTTGTACATCGTGGGGTTCTTGTATTTGACCACAATCTGGCACTTGGCTAGCATTGTCTCCGTTTTAGAAGAGGCCTACGGTTTCCCAGCCATGGCCAAGAGCAAAAACCTGATCAAAGGAAAGCTATGGGTGGCGATAGTCATATTTCTGATCCTCAATCTCAGCATGGTGATGAACCAGATTGCATTCCAAAGGCTGGTTGTGTATGGAAGCACCTTGGGCATGGCTAACAGGGTTTTTTATGCAATTATTTGTTTCTTGTTGCTTTCCACGATGATTCTCTTCGGATTAGTCATCCAGACAGTGATTTACTTCGTCTGCAAATCCTACCACCATGAAAACATCGACAAATCTGCCTTATCAGATCACCTGGAAGTTTACCTGCTGGGAGAATATATTCCTTTGAAGGCCAAGGATGTTCAGCTAGAGCAATATCATGTTTGATTGACTTGAAATTGTCAATCAATAAAAATAATGGATGGATGCATGTAATATAATATTGTAAAAGTTGTCTTCAAATTCAGAGTTGTAATTGATAAAATGGTGTTTTTTGTACCTAATCCGCATATAATATACGACTATGAAAGTAATTAATCAATTTCATGGCCATTTTTTTTTTCTTATTTTTTCAATTAATTTTCATTGGTTGAGTGGTAAAGGGAAATCATTTTCCTGGATTTCTGGTCCGGTGAGGGGACGAATAAGAATTTTACAAACAACGGTAATACTCTTTTGTCAAACAATTAATTAAATAACAGGCTGACTTTGCGTAAGAGAAATAATAATTCCGTAAAGAATTTTGTTAACCAATCTCCTAAAAATAGAGATGAGAATGGAGTGTGATAGGGAGAGAGATTGTCTTATTTACTTTTGTTTCATTTTTGTATAAATATTGAAAATTTTCACCTTCATGAATATGAGTGGTTACATTCATAATCGCTCAATAATATTTTACTCCGTTATACTCCAATTTTATTAATTATTTTTAATTTAATATTATAAAAAATTATATTATAATTTATTCATGAACATAATTTTAGTATATAAATTTTTTTAATATATATAATATACATATATATATATACTAAAAGTATATACATATATATATATATTAGTATATATATGATTTTAGTATATATATCTAATATATATATACTAAAAATATAAGAAAAAATATAAAATATTTAAACGGTAAGATAGTAATTTCAAAAGACGGAACGGGGAGGAGCGGAGTAAGTATTTACCAAAATCACTCCGCTCCACTCCGTCCCCGCTTTTCGAAAAAAGACTTCTCCATTTGAAGCGGATCGATGAGAAATTCATCAGTCGAATCGGGTTTTATCATCCCTACCTAAGCGCACTCTTTAAAATTACTATGTATAGTAATATTTTCATTCAACGCATTGTAAATAATGATCAAAATTGTTAATTTTTATATTTAATACAATATTTTTACTATAAATAATATATTAACTAATTTTAAAAACTCTAAATGCACTCGTTAATAAAACTCTTATATATATAAAAATAAAACTAATAATAATAGAATTGCAATAGCAATAGCAATAGCAATAGCATCACAACAACATTGGATTCATGGATTTTCGGTCTATAATTAATTAATGAAATATAAATTGTGTTGTTTAGTTGCAACTACACTTGTTTAAAGGACAGGTTATTCGTTCAAGTCCAAAGGTCCGTTTGATATTGTGAGAGTTTGGATAAAAATGTTAGGGTTGAAACATGGACTTGGGGAAAAAATGAGATCCACTTGGAAAATGAGCCGGTCTTGACTTCAACAATCAAGGTTCAAGCCCGACCCGGTTCGACCTGTTTTTTATTTATAAAATATATTATTTTTGTATTTATATATATTATGTAATTTATATCTAGACCTGCTCATGGATGCGGCTCGAAAAGTTTTTTTTGCTTGCCCAAGTCCAACCCGTAGGCTAGAGTTACTATTTATTTATTAATAAAAAAATAAAAAAAATTATTTTTATATTAATATTTTTATATTTTTATAATTAAATTTAAATAAAAAATAATATTTTAATACATAAACAATGATCCGGGTTGGGCCGGATCATCAAAATCTTTGCTCAGGCCCGACCCATTACGAGCTGGGCCTGCCTGGCCCATGAGCAGGTCTATTTAAATCATATAAAATATATATATATATATGTATATATTGTAGTGTAAACATTTGAAAATATGTTAAGTTATACATGGTTTAGAACTTAAATTATTAAAAATTAAATAAAAAAATAACATATTTGTTTAAATTTTTTTTTAAAAATATGGGCGGATTTAAACGGGTTTAGACTATCCATTTACAAATATGAACGGACTTGAGCAGAATTTGAGACCCAAATTTTGGGTCGGATCGGGTTAAAAAAAATGTAATATTGATACCATACTTAGAATCAACTTGACTCGATCCATGAACACATTTAATTGTAAGTGTTTCAAGTAGTTACGGGTGTACCTATACCAAGACGTAAACATGTTGGAAAAAAAACTATTGGATCTGAACGAACATCAACCTTTAGCTTTCGATGCATCAACCCTTGGATCTGAATCCAATATACCCTCTCAGTTCATATGGCCTGACCACGAGAAACCATGCTTGGATACCCAGAACTTGTGATTCCAACAATTGACTTGGGAGTTTGATAAAATTATTGGAAAAAATTTATTTGATGATATAATAATTATTACATGTCTTTAAAAAACAATAGCAAATTATTTTATTGTTAACTAGAGTTAAAAAGGTAAATAAATTGATTTAATGAAAAATGATTTGGTGAGGATGAGTATATGGTAGTAATTACATGTTTTTAAAAAATATATATATGATGTATCACTATTTTATTAGTGTCTAAAAATCTCACTTTTTAAAATTATCCTAATATAAGTTATTCTCTATAAGTAATACTTTTATCATTTAATCAAATTTATATTTATATTAGGTATTCACCATATATATATTTAATACATATTAAATGATAAAATCTGTTTTATAATGTAATTCAATGACATAATCAAATTGATTGATTGAATTAATTGAATGGAATGAATTAGGAACTGAACAATCAACTAATTTGATCACCGATTCAGTTATTAAACATATTGAGAAAAAAAATTCAACTTTAAATCTAATATCTACTAAGATAGGGTAAAAAATGTTTAATTAAGTCTACTTGATTGGAGAAAAAAAATAACATTGCTGAGATTCTAGCTATTACTGGCAATGTTTGGCAATTTTAAAAATAAATCGGTGCCGCCAATAAAGTCTTGTTTTAGTGGTATGAAATTTTAAAAAATTTAAGTTTAAGTTTTTTCATACGTGAATTTGATTTAATTTTATATTAAATTTATTTAATTATATTAATTTGTTGATTGATTGATTTAATTTATTAATTTTTACATAATATATAATACTTGATTATATAATTATAACTTCAGATAATTTAAAGCGCAGCATTTTATTTAAAAGTCAACAAGATTAGATTTAGAAGGGACAACTAAATAGTTATTTTTAATTTCGAGTTTGTGGTTTCAATTTGGATATTTTAATATTGTTGACTTATAGGGTCCGTTTGGTTTGTGTCAAAGATAGGTTAGACAAAATTCTTAAGTTTAGGTAACTTTTTATTGCATTTTTCTAAGCAATCAAATACTAAAACTAGTATAGTTCTAAAAGAAATAGTACTATTAATTAAGTTTGAGTTAATTTCATTTTTGAAATTAGTTTAGGTCAAGCTCAAAATTTTAAGTTTAAGACAACATTAGTTTTAGTTAGATTTAGTAATTCGTGTATTCGTACAGTATTTTTATTATTTTTGTATTATAATTATATTTAAGGTGTTTTATATTTTTTATAAATTTTGATACGTTAATAATTCGTATTATATAAATTATAACATGTTTGTGTATTTATATCGTGTTTATACTATTTTTTTTGTATTTTAATTATTTTTCTCATATTATACTTATATAATTTAATTGTGTTATATTCAAAACTATCAAATCTAATTATAGTTGAGATTAGTCAGACTTGAATCAACCTCAATAACAACTTTTTAGAAACAAATTTGTTGCAAGATTTTCATAAACTACAGAAGATGTTAGAACCAACCAAACACGATCGTACTTAGAAAGAACACTATATCCCTGTTTGGAACCAGAAAGATGTCTGAAACCAAACAGGTCCATTAATGTCTGGACCTTGAAAGATCAACCAAATAAAGTTCACGTGTGATTATTTCTATAACCAACCAACAGCTTAAAAGACAGGAGTAGATCAACAAAGTGTACTCCAGCCTGCACCGAATCCAATCCCAAACTGCTGACGCAAGTAATCGGTTCGGAAAAAAAAAAAAAAAAAAAGGGCTTATTTTATTTAAATTTTCTTATAGACAGAAGAAAGGAGAAGACTTTAGACCCTTCTTTCTTACACTTTTCTTCTGCTTTGCTTTCTCTCGAAACAAACAATCTTCTTCTCCATTGTCCAGATCCAAATTGCAATATTACTATTATCGTTGTATAGGTTTTGAAAAGATGGAGTCATCGTCGACGAATCAACCTGAGTTTGACTACTTGTTTAAGTTGCTAATGATAGGGGATTCGGGTGTGGGGAAGAGTACTCTGCTCTTGAGTTTCACTTCTGATAATTTTGAGGAACTCAGTCCTACCATCGGTAACCTTACCCCGTTTCCCTTTTGGTTTAATTTGGTTTGCAAATTGAAAATGTGATTATGATTTTTTTTTTTATATAGGTGTGGATTTTAAGGTGAAGCAGGTAACTCTTGAAGGGAAAAAGCTGAAGCTTGCCATTTGGGACACAGGTAAAACGTTGTAGGATCCTGTTACTTTTTCCTGTTCCATTGTTTTCTTTTTTTTTCTTCTTTTTTATTTATTAAAATGTGGGATATTTGTCTTTGATAATTAAGATAAAAGATAGCGTTACATATTGAGTAGAGAAAAGTTCAATGGTTGTTGTCTTCGTTTTGAGTTCTTAGAGCACACTTGAATGCTATGGTACTCGGACTTGAGCGTGAGTGTCTGACGCGGGTATGTGTTCGACATGGATATGTTCAATTTTTTCTAAGATTTTCATGTATTTAGAGGGTTTTTGGAGGATCATATCTCCATACTCATGTCCGGATATGCATCGGACACGGGTGTCAGACACGGATACTTTAAGAAAAATGAAGAGTCAGAGCAACATAGCTTTAATGTATTAGATTGTGATATTGCTGGAAGTTGCATTTACATATATGGTTTTGACATGGTACTACAATTTAATTTGAAAGGGAGGACTGTCTGGGTGTAAGTTTGGGATTCGTTCCGGCAATCCATATCGACTGTAGATTAATTATGAATTATGTGTATATGAGCTCTTGTTCTTCTTGGATACCTTAATTAAAGTATATCTTGTATAGGATGTTTGTAGAATTTGGTATTCTGTATACCTTATGTTTGTTTGTGTAAAATGAGTTGAAGACTTGAATAGAATAGATTTTGTTATCATATTCAAATATTCACTTTATGCAGCTGGACAGGAAAGATTTAGAACGCTAACTAGTTCATACTACAGAGGAGCGCACGGGATAATTATGGGTATGGACTTCATCCATCTCTTGCTAGTGGCTACTTTTATCTACTTATATAGCACAGCAATTGTTATATTTGTATCTGTTGTTAAAAATGATGATTATTAGATATACATGAGGATCCATCAGATCTTGCGGTAAGAATTCACATCATCCATGAAGTCTTGTTTTTCTTACTTCTTTTGCTTCCATTATATTTCATTTTTTATTAGTAATCATGCTTTTGAATTGTTAGTGCTATTCTGTTAGTTAAATCTCATTGAGACATTCTGGGGTTATACTTCCTGTATCTTACTTGAGAGGAGTGATGGCATGAACCTCACAAGGTGGGATAGGTTGGATAACATATCGTTCATTTTGGACCGGTTGGTTAGGTTGAACTACATAGGATTGAAAAACACGTTTGATGTTGTTGATGAAGAGATTGGTAGATAAAAGATTCTGCTTTCAAAAGCCTTAGAATTTGGTGTAGATTGATTTTCTATCCACTTTATTATTTTGCACTCTTTCTAATTTTATTTCTGCTAAAGACATGTTTTCTCTTATAAAAGCTTTGGCCTTTCAGGGATAGGAATAGAATGAAAAAGAATTGAATAAATTGTGTTAATAGGTGCAGTGCTTTTTCCTTTTGTAGCATTTTGAGTAACAACTGATAGGTTGTCCTAAAGGACAGAAACCAGTGACTTAAATCTAAACAGAAGTTCTTTTCTTCCCAAGTAGAATGATGCTATGCATTTCAATCAATATTATACTCAAAATATTGGAGCAAGTTTAATTCTTAGCTTTGAAAATTTAGAGCAAGTTCTTCAATGTTCTAGCTAGATTGGCCTCAAGTTGGGTAAGTTAGGCCTCTAAGGCTCCAACTTGAGAGGCTGCTGGGGTGTTGTTCTGGTATATTTGAAAAGCTTTGTGGAGTTAGCCCAACATTGGCTAAACATTTTGGTAGCAAAATAACGGCTATATTGCTTGGTGCTATCAGAAATAGTATCAGTCCATGATTGGTATTTCACAGTTGATGTGTAACTGCTGTTTAAGATAATCAGATCTCTGACCGTAGATTGATTTAACTACCAGAAGAAGATTTAGATAAGGTATTCCCTTCTGTTGAACAACTGAGGGATTCCTTGTTTGATCTATTTGAATATTCAACTGGTTTATTTATCACTTTTTGTTCTGGTCTTAGAGGTTCCTTATATAATGCTAGTTACTATGTTTGTACTGGTATAGTGTATGATGTAACGAGGCGAGATACATTTACAAATCTGTCTGACATATGGGCTAAAGAAATTGATCTGTACTCAACAAATCAGGACTGCATCAAGATGCTTGTTGGCAATAAGTTGATAAGGTATAATTTGAAAAGTAGTTATGTCCTTTAATTTCATCAAGGTTGTTTATTTTTATGTTTCAGTATTGCTTGCTGAAGTGGTTCTTGACTGTTATCTTAATGTTTATGTCATTTGATCACTTGTCAAAAAATAAGTGTGCCATTCAATTGTTAAACTCACATCTACACCATCATGTACAGGAAAGTGAAAGAGTTGTCAGCAAAAAGGAGGGCATTGACTTTGCTCGGGAATATGGATGCCTTTTCATTGAGTGTAGTGCAAAAACGCGAGTCAATGTGGAACAATGCTTTGAGGAGCTTGTCTTAAAGGTAATTGAAATCCTAGTGTCTTACGCCTTGTTTTGATTGTTGCTAGGGCTTAAGAGTAAATTGCTATGCTGTCAAAGTCCAACTAATATAACCTTGAGGAAAAGGGCAAGTCTTTGGGACTTTTTCTTCTTTTTCCTTCTTCTTTTTATGAAAGAGAAAGATGCAGTGTTCTAACACTACATGAGATATAAGCATTTAAATATCATGCTTCTACAGTGCTCTAATTTAGGTTCCTGAGTATTAGAGTGCTAGCTTTCTGTATTATCCTGATGTTGTCACATAAGTAATTGCCAATATCACTAGGACCTCTATTTCCTAATACGATGGGAGAATATTTATGATTTTAAGTGCATTTACAAGCTGGTTATTTTATTTGCTTAATTAATTGGTTGTTGCGAAGCATTTTCCGGCAGTAGTTACAGTTGTAAAATTCCATTTTTGTTTAAGTAGCTGCGAAATAGTATTGCCACCATGATACTCAACATCCAAAGGTTCACTTCCATTTCATTCAGTGAATATATTTACGTGCTTCTGCTCTGATTGACAATTCTGCAATCATCAACAATCTGCATAAATTTCACATTGATTATAGAATATTCCACCTTGCTTGAAACTTGAAAGGGATAACTTCAGGCCTCTAGATGGAGCTTCTCCTTCCAAACATTTAGTTGGTGAATGTCATTTACTTTGTTTTTAGTACAAAGGAGGCTGCAGCATAGGAATAGAGGAAGGGATTCCAGATGCTGGGATTCGAACCCCAGACTTGCTAGATGCTACCTCTTAAGGGTGGCTGCATGAACCAACTAAGCTAAGCTTTGGGTTCGTGGATGGCATTTATGCATGCTGTTACCGAATTGCTTCGATGTTGACTGGCAGTTACAAGCGTGCCTATGCATGCTCATATATTTAGACATGCTTGGCTAGTTAGTTTAACATGGTAATTGTGTTTGATTTGCAGATATTGGGAACACCAAGTCTCTTGGCTGAGGGGTCATCTGGAATGAAAAAGAACATCTTCAAACAGAATCCTCCTCCTCAAAATGGTGCTGCAACCAGTAGTTGTTGCTCATGGTGATCATCTGCCATTGAAATTTGGCAACTCTCTTTCAGGTTGCAGTTTGTTTCCTTTACAGCTTTACACCTATTTCTTTTAGCTTGTTCATGTGGGCTCAGTCTTTGACCATGAAATGTACAATAATCCAGAATTTATAGTATTGAATGTGATTATATTCCTGCTAATATCTTTTTTTCCTCCTTTTAAAAAGCATAAAGAAAAGCAAATATGGTCCTTATTTGCTCCCAACCATTCACTCAAAGAGATGTGGTTTAGCTGTTGGGTAATTTTCCTGCTTATATGCTTATTAATCACTCAGCATGGGAGATTTATAGGTGGTATGTATTTCAATTTTAACCCTCCAAGGGGTAATAGTGATTTCTTCAGTGTACTGGCACTGCCCTAATTGCAGTGGGATGTTCATGGGCCGAGCCAGATTGTTGTTCGATTTTTTTTTTTAATCCATGTTCAGGTCAGGTGTCTGAAAACTCATATCTCTATACAAAATAATATTAAAATATTAAAAAAATATTTTTATATTAACATTTATAATTAAATATAAATAAATTTTTTTTTATTGATGAACAATAATTTAGACCGGGTTGAATTAAATTTTTTTTTTTGTCTAGGCTTAGCTTAATACAGTCGGACATGCCCCCTTTGTCTAGGCTTAGCTCAATACAGTCGGACATGCCCCCTCCAAGATTTTTGAAAACTTTCGTAAAAAGTTTTGCTTACAAGTGTTTTTAAGATATTTTTTAAGATTAATTAATATAGTATTTATAATAATAGTATTATATTAAATGTAATAATTAATAATTTTATTCATTATTTTAATACGTTGAGTGAATATATTATTATATATGGTAATTTTAAAAAATGTCTTTAAGACATTTATTAGCAAAATTCAAAAATAAAATTTGTTCTCCCAAGTAAAAGAAATATTCTTTATAATTATAAAAGTTTAAATTTTAAGATAAAAAAAATTTAATTCTCAAATTTCAATCAATTTGTTTAAAAGTATTACTAGTTTATTCTTTTATCAAAAAATTACAAAAGAAATAGCTTTGCTAAATATAATCATATAAAAAGTATAAAAATTTTCAAACATAAGTCGAGTTGAGTTCGAATACTTTAATTATCCCAAAAAAAAAGAGTTCGAGTATTTTTATCCCGATTCGAGAGATTTACCATTCTAATCAAATTTTATTTTTTAATATCTTGAATGTGTATATATAAGTAAATGAGAAAATTATCATATGTAAGTCTTATATTAGTTGTACAGAGTTGATATTGTTGTAGCAGGACTTTTTACTTATTTTTGAATAAATAAACAAATTGCTTTTCCAAAAAAAAAATCTATATTTTACAATTTTATCGAGTCTAACTGATCGAGTTTGAGCAATTCGAGTAAATTACGAGGTGAGCTCGAGCATAAAATAAAACTCGATCAAGTTTAAATCGAACTTTAAACCTTGAATTTTTATAATCGAATCCAAATCGATAATATATCGATTCAACTTGGTTCAATTACTCTCTAATTTAGCCCTTAACTTGAAATCCTGACCCCGATATTGACTATTTGATTTTTACTTCAAAGTATATTTTGAAATTGGAGGGCTTTAATGCGATGCCTAGGAGACCACATGCCTTATAACAATGAGAATCTATGTTTGAGACTTTGAGTCACCAAAAGCATTGGGAAATTTTGTTGCTATAAAAACAAAATTAACTAATAATTTCAGAATTTTTTTTTTTTTTTGTTGGAGTATTAAATTTGACATTTTTTTATTGAAACTTTATAAAATTTTAACAAAACAAGTGATACTTAAATTTGTACTTGACACAGTATAATTTGTTAGTAAAATGTTGGATTATAATTTTAATAATCAAAGTTCAATCTCTCACAATCTAAAATAATAAAAATTAAATAAGTATTCATTTAATTTTTTTTAATAATGTTAACTACCATTAAATTAAATAATTATTACGTAATAACGTTTATAGTATATAATATCAACAAACATTGGATATAATTTTGGTTTCAAAAATATTTATTTTTAAAAAAAAAATCATCATCAATATACAAGATAATTATTTTTATGGAGTAAAATTTTATAAAACACGAGTTAATTTAGATGACAATGAGTTTATGGCGGGAACATTTTATAAATCTTATATTTTATATAAATATATATAAAAAAGGGTCAAAGCCTCTAATAAATAAAGAAATTGTCGAATGTAAATGGCTTATTCTTTTAATATGTGGATTATCTAACTTGATGACATGTTTTATTATTTAATGCACACTTTTATTAATTAATTTTTTTACATTAATTGGTTACCAAAATTTACGATTTATCATATATAATCTAATATCTATTATAAATATATAAAATAAGCCTTTAACAAAAAAGGTAAAATTATTTTATGTTTATAGCCAAACTTATTGATATATGAGAAGTCTTGAAAAACACCGGGTATCAATTAATTACTTTGGTTTTTTTAGTGGAATCATTTTGGTTTGACTTAATTTATATTTAAAAAGTTATTTCAAATAATAAATTATATTTTTTCCTTTGCATTTTCAATCTAATTAACTTCATGGCACATGTGAAACCATTAATACAAATTCAAATTTAAAAGCTAAATTCACGTTCACAATAAAAAAAAAATAATTAATTATCATATCTTTCCTTAATTGCCCTACTTTCTTTTTTATTTTGTAAAAAAAATTATTTTTGAAAGAAAAAAAAAATGACTAAAGGGAGTATAAATGAAAGTTTTGATTATTAGGCTCTTTCTAAAGGAGTATAAATGAAATTTTGAATAAAATTTTTATTATTATACTTTTTCTAAGTTCAAAGTTACACATCAATTTTAATTTGATTAATTTTTTATTACCATAATTAAGAGAATTTTAATAAATTATTAGAAAAAGTATGGTAATTAATTTTACCATAATTAAGACGTACAACAAACCAACTTGATTTGCATGCCTTCATTTAATAAAAATAGAATTGTAATAAATTTTTATATAGAAAAAAAATATGAAAATAATCAAGTTAATTATATTAAATAAGGTTTTTTTACTTTTCTTTTTCATGTAGTTATTGAATTTTCTCCTCAATTTTAGCATGTAATTAAAATGAAATAATCAGATTTTTATTATTTGACATTTAATGAAATATTTACTCTACCATTTAAGCCCCAAATATACGTCTTCCATATTAATTATTCTTTCTTTCCACTATTTTCTATTTATTCTCTCTACTCTAACATCGTTCTTCCTTTTGTCATCTCCAAAGATTTCTTCTTATTTTCTTGCAATATTTATGCCCAATATTTCTTCAATATCCTTTTAAATCTCTTTTAACTCCCTTTTCGGTTACTTTTTAGGGTTCATAAATTCTTGTCACGTTTGAGTTTTTTGCAAAGCATTTTTTATATAGCAAATCTCTTCTTAATTTGAATTTGGCTTTCTCTCCTTGCTATGGGGTTAATTTGTTTAAAATTGATTTTATTTAGTTCCCTTTTGTTTTTCGAATTATATACATTTCTAAATTTATATATAAAAAAAAATACCAGTTCTTAATATATTTGTTTATTTGAATATTTGATTTTTGATTGATTCTATTGGAATTGAAATTTGAGTGTTTTTTTAGTTTTTGTTTTTACAAAATTTGGGTAATATCTATGGGTATTAACTATCTCAGTTTAATCACCTACTAATTAATAATTATTATCCGAAAATGATTAAGTGCAGTATAAAGATTTAGACATTTGTGCTGACTCAAGAGCAAGGGTTGCCGGGCTGAGATGGCTACCGTTGGAAGAGAAACTTAGGTAAAACAGAACACAAAGATAAGTTATTTATATAGCTGAAATAGTTTGTGTCATGCACACTTTTAAAGAGTTCAATTATCTTCCCTTGATATCCGGATTATAATTTTTGAAAAAATTGCTAAGAATTCAATAAATGATTTTGCTTGCAAGATTGTTCACCTAGTTCTTAGCGACTTTCTTAAATATTATAATCTTGATGTCATTGGAGAGATTATTGAACTCTTTAAAAGTGTGCATGAGGCAAACTATTTTGGCTATATAAATAACTGATATTTGTATTTTGTTTTGTAGGACAAAATTCATATAAATTTGGACCGACATTTATGATGGAATCAATTTGGGTTATGGTTGTAATTCTACTCCATCAATCAGTTTCTTATTTAACTTGTTCCAGGAAGTTTATTATGAAGGCTGATTTCAGTTTTGTAGGCATTACAAAATAGTCAATAGGCATGGATTTAGCAACACCAGACTGTTGATGTATTAAACTAGTCATCATGCACACCAACAGAAAGATATCCAGTGCAATAATTGGTGCAGAAAGCAAAGGTGTTGATCAAGTGTATTATTCAATTCTCAAGTGCCTAAAGGGCTTCAACTTTGATGCTATTATAAGCAGTTTCTCATGATGATTGAGCATCTTTCTTTGACTTGTATGTTAGAAAGTATAATTACCATCTTTTATTGGGGGCCTCCCACAACCTACAGCTAATGAGTATGCCTGATGGGAGAATCTGTACAATTTTGATTTTTCCATTCTTTTTTAATGATCCTAATAACTTTCAACATTGACAATAATGGACTGATGTAAGCATTAATTTTTCTTCATGGTCAATAACTGGCAAGTATGTCTGATTGATTTCTTCCTTTATTTCACAAAGTTATATGCCGGCCAGAAAAATTCCAGGGATACAATGAATAAGGAACTATAATATGTATTAATCTCCTCCTTGTATCAGAAATAACACTCAAATTCATGCTGAATTTCAAAACTTTTCACCCAAAGATACAAGGTTAGGAACAGAACAACCTAGAACACAAGTAGCCATGGCAGCCCCGAATGGTATCAAGTAAAGGGGCCGTTTGGCAAGCTTCCTCAACCGGACTATCTAATCCATTTTTTGGACATAGCTTCAGTAACAGGAGCAATTTGATGCTGCAAAAAGAACAGCACCCATAGGTCCAACTAAATTCAACCTTGTAGCAGCTGAAATTGCATCCCTCATACTCAGAAACATGTAAGCTCTTTGACTAGTAGTATTAAATCGCGGTCGCGATATCGTAGTTGCGAACGTATTCAACCGCTGCAATCGTGATTATTTTTTCCTACGCGTAATGCCTGAAATTGCGGTTCGGTAACTTTATTTTCCGACCGCATTTTAGTACTATGGATTTCACTGTCCATCCCTACAAGTCCAGAGATAAGCCCAAAGACAGGAGCATATGGTGGAAACTGGAAAGAAACAACCCCAGAAGCAATAGAAACATCTCTCATCCCTCAAGTTTCTGCAAGTTCTCGAAAGTTGGATTCATCGTTGTGGAGTAAACTCCTAGAATTCTTTAACAAATGAATGATAAAAGTTTTCAGATCATGAGGGCGGGCCTGAGACTAAACGTGCCTGAATTGCTGCCTCAAGACCTAAATAATGAGCAAACCCACCTGTGGGAAGAATAGAATATCCAGGAGTTGCCGTTGGCTCCACTGCAAAGTAGAGTCTATACATACATTTCTCTTTCTCTTTTTGTCTGTTTCAACCAAATCTTGCTCCATCGAAAGACAAACCCTCCAGTGAATCAATCTTGATTAATCTCTCTTTCTGGACTTCTGGGTATCTTTTTTCTGAAGGAAAGAGAGCACGCGGGACATGTCTGCTGAAAATTGTTGAGGCTGAGGTAAACAAATCTCGCCAAAACCCGGGTCCGTTTGAATCCAAGACCTCACTTCGATGCGGTTGGAACACTTTTTTCTCCAACCGTATATATTCCTAAAATATCCACTTTGTATTTTTTTATTTTTATTTAAAAAAAATTATATAATTTTTTTAATTTATATAATAACTAACTTTTATTATATAATTAATTAATAAATATATATATATATATAAATGTTATTATTATATAATTAATATGAATTAATTTAAAAATAATAATTATATAAATAATAAAAATATTATTTAATATATTATTATTAATTTTTAATTATTAATTATTTGACATAATATAATTTTCAATTATTAATTAATTTTATAAATGTCAAATGATTTAAAATTTTAATTAGATACAAATTTTAATGATGATGGTCATTATCTACTTTTACTACAATCCATGTCACCGCCATCATTGCTTTTGAATCCAAACACATATCCCATCACTACTTTTAATCTCATCACTACAGTAATTAATCTCACTGCCATCGCTATTTTTAATCTCACCGGAACCAATCTCATCGCTCATCCAAATAGAACCTCAATCAATTGATTCTAATCTCAACTTCATTCAATTTTATAGAAAAGTCAATCATGTTTGAAACAATCTGAACCCAAGATGACCTTATCCAAAAATGATTCAAATCAAAATGATCCAAAATTATTTGAATTTAAATTAATTATATTTGAATTTAATTTAATTTAATAAAATAAAATAATAAATATAACATAAATTATTAAAATTATATATAATTTTGAATATCATCTTTTTTATAATGATTAAAAAAATAAAAACATATTATTTCTATTATTATAATTTAATTTAATTTTTATGTTTATTATATGTAATAAATAAAGTTTAATTTTTTTGTTACTAACGTGATAGTCATATGAAAAGTGGAAGATGATTAATTTTCATATTAAATTATTTTTCTCATTTTTAATTTTATCAATTTGTTTTTGCTCTACAAATTTTTAATTAGGCGTCACCGTCAATGTGAATTGATAATTGTTTGCCGCCATTTCTCAATTGCCAATTTTATCATTGGGAAATTGTGATATGATAAAATGTTTGTACATATTTATCCAATTAATTATGCAATTAGCCAACTATCCAAGTATAAAATATAAAACATATCTAATTATGTTTTATAAATAAATAAAAAAATAGTAGTTGAAATAAATATAATTACAAAGATTTAATTGAATATAAAAAAAATTATAATTCTTTATATGATAAATAGTACCTTTGTACTAATAAGTCTAATATATGTTAATAATTATCTAAATGAATAATTATTCCCTTCTAATTTTAACTTATTTTATGTTCAAAATCATATAAAATTAATAATAAAGATAGATTTAACCAATTAAATTATTAAAATATTATCATTTTTTTCTATAAGTTATGAATTATTTTATTTTTCAATGATTGTTTGAATGTATCACATATGATTTTATGAAGTTTTAGTTGTAACTTGCAAATTGTAAGCATTAAGGCTTAAGCCTTTTAAATATTTTATTTTAATAACAATACCATGTTAGATTGGTATGGCGTATACATATGGACTATAGTGGTATAGTTGCAAACTCATAGTAAGTAATTTTGAATTAATTTAAGAAACTAATGACCCGTTACTTAAGATTTACATGGCCCCGTTACATTTTTTATACAAAATAAAATTGAGATGAATTTTGTTGTATATAACTTACTAAGTAATATCATTTCAATAATAATATCATTCAGCATATCATAATTTATATGGATATGGACATATATATGAGTCATAGTTGGTGGTAATCTACTAATGTTGAATTGACTTCAGAAAAATAATGACCTTTCGAAAGTTTGAAATTAAAATCTTTTTGGTATAGAAATTGAGAAGTGAGATGATTTTATTAGATTTAATTAAAAGTGAACCAATGAATACCATGAAAAATTAAGTAAAAACGTTTTAGTTTAATAAAAAATAATAATAATTTATTTTTCCATTTATAAAAAACAAAAATTTTAACTTTAATTTAAAGCATACAAATAACAATGTTTACATTTATTTTTTATCTATTAATAAAATTCTAATAAAATTTATCTTAATAAAATAATCTGTTAATCTAATTTGATTTTTAAAATTTATGAATTGAACTCAAAATAACTCGAATTCAAATGACCTGAATTCGAATAACTCGAATGTCGAATTCAAATTACTCAAACCAAAAATAATTGAATTAAGTTCTAAGTTCAAGCTATTGCCCTTTATTCGTTGAACATGTCGACAATAAAAACTATATTTTTAATGGGCTAAATGTTGGTTTCAATTCCAAATCTACCTTAACAAGAATGAAGAACCCCACATGATTGGCCAATCCCATACCAGATAACCAACCAACAAAGATCAAACCCAGCCCACTGACAGCTTTGATAACTTAAAAAGCAATCCAAAAAATAATAAACGAAAATAGTAAGCATTTTTTTATATGATAACCATCACTATATTGACAGTTAAAATACTGCTTTGCTCCCGCGAAAAAGCAGTTTTCATATATTTGTTTAATACTGTGAAGAACTGGAAAGGCAAGAGAAGCTCCTGGCCCTCAAAAACTTTGGCCACCTTTTTCACACTCACTTTTTTTTTTTCCTCTTCTCTTTAACAGTTAATATCCCAAGCTTTGCAACTCTGTCCTCCAAGAAGCTGGGGCTTAGTACTCACAACTGAGACAAAGATCAAGAAAAATGGTGAAAGAAACTGAGTACTATGATGTTCTTGGTGTTAGTCCATCGGCTTCTGAAGAGGAGATTCGAAAAGCTTATTATCTTAAGGTCTGGGATTTTGGGATACTTTTTTCTTTTTGCTGGTATTTTGTTTGGATATTTTCATGTTCTTGATCTTTATAGTATTCCATATTTATATTCTCTAGTATTTCTCACTGGAATAAGCTATAGACTGTAGTATCTTTGGGATGATCAAATAGAAGAATGAAGCAACAAATTGATTGTTTATATCTATCTTCTTCTGGTATGCTTTCTAGTGTATTTATTGAAATCTTGATCCTCCTTGATGATTGTATGTTTTCTCTTCTCTCTTTTTCTCCTTTCTTCCTTTTCTTTTTTCTTTCAAATATATTTCAAGGCTGGATCTTGATGGGCTAATAGAAAAAGTTGCTTTTTAGTCTGAGTGCCTATGTGGGAGAGGCAGAGGTAATAAATGGAGGATCCGATATTGAAGGGCATTGAAATTTTGATTGTTAGATGATGACAGTAACTGATAGGTTTTAAGCTATGTTTCTCGGATTTGAGTGTCAGACCAAGATTTTCATGTATTTGGAGGGTTATCCCCATATCCATGTACGGATATACGTCGGACACGGATACTTCAATAAAAATGAAAAGTCGGAGCAACATAGGTTTTAGGGGTCCAGATTCTATTTGATGGACTTTCAATTTCTTTTTTTCCTCCATAAACATAAAATTCATTTACTATATAGTAGCCAAGAACATTGTATCGAATTGTTACAGGCAAGGCAAGTTCATCCAGACAAAAATCCAAATGATCCTCACGCTGCTGAGAGATTTCAGGTATGGTTACTGATTTTGTTACTAACTTTAGTTTCTTTTCCCCCTATTCAACCACCTAATGAAAGGGATGATTAATGCATTGATAATATTCATTTCTCCAGGTACTTGGTGAAGCTTATCAAGTTCTGAGTGATCCTGTTCAAAGAGACGGATATGATCGAAATGGGAAATACAGCATATCTCGGTATGACTTTCATATAATTTGGTGTTGATCATACATGTTCTTACGCTAGGTTAACTTCTGTTTTATTTTGTGACGGTTAGGGTGACACCATATGCAAGTTGATAATTTGTTTTCAGTTTCTGATGCTTAATAATGAAGCTATCAACTTAAAACTTGGAACTTGCAGAGTTGCTTTATTAAAACCAAGTCTAGGCATGCAATCTGCCCATGGTTATGACTGTATGGACTTATAGAAGTTGCATTTTATCCTATCTTAGGAATCTTATTTGTTCACTTCTTTGAGCTTTATTAGGCAGTTATATGTATTCTTCATATGAATATGCTAGCAAACAAGAGCACTCATGACCAGCTCTCTTACATCATTTTGTCTGAAGTGGTAGAAATAATAAGTTAAACTTCATTTTGCTTGTCTATAACTTAATCTAACTTGGTTCTTAATGACAATAAGTTAGCCTTGTAGCTATTTAGCCAATTTTAACTTTTTCCTATCTTTTTTTTGAGCATCCAAATAACTTGTATTCTTTCTAAAGTATGTCATAGCATCCTAATAATTAGGCCTTTTGGTTCTCAGGGAAACCATGCTTGATCCAACAGCAGTCTTTGCTATTCTCTTTGGAAGTGAATTATTTGAGGATTACATAGGCCACCTTGCTGTTGCATCCATGGCTTCTTCAGAACTAGCTAGTGAAACAGACAATCCTGAAAAACTGCATGATAAGTTGAAGGCAAGTGTGGCTCCCAACTTAAACTAATTCCTAAACTTTCATTTAGTGGAAGTGGATGGTCAGTTCTTAATCCTTATTATACATCAAATCAGATGGATGTGTGGCAGCTGGCAACATCAATTTTCATTCTTCCTTGATATGTTTATATCTTTATTGATAAGTTGCTTGCACAATAGTAGTTCTAGTCTGTAACAAGGGTAGTACTCAGCTGTTAAATAATGGTCTTATTCTATCCTTTGGAAAGGAAGGGTTTTAAAATGATGTCCTGTTTTTGATCAAACTAGTGCCCTGATTTCTGAAACTTCAACTTAACAAACAGAAATATTTACACTGACATGGTGACATGTAGATTCTGAAAACATAAGTTTAATATCACAAACAGAAACATTGAAATGATTTGGCCAAAACTGATTAAACTCTTCAGTGTCATAGAATAATCAGGTTCTTTTTAGTTTCTTATAACACATTTTCTATAATCTATAACAGCACTTTTTTTGTGCAACCCTTAACGCAGGCTGTTCAGAAAGAAAGAGAAGAAAAGCTAGCAAGATCATTAAAAGATTTTCTTAACCAATATGTCCGAGGTGATAGAGATGAATTCTTACAGCATGCAGAATCTGAAGCCAGAAGGCTGTCTGATACTGGTAAACTGAGTTACCTAGGCATATCTAGGTTCCTTTGTATTTATATTTGACATATACACTGTTAATGAGAGACATTTGTTGTGCCAACTACTTAATTTGTGTCTGTCTAGCAGAATTTAGCAGCAGCAAATTTTATGTTAGTAATCTCTATCGGCTTGAATCTGCAGCTTTTGGAATTGATATATTACACACTATTGCCTACATATACTCAAGACAGGCAGCCCAAGAGCTTGGAAAGAAAGCAATTTATCTTGGTGTACCATTTTTGACTGAGTGGGTTCGACACAAGGGACATTTCTGGAAGTCACAGATTACTGCAGCAAAAGGCAAGTTAAAAATCTATAAGCACCATTGCAATTTTCATCCTCCAACTATTAAAAATCTGTATTGCCTGGAAGTTTATCTGCCAGCCTTATATTTTTAAAAATACCTCCAGGTGCTTTTCAGTTACTGCAACTTCAAGAAGATATCCGCCGGCAATTTAAAATGGATGGTAGTGGCCCTGAAAATGATGTTGAATCACATATACGCTTAAATAAAGATACATTGATGAGCTCATTATGGAAATTGAATGTCGTGGATATCGAAGTAACCCTTTTACATGTGTGCCAAATGGTGAGTTTCTTTGCATCTTAGTGAAGTGATTCATATAGCTCGATATCTAAGCTCTCTGTAGTTTGTCTAGTGAACTTATAGGCTAGGAAATGAATGACCCTTTTTCAGGGTGGAAACTAGGGAATTTGGTTAAGGCTGTGTTGAACTCAACTTAGGGAATATTACCTCTTTAAAGTAGCCCATCTTTTTATTATTACTTTTAGATCAAAGGATTCTCTTATAGTTCTGACAATCGGTTTGCAGGTGCTGCGGGAAAATAATGTCAAGAAGGAGGAACTCAGAGCCAGAGCTCTGGCTCTGAAAATTCTTGGGAAGATATTTCAGGTGCAAAATTCATTAAATTGCCTAAGAAACCACGTTTGAGTTTTCATCCACATATGAGTCTAAGTTGTAATTTATTGTATTCTTTATGCTTATTGAAGTAGGGTCTAGATATATATATATATATATATATATATATATATATATATAAATTAAAGGTTTACTAGATTGGCACATGGTACTGCATAAAAGAAAAAACTCACATTTTGTGCAGTAAAATAATTTGAAAGTATTCATATTCTATCACATGACATTTGAAAGAAATCAAAGGAGATTTACGCTCTGAACATTATTTCACCAGGAACAACAAGCTGGAAATGGTGGAACATCAAGAAGGAAAAATGTTGCTGAAATAGATGATGATGATGATGATGATAATGATGGAAGCAGTTCTGACAGCAGCAGTGAAGCGGAGTCACCTAGAGCACTTTCATACAGAACTCCTTTTCTCACTCAGGCATGTTAGAAAATTTTCAGGACTAACTTATTAAATGCATATGGAATTTTATTTTATTTTTAAGTCTGACACAGATGCCTGATAATATCACATGACAAATATGCACAAGAAAAGCTTCACCTGGTAATTCAAGAAAATTCTATCAAGAACTTTGTCAGATCAAGACAATAGTTAACCTAGATTCTGATCAGATGTAGTTTTAAACTAATCTAAAATGGTTTAGTCTGATGACCTATGGGTGATTATCATTTGCTGCAAAACTTTTAAGTAATGATCAAGAAAGGACTTTGGAGACATTGAACATTTTCCTAGGAGGCTAGGACAACTTATAGAATTTTGGAACAATTATGGTAAAGTTTTGAAGCAAAGGAAATTGTTGCCTGTTTGCTAAACGGGATATTTGGCTCTTTTTCTCTCTTTCTTTTTAATTTGAAAGCAAGGGTTGGCATGCTTCTTCTGTTCTTCAGGAGATCCTAGAACTGACAAACAAATCCTATATCAAATGCTTTTGAAACTTTACAGTCATTGATTGTTTGGAGCTCAGAATTGCTCACTTTACTCCTTACATTGAACTTTTTATGTTCTATAAATTGGAGATTGCTTTTTTTTTTTTTTTTTTTGTTATCAAATGCCCAATGCCATGGAAGTTTACTATAAGCTTTGTGTCACTGCAACTATGTACAAAAAGAGAATTATGGTAACATGTCAAATAAGTTGGCAATAGTAGGATATGATGACTGCATATTTATGAGTTGTTTCACTTCTCTGGCAGGGAATTGGGAGACTCTTCAGATGCCTCTGTAACCCAGCATTTGATGTGGATGATGATGAAATTGCGTTCAAAAGCAAATGATTGAATGGAATATGTAAATTACAAATTGGACAATGGCACTATCAATGTCTTGCCCCGAAAGATATCTTAGTAGCTAAGACATTTTCTTGCAAAGTTTGTGCTTTATTTCTCACGGAAAATACACCTGAAAATGAAAAAAGAACACTAAGAAAGGAAAAGAGTACACTCTGCAAAGAACTTTCAATAGTTTGGGATTTTTTTCTTTTTAAAATTACAAAGGTATGCTTTTGTAATGATGCCTGTCATCTGAATGCAAATCATGATAGCCATTTAGGAATTGTGGCTTTTGGGCTCAATTAAATCTGCCTATAGCTCTTGGAGAGAGAAGCTTGTAGAGCTCTAGGGTATTTTCCTGTACACAAGATTCTATGGAACTAAGCTAAAGGTAAGATGAATCAAACTCTAACATCACCCACCAATTTCACCAAAAAAACAAAAGTATACATTGCATGAATCATGATACCTTTTTAGCATTGTCTGTCAACTAAAGCCGAAGTATCCCAGGTATTTATATTTTTGTTACGGACGCGTTTTCGATTATGTTGTTTTTATTGCGATTGCGAATATAATGAATGATACCGTGATCAATTGTTATAAATATCGGTCATGAATATTAACAGCGAAAAGGATCAAAACTGCAAAATAATGATCATAACATCACATTACGACGGGTATTTAAATCTTTGATTCCATCATGCGTTTTGCATGAATGATGTTAAGAAAAGAGTGTTTGCAATTGAATTAACTTGCCACGTGGACTTGGAAGTTGGGATATAAACACTCTCTCAGCTTTTTCTAAACTAAGTTGTGACTTGATGGTTGATGCCCTACATCCTGAAATTATAACAAGTCCATTGTTATATATAGGTATTTAAATTACGATCGCAGACGTATTTTCAGTCGTATCGTATTTATTGTGATTGCAGACGTAACGAATGTTATTGCGATCAATTGCGGTAAATATCTATGGTGAATATCGATGGCAAAAAGAGCTGAAACCACCATCATGTTGCAATTGCTATATTTTAAATCCCTGGTTATATGTACTAGTTTTACGACCTCCCTTTGTCGCGGTTTTTTTATTATTATTATTTATCCAATTGAGATATAAATGTAATTATATATATATATTTATTAATTTTTTTAAAAATTAAAACTTACAAATTAATTGGAAAATACAATCTATTGTTATACTAATTTCAAATTAAAATTGAATTGATATCAAACTAACATAAAAATTTTAGAAATGAATTACTTACATAAATATAACAAAAAGATAAACTAAATTATCAAAAATTTAAATTAACACATTAAATAAACAATAAGCATAAAGCTCAAACATAAAGCTTAATAAGTATAACAAAGACATAAAGTGAAATTATAAATTTTTTAAATTAATACATTAAATAAACAAAAATGTAAAGCATCTTAAAATGAACCCAAAATTCAAGTCTCAATATTTCCCACAAAATGTCAAGATTATTCATAAAAAAATTAACAAATTTCTTTTATGCCTTTTGTTATATCTATTTGTAAACAATTTTTAATTTATGATGATGATAGATTTTTATATTGGTCAAGTGGATGCATGCACTTGGAACTTGGAAGGCATCCCATTGCGCATCATTTCATATCATTAGGTTCAAAGACATGGTTTTACAATTGAAGTGAACCAAGAAGAGATTAGGGACATAAATGAACACTACCAAGTTTGATGATAGTTTAGGGTAAATTATATGTTTAATCACTTAATCTTAGATGATTTTTTATTTTGATCATTTAATAATGAAAAATTACAATTTAATTACTAACATTTTAAAATTTTATTTTTTGATCATTCAATTATTAGAGATTAACAATTAGCTAACATGGTAATATATCATGTTATCTTGTGTCACGTCTCATTACAATTTTTATAAAAAAATCTTGGATATTAAAAAAAGATAAATAATATTTTTGATTACTTAATTTTTTTCAAGAGTTTTTTTTTATCATTCAACTTTAAATGATTCACAATTTGACCAAGAACGTTTGTAAGAATTTATTAATATTTTGATCTCTCTTATCACGTGGTTTTACAATGATTTAATTGTTGAGAAAAGCTTAGAGTAGATAACTCTAATTTTACCACTCAAAGAAGAAAGTTTAGATTTTAGGAAAACTCACAAATGCTCACACTTCACTCTAGACTACACTCTTTAGAGAAGAACTCCTTAGGAAAACTTAGAACTTTTATTGCTTATTGAAGCTTACTACTTGATGATTTACAAATGCAAGGGAGGGGGGGTATTTATACAATACCAAGACAAACACAAGCCACACAAATATAAAATCTAAATAAATTACAACCACTCATTGTTGTTTAATAACAACCACACATTTAAATCACACAACTACAACCACACATTAAACCACACAACTACAACCACACATTAAACCACACAACTACAACCACATATTAAACCACACAATTACAACCACACATTAAACCACACAATTGCAACCACACATTGTTAGGCTTTTATTTTTCCTTGGGCTGGTATTGGACAATTTAACACTCCCCCTCAATACCAGCTCTTCCTCTTTGCACCATGTTGAGTTGACGACGAAACATTTCAAATTTGTTGATACTCAAACCTTTTGTGAATAAATCTGCCATTTGATCATCTGTCTTGATCTGCTTCATTTCAATCTCTTCTTGTAGAACCTTTTCTCTGATAAAGTGATAATGCACTTCTATATGTTTGGTTCTTGCGTGAAAGACTGGATTTTCTGCCAAACGAATTGCTGACTGGTTGTCGCAATACAACGGAACTGCATAATCTACTGGTTGATGTAGATCACTCATTAGTTGTATCAACCACGTACACTCTTGAGCTGCCATTGCTGCTGCTCGATACTCAGCTTCGGTAGTTGACAATGATACCGTTGGTTGTCTCTTACTGCACCAAGAAATTGTTCCAGAACCAAGTTTAAACATGTACCCAGTTGTTGATCTCCTGGTGTCATGATCTCCTGCATAGTCAGCATCACAATAACCAACTAACTTACAGTCTTCACCTTTCTTGTACAAAAGACCATAATCTATTGTACTTTTCACATATCTCAGTATTCGTCGAACTGCTTCTAAATGAGGCTTCTTCGGATTTTGCATATACCGACTCATCACACCAACTGTATAAGAAATGTCAGGTCGAGTCAAGGTTAAGTAGATCAGGCTACCTACCAATTGTCGATACATAGTTGCATCTTCCAAGTCTTTGCCTTCAAGTGCACACATCTTGCCATTTGGTTCCATCGGTGTTGAAATTGGCTTGCTCTCGAGCATTCCAAACCTTTTTAGCAAATCTTTAGAATATTTTTGTTGACAGAGAAATATTCCTTCTTGTATGTGATCAACCTCTAGACCAAGAAAGTGCTTGAGTTGTCCAAGTTCTTTCATTTGGAAACGAACTGATAAATTCTCCTTGGTTTGAAGAATTTCTGCCTCATAATCACCAGTTATGATTAAATCATCCACATATATCAATACGATAGCTAGCTTTCCTCCATTAGCTTTGACAAACAAGCTGGAATCTGCAGGTGTCATTGAATAACCACTATGAGTTAAAAATTCAGCAATCTTACCATACCATGCTCTAGGTGCTTGTTTCAATCCGTAAAGTGCCTTTCGCAGCTTACACACATGCTCAGGATGATTTTGGTTTTGAAATCCCAATGGTTGAATCATGTAGATTTCCCGATCTAGCTCTCCATGAAGGAATGCATTCTTCACATCCATCTGCCACAAGTTCCAGTCTTTGTTGGCTGCAAGGGCAAGTAGGACTCGTACGGTTGTAAGTCTTGCCACCGGACTAAACGTTTCATCATAGTCTAGCTCATACTTCTGAGAGAAACCACGAGCCACCAACCGTGCCTTGTACCTTTCAATCGACCCATCTGGACGATGTTTTATCTTGTAAACCCACTTGCAGGATATGGGTTTCACATCTCTTGGTTTTGGCACTAGATCCCAAGTCTGATTCTGCTCAAGCGCAGTGATCTCTTCTTTCATAGCCATAATCCACTCAGAACTCTGTGATGCTTCTTCAAACGTCTCAGGTTCTGTTGCAATTGGTTCTTCCACTATGGCTGCATTAGCATATTTGGGATTTGGCTTCCGTGCTCTTGTTGTCCTTCGGATTTGTGATTGTGGAGATGGTTCTTCCACTTCACTCGATCTAACATCTGGTTGATACACACCAGTTTGCCAAGGACTCTGGACTAACACTTGCTCGTCATCATCATCATCACATAGGTCTTCTACTTCGTCTGAAGTTGATTGAAGTTGGACAATATACTCTCCCATTTTCTGTTGTAGCATGTCTTCAAATTCTTTTGAATCTGACAACACCTCTTTTTCTGAGGACCACCAAGAAGATGCTTCATCGAATACCACATTGCGTGAAGTGTAACATCTTCCACTCGTAGGATCACAACATTTCCACCCTTTCCTTTGGTTGTCGTATCCCACAAAGATACACCTAGTTGCTTTCTTATCAAACTTGCTACGTAAATGATCAGGAACAAATACATAACATACACAACCAAATACTCGAAAGTAGCTGACTGAAGGTTTCATTTTCCACAATTTCTCAAAGGGTGAAACAAACTCTAACCTTGGTTGAGGAAGTTTGTTGATCACATGGGCTGCGGTTCTCATAGCTTCGGCCCAAAATCTTCCGGGTACATTCTTTGCATGCAGCATACTCCGACAAATTTCTGCAAGATGCCGATTCTTTCTCTCTGCTACACCATTCTGTTGTGGTGTATTGACACAAGTATACTGATGACGTATGTTGCATTCTCGTAGGTATTGAGAGAATTCGCCTGAGCTATATTCTCCTCCATTGTCTGTGCGCAAGCAACATATCTTCTTTCCCACTTCTCCTTCAACTATCTCTTTGAACTCTTTAAACTTTGAGAAAGTGTCAGACTTTTCTTTCATAAAGAAAACCCACACATACCTGGAGAAATCATCAATAAACGTCACCATGTAC
Organism: Fremontodendron californicum; assembly: GCA_030761205.1. Classification (NCBI taxonomy): domain Eukaryota; kingdom Viridiplantae; phylum Streptophyta; class Magnoliopsida; order Malvales; family Malvaceae; genus Fremontodendron; species Fremontodendron californicum. The sequence continues at coordinate 14,656,598 of JAULJL010000026.1, forward strand.
CGCATTCCACTAATTGATGGTTGCTTAACGGGCCCAAATACATCAGAGTGAACTAACTCTAATGGTTCTTTTGCTTTAAACTTTGACTCCTCGTATGGCAATTGGTGTGCTTTACCATATTGGCATCCTGCACAAACTGTGTCTGTTCTTATGTCAAGCTGAGGAAGTCCCTTAAGCATCGACTTCTTCATCATCATACTTAGCTTGGAATAACTAACATGACCTAACCGCATGTGCCATAAATCTGCTGTATCGCTCCTTCTTGTCTTGTCTACATATGCTGACTCTGCTGACATCACGTAGACTGACTCCAGACGTCGTCCTTCCATCATCGGCTGTCCTGAGATTTTGAGATCACGATATACCTTCACATCTCTTGGACCAAACAGAATATGGTGACCTGACGATGTTAATTGTGCCACTGAAAGCAAATTTTTCTTCATGCCTTGGACATGGTAAACATCTTGTAGTGGTACCTGATTATGACTATATCGAGGTGCTACTACCGTCTTACCGATGTGAGTAATCGGTAATCTTGAATTATCAGCTGTCACAACAATGCGATTTCCCTTGTATTCTGACAGGTTCTGCAACTTCTGTTTATCGCCTGTCATGTGATTTGAGCAACCTGAATCGACAATCCAGTCATTCTCATAGTCAATTCGGTCAGCCGTTGTTACTGTGAGAGCTAACTCTTCCTCTTCCATAGCAAAAAATGCTTCAGCGTCCCAATCATCTTCGCTTTTCTCCTTTGTACTAGAAGTAGCAGCATTGCTCTCAGCGGGCCTTTTGTTAAACCAACAATCTTTTGCCATGTGACCTTTCTTGTCACAGTTGTAACAGTTACCTTCAAATCTTTTATTGTTGCTACGATTCTTTGAAGCTCCCCCTGGACGAGAGCTCCCTTCTCCTTGATGACTTTTTGTCTTGTCACCATACTTTTTAGATCCACCACCGACGTGCTGTTTGAATTTGCCTTTGCTTTTGTTGGTGTAGAGTGCTTCCTCTTCACTTTTCAACGAGACCCCTCCCATTTGCTTGGCCATAGATTCTTGACCAACAAGCAAATTTTCAAACTCTACAAGTGATGGTTGAGTTGGCCATCCTTGTATAGCGGCAACGAAGCTGCGATATTCGGGCCTCAAACCATGGATAATTATTCTTTTTACCCTGGTATCTCCAATAGCAGCTGTAGGATCTAAATCAGAAATTTCACGGCATAACGTTTTTACCTTGTGAAAGTATTGAGCAATCGGTATATCCCGTTGTGCAACTGATAACAATTCATTCTCAAGAAGTTGAAGTCTTGTGTCATTCTTTCTCGAAAAGAGTGCATCTAAAGTATCCCACGCTTCTTTTGGCGTTTCTAGCTTTTGTATGTGTTCCAACATTTCTTCTTCAACTGTGGTCTTAAGGGCAAACATGGCTTTACCCACTTTAATCTTCCATTTGCGCAAGGTTCCTTGAGCATCTTCTTGCTCGGGCTTCGTAACTTCACTACCACCAACGACTTCCCAAAGGTCTTGACCTTGTAGGTAAGACATCATACACGTCTTCCACGTGTTGTAATTTTTGTGATTGAGCTTCTTGATTCCTCCAACTACTTGAAGATCACCCATCGTGTCGGCAAGACTATAACAATACCGAACAAGCTTGATTTTGAGACACAAACTTGTAGAGTACAAACTCCTCACGACTCAAGAACGCTCAAACCAAAAATAGTACCTGAATAACTATTTCACCGTGAACAGTACCGTATATGTGAACAGTATTGTACGTATGTCGTACACTAGAACAAATCCAGTATACGTTAACAATTACTGCAAAAGTATACAACCACACGTATGAATAGTAACCGTATCTGTGAATAGTGACCGTATACTGGAACAGTGACCGTAGCCCGTGAATAGTGCACCAGGTAGGTTCCCAGGAAAGAGAGGTGGGTCACTGATAGACACACTTAAATACCAAGTCTTTCCTAGCCAGAACTTCCCTAGACACTTTCACACTACCACACTTTATTTCCAGCAACAAGAATAATTCTTTTCTGATGTGGAAGATCAGACAATACTGCAACCACAGAGCATACTAAGAACCAACACTTTCACTGCAGCGGAATAAGGACCACGAACCAATGGCTCTGATACCAATTGTTGAGAAAAGCTTAGAGTAGATAACTCTAATTTTACCACTCAAAGAAGAAAGTTTAGATTTTAGGAAAACTCACAAATGCTCACACTTCACTCTAGACTACACTCTTTAGAGAAGAACTCCTTAGGAAAACTTAGAACTTTTATTGCTTATTGAAGCTTACTACTTGATGATTTACAAATGCAAGGGAGGGGGGGTATTTATACAATACCAAGACAAACACAAGCCACACAAATATAAAATCTAAATAAATTACAACCACTCATTGTTGTTTAATAACAACCACACATTTAAATCACACAACTACAACCACACATTAAACCACACAACTACAACCACACATTAAACCACACAACTACAACCACATATTAAACCACACAATTACAACCACACATTAAACCACACAATTGCAACCACACATTGTTAGGCTTTTATTTTTCCTTGGGCTGGTATTGGACAATTTAACATTTAATCACCATCATTTGTGAAATGTTCATATTAAAATATCTTAAGATATTTCTCAAATAAACCTTCAAACTAGATTTGCTCATGAATGGGATCGAGCCGCAGAACAAAATTTTTTTTCCTTTATCCAAGCCTCTTTCAATTCGGGCTCAGGCAAGTTCGAAAGTCCATTTCATTGTTTAAAAAAATTTTAAATTTTAAATTTTTTTTACATTTTTATATTAATATATATTTTATAATTAAATTTAAATAAAAAATATTTTTTATTTAATAAATAGTAAGATGGAACTGGCTTGAACTACCAAAATCTTTAGTGATTTGTCACGGGGAGTCACATGGGCGAGTGATGTAGGTCCGGGTGCCAATGGCGCCTGCTTATGCCCATTGGTGTCTATTGCGTCGTGCTTTGCGCCTTCAAGTGCCTTAGGTTGTTAAGTCGTGGCGGGCACCTTAAACTATTAAGCTGTATGGGCCTCTGTTACTGGATCCAAGCCCATTGTTTTGGGTATTTAATTCGATGTTCACAAAATAAGTTTGGTTGGAGACGTTACGTTGTATCATAGGTAATACCAAGCAATCGCCACATCGAACCCTCAAAGCGGATAAAATTTTATAACAGATACAATCAAATAATTTTTACATCAATAAAAATAAACATTAATTTTTTATTTCATGGAATTAAAACTATGAATTTTTATTTTGTTCTGATTATATCCATCAAAATTAAAAAATGGGTGAATAAATATAATTGTCAAAATTATTAAATAGCATTTCTTTACGTATTTATTATCCACTTGATCCAAATAAATTTAAGTTTATATTTTCTAAAGATTACCTCGTCCAACTATTTTTTTTTTTTAAATATGAAATATTTCATAACATCAATGTTCTAATTAAAATGAACAAAAATTAATACCCATGCAATAAAAGATAAACTACTTTTTTTTTTTTTCCTTTTACGATGTTAGAGAGCTTATTTCAATATTTTTTCAAGATATTTTAATATAAATAATAAAATAATTATTATACAACATTTCACAAACATTAATAACCAAATCATTGTAAAGCAATGTCTGTAGTAAGATATTGATAATGAAGCTCAAAATATTAATAAATTTTATGAATGTTGGGTGATCAAATTGTGAAGCTTTTAAAGTTGAGCAACCAAAAGTTGAAAGTCATGGAAAGTTAAGTTACTAAAAGTGTAATTTGTCATTTTTTTAATATCAAAATTTTAATTTTTAAAAATTTGTGACACATCGACAATGTCGCATGGTATGTCAGATGACGTTGTAATGCCACGTAAATAATGTCAAATGATGTCCACGTCAACCAGTCGTTAATCTCTAATAGTTGACTGATTAAAAATAAATTTGAAAAACATTAATGATTAAATCATAATTTTTCATAATTTAGTAATCAAAATAAAAATTTATCTGAAGTTTAATTTTTATAGTTGAGTGATTATACGAGTAATTTACCTTTATGAATCTTACTATGATTAAGGATTTTAGGAACACAAAACCAGCCGAGAATACTTCACTTAAAGTAAATAGCAAATGAAATTTGTTTTTCTCATGCAATGTAAAACTTGGGAGGAAGTAAAGTCCATGGAAATTAGATGTCTATCCTACGTTACAATTAATGTAATACGTTGTCTCTGTGGTTGTATAACATTAAGATAAGTATATGTTCATGACTCATGAGTTATTATATATTTTCATTCCAAATATTAAATTCTTTTATGAATGATTGAAAATTAGGATGGCAAAACCCGATCCACTCTACGGATTTCGCATCGATCAGTTCCGAATGAAGAGGTTTTTTTTTTTTAAGTGAGAGCGGGACGAGACGGTTTTGGTAAATGCTTGTTCTGCTCTGCCTTGCCTATCTTTTAAAATTATTATTTTACCCCTTAAAATTTTTTATATATTCTTTTTATATTTTAGTATATATTAGATATATATATACTAAAATCATATATATACTAGTATTATATAAATATACTTTATATATATGTATATTCTTTATATACTAAAATTATGTTCATGAATAAATTATAATATATATTTTTATTATATTAAATTTAAAATAATTAATAAAAAAAGTATGGTGTAGCAACATGGAACAGTTATGGATATAACCGACATCTATGTAGACGGATGTTTTCAACATCCATGCAAAAATAAGACGAAAATGAATAAAACAATCCCTGTCCCGCTCTATTGTCATCCTATTGAAAATACTATATAATTCATGTTTTTATGAGGTCTAAATCATTTGTACTTTTTAACTTTTTGTGTTTCATTTCCTTTCAATTTCTGTCAGCCAAACAGATTTATCCATCAAAACCATGGCCAAGGAAAAGATTAATTTGCACCCTAACATCCACTGAAACAAGCTTTTAGCACAATTTAGTATTGGCCTCTACTTAAATCAAAGATCAAGTTTCAGCATTAAATCAAAATCAATCAGAAACAGGTACTTAAAACAGCAAAGTTTGGCTTCCAAAAAACAAATGCTGCATAATTCACAATTCAAGACAAGACAGCACATATAACAAGTCCAAAGTGTATCGAGTCCATGCTATAAATCCAACAAGATGATATATATATATATATATATATATATATATATATATATATATATACTTCTCAACACAACCCTATTAACAGGAAATCTCTGGTCTTTTTTCTTTGGCCTAAGCCCTTGGATAAGTACATTTACTTAACAATATCAACATTGACATGCCCTTCAATGAGCTTTATGGGGAATACTGTTCAGCGTCCGATGTGCTTGGACCGCACAAGCACAATGCACGGTCGTTAAGTTCAAGCAGCCACTCATGACAAGGGAATGCCTTCCAGAGCAGGTGTGAAGAGCGGGGAATGTATCGCATAATGCCTGAACAGCTGGAGGAGTCAATGCAGTACACTGGCTTATATTCAGACTTCTAAGACCTTCCTCTTCATATCTACCCTTCATGGACTGCCACAATGAATGCTTGTTCTTCACTCGGCTGTGAGCCAGCGAGTAAATTGCCCTGTCTGTGATATTACGACAATAGTACAGATCGAGTGACCTCAAATGGAGGCACTCGTTTGCCAAAGTAATCACGCTATCATCTGCAATACAATTTTAAAAGGTCATCAGTCTTCATCTTCAAAACATGCCATAGTTACCTTCCATTCTTGATATTGAAAAATAGTAAACATACTTAGTTCTTAAATGAAATCAACAAATAATGTTTCAATCTGATCCTGTTATGAGGTCATGAATACTCTTTTACAGGTAAGGTCCTTCGGTCAGATGTCTGTAAAACTTAGTCAAGGGATTAGTTTTTAATTCGACAAAGTTTTAGAAAAATTATTGTTTCCTATTCACCAAGATACCAAGTTTCTTTGGAACATAGGAGTGAAATGTTCTTGGAAGACTGAACATCAACTTGCTTCACACGCTAGAAGTGAAAATGAAAATTTCTTCATATAGGTTAGCCCACTCTCCTTATTTTCCAAATTGAACCATCTTAAGAAGAAGTATAGGGGAAGCCAATTTAAACTCAATAAACGGACGGTATCCATATTTAAATAAGAATGGATAATTTTAAGATTGGGTTTATAGGCTAGCATTGGCACTAGGTGCTACCCATTCACTAGATTATGATTGCAGGCATCCCCTGTCAAGGCATAGAAGGCTATTCACGGAAGAAACATGCGATGTCAAGATATATACATTCAAAAGGGAGATAAATTCGACTAGAAGTTAGAACCAAAAACAATATGTTGAATTTCAAGGTTAAAGCAATAAGTTACACTACATTATGAAATACCAAATAAGCACCCAATCCAAGGAATACCTGTTATGCGAACACAGCCACACAAGTCGAGGCATCTGAGATCAGGGCATCCATAAGCTAGACTCGTCACTCCTATATCACCGACATTGTCACACCATCCCAGATTTAAAGATTGCAACATATTGCAGTTTCGTCCAATAGCCTGTACATATAATCAATTCAAGCAATTCATTTTTAATCACCAAATAAACAATAACTAGTCAGAATACTGTTCATACCTGCAATGCATGGTCAGTTGCAGCTTTTACACATCCACAGAGATTTAATATTTTTAGTTTTTGACAAAAATTAGTCAAATATTCAAGAGCTTCATCACTGAATGACGTGCAGCCACTGATATTAAGCTTTGCAAGGTTAGGACAACCATGGGCCAATGCATACAATGAGCGATCACTAAGCTTGAAACTTTTGCTGAGGTCCAGGTCCTGCAGATCGTGACAAAAATTTGCAATAGTCTCAACAGCATTATCTTCAAGCTGTGGATTCTCTTGGCGCAGTATCAGAGTTTGCAATTTGGTGAATTTAGGAGCAAGAGATAGAACCAAGTTGTTCATGTTCTTTCTGCACCTGAATCAAGATTTCACATAAACCAGTTATAGCATGTATGATATTGAGGAACAAAAACACAAAGAACGAGTCATCTGCTATCTTTCCAAAGACAAGGCAAAATAAGGAGTTAGAAGATAAGGAAATGGGGCACATGTCATTGCTAAAACAATTCAAAAAATAACTGGTCAAGAGAAAAGAAAAAAGAAAATTTATTAAGTCGCATCCAGGAGAGAAAAAGCAACAAAGTAAAACTACTATAAACACACAACAAATCTAAATGCAACTAAGCAGAATATGAAAAATTTTCCGGCCAACAAGTTAGATTTAAGATATCTCAAGATTTCCCAATCTAAAACAAGCTTTACCCATCAATATTAAGATTCAATTCTTTTCATGTTATATAGCTATCAGATAGGGCACAAAAATACTACCATAACCATGAATATACATTAATGGATATATTAAGAAAATTGATCAACCCAAGTTGGAGACATGTTTCTGATCATGTATCTTTTTTAGTTTATCCTACCTATTCAGAAACAGAAATACTAGGCATTACAAACTCAGAATATCTGTCAAAATCAACCAAACACTATCTCAATATTCATAAAAAACATGGAATGGCCAATATGTTATTTGTAAACTTGTATTGTTTATGAAGCTTCCACAAAATCAAAAGCATAACCAAAGGTATGATACTTCATGCCATGAAGGTTAAATTTACCAGGATAGACCACTCTGGAGGTGCCACTGTTACAGTGTTCCAAATCATGCAAGTTTGCTGGTTAATCATAATTCAAGCACAAAGTGACCAGTTCAAATAGAAAGGCATGAATCAAAGGCGATTGAAAATGGAAATTTATGAGATTAAGCATTGCTTTTGGAACAGTTTTTGAAGTCAAAAGCTACTTTTTACCGCAAACGCAATGCTAAACAGGTAAAAAGAAATTGGCTTTTGCTGTTGAAACCATGATTTGAAAAGCCAAACCAAAAAGCCAAAAAATATAGCTTTTGGGCTTTAAAAGCTGGCTTTTGGATAAAATGACTTTATTATCCTTACATCTCTACATTTTTATTATTTTAAACATATCTTTTTTTGACATTTCAATTCCCCACAACACTTTTTCACTGCAATGCCAAACACTTAAAAGTTTTTAAACCACAATTTTTCACCATACTTTTTAAACACACTTTTTTCAACCCAAGCTTTTTCCAAGAGCAATGCTAAACTAGCCCTAACTCAGCAAATTTTTAAGGAAGATTGAAAAACCCGAAGGGCACTTAAAAACAGAGATTGAAGCAACAGTTGGTTCATTTTGATGACTCTAGCAGTGCAGATCAATTCAGTATCTTGAGCACTTTAAGGAAGAATGGTTTAGGCCTGTTGCTACCTATCAGTTGGAGAAACTAGCATTCAGAAAATTCAATTCCTCAAGTTGGGATTGATGTATATGAACAGTATCTAGAATTGATATTATGCACAGAGAGCACCAACATAGTCATCAAGGATATAGCATCAAGAAGAAGGTGTGGATTAAAGCCATATTACTTAGAAGATATACCCCCTCAAAGCTATAAAAGAACCGCAAAATGGAATTCCATTATCTCAGGAGGCCAGACAAATGAATCAATAGGCTGCAATTTGACCAAAACTACTAAAAGGTTTTACCTTCGAGCTAGAGATAAACAAACATAGAACAGCAAATGACTTGCTTTATGTTATATTAACTTCTCTCCCTGTTATATTCAAAACTCTAGTTCACACAAACAAGAAAAACCCTTATTCGTTATCTTAAGTCTTAGCACTAAAAAGGTTTTACAGAAAACATAATATGTGTTTGCTTGTGCCAGTATTCATCAGATATATCAGAAGAAGATACTTTACAAATTGTAAAATTACTCGGTACTTCTAATTTTATAACAATTTGAGAGATAATAATAATAGCTAACCTGCACAACAAGCAAGACATAAACATCAAACAATTGTCGACAAGAAAAAAGAAAAGCACAAGTATTGGTACTTTTATAAGAGTAAATAGCGAAAAGACCATATACCATGAGAGACTGAGTTGTGTGAGGCCCAAGCAAATGGCATCCCTCCACCCACAACAGACACCAGAAGCAATAATAGCAGTCCGATCATCGACTAGAGAAACAATTCTCAACAGCAGCTCCATAGGAATATCTTTCCACTCAGTGATCATCAAACCCTCCATCTTAACTCCCTCACCACTATTTCCAGCAGCTTCTCAAAGCACAAGTTCAACTCTTCACTTCCCACCTTTGCTTCGGCTATCATTTCACTCTTTTTCCCACCACCGCCTTTATACAAACTTATATGTATATGTTTTGAGATAGATAATAATTCCCTTGTTCCTATAACCAAAATATCAAATAAAAAATAACAAAGTTAGAATAGAGGTGGAAAAAAAAAAAAGGAGACCTTAAATTCAGTGAACAAAGCCTAGTAAAACGACAAGTGACTAAGAAAAGCAACAAAATCCATGTGTCAAAACCTTAAAAGAATTGCAAAAATGTAACAGAGGACCACAAAAACAATCAAATTCCTAAAATTTTTGGACATTTTAAGTACCTGGGCCCAAACTAAAATTTTACCTTCCTTTTTAGTTTTAACTCTTCGGGGGATATAACAAAACAGGTTGTTCATAAGAAAAACAAAAACAGACCTTTTGAGGGTATAAGAAAGAAACCCATTTCAACAAATTGGATATCAGAGTGATAGCCATAAAAAGAATTGCAGAAATGATCAGTGATAAAAGGAAACTAAAACAACCCCTTTTATTTGATTAACTTAACATTTCTAGCTAAAAGTAACAACTTTATAAATTTAGAAATTATGGTTTTTCAAGTAAAAGATTAAAATTGAATCCGCTTGAAAATCAGCAGCTCAAATTTATGCAACAAAAAGAAATGGATGAAACAAAATTAAACAAGAGATAATTCCCAACAACAAAATTAATAAAAAAAATGAAATAATGGAAGATTATGATTATGATCATACCTTTTCTGGGTTTTCTTTGTTTTTCTGCTTTGTTTTATTACTAATTCATTTGGTTATTGTTTCTGAAAGAGATAAACGAAGAAGCAATCAAAGACGGGAGTTTATTAAGACATAAGAGAGAGAATTAGCGACGTTTGAGTGCCACGTGTCAGAAATCTATCGGCGATAACGTAGTGGGACCCGATAAAATTTTTATGATGAAACTTTGATCATCATTATTAGTAACGATTAACGAAAGGAATCAAAACCTTTTTTTTCCGAAAATAAAAGAAATTAGGAAAACTTTGAAGCAATAAAATTAGAAAATGAATTCTGAATTTTTTTAAAAAAAAGTGGACAGAGTTTGAGGTTAATGTAGAAAGTTCCTTGTTTTGTTTAAAACCGAAGCCGGTTTGGAAAGCAATGAAAAAGAATAAGAATATTGTACTTCCTTTTTTTTTTTTTTTTGTTATTGAGGTGTGGCATTAGCAAAATTAAATGAAGGCGGGAAAGAAAGAAAAAAAAAATGAGATAGGGAAAAGAGTGGGACATTTTGAAATTCTTCTAATAAACTTCAATAGGTCCATGGGGTCATGGTGCAAGTCAAGTCCAAGTCTGCCACAATTTTATAGTCATGTGAAAATGTACTATTAATTAAAAATAATTGAATTTGAAAATAAAGGAATTTAAGAATGATGACAAATGAGAAGTTTAGGGGAAAAAAAAGTATTTATCTTGTTATTTACATTTTAAATGGAAATATATATATATATATATATATATATATATGAAATTATAAATTATTAGATTACTTACTATGCTGACACATATCTTTTAGAGTATAATAAAAATAATAAAAAATTAATTTTAAAAAAAAGAAGACATGTAACAAACTAACAATCTATTAACCGGCTTATGGAGTTAAAAGAATTTCATTATAAGTGTATCAAAAAACGAACTATATATATTGGTTAAGATTCAATCAATTATTTTTTTGTCTATTAATTTTTAATACACTCATTATTATCATTTACTGATGCACCCAAAAGAGTGTATCTTAATTAAAACCTTACACTAAAAATAATATCAATTGTAGAGTATAGTAGAAGCAAGGGTCGAATCCACAGGGATTGGTGTCTAGTTTATAAATTACTAGTTTAAAACTTAAATTCAAGAACAATAAAAGAAAAAGGGGATTTTTGAAAGAGTTTTTAAAAATTAAATAAACAAGAAAAGTAAGAAGCAAATAAATAAGATGAAATCAAATATAAGAGAAATATGGTTAAGGTTTCATTCTCCACCACTACACATCATTGAAAATCAATAATTAGATCTATCAACATCAATTAACTATCAAAATTATCAACCGTAGATAACAACAAGCTCTGTTACCCCAATCTTTCCTTAGTTCGTCGTTAAATAGAACAAGCTCTCTATTTAATCTGTAACCACTAGACAACCTAGAATAAGCTCTCTAGATTTAATGTAATGGAAGCTTTATGATGAGAAATATAGGTTGATCTAGGCAACAAACACATAAGCTTGGATTGTTTAACCTATGTTATGTTCCACTTTGCAATTAGCGAAAACTTGACCATAATCATTAATCACAAATTGCCACTTATGAATAGGAAATCAAGACAATTACACAGATCAAGATTCCTAAACTAGCAATAGATAATTATCAAGATCTATCTAATATGCACCCTAAACAAATCAAGACAAAGATCATAAACAATTCTTATGGAAAGAACATAATCAACTTTGATAGAAAACTAATGATAGATAAAATCTAAAAATCAATTACAAGACATGTATAGGGCTTTGAAATCACTTTTAACCAAAAAGAAGTTTAGCCTAGCCTAGCATAGGCATAGATAATATATATATATATATATATATATAACTAAAAAGAAAATAAAAGAATGGAGAAGAAGAAGAAAATTAATGATGATCTTTGAGTCTCCTCAAAAGATAGATAGTTTGTGGCTCAAAATATGATATTTATAGAGTTTTAAAACCCTGAGAACAAGTCCTTGCCGCACAAGTAAGGTTAGTGGCTGAAAAATCATGTTTTTGGCAAGTTTTTGTGGTTTTTCCCGAACTATTGGCGCCTAGGCGCCGAGCATACTGTCTTGTATTTTTCTGCTGCATCGTCTCGCACTTTTTCGGCTGATTTGGATGATCATTTCTTGTTCGATTTGAGCGTGTAAACTATCGTTGGAAAGGTATTCAAGTCAGCTTCAAAAATCAAGATAGGAAGTTTCTTCAAATAAAGACTTTAACATAATGATTTCCTTGCAACAAGCTCCGGAGGTCAAATCTGCCTTCTTGCTTTGTAACAAGAAATTTATCTTTTTGACTCCCAAGTCTTCTTCCATCTTGTGATTATGATTTTGTAAGTTTTTTACCATCATTATTGATATATTTTGACTTCATTCTCCTTATTGTACATAAAATTCAAAAACATAATATAAGTAAATAAGATAAAGATCGAAAACATAACAAACAGTAAAGGTAGAAAGGCATAAAATGTATATTTTATGAGTTTATCATTTATGGTTTTTTTATTAGAATATTGCTTCTTCTTTTTCAAAATACCTATATTTTATTTTTATATACCAAAATGTGCTAATTTCAAAAATCATTGAAAAATCACCATGGTCGGTGGCGATTTCCGAACTAATGTTTGTATTTTTTTTTCATAAGAGAATATGGAAGTCATCCTCGATGAGGGAGACTTCCATACATTATATATATATATATATATATATATATATATATATATATATATATATAAAATCAACAAGGGAAGTCGCCATCCGCCCATCATTAAAAAAAAAAAAAATTAGAATATCAAAATTTAAATAAAAATTATATAATTTATAATTTTAAAAAATAAAAAAATTAAGAAATTTAAAATTTAAAAAATAAAATAATAAAATTTACAAAATAACAATTTACAAAAAATTTAAAAATTATATTCGTAATGTCAATCGGATTCTTTCAACTTGTATTCGTAATGAAATGGACCTTCGGGAGAAAGGCCAATCAAAGCGTTGTGTATTGTGCAGGAATGAAAGTCATAACTAGACCTATCCATTGGCGAGGCAGCCTGCCCGGTAAGCCTGAATCGTATTGGGCAAGGCTTTGGACAAGTATTTTTGTAATTCGAGCCGGGTCGGCCCGAATTACTATTTATTAAATAAATTTTTTTTTATTTAAATTTAATTATAAAATATATATAAATATTAATAGAAAAATGTTTTTTAATATTTTTTAAATAGTGAAACAGGCTTTCGAGTCTGCCCTGGCCAGGCCCGAAATGGGCTTGGGCAAGGGAAATAAAAAAATTTCGAGCCTCGGTCAGGCCTAGACCTGCTCATGAGCCGGGCAGCCCGGCCCGTATTGGGCCGGGCCTGGGCAGGAAATTTTTGTTCCGGGCCAGCCCGGCCAGGCCCAGAACAGTATTTTTTTATTATAATAATATTATTTTATTTAATTTTAATTATAAAAAAATATATTTTTTAATCTGATGAACAGTGAATTCGGGCCTACCCGGCCGGCCCGACCCAGGGCCGGGCCTAGGCAAAGAATATAAAAAAAAATCGGGCCGGGCCGGGGCCCGGTCCAGCCCAGCCCATGAGCAGGTCTAGTCAGGCCCATGGACACCTCTAGTCATAGCCATAAAAAATATCCTTATCAATCTGGTATATCGAGGGAGAGTTTGCATAAAAAATAATTCCGTTATACATACAATTAAAAAAATATAAATTGTATACATACAGTCAAAAAAATACAAAAATTGTATAAACAAATTTTATATAAAATTTTTTAAAAGTTTATAAATTGTTTTTTTTTTAATTTTGTTATTTAAATTTTAAATTTTATTAAATTTTTATTTTTTAAACTTATAAATTATATAATTTTTATTTAAATTTTGTTATTTAATATTTTAAAAAAATAAAAAAGAAAATGATTGGAAGTCGCCCTCACGGATGGCGACTTCCCTCGTGTAAAATTGAATTTTTTTTTTATTTTATATAATGTATGGAAGTACTCTCTTATGAAAAAAAAATACAAACATTAGTTCGGAAGTCGTCACCGACCATGGCGATTTTTCAATGATTTCTGAAACTAACGCATTTCGACACATAAAAACAAAATATAAGTATTTTGAAGAAAAAAAAAAGCAATATTTTAATAAAAATTCCTATCATTTACATATTTAAAGCATACTTAATTATGAAAATCATATTTATAAATTATGATTAAAGATATATTAAAAATAATAAATTGAAAAATAACAAAAAATAACCCGAACTATATATATTGATATTTATAAGGAGAGTAATTGATTATCATCATTACTTGTTTTTATCAAATATATTAATTTTATGCATACTTTTTTATTTCATTGTTTAAGACCCTTAAATTAAATATCTTCAAAAGTCAGAGTTTCTCTTTAATAATTTTTTAAATTTTCTAAATAATTTCATTATATTTTTGTTACATCATTATAGAAAGAGGGTAAATTGTAATGTTACAAATTTTTTTTTAAAACTGATTTTTGTTATATCTTCCAACAATTAAGGGCGCAATAGATTCAATCCTAATCTTAAAATTTCATGTCATTTTTTTTATTCTACTCTTTGTAATTTGTAATTTTATTAGGTGAAAAATAATTATTTTTTCACTCTTTTCTCTCCCTTTCCTTTCTTTTGATATATATTTTTTTGGGTACAAAGAAAACAGTAGCATGGGATAAGGGAGAGGTTATAAATATTGAGATTCGAAATTCAAATCTGTTGAATTTTATTTTTAAAAAGTGTCTACATGAACCAATTGAATTAAGTTTCGAATTCTTTTTCCTTTGATTTTTACCTTTTACTTAACTCTTTCTATTATCTTTCTCTTTTTTAACTAAAAACTAAAAATGCAAAAGTTGATTGCTAAACCAATTTAATTTTCTTATGATTATAGCATAGCACATCAAGATTTGGGACCACTAATTTTTTATGGATTTAGTGAGGCATGAAAATGTAGGTTTATAAACAGAAATTAAAATTTCATGCTCTTTCTAGAATCTGCAAAGGGTATGTGGTGGCTTATACACAAAATATAAAAGCAATCAGCATTTATAAAAAATGTAAATAAATTACATAATTTGACGTCATTAATATTTTTTAAGAGAAATAGTGAGATAATTTAATTGAGAATACAAACTAATAAGTGAAAAACATGAAAAGAAATTACTTTGATTATCTAAGGGTTTAATTTAATGACACTCTCGATGCGGTGAGATATCTCCCGTTACACTTCCAAATAAAATATAAACCCCGTTTAGTAAGAGTGCCCAATGTGCGTTTTAGCCCTCAACATAACTTCAATGCGAGGCGAATGGAACCCACCGCATTGGAAACTTTGTTGAACTGAGCCTAATTCTACGCATTTATAAAAATAATTAAAAAATGTTAAAAAAGGACCCAACTAGTAAGAATTAAAAATATTAACATGAAATTAACTTAATTAATAAATTCATTTATCTTGACCATAATTGTTTTGAATTAAAATCATATTTGCGACTCTTCGTTAGTACTGATTTTGAATAGATTTTGTTTAGTATTGCTTCTAACATAATTTTTGAAGTCGAAAGTTGTTTTTCACCTCAAACTCAATGCTAAATAGATAAAAAAAAATAGTTTTTGCTATTGAAATCATGATTTGAAAAACCAAATAAAAAAACCAAAAAATATAACTTTTAGACTTTAAAAGCTGACTTTTGGATAAAATGATTTTATTATCCTCACATCTCTATACTTTTATTATTTTAAACATATATTTTTTTGACATTTCAATTTTTTACAACACTTTTTCACAGCAATGCTAAACATTTAAAAGTTTTTAAACCACAATTTTTCTCCACACTTTCTAAACAACTTTTTTCAATCCAAGTTTTTTTCAATCCAAACTTTTTCAACAGCAATGCTAAACTAACCCTTAATCTTTTTAGATATGAATTATACACACCTTATCGTGATTAAGCAATTTATCTGCATTTCTTTAAAACAATATTAATAAATGAAATATTGAGAAAGAAATATATTAATGAGATCAATTTTAGACTTGTTCAAGAGTCGGGTTACCCGTCTATATTTAGGAGAGCTTGGACAAAAATATTAGGCCCGAAAAATGGGTTTGGACAAAAAAATGAGGCCTATTTAAAAAATGGGCCGGGCCTTGACTCCAACATTTAAGGCCCGAGCCCGGCCCAGCCTGTTTTTAAATTAAATAATATACTATTTTTATTTTTATATATATTATGTAATTTATGTCATATAAAGATTAAATATATATATATAATATTATAGTGTAAACATTAAAAATATGTTAAGTTATCCATGTTTAAGAACTTAATAGAAGAAAAAATATGAATTATTAAATATTAAATAAAAAATAATATGTATTTTTAAAAAAATTAAAAAAAATAATATGGGCGGGCCTAAACGGGTTTGGGCTATCCATTTACAAATATGGACAGGCTTAGGTAAAATTTGAAGTCCATATTTCGGGCTGAATCGGGTTTGGACAAATATATATAGTATTGATATCAAACCTGATCCAAACCCAGTCCGATCATGAACACCTCTAATCAGTTTGTTAGCAAAGTGAATATTTTTTTTATAATACTATCAAGATATTCTTAAATTTTTGTTGAGGTTTAATCTTTTTTTTGAGTGATTTTAAGAGATTATTCTCTCGTACCAATTTGATATATTCAAGATTTTTTTTAGATTGTTTCTTACAAAGATAAAAAAAAAAAAAAAAAATTGATTGATAAATAAAAATTCCTCTCTTTATCGACTAGAGTAACTTTTGTGAGTGAGTCAAATGACCAATTAAGTCAAAAGAAATGCTTCTTTATTTGAATTATTCATGGTATCGGAACGCGACTCATAAATATATATCTTTTTATCCAAGTTTGTTTAAGGTTGGATTCGAGTCTATTCGAAAAATTATTTTATTGTTCAAAAAATCTTAAAATATTAAAAATAATTATATTAATATTTATATATATTATAATTAAATTTAAATAAAAATAATTTTTATTTAATAAATAGTAATTAAGATCGAGTCACACTTATCCGAATTATCATAATTTTTATTCAAATCCGACTTAATTCAAGTCGAGCTTGTCGGACTGAACGGATTGCTCGACCCTTGAGCAAGTTTAATGGTTGGGTTGAATTGAGTTAGATTCGGATAATAAAAATTTTGTTTATTCAAAATCTGATTAAATCCAAATCAAAAAAAAAATTTATTCCAAATTTAATTCAATTCAAACTGAACCAATAATTCCATCCTTAAATAGGTTTACTCCCTATTCAGTTTTCATAGTGATTTTTCTTTAGCAATAGTCACATCCCTGGTGGAGTCGAAAATCTAAATCATGCTCTCCTCGTGGGCCGTGGGTCTCACATTTAGTGGATGCGTTACGGATCTTTTCTAACACTTTTTGACTCATTCTTTTTTGTTTTTCTTAGCTGTTTTTGTTTTTATAGCATACCAAGCCATGTAATCTTCCACCAAAGGGAACAGAGAAAAGTTTATCTTTTTTAAAGCCGATGAACCCCCAGGGCTACGAATTGGTCCTGAATTTGACACTCAAATTTGTCTAGGTGCATTCTCTTCATGCATGGATAGAAGATAGGGATGATCAAATGAGAGGGAACATGAATGATTGTACACTATATATGACATTATTGGATTCCCATTCTAGTTTTAATTTCAAGTAAAGATATGTAGAAAGAAATGACAGATCGAATTCTTAACTTTTAAAATGATGAATTGTTTTTTATCATTTCATTTTTTTTTTGGGTACATCATATCTTGGATTATTTAACCACATAGGTTGTTTTTTTCTCATCTTATAAATTCTATTTCCTTCATTTCAGTATTCGAATTGAAGACCTTTGACATCAAATTTGAGTCAAAATGGAAACTAGAAAGGGTTAAAAAAAAAAAAGTTAAAATTGCCTTTTTTTTTTTTTTTATGTTGATGATAATTTGGAGATTGGAGATTCGAACCTTACTCTTTTTGAGCAAGAGAGCATGCACCAACTACTGAGCCAAAGGCTCGAGTGCAAAAGGCAAAAGGCCTAATTTTATCAAAGAAGCGACCACGGTTTAATTGTTTGATATTGATTGTGTTTGATGTCTTTTGTTGACGAGCTGACGCGTCTTACGGTCTGAATTCCTGTGAAGATGGAAAGAAGGTCAAAAAGCATCGAAGTTTGGTCTCCGAAATGTGCTCCGATACTTAAATCAATGAGTGTTTGTAGAATGGAGAGAGAGTAATTGTAGAGCAATAGAGGTCAAAATGTATAGGGTGCATACCTGAGATCAATCCTTTTTCGGGCTATTTATTATACCTGTTTTGGCGAACAAGAGGGCACCATGTGTTGTTTGCTCATAGGGGTTTGGTGGTCGACGGTATGAACGACCTTCTCTTAGTAGGTGGAGCTCAACTTGACTTCTGGAGCGAGTAGGTGAAGCTCGACTTGATATCTAGAGCGTTGAGCGACGTTCATGTGTCCCTTATGGTGTTGACTTGGACTGTTGAGTCTGTCGTCTTGGACTCTGTTGGGTCTGCTGACTTAGACTCTCGGCTTGGTAGGCATAAAAAATCGAATTGAATTTGATTATAAATTTCATCAATAATTCCATGATTAAAATTAAAAGGGATATGATTAGATTTGTCTAAGGATCAGATACTCAGTTAGCTCGATAGATTCGATCTAAATAGGATCAAGTTTAAGATAAGTTTTTTTAAATCCGGACCAATTCGGCCCAACTCGAATTATTATTTAATAGTTAAAATATTTTTATTTAAATTTAATTATAAAAATATTAATATTAATACAAAAAAATAATAATAATAAATTTTTAATAATTTTAATAATAATTCGGGCTTTTCGAGTCTGTCGGACCGGATTGGATCGAGTTTTGAATAAGTAAATTTTTTTACTAATCAAATCTAATCCGATCCATAAATCAGTCTAGACATGATTGACACCGTTAAATTACTTATTCTTCCATTTTAGTGAGTATTTAAGGATGTGATGTATAAAGAGAGAGACGACAAAATTACAAATTTTTGTTTTTTTTATTATTTTTTAAACATTTGAAAAAGGTTAAAGAAAGGATAACTTAAATTATATTTTCAAAGAACCAATCTTCTTCTTTTTAACTCTTAAGCATTTGGCTGAATAATTAGCCTGCATTTTCCTTTGTTCAAAAAGTTGAATTAGAATCTTCATCTCCAATATTTAATTGTTTGATAGATATTGATTTTTTTTCACTGATGATTTTTGAATAATTTGAATAAAATTGGGTCCATTATTGATTATATTAATCTAGGTTCTAGTCCTCCCTAGCTTGTCTCTTATAACTCTGTCTTTTTTTAATGTTATCTTCCAAACCAATGTTGCTTTCACATCTTGACAATGGGATAATAATATAATTTACATTTCTTATCTATATATACTATAGATTGAAGTTATCCCAAAATGGGATAAGTTTAATTGATTGCAAGCAATTTTTTTTTTTTTGGGTTTTGATGAGGAAAGAAAGGAAAAAGAAAGAGAGGAGAGAGAACAAAAAAAAAAGAGAGAGAAAAAGAGAGGAAAAGAAAGAGAAAAGGAAAGAAAAGAAAAGAAAAAAAAAAGAAAAAAATGATAAAATCTTATAATAATAAATTAAAGTTATTCTTAGATTAATATGATTTAAATAAGTCTCAATTTTGTGTCATGTGTCATATAATAATTAATTCTTTAATTTTTTTTAAATAAGATCATATTTGATTTGCATCTAGATTTACTCAATCACACAGTTTTAGATTTTTTTTTTTAAAATTTGGATTTAGCTCAATTTTGGTAAATTTTAAATTATTTATTCGTTTATTTGATTTATTTATTTTATTTAATTCTACGTATATATTTAAAAAATTTTGATTAAATACATATTTTAATTGATGAAAATAAAAGTTAAAAAGCTAAAAATATAATTTTATAAGATTAAATAATTATAAATATAGTTATTTTTATTGTAATTATTTTATCATATAATTTTAATAGGTTTTGGAACAAGTGAAAGTATAACCAATGGTGAAATTTTAAAAAAAAATGTGAACATGCTATTATTGATTAATTATCATTTAATTATATTATGATCTTTAATTTTATATTTTTATAATCTATTGATGTACAAAAATTAATTTCTACTCAAAAAACACGAATAAAATATTTATCTCAATCACTTTTCTTATGTTCTAAGATAAAGTATTTAACTCAATCAATTTTCTTATATCTTATACTATACATTAACTAAAAATTATATTATTCAATAATCTTAAAAAAAAATAAAAACCCCCAATTATTTGCGGGATTGCACACTAGTTAAATTAATAAATGGAACCTTTCTTTCCCAGCTGTATTTTAATTATACATGCTTTTATGATATTACACTGAGCCTCCGTTAGCCTCGGTGCGGCCCGATTGGGGCAATTTTTGGCCCCAATCGGACCGCACCTTCTGTTTGGCATGCAAATCCAGCACGGTTTTACCGTGCTGGCCTCTCAAATTTTCATTGGAGCATGATGCTCCAGTGGAGGAAAATGCCTCCAGTGGGAGGGCATTTTCCTATTCTATCATTTTTTTTATAGATTAAAGGTACAGTGCACTGCAGGGACATTTTTTTATGATTTTTTATTTAAAAATGTAAAATATTTTTTAAAGTGTAATATAATAACTAAAATTTATTATTATATAATAAATTAATAAATATATTTTATTATATAATTAATATGAATTAATTAAAAATAATAATTACATAAATAATAAAAAATACAAAAATATTATTTGATATATTATTATCATTTTTATTAATTTTCAATATTTATTAATAAAACTATAATTTGATATAAATATAATTTTAATTATTTATTAATTTTATAAATGTCAAATAATTTAAAATTTTCATTATATACACATTTTATCTAATGTCCTTAATAGTTATTTTTTTAATTATAATTCACCTCATTGACACCGCTGCGTTTGCATTCAAACACATATCCCACCACTGATTTTAATCTCACCGCTACAGTATTCAATCTCACCGTTACAGTAACTAATCTCACCTCCATCGCTGTTTTTAATCTTTCCGTAACCAATCTCACAACCAATCCAAATGAAGCCTTAATCATTACGTTTAATCATTTGTTGTTGTTTTGAACCTAGACTTAATCCAAATGATTTATTCACCTCTTTTAATCATTAGGTTTAATCAACTGTTGTTGTTTTTGAATTGAGATTTAATCTAAATGATTTATCCATTTTAAAAAGATATAAATAAATTCCACTTTCTTTTATGAAATGAATTCATGCAAGATTAAAGTTCAATCTTCAGCACTTGTAAAATTCTGGTTTCCCAATTTTTCTTAAGTTTTGGTCTCAATTATACCCAAAAAAAAATAGGTGTTGTTTCAATTTTAAAAAAAATAATTTAATGTTAATTCAACAAACTGAATCTTTGCTCAAATTAAGAAAAGCCAGAAACCATCGCAGCTAATGCATTTATCATTTGGATTTATGTTATGTTATGTTGTATTTTAGTAGAATATTATTGTTGGAATTGGGTTTAGTTCGAATGGTTATCAACTCCTTTTAAGAGGTGGATTTTTATAAGGTTAGCATTTGATGTCAACACTTGTAAATTTTTATTTATTTATTCGTAAACTTTGACTCAATGTTATTGGTACTGTACTTTTATTAGTCCGTATTGATCGTATTGATTTATATTGATTAATACAAGATTTTAAATTTTTTTTCAAATATCTTTGATATTTATTTGATTCTTTTAATTAGTTCATAATACTTTTTCTCTCATAATTATTTTATTTTTCATAAATTCATTAAAAATAAGATATGTTCATTAAATTATGTTATTGAACCTAATTAGTAATAATTTACTATATATTTCTAATATTTTTATATTTAATTGATGTTTAAAAGTTTTAGATATTAAATATTTATAATTTTATATTTTCATATATATATATATATATAATTGAAATATATTTGCATGTGGATAAAATATATATTTTATTAAAAAATTTGAAAATAAGATATATATATATCTTTGAAATTTTTTTGAACAATACCGATATATCCAAAACGAACGCTGAATTGAAACACACCATACCAATATATATCAATATTAGAATAAAAATCTGATAATAACTATTTTACTTGGACTTCCTTTTATATATATATATATATATATATATATATATATATATATATATCGGAACAGTTTCGAAACTTTGATATTATTGATAAGACCGGGCCACTTAGGATAAACTTGACATGCCAAAATAACTTTGTAATTATAATTAGGAAAAAAATGCTGTGAGTGAATACTCTATATTTTGTAATTTATAAGGTCTTTCTCCATTTCTAATTCCATTAATTATCATAGTAACTTTTTTTTTTTAACTGCGACGATAATTCCATACATAACATATAGAATGAGATTTTCTTCAAATAATTTTTTCTTTTTTATATAAGTATTTATTTGTCAAACCTAGTTGTGAATCAATTATATATTTATGCATATATGAATAGTAAAGATAGATACATAGATAATTCCAAGCATAAAATCTCATTTTTGAACGAGTAATTTTATTTTGTCCGATTTCCCATTCAAACGTCAAAATAGTATTTTGAGTTGTTCGAATTAAAACTAATAATTTTTGATACTATACGAAAACAAGATATTAACACGACACAATTTAATAAACATAAAAATAATATAATAAATATGATATGATACGTTTAAACTATTAATACGACATATTTAATACATGTATCGTATTCATATTTAAAATTTTAACATATTTAATAATTTATGTTATGTTTACATTTATATGACTGATAAAAAAAAAAACACGAGACACGACATGTATGCATAAATTCTTAGATAAACATAATTTTCTTTTGAAATAAGTTTTACTAACGAGAGTATTTTACCTGTAATTTTTTATTATTATTATTATTATAATCCTATAATTATTTAAAATTCTTATGGATGGTAAGTGAAAAGGATTTCTATAGCGTCATCTTGAGTTTTATTATCGGACCCTTAACTCAAAATTATGCTAAGATTCATCAATTATAAACTGTGATTGATTATTTGCATTTAAATAATTACAAGTGATATGTTCTTTCTTATTAACACATTTAGAAACTAGTGAAGAGTTCATTCAAGTCTGGACTGCTTAAGCAAAAATGCATAGGCAAGCAAAAAATAATTAAGGGTTAATGTATAATTTAGTCCCTGCACTATACCTCTTTTTATCATTTGGTACCTAAAAGAAAAATTCACAATCTAAGTACCTGAACTTGTATTCCGTCAATTCCGTTACCCCAAATGCTTAACGGTGTTATACTAATGTTGACGTGACCTGATCGACCAATAAAAAGTCGATACATGTCAAAATCAATGCCATGTCAGCATTTTTTTTAATTTATAAAATTAAATAAAAAATAAAAATTCTAGAAAAAAAAATCTGTATTTTTTTTTTCATTTTTTAAAATAAACTTAAAAACTTAAAATTAAAAATTAGATAAAGAATATGGAAAATAAATCTGAAAAATAAAAAAAATCTGGAAACTTAAAAAAATATGGAAAAATAAATCTAAAAAATAAAAAAATTTAGATAAAAAAATATGGAAAATTAGATTTATTTTGTATCTAAAATAAATATTAAAAACTTAAAATTAAAATTAAAATTAGATTAAAAAATCTAGAAAAAAATTCTAAAATAAAAAAAAAAATCTGGAAACTTAAAAAAATATGGAAAAAAATCTGTATTTTTTAATTTTTTTTAAAATAAAAATTAAAAACTTAAAATTAAAACTTAGATTAAAAAAAACTGGAAAATAAATTTGAAAAATAAACAAATCTGGAAAAACGAAAGAAAAGGAAGAGAGAGAAAAGAAAGAAAGGAAAGGAAGGCCCAGTAGGCCATTGGTTTGTCTCGGGCCAACAAGATCAGCGGTAGGTCGAGAAGTGAGAGGAAGAGAGAGAGAAAAAAAAGAAGGAAAAGAAAGAGAGAGGAAGGACCGCTGACAGCCGATCTCCCTCAGGCCGGCTGGCTATCGACAAGTCAGGTAAGGGAGAGGAGAAGAGAGAGAGAGAGAAGGGAAGAGATGGAAGAGAGAGAAAGGAAGAGATGGGCAAGGAAAAAAAATTTCGGCCCAGCCCAGTCCATGGACAGGTCTACTCAGGAGCAACTGGATTATGGGTAATTTTCAGGCAATTAAGACCTAATTTCAGGTGTTATGCACCATAATTAGAAAATGTTTAATCACAAACAGTTGTTCTTCATATGTTTTCAATGGCAAAACAAAAAATAAAGGAATAAATTCAATTGCAAGTAAACTTTTCTCATTAATTTTTCTTTCTTGTACCTTGTAAAGTCTTGTAATTCCCTCATTCCATTTCAAGTCAAACGTATAATTGAACAAGTAATAAAGCAATCAAAACTTACAAGGAAGCATTCAAAATCAATTTTATTGATCGGTCCATGGTAGATAATTATGCTGCAAAAAGAATTAAAATAAGATAAAGAAAAAACAAAGAAACACTTTCCAAAGTCCAAGCTTCACAATTTGCAAGCATTTATTTTTAAATAAAGCAGGGATAACAAGTTCTTACCATGGTTGTTGCCTGGTTGGAATGCAAAAGCTTGCATTATTCTACACAGTTGAGAGTTTCTGTTACAGCCAAATATGGACATGATATTTCTTTTCTTTTCTCAAGCCAAGAACTTTTCCAGTAAGTTTCCAAAGAAGAAGCTTGTTTTGGCCCTTCCACTACTAGCCTCAGCCTCAGGTGCTTTGGCAATGGCTGGATCCTTCTTTACATTAAGCATCATTGTGTGTCCGATTTCTTCGCGGAGTGCTTCGATTGTCTTTGTATCTACTGGATTCCCAGAAGCATCTCTCACATAGAAAACATTCACTGCTTGCTCCCCAACTGTTGAGACCCCTGCTCTTCTTACTGACAATCCGTTCTCTCGGAGAATCCTCGTTACTTCACACAACAAACCAACTCTATCTTTTGCACAAAGCTCCAGCCTTAGACCCTGCATTTGTCAAATGCATCTTAAATGACAAGAAAGTAGATGTTTCTCAATAGAAATAGAACATTTTTTTGTCTTTCTCCTGAAGACTTGTCAATGGAAAAGGCAGACAGGAAGAAATAAAACCAATAGTAAAAGAAAAGAAGGTAGCTTGTTATTTAAAAACTAAAGGAGGGTTATTTTTCCTTATTTCACTGTTCAAACACATTATTCTGGTGTTCTATTGTAGCTTAGTCACTTTTCAATGGTGTAAGATCCAAGCAGAAAATAATCTCATGAATTCATTTTCAAAGTAAAAAAAAATAAGGGAAACAGTTGCAGAGAGCATATATGCAATCATCAATAGCAAAGAAGAGTAGTTCATGGAATTCGTATTGAGTTCTGATTAAGATGTCATGACCCTGGTTTTTCCATGTTCTCGTGGTAATTCATGTAATAAGAGACAGCTCCAAAGTGGATTATGGAATGAAAGTTACACTAACTATACACTAACAAAACAATATAATTTTTGTAAGCAATGATGGCTTTGTTATTTAAGTAAATAATACCCTTCTGCATGAAATTTCTGAGTACTAAAAAACATTCTAGACACTTGCATTAGAGGAACATCAACAGCTCTTTAACAGTTCAGATTGGAAATTCAGAGAATTTAGTGCAGCAGAACCATTTAGAAACAATTTTTTAGCTAAAAACCAGAACATGATTTCTATTTATGCAAAATAATTAATGGCTTAACATGAACAGAACATTTCAGTTAGAGATACTACTCACCTCACTTACTCTTCTATTAATTGCAGCTTCTAGACATTTAATGACCCTCTCTTTCTCTCCTTCAGCATCAAGTGTGCAGCCATCCATGTGGCGAATAAAATATTCCTACAATTTGAAAGCCATTAAGATAATTTATGCACATGTAATCAATCCAATACAATTTTGGAGTTAACAGAGTCTACATGTAAAGGATGGATGTCATTATAAAAAGTCTTCAAGGAATGGCTGAGCCATGGAAACTTAAGTGGTCAGTTCTTAATATCATGTCAAGCTGTTTATTTGAACCGTGCTTAATAAGCCATTTTTTTTTTTTTTTTTTTTTTTTTTTACAGTTTCAAAGAAAAACTAATAGCCCCATTACAGTCGAGCACTTTGAAAAATACTTATCACCCCCTCCCTCTTTTCCCCAAAGGTCATTAATCTTTCCAACTAGACTGATGCTTATAAAATGTATATAACTGATCGATAAGACCTCAGATTGTAGAAGAATCGAATTAAGGACTCGTGACTTTACTCATAAATGTGATGTTAGTGACTAATTTTGCCATACACACTATCTTTGCAGGTAATTTGGTTTCCAAGTGTGTAAGCAAGCAAAATGGGCTTTTTCATTTTTGGTAACTTGGGCATACTTAATTAACAATATTTACAAAATGATATTTCAGGAAAGTACTTCTGGTCCTTTCTTTTTGGAAGGCTATGACAAATGATGCGCATACCTGTGATGCATAGGGACCATTGGATGAGATGTTGGCATGGAAAACTACATATTGCATGTCTGTGAGTGTGCAGACAATGTCAAACATGAGCTTAGCTCGATCTTTGCACCGGACATTAACAACTGAGTACCCTTTCTCCTTGCACCGGTCAACGGTGATCTTTGGTTTGAAGGATGGGGGATAGTCAACTTCAGTTGTCACTCCACCACCTTCATAATCCCTATCAGCAAACAGCATTTGATGAAGCCTCCGATCTATATGTGTGAATCCCATGGAGAAGCTGGTACGAGCCACTTTGTCATCGTCCTCACAACCACGCAGGATGTGCTTAAGCTGCTCCTCCATAATAGACAGTCTGTTTGGATCATGCACAGCAAGACTTGTGGTATCATCATTGACATAGAGCACACAAGCTATTCGTCTATTATGTGTCCATACTTCTGCAACAACAACATTGAAGTGAAGGTCGGCAAGGACAGCAGAGATCTCAGATAAGAGACCAGGCCTGTCCCTTCCAACGAGTTCAATTGCTGTATGATTACCAACAGAGTGCACTCCGACACGTTTGCCAGGGCAGTTTTTCATCCCATCAGCTGTGTGGCCTTTAGGTCCTAGAGCCTAATGAAATAAAAAGCAGATAATATGTAATACAAGTAATAAAGAAAGTGCACTCAATATGACACATGGAGAATAATGGAAGGCAAGGGTTGCTGAGGATTTATTTTCTGCTTTTTTTCTTCCTTTGATAAATTATTATCCCTTTTCTGTTTTTATTCATATCTACTGGGAATGATAACAGGTAAGGGCCATTTATTTATGAGGAGAGGACTTTCTGTCTAAACACTTGCTGCATCTTTCAAATAAACTGGTGAGTGCTTCATACTTCACTCTGAAACATTTATGAGAGTAAATAAGCGAAACGCCCAAATGAAGCATTTATGCAACCCTTACCACTTATGTATGTTTCTGTGAGTTCTGCATGGAGCCATACCAAATTCCCAGTACATGTAAGTTGGACAAATAAATATATTGAACATGATTAGCATCATGGGAGGGGTGGGGTATGGATCCATAATACGGCAGAAGGCCTCATGAAGAGGGGAAAGAGAGGGAGAAATTCATTATCTAGAAATAGCATAGTTTAGCAGAAGCTTCTGTGACTTGGTTCCATAATGAAACTGTATGATTTTGCCCAAATGGAAAATTCAAACTCTACTTGCTGAGCTTTTTTAGGGGCAATTTTGGTACATAAAGGAAGATAAAGTTCCAGAGGAAAAGATAGGGCGTACCTTCTCTATGTAATCAATGGTTTTTCCATCAGTAATCTTTTTCCCTTGTTGATCAGTGACGTGAAACACTGTTTGCAAGGAATAAAAAATTGTCAAATAGCAAGGAATAATGCTATTGTCATGCTGTAACCATATAAATTGATGCGGATTTATATTTGATGCACTGATAGTGTATAAACCTATACACCGTCAGTGAACCACATGATTTAACCTCATAAAAAATAAAGTTATTTTTATTTAATTTTAAAATCTTTTAATGAGGTGACATCATATAGTTCATTGAATGTCAATGCATCAAATATAAACTCAATTGATGCTTATCCATAACTAATGTGTTTAGAAGTAAAAACAAGAATGGAAGTGCATTCGACTTATTGTTGAATAAGGACCTTTTTTCGGGAAACTTATAGCGAGCATAATATAGGAACAAAGCTCTATAGCCTAACATAAAAAATTCGGTAAAATATCAGTATATCATACCATCCATGAACCATCCACCATCAGAGGAGATGTAAGCTTTAGTAATAATGAAGTCGAGGTCTGTTAGTATTTGCACAACTTCCAGCAATATTCCAGGTTTATTCACGCTGTCAACCTATATGCAAATAATGAAAAAGCTGTTGGCACTAAAAATATTTGATAGCACCCATGTAAGTTCAAAAGCCAGTGAGGCATTAACTTTGCTTGAATTGTAATTTACCTTTACAACAGTACAGTCTCTGCAACTAGTGTTGTCCACAGACACCCTGCTGGAAAAGGTATGAGAAACAAAGAGTTATAACTATAGAAAGATGAGAACTGCTAAAATGCATGCAAGTCTCTTATACAATGCCCTGTCTTCTTGTATAGAAAAACTCATACCACCAATATACAGTTTGGTAGCAAAAAATTGATCAATGTGCATGTTTAAGCAAACTGTAAATCCAAGGAATTATAGTGACTAAACCATCAAGGTTGTTGAATGTAGTTGCTTGTTTTGGAACAAAAATTGTTAACTGATCTTAAGAAAAGCATATAGAGAAAGAAACAGAACCTTGGAGGATTGATTCTGACACTCAGGTTCTCATACTCAGGATCAAAGTATGGCCAACAAGCCTTAGCCATTTAAACCACAGCTTCACAATACTCCGGATGTGTTTCTCATTCTGTGTAACAGCAGACAGAAGCTCAGTTACTAGGTGATATACATTAATTATTTATGAAAAAAATCTATCCTGCACTCTCCTCCAAAACTGATATGGACTAAAACATGTAGATACAAGATATTATGAATTAGTCTATCAGCTAGAAACCTGTGAAAATATTCCATATCCCTAATTAACCCCCCAAAACTAAGTATTCCATTCACAGAACATGTAGGATATGTTGAAATTAAAGACCAAAGGTGCATTCTAGTATTGCAAGCCATCCAACAATGATGGAGGAGAACATCATGCATGAGTTAGCTGATTTTGGCAAGAAGCATGGTAACCCGACTATTTAACCAAAGTTATCTGTGGACACTTCATATCAAAGTAAAGGTTAGGAACAATGCAAATGTTTCCAAACTTTTGTTTAATATGAACAAATAAATTGAGAAAGCTTAACAAGTTCTATATCAAACGGCGTGTATTCTAGGTGCAATTAAAGTATCTGTTAATTATAATGATAGATAATATCTTCTATCTTTGTCTAAGAGAGTAAGAGAACTACCGTTTTTGAAGAAAACAAGAAAGGGTTTCTTGATGATTTAGCATGTAGTTAAGGTTGCCTAATGTGGCAATCCCTTATTGATGGAAATCAGGTTCACATTATGGCAGCAAATATCTGCAAATAGGTTGAGGACAAATAAATAAAAAAAGCTAATTCATTGCCACGCAAACCTAGCAATATGAACAATTCAAAATCTTTATAGTATATATCATTATAGGGTCTTATATCTATGTATAGATCATGAAAGATGACTCTATGACTATGCCTTTTTCCTCCATTTTTGGAGTTATGTTATAATGACTAAACATTTACAAATTAACCTTTTTGATTGAGAAATTCAAATAACAGAGGTGCTTCTTTCCATGGTTATTCTCCATTCTTTTACACATGTCATAACTTCATAGAGCAAAGAAGATTAGTAAAGAATTTAATCCCAAGCTATGCAACAAAGTACTTAATACAGAAGAAAGCCAAGTATGTTTAACTTAATACATCATAAGAGATTTCTCAAGCTCTCGCTCAGTAATTTTAACTTTATCGATCATGATCGGTTTGTAACAGTTTTATGTGACCTTTTAACTTGAAGTATCAATAAGCAAACCTCTAAGATTCCAAACCTGGAATAAACACAGCAAGTGGGAATTCTCCAAAACTAAATGGCCTTATGGTAAAGTATGGAAAAGAAATTAAAAGGGATTCAAAAAGCACAGTTCTTCTCATTATCCAACTGTTCTAGACTATATTGCGCTCTTCATATTTTTTTGAGTACTCGTGTCCGACGCATATTCAGACATGAGTATGGGATATAATCCTCCAAAGATTCTCCAAATATGGAAAAACTTTAAAATAATTGAACATACCCATGTCGGACGCATAACCATATCCTACACTCACACACGTAGATTCTAGAAACTAATAGAAAGATGGAAAATGAAATATTTTTTCTTGCAAAGAAGCCAAAAAAGATACATTTCATTTTTCCCTACCAAGTGCATGGTGTCACAAAAAAAAAAAAAAAGGGCCCCACAAGCACGAGACAGTATGTGATCAGAATTAATACTACCAAGCAAAAAGCTAAGAACAAAATAGACAAAACGACTTTGGATTGACATAAGGATTTGATTCTTAACATTTTCTTTTTTACCCCTATCATCCGTATCAGAACAGTTCATCTACCTGTGTTATCCATTCTTCATTTTTTTTCTTAAAGTATATGTGTTTAACACTATGTGTCCGACGTATATTCAAATATAGGTATGGATTTTCAAAATATATAAAAAAGTTTTTTAAAAAATTGAATCTACCCGTATTAGATACATATTCGTATCTGACACTGACTCGAGTTTGGATAATATAGCTATCTACTGCAACAAAAGCTCACTATCAGCATCACTGCCGTCAGATCCAAATTATGTTATCAGAACCATAAATTCTAAAAGAAATTAAAAATTAAAAAAAAAAAAAATTCAAGTTGGGAAAGCTTTACTATCAGTATCATTTTCTAAGGAGAATGATTCAATTTTGGATTGCTCTAAAAAATGAGATTACATAGAAAAATAAAAATTAATTTGCTAGATTTACTGTAGAAAATTAGATGTGAATTTTTTTGCTTTTTAATATTGTTGTTTAGACCTAAAAAAATGTATAGACAACTCAAGTTTAGCATGGCAAGTAAATACTACTGTCTAGGAGCACTAGCCAAACTTTATCATTCTTCAGTAATCACTATATTAACCCAAAAAAAGAAAAAAAAAATTAAAAATCAATCAAAGCTTTGAAAGCTGAGAGACTGCTGCAAAATTTATCCTACAACATACCAAAGAGAAGCTGATTCCTTTATCTGAGTTCTATCTCAAAGGGGAGGAGAAAAGGAAGCCACTGATCTTGAAGGAAACCTGGAAATTCTTACGAGAATTAAGTAGAATTTTCATTAAAAGGAAACATGAAAGAATAAATGGAAAAAAAACCCAAATCTTGAATAGATTGACTTAACAGGAAAACAGAGCAAATTTATCTGTAGTATAAGTATTCATATATGGTAATTTAAACAAGAACTCCATGCAGAAAAACCAAAAGAAAATATACAGATTATAGACACGTGTGAGGATAAAAGCAAATATTTGTGTAAAATTTACCTTTGAAAGTCCCTTATAAAATTTATACAGCTTTGCTTCTTCTTCTTCTTCTTCTTCTTCTTCACATTCTCTCTTAGAAACAGAAGCAAAAACAAAAAAACAAAAGAAAGAGAATGGTGAATGAATCTTTTAAAAAATAAATACTTGTTTATGTATGTGCTTTTGTACGTTTGGAATACCACTTTCACAAAAACATTTTTCTTTTTTGTTGGGATCGGGTTCTGGGCAATGAAAGCTGAGGAAAATGAGAGATGAACACTTGCTTGAGTAAAAGTAAATGGCGTTGGGATTGGATTTAAATATATTTTGATTATTAAAAATTTTCTTAATTTTATTACTCAGAAATGACGCGGCGACGCGATCAAACCACCTTCTTATATTCTGTGCAAGGACAACTGTACCTTCTTATATTTTGTGCAAAATAAGTGTAAACCCACTCTCAGGTTGTGCGCGTGAGTCCTGACATCAGCCAAACTATGCTTTTTGCTTAGAGTAATCCACCGATCGAGTAAAAAAAAAAACATTTGTTCAAGCCGATCCAAATTAGTCTAGATAAAAAATTATTTTTTAAAATTGATTAAAATATTTTAAAAAATTATTTTTATATTTTTATAATTAAATTTTTAAATATTAATTCGAGTTGAATCAAACCAGTTCAAATTATTAAAAATTTATTCGAACCCGAACAAATTCGGATCGAGCCCTTTGATTTTATTTTTAATAATATGTTTTTAATTTATATTAAGTTAAAATTATCATATTTTATGTTTTTTTTTTTTTTTTTTTTGCAAAAAAAAATATATTGAGCCAACTTTTTAATAACTATTTTACGCTTTAATTTTTATTTGAAAAAAGAGATTTGATTCAACTTTTGAAATGAGAAAGATATATATAATTTCCATTGAATCAAATACTTAAAAAAAAAAAAAAATTAAACTAAAATTTTAAGAGTCTTAAAAAAAATTTCCTTAATTTTGTAGAGTTGGGTCTTGAAACCATATAGATAAATAGCAAGCTTGAATGATTTACTATTAACAATGGAACATATTATTTTACTCAAATTCTATCATATTCATACATTGATCACTTATTTAAAGTTAAGTGATTAATATATAACAAACTTGGTATATTTTATATGTAAATTCCAATCTATTACAATGTCAACTAAAATGAAATCAAACTAAATATCCTATCCTGTTCAATTTGATTTTTTTATTTAGGGATAATGTCATGAATGACCCTTGAAGTTTATCAAATTTGTCAATGTAGTACCTGTGCTATAAAAATGTCTATTTTGGTACTTAAAGTTTATCTTCCGTGTGCTATTGTAGTACCTGTCAGTAACACCGTTAAAAATTGATGACGTGACTTTTGTATCAAATGAAAACTTAACACGTGGCACCATATAACGATGCCACGTGTACTAACAAAAAAATTATTATTATAATTTTTAAAATAAAAATAATATTATTTTAAAAATATAATGATGACACATGGCACCATATAATGACGCCACGTGTATTAACTTAAAAAATTAAAAAATATTTTTAAAAAGTTTTTAAAAAATTTTTAAAAATTAAATTTAAAAAAAAATTAAAAAAAATAAATTTCATATTTAATTTTTGTAATTTTTTAATAAATATTTTTTAAAAGAAATAAAATAATTTCATAATTTAATTTTTGTAAGTTTCAAAAATAACTTTTTTTTTAAAAAAAATATATATTTTTTAAAAAATTTTAGATATTATAAATGATTTAATATTTAATTTTAAAATATTTTATATTTTAAAAATAATTTTAGTTAAATATTTTAATTTTGTTATTTTTTAAAATTTTGAATTTAAAAAATAGAATTTAATTTTAAAAAATATAATTTTAAATTTTATTATTATTTTGATATAATTGTTTAAGTTTTTTTAAAAAATTAGATATTAATTTTTAAAATATTTTTTATTTTTTTCACAAAAATTCAATTATTAATTTCTAAAAAATCAGGTGCTGCCACATGTCATCACCTGATTAGTCAATGTCACATCATCATCTATATTTAACGGTGTTAACTCAAAGTACCACATTGATACACGGTTTGATAATATAGGTACCACATTAAATATTTTTAAAGTACATTATTTTTTTAACAAATTTGATAAATTTCAAAGGCTATTCATGACATTATTTTTTTATTTAACTTCCATGATTTTTTTTTTTTTTAAAGGAAAGAAAGTGAGACGTCAGACTACAAGAAAGAAAAAAAAATAATAAATGCTTGATAGGCATAGAGATGATTACGTGTCGGATCGGATTGCAATTTAAATTTTTTAAAATTTTTTATTCAAATTCGACTCAGGTCTATCTGAAAGCTCGTTTCACTGTTTAAAAAAATATTTTTATATTATTATTTATATATTTTTATAATTAAAAAATATATTTTTATTAATAAATAATAATTCGAATCAAATCAAATCGATTCAAATTAAAAAAATTTATGTCTAAACCCAATATACTACGAAACTTTTTCCTTTCTCGGAGCATTAATTACAGACTACAACCTCTGACCATTTGCCTCTGCTTTTCAATGTTCAAAATCATGAGAATATTGATTTCAAAAGGAGTAGGGGTTTTAGGTTTGAGAATATGTGTGCTCGGCATGAAGAATGTGAGGCTGTGATAGCTGCTTGCTGGGGTCAAAATGGCGTCGATGGTCTCGACGGGGTGGTGAGGTGTTTAAAGGGTTGCGGGAGGGAGTTTACTGGAGGTATTTATGGATCGGATCGGGTTTTGATCGAATTTATATATAGTATCAATATCATTTATATTTATTTAAATTCAGTCGAATTCGAAATATAGATTTCAAATTCTGCTCAAACATGTTTATATTTGTAAATAAATATCTCAAATCCATTTAGATCCACCTATATTTTTTTTTTTTAAATTAAAAAATGCTATTTTTATTTAATTTTTAGTAATTATATATATAAATTATTAAATTCTTAAATATGAACAACTTAACATATTTTTTAATATTTATACTATAATATTATATATAATCTTTATATGATATAAATTACATAATATATATAAAAATAATATATTAAATAATTGAAAACGGGTTGAGTCGGGCTTGAGACTTGAATGTTAGAGTCAAGGCCTGGCCCATTTTTTAAACGGACTTCATTTTTTTTGTCCAAACTCATTTTTCGGGCTTAATATTTTTGTCCAAACTCTCTCAAATGTCGGGTGGACCTTCGGCTTTAGACGGGTAACCCGGCCTTTGATCAGGTCTAGAGATTAATTAGTAAATGAAATAAAATGGTTTTTGGGCATATTCAACATCAATTAAAATAGAAACAAGTAGAGTTGCGGGAGAGACAGAATGGAGAGGACATGAATGATATTTCTGGGTGCAAAGAAGAGCTAATTAAGTGAAGTGCTTTATGGAGAGGAGATTATGTGGAGACAACGTTCGGAAGCTCTATTAATTGTTGAAGGAGGGTGATAGGAACATTGGATATATGGGCTTCGAGACATGTATTAATTAATGGTATTAGCAAAGTATGATTACCATTAATACATGTGCTTCGAGACATGGCACAAGGGTCTCACAATATTAATTTGTTGTTTGCTAATGATAGATTTCTGTTCTTAAGGGCTCGTGTAAGAGATTGTGAGGAAATAATATTCAAGACTCTTAAATTATATGAAAAGTGAAAACGCTTCATGCCAAAAAGTTAGCCGATTGTGTTATTTAGCACCAATACTAATCCAACCGTGAGGAAGTGATGAATTCTCTAGGAGTACTGCATATATATAGATCTTCTTGGTCGAGATAGGTATCTGGGAATGCCTATGTTGGTGGGCTGATAAAAAAAAGGCAAGAATTTTGAGTTTTAAAAGATAGAATTTGGGCTCCAGATTCAAGGCTGGAGAGGGAAGTTACTATCTTTATCTTATGCAGGAAAAGCAACCATGATATTCTAGGCTATGGCCCAAGCGATTCTTTTGTATGTGATGACCTGTTTTAAGCTACCAAGAAATTTTGTTTGTGAACTCGATATGATAACAGCATGTTGTTCTTGGGGGTGATGGAGCTTCACATATAGAAGGATTCATTGGAAGAATTGGAACTCAATATGATAAAAGCTCAGCGGATTTTGATATTTGATTTTGAATGGGGCAATTAAAAGATTAAATTTATATGTATTTTATTGTAAGTCATAAATCAATATAATATTGTACTATGACAAAAATTAACAAAAAAACTTATCAAGTTTTTGACTAGACCTAACAACTTTGAATACGATACGATTACATGACATGAACACTACAAAAAAAAAAAATTGAAACATGACACGAAAACGATAAGAATAAACGAATGTGTCAAAATCTATATAACACGAATTATTAACGTATCAAATTTTATATAAATATAGAATATTTTAAACATGATTATGACATATAAAAACACACGAGCACGACACGAATATACGGATTGCCAAGTCTATTTTTGACTAATCACAAAAGTTTTAACATTACCCATGTGGCCATGCATATAATAACAATATTATATAAACATATATTTTAAAAAATAAAATTACAAATTTTAACAAGAATTTTGTTATTTTTGCTTTGTAAGGATGTTTATAGTGACAAAAAAAAAAAATGGATTTATAATAAAAATTAAAAACATGAAGATAAAAGTTAGGATAACTACTAACCAGTAAAAGAAAATTTTCGACTTTACAATTCTTTGCTGAAATCTTGTTGAGAAAGTTAACCTTTATAAAGTTAATTTAAATTCACATGATTGTGACTTAATATTTATAACAAACTAATTAATTTGAAGAGTTTATAAATAATAATTGATGGGTAAAATAAAAAGATAAAATAATAATGTAGTTTTAACTTTTTAAAATTATAATGCATAAAATTAAATTATAAACAAAAATAAATAAATATAAATAAATATAAATTTTATTTGAGAGGCCAATTCAATTTAGTTTAATATATAAATATGCTCACAACCAGGTGTCTTATGTCCAACCATCCCCTTAGTGTTTAAAATAAAATCAAGCTGGTCTAAAATCAGAAATAAAGAGTGAAACATGTTCTCCCTTCTGTTGAGAAACTCAACAATCTTGATTTTGTTGTTTTAGAGCTGATTTTAAAACTTTAAAACTAAAATCTGATTTTCTAGAGGTTTGAAACTTAAACTTTGATTTATGATAAGTTTTTTAAGGTTTCTGATCATCTTGAGGTTTGAATAAGTTAAAAGCCTAAAAATAATGGATTAATTTATTATTTGTATTGTTTGATTATTTTAAAGTCAGATGTGTGTATAGTAATTAATTTGAATATTTGGAGCTTCATAAGTTATTGAATCAATTCAAAAATGATTAAACATATGTCAATTGAAAGAAATAAATATAAAATATGTGTTCTTTGGAGATGGAGGCATTTGAAAGCTAATTTGCATGTTTTAAGCCCAAATATGAAATTTTAAGTCTAATTGCATTTCTTATTTTGAATAAGTTCATATGTTAAGGGTTTTATTTCCCCTGCTCCCTTTTGTGCCCCAGTTTCTAAATTTTAACACGTGTCCTTCGATCAATATTATGTTAATTTTTGTTTGGTTTTAATATGTACAAAAAAATTGAGAAAAAATGAAAAAGAAAATAATAGAAAAATGCAGATGGAACACGAAAATAGACAGTTTTATATATTTAACAGAGAGAAAAAATATGTATATTTTTTTTATCTTATTTTTCTTTAGTTTAAGACTTTTTATTTTTCTTAATCCTTTTCTTTTTAAAAGAAAAACCTTTTTATTTCAGCATTGATTTTTTTTTTTTAAATTTAAGAATTTTTGTTTTTCAAAAAAAAAAATACTTAACTTGAATTGGAATTTATAGATTTTCAAATGTCTTTATTTTCAATTTAAATTGATTTTGATTTGTTTAATAAAAAAAAAAAAAACTCAACTAATTATCTCAAAAAAGCTTCACACTGTTTTAAGAAATCCAATGTTCCCAAAAATCTTGACACTAAAAATAAAATAAAAAAATCTAGTAGTGAAGAAAAAAAATGAAAACTTAGGGTATAACAAGAATGAAAATTTTTTTTTTTTTTTTTAATTCTGTAACTTTGTTTAGAAATTGCTTTATTTTTAAAACCAAACAAAAATTAATTTAAATGTTAATCAAAAGACACGTGTTTGCATTTGGACAAGCGAGCACGAATGAGGTAAGGAAACGGGCAGAGGATGTCCATTCTTTAATTTAAACCATTTGAATAAATTTTGATCTAATTATACGTTAAGACACCTTGAATTACAACTTAAACGGTAGGTTTGTATTGGTTCGAGTCGATTGGCAATGATTTTGTAAGCCATGTTGCAAAAGACTAACAGATCTATATAATAAGAAACTCTCTCTTGAGAAATAATAAAAAAATGAGTATTACTTATTTTATATTGGTTGATGAAATTTTTTTATTTTATATATGCGAAGTTATTATAATGTCTTTTTTCAATGACATTAATTTATTAATTTTTTAAGAATATATTCTAATAGATATATTATAATTTTTTAATTTAATTTTTAATATATTAATATTTATTGTCACGTGTGTCACACGTAAATTATCGTTATTTATGAATTTTTGAACATATAGTTTAGTAGTTATATATTTATAAATTAATAAAATTAATAAAGTATTCATTAACAAAATTTGTATTAACATATAAAATTTTATTTCATACGTAAATTATATCAAATTAATATAAAAATGATTATTTTCAATGTTAATGTAAAATTATGATACGAAAATAAATAAATATAATGTAATTTTTAACCTTTTTTTTTATCAAATCAATTTATTTATCTTTTAAGATTAATAAAAAATTTAAACTTTAAAAATAAAACAGTTTAATGTAAACCTTAATTTTTTTTATTCATTATTAAATAAATTTATTTTATATGTTTTATTAATATTAAAATTATAATGATAATCTAAAATTTTAATCACAATAATAATTATTTTTTTCAGTTCAAAAGATTTTATTTATTCATGTTTGTATATATTATAAATTAAACAAATTATCAAAGAAAAAAGACAAACAGAAAGGCGCGTGTAATAACATTGGTTATTAAGGAGCGTGAAGTACATCTGTGGAACTGGAACAATGATTCTCTAGCGGTGGCTGTTGTCCCTTTGCTTTCTGAAATTACAGCAACGGCCCCTATATATTCGAATAGGACTATAATACCCTTATTGGCGTTGGGCATATAAAGTATAAACTATTGCTGTATGAGGCAGGAAAAATTGGGGACCGTTGATTTGCTAGCCGCTGCTGCTAAAGAAGGCGATGATGATG
Source organism: Fremontodendron californicum (assembly GCA_030761205.1). NCBI lineage: Eukaryota > Viridiplantae > Streptophyta > Magnoliopsida > Malvales > Malvaceae > Fremontodendron > Fremontodendron californicum. Next base: position 14,695,803 of record JAULJL010000026.1, read on the forward strand.
ATGGGATGGTTAGGGAAATGCTGCAAAGTTTTTATTTTAAAATTTCTTTAATGATTAAAGAATGGTTTTCACAAAAAATGAATGTAAAGTTGGGGCATTAAATCTGATAATTTTACCTATGATATAAATGCGATATAAAATAATAATTAAAATATAATATAAAATAAAAAAATATATGTTAAAATTTATATAAAATAAATTATTAATGTATCAAAATTTATATAAATATATAATATTTTAAATATAATTATAATATAAAAAATAATACAAATATAATACGAATACATCAATTATGATAAAATTCTCATCCTAATTAAATCTAAACTCATTTAGTTTTCATTTGACCTCAATTGAAGGGGAAATTAATTCATTATAGCTTGCCACGTGTGTGGCAAGTTATTGCTTTTTTCTTTTTTTATTGTGATAAAAAGAAAAAAAAGATAAAGAAAGAGAAAAAAAATAAAGATTTATACATTTATGTTTTATTCATGCTATTTGTTTAAATTATAATCGTATCAAGGTATTATATATTTATATAAATTTTAATATATTAATAATTTATTTTATGTAGATTTTGATACGTTCGTATATTCATGTTATATTCATTTTGTTCGTATCGTGTTTTAATTATTTTTTTCATATTGTATTCGTGTCGTGTAATCATGTTATATCCAAATTGTCAGGTCTAATTAACACTGTTTAAATAACTTTCAATTTTGTGTCACGTGTGTTATTTATTTATTTTTAAATAAGATCATATTAATTTTTTGGGTTTTATATCATTGAATTAAAAAATTACTGTATTAATAAATGATCAATAAAAATTAAAATATTGAATAATAATATGAGATGGGTTGATATAATGATTTTTTTTACAACTTTAGGTATTGAATAAAAAAATATATTATGATGGTTAAATAGTAGAAACTAAAAACTATGTTAAATAATGTTATAAGTTTTAAATTATTGTATGATAGTTGTTAAGTTTATATTTTACTATTTTTTATAACTTTTAATATGAATATGAATATGAAACATAATCTAAATGAATTAAAATTTGATATCAATCTTAAATTTTTTACATTTAAGGCACATATTTTTTATTCATATTATAATATGAAGTGCATTTAAATACAAATATCAATAATAATCATATTCATTTAATTTGCAACAAAGTTTTATGATCTCTATCTTCTTACAGAAAAACACAAAAAATGGTACAAACAAAATATAGAAAAGAATACTTTGACAACATTTTTATGAATGATATAAAATATGTCAGCTTCACATATAATATTTTATTTCCATTATAAATATTTTTATCTTTTTTAACAATCTACTTTTGTATTAAAATATAATATAATCTCTTTTTTAACTTCAATTTCAACAATATATATATATATATATATATATATATATATATATATATATATATATATATATACAATCTTACCAAATTGCTTACGTTATTTACTTTCAACATTTAAAAACAGAACACAACAATGCGCGAAATTCACTCTAATTTAACTTTAAAGGAAACATAATAATAATTGAAGCATTGTATAGGTATAGATTTAGGAGTCCCACATGCTACTTTGCCCCTTTTTGAGGGGTTTTTTATTATACAATTTTAACTTTTGGTTTGGAATTTTTTTATTGAGTTTTTGAGTTAGAGTTAAAATTTAATTTTGAAGATTTCGAATTCGATTCCATAGATAACAAGTAGGATTTAAAAGATGAGAAAAGATTAGCTTCAACATAATTATTCTTTCTTCAAACTTATGCTTATGGTTTTATCTTTGGAAGTATAAAATTTATGTATTTATCGAAAAATAAAATATCCGTCCAAATGATCTATAATTGTAGTATTAGTCTTTGTACTATAGTTAAAATGCGAATTTAGTTCTTCTACTATAATTTGAAGAATTTTGGTACTTATATTTTTCGAGATTTTGAATTTCAGTCCAATTTTAAACGGTATCAAAATTTCACCGTTAAGTATGCTGACGTAGCGTTGACCATGCTGACGTGACGTTGACCATAATGATGTGGCATTGACCTTTGATGACGTGAAATTTTTTTTCACGTGGTTTACTAACTTAGATAATCAAATTATGTAATTAGTACCTGTACTTATATCAAAATATGAATTTAGTCCCTCTACAATAATTTCAAATTTTTTTGATACCTGTACTTTTCGAGATTTCAAATTTCGATCCAATTTTAAGTTTCATTTATTTTGCAAAAATCAACTCTAAAAATATTTTCTGAAAAATAATAATATAATATTTATATTAATATTTAAAATAATATTATTTTATTAATATAAATATTAAAAAGATTAATATTTATTCGTAAAATATTAAAAATATTTATACTATTAAAAGTTAAAAAATAACATTTAGTTGGCTTATAAGTTATGCTCAAACAATATCAATAAACAAAAAAAAAAAAATCAAACCTCAAAGAATTTAACTTATAATAGAATGATCTTAAAAAGTTATTTTTTAGGTATCGATTAAAAACATGCCATTTCATATTTATTTAGAGAATCATAAATAATATCATACACTCACAAACACCAAATTAATTCTCATTAGTTTTTTTAAACCTAGTTAATGGAATTAAAAAATATATATATAAAAAAAAACTCAAAGCTTGTTTTTTTATTTGTTGGTTTTTCATTTTTTATGTTTCTCCCTCTTACATTTCTTTAACTTATTTCATGAAATAAGATTTTTATAGACAACCAAAAAAAAAAATGAAACAAGTTTACGGATATATATACATATATATATATATATATATATGACTTGTATGTATTAGTGTAGAGAAGTTTTTGCCCATACAAATGGCTATCCATGGCAGTTTCTTTTCCAAAATGACATATTTTTTTTTTGTTCGACATGCGTATATGAAACAATTGGTTTTAGCAAAGATCCTTCCCGACATGCGTAAATGGAACAAGACTCCTAGCCTCGTTGAACAATATCTCTTTCTTGATGCCCTGAGTTGGACTTCTCCAAGTTCACTTCTTCAATATGAAACGAGTTTTTATGACTAATTTTCCTAATAAACCTCCTAAACCATTTAACTATACTGATGCACCACTTACAGCCAATCTTGGCACTGGACATGGCACAAGACATAGCAAGATTGTCTTCAATTCTACAGTTGAGCTAGTACTACAAGACACCAATCTTCTAACAGTTGAATCACATCCATTCTATCTCCATGGCTATAACTTATTAATCATGGGAACTAGACCTGCTCACGGGCCGGGCAGCCCGCCCGGCTGGCCCGGCCCGTATCGGGCCGGGCCTGGGCAGGATAATTACTGTTCCGGGCCTACCCGACTCAGAACAGTAATTTTTATTATAATAATATTATTTTATTATTTTTAATTATAAAAAAAATTAAAAAAAATATTTTTTTATTCCAATGAACAGTAATCCGGGCCTAAACGGGCGGGCCTGGACAGAAAAAAAAAAAAACCGGGCTGCAGCCCGGCCCGGCCCATGAGCACCTCTAATGGGAACTAGTATTGAAAATTTTGATCCTGTCAAATAGTGGGAGGATCTATTTGATTTATTTCATTTTTTTTCCTATAAAAAACTTATTTCATGAAATAAGTTAAAGAAATGTAAGAGGGAGAAACACAAAAAATGAAGGACCAACAAATAGCTTTGAGGTTTTTTTTTTATATATATTAATTCCATTAACTAGGTTTAAAAAAACTAATGAGAATTAATTTGGTGTTTGTGAGTGTATGATATTATTTATGACTCTCTAAATAAATATGAAATAGCATGTTTTTAATCGATACCTAAAAAATGACTTTTTAAGATCATCCTAATATAAGTTAAATTCTTTGAGGTTTGATTCATTTTTTTTTTTTTGTTGATATTGTTTGAGCATAACTTATAAGCCAACTAAATGTTATTGTTTTAACTTTTAATAGTATAAATATTTTTAATATTTTACGAATAAATATTACTCTTTTTAATATTTATATTAATAAAATAATATTATTTTAAATAATAACATAAATATTATATTATTATTTTTCAGAAAATATTTTTCAAAGCTGATTTTTGCAAAATAAATGAAACTTAAGATTGGATCGAAATTTAAAATCCCGAAAAGTACAGATACTAAAAAATTTTGAAATCATTGTAGAGGGACTAAATTCATATTTTAATATAAGTAAAAGGACTAATTACATCATTTGATTATCTAAGTTAGTAAGCCACGTGAAAAAAAATTTCACATCATCAAGGTCAACGCCACATCAGCATGATCAACGCCACGTCAGCATACTTAAGAGTGAAAATTTGATGCCATTTAAAATTAGACTGAAATTCAAAATTTCGAAAAGTATAGATACCAAAATTCTTCGAATTATAGTAGAGGGACTAAATCCGTATTTTAACTATAGTACAAAGATTAATAATACAATTTGACCTACTTATTATATATAGAAATTATTCCAAGTGTATTATGATAATCTTACTTTATCGTCCGACCGACTTGACGCCCTCTAACTATCTTTGTCTTACAAGTCTCACAAATCTTATAATTGAACATTATTATTTTGTACATAGTAAAATTTTTTAATTTTATAAGCGAAGTTAAAAAATTATCATATGTATTTAAGTTATATTTAAAAAAAATAAATAAATGTGACATGTGATAATTTTTAATTTGTTTGTAAAGTTAAAAAACTCTAATATCAATGTACAAAATAATAATCTTTTAAAGATATATTGTTGATTTGTTGCTAACCAGATTGTTTTGAAAACGGATAAACAATTTGAGACAACTTAGTATTTTTGGAAAGGAAGAAGAGGTTTGGGTAGTTGAATTATATGAAAAATGGAGGCAAAGGTAAAGAAACTTAATAAGGATAAGCAATTAGAGGTCCAGGCAGCTTAAGCTTAAAAAGGTGTGTGCTAAATCTAATGAATCACACACATTTTTCCAATTAATTGGAACCAACAGAAACCGAATCCAATTCCAACTTGTTTAAATTCATTTATAGAACCTTAATTTTCACAATTTCATATTATTTTTATTATTATTAATATTTCATATTCGAACAGATCATGACTGCGGGCCATTCTATGATTTTACACGACACGATATACGATAAGAATACAATAAAAAAAATTAAAATATGATATAAAATATAATACGATACGAAAAAAATATGAACACGATACAAATATACGAACATATCAAAATTTATATAATATAAATTATTAATACGTCAAAATTTATACAAATATAAAATATATTAAACACGATTATGATACGAAAAATATATAAATACGATACGATTAGAGAAATCGTCAAATTTTTATCCATATATAACCAGTACTGTACTATGCAATGAACTGACTCAACACTTTTTTTTTTTTTTTTTTTATACAAGAGATTGCAACCATGAGAAAAAGGTTATTGGTACATGAGATTAGAGCTGCTCATGAACTGAGTCACGGCCCGATCTTTTTTAGTTCTTTACTTAGGTTTGGTCCAACGGTTCATATTCACTGTTTATCTATATTAAAAAATATTATATTTTTTATATTTTTATAATTAAATTTAAAAAATAATATTTTTTTATTTGGTAAACAGTAATTCTGGTCGGGCAAGTCCGGTCCGAATCACTAAAATATCTATCCAGATCTAGTCCAATATGGATCGGGCCGGACGGACTGTCCGACCCGTGAGCAAGTCTACTTGATATTTTAATTTCAAATTTATTAAAAATCACCTCTTAAAAAAACCGAATGGAATTCCTAAATACTGACCGAAAACCTTAAAACTTGGGTTTCATGGCAACATGTGATAATATTCCGCAGCCTATGAGTGTTGCATCTGTCACTGATGATTCCACCCTGCCTGTCTGAGCCGTATCCTTATAAGGTTGATGCAGGCCGCAGGGGCTTTTCTGGATTTTTTTTTTTTTTTTTCTGTCTTGTTGCAGTCAATGCCTTATGGCTAATAATGTCCTCATATAGGGTTATAGTTTGGATAAGTTCTGTCCTGCTTTTGATTCTTAGAAAAAGTCAGGGAAGATTTGCATCTGAACCCAAGTCAGAAAACCAAGTTACATATTGCACTCAATTCACATATCTTGGGAAAATAATATCAAAAGGATTAGTCAATTGGGCACAAATGTTCCTTCAACCTCTCTGCAACTAATAATTACCAGCAGAAATGAAATAATTCAGCTTGGATCAGTTATTTATTATCATAGATCACTTACCTGGGCAGAAAATTCTTTCCAAAAACAGCTTTCAGGTGGTAATATCAGAGCTAAAATCTTCTATATAATATACAAATATGTTTGTACATACAATCACAAATTGCAATTTGCAACTAGCACTTCTACCAATTAATCAAAACTGCATCCTCATGTTTTCAAGATGCTTAGTCTCAGGACAAACACCCACATGCAGGCTAAGGTTTTAATCCAGTTCTAATAAGAGAAGTATCAATCAGGAACAAGCCTGGGAATTGGGAAATTGAGATGCTAGACTATAACAGTGTTCAAAACTTCAAATGTGTTACTAAGACTGAATCCAAAAATAATATGGTACATCAAACTAAAAGCTTAGTCAAGTTAATTCATGTAGCCACCCTTAAAAAGTGACATCCAGCAGATCTGGAGTATCTGTAACCCTTTCTATTATCCCTAAGCTGCGGCCTAAATAATATGGTATACTATAACAAATGTGTTACTAGGACTGTGAATTGAAGAACAAAATGATGCACTGTTTTTAAGTTTTCATGTTGATGGTGGAAAATAACACGCATGCTTTGAAATCCTAATCGAGATGAAATTCTAATAATAGACCATGTGTAGAATACAAAAAAACATAAAATTCAACCATCTAGAAAATGCAAATAAAGTAGTTCTTCTTCATCGCTTTGTATAATGAGGCACGAACTTTTCCTTTAAGTGGTGGAAATGATCGCCTTCTCCATCAAGAATGTGCAAAACCTGTGGAATAACCTATCAATTCAATGTTACTATTCAAACAAAGAATTAATGGAAACAGGATGAAGACGTTTATAATTAGAAGACACCATGATTTCCACTCATGCAAGTATTTTTCTGGTTTTTATCCATGAACACACATGTTTACTAAGGTATAAAGAAGTACATTGACCAGTATAGGATGATTCATGGTTTCATATTTTCTATCATATACCATGGTTTCAGCCTAAAAAATCTTTTAGATACATTGCTTAACCTCGAAACGCAAAATATATATAAAAAAATTGATAATAAAAATAACAATAAAATCGATAACCCTGAATGCTATTAACAATATACTTTTAATACTTACTGGGATGAGCCACTTTGGCAAAAATATATACCAAGCACAACGAGCGTGTCATTCGCAGAATATCGCCTCTAGCTCGAACACTATTGATGGTAACTCTAAGCTCACCTTCGTTAAGATCCTTAATGGCATCAAATGCAATAACAGCCCAAGATGGTGAAAGAGTAGCTGTGTTACTCGGATTCAGGTATGAGTGTCGGAAACAGATATGTTCAATTTTTTCTAAGATTTCCATGTACTTAGAGGATCATATCTCCATACCCATGTCTGGATATGCGTCAGATACGAGTACTTCAAAAAGTCAAGAACAATGAAGAGTCGGAGCAACATAGAAGAGTAGTCTCCATAATGGCCAATAGTACTATTAGTATTCAGGCAAAAACGGTAAAAGTGTTTCTTTGAGTTAGGTTCAAAGAGTATCTGTTTTAAAGGATGAAAAACTAGGATGGGTTTTTTCATAGAAGCGTTATTATTCAGACAGTCATGAATTGCAGGGGTTTGCTTCAGTTACCAATCCTTTATAAAGTTCAGTAATAAGCCTATTTAAGATGATGAAAAGCCTCCAGGATTCCTGCTGAAATCAATGCCAAAAGCACATACATTAAACCAGGGAAATGCTTTATTGACATCATCAAAATACTTATGTGCATAGCAGCAGCAGTCTTGAGAATTGAGATTGAAACTTTACAGCTTCATCGTTCATACATTCAGAAAACCTAGACAGAAATATCAGAAGGGTAATCTTTTGGATGTCTGCTAATAGTTTCTCTGAGATATTTCTCTTGCTCCTGAAGGTTAGATGGTGGATAATCATAGACATCGGCGAACAACTCTGAAAGTGGAGGCTTCTCTGTTTTCTCTGCCACCTGAATTGCTTGCAATAACTGCAGCAAATTTCCTATGTATTAGAAAAAATAAACAATAATGCAAATTCTGGCAATCAAAACCGATGGCAATGATCACCTGTTTCCTGATACTGTTTCGAAGCTCAGTTTCTTGTTGTTCACTCCACCATCCAATATTTTGAACCCAATTTCTGAATCTGTTTACAGGGTTCCTAGCCATTTTCCAGTAGTCAATTTCATCAAGCTGGCGATACTTGGTGGAATCATCAGATGTGGAATGGTGTCCTACTCTGTATGTAAGGGCCTGAAAGTAAAAATATAAAATAAAAGTTTAAACACAGAATAAATTACTTCCACAAATTCCTTTGGATTGGAAATGATTTGAATGCCAACTTTTTTGCCATTTGGCGGATGAGATCTCACCTCAATAAGGATTGGTCTCTGTTCATTTATAGCCATTTCACGAGCTGCAGAAACTGCATTGTAAACAGCAAGCGCATCGTTTCCATCCACCCTCATGCTTCTGATTCCATACGCACGACCCTTTACAACAATGCCATCACCTGCCGAAGATAATGGATTGATTCTAAGTAAGTTTCAAATTGGAAACTGCAGAGGAGCTCCCCTTTAGAAAAGAATTGAGGAAAGCTACTGTACTTCGAAACTGTTCTGATATATTTGTACTGATTGCCCAGCCATTGTTGCGACAGAAAAAAATGACTGGGGACTCCATAACTGCTGCAAAGTTTAAACCAGCATGAAAATCACCCTGCAAAAATAAAATGGAAAACCATGAGCAAGTAAGCAAATATGCAACGGTAAGACTGTTATTTTACGATTTCGACTCTCTCTGCCGTCGATATTCATCGTAATTGACTGCGATAGCATTTGTTATGTCCGAAAACTACAATAAATACGATATGACCAAAAACGCATCCGCGTCTGCAATTTAAATCCCTGATCTTATGTCCTAGAGAAAGTAGTTAATAGTATAAGATTATTTGTGTACTTACTTCACTGGTACCACCATCTCCAATGTATGAGACTACACATGCTTTTTTGTTATCCATTTTAAGAGAATAAGCTATGCCTGCAGCTTGGGGAAGTTGTGTCCTACAAATTCAGGCAAAGAATTTTTTTTTAAGGTTAGCTACATTTAAGGAAAACTTATGCAGAATAAATAAATAGTAGTAGCAGTTTAACATGGGGTCTAGAAGTCTTACGCAATAGGGGATGAAATGGTGAAGAAATTGTGCTCTTTCGACCCATAATGAATTGGCATCTGCCTGCCTTTTCCATAATCAGCCTTGTTTCCAAAGCACTGGTCAGCGAATTCTTGCAATGTGAAACCACGCCATAACAAAACTCCCGGTTCACGGTACTGCCATTACATTAGTTAAACAATGCGTCAGTTTCAATCAGACAATCAACTATTTTAAGCAGTTCTTTTACTTCCTATCTTTTAGTCATAGTATGCCAAATATACATATGTTATATGACCTATAAAACCCATAAAATTGTCTAGCTCTGAACCAGAGGTTTAACCCAGTTAATTTATGTAATCATCTTTAAAAGGTGGTATCCGCAAATTATTTGGGATTCAAATCTCAGCATCTGCAATCCCTTTCCTTACATGCAGATTACGGTCCACTTTGTATAAAAAAAAATTGTCTAGCTCTTAAAAGTTGAAGGCTCAAATTGATAACAGGAACATTCTCTCTGTTTCCCTTACTCTGTAAATCCTAAAGGCTTAAAGAATACACAACATTTCAAACAGTGACATCAGACAAAGGAAAACACCCCAGAATTTTTAATTGTCTGAGAAGCTAGATTAGAATGGGATCTATCATTTCCTTAATGAAACATATTGAGTTTGAGAAATTGAATTGGAGTAACTTTAATCTACAATGATATTATAACAATCTTATTATCTTGGAACTTGAAAAATGTCACCTGAGCCAAGATAATGTCTTCATCACTCAGAGCTGCAGCAGATGCTATGTTAATTGCTTCTTCACCAGCTGAGGTCAAGTAAAAGGATATTCTTCCTTGCCTTTGTGCTTCATACAGTATGTTGTCCATTATTTGTAAAGTCACCATCTCACTGTACATTTTTACTGCAACTTCCTTGCTTACCTGTTACATTATTAATTTTCTTATTTTTTTTCCTTTTATTTTTATGATATTTTTTTAGTTTTAGTGATAAAAACCTGTTGAAAATCAGTGTCTATGATTAGCTCTCCATCATCATCCAGAACTCGATAGCAAGGTACTCTCGTCTGTGAAGATTCTGAGATGAAATTCAATTCGGAAGTATATGCAACTTTCCCCCCTGGAAAACACAGTGACTGCCATGGCAATAGAAGAGATTTAAGTTTTACGAGTAAGATTCCTATACTATTAATTAAAGGAATCATATAGTAATTTATCGTCACAAATTTCATCAATTAATTGCAAATATGCTAAATTCCCTTCTCAGTAATTTTATAAATGTAAATTTTAACGGTTGTCTCAACTCACATTCTCCAAATTCTCTTTTTTCTCCTCACCCTCCATTTTTTTAATTTATTTATATATATATTTTATTTGCTTTTCATGCAAGTAACTGGTATATATTATAGGCTAGTAGTCTAGCACTTTATATAGATCAGACCCTTCTCCCATTCATTTTTCTAAAAGAAAAAAATAATTTTATTTATTTAACAATTTAAGGATATCTGTAATTATCATTGAGCTAAGCATCTTTCTCATTCGTTATTGCATATTATGTAAACTTGATATTTCGTGTATTTGTGTGTGTTTGTATTATTTTTACTTGTCATAATCGTGTTTAAAATATTATATATTTATATAAATTTGGATACATTAATAATTTATGTTATATAATTTTTTACATGTTCGTATATTAATATCATATTCATGTTACTTTTTCATATTCATGTTTTAATTATTTTTTTATATTATGTTTGTATAATAGACGGATCCAAAATTACCAAATCTTATATCATATGTCCAAAATTCTCCCCATCTATAAACGTGAGCAAAGAATTTTGTCACCATTCTTCAAAAGTGAGGAGAATTTCAGGACTTAAAAAGTTCAAAACCCCAAAAGATTTTTCTTGCTTTAGCTCAAGAACCCCAAAAGAATCACTGTACACCCATAACTTTTTTGTATTCTGTAGTTTCTAGATAAGCATCCATGTCGATTGGAAGTAGGTATTGGTGATTGAACCAAGCAAGACAGACAAGTAAAGCCAATACACTTTTTGTTTTCTAATTATTATTTTGCTGAGGCTGATCAAGAAGATAAAAGTTCAAGTGTGAAACGTCTATTGCCCATTATTTTATTTCTTTTCAAACTTTTTTTCTTTTTCCTTTCAGTGGGTCAATCTCTATTGCTAAAGTTTTTTTTCCAAGAACATGTTTTTCTTGTTTTCTTAGCATTGTCCATTGCCTAGCCAGACGCATCAATTTGTGGGAATATGTTTTGTAAGGTATATATAGCTAGCGTAATAATTGCATCCATCTCGATGCAGGCATGTTTCATAGGTTTTCGATTTCCTTTTTCTTTTCCTGTGCAATATTTTGGTTTGTGAAGCGACTAGATCCATATCACCGAAATCTCTTTTTTAAGTATTAACTTTTATGACACATGTAAATATTCGTGAAATTTTTTTAATATTAAAAATATATAAAAGTAAATAAAAACATAAATAGTAAAAGTAATGTCATAATGAAGAAAAGAAAAGTTTTAGAGGAGTTTTGCAAAATAAAAACTTAGTTTTAAATGTCTTTTTTTTTTTATTTTTTGATATTACTTTAAGAATTTTGTTAAGAAATACTTTTTAAGACAATATTTAAAGTTAGTTAATATATTATTTATAATAAAAGTATTATATTAAATATAAAAATTGATAATTTTATTCATCATTTTTGATAAATTGAATGAAAATATTACTATATATATATATAATAAGTCTTTAGGACATTTATTAGCAAAATCTTTACTTTAATTTTGATTTTTTGATAATTTTTTTGACTGAATTGATATCTGATTAACTCATGATACCAACAGATCGCTCTTACTTTAAATTTATTTATATAATTTAAAATTTTCACTGTGAATGTGACCAATTTAATTTAAAACTATGATTGGGATAAGCAGATGACTCAACCACATATTAATGCATGCCAAATTTTGGATTCCAATTGAGCTACCTAAAGAAGACCAACTTTTGAGTAGTAATTTTTTAATTAAAAAGAAATTAGTATCAAATAAAAAGCAAATTAAAAAAAAAGAATAAAAACTCAAATTCAAAGCAGATTAGGCAAACTGACACACGCGCAATGCCTTGTTTAACCCAAAAACAATAGCCTTGTTTAAAGCCTAATATTACACACGTTTTTCATAGAAAAAAAACCCTCCGCATCGAAGATGTCGGATTCAGTGACAAAACGACATCTTAATGTAAGAGTGTCTCTAATTGGACTCTCAAATGGAGCCTAAAACACCTATTAAAACTACATTTGGAATTAAGATTTTGAGATGAACATGATAAAATTTGATAATTAGATGATAAAAGATTACTTCCCATTCATTATGTAACTCAATATGATCATATGTATATTAAAAAAAAATAGTAAATTTGTCAACATTCTTCATAATCAAGGGCAGATCCAAGGGAGACAGGTAGGAGCTTTGGCTTCTCTTTGATTTCTCCAAGTTTTTTAGATTCTTAACAATTGTTTAATTCAAAAAAATGGTAAAAAACTTATTTGATCTGAAAAATTTATAATTTGATCTTCTATTATCCTAATTCTCAAATATAAAATTCTTGACTTCACCATGTTCGGAACCAATAACAATATAATAACCAAGTAATTAGCAGGTAGAATAATGCATGATGTAAAGGGATAATTTGTTTGCTTATATAATTATAAGTTGAGGATAAAAAATTTTAACCCCCAAAAACTTCCATTAAGCGTAATATGCAAGCAAGAAAGGTAGGCCAAGAGTACTTACCTGACGATCATCATCACTATCGCTAGAGAAAAACGAATCCCGTTGCTTTTCAGCTATGGTGGACTTGAAACGCTGAACATTGAAAAGGGTAGCCGTAGCCCTGTTCCATGGCAATGAATGCAGATATCTGCAGTTCTGATGATCAGGAACTGGCCGCCGACGGCGGTTCAAAGACGATAAACTAGGACTTTGGTTAACATCGACAGCGCCCCCCATGAAACCTTTGTTCATACATTTCCTTATGTGGTTGGCAATGGTTCTTGATGATGATCTTCTGCACCAATTCGCCATGGAAATTAATAAGAACAAAGGGGTTTTTTTTTTCCGATTTTCTTTCTTTTGGCTATATATAGATAGCTAGATGATATACTGTAAAGAAGAAGAAGAAAAACTGAATACGAATCAATGTGAAAGAACTATAAGGATTGATATGGATTCGAAAGAAAGTGGGAGAGAAGAAAAGTGAGTTGGAAGAGATATCGTTTATTTTGTCGACACGGAAGTATGCAGGAGAGTAGATATGATCGACATTGACAGGTCATATCTTGGTCCAATCTTAACGTTAGATTCATTACTTTGTGTATTGCAATAATCATGTCTTAAAATTACGTAAATCCAGAATTTAATAACGTAGGTCAAAGCTTGCTAAAGCGATAAAATTATTGTATTATAATTAGCATGGATTAAAAAATTGAATCGAATTAATCGATTGAATAAAAAATTAATAGGTTATTGATTTGGTACATTGTATAAAATCGGTATTAATTGAATTGTAAAAAATTAATTTAATCAGTAAAAAATCGAAAAAAAAAATGATTTGATATATTTTTTTTCAAATTATTTTGTAATTGATTAGATTTAAATTTTTAATTTTTATTTATATATTAAAAATTATATCATTAAATTAAATACATATTTTGATTAATTATTTATTATATTTAATATTTATTTAATATTAAAATTATTTTTTAATATTTAAAATTTTATTTTAGTGAACCGATCGATTCGCTGATTATTTTAACCTTAATAATCAGTGGATATAGCCAAATTATATATGTTAATTTATCTAGAAAAATCCCCAAATATTAACGTGATGATTCACCTACTTTCTATGCAAAATGTGGCACGGCGTGAACCATGTGTTCTTTGCTTCTTTTCTAGTGAACCAGCGATTAAAAATAAATTCACTTCCACAAATTCCACTTTCTAGAATTCCACACGCAATTCTCTCTACCATCCTCAAGTGAATGGTTCTTGGATGTATAGGCAATGATGAAAAATTCAGATCGAAAATCAATTGAATTATTTAATTTAAAAATAAATTAAATATTAAATATATAATTTTAATATTAATATTAATATTAAATATAGTCATTAATTAATAAAAAAATGTGTTTGACTTAATAGTATAGTCTTTACTATATGATTAAAAGATTAAAAATTCAAATTTTATCATTTATAAATAATTTTTTAATAAAAAATAAAATAAAATTAACCAGAACCCGATTTTTTATTTGTTTAATCCAATATTTTATCGGTTTTTAACCGGTTGAATTGATTTTTTATCGATTCACTATATATCCAATTTTTATATGCACCGGACCAAATAAGCCGTCAATTTTCGATTCAATCGGTCAAATCCGATATTTTCATCACTGGTTCTAGGATGCTAGGATTGGGAGAGAAGGGATTAATTATTTAGAGTAAATAGCACATATAGTCACCAAGCGCATATCACTTTGGTCTCTAAATTTCAAAACATAACAATTTGGTTCATGATTGCAAGTATCATAATAAATTGGTCCCTCCGTTAGATTATCTGTTAACTCTTCCATTAAGAACCAACTGGTAACACGTGACACTAACTGACTGCTAACACTTGTCACTTTCCTTTTTATTCATTTTTCTTTTTATCTTTTCTAATTTTTTTATAAATAAATAGAAAGTAAATGATAATTTATATTATAAATTAAATTAATTTTGTAAGAAATATTTATTTTATAAAAATATTTATTTATATTAATTTTATAAAAAATTGTTTACTTTTTCCGTTTCTTTCTTTTTTATTTTCTCTTCTTATAAATAAAAAATTAATAATAATTAATATTATAATTTAAATTAATTTTGTAATAATTAAATAATTTTTAAAAATATAAATATTTATTTACATTAATTGTTATAGATTTTTTTTTTCTTTCATTTTTTTATAAATAAATTAATTTTATAAAAAATTAAATAATTCATAAAATATTTATTTACATTAATTTTATTAAAATATATATGTTTTCTTGTTTATTTTTTTGTTCTCTTTCTTTCTTGTTTATAAAATTTTGGCCCCTTGTGCCAGATTGGGGAGGGGCTTATCTAGCCCTTTGCGTCAAATTCGATTGAGGTCGGGGTTGCCACTGCTCTAGCAGCCGAACTCGACGTTGGGGGACTAGATCAACCCTTTTCCTTGGCTTGTCGGTCTCTGAAAGTGGAAGAGAAGTAGGGAGAACAAAAAGGAAGAACAAAAAAGAAAAAGAAAGGAAAAAAAGATATTTTATAAAAATAATTTATTTATAAAAATAAAAAAGGAAAGGAAAAGAAAAAGAAAAAAGGAAAAGAAAAAGAAAAAGAAAAAAATTCTTATAAATTAAAGTAATATATTATTTAATTTTTAAAAATTAATTTATATTACAATATAAATTATTATTTATTTTTCTTTGTATTTATTTATGAGAAGAGAAAAAGTTAAAAAAGAAAAAGAAAAATGAGAAGATAGGAAAAATAAAAACTATCTTCATAAAATTAATGTAAATAAATATTTTATTTTTTATAAATTATTTAATTTTTACAAAATTAATTTAAAATATAAATTATTATCTATTTTTCTTTGTATTTATTTATACAGAAGATAAAATGGAAAAAATATAAGAATGTAAAATTAAAAAATATTTTTATAAAATTAATGTAAATAAAAATTTTATATTTATTAATTATTTAATTTTTGTAAAATTTATTTAAATTAATAATATTATTTATTATTTATTATTCTTTGTATTTATTTATAGAAAAGAGAAAAGGAAAAGGAAAATAGAAGAAAGAAGAAAAATAAAAGTATTAATATAAAATTAGTGTAAATAAATATTTTAGTATTTTTAATAAAATATTTAAAAATTAAAAATTATTTCAAATTATAATATAAATTACTATTTATTTATGAAGAAGAGAAAAAGAAAAAAGGGAAGAAATGGAAAAATTAATTTTTTTTTTATAAAATTAATGTAAATAAATATTTTATATTTTATAAATTAATTATATTTTTCTATATTTAATTTAGTTTAAATTATAATACATATTATTATTTATTTTAATGTATTTATTTATCAAAATAAATAAAAGAAAACAAGAAAAATTAAGGAATGACAAGTGTTAGTAGTGACACGTGTCTTCAGCTGGTTGCTAACGACAAAGTTAACAAAAAATCTAACAGATGATCAATGGTCAAATTATGGTATTAGTCCCTGTACTATAGTCAAAATGCAGATTTAGTCTCTCTACTTTAATTCGAAGAATTTTGGTACCTCTACTTTTCGAAATTTTGATTTTCAGTCCAATTTTAAACGGTGTCAAATTTTCACCGTTAAGTATGCTGACGTGGCATTGACCATGCTGACGTGGCGAGCTTAGTCAACAATTTTTTTGGAAACTGATGACGTAGATTTTTTTTTTTTCACGTGGCTTTCTAATTTGGATGATCAAATGATGTAATTAGCCCCTATACTTATATCAAAATATGAATTTAGTCCCTCTACAATGATTTGAAAATTTTTTGCTACTTGAATTTTTCGGCATTTCAAATTTTGGTCTAATCTTAAGGTTCATTTATTTTGCAAAAATCAGCTCTGAAAAATAATTTTTGAAAAAATAATAATATTTCAAATAATAATATTATTAAAATATTATTTTATTACTATAAATATTGAAAAGAATAATATTTATTCGTAAAATATTAAAAATATTTATACTATTAAAAGTTAAAACAGTAACATTTACTTGATTTATAAATTATGCTCAAATAATATCAACAAACAAAGAAAATCAATCAAACCTCAAATACTAAGAGATAATAATTTCAAAGACAAAATTAACACAAAAATTGTAAGGAGACTTTAAAAGTCTCGGGAAGCAAACAACCAAACTTTAGGATTAGAAAAAGCTCTCACCCCACCTCCCCATTTTTTTGTCTCGTGACACCCAAAAATTGTGTCTCATTTCTTTCTCATTTTTTCTTCACTTCAGCAAATATCATTGTATGTTCATCTTTCTAGATTTATCAGTCCTTTTTATACTAATAAAACTTAAAACCAACTTTGCTTTAGATTGTATCTAGCTTAGTTTTGTTTTTTTTTTTGTTTGCTTTTGCAGGCCCCGAAGAAAGACAGCCCCTCATCATTCCTCCAAGCCAGCAAAGTCTGGAGGAGGCAAGCAAAAAAAGAAAGTCATTTTCTTTACTATATGTTTTTTGACTATATTTTTAACGGAAGTTATTTTTTGTTTTTTAGAGTTAGATAAGAAGAGGGGTTTTTTTTTTTTTTTTTTCTTTGTTGTAATAACAGAGGTGGAGAAAGAAAAAGCAAAAGGAGAGGGTGAAAAACATGGTGTTATTTGATCAGGTTATCTATGACAAGCTTATCTTTGAAGCTCATCACTCCCTTTATTCTCTCTGATTGTTTGAGAATATTTTTTATTTTTATCTTTTTTTATGTTTGATTCAACACAATAATATAATATTAATAAAAACAATTTTACTTAATTTTAATTCAAAATTTTTTTAAAATGTTTAAATAAAAAATCTTTTAATATTTCTATCTTTAATATTATTAAACTAAACATAAATATTTTTATATTTTAATAATAAATATTAATATTAACAAAATTAATATATTTTAATAATGTGAATATTTTTAATTATTTTTTAATATTTTAAAGATTGGACCAAAATTTAAAATTCCAAAAATATAGGTATCAAAAAATTTTGAAATCATTGTAGAGGGACTAAATTCATATTTTGATATAAGTAGAGGGACTAATTACATCATTTGATCATCCAAGTTCGTAAGGCACGTGAAAAAAAAATATACGTCATCAGTTGCCAAAAAAATTTGCTGACTAAGCTCGCTACGTCAGCATGGTCAAGCCACGTCAGCATACTTAACGGTAAAAATTTGACACCGTTTAAAATTGGACTGAAATTCAAAATCTCGAAAAGTAGAGGTACCAAAATTCTTCGAATTAAAGCAGAATGACTAAATCCGTATTTTGACTATAATACAAGGACTAATACCACAATTTGACCGATGAGTAATTTGTTATGATACTTATAATCAATGATCAAATTATTACGTTTTGAATATTAAGCATTAAAATGTTATGCATTCAAAACTTTAAGGACTATGAATGTTATATACTCATTAATTTATTTAGTTTTAGTAGTATTTAATTAGATTTGCTCATGGGCAGAGTAGTCCACCCGGCCTGACAAGCCTGACCCATATTGGGTCAGGTATGGACAAGAGTTTTGATGATCCGGGTTGACTCGGTCTGGATCACTATTTAATCATTAAAAATATATTTTTTTAAAAATTTAATTATAAAAATATTTTTAAAATTTTTTTTATTAGTATTATGAACAGTAACTTGAGCCGAGCTTGAGAATGAAAAAAACTTTTGAATCACTATCCGATCCATGAGCAAATTTATATTTAATTAAGGGTCCAAACCAAAACAAATTTAAATCCATTATGATGGTCTCAAACCCAAACCGAAACCCAACAAGAAAAGAAAATTGGAATAAGACAACGGATTTGCTTTGCTAAATTGATTGTGGATAGGCAACTTGATGTGTGTCTTAGATTCGATAAGCTTCTAACTTTTTGGTTTAAAACTTAAGGTGTCCATCCTAATTTTATAATTTTATATGGTTGATGAAAGATTAATCGTTGAAAAATATAAACGTAAAATCCTCCTTTCATGAATGACTTCCAACATTGGACAATCTTCCAACTTTGCCTCAATCAATGACAGAAAAGAACGGACGTCTTCTTTCTATTTGAAATCTGAAAAGAGGAAAATAAAAGAATCCAACTCCTCTTTTTTTTTCAAATTTAACTGAAGAGAGCGGTTGACAGTGAGAGATTGAAAGACACTCACTTTAAATTTACGGTAGATATATAACCACTTGTCAGAAAAGGTTTCTAACAGCTCAATGATTACACCTTTGAACTTGATAGACTTGACTGAATATCAAATAACATCTATTACAGTAGATATATTTTTGTGCTTTCTCATAAAGTTGATACAGTTTCATGTCGGACACATGATATGAAAGTCTTTATCGCCCAATTAGTATTGAAATCTCTTACTTCAGGATATTACAGTCTCAGGAAATTAACAATCGAACCTGGTCCAAGTGATACCAAACTATAGTGTGTCCCTTTAGAGTTGTGTGAAAGACTCTGCATTTAATTGCTTATGATGCTTTTTGAAGGTCCATGAATGCTTTGAAATGATCTAGGTGATCTGTTAGGTTTTTGGTGTCATCAAATGCTCTGAAATGATCTAGCTCGTCGTTTTTTTGTCTTTCTAAGGCTTTTTATCTTCTATGTAAAGCCTCCATCTGACTTGCCAATTATGAGTTCACTTCCTTTTCAGGGAAATAATCCTAGTTGGTGGTACGTTTAGTGTGGTCAGTACTGTCATGAATACGACCTGTTCGACGTTGGCAAGCAAAGCCTTGCGCATCTTTTGCAGATGAAGCTGAGCTTTCCTGCTCGCGCAGGTAATCAGGCAGCTGACGCTGAAGGCGGGCAAGCTGTTGGGTTGGCTGGTTAATGACTTGTTGTTCGGTGGCGACTTAGGCATTTAACATCTAGATCTGGGCGAGTGTAGCTGATTATATTGGTCCATTGATGGAGGCACAGAAATACCGTCAAATTGTTGATGTTTTTTAGGATTGTGATGGAGAGCTTGGAGCTAGGGCGAGCTGGTGAGCAGGACCTGTTGAAACACAATAAATAGTTAAGGGGTCGTTGAAGTTGACTCCGAAATGCATTTCAACGCTTAAATCAGCAAATATCCGAAGAAAAAAAAAAAAAAAAGGAGTAAATGAAGCAGTAGGCTGATGAGAATAATAGAATGTGACTTAAGGTTTTGAACCCATATCTCATACCTTTTATATTTGGATTAGCTGCGACTGTCTTTTTCTGATCCGTGGGCCAAATCTTGTCTGATAGGTAGCATTTGTATTTAATCCTGGATCTCTTGGGCCTAGCTCTGTCTCAGACCTTCGGCCAGTGTGTAATGGGCAAAACAATCATAACTTCGGATTGTCAAGATAATGGAGATCAACTATAATCTCATCTATTTTCTCCAAAGCAAGCTTCTCTTGCTTTGAATTTTAGCTTATCCTTTCTTATATATAGTACCAAGAAAACCATATGTAAGTTTCTTCCAAAACTTTAAATGGAAACATGGATTTTTCCAACTTGTCTTTGGCCCTCTCTTTGCAGCTCTTAATATTTTCAACATCCTATACTAATTGCTCAACCAGAAGCCATTGTATAACACTAAAAAGCTTGAAGTTAAAAAAATATATATTAGGAAGAGAATCGACGCTTCGAAAAATTAGAAAACCAGAAAAAAAAAAAAAAAAGATAATAAGCAATTGGACTAAATTGATGTTTGTTTTCTTTTGCCACTTTCAGCAATTTGTTTTAATTTTTTACAATATAAAGGATAATAATATATAAAAAAAAAAAAACAATAAAAAATTAAAGATGAACAACTTAGAATTTTACTGAAATTATCCAACTCCAGCATAACATGTTATCTCTAGAATTTACAACATTAGTGGAATACATTCAAACATTCAAAACAAAAACAAAAAATCCACCAAGATCTTGTTAATCTTAATAAGAGAAGTACGAAAAAAAAAAACCCTTCGAAACAGACAAAATGAAAGACAATAATAACGGAAAGACAAATTTAAGTAGCTTATTGGCTGTGACTGTGAGATAGGACTTAAAAAAAAGTGAGTTTTTTTTCTTTTCAATCCAATTGTGGTCACCAACTTCAGGGATTGTAGCAAATCTTCGTTTTCCAAGTGTCAAATTAAAGTCTGAATAATATATGTCTAGATTTTTATGTCATTTATTCTCATTTTCGTTAACAATCTGTCATTCATCCAATTCTCAGTATCCTTCATGTTGAAGGGGCTTTGTTCAGAAAGAGCTTGCATGTCATGTCTCTCGTAGGCGATACCAGTGCAACAAATTCCACAATGTAGGCTCATTTTCTGACTTCGATTAATGACATACATACCAGACATCCTTTTCTTTCACCTTATGGGCTATTTTTTTTTTTTTTTTGGTATAACAACTTGTATGTAATGTCGCAATTAGCCAATTCTGTGGTGCAACAAATAACAAAAATCATGAATTTAGGCAGACTTTTAAAGGTTTGAAATCCAATACCATAAAAACAATTATGTTGTGAAACTGCCTATCTAAGGATTCAGGAAGGTGTAGATTAAGTTGAGTCTAGAATGATACTGTTGAGAATTTTAACTTAAATTAATCCAAGGGTTGAGGAAATACCGGTAATCCTAAAATTAATTAACATATAATAATGAATATATAAAAAATAATTGTAACGTTCTATGCTCCAAAGAATCGAATTTAGTTTTTTAGAAGAGAACTGTAAAAGATTACCTTATCGTATCATATTTTTATTAAATAAAAAGTTACGTTTCAATTCTCATTTCACAAACCGAATCGATCCGTGTTTTAAATAATTCCTAGCAGAATTCACAGTTTGTGGTATATATAAAATGTCAAACTACATAAAAATGACTTCGGCTATAATTTTCACCTGTATTATTCCTATGTTAATGTAGTTTCCCCTTAAACAATGACCAGTCTGAGAAACTCCATTCAGAGAAAGGCCTAAAATGCTGAACATAAAGAGTCAAAAGGCATAGTCATTTCTAATGGAGCCAAATACTTTACAAACATTATCAAGGAACAATTCTTAACTTGAAACTTTCTCTCTTCATATATATTTAAACGTTACTTAATTCAGATAGAAACATCAGAGGGGAAATCTTGTGGATATTTATTGATAGTTTCTCTGAGTTGTTTCTCTTGCTCAACAAGGTTAGATGGTGGAAGATCATAGACATCCGTGAACAACTCTGTAAGTGGAGGTTTCTCAGTTTTCTCTGCCACTTGGATAGCTTGCAATAGCTGCAGATATGCAAATGCAATTACAAGAAGAAAAAAAATATGAACTTTGCATTGAAAAGTGGTTTAAATGAATTACATAGACCATTTTCTTCTGAATATAGATTTATATACTTACCTGCTTCTTTACGCTACTTCGAAGTTCAGCTTCATCTCTTTCACTCCACCATCCATAAATTTCAACCCATTTTCTAAATCTGTTTACAGGGCTTCGATCCATTTTCCAATATTCGATTTCATCAAGAGGACGATACTTGGTCGAATCATCAGATGTGGAATGGTGTCCCACTCTATATGCAAGAGTCTGTATTTTTTAAAAATCAAAAGATTACTAGTTTAATGTTACTGAGAACCTGCTAAAGAGCAAGTAGAATTGAATTGTGGATACTTGTTTTTCAAGTTTGCATTGTAGAATTGAATCTTGAGAACAGGTTTATTAATATCTTACCAAGAAAATTTAGAACATTGTATTGGCATTAAACAACATAGTAGAGCTGCACTATGTTACCCGGAGTCCCGGACTCTTTATTTTCCTTAAAAGTATTCGTGTTTGACATTTGTGTCTTAACATATATTCAGACATAAATATGGAGCGTATCATCCTCCAAATATATGGAAAAACTTTTAAAAAATTGAGTATACTTTGTCTGATTGACACATACCCGTATTCGACACTCACCCGAGTCCGAGTAACATAGGAGCTGCACATTTCATAACACATTTGCATTTTGCTACTTTGGCATTTGGAAGGGAATAGCAGATGTGATTTTACCTCAACCAAGACAGGTCCTTGCTCAGTTATTGCCATATTGCGAGCAGCATGAATTGCGCTATAAACAGCAAGTGCATCAGTTCCGTCCACCCGGATGCTTGGGATTCCATAAGCTTGGCCCTTAACAACAATACCATCACCTGCCAAACATGACTGATTCTATCAACCCTATACTTCAAATGACTCTCAACAACATCCTGGAAGTTATACAGTAGAGATTGGGATTTGGGACAGAAATAAAGAAATTGAATATAGGGAGGGAGCCTGTCAACCATCGATGAAAATTACATACTTCGAAATTGTTCTGATATAGGAGTGCTTATGGCCCAGCCATTGTTGCGACAAACAAAAATGACGGGGGCTTCCAAAACTGCTGCAAAGTTCAAAGCAGCATGAAAATCACCCTGAAAAAGTCAATAAATAATGAGAAAGTGAGAAACAAGTTCTTGCTCATGGATAAAAACTGAAAAGGATTGAGAGATGATTGTTTTCAGAAACCTCACTGGTACCACCATCCCCTATAAACGCGACAGCACATGCATCTTTCTTATCCATCTTAAGAGAATAAGCCATGCCTGCAGCCTGAGGAAGCTGAGTTCTGTCAAGCACACATGCACATGCAGAGTGGAAAGATTCAGATTTGAAAACCAATGGTTGAAAGTTTTGGTTATGAATACTCAAAGTTCAGATATCTTACGCAATAGGGGATGAAACAGTGACATAGTTGTGCTTGCTTGACCCGTAATGAATTGGCATCTGCCTACCTTTCCCACCATCAGCCTTGTTTCCAAAGCATTGGTTGGCAAATTCTTGCAGTGCGAAACCTCGCCACAATAGAACTCCAGGTTCCCGGTACTGAACATATGATTTAAATATGATAAACTGACCATTAAATCCATGAATATTAGCATAAATATCGGCGACCGAAAGAGCCGAAATTGTAAAATTGTGACTGTAACGTCGCGTTGGGCCATTACTTAAATCCCTGTTAAATCTACAATGTTTTTTTTTTTTGTTATCCAATTTTTACCTGGGGAAAGACAATATCATCTTTGGTAAGTGCAGCAGCAGATGCTATGTTAATCGCTTCTTCGCCGAATGATGTTATATAGAAGGATATTCTCCCTTGCCTTTGTGCTTCATAGAACAAAGTATCCATCATTTGCAGAGTAACCATGTTACTGTACATTTTTACTGCCAATTCTTTGTTCACCTATTGATATAATATTCAACATGATTTTTGTAAAAAAAAAATAAATTTACTACTAATATAAAGATCTCTTCTAGTTTCAAACCATATTAAACTTCAACATTATTAAGCTTAGATTTTTTCTGTAAAAAGTATGGATTTACCAGCTGTTCAAAATCACTATCCCTGATTAGCTCTCCATCATCATCAAGAACTCGATAGCAAGGTATTCTTTTCTTAGAAGACCCTGAAATGAATTTCAGTTCAGAAGTATATGTAACTTTTCCTCCTGGAAAATCCAATGCCTGCCAAATAAAGAAAAAAAAAAGTATAATTTAAAATTACAACACATTTATATACCATCACTTAATTTATGTACGTCTATTTTTTGGTTACAAAGCTTTTGCTTTAATTCTTTTGCATATATAATAAGATTGTCTATACCATATCGATAAAAAAATTGAGTTTGTACAAAAAATTGTAGTATCAGTATCGCTATATTTCCATGTATCGTTTTTTATGTATGGACATTTTATAAATATTTGTCCATCATTTATATGTGTATATGTGGATAAATAAATAGATAGCATCTTTGTTTTTTATTATTTTATATTTCTTTGATTAATATATTCTTTTGATTAAACTTTTTATAATAATAGTCTAGCATATATATATATATATATATATATATATATATAGATTTGCCCATTTGTTAGAGTAATTGAATATTGTCCAATAGAATCCATAGTAAACCTGCTCATGAGTCGGGCCACAATCAAAAAATTCTTTCTTTATTTTTTTTTATCCAAGTCCTATCGTTTACATAAAAAAAATATAGTTTTATATTAATATTAATATATTTTATAATTAAATTTAAATAAAAAATATTTTTTATTAATTAAATAATGATTCGAGCCGGAGCAAATCATAAATATCTTTACTCAAACTCGGTCCTATATGGATCGAATTTGTCGAACTGGACAAACTATCCTCGAAGCAGGTTTAGTCCATAAACCATAGACCCAATTCCCGCTTAAAACCCTAACCACCAACTTAAATGCAAATTACAAAGAACTCCTCTTCCTGTAGCTTTCTTGCCAGCCGGTGCATTTCTCTTTTTTTTTTTTTTTTATTTGAAAAAATCAAAAATTATTAGAAAGAGAATTGTAAAGACAAAATTATCTTTGATAAAAAAAAATTATCCTTCCTTTTTCTTTTATTTTTTAATTTTACTTTTTTAAATAATTTTTTTTTAATTTTAAAAAATAAATATTTAAATATTTTTATTTTTTAATTTACTTTTTTTAATTACAAAATTTTAAAAAATAAAAATAATATTTCTAAAATTAAATTTTTTTATTTTTTTAAATTTTAAAAAATAAATATTTAATTTTTTAAAATTATTTTTAATTAAAATTTTTAAAAAATAATATTTCCTGAATGAGAGGTGAAAAGAAAATTAAGTTTTTCAAAGACAATTTTATTTTTACAATATTCTTTCTAATAATTTTTTATTTTTCTATATTTTTTAATAATTTTTACTTATTATATCATTTAATAATTATTTGATTATTGAGAGCATGTTATTTAGATTTACCCCCTCTTTCTTTTCTCTTTCTTTCAACCATCTAATCTGCCAAGCCATTCCATTTGTACTTCTTTACTCTATTTTATTTTATTTTTCAGTACCTCTGGCCTAAATAACTCTGTATATATCTTAAATAAAATTAGCAAAGAACACTTGAATGTTGAATGTTAGGTTTGAACTCTGAATATTTTTGCTCCGGCCGAAATCTACCGGTACAACCGGTCCTCAGTCCTTTCCGGCACTTGATAAAGCGAAAAGAAAAAAAGGGAAAATAACGTAAATGAAAAACAAAAACCAGTGACATACCTGTGTTTGGAGCAACAGCGCTTCACGATTGCTTCGAATTTTTCGATATGCTTCTACTTTCAGCTTCTTATAAATCTTTGTTTTATTTCTTCTTCTTCTTTTTTCATCGTTAGTTTTTTATATATCTTTTTCTTTTATTTCTTTTTTTCAATAATCAATACTAGGATTTTTGCATTAAATTGTTTAATTATGAATATTTAGGATTGCGTTTTTAAATCTGAACCCTAACCCTTTCCCTCTCTTTTTCTTTGCTTCATTTTTTTTTTTTTTATGGTGTTGTTTTGTTGCTAAATTTTTCTTTTTGGAAATTGTGATTTTCAGGTTTTATTTCTTTGAAAATGAATTCAAAAGTCAAACTTTTGACAAAATGCAAGTTATCAATTCCTAAAATTTATATAAAATATATTCTTGTTTGAAATTTTTAATAGGTTAAGAAGTGTCATGAATTTCATTAAGTATAAAAATTAAAATTAAATAAAAATTATGTATTAATAAGGATATGCTAGTTTTAAAGTTTTTGTTCAAAATAAAATTTAAATTAAACCTATCCATGGGCCTAGCCCAACTCAAGTCAAGCCTTGAATAAAAATTGCCAAGTCCATGTCGAGTTCAATTTGAAATATTATTTAATTAACAAAAGATTTTTTTAATTTTAAATTTAAAATATTAAAATACGAATATAATAAATATTTTAATATGTTTTTTTATAGTGGCCGACTTAGGTCAGATCTGATCAGGTTTTGGACAAAATTTTCTAAAAATCAATCGAACTTGGAATAACCCGATTTGTTCTATGAATACCTTTAATTTGGATTTATATATTTAAACTATGTCTATTTTTTTCTACTTTCCAAATAACTGTAATGATTCAATTATTTTCACTTTTTTCTTATTCATATGTTTTCAGATAACAATTATTTTTATATGTTTTCCTTTTTAATCTTTTTTAATATTTAAAACTCTTTATTATATATTTCACCCATATAGTGAGTGAATGTGCATAACATTAATTAATGTAAAACTAAAATACACATTAAATATTTTTATAAAAAAAAACACCTCATCTTGGTTCATTGGTTTATTTATTTATTTAGTTTTTCTTTTCACATGGGAGGAAGGATTCGAATTTTATGAGGTATCTACCAAGATACCAACCATTGAATTAAATGTTTGAGTATAATTTATTTATTTAATAATTTTACAATATTTTAAAATGATTATTTGATTATAATTGTAAATTTTGATTTTCACATGTAATATTGTAAAAAGAAAACACTTAGATTTAAATTTTGAAATATTTACATAGTAGCTCTCGAGTATTTAACTTAATGTTATTCTATATTTCTATTAAAAAAATTGGATTCGAATCCCCATTCTTCAACATAAAAATAAAAAAAAAAAATCATCTTTTAACTAACTAAAAAACTTAATTAAGATCAATCGAATCTGGCATAATCCGATCCGTTCTACGAATACATTTAATTTGGATTTACATATTTAAAATATGTCTCATGTTTGATTTAATTTAGGATTAAGAAAAAACACTTTGGTTTAGCCAAACAATCATGTGGTTTATTGATAGAATGCTGAATTCTTAATTTTAGTGATCAGGAATCAAATCCCGACAATCTTAAATATTAAAAAAAATAATAATAAAAAATAATTAAGAAGGAATGAAACAGATAATAATCTTACTATTTCATGGATTTTAATTGATTAATTAATTATCAAAGTGAAGCTAGTGTTTTTACCTGATCATCATTATCATATGGAGAACCGAGTTGTTTTCCAGCTGCCGTGGATTTGAAACGCTGAACCGAGAAAAGGGAAGCTATAATATTGCATGGAAACGAACGTGGGATTAAAGTTGAAGAATCAGATCGGAAATTAGGATAGCTCCAAGAACAACCCCACCTGAAATCCACCTTCAAAAATGCCCTCATCATATGATGAGCCATGGCAGTACTTGATCTTCTCCCCCAACTTCCCATGATAAATATAAATTAAACAACCTGTTATATATATATATATATATATATATATATATATATATATATATTGCTAATTAAACAGTAATTATGGCCAAATATTGAAGAAAAATTGGGGTGGAGAACTTCTTGTTACATTCTACCTCCCTTAGTTTAGAGAAGATAATAAAATGAATGTCCCTTTTCCCTGGTGTGACAGCCCATTAATTTCTTCCAATGTTTTTCAACTAATTTTTAAAATTTCTGCAGCACAAATATATATTTTTTTCCAAAAAAATATTCACACCTATTTCTGAAAGAAAATTTAAAGATGGAAACTCCATCCTTAAATATTGGTCTATATATGTAAGATTATAATCCTAGCTAAGATCTCAGTGTCCTAATAGTTTTGCTTGTACTGAATAAACTCACAATTAATAAGCTAATTATTGCGCCTATTGGTATGGCAGTTTCTTTGACAGACAGAGCACGTTACCTACTTAATTTTCTTTCGTTATTGTTTAATTAATTAGGGTTCATTTGTTTTTGCAGAAAATAGTTTTTTAAAAGTCATTTTTTTATTTTTTTTAGTATTTGTTTTACGAAAAAATAATTTGATCCATAGAAATGACTTCGGTCAACTTAAAATCATCCATTTTTCTGAAAATTGTACCTTATACTAAAAAGTGTAAGACAATTTTCGAAAGCAAAATTGGTTATGGGCATGGATGTCTGATTTTGGGTATTTGAATGCCATCCTATTTCAGTAAGGACATTTAGATGCCAGTTTATTTTTTAAAAAATTATTTTTAAAATCATTCAAATAACAAAAAAATATATATATATCACTTTTTAAAAAACTAAATTCATTTTCTAAAAATTATTTTCCGTGAAACAAATGGACTCTTACTCTCATCACATTTTTGGGTTATGTATCTGCTTGGGGCAATTTCTAATTAGAGAAGTCCAACAAACGTTCAATTCGATGCTCCCTTAATTTAACTTGTGAACGTTTAATTGTCTTCATCTTTATCCAAATTTAAGAGGAAAATTTTATCTTTTTACAGGAGTAATTCCTCTAAAAGAATTTGTCAAGAGACTATATGAGTCTATTTATTCAATCATAGTTTTGATAAAAATACATAAAAAAGATTATAAGAAACGATTATATCATGTTAGTATATCTTTTCTCATGATAAATTGGATGTAATTATTTGCAATATGCTTTAGAGTGAAGATCTTACATCCATGCAAACTGAGTTGGTTCAGTTAATTGAGTATTCATTAGCGTCTTGGCAAGCATCAGGGTTCGAGTTTCATCAACAGTTTCACTTTATGGATTATCTATAAGTACTTTTGTTAGCCCTCTCTAAAGCTTGTGATATGTTCTGATCTTAGACTAGAGTAACCTCTTCTCACCTAAACTTTTAGGTAAAAAAAAATTATTATATCCACAATTAGTTTGCAAACTTGAATTGTGTTGTAGCCTCCATAATTAGTTTCTAACTTTCTATTCCAACAACAAAGAAAGAGGGGAGAAATAGTTGAGTTAGCAAGCCATAAACAAAGTGATTAATACTTTTAAGATCTTTCAGTTGGTCTAGTGGCATGACATGTATCGGCTAATTAATGTTTGAGGACTACAGAAGAACCGAATTGCCTTTCTATGGAAATTAAATGAGTTAAAATATTACACATTCTTTAATTTTAACCCTTTTTTTATTTAGATTAGATATACCCACATCCATAACGTGGATGAAAAAGAAAATTATTACGTGAAAAAAATATTTAAACAAAAAAATGTATGGGTAGTTTTTTTTAGGAGGAAGTTGGTAATTTTTTTTCAAAAAAATTGAAAGACAACAATTATATCTGCTCATGGGTCGGATCGAATCGCGGCTTACAACTTTTCTAATTTTCTTACTCAGGACCGGCCTGATTTATTGTTTAAAAAATTTTAAAATATATTTTTATATTAATATTTATATATTTTTATAATTTAATTTACATAAAAATATTTTTTAATATATAAACAGTGATTTGGGTCGGATCAGTCCGAATCGAAAAAAAAAACTCTATTTAGGCCCGGCCCAAATATGAGTCGAGTCAGGCAGTTTACAGTGCCCTTGAACAGATCTAACAATAATACTCTTGTTATATTTATTATGATTTATTTTATTTTTTAATACTTTTTTCAATTTAATTGATATCACTTGACACTAACTCAATCACGAATTTTATTATTCGTATAGATAACAATTTAGAGAAGAGAGAAAAACTGATAAATTACACCTATTTCCTATTCTTTTCGATCACAGGTTCTTTAAACAACTCAATAATTTTGTTTTTCTAATTGCTCATCTTCCAACAATGTGCAAGTGCAATAAGCCCAAAAACTTAGATTAGACTAGAATTTGCACACCGGGGGGTAATTTTTTTAGGGTAAATATGAAAAACATGCCCTTAATAACTAAGTTATTGTTAAATGGTCTAATAAATAAAAGTTATTTGAAAAAAAGAAATGAACAATTAGAAATTATTATAAAGGATATTGTAAAAACAAAATTATCCTTAATAAAAAAACCTTCTCCTCCTTTTTTTTTTTTTTTAATTTACTTTTTAATTAAAAAATAAAAAATTTTAATTTTAAAAAATAAATTTTAAAATTTTTATTTACTTTTTTTAATTAAAAATTTATAATAATAAAAATAATATTTCTAAATTTAATTTTTCTTTATTTTTTTAAATTTTTAAAAATAAATATTTAAATATTTTTTTTTAATTTATTTTCAATTAAAATTTTAAAAAAATAATATTTCCTTAATGAAAAAGAAAGGAAAAGTAAGTTTTTTCATTAAGGGTAATTTTGTCTTTATAGTATCTTTTTTAATAATTTCTAATTATTTATTTCTCTTTTTCAAATAATTTTTATTCATTAGACCATTTAACAATAACTTGCTTATTGAGAGCATGTTTTTCATATTTACCCTTTTTTTTTAAGCAAAGTAATTATTTTTTAAGAGAATCATGAAGTTTTTTAGGTAAATGTTTTCATATAAAAATGAATAAATTTTTTAAATCATTTTTAAAAAAAAAAAAATACATTAAAAAGATATTAATATATTTTATTTTATAATCATTACAATTTTAAAAAAAAATGGTAATTTCCTAAATTAAGTTAATGTCACTTGACTCGTAACATCAATTCAATCACTCTTTTTATATATAGTATAGATAATTAACGCTGATTAGGTGATCTTGCATCCAAATTGCCCCTACCTTTCGCCCTCAATTCTATTCTATGTCTAGAAAGTGTCCCACAGCCGTTTCTGCCGTATTGGAGGCCTACCTAATTGTTTTACAAGACCTACACAAATAAACTTAGTTAAGAAAGAAAAAAGAAAGAATTTCATAAACCAAGCTTCCATTCCGTTTGATGAAATTGATTTTAAAAATGGATTTATATTTTATGCATTGTTAGTGTATAGATTTATATATTGACAGTGCATCATATGATGTCACGTATTAAAAGAAGTAGTTATCTGTAATTATTTTTAAGGATTTTTAAAATTTTATATTTATTTATTAATGAGGTGTCATCGTATGATTCTCTGACAGTGTATAGATATATTATTTATACACTAACAGTACATCAAATACATGAATGAAAGTCCAAATGCAAGAAGTACATGAAAGTTTTGAGATAGAATGTTAAAGTTGGGTGATTAATTATTTTAAAAGTTTAAGTTCATAAGAAATAATTTAATTATTATATTTAAATTTTAACACATTTGCAAGTCGGATGAATGGTTAATAGACTTATATGTAGATCTAAGTGTAGAAAAAATATGCAAATTGAAGAAAGATTAAAACAACAACGCACAGTCCGATAGGTAACAAGACACTGATAAAGAAATATTAAAAAATAATAATAATTATCAGGATTCGAATTCGAAAATTCTGATGTCATATTAAATTTCTCAAAAATATAAGCTAATAAAAAAAATTCAATTATTATATTTAAGTTTAAACGTAAACAAAATGGAAACACTCAAAGCACAAATTGTCTGGCCTCCACTCCCCTATTGGGGTTTTCACTTTTCAGCCTGAATTGAACCACAGTCTGATGCAATTTATAACACCAAATTTGCACATCATTTTCCTGCTTCAAACCAAGGGTTCATCACCATCCAGCTGCCATTTAGATTCTACACTTACGACAACAGAAGAAGCAAACTTGATTTACTGCTTCTTATCTCAAAACTTTGGCTGCCATTTGATTTAAATGACAAATAGAGGGAAAGTGCATGCCAACTTTCTGAACAAGTTCAATAATGTATGCTATCATTTCAAT
The DNA here is from genome assembly GCA_030761205.1 of Fremontodendron californicum. Classification (NCBI taxonomy): domain Eukaryota; kingdom Viridiplantae; phylum Streptophyta; class Magnoliopsida; order Malvales; family Malvaceae; genus Fremontodendron; species Fremontodendron californicum. The sequence goes on from JAULJL010000026.1 coordinate 14,728,486, forward strand.
ATGCTAACTGTATAATTAAGGCAGACAGGCAGAACATTTTAATGGTTCTGCCTATTTTTATTGACAATCCAAAAATATAAATGCCCTTTTTTTTTTATCTACAATTTTACGTTTGGTAACTTGAATTACAAAAAAAAAAATGGATAAAACATATATAAATATGACCTTTATTATTATTTGTAAATTCATAAATTTATTGAATCTTTATTATTATTTGTAAATTCATAAATTCATAAACTTGATTTACTGCTTCTTATCTCAAAACTTTGGCTGCCATTTGATTTAAATGACAAATAGAGGGAAAGTGCATGCCAACTTTCTGAACAAGTTCAATAATGTATGCTATCATTTCAATATGCTAACTGTATAATTAAGGCAGACAGGCAGAACATTTTAATGGTTCTGCCTATTTTTATTGACAATCCAAAAATATAAATGCCCTTTTTTTTTATCTACAATTTTACGTTTGGTAACTTGAATTACAAAAAAAAAAATGGATAAAACATATATAAATATGACCTTTATTATTATTTGTAAATTCATAAATTTATTGAATCTTTATTTAAGGGTGAACCTGTTACCAAGATTTTAGTGGCTAACGTATTTCAATTCTGCCAATTTTTTAAAATATTTATTGGTTCATCAAGTGCCATGTCATTGTCCTAGCCAAATCACCTTTGTTTGCCATGTGTACATTCCTCATTGGCTGGTATAATTTTTGGTGTAAAAAGTTACTAGTATTTTCTTATTAATATATATATTTTTATTATATTCAAACTCAATATATTTTGATTTTGAAAACTAAATCTGATAATTTTCGACACGATATTAAAATACGATACGAATATGAAACGTTTAATAAACACAAAAATAGTATAATAAATATGACATGACACGTTTAAAGACGATTACACGATACATTTAATACACGTATTATATTTGTGTTTAGAATTTTAACACATTAATCATTTGAGTTGGGTGTATATTTACACGATTAAAAAAAACAAATGACACACACGGATTATCGAATCTATTGAAAACACAATAAAAAAAAGTTTTGAAAAACATAAAAAATAATTAATACTATGGTCTAAATTAGATTTGTTCATGGGTCGAGTAGTCAGCCAGGCCAGTATTAGGTCGAGCCTTGGTAGAGTTTTTTTTCGATTCAGGTCGGTCCAACCTGAATCACTGTTTATATATTAAAAAAATTATTTAAATTTAATTATAAAAATATATTAATATTAATATAAAAATATTTTTATTATTTTTTTAAATAATAAACCGAGCTTAGATAATAAAAAATTAAAAAAAATTTGAGCCATAACCTGACCATAAGCAGGTCTAGTCTAAATAGAAATTCTCTTTAAACCCTTGAATTTTTCAAGGGATGTAATAAGCACCTAAAGAACTTAACCGGCTAATTAGCCGGTTATAAGTATTGAAATATGCCGTGGAGAAGTGTCGATCATAACTAGACCTATTTAAGGGTCAGACTATCCATCCAAACTTGAAGTTTCGTTTGATATTTGAGAGGATTTAGACAAAAATATTGGGCTCGAAAAAGGATTTAGGCAAAAAAATTAGGCCTGTTTAAAAAATGGACTGAGCCTTGATTCCAACATTCAAGACTCGAGCTAGGCCTGACCCGTTTTTTAATTAAATAATATTTTGTTTTTATATATATTATATAATTTATGTCATCTAAAGATTAAATATATATATATATAACATTATAGTGTAAACATTAAAAAATATATTAAGTTGTCTATGTTTAATAACTTAATAAAAGAAAAAATATAAAATTACTAAAGATTAAATAAAAAATAATATGTTTTTCTTAAAAAAGTTTAGAAAAAAATATGAACTGGTCTAAATGAGTTTGGACTATCCATTTACAAATATAGACAGTTTTAGACAAAATTTGTGACTCATATTTCAAGTCAGGCCGGACTTGAGCAAGCATATATGATGTTGATACTATACATAAGCCCGATCCAAACTCAACCCGGCCTGACCCATGAACACCTCTAGTCATAACCTTCACCTAAGGATTTTCATAATTTATGTAAGAAATTAAATTCAAATTCACTCTTTGAAATAAAATTTTCAGAATATAATTGTTTTTATTCTTTCTCTATTTCTTTTTTCTATTTTTATTGTTTAATATTAAAATGTTAAAACTATAAATATTATTTATTATTTTAATTTAAATTTAAATTTTTGTTGAATTAAACGATCAATTATCTTAAAATTTTAAATTGATAAAAAAAAAGATTTAACTATTATTTTTAATTTCTAACAATTTTAATAAAATTGCAATTTATACTTTTTTTCAACCAGATCCAATGAGTATGTAGATGTCTTGTGTGTATAGGTTTTTTTTCTTCACTTTGGAGTTACAATCCTTTTGTGAATCTTAGGCTGATTTATTTTCTTTATCAATTTACTTTGATTGATGCAGTCCAAACTTGGATTCTTACAATTGAAAGAGGGACCAAGCAGACAGTATCTATACAATATGAGAACTGAGAAGGTCTAGGATGTAATGGAGTCGAGCTCAAACATTAAGAAAACTCTAATTTGATTCAAAATTCGAGGTTTAAAATTCAACTCGAGCTCAATCGAGTTTTTTTTTAAAAAAAATTTAAGTTCGATTCGAGATAAAAATCGAATTACTCGAGCTCGTTCGATTAGGCTCGTTTATCTAATAAAAAACAAGCTCGATTTTCATGCTCGATTTCAAACTCGATTCTTTATGCTCGAGCTCGAGTTCGAATTGAAATTTTTCAATACTAATTAAAAATAATATAATATATATTAAAAAAATCGATTAGACTCGCGAGCTACTCAAGATAGGCACTAAGATACTCGAATTGGGTTAGCTCGATAGCTTGTGTTGCGCATGCTCGAGCTCAGCTCGACAAGAACTGAGCCAAATTCAAGTATTTTTTTTCCAGTCAAACTCGAATAATTTGTAAGTACAAGTCTCTCATTTATACCGTAAACCTAACTGAATTAGTGAGGTATTTTCCCTTTTTCTTTTCTGGGCTCCAGTGAGTGTCCATTATTAGGAAGCCCTATGGTGCAGGTCAAATTCTTGCAATTTGGACCAGCCCAAGTTTACTCCAACTCTTGCATGCATATAGTTCAATAGATAAACTAAAGTAGTTGATATTTTCAGAAAATAATTCATACATTTTTTTAAAAACACTCTTTAATAATGCATAATAAGAATTAAAGGGTATTTTGAAATTTTAGAATCATATGTTGAGCTTTTTTGAAATTGTTGCAAAAGTCGTGTGTTTTTAAGTATTGTATATAATACTTTTCTATTTTTCATGTACGTGTAATTCTTGCTTTTAATTCCCCCTATATTGATTTTTTTATTCTTTATAATTTGAAGTTCCAGTTCCTGAATAAATCTTGTTTTTCAAATCTCATTCAATTTTATATACACAACAGTTCAGAGATTGTGAAGTTTCTTGTGATATTTGAGGATGTTGTGGGTGTTGACAGGTTTGATTTATAGGTTTTTGAATTTTGTTTTTTGCAATTTAATTATTGAAACTTTTGCATACAACAAAACTTATTTCTTTAATCACATAAATCCCACCTAATTCTTAAAATCTTTTTGGGAGATCTTTAGAAGAAAAATTAGTTAGTTTATAATAATCGTAATTAATTGGAAGTTAACTCAAGGTTTAAATATTAATTTTGCAAAAACTCATTAGCACCTTTAATTAAACTTGTTCACGGGTCGGATTTAGGTCCAATCTGAATTAAATTGGGTCTGGATAGGACTTTTTAATCCAGACTGACTTGATTCAATAGGATTATTATTTAATCAATAAAAAAATTTATTTAAATTTAATTATAAAAATCATTTTTTAAATATTTTAATATATTTTAAATAATAAAACATATTTTCGAATTCAACGAATCGTACCTGAATAGGGTTTGAACAAGCAAATTTTTTTATTATTTAAACCTGACAAAACTCAGCTCGAACCAATCCATGAATCCTCTACCGATGCACAATCAATTATGGCCATGCGGGAATATATATATATATATATATATATATATATATATATATATATATATAAACCTCAAGCACTCTTGCTTGCCTCTAAAACACACTAGATAGATCAAACCAAAAAGAAAGAGTAGTTACATGTCAAGAAGTGCATTACCAACAAAGACATTGGAAAGAACCCATGTCGATATTTGACCAGCACAGTCATTCTTGGCATAAGAAAAATAAACTCCAAGGCATCTTCCCATTGAAACAAGCGAGTATACCCTGCCAGCATTGCATTCCATGAGATTACATTCCGTTCAGGCATCATATCATAGAGCTCCTTTGCCTCTCTACTTCTCCCACTCATTGCATACCCTTGCAATCCAAGAAATCAAATCCTTGGAAACAAGCTGGTCAAATATCGTACGAACACTCTTTAGACTCCCACATTTGACATGCATATTAATAGTTTATCCTACTCAAAGTTAATCTTAACCACAACTCCATGAATTTGCATCCCTTCCTTAAGTGCAGACACGATTGAACAAGCAACAAGAGCATCAGAGAATGTAAAATCAAAGGCCTAAAATCTTCTCGAAACATCTTGGAAAACATAAATACCGCCACTTTTCCATACCCTACCTCAAGATACCGACTAACAATCACACTCCAGGAAACATCAGTTGGATTCTCAATCTCATCAAACATCCGCCTTGCATCACTTATAAACCCACATTACCCATAGACATCAACAAACGAACTCCCAAAAATCACATTTTTACAATAACCATACTTCACGACCGTCGCATGAACTTGCCTTGAAAGGTCAAGCTCTAAAACAACAACGCAATAGCCCAGAACACTAGCGAATGAGATCTCATTCGGCACAATTCCTTCCCTATTCATCTCCAAAAACAAGCACAAAGCCTTTTCTTGAAACCCATTTCGTGCACACGCCGTTATCATCGAATTCCATGAACCCCCATCGCGTTCAGGCATTTCATCAAACAGTTCCCTTGCGTCGTCCAAACACCCGCATTTCCCGTAAGTTTCAATCGCACGGTTCAAGAGGAAAATTGGGGGCAATGGGGAGAAGGTGACTAAGTGGGATTCAAGTTTTCGGGCTTCAACGATAGCTCTTTTGGCAGAACAGATGTAAAAAAATTGGGCGTAAAGAGAGTAAAGGGTTCAGGGGAAGCAAAGAGAATAGAAACGACTTAGGCCTCGTTTAGTTTACTTCTGGCATCTCTACACTTTTATTATTTTTGAACTTTAAAAATTGGTTTTTGGATAAAATGATTTTATTATCTTCACATCTCTACACTTTTATTATTTTAAACATATATGTTTTTTGATATTTTAATTTCTTACAACACTTTTTGACATTTTATTTTATTTTTTTTATATTTCTATTCAATTGTATATCATCATATACATAGAAATATAAAAGTCAATTAATCATTTTTATATTTATGTTGATATCTTAATTGCCAATTTTGCACTAGTTAAATCCAAATTATTTATTGTGGAGGTGAATGAACTTCATAATTAAACCAATCATTATTGTTAACTTAAGAAAGTATAAATATAAAAAGTCTTTGATTCCTAGGATCATGAACTTCATAATTAAGCAAACTATCCATAATATATGTTGTCTGGATTAGGAGGTGAATATTAGACAGGAGTATGTATCCGACATCAAATGGGTATATTCAAGTATTTTTTTTTAATTTTTTTTATATATTTGAAAGATCATATTCATATCCGAATATATGTCAAATACAAATATCGAATATGAATATTTTAGAGAAAATAAAAAAATTGGTACCATAATTGGTAACTTGAGAGAAGGTATAAATGAAAAAGCATTTGATTGGAGTATGGAGATTGACCACTTTTCAAAGCTGTTGGAGCCAAAAATATAAATGGAGAAAAGCTAGCATTTGTCAGTAGAACATTTCTTTAACACCAGATTCAGCCCAAATACATATGGAGATTTCCTCTATACCGTTGTGAAGTTGAAAAGGTAAAGGTATAATCAAAATGAAAAACATAACCAATGAATATGATTTAAATAAAAATATTAAGAGAAAGGAAAAAAGTTCTCAATATCTAACACATGAAAGAAAAAAATAAATATAAAGAAAGAAAGATGATATAGAAAACATAGTTTAAATCTGATTGCTATGGTAAGAGATTTCATTCACAGATTCCTCAAAAATCAGTTTGTTCATCTTGGCACTGCTTTGTAATCACTTGTCTTGTGCTCATTTCAAACAAAAACTCAGGCTAACTGCAGCATCTTGGAAAGCAAAATCATGATTCATCTTCAATTTAAGAAGGGAAAAAGAAAAAAAAGAAGAGAACTCTGTAATTACAATCTCTGAATATCATACACAGGCTTAGCTGCAATCTCCTGTATCCATTGTACCTAAACATTTAGCATTATTGAGAAAGATAATTACACATTTAACTCCATTTTCAAAGAAGGCTGAAGGCTGCCCTTTTACCGCGATGCTTTGCTTTTCCTAGTGAAGATAAAAGCCAAGCAACCATTCCTCGTATGCCTGCATAATTGCACACAAGAACTCAATGTTACAGCTGATAAACAGTGTTCATCTCACTTTGCTGCAATCTCAATTTCAAATACAGTATTCTATAGTTGTTATAGCTGATTTGGTGTTAATTGCAGTATCCTGCATTAAGCATACAATCTAGTGTTACTAAGCTGTTCAACCGGTGAAGCAAGTTTCTAAGCAACTGATATAGCAAATACTGTCAATTAAGCCAATATTAGTTGCTTAATATTTATAGCTGCCAAATATATTTCTGAAAATATAGGAAAACTGAATTCAGGGTTTAGTCCAGTTGGTTTATACAGTCATTTTTAAGAGATGACATATAGTAAGTTTGGAATTAAAATCCCAATATCTGCAACCCTTTCCTCTATTCCCAGATTGCGGCCTCCTTTTTACTATAGAAAAATGTCGGAAAACCTTGAAATTCATCCTATATTGTTATAACTTGTACAAATGCAGCAAGCCACTATCCCCACATTTTTTTTAAAACTTATAATTCACAATAGCTTTTGACTCTTTGGCTTAAGCATTAATTGCTGATAGTAGCCTTCAAAATGAAGGTGTCTAGTTTGAAATTTGAATATCTTGCCTTTACTTAATTGATATAAAAAAAGGATTCTATTCTATGTTGCAAAAGCTGCAGTCTTGTTTGAAATAAAAATGTATGTCGTATATGATTTTATCTCCTTTTGCTTCCTTCTTTCTTTATTAAAGACTTTGACTAGGATATCTTGAGATGGAAATTTACAGTAGATGAAATTTCCATCTATATACCTATTCTAGAATTTTCAAAAAGACTTAAATATTACTTGCTATACGTAACCACTAGAATAAGGCCAATGACTCTGCATTCTCTGCATTTACAGCAAAATTTCCTCTGCTTCCTATGTAAAACTTACTCTACAATCATGAAATAATTAATCTTTTGCATAAAGTTTAGCAAATTCCTAATCTTTTTTATGGTAAAGAAAGTTTTGAACTTGGTATTAATTATCTATGTTATCCTGACCCTCCAATTTTTTTAAAGTACCCGTGTTCGACATTTATGTCCAACACATATTCGAATATGAATATGAAATATCATCCTCCAAATATATGAAAAAACTTTTTAAAAAAATTGATTATACCATGGCAGATACGTACCCGTATCCGACACTCATGCCCGAGTCCGGACAACATAGCTAATTATTGAAATGAAAATTCAATCATTAATCATTTAATCAATTCCATTTTCTTTCGTTTGGCCTCCATTACTCAAAACATTGATTCCTAGATCTCCCCCTACAATCCAACTAATTTAATTTGAAAACTTTATCGGTTAATTCTCAATGTTTTGAAAGCACAAAGATAACCGAAATTTTCAGTTATAACATACCTGCGGCTGGTATTGCCGATGCTCCGGCAGCTGCTGCTGCTGCTACTGATGCTGCTACTGCGGCTGCTTTTGGTGCTTCCACTGTTTATAGTCGATCCACAATCCTCACTCTCACTCGACCCCGATCTCTTCTTCCACCACTCTTTATCTATACTCTTACCAGATGCATCTGATACGATTGGCTTTGGAGAAACTTTAGAATTATGATTTGTGTTAGAATCATTCTTCTTCTTTTTCTTTTTCGTAGACCCCAAGGAAATTGGAAACACCATTTTAAGAAGAAACCCTCCATTATCTATGCTCCCGCTTCTATTAATTTGCGGTTTCGGATTGTTCTTCTTCTTCTTCTTCTTCCCCTTCTCTTTCTTGTATGTATCTTCATTGATCACACCTCTCCCTTCAGCAAAACTCTCCTGTTTTGGTTCAACATCCACAGCCTGGTGCTCCACAAGATCTTTCAAGGTAAGTTCATAACAAGACTCGGGCATTCTGCTAACCATTTCCATAAGCTCCCTTTGGCCTCTAGCTATAGCTTGAGCTTTTGATGATGGTGATAGGCATCGGTAGTTAATGTTCTGTTGATGCGGAGGAGGACTCCTTGAAGGACTAGTACTTCTCCATAAAGGAGGAGCGGAAACTCCTCCAGACTCATCTTCCATCATGGAAGTTTCAGCTCCAAACCTCCCTTGCATGCTGTTCCAACTCCTATAATTCGTACAATTTTGAGCTGTCTTTTGCACTCTAGAATCATAGTTCATGGCATGATCATAACTGTCAAAGCTATCGCTCAATCTCCTTCCTATGTGTTCCGATAAACTGACATTAGATTTGGGCAGTTTTGTGCCAGGATCAAGCATGTTTTTTAGGGAAGAAAATTGGGTGGAAGGCAAAGGAAGAGGCAGGGGAGTGATTGAGGCTTGTTTAAGAGAAGGTGGATGTTGAGCCATTATCTTCACCGACCCTTTTAGTCACTTTGTCATTTTCTTTTAACAAATTGGTTTTAATGGGGGAAATAGCTCATTGTGTGGTGTTGGGTGGGGTTTGAGGCTCATAAAAGTCAAGAAATTCTAGAGGGCCATCCCTTTCTTTTTTCTTTTTCTTTTTGTCTTTTAAGGAGATTTTGCCTTTGCTTTCTTTTTATGTGGATTTAAAAAACACATATAACTTGTCCCCCCCCCTTCATGTTTTCATGTTTTGACTTTTAGCAATATCTTGACTAACGTATCTAACAAGTTCATTCTAGGTAAGGTACATTTGGATGAATTTGGATGAACGGTAAAATTATTTTTGATTAAATTGAAAATAAAGATGGTAATACTAATAATTTTTATAACAGTCAGATTGGATATTGTTATAGTATGATTAAAATTATTAGTGGGATAAGTATTTGAATAACAAAATAACGGTAACGAAAAAATGAGAATAAAAAATAATCAATAAAGACATTAAATTAAAAATGTATTGATAAATTATTTTTATTTATATTTTAATAATATTTAATATTTAAATTTTTAATATATATTATTTTATGTATTTATTAAATATTTTAATTAAAAATAAAAAAAAATTCACTCTTGATAGTAATATATATCGTATATGATTCATTTGGCTTAGACTTATCCATGGGCCAAACAGGGTCGCGAATGAGAAATTTTTTTATTTACTTACCCAAGCTCGGATCGAGAGGGCTCGCAAGTCCGTTTTACTGTTGATTAAATATCAAAAAGTTATTTTTATATTAATATTTTTATATTTTATAATTAATTTAAATAAAAAAATTATTTAATGAATAGTAATTCGAACCGATTCGAATTGAATTATTAAAATTTTTGTCCAGACTCGGCCCAATTATCCGTCCGACCCTTGAACAGGTCTAATTTAGCTCTCATGCTCAATTATTTCTTATTTATTAGAAATTATTTCCATATCTTTTTTTTTAATATAATGAGCTTACTCCCTCCCTCTCTTCTCCATTCATATTTTAAAATATCGAAATTGATCACTAATCTAAGACTAAAATGTTCAGAGGATTCTTCTAATAAAATAGAAAATATATTAAAAAATTAAAAAGTATAATAAATAAATAATTTATATATAATTTATAATTTCTTATTTTATAATTATACTTATAATTGTAATTTATCAGTAAAGTTATTTTTTTATGAAAAAAAAAGAAAGTAATTAATTATTGAAATAATCATTAATGAAGAAATATAAGTTTTTTTTTTTCCGGACCTTTGGACAATGATGTTGTTTGATTAAGCTTTTGAGTGATTAATGGAGTTTTGTTTGTCAAACAATTGGTGATTTAATTGTTTTTTTAATCAGAAATGGAAGGCCTTGGCCTTGACACGTTTGGGAAAAATTTTTTAAAGGGAAAAGCTTATCTTCTACTTTATTTTATTAACTTAATTAAGCTTCCCTTGATTTATATTTTATTTTTAATCTCTTTTAAATGATGAAAGTGTAAAAGTAATCAAATCTAGAATGTTTTAAATTGGTCTTGCTATCATTTTACTTGCCTCCGTTTTCCATGCCGGTATTATCAAAAAGCCTATTTCACTATTTATAATGATTTCTTTTTTCAGATTAAAGTCAAATTTAGTTTTATTAAATCATGTTATCAATTTTGAATTGATATTCTATAATAAATTTAAAAGATAAAAAAAAAAAGTAACGATAATTTAGAAAAATAATAATTTTTATATATCCTCATAGGACACTTAATATAAAATTGAGAGTTATTTGAATATGGTTAATTATATCCGACAATTTCAGACACAACATAATTAAACGATACGAACATAACATAAAAAAAATAATTAAAACACGATGTGACACGAAAAATAATATGAACATGACAAAAATACATGAACGTGCAAAATCTACATAAAACGAATTATTAACGTGTCAAAATTTATATAAATATATAATATTTTAAATACGATTATGACAGAAAAATAACATGAACATGATGACTTGAGACACAAAATTGAGAGTTATTTGAATAGTATCAATTAGACTTGACAATTTTGGACACAACATGATTATACGACACGAACACAAACATGAAAAAAAATTAAAACACGACACGAAAGATAATATGATCACGACACAAATACACGAACATATCAAAATCTACATAAATTGAATGATGAACGTGTAAATTTTATATAAATTTATAATACTTTAAACACACGATAAAATAACACGAACATGTTATGAACATATTTTTTTCGCTAAATTGAATCATTATGTCAAATTATGCAAAATATGGGATGAATTGAGAACGACACGAATTTCTCTAAATTGAATCACCATGACAAACTATGCAAAATATTTTGATGAATTGAAACACGACAGAACACATGGGAAAAAATAATTAAAATATGACATGACACCAAAATAACATGAACACAACACAAATACACGAACGTGTCAAAATCTACATAAAACGAATTATTAACATGTAAAAATTTATATAAATTTATAATACTTTGAACACACAAAAATAACATGAACACGATACGAAAAATAGCATGAATACGATACGAATACACGAACGTGTCAAAATCTACACAAAATGAACTATTAACGTGTAAAAATTATATAAATTTATAATATTTTGAACACACGAAAAAATAACGCGAACATGAATACTTTGAACACACGAAAAATAACACGAACACGACACGAATACGCGACGTGTCAAAATCTACATAAAACGAATTATGAACATGTAAAAATATATAAATTTATAATATTTTGAACACACGAATATAAAAATGATATGAACTCACAATTTTTTCTCTATCTTTTTTTTCTTCATTTTCCCTCTTTATTTTCTTTTCTTTTCTCATTAATTTTTTTTTTAAATACTCAAATTAACCTTCCCATCCCTCTTAATACTTAAACTTAGTTGTCCCCTAAACAATGAAAATACTCAAAGTAACCTCCAACCCCCTTAATACCTAAGCTTAATTGTCCCCTAAGCAATGACTCAAAACCTTCAATTACGCACTCTCATTGCTTATGGGACAACTTTTATAATTTGTTATAGATTATAGATATCATGAATCAGTGTTGAATTTTTATTTTATTTTTATTTCATTGAGTTTTATCATTATGTTTCTAATTTTGTTATTTTTTAAATAAAAATAATGAAATATTTTATTCAATTTCATTATTTTTATCCAAAAATTAAATAAATTAAAAATATAATGACAAAATGTAATAAAATTAAAATATTGTGATAGAATTCAACATTGAATCATTTTATAGTATAGTGATAAATTTCATGTTTGAATTCTTGCGTTGTTTTGATTTTATTGTTATTGATAATACCTTGAATACGATTATGACACAACAAAAAAAAAAACATGAATTTAGAGTTAAAATTGAATTACTATAATAAATTATACAAAATATCTCAACTTGATGACAACATTTAAAGTAAGGTGTAGATATAAAATAACATAAGTACAACACGAATCTAATTCATTATATTTATATTATATGTAAAAAAAAAAAAAAATTAAGATGGATATCAAAATTTAATTCATTTAGATTATATTGATATCCATCATTTCTATTCATATTTAAAAATAAAAAATAATAATAAAATATAAACCTGACAACTATCATATAATAACTCGTAACTTATAACATCATTTAACTGTTTTAACATAGTTTTTTTTTACTATTTAATCATCATAATATTTTTTTTTCTTTTGATTCAACATCAAAAGTTTAAAAATAAATTAACTTACATCAACTCATCTCATATTATTATTCAATATTTTAATTTTTACCGATACTTTATCAATACAATAATTTTTTATTCAATAATATAAAAAATAAAAAAATTAATGACTTTATTTTTCAAAAAAAATAAAAAACCAATTATTATACAACACGTGGCCCAAAATTAAGAGTTATTTGAATAGTGTAACACACGAACATGACATAAAAAATTAACTAAAATAGACACGACACGAAAAAATAGCATGACCACGACATGCATACACAAATGTGTTGAAATTTAAATAAAACGAACTTGACACAAAATTGAGAATTATTTAAATAGTGCCAATTAGACTTGGTAATTTCGGATACGAAACGAATATGAAAAAAATAAGTAAAACATAATGTAACACGAAAAAATAACAATAGCACAACACGAATTATGTCAAAATCTATCAACAGGACACAAAAAAATAATATGACACAAAATTAGAAATTATTTGAATAGTGCTAATTAGACCTAACAATTTTGGACACGAAATAATAACTAAAACACGATACACCATAAAAAAATAACACTAACACAACACGAATGTATCAAAGTTTATGCATAACGTGTCAAAATTTATATATATGTAATACTTTTAATACGATTATAACATGAAAAAATAACATAAATATAACACGTGGTACTTATAAAACAAATTTAAACCAAAAAAATTTGCAATTGCTTGGGACGTGGTAAGTAATTGTCCCTTAATTGAGAAAACAATTTCTTCCTCAAGTGAAAAATAACTTTAATCTTATTTTATAAAATTTTATTTATTTGAATGAAAGGTAGAATTTGAATCCAACTTTTTAAATAAAATAGTATATACAATTATATCATTAAATTAAATATTGGAATGCTTTATAATGAATGACTTGATTTTTTATTTTATTTTTGAGTAAATCAAGTACATAATTAGGTTTAAGGAAGGCTGAGCTACCTAAAACCCAAACTCCATAAAATCATGCTCAAATAGAGCTCATGCACTTACCATAAAAATTATAAAGTAGTAATAAGGCTTAAACATTAAGCATTATAGAAAAGCCAAGTTATCATTGTGAGGAGCCCAATATAAAGTTTATGTGCTATATCAAAAAGTTATGGCATATATATGGATTTTTTCATTTTTGAACTAAAAAAATTAAAAAAGAATAAAAAAATTTAAAAAATTCCACTCACATAGTGACTGTACATGTTTTAGTAATTTATAATAAGATTTTGTTAACAAGTGCTTAAGGGCACTCTTTAAGATTACTATATAAAGTAATATATTCACTCAATGTATTAGAAATAATGAATAAATTGTCAAATTTTACAATTAATACAATATTATTAATATAAATAGTATATTAATTAATTTTAAAAAGTGTCCTAAAGGTACTCGTTAGCAAAACTCTTTATAATAATAAAAAAAATTGCTTCCATCAAATTATATATATATATAATTACTATAAATTCATAAATACGAGGGATAATATGAAAAACATGCAGTCTATAAGAATTTATTGTGAAATGGTATAATGAATAAAAGTTATTTGAAAAAGAGAAATGAATAATTAGAAATTATTAAAAAGGATATTGTAAAGACAAAATTATCCTTGATAAAAAAACTTTCTCCTCTCTTTTTCTTTTATTTTTTAATTTACTTTTTAATTAAAAAATAAATATTCTGAAAATAAAATTTTTTAATTTTAAAAAAAAAAATTAATTTTTTATCTACTTGTTTAATTAAAAAATTTTAAAAAATAAAAATAATATGCCTAAAATTAATTTTTCTTTATTTTTTTAAATTTTTTTAAATTTTAAAAAAATATATATATTTAAATATTTTATTTTTTAAATTTATTTTCAATTAAAATTTTTAAAAAATAATATTTTCTTAATGAAAAAAAAAGGAGTAAGTTTTTTCATGAAGTGTACTTTTGTCTTTACAATATCCTTTATAATAATTTCTAATTATTCATTTCTCTTTTTTAAATAATTTTTATTTATTATACCATTTCACAATAATTCTCTGTAGACTGCATGTTTTTCATATTTTTCCTAAATACGACCTTAATTTGTGTTCCCAAGAAGACACGTCAATATTTAAAAATTTAAAATCTCGTTTTGAAAATTTCGAATTCGAATTTTGAAATTAATGAAATAAGATTTATGTAGTAGACGAGAACTGTCTCCCATTGTATAATCTAACATCACTTGTAGTAAAAAATATATGTTCTTAAATTTGTTAAAGTCCATTGTACATTGTACCTATGTTGGAAGTTTAGAGTTAGATTTAAAATAAACAGGAAATGAAGGAAAAAAAAAATAAGTGAGGTTCACATGACCTTACCGCAAATTAACTTTAACACTTTATCCATAAAATCCATTAGTAAGAATTATATAATATATATCAGATAAGGATTTATAAAATTAATTTACTTTTACACGTTTTTATAATTTTTTATATAATTTATATTAGTTTAATTCGATCGTTGTATTTTATGATTTATTTATGTAGATTGTGTATCAAATTTTGAGTAAATTAAAAATGGTTAACTATTTGTTGATGTAAAAAAAAAAATTAATCATTAAATATATATAAAAGATACGTATTCTTGATCGACATGATATAGATATCAGATCAATTCAAAATTTTACATGCACGAAGAGTACAATTATATTGTTAAATTTAGCGATCAATTTATTAAAATATCAATCATGTCAAAAATTATAAAAATATGTAAAATTAATTAATTTTACATTAATATATGTATATATATTAAAAAATAAAAAATAATTGAAGTTCATCAACCAGTTTTTATGCAATCCATGTCATCATCTTCCTTTCCCCTTACCCAAAGGCAAAAGCAAAATGGAGAAAAGAAAACTTGGAAAAGAATTGTACTTTACTTCAACACCTGTCTTGGATACGAGGCATCACCTAACCGAGTGCGATTTTATGATTGAACTTTTTAAGGTTTTTTTATTTAGATATTGTTTTTTTATTTTTTTAAATATTGATCTTTCTAAATTATATATTGAAATGCATTAATTTCGAAAGAAATTAGAAAGTCATCATATGATATGACGATTTTTCAACCTAAAATTTTTATTTTTTTAAAAAACAAAGTACGGAAGTCGTCATATCATATGATGATTTTTGTGCTATAAATTAAAAAATATATTTTTTTTTTACGTTGGGAAGTCACCATATGATATGCCGACTTCTCAACGTTTATTTTTTATTTTTTTTTAGGATATTGGGAAGTCGTCATATGTTGGGAAGTCGTCATATAACGACTTCCCAACATGTTGAAAAAGAAATAGGGAGAATTTGAAAAATATATCATTCATTGAGAATTATTATTTAATGGTCTAATGACATGAAATAACTTGAAAAAAAAATGAAAAAAATAAATTATTAAGAAGGAAGTTGTAAATAGGGATGGCAATTTAAAATGTTAATTCGGTTATCCGCGGATATTCGATCCGTTTTTTGCGAATTTGGATTTGCAAATTCGAATAAAAGTCGGATTCGGATATTATAATTCAGATAGAGGATCCGCATTACTTTTGCGAATTCAGATAGAGGATTCGGATAAACACATAAATTTTGTTTGATTTTATATTTTTATTTAAAAAAATTGATTTATTGAATTCAGATTTTTAGCGGATTCGAATATCCGGCGGATAATGTTATTTAATTCGGATTCAGATTCGGATAGTAATATGCGGATTAAATGCGGATAATTTGCAGATATGGACTTTAAAACAGTTTTGCAGATTCGGATTCGGATAATACAAAAAATGCAGATATGCGACCCGCTGCCATCCCTAGTTGTAACGACAAAATAACCCTTAATGAAACTCCCCTCCCTTTCCCTCCCGACCCGGCTCAATCCGAATTAATATTTATTAAATAAAAAATATTTTTTATTTAAATTTAATTATAAAAAATATATAATTAAATTTAAATAAAAAATATTTTTTATTTAATAAATAGTAATTTGGGCTAGGCCGAGTCGGCCCGAATTACAAAAACACTTGTCCAAGCCAGGTCCAAAACGTTCCATGAGGGCTACCCGACCTGTGGATAGATCTAGCTATGACATTCATTACTACATAATCCACAACGCTTTGGTTGGTCTTTCTCCTGGAAGTCCATTTCATTACGAATACGAGTTGAAAGAAACCAATTGATATTACGATAAATCATAAATATTTTAATATTTTTTCTAAATTGTTATTTTTTTAAATTTTAAATTTTTTATTTTAAATTTTAATTTTTTTTATTTTTTAAAATTATAAACTATCTAATTTTTAATTTTATTATTTAAAATATATATATTATATATATAAAATAATATATATATTAAATATATATAATTGTATGGAAGTAGACATTTCCCGACTTCCATACAATTTGAAAAAAAATTTGGGGTAAATTTAAAAAAATGCCTTTTAAAGATGAATTATTGTTCAATGATCTAATGTGTACAAAATAATTTGTAGAAAAGAAATCTTAAACTTTAAAATATATAATATATATTTTAAATATTAAATAATAAATTAAAAATTATATAGTTTATAATTTTAAAAATAAAAAATTTTAAATTTTAAATAAAAAATTAAAAATATAATAATTTACAAAAATGTTAAAATATTGATGATTTATCGTAATATCAATCGGATTCTTTCAACTCGTATTCGTAATGAAATGGACCTCCGGGAGAAAGACCAACCAAAGTGTTATGGATTATGCAGGAATGAATGTCATAGCTAGACCTATGCACGGGCCGAGTAGCCCGTCCGAATCGTAATAATTTATTCTTTCTTCATTTCTTTTTTTCAAGTTATTTCATACCATTAGACCATTAAACAATAATTCTCAATGATTAGCATATTTTTCAAATTCTCCCTATTGTTTTTCAACATGTTGGAAAGTCGTCATATTGTATGTCATATTGTATGAAGACTTCCCAACACCCTAAAAAAATTTAAAATAAACATTGATATGACGACTTCCCAACGTAAAAAAATAATTTTTTTTTTTTAAATTCATAGCACAGAAGTCGCCATATGATATGACGACTTCCATGTTTTTTTAAAAAAATAATAAAAATTTTACGTTGGAAAGTCGCCATATCATATGGCGACTTCTAAATATCTTTCGAAATTAGCGCATTTCGATATATAATTTGGAAATATCGATATTCTGAAAAATAAAAAAATAAAAAAGCAATATCTAAATAAATATAAAAAAACCACTTTTGAATGAAGGGCAAAATTTTAGAAATATAAATATTTTTTAACAATACCTTCTTCGGTCTTTTTATCACAATATAGCTAAAAAAAATTATTTACCAAAATACCGTTGTTTTTAGATTAATTCTCAAAATCCACTTGTTTTAAAACTAGTTGGGAAATCGCCATCCCAACATGTATTTGAAATTTTTTTTAAAAAACACCAAGGGAAATCGCCATGGGGGATGGCGATTTCCCTTGGTGTTTTTTCAAAAAAAAAATTAAATTTAAAGAAAGGAAATCGGCACCAGGGGTGACGATTTCCCTTCTTTTTTTTTTTAATTTTTATTTTATTATAAAATAATATAAATTATATAATTAAAAAAATAATTTCTTTTCTTTTTTATTTTATTATTAAATAATAAAATTTATATAATTTTTAATTTTTGAAAATAAAAATAAAAATAAAAATAAAAATAAAAATAAAAATAAAAAATTTAATAAAATTTAATAAAATTTAATAAAATTTATAATTTAAATAATAAAATTAAAAAAAAATAATTTAAAAAAAATTAAAAATTATATTCGTAATATCAATCGGATTCTTTTCAACTTGTATTCGTAATAAATGGACCTCCGGGAGAAAGACCAACCAAAGCGTTGTGGATTATGCAGGAATGAAGGTCACAGCTAGACCTATCCACGGGTCTTGGTAACCCACCCGGCCCGATAAGCCCGGATCATATTTGGGCCGAGCTTGGATAAGTGTTTTTGTAATTCGGGCCGGCCTGCTTAGCCCGAATTATTATTTATTAAATTAAAAATATTTTTTATTTAACTTTAATTATAAATATATATAAATGTATTTTAAATATTTATATAAAATACCAGATTGATTTTTAATATTTACCGGACTAGGCTGAGGCCCGAAATTTTTTTATTTCCTTTGCCTAAGCCGAAAATAAAAATTATATAATTTATAATTTTGAAAAATTGAAAATTAATAAATTGTAAAATTTAAATAAATTTTTTAAATAATAACAAATTTAAAAATTATATAAATACGATTCGGGTTTATCGGGCCGGACTTACCACCATGTAAACCTGTCCAAGGGCCGGGCTACCCGCCCATATTTGGGAGGGCTTGGACAAAAATATTAGACTCGAAAAATGGGTTTGGGCAAAAATATTAGGCCTGTTTAAAATTTGGGTCGGGCCTTGGCTCCAACATTCAAGGCCTGAGCACGACTTTGCCCGGTCGATTTTTTTAATTAAATAGTATATTATTTATATATATATATTATGCAATTTATGTCATATAAAAATTAAATATATATAATATTATAGTGTAAACATTAAAAAATATGTTAAGTTATCCATGTTTAACAACTTAATAAAAGAAAAAAAATATGAAATTATTAAAAATAAAAATATATATATTTTAAAAAAATTAGAAAAAAAATGGGCGGGCCTAAACGGGCTTGGGCTATCAATTTACAAATATATATATATATATATTATATTAAAAAAATAAAGTTAAATAAAAAATATTTTAATTTAATAAATAATAATTCAGGCTAAACAGGCCGGCCCGAATTATAAAAACATTTGTCCAAGCTCGGCCCAAATACGATCCGGGCTTATCGGGCTGGGCGGGTTACCTGGCCCGTGGATAGGTCTAGCCATAATCTACAACGCTTTGGTTGGTTTTTCTCTCGGAGATCCATTTATTACGAATACAAGTTGAAAAGAATTCGATTGATATTGTGAATATAATTTTTAAATTTTTTATAAATTATTTTATAAATTTTATTTTTATTTTTAAAATTTAAAATTTAAAATTTAAAATTTAAAATTTATATAATTTTTATTATTTAATAATTAAATAAAAAAGAAAAGAAATCATTTTTTAATTATATAATTTATATTATTTCATAATTTATTTATTTTTCCAAAAAACACCAAGAAAAATCGTCATTGGGGATGGCGATTTCTCTTGGTGTTTTTCGAAAAAAAAATTCAAATACACGCTGGAAAATCACCATGGAGGATGGCGATTTCCCAATTGATTTAAAATTAACGGATTTTGAGAATTAATCTAAAAACAATGATATTTCGATAAATAATTTTTGTAACTATATTGTGATAAAAAATTTACCTTCTTCGTAAAACAATAATTTTCTCAATTGAGCCAATGAATTTACCTTTGGGATTTGACACTTTTTCAGTCTCCAATTTTTGGGGTTATTATTCCCTTTTTCTTGTTTGATTTTGCTGATCAAGAAATAACATGAAATATACATTCATACTTTTCTCAAAATTTTCAGGAAAGACTAAAACAGACTTGGAAAATAAGATAAAGAAAAATGAAAAAGAAGCAAGATTTTCGTTGAAATCTTGATGTGACAAGATTGTATGTCAAAAGGGACAATGGTACGACTGCTTGAAGGTGATATGATATGTCAACGAAAGGAAGTCGTCGCCCATTTCGTCTTTTGGCACATCCCCCGTTAAGATTAAAATTTAAGATTATTTATATACTCAATATAATTTTAATTTGTTTTTTTTAATTAATGTTATTCGTGTTTTAATTATGTTATACGTATTATATGCATTATTCATGTCGTATAAATTTAATTCATATAGTTCTTATCTAATTTAAATAGATTAATTTAAATGTTTTAGTCGTGTCGCATGTAACATATCTAATAAATGTGTCGTATTTGTGTTTTAAATTTTTACATATTTAATTATTTGTGTCATATTTGTGTTTTAATTATTCGTATGATATTTAAATGAGATACGACATGAAACACAACATGACGACACGAATTGTTGAGTCTATTTCACTGTTACTATTATTATTTTTAATCTCATAAAAATTAATTTTATCGTTCATACAAATAAATTTAAAACCATATAAACGATTTAATACTGAGAAAGGAGTAAAATAAAAAAATTAATATTCAGCAGAATTTTAGGTGTTACTGTCACAGGAATGGTCGTCTTTTTTATAAGTTTAATTCATAGTTTTCTAGAAAGAAAGGGGACATCACAGCTTTGGTTGGAAGAGAGTACTCATCGTTTATTGTTGAAATATAATCAATTAGCAATTATCACATAGAATAGAAGGATATGCCCAAAATAATAGTTGATGTAATCACTTTGGTCATCATTACTTGTAATAATTATAGTAATTAAATTTTTGGGTTAATATCAGTACAGCTATATATCTTTAAAAAAAAAATTGTTTTTTGAGTTGAACTTGAGGATTCTTTCTTGTATCCCACTCCTAAAATGCATCAGCTTCACAGAAAGAAAAAAAAATGATGCAAACTTTGAATGGATCGATGAATCATTCAATTCAATCAAAATGACGACGTCACGACACTTCAGCTGCTAAGTATTTTCTTTTCTTTTCTTTTGTGGAGTTGGGCCCTTGGGGCCAATCCCAGCCTAGGAATCAACTTTTATTCACTGTAAATCAATGTTGAAAAATCGAATCGATAGATTGATTTAATTTAATTAAAAATTAAAAATTTTATTTAATTTGATATATTATAAAATCAAAAAATTTATAATTCGATGAAAAAATTTTTGAATTATAAAAAAAAAAATCGAAAAAATGATTTTAAGTTTTTTTTTTTTAATTTTAAGAATTATTGAATGGGATGAGATTTAAATTTTTAACTTCTTTAATTTATTTTAAAAATCATATCATTTAATTAAATACATATTTTATTAAATATTTACTATTTTAATATTTATTTAATATTAAAATTACTTATTTATTATTAAAATTTTTTGTTTAAAATTAAATCTATATGTGATTAAAGATTTTATCAGTTTAATCCGATTTTTTAAACATGCTGTGTAATAAAGGCCATTTTGTTAGCGTAAGGCCTTAAAAATATGGGTACTTTCATGTTGGGCTTGCTTTTAGAGCCGTTCAATTTGAGCTATTCTGGTCTTAGCCCTTGGGGATACCAGCTAATTAATTAAGCATATGTAAATGTGGCAATGGGCAAGTTTGGATCTGTTTTTGGATTCGAGTTATTTTGAATTTGAATTGTCTCAATTTTATATAATTTTGAGTTTAAAATAATCTCAAATTCTAGCTATTTTAAGTTCAAATCCTTATCGGCTTGAATCATCCTAGAACCATTTCAAATTCGGATAATTCCAAATTCACTTCATTTCGGATTTAGTTTATTTCGATTTCAGTCACTCTCAAGTTAATCACAAATCACTTTTATTTTGGATTAAAAATTCGAGTTTTATAAATTTTGAATCATATTAATATCAGGTTAAAATCGTTTTGGGTTTAGACTTCAGCTTATATAGTTTTGGGTTTGGAAAATTTTAGAGTTTGTGTATTTTTCAAATTCCTTTAATTTTTTAAAATCAATTCAAATCAAATCGAATTCAGTCTGAACAACTTTCTTCTTACTCTTTGCCTTTTCGGGGACATCTTTGGGCTTCAATTGATGGCTATTTTATGACAACCCCTTCTACTTATTTTTGGGCCCTAATTGCATTTAAGCCCTTTTTGAGTCTAAATGTTAATCTGAATACGTCAAACATTCATATACTTAACTGCTTGCAAAAGCCAGCACCAATCACACCGACATCGATTTCAATTTTAGCACCAATTTCATTATTGCAAAACTACAGAAATTTATAATACTCGATAGTTGTTGCACTTAAAAGAATCTCCTTTCAAAATTGTTAGTTGATGTAATTAGACTCGACAATAGCATTTGGACCACCATCATAATCATAAGTGAATTTCATGTCCGAGTTTTTTTTTAATTATAAAAAAAAAATTCGGAAAAATGATTTTAAGTTTTTTTTTTTTTAATTTTAAGAATTATTGAATGGGATGAGATTTAAATTTTTAACTTCTTTAATTTATTTTAAAAATCATATCATTTAATTAAAAACATATTTTATTAAATATTTACTATTTTTAATATTTATTTTTTAATTTTAAGAATTAATGTAATTAGACTCGACAATAGCATTTGGACCACCATCATAATCATAAGTGAATTTCATGTCGTGACAAACTTTTCCAACAAAATTTCATCTGAAGAAAATCTCAAAATATCTAACCTAAACTCATAAATTCAACAACTATTTTCGCATACGGAAATCTCAGACATTTCATATTAACAATCCAAAATTTACACACAAAAAATGAATAAAAAACTTACCCAAGTTCTAGCATCTCTTCCAGATTTCCATATAATCTAGATTAACAATCCAACTTCTTGCCCTTGATGTCCTCGATTTTTAAATTTCGGTTTTCAGAATTTTTTCCTTTCACTCGATTCTTCAAACTTGAATTCCCTCCTTTATATTCATTCGATATCCTAGCAAAACATCAAAAGATTTTTTTCTCTAATTATGCTATCGTTTTTTTGTACTTATTCAAAATTTAAAATTTAATCCTCTTATTATATTGATTTAAAAATTTTGATCCAATTGAAAACGGTGTTTTTTTTTTCGTTTAAAATGCTGACGTGGACGTTGACTTGCTGACGTGACATTGATTTTGCTGACGTGGTGAGCTAAGTCAACAAAACTTTCGGCCAATTGATGACGTGGATTTTTTTTTTCACGTGGCTTATTAATAAATAGTGTTATTAGTCTATGTACTTATGCAAAAATACAGATTTAGTCTCTCTACAATGATTTAAAAAAAATATTTGTACCTATATTTTTCAAGATTTCAAATTTCGATACAATCTTAAAAATATTAAAAAATGATTAAAAATATTCACATTATCAAAAAATTTATTATTGAAATAATATTATTATTATATTAAATAATAAAAGATATTATTTTTTGCTAGTATTAATATGTATTATTAAAATATAAAAAATTTATGTTTAATAATATTCAAGAAATATTTAAAATTAAAATATTAAAGACTTTTTATTTTAACATTTTTAAATGTTTTTTACTTAAAATTAAATAAAGTAGTTTTTTATTAAAATAATAATATATCGTGTCGGATCAAGTTAAGTTCAGGCATAAAAATCATGTTCAAGATATGGTTCAAGTCAAATTAAATTCATGGGTTTGGTGAGTACACTATAGCTATTTTCTAAAAAATATGAAAGATAATTTTTTGCAAAACAGATGGAGTCTTAAACAAATTCCATTTTCACTGTTAAATGTGTTGGCGTTAGAGGTGTTCATGGATCGGGCCGAGTTGCAGTCCAATTTTTTTTTTTTTATAACTTTTACCCAAGCCCGGCCCAGGATGACCCGTAAGCTCGAAATGCTATTTAAAAAATATTAAAATAATTGTTTTTATATTAATATTTATATATTTTTATAATTAAATTTAAATCATTTAAATCATTATAAAGAGTAATTTTTTTGAAAATATAAAAATATTAATATAAAAATATTTTTTATAAAATATAAAGTACTTAAATTTAATTATAAAAATATAAAAAAATATTAATATAAAAATAATTTTTATAAAAATATATAAATTTAATTATAAAAATATAATTATGAAAATATAAATATTAATACAAACAAAAAATAATATCTTTTATTATTTAAATAATAAATGTTATTTAATATAATAATATTATTATTTCAATAATAATTTTTTTAATAATGTGAATATTTTTAAAATTGGATCGAAATTGAAAATTTCGAAAAATATAGGTACAAAGTTTTTTTTTTTAAATCATTGTAGAATGACTAAATCTGTATTTTTGTATAAGTACAAAGATTAATAACACTATTTATTAGTAAGTCACGTGAAAAAAATTCTACGTCATCAAATAGCCAAAAAATATGCTGATTAAGCTCGCCATGTTAGCAAAGTCAACGCAATATCAACAAGTTAACGTTCACGTCAACATTTTAAACGGAAAAAAAATAACACCGTTATCAATTGGACCAGAAGTTTTAAATTAATATAATAAGAGGATTCAATTTATATAAATTATAGTAAAGAAACTAAATTTTGAATCAGTACAAGAACCGACAGCATAATTAGTCTTTTTTTTTTTTTTTCTTTCTAAACCCTCTAAACTTTCTTCTATTTTATGATAATAATTTAGGTTTGGGTTTCTTTTTTAACATTTTTTTTGGTTTATGTGATGAGTTCATTAACCGTAATCCATTATACTTAAAATAGAGGACTGAAAGAAGGTTTTTGCCAACTCAAAAGCACTTCAAAAGTTTATGAACGAGTTCATAATATATCTGTTACTATTGATTCTCTAATTCAGGCCATTGTTTAATTTCTTTTGCACTCACTTTTTTTTTTATTTTTTTTTATTTTTAAGATCAACAATTGGATTGTAAATCTACCTTTTTCTTCTCACATTTTTTTGTCTGTTTTCAGAAAAGTCTTAGTTCATTGTATACCAGCACACTTATAATTTCTAACTTTCTAAATAAATCAAATCAATACTCAAAAGTAAATTGACTCCAAGAAGAATCGAGTATTTTGATATGAGAATCAATTTATGACGTAAAATTGATTAATTTTACATATTTTTATAATTTTATATATAAATGATATTTTAATAAATCAATCGATAGATTTAATAATATAATCGAAGCTCGTCGTGCACGTAATATTTCGAATCAAACTGATATCTATATCATATCGATCAATAATACTTTATATCATAACGATTGAATTTTTTTTACATTGAACAAATAGTTAATTTTTTAATATACTTAAAATTTGATATGCACGATCTACCTGATCATAGATCTACTTGAATAGAGTATGAAATATAACGGTCGAATTAAACAAATATAAATCGAGTAAAAATTACAAAAACATGTAAAATTGAATTAATTTACACTAATGTAAGTAGATCCTCTTCTCATATCTATTTTTTTATTTATATAAAAACAAAGAAAACCATTAAGTTATTTTTTGGCCCTCAAGAAAATCAATAAGTTTAATTGCTCATTTTTCTAGCTTTATCCTTTCATATTTTTCCCGTACATCCAAGATATCTCCACATTCTAAAATTCTTTGGATGGAGTAGACAAGTCATTAAATCAAACCCAAGGTCGTCCTAACCTTTTCCATATTGTATAAACATTTTACTTTTCCCACTACTTTTTCTTCCCTAAAAGCAAATCCCTTATTCTCATTCTAGAATCCTTTAATCACTTTCCAAGTATTTCAAAAATGTCAACAAAATAAGATTACGATTTGAAATTTAGATTTAAGAGAAAAAAATTGAATAAATTATACGATAAAATACATCCCTACAATAAATTTTGTTGTTTTTCTGCAATGTTAGGGTGACCAGTCGCCCCCTTCTTCTTTTTTTTTTTTGCCCCTTATTATTATTTTTGGGTTGTTGAGGGTAGAAAAAAAAATGATAGGAAGGAAAGAGAAAAAATAAAAAAATTTATGAGTTCGTATTATTTTTTTGTATTTAAAATATTATAAATTTATATAAAATTTTACACGTTAATAATTCGTTTTATGTATATTTTTAAACGTTAGTGTATCCGTATCGTGTTTGTGTTATTTTTTGTGTTGTGTTTTAATTATTTTTTTTATGTTGTGTTCGTGATATATTCGTGTTCGTTTTATTTTTTTGTTTTTCAAAATATTATAAATTTATGTAAATTTTTACACGTTAATAATTTATTTTATGTATATTTTTACACGTTCGTATATCCGTGTCATGTTCATGTTATTTTTCGTGTTGTATTTTAATTATTTTTTTCAATTTTATATTCGTGTCGTGTCTTAATTCATCTCATATTTTACATAATTTGTCATTGTGATTCAATTTAGAGAAAAATTTGTATGTTCGTGTCGTGTCTCAATTTATGACATATTTTATATAATTTATCATAGTTATTCAATTTAATGAGAAAATTGTGTTCGTAATGTGTTCGATTTTTTTTTGTGTTTTCAAAGTATTATAACTTTATATAAATGTTTACACGTTAATAATTATTTTTACTCAATAATTTATATAAATTATTATAAATTTATATAAAAAAAATTACGCGTGAATAATTCATTTTATATATTTTCATACGTTCGTATATTCGTGTCGTGTTTATGTTATTTTTCGTGCTGTGTTTTAATTATTTTTCCTATGTTGTTTTCGTGTCATGTCTCAATTCATGACATACGTTACATAATTTGCCATAGTTATTCAATTTAGAGAAAAATTTATGTATTTGTGTTCGTGTAAATTTTTTTTGTGTTTTTAAAATATTAAAATTTATATAAATTTTTACACGTTAATAATTTATATAAAATATTATAAATTTATATAAATTTTTATACGTTCGTGTATTCGTGTCGTGTTCATATTATTTTTCGTGTTGTGTTTTAATTACCTTTTCTATGTTGTGTTCGTGTCGTGTCTCAATTATCTCATATTTTACATAGTTTGTCATTGTAATTTAATTTAAAAAAAAAATTGTGTGTTCGTGTCGTGTCTCAATTCATGACATATTTTGCATAATTTGTCAGAGTGATTGAATTTAAAGAAAAATTTATGTTTTCATAACGTGTTCGTGTTTTTTTTTTTTTTTTTTTCTGTTTTTAAAACATTATAAATTTATATAAAAAATTTCATGTTAATAATTAATTTTTATACGTTATTAATTTATGTGTTCATAACATTGTTGTCATTACTATAACAAAAATTGAAAGCTAATCGTTTCACCCGCAACGTAACGCGAGTCTTTTTTTCTAATATATATAAAATTTTCATGATTATTTTTAAATTTATTAAATATTTATTTAGTAATAAATTTGAAATACTCATATAAAATTTATTTTTTATATCCTTTTAAATATACATGATATTAAATCTTAATTAAGTAATATATACATTTTATTCTCATAATTTAAATACCAAATTCAAATCTGTTCTTAACTTATATTTTTTTGGGAAAATATGAAAAACATGCAGTGCACAGTAGAATTATTGTGAAATAGTATAATGAATAAAAGTTATTTGAAAAAGAGAAATGAATAATTAAAAATTATTATAAAGAATATTGTAAAGACAAAATTACCCTTCATGAAAAACTTACTTTTCCTTTTTCTTTCATTAAGGAAATATTATTTTTTAAAAATTTTAATTGAAAATAAATTTAAAAAATAAAATATTTAAATATATATTTTTAAAAATTTTAAAAAAATAAAGAAAAATTAATTTTAGGCATATTATTTTTATTTTTTAAAATTTTTAAATTAAAAAAAGTAAATAAAAAATTTAAAAATTTATTTTTTAAAATTAAAAAGTTTTTATTTTCAGAATATTTATTTTTTAATTAAAAAGTAAATTAAAAAAAAAAAGAAAAAGAGAGGAGAAAGTTTTTTTATCAAGGATAATTTTGTCTTTACAATATCTTTTTTAACAATTTTTAATTATTCATTTCTTTTTTCAAATAACTTTTATTCATTATACTATTTCACAATAATTTTACTGTGCACTGCATGTTTTTCATATTTTCCCTATTTTTTTTCTCATTAATCATGACATGGAAACTACGTTAATGAATGTGCTGAAAAAATGCAAAAATATTATAGGACCAAAAAGAAAGGCAGAGACCTTTGGATCCTTGGACTATGACTATGTGACTAACCTGCTAATAAAGACGTTGTGGGTTAGACAGGGTCAAGCGATGTGCAAAGGGTTAAGGGGTCCCACCCTGGGGTTGCTTTGATTTCTTCTCTCTAAAGGAAATTCAGCACAGCCACTAGTTTAGCATTACTGTTGAGAAAAGTTTAGTTGAAAAAAATTTGAGTTGAAAAAAGTGTGTTTATAAAATGTGGTAAAAAAATGTGGTTTAAAAACTTTTAAGTGTTTAGTATTGCTGTGTAAAAGTGTTGTAGGAAATTAAAATGTCAAAAAAAGATATGTTTAAAATAAGAAAAGTGTAGAGATGTGATAATAATAAAGTCATTTTATCCAAAAGCCAGCTTTTAAAGCCCAAAAACTATATTTTTTGGCTTTTTGGTTTGGCTTTTCAAACCATGGTTTTAACAGCAGAAGCAAATTTTTTTTATCTGTTTAGCATTGCGTTTGCGATAAAAAGCAACTTTTGACCTTAAAAACTGTGTCAGAAGTAATGCTAAGCCTAAATGACCAACCAAATCTTTTCTATCTTATTATTGAAAACGCGGTTCCACGCCTTTGATTCCTGAATTTTCCTCCGTCCACAACAGAAAAGTCAAAATAGGAAACCCTTTTATTACCATAAAAAAATAATAATAGTAATACTACTCTTATATATTCTTAAGAAGGATAATAGTTAATATTTCAGAAAAAAATAAGAAGGATAATTAATGATTACTATAATACAAATATAAATTGTTTAATGCATGAAGCGGACTTGTTTATGAATCAAGTCTTGCTCTATTATTAAAAAAAAATTGCTTCATCAAGATCCGATTTAGTTCAATAGATCAAAAAAAATTCGAATTATTATTTAAAAAATATTAAAATTTATTTTTATATATTTTATAATTAAATTTAAATAAAAATAATTTAAATTTATTAAATAATAATTCGTATCAAACCGAATCGACTTAAATTTAAAAAATCTATCATAAACCTGATTCTATTCGAATCGGATCTATCGGACAAGTCTAACTTATAGGTCCAATAGCAATATAACGTAAATGACGCGGTGGAAAGAACTCTCTCAATCAAGGTTAAAAAAAATTGAATTTCCGATTCTCGATTCAACTGGTTGAATCAGCCAATTTATTTAAACAAATTTTAAAATATTTAAAAAATAATTTTAATGTTAAATAAATATTAAAGATAATAAATAATTAATAAAATATATATTTAACTTAATAGTATGATCTCTAATATATAACTAAAAAATTAAAAGTTCGAATCTCATCAATTACAAAAAAATTAAAAATATTTATGTCAAACCGATTTTTTATCGGTTAAATTGATTTTTTACTGATTCAACTAATATCCGATTTTATATAATGTATTGAATCGGATAACTTATCGATTTTCAATTCAACCGATTCAATCGATTGATCTAATATGATTTTTTTAATCCATGCTCTCAATCATCCAATGAAGCAGAAAGCCTGGTGATTCACCACTACACCACTAGTCACTTGTTTTTAGTGACCGTATTAGATTGAAAGACTATTTATTTTGTTGGTATATATTTACTATATGTAATATAATAGTAATATTTTTCAAATATGAATATATAATAGAAATACCAATTTTAGTTAAGAATAGTGTATTCCATCTATCACAATTATAATCATCTTGAAGAATGCATTCTTTTATTTGTACTTTTAATTGAATTTTGATTGCTTAAATGTGAAAACAAGGTTTTTATGAGAAATTATCTGTGAAATTTTTAGATTTTATAAAAAAAAAAAGTAATACATATTTCTATAATAAAAAATAAAAATATGTGACAGTATTTTAATTTTACTTGTGAATTAAAAAACTTTATTGTTAATGTATAAAAGACCAACCCTTTTATCAATAATAATAATAATAATTGTTGACCCGAATAAAATAAAAATAAATAATTTATTATTGAATTTTCAATTTATTTTTTCTTTATATAAAACATGGAATATGTTTCATTTAACCTAATTTTCTCCTAAAACATAGATTAATAACAAGGATTACTTTTTTTTTTAATATAATTGTTTGGTCACCCAAACCATCATCACAGCCTGTCATAGATAAACTTTTTTAGGTTAAAAATTAAAAACCAGAGAAAATTCTGCCTAACTACATTGTTCTTCTTTTTTTTTTGTTTTCCCTCAAATTTAAAATTAAGAAATGTTTTTCTTAAAAATAAAAAAAAAAGTCCAATTTGATTCGAAAGACTACCAAAAGGTTGACGCAAAGCCAACATTGAAAAAAAAAAAGAAAAGAAAAAAACAAAAACCTCACGAAAACAAAAGCAAAGCCCTTCAAGGCTTCAACCACGTCCAAGAGGAAGCGCAGAAAAAATTAAGTCATTCTTCATATAAACATCCTACAAAGTCAATCTCTCTCTCTCTCTCTCCTTCTTCTTCTTCTTCTTCTTGTCCTTTTTTGTTAGGTAAAATCCTTAATCCCAAAACCCTTCAAGGATTTCTTTGTTATTCTGCTTTTTTTGTTTGTTTGTTTGGTGAAGTGGGGTTTTATTGGTTTAATCACTTGGGGCAAGAAATGTTATTCAAGCTTACTTTTTTATTGCAATTACTATCAAATTTGTTGATTTCCTTTCTGGGTATTTGATTACTGTTCTGGGTTTTCTTGTTTTTCTATGATGTGTGGCATTTAAGGATATATATGGGTAATTCTGGGATTTGAATGCTTGGTATCCCTTTTATCTATTTTTTATTTCTATATAGATTGTTATTGTTCTCGGGGAGAGTTGCTATAGTTTCTTTTAATTGCAAAATTGGGTTTATTGATGATCATGTTCTAGAGCTGATTTTGATTGGCGTTTACCTATCAATGTGTATGATCTTCAGTTATTTTAGTTAAATTCATAAATTTTTCCTCAAATTCATGATATTGAATGATTTTGTGATTGGTTTTGCTGTAGGCTGTGCTTATAGAATAAACAGGGATTTGTTACTTTATAAAGGAGGCAGGTACTAATGGCTAATAGCGCGGCAGCATGTGCTGAAAGGGCAACCAATGATATGCTGATTGGTCCAGATTGGGCTGTAAACATCGAGCTATGTGACATTATAAACATGGATCCAGGGTATCATTCTTTTTATTTCTCAGTTTGGTGGCCTTTTTGCTGTACTTTGCTAATTTCTGTTCTTTGGTGCATTTTAGTACCTATGATTGTGGTATTGGAATTGGATTGTATGATTTACTAGGAAGCACAAGTACTTTTACCAGGATTATGTGAATTGTGGTATGAGTTTTGCAATTTGGGCTACTTTAATAGTTTTCAAACTTGCGAGCCTTGTTTCCTGAAGAGCCGCTCTATTCACTATTTAAATTGTCTTAGGCCAAATTTGTGATGCAATCCATCTTTGGCTAGTGTAATATATCATTATAAGAGATTGTGATGCACATTGTGGGACACTTCACTATAATTCAGTTGTTGTCCAGTAAGGAAAGAGGTGGAGCTTGGAGGGAGATTGCTGGCTTAACTTGATTTGTTCTGCCATTGATATAGATGAGAGCTAGGCTTTCCAATTTCGATCAAAGAGTAGCTTGGCTCTAAAATGCTAATGGCATGTTGTCATGACTTGATTTTTCAAAGAGAGTTTTGAAGGGAGGGATGGTGAAAGGGAAATAACTTTGGATCTTTTGAGTATGGTACCCTGTGGGTCTTGTAGGAGAAGAGCCACACCACATACAAGATTTAAAAAATCTCTCCCTTCGCCCCTCACTCATGGCATATACTCTTGGATTCCTTTTAGCTTGACTAAGTAAGTGAAAATTTTGAAAAGTCGGTGAGTGAAACGTTAAGACAGATACCCTTGTTAGAATGCACACCTGAGTCCATGTAATGTAGGACGCCATTTGCTGCAGCCTTGCTATTCTGTATTCTCTTGGGAGTCGATTATTTGGTGTATATGTCCATGTGACACTAACTTCTCATTCTTTCCTCTAATACTCTCTCTCTCTCTCTCTATATCACTTTTTCCGGCTTTAATGTCTTTCTTGTATGCTTTGTGTAACTGTGTTGCTCTTGGGCAGGGGCGAAGGGAGGGGGGGCAGGCAGGGGCGTTGGCCCCCCTTAAATTTTTTAAGATTTTTGAAATAAGGGTAAAATTATGTATGGCCCTCCAAATTTTGTTTGACCCTTTAATTTGGCCCTCCCTTAAAATTTTTAAGATTTTTGAAATAAAGTAAAATTATGTTTGGCTCCTCCAAATTTTATTTGGCCCTTCAATTTGGCCCCCCATTTGTAGAATTAGTTTGATATAATAAATTTGGTAACATTTTTAGTTTAAACCTCATTCATTATTATTAGCTTAATTCTCTCTATTTACCTTTTCAATCAATTAAATAGATACATTTACATTAATTATTTTGTTTAATATTTTTCATTCTATGCTCATAAAGGAAAAATAAATAAAGTTAAACAATTACAATATCCAATACGAATTGTGCATTTAACTTATTTTGCTTTTTCTAAATATATGTAATCTTATGTTTTCCTTTTATAATTTATGCATATTTTAATTAGACAATAAATTTTTTTGACGTCTTATTATATTTTTTTTCATGTGCAACATGAATTATAATATTTAAAAATGAAAAAAAATTATTTCATTATAAGGAATTTATATTTTGCTAGCAAATTTAATATCATATATAATATTTTTATACTAGAGTTGTCCATGGACTGGGTTGAGTCAGACTCACATAGCAAAAAAATTTACTTGTCCAAGGCCCGGCTACACGATTTTTATTTTTACTTTAAATCTTTATATGTATATTCCGGCCCCTCCTCGTCAATATTTCTGGCTTCGTCCCTGCTATTGGGGTTGTACTTATCTCTTTTACTAGGAAAAGCATTGAAGGGTCTGAACATGGGTGAAAATGTTTGAATAAGCAGAAAGATCTAGTCTGATGCTAAGGAATGCAAGGTGTATATCCTTTTTATTTTATTAAATCGTTTGAAGTATGATTTTGTGCTCCCAAGGGGTTTTCCATAGACCTGCAGCACCCTCTCTTATGAAAGTTGCATGGTTGTCCCACAATTGGGTTTAATTCATTGCCACCTTGTTATAACTTGATCCTAGCTTCTTACTCACATTCCCTGATGCATGGGGGATCCTAACTTATCAGGACTTCAATGTAAACTTTAGTTGAGTTGATTGACATTCTTTATTTTTATATTGCAGGCAAGCTAAGGATGCTCTGAAAATCCTCAAGAAGCGGCTGGGCAGTAAAAATCCAAAAATACAGCTACTAGCTCTTTTCGTGAGTTACATGTTTCTTCCCTTGTTCATATGTCATAGATATAGATAGCTCTTTTAAATATTTTATTCGAAGTCAACTCTTATGGTGTAATAATATCTATAAGTTGGTTTTCTTTAATAATTTACTTTAATCATGTGGTCTCAAGTGACTAATAACTTGGTACCATCCTGTTTTTTTTTTTTTTTCCTTTTCCTTATCTATGTTTGATAGATGTTAGTAAAGGAAAGGAAAATAAATGAAATGAAAGGATGGGTTTTTAAAGGAAAGGTTACATCTTTCCTTGTTTGGATAATTAAAATGTGTTAGGGAAAGGAAAAGAAAAGAATGTTAGCCACCATCGTTTGGTTAAAGTGTGGAAAGGAAAGGTTAATTATAATATATATTTTCAATTATGCCCTTCATTTTTAATTAAAATAACAATATAAAAATTATAAATTAAATAATAAAAAATAAAAAATAAAATAAACATTACATTAAAAAAATATGAATGTAATGTAAAAAAACTAAAACAAAAAAATGATAATAAAAAAAATTTATTATAATTTTTAATGTCAATTACGTGAAGTATATAAGTTTAAAAATATTACTTGTAATTTGATAAATATAGAAGGGGGTAATATGGACATTTTATATTTAAATTTGTTTTTTTACTTTCCTTTCCCTTCCTTTCCCACCGATTTGGGGTTTTGGAAAATTGAGCATTTTAAGGGAAAGTGAGGGGTGCTCAACTCCCCTCACTTTCCTTTATTAAAATATTTTTTTTATCCAAACAAGGAAAAACAAGGGAAAGGTTTCCCATTCTCCCTTGCTTTCCTTTCCTTTCCCTCCCCCTATCCCAATCCAAACATAGGCTTTGCATGATGATAAAGAACTAATAAGATACCATATATCTGATATTTTGGTCCAGGTATTGGATTCTCTCAGCAAAAATTGTGGTGAGCATGTTTTTCAGCAGATTGCTGAGCGTGATATCTTGCATGAAATGGTTAAAATAGTAAAGAAGAAGGTGACTTATCTTCACCTGACCTGTGATATCTGACTTTTTCTTTTTAAGTTTCTCTTTTTCTGGTACTTACTACTTCTATTCTTCCTTCTGGTTTAACTTTGCAGCCTGACTTGAATGTCAGGGAAAATATACTTATTTTGGTGGACACATGGCAAGAAGCCTTGGGAGGATCTAGTGGAAGGTATCCTCAATATTTTGCCGCATATAATGAACTACGGGTAAATGTTCTTTTGTGCCTTTATGTGCCTCTCCCTTCTTTTGTTGGCCCTTCATAAGCATCTATTTTTCCAAGCAAGAATATTATCAAACATATTCTTTTTATGCCTGAATATATCAGGTTCAAGGTTGCTGCATTTCAATCCATGTAATACATCACTTTAATTTCTTTTACATTATGTTTGAGCATAAAGAAAACTGCTTTTATTGTTTGGTTGGAACTAATTGGTGGAAGACTGGAAATGGAAAATGGTAGTTTTTTCCTTTCCCTTTCCCTTTCCCTTTCATTTTCTCTATTTTATCTTTTCTTTAAAGTTGAACCAGATAAGTTTGTTAATAGCCCAGGGTTCTGGTGACTGAAAGGGCTGCTATTATTTGATTTATAACAAAATATGCAAATTTTATGGTTTAAAGTTATTTGTGTCCATGTTTGAGAAATGCACTTTAATTATTAAATCATTGCCAATGAAATCCCATTCTCAACAGCAGAAAAAATGGAAACAAAGGTTCGCAAATCATTCAGATAGTTTTGTCCAAATTTAGCTTTGGACCTTTATCATGATTTCCAGAAAACATTAATTCGAATATCTTTAGCTATGCTTAACGTCTCTCTCTCTCTCTCTCTCTCTATCTATATATATATATATATATATATATATGTGTGTGTGTGTGTGTGTGCGCGCGCGTGTGTACATCAATATAATCTCCTTCTGACTGAATTTTGGTAGTTTCTGCAGAGAGAATTTAGGTTCATTGCTTATATTTGTATAACCCTGGCCTCTTCTGTTAATTACGTTACTTTTCATCTTGATTTCTTTTTTCTTCTGAGGCTGCTTGGAGCAATTTTGGTGTTGTAAATTTGTATATTGACTTCTTAGTTCATACCCCTTTCAGTACTAAAAATCATTGGTTGCTTATGCTGATTTGAAAGTCAAACTTTCTGTCCTAGTATTTTCTCCATCATATCTATCCATATCTGTTTCTTGAAGTAATCTTTTTTTTTTTGTTGGTATTTATCAGGCTGCTGGAGTTGAATTTCCTCCTCGAGAAGAGAATACTGTACCATTATTTACTCCACCTCAGACGCATACAGTAACTCACCACCCTGCTTCAGCATATGAGGATGCTGCTATTGAGGCCTCTCTACAGTCTGATGCTTCTGGCCTCAGGTACTATATAAGCTAAAAGCCTAAAACCATTATATTCTGATTGTGGATCACATAGTTGTCTTTGACACAAACAATGTTTGACAGGACAAAGATTTTGAAACCATTTCTTCACTGAATTATTTTAGAATATTTGCTTCTTAGTTCAGTAGTCACTTAGAATCTTAGATTGAAAAAACAAGAGTTTTTTTTGGTATCTGCAAAATCATAACTCTTTTGCTTGGATTACATCTCTATTTTCTTGCTTCTCATGTTTATTTTTTGTTTAGATATAAATTGTAAATCATCTGCTAATACTGAATATATTTAGAAATGAATTGTAAATCATCATTGCATATGCTAAATTATAAACATTATAATTTGCATAATTATCTCAAAATTTCTATCTTGTGTTCCTTGGAATGTTTTAATATATATTTTTTATATAAAAACTATAATAATGTAGAAAAGAATATTTGAATTTATTTTCTTTAATAACTGTAAAACTGATGCAGGGCATTTTGTGAAAACCTTTCTTTAAACATCATTTTCTTCTTTCATAATTAAGCTAATTAGGTAAATTGTTCCAGATAATTGGAAGTTAGAAAATTTGCTGGATTTTAACTCACTGCGATGATAAAGATCACTTCAGGTTTGACTTTTGATAGATTGTTGTAGTCAGCTTATCTTTGTTTCAAAGATATTATTTCTAACTTTGGGACATAAAGCTTAAGCTATATTTTTCTCTTTCTACTGGGTTAAACTGTAATAAACCACTGCAAAGTTACTATGCTGCATCTCTCTTCCATCTTCATGCATTAACATCTTTGCTGCTGACACGTAAACTTCCTGCATAGACCTGAATTATTTCTGTTATCATAATTGAACCTTGTCTATTTCCAGCTTGCCAGAGATTCAAGTTGCTCATGGACTAGCAGATGTATTAATGGAAATGCTTAGTGCATTGGATCCAAAGACTCCTGAGGTAAAAACTTTGTCCTGCAAATGGATCATTATACTTGTCACATGGTCTATGCTGTTCTAATTTTCTGATTGCTGATAAACATTTACTACTGCTTTTGATGCACAAATTACGGTGCTTTCATTTTCTTCTTGTTTTTGTATTTAGTACCAGGGAAGTTTATTGTTCTGAAAGTTAATATATTTATAAGGGATCAGCTCCGTTAATCCTCTTTTCCTGTTTCGCTTTGAGCAATGTGCTTTCTTACTTCTCTGCCATCAGTATATGTTTGGGTCTTCCTATTATTTTTTCTGTGCCTTGCAGTTATGATAAATAATTCCTCTGTTTCAATTGAGTCTAAATTATGTTACACACACTCAAAACATCTTAAAAAATATTTCCTCATTTTATCATCAATAGAAACATTATGACTCCTGCAAATAATGAATTGCAGAAAACTGTAATTTATGGTGCTACTGCTTCCTTCTGAATGTAAATCTTGTTTTTTCCCCTGCTGCAGCCTCTTAAATGGATTTCCTTTGTTGAGTATATTACAAAACTTGTTCGATAATCTCATTAATTTATGTTGTGATCTCTTTTTGCATTGCATATATGTGTCTGGCTGTAGAAAAATGTACGTTGAGGGACTTTATTTTAGATCATTCCTTTTTCTGAGCTTCATTACTTATTCTGCTGTGATAATAGTTTGTAAATAAACAATCCTAATGCATGCCAGCCAGATGATTAAATTAATAAATCTTTTTAGGCTGATGCAAGTCAAATGATTAGTCTTTTACTGTTTTGGATGTTGTGCAGGCTGCAAAGCAAGAAGTCATTGTTGACCTTGTTGATCAATGTCGTTCTTACCAAAAGCGTGTCATGCTTATTGTGAATAGTACCACGTGAGAATCTGTTTGTATCTTTGGCTGATTTCCCCCCTGTTAGATAGAATAATGCTGATGATTGATTTTGCTTTTTCAGAGATGAGGGACTTTTATTTCAGGGATTGGCACTAAATGATAGCTTGCAGCGTGTTCTTAGCCGGCATGATGACATTCTGAAAGGAAATACTGCTACAACAGGAGCAGTAGCAGAAACTCCTGTTGTGCCACTTGTTAATATTAACCATGAGGATGATGAGTCAGAAGATGAGTTTTCTCAGCTATCTCATAGGTGAGTGACTTTATCATGTTATTCTTCCTCACTCCCTTCTCTGTATGCTTTCAAACATTTTTCTGCTAGTTTACTGAAAATATTTCTAGTGTACCAGATTAGCCTTGCACTTTGAAACCATGAAAAACTCAGACAAGGAAATTTCTACCAGTTCTAAATTCATCTACTTAGCACATGGGAATGAACTATGGACACTTTACCATATTGTGTTGATGTGTTGCATTCCCTGATCTCCATTGGATTTTTTGTTTTCATTGAAGGAGCGGATGAAAGTGTAGCGGTTTTTCTTATCTGTTTATTCTCTAAAATGCACCCGTCTTGTTAAACACACATAAAGACTGCTTTGAATGTAGGTTCTTAAGATTTGAGTAACCAGTCCTTGATTATTGGGAAGGCTCCTTATTTCTTGCTTATGTTATTTTTCGCTTTTGACCCTAATTTAACGAATCCTTGTACTCACTTATTACAGATCATCAAGGGATAATTCTCAAGGACAGGACAGCAGAGCACCTAACAGTGAGCCTGCGCGAGTTGGTCCACTTCTTCCTCCTCCACCCTCATCGAAAAGGCCAGTTGCTACAAATGCTGGCATGGTTGATTATCTTAGTGGTGATACCTACAAATCGGAGCATTCCCCTGAAACAAGAGAAGTTACACCTTATTCCGTTCGCACTCATACACACGCAAACTCCTCCCCACAGTTGATTTCGACTTTAGCTCCGTCATCACCTCCTCCTCGTTCTGGTGACTCTGGATCCTCACCTGTTTTCAGTGGACAGCCTATATATGACAAACCAGCTTCCTTAAGCAAATCTGCTGATGCTGAGCAGCTGCCTCCAGCTCCCTGGGACAGTCCTGCAGGAAACCTTCCACCACCGCCGTCAAGGTTTAATCAGAGACAGCAATTCTTTGAGCAACAACACGGTTATAATGGGTCTGGTTCCTCTTATGACAGCTTGGTTGGACAAACTCAAAATCTCTCCCTTAATTCGACAACCCCAACCAAACAAGCAAAACCAGAAGATGCTCTCTTCAAAGACCTGGTTGATTTTGCCAAAGCCAAGTCATCTTCATCATCCAAACCCGATAGGTCATTTTGATCATCTCGCGTATTCAGTCAGCTTGGTTTTGGG
Source organism: Fremontodendron californicum (assembly GCA_030761205.1). NCBI lineage: Eukaryota > Viridiplantae > Streptophyta > Magnoliopsida > Malvales > Malvaceae > Fremontodendron > Fremontodendron californicum. The sequence goes on from JAULJL010000026.1 coordinate 14,768,043, forward strand.
TGGTACAGCTTGTGAACAGTTATTAGATTATCAGTTTTTGTATTAAACTATGAGGTTTCATTGTTATTAAATAAACATGGGTTTAAACATTGCTTATGGTTTGTCTATCTTGTTTATGGGTTTATTTTTTAGACAAACTACTCATTGGATATATTCATATATTTTACATATTTTAAAAGTGGGTGTATCATTTTTTTCAGTTTGATCCATCACTTGGCTACTTGTAAATGTAAAGCTGATTCAATGGTTAGGTTAAACAGAGGCAAAACAGGACTCCAAAACTCCATTGCCACTCTATATTGTAGGAAATCTTGGCCTTCTCTTTTGATTCCTCTTCCTATTCCTAGCTAATGACTATCATTATCCCTCACTCACATGCATATTTATAAAGAGCAAAGTAAATAAATCAAGCAGGAAGCTATGAGCCAGTGATTGATTCTTTACCTTTTACTTTATATATGCTTAACAAAATTAATTCAAATTCTAAATGGAAAAATACAGCATAAAATAATTTTGGAACACACATTTCCTCGTCAATGCTTCCTGAAATTCTACATTCATCCCCTATAATGTGTATATACAAGGTTAAAACTAGTCGATATAGTAACCACTTCATGATATATATATATATAACATACTTGTAAAATTGGCTACACAAAGCCTTTAGAATCTAACAAAAATTTTTTTTTTCCTGAAAAAGGAAAGAAAGAAAAGGAAGGTAAGGGAAAGAAAAAAAAAAAAAAAAGAAAAGGGAAGAAAGGAAAGAAAAAAAATTTATATGTTCATGTTTTTATTATATTTTTTTGTGTTTTTAAAGTATTAAAAATTTATATAAAATTTTACACGTTAATAATTCGTTTTATGTATATTTTGATACGTTTGTGTATTCGTATTAGACCTGCTCACGGGCCGGGCAGCCCGCCCGGCCCGGCAGGCTCGGCCCGTATTGGGTCGGGCCTGGGCAGGATATTTTATGTTCCGAGCCGGCCCGGCCCGGAACAGTGATTTTTATTATAATAATATTATTTTATTTAATTTTAATTATAAAAAAAATAAAAAAATAAAAAATTTATTTTTTTATTCCAATGAACAGTGTTTCGGGCCTAAACGGGCGGGCTTGGGCTACCTAGGGCCGGGCCTGGGCAGAGGGAAAAAAAATCGGGCCGCGACCCGGCCCGGCCCATGACCACCTCTAATTCGTATCGTGCTCATGTTATTTTTCGTGTTGTGTTCTAATTATTTTTCTTATGTTGTGTTTGTGTCGTAATCAATTCATTTTATATTTTGCATAATTTGTCATAGTGATTCAATTTAGAAAAAAATTTGTGTGTTCGTATTGTGTATCAGTTTATGATATATTTTGTATAATTTATCATAGTGATTTAATTTAGAGAAAAATTTATGTGTTCGTGACGCGTTCGTGTTATTTTATTGTGTGTTCAAAGTATTATAAATTTATTTAAATTTTTATACGTTAATAATTCGTTTTATATAGATTTTGACATACTTGTGTATTTGTGTCGTGTTCATGTTATTTTTCGTGTCGTATTTTAATTATTTTCCCATGTTGTGTTTATGTCGTGTCTTAATTCATTCCATATTTTGCATAATTTGTCATAGTGATTCGATTTTAACTCTAAATTTATGTATTTAAAATATTAAAATATAAAAAATTATTTATTATTATTCAACTTAAATTTATTTATGATTGTTAACTTAATTAAAAATTTATAAATATTAAAAAAAAATTTCAACGAAGCGGGAGAAGAATATATATATATATATATTAAAAGGAGACCGAAATTTAAGAAAAATTAGAGAAAAAGCAACCCCAATTAGTCATTAAAGACAAAGAGAAGCTGGAACACAGTTTGAAACATCTCATAAACATGTAAACCTAGCGGAAGTATATATAATTTTTAAATATGAATTATAAGAAATTTTAATTATTTATATATGGATTTGTTTATTATTATTACTATTATTTAATGGAAGTGTTAGTACTCAAATCAAGGATTTATAATATAGAAAAACAAAAACAAAGCAAATGCTACAAGGCCATGCACATGAGACAAAATGCTTTTAGTTAGCTGCCTATTATATTGCGAGCTAAAGGAAGCTAGAAATAATCCATCCACGACTATCCCCTATAAAATTCCTTTTTCTTTCTTTCTTTCTAATTTTCCTAGAATATTGCATCAGAAAAGCAAAGACCAAGGAGTATATATAGAGAATGATGTTTTGTATTTTGTACAAGAAATGGATTGAGACATTTGAAACTCATAAGTCTATTGTTGTTAACTTTTTTGAAAATATTTTGAGACCGTCAGAAATTCAATCTTAACATTAAAATTAAAAGTTCAATACTCTATCAATATCAAAATAAACTCCATCTATAATAGAGGTGACTATGGGCCGGGTTCGAGCCAAGCTTATGTATGGTATCAACATCATATATGCTTGTCCAAAGCCAGGTCCGATCCAATATATAAGTCTCAAATTTTGTTCAAGCCTGTCCATATTTGTAAATGGATAGCCCAAGCACGTTTAGACCCGACCATATTTTTTTTTTAAAAAAATATTATTTTTTATAGAATCTTTAATAATTTTTTTTCTTTTATTAAGTTTTTAAACATGGACAACTTAACATATTTACTAATATTTACACTATAATATTATATATATTTAATTTTTATATGACATAAATTACATAAATTACATAATAGATATAAAAATAAAATATTATTTAATTAGAAAACGGGCCTGGTCGGGCTGCACTCAAGCCTTGAGTGTTGGAGCCAAAGCCCGGTCTATTTTTTAAACGAATCTCATTTTTGCCCAAATCTATTTTTCGGGCCTAATATTTTTGTCCAAATCCTCCCTAATATGAGCGAAGCTTCGGGTTTGGACGGATAGTCCGACCCTTGGACAACTCTAATGTACAGTAATACTACTTCTTTCCTTAAATGGGCATTGGAATGGTATACCATTTTGGTGCAACTTGCAAGCACTTGATAAAGGATTTTATAACAACTCCCAACCTTCTCTATATTTGGGATAAATACTATCCACATTGAGTTTGCAAAATGGCTAAATGATCTTCCCACACTCGAAAAAAGTTTTTCATCTTCTACAATCGGTGTGCATCTTTTGTGATTTTTTTTTTTGGTACAAAAAAAGCCGCAGCCTGGGATCTTTTGTGATTTTGTTACTGCTAAATATTCTAGATTCCATAAGTTGCACATACCAAAAGTTTCAAGAAAATAGCAGATGTTTCTGTACTAAGGTTGCCTTCAAAAGCAACTTAGAAACAGAATACTTTTTTAATAAGTATAATAACAGCTAGCTTTACTGTTGATTTACAAAGCAACAAAGAAAATAGCCATTAGTCAATGAATGAAAAAATGGCCTCAGTTGCAGAAGAATTTTGCATTTACATTTCCAACGTCCAATTCAGCAAATGCATCAATCCCAAAAGAATCAGAAGAAAAATCCTTCTTTGATGAAATGGATGCCTTGACTTTTGAATCTTGCAATTGAACTTTTATTGTATTGTTGTCCATTTTACTTGTCTTTGGCCTGTGTTGCAGCCATGTGGCAAGAAATTAGCCTACTGACCAGAACACAAATCAAAGAAGGAAGGTAAACAGAGCTTGAAAGATGGATTTTGGACATCTTCCCCACTTTGCTGGTGGAGAGGAAATTTCCTTATCTGCAGTTAACAAACCTTGAACTTGATCTCCCAGTTTTCCCTGATGAACATAAAAAAGGCTAGCAGCTGAGTTCCTATTAATGTTATTTCAAATAATGCTATGATAGCTTTGAGAAAAAAAACATGGTTCAATTATTGAGGTTAATCATTTTCCTTGGACAGAAGTTACCACTTGAGAACTGGCATTGGTAATTCTTTGAGAGACAGGTAAGCAGCTTTTGAATGTATGCGACAAATTACGAAACCATTTAAATAGAGGTTTGATATTACCTCTGCAGCATCCTTGAGTGGTCCCCAACATTCCATGCGATTGTACTTCGGCAAACTAGAATGAAAGTAAACGCAAACTAAAGCATCCATTAGCTCAGGATATTCGGTGAAAAGGACTGAATCTCCATGGAGCACAGCTTTAAGTACCTAGTTTGCATTGCAATAAAAGTCCAGCAAGTATTATCACCATGAGAATGTCACTAGCATTGCAACTAAACACAGCATGCTGAAAGAGAATCTGTCTATTAAATGGCTAAGTGAAGGAGTAAGTTCATATTGAGATCATAAATATGACACGCCAAAGTCAAAAACATCAAAGCTGAGTTCTAAATTTTCTAGTCATCTTGTAATCTGATTCTTTTCTGATGTGATGGAGGAAAACTTACCAAAGGTAATTCCTTGGAGAAAATGTGGTATCTAAACTCAGCAGCAAGGTCAAGCAAGAGATTCGGGCCGCTTACATAACAATGCACATTGAGAAACATGGTCTCTTTCACTTTCTTCCACTCAGCAACCACATCATCCTTGTTATACCACCCTTTCAACTGTCATGGACACAAGCAATGTGTAAAAGCACTATTTATTAGATGTCTCAAATAAAAAAATTTCCAACTGCAACTAATGGTAACTGCATACTGAATACAAATAGGTAATTCCATGAAGATTTAACAGTTTATACCTCCATCAAACTTTTAGATAAAAATAATGGTGCAAAGTTCAAATCCTAAGATAGAAACTAATGGAATTCATACCTGATCAAGGTTGATGACATTAGAGATGGTTAATGTTAAGTTAGCTGTGAAGTCACAGTGGGAAAGGATGTAGGTTCTTGGGATTATTGCAGAATAACTTTTTAGCCCCTTTCCCATGAAGACAACTTTGAGTTTTGAAGCTTCAAAGCTTGCTGGAGGACCCAAAAGCCTTACAGCCTGGAAATTGAAAAAAAATGTCAATAGTGCTATTCATTTGGGCAATTAGGGACCTTTAAGAAAAATTGTGGCAGAGTAAGAATAATTTGCAACAGAGCTCTTTGAAGCTATTCAATTCTTAAGAATGAATATTTTATCTTTCTTACATCAACTATATGTGTTTTTTCATTATAATTTTTAATTAATATGGGCAGGAAGGATAATGACATTTCAAGCTGTAGCAGGGAAAGCAGGGTCAAAGACAGAACTGTAGGATCTCAATTTGAGATTGGTATACATAAATGGATGTGAGAAAACACAGTAAATTATGCAACTTCTGGGTCTTCTAGATTTTGCCAGACCTTGCTATATAATGCTCATTTCATGATTTGCAAAATGTATAATAGCAATAGGCACTAGAAGGATCGATAACCAAAAGGATGCCTATACCCAGCAGAGCTGAAAGGGTATTGTTAACAGATAACCAAAATAGTATATTATGTCTTTTTACCTGTAATGTGTGTCTTGCAATGATTTTATTCATAAACAGTCTAACAAAGGCCCAGCAAGCCAAAATGAATGAACAAGTGAGAGCCAAAGGTGCATGAACAAAATTTAGGCAGACTTTAAAACTACAATAAAACTGTCATTGTCTAAAGCAAAGTCCAGACCAAGAACAAACTAATTGTCATAATCTAAATCATTCTAATGTTACTTAAACCATTAAGATAAAAATACCTCCATCTAACATTTATATATAACAATGCCATTAGAAAACAAGAATTTCTAAATGAATGGAGGACAGAAGAATACCTCAGAGACAAGGGTGTTGTAGGAGGCTCTAGCAGTGTGGCGAATGGAAGAAACCTGAAGCTGAAAAGGCCTGAATTTTCTGTTCTTGGCACCGAAGCCTTTCAATGTTGAAGGTAAAAAGGAGGCATAGTTAGCAGAATGGCAGGCCATGGGACAAGCATAACCTTCTTCTTCATTGTTGAAAGCCCACCATTGTCTTCTCTGAGAGCTTTCTCAGAGAGAAAGAAAAGAATGAAATGATGGGCAAATGTGGAGAATTGATGCTAAAGAGATTGCGGGGTTTGGGGTTTCTGTGGATTTGTGATTCATTAGACCCCACTCGTCCAACAATCTATATGTCGAGTCCTTCTTCCCTCCACACATTTGTTTTTTTATTTTTATTTTGAATGAAAATATTGCCTGCTGGAACTGTGAATTTGTGATTGGCTGCTGGAGTTTGAACGTTGCGCCACGTCATCTATATTTCTTGAAATTTTGATAACTTTGGGATAATGTAATGACGTGGCTTTAATTGGGTCAATTGACTCGATTCTCCACCGCCAGCCAGCCCAGATGCTCAACCTGCTCAAAATCAAATTCTGGTGGAGAAAAAAAGGCCCAAGAGTTTTGAGTTTTATCACAGTTAGATGAGGGCGTAACTCGTAATCACGAGGGTGATTTTTTTGGATTTGGATTATTCGAGTATATATTATATTGAATTCGAGTTATTTTTGGTTTAAAATTTTTTTAGGTTTGCATTATTTCAGGTTAAAATTATTTTAGATTCAGACTTAGACAAATTTTACGTTATTTTTATGTAATTTTATGTTATTATATATATTTTTTTATTTAAATTTTTAGAAGCAATTCATCTTGTTCTCATCTTGTATGTTTGTTTAATTTTTTTTTAATAAAATTAAAAATAAAACAAAGATGAAGATTTAATGATTTATTTATATTAAAATTTATAAATATTTAATTTATTTTGGAATCTTATGTTAAAAGAGAAAAATATAAAACATAAAATTTAGGTCAAAATCAACTAATTGAATTTTATTTTGAGTTAAGATTTATCTTTGATAAAATTGAGATTAGATATGCACTAGAAAGATCATTGTAAAATCATATCAAAATTATTTATGTTCTCTAATCTCTTGCCGAATCTTTTAACCTATCGAATAAATTAGCTGACATTTTCATCACATGTGATTTGTGAGATAAAATTTTGATTTTTGTTGACTGTCTATATTGAATAATTTTATCTGAATTAAATTAACAAAAAAATCATTTATAAAATAATAGTTAAAGAATCAGTGTTTATAAATACAGTAAAATTTCTATAAAATAATATTATTGGGACTAAGAAAAAAATATTATTTAAAAAAAATTATTTAATTATCGATAAATGAATAAATTATTCATTTATCGATAAATTTATATTTATTAATTCATAAAAATATTTATGTTTACAATTTTTATATATGTATATTATTTTTCATTAAGATATAACTTATAAATGAAAAATGCTAAATATAATGATGGAATTACTTACAAATGAAAAAATTATTCAAGGGATCATGAATATGACTATAAATAATGATCAAAATTCAGAACAGTTGTGTTTTACTAATTATTACTCCAAAAGAAGCTTTACAAACAAGAATCACCTACAACATGAAAAGAATGTATCGAGTGTTGTGTGTATTGCAAAAAATTAATGATGAGTTTCAGTTTGATTTATGTGAAAAAAAAAAACAAACAACTTTGAATGCATAATTTGAGAAAAAACTTAAATGAGAAAGTAAAAATTGTTATTTAAAAATTTTCTTAAAGTATTATATGAATTTTTATGTATTTTTTTTTAAACTATTAATTTATATATTTGTTGGATTCTAAAAAATTATAAAAAAATAATCTTATACATTTAGTAAAATTATTATTTTAATACATAAACTCGAATTGAAATTACAAAACTTTATTAATTTATCAACTTTATTGTATTGATTACTCGGATCATAAAAAAAATTGGTTCCTTTTTTTGTATAACGAATTTTCCAAGAATCCTTGAGAGTCACATACAGCCATATTCATCAATTAGTCAATTTGGTAAGTAATTAATATGCTTAAAATAATTACTACACAATATTCAAGGTAATTTCTATTTCCAAATCTCTATATAATGTTTCCGACTGTTCCAGTTTCCTTAGTAACCGTAGAATCCAGCCAACCACAACCCAACAGGAAAGTACTAATAATCTGCTATCAAATGCCGGTGGAACTCCGCTTGCATAAAAAAATGAAGTCAGCTTCAGCTTTGCTCCATTTCTATCTCCCTGTCCTTTTAACAATGAGAGTAATAAAATGAGCAAAGAAACCTAAATTTCTCCAAACCCAAATCCCTACAACAAGTCTTCAACAAACTCCCACCAAAGGAAAAAAAAAGAGAGGTACAGTCTTAAACATAGTACTTAAGTTTTTTTTTTTTTTTACATTCTCTTTGTTATTCATGTTTTCAAGTTAGATAGTAATCTTTTTGCTGTTCCTGTCTTTTCGTTGTGCAGCTAAACTCTTCATTATCGGTTAAGGTAATGTCTTGGTTATGAGTTTTTGCATGTAATTAAAGTGCTTCAAATGGTGTTTTTAAGTTACTGTTTCTGCTTTTTTTTTTTTTTGTGTGCTGATGAGGGCTTCTGTAAGTTGAACTTTAATGGCTGAAGATTGAAAATCACTTTTGAGTGGACTTTTCGAATCTGGGTCTCTTTCGTAAATCAAGAAAAGATTTAATTTTGAGTATGAAGTTTTAAACTTTTAATCTTTATTTGTAAGATTGCATTTAGAAAAATGCTGTATTAGTCTGATTTACTGTTACCAATAATGTTTTTCTCTTTTATTTGTAGCTGTGCTTACTCAGGGGTTTAACTCTTTACTAGCAACATGTAATGGTCGCTTCTGCATGAGATTTTGGCTTTAATATTTTCAAGCTATTGATTTTCCTTGTAGAAAAATTCGATGCATAGATACAAGTACTTCAGTTACCATTCGCTTGTTTTGGTATATTGGTGCTTCTTGACTGCTAGCAATTAATTATCTGCTCTACCCTTGGATAAGGATTCAATTGTTTATAGATTTCGCTGTCTAAATCTATTCTTTTTCTCTGGCTAGTGGTGTTTTTATCTATCTGTTTGATTTTCTAGATTATAAGGACAACAAATTGTATATGGTTTTTAAAGTTGAAATACGATTGGAAGAAGTTTGTTTGTGGTACTAATTGGCTAGTTGTTATTGCTCGTCCAGTTGTATGTAACAAGAAAATCCATTAAAAAGAAACATGGCTACGGGGAAGTATTCCAGAGTTGATGGGAGGAAGTCATCAAGTTACTGTTCGGTAGCTACTATAGTCGCGTTTGTTGCTTTTTGTTTAGTTGGGATTTGGATGTTCATGTCCTCATCAGTTGTTCCAGTTCAGAATTCAGAATTTTCATCTCAGGAGACCAGAAATGAGGTGAACAAACAGTGCCAAAAAGTTTTTCTAAGCAATTTGATGATACCTCAGGTGATCTATCCGAGGATGCAACAAGAGAAGATGGTGGTGGAATGCTTAGTAAAGAATCTGGGAACACTAATGAGGATAATTCGATAGAGAACTTAGTGGTTGAGAGTAATAATGAGAGCAATGAGTCTCAGAATTCAGCTGAGGAAAACCTGGAAGAAAATCATGCAAATAAGAGTTCTGATGAGAAAACTGACTCAGAAAATGAACAAAAAATGGTGGATGAAGATGATGGGAAAGACGGGGAAACAAATTCAAGAGACGGAGAATCAAATCTAGAGACTGGAGAAGCAGAGAACGAGGGTGGTGAAATGAATAAAAATTTGCAGACAGAATCAAGGGAGAGCTCAGGTGAAAACAGATCTGAGTCAGCTGAGAGTGAGAAGAACTATGAGGAAGAAGAAAGTGTAGATAAAATAAAACATGTTGACAAAGAGGCTATTTTGACTGAGGAGAAGAATAACAAAAATCAAGATGAGCATTCGGAACAAAGTGCTGTCGAGAACAGTGTGGAAAGCGAGGAAAACAATCAAGCTTCAAATGAAATTCTCCCTCCTGGTGCTCAATCAGAAATTTTGACCGAGTCTACTACTCAGAATGGAGCTTGGTCAACTCAAGCAGTAGAATCACAGAATGAGAAGAAATCACAACAATCTTCAATATCCAGTGAAAAAAATGGTCACCATTGGAAACTCTGTAAGTCAACTGCTGGGTCAGACTACATACCTTGCCTAGACAATTGGCAAGTTATAAGAAAGCTTCCAAGCACAAAGCACTATGAACATCGAGAGAGGCACTGTCCTAATGAAGCTCCTACATGTCTTGTCCCTCTGCCTGAAGGATATAAGCGCTCAATAAAGTGGCCTAAAAGCAGAGATAAAGTAAACACCTATCTGCTGCATGTACAAGTGCTTTTGTTTTGTGTATTTACTTTGGTTGAAATTATTCTTTTGGTGCTTGGTGCAGATATGGTACTACAATGTCCCCCACACCAAGCTTGCAGAGGTTAAGGGGCACCAAAATTGGGTTAAAGTAACTGGTGAATACCTTACCTTTCCTGGTGGTGGAACTCAGTTTAAGAATGGTGCTCTTCATTACATTGATTTTATTCAAGATGTAAGTCCTTTTCATATATATATATATATATATATATTTATGTATTTTCTGTCTACTAACATAGCCTGTCTGGATATATTCTCCTTTTATTTTGCATTGGTGGTTGCTGATATGTGATTACAAGCTATTTTTATAATACTTTTAAAGGAAAAAGCCGCACATTATTGGGAAGAATAATTTTAAGATTTCCTTTTCAATTTTCCTAGATAGTTTACTATTGACATGATTAAAATCATCAAGTCTATAAGCTTCTTAAAGCCGTGCATCTGTACAGTTATTATGTTTAGAAAAGCCACATAAACTACCATATGCACGCCAATCATACAAGCTCTCCAAATGAAGTCTTTCTTAAGCTTCCGCTTGTATACACATGCATGCACAAACTTAACTCTACTAAGCTGTCTCTCACTCTCTCTCCGTACATGTCTACTTGCATATACAATCATATATAGACATGCTTGTGCACACACTTAACTCTTTCTAGTGAGCAAATTTATGATATATAATTGGCTAAAGCCAATTTTTAGCTACTGGGAGTTTCTTTCTCTTTGATACGTCATTTCATCTAATGAAGCAGAAATCTATCTGGTTTAACATCTCACATTATTTCCAATTGTGTAACCTGAGCCACCCCAAGATATCTGGTTTAACATCTCACATTATTTCCAATTGTGTAACCTGAGCCACCCCAAGAACTTGAAGCTATTTCAAAACATTGGCATCAGTGTTTTTCTTCAGAAACTTTTACTCAAACCATCAACCACTGCTAGTATTCGTTAATGTTATTTCTGCTCCTTTTTTTTTAATGTATTCCTTAAATTTTATTCTGCTTCTTTCTTCTACTTATTTTAATATTACAGTGAGGTGAGCTAACTGCATTAGGATTCAGTTCGTATGGATTTTATTTTTTGCTGAAATTATTTTGTCTAACTATGTAAATTTGAATGCATATTTGCTTCAATGATGCAGTCTGTTCCTGAAATTGCATGGGGAAAAAGAATCCGTGTGATACTGGATGTTGGGTGTGGGGTGGCTAGCTTTGGAGGCTATCTTTTTGAAAGAGATGTTCTTGCAATGTCATTTGCACCTAAGGATGAGCATGAAGCCCAAGTGCAGTTTGCACTTGAACGGGGAATTCCTTCCATATTAAATGTGATGGGCACCAAAAGGTTACCTTTTCCTAGTTCCGTCTTCGATCTTGTGCACTGTGCACGTTGCAGGGTACCCTGGCACATTGAAGGTGGGATTTCGTTTTTATATTTATCATCGTTTAGTTATATACTGTTATATTCTTTTCTAATACAGAGACATTTTGAGGCATATTTCAGGTGGCAAACTTCTGTTAGAGCTCAACCGTGTCCTGCGACCCGGTGGTTACTTTGTTTGGTCTGCTACACCAGTTTACAAGAAGCTCCCTGAAGATGTTGGCATTTGGCAAGGTAAAATACTTTATAACCTAGTCATATGTTTCCAAAGAGAGTAATATTTTTGTTTTATCTTTAAGTATCCTCCTTTCCATTTTTGTGGGCTGTGGTTACTGATGGCAGAGATGTCTCGGCTAACAAAGTCAATGTGCTGGGATCTGGTGGTCATTAAAAAGGACAGATTTAACGCTGTTGGAGCTGCAATATATCGAAAGCCAACTTCCAATGATTGCTACAATTAAAGATCTAGAAATGTACCTGCACTTTGTGAAGAATCTGATGACCCCAACGCAGCCTGGTAATTGTTACTTTTATGCATCAGTATATTTTTCCTTGGTTGGCAGTAATTTGTACAATTCTGTTATAAGTGTAAATTATGCCTAAATAAATTATGAAATAAAGTTTATAATCAATTGGAAACTGGTTTTTAAAATAAAAGGATATATATTTTATTAACTGTGGAGCTAGTGCATGTACATTTGCTCTAAAAGTATTTACAAGATTAGAGGAGCATTTCTCTTCAAGAAATGTACTCCCAACTTTCTTGACAAATAATGTTTTGCAATACTCTGATCGGACAATATTTTCTGGTTTGTGTCATCAGGGATGTACCTCTTCAGGCCTGCATGCACAAAGTGCCGGTAGATTCAACAGAGCGTGGATCCCTTTGGCCTGCACAATGGCCGGAACGGTTGGAGCAACCTCCATATTGGTTGAATTCTCAGGTTGGCGTCTATGGTAAAGCTGCTCAGGAAGATTTCACTGCAGATTACAATCACTGGAAAACGGTTGTCTCCCAGTCGTATTTGAATGGGATGGGAATCGACTGGTCTTCTGTGAGAAATGTCATGGATATGAAAGCTGTTTATGGAGGGTATTTCGTTTGACCTCTCTCTAGTTATGACAGAATTCATTAGGCCCTTTCTTTTCAAGACCAAAATTACCCTAAGTGAAATTTAAGGCTCAGCTGAATTGTAGCTTACAATAATCTTGGAGCTTATTGTTATCATGCTTTTGTGCTTCTGTTTACAGGTTTGCTGCGGCCCTGAAAGACTTGAAAGTATGGGTTATGAATGTAGTTCCGATCGACTCTCCCGATACACTTCCGATAATCTATGAACGTGGCTTGTTCGGAATATATCATGATTGGTGTGAATCATTTAATACATACCCCAGAACGTATGATGTTCTTCATGCTGATCATCTCTTCTCTAGTATCAAAATGAGGTTTGCTTGCTCTCTTCCATGCTATATTTCTTGCAGATGTCATTCTTCAAACCAAGATTACCTCCCTGATATGATGTTGATTTCCTGGCCACAGGTGCAAGTTGGTTACGGTAATTGCAGAAGTTAATCGAATTCTGAGGCCAGAAGGAAAGCTGATCGTACGAGACAATGGTGAAACCATAAGCGAGGTTGAGAGCATGGCTAAATCACTACAATGGGAGATCCGAATGATTTATTCGAAGGAAAACGAGGGATTGCTTTGTGTTCGCAAGACATTTTGGCGTCCCTCGGAGGAAGAACCTATAAAGTCTGCCATTGTTTGAACATGATGCTTACATAACACTCTATGAGTCGAGGATGTTGCCGCTCTTGGCATATAATATTAGGATTATTATTGGCAATGAAAATTTTTAATTTCACAAGTAGGGTTAAAAAATTATCACACGTCTCATTTATTTTTTTTTTAAATATAATTTACGGACATGTAACAATTTTTTAACTCCGTTTGTAGAGTTAAAAAATTACACTATCAATGTACATGATAATAATTCATAATATTATAAATAAATATATATATGTATATATTGTTTCACAATCATGTTATACTTTACCATAGATCTAGTCATCCATTTGCAAATGCAAAATTATATAGTTGATTATATTTAGACCTACTTATATTAATTACAATTTTTGTGTCAATTTTTCCAGATTGAACTAAATTATATAATGTAATTACTATGAATCATAATGAAACTCAAATCCATTTTTTATGTTTCTTCCTACTGTTGGGGGTAGATTTTTTCCCCTTTACTTCAGCTTTCAGAAATAAAAGTGTAAGACTTTTGTTTTGTTTTGTTTTGTTTTGTTTTTTTTTTATTTTTTTTTATTTTAAAAATGAGCTAATTTTAGTTCAAACATCGAAAAGGTATATAATTCATATTCAAATACAAGAAATAAGTAATGTGAGATTTGTGATACCTTTTTTCAAAAAATATTTGATGAAACAAGCACAAAACAGGTAATCTAATGTAACGGGCAAAGAATATAACTTTGATATCAAATTAAAAAAATTAAAATTTAATCTCAAAAGTTAATTTATAAAATGAAGTTAAGAACATCTTTCACATGTTAAAGATGCTTAGGAATTCTGGTATATTTTGATTCTAATGCTACCATATTATCTCTCATAGTCATAGGAAAGACTCCAGGACAAATGCAACTCAGTTACTCATGCAAAACAAAAAGACAGGCCTCTTCAGTCTTCAACCCAAGCCATACTATATTTGAGTCCAAAATGCTTCTGTTGATGGGCCACTGAATTACCCATTTTTCTCTAGCATTCTTTTAATACTTGATGAAAGGAAAATGCACAAAAAAAAAAAAAAAAAAAAAAGAAGCCATTCTTGGTACTTCATAGTAAGCATTATTATCAGAATTTCGTTAACATTTTTACTTCCTGATCTGTCAATTTTATTAACTCTATTTCTGACTTGGTCTTCTAAGTCCTAAACTGTTGTAGTATTTCTATATTACTGGAATTTTCATTTTCTTAAAGCATTTATGTCCGATATTTGTGTCGACACATATTCAAATACAAATATAAAAATATAATTTTTTAAATATATAATTTTTCTTTTAAAAAAAATTAAATATATTCGTATGCACAATATTCAAATCTCATCTATGTTCGGATAACATGGTAATATTTTGTATTTTAAGTTTTTAAGGCTACAAATTGTACCGAGTCTTTCTGGTTCAATGGAGCTCATGATGTTAGATAAAAAAATAATAATAAAACCCCAAAGTTTTAAAACGAAAAACTTGTCAGAACCAAATTGGTCAACAAGATTCAGGCCACAATGAGTGAGTGAAGAAAATGGAGCCTACCACTTTGAGAGAGAGGGCGCAGTGTCCACCTCCTTCCAGCTCTTCCTGTTCCAAATAGGGCTGCAGCACCAATTTAAAATCTTTTCCTTCATCCGACATTCTTCCAACTAGATTCTAGCAGCAAAAAGAGGTTCAATTTTTGACTCCGTACGTGCAGACACCTCCCTCTTCTTTGTTAAGGACAGTGAATAGGCCAAGTTCCCCTTTTAACAAAAACAATGGAGGAAAAATGTCGTTTGTTGGACCTTTGATTGCTGTTAAAGGACTACTTAGGTATAAGTTTTAAGACATTGAGTGCCTTAAAAACCACTGGCCTTGTCATAAAATATATCCATATCCCACTTTCATTACAGATTACCCAGTGTTTGAACTGCTACTCATTCTATTGTAAATTTTTTCTCAATGTTGGTTAAGTAGCATACAAAAGTGTCTAAGATGCTTCTTTTGGACTTTCTTTTCTAATGTTCTTAACCTTTTTCAGCTATCTGAAAAAAATGACTAAAAAAGGTAATATTCTAGATTTGATAATTTTAAACATGATACGATAAGGATACGACACATAAAAAATAATTAAAACACGATACAATATAAAAAAATAATATAAACACTATACAAATTAATACACAAACATATCATAATCTATATAAAATAAATTATTAACGTTTCAGTATCCTCATGTTTGAATGATTGAAATTTAAGAAAATAATGCTATGGTTTAGGTGGGGTTCTTCTCGAGCATATGTAGGCTTAGAGGACTTTATTGGCAAATTATTTTATCAATACCACATGCTTCATGGAGTCTAATTTATATAAAGAATATGCATCCATACATTCATATAGTATGCATGCATTGTATTCAATCATTAGTATCAGAAGTTTAGCTCATATCATATTAGTATCAGAAGTAATATAAACAATTTACATACATACATATACATTCATTCCCTGGTTTATTATAGTTCTCCATAAGTTTTTAATATGTACTTAAAAATTTTGAGGATAGAGCCAAAGGCTATGTCTTAATCCACCTTTCCATCCACCCCTACCCCAATGACAGGAATACACATTTTTTTTTATACAAAAGAGGCTGCAGTCTAAAATAAAAAAAAGAAATTGTAGATACTGAGATTCGAATCCTAAATCTGCAAGATGCCACCTCTTACGAGTGGCTACATGAACCAATTAGGTTCAAGTCCGGGATTAGAAATACACATTTCTATATTTCAAGCTAGTTATGGGTAAGAAATTACTAGAAAATGTTTTCTGTTTAGAAAGTTTCATGATGGTACTAAACCTATAATGCATGGTTCATGCTACTGATATACATGTGCAACATGAAGCATCATGGTATGTCATGTGAGTATTTCATGTATGGTATTAAATTAGCATACTTACTTGGTTAATTGCTCTTACTTTGTTGTATTATATTGTCAAAGTGGCTTTACTGATTATAGGACTAGAGCAGCTCTGACAACAAGGATTTGTTACCAGACCTGGAAGATCAAACATAAATAAATTATACCCCAGCTAATGTCTGGACCCAAATGAATATTAAAATCCCTAAAATTCCTCACTCACGCTCTCAGATTCTACTTCCTATCAGACAATGAGAGCAACAACATGAGCTGCTTAGCAGTTTACTATTATCAAATTCCCCATTGTCTGCCATTGACACATCTTTTCTCAAACAGACAAGTTGACAGTCTCCATACATTAGTCAATATGTCTGCTTCCACAAACATTCTAAAGCTATCTTTGAAAGTAAAGGAGAGCTCCAGGCATGATCTCTTGATCATCAACAAATCAAACATGTTAGGTTCTTGGAGGCACAAGTGCTTGCTCTTCACTCTTCTTGCTTTTATTGTTCTCTCAGAAGCATCAAGATTGCCTAAGGAGTATTGGGAACAAATGATTCCCAAGAAGCTCCCAACTCCCTCCTCATCTCCCTCTAACGGTACCAACTCTGTAGCAACATCAACATCGAAAGCAGTTAAGACAGATAGAAGTCTCCCTTCATCAGATGGAAAGGTCTAGTTGCCATTGAAGATCTCTACTTCTACTTGCTGCTAAGTGCTAACTCTATGTTACTCGGACTCGGGTGTGAGTGTCGGACACGGGTATGTTCAATTTTTTTCTAAGATTTCCATGTATTTGGAAGGTCCTTGGAGGATCATATCTCCATAATCATGTCCGAATATGCGTCGGACACGAACGTTGGATACAGGTACTTCAAGAATAATGAAGAATTGGAGCAACATAAGTGCTAACTGTAGTCTATGTACCTTGAGACTGCACCAATCAGAAGAGAGCACACAGAGTTTTGTAACTAGTCTTCTGTAATTTAAATATATCAGTCTGTTGTGCTCATGGACAGGACCATTTACTCATGTAGATTTGTTCAACTTGGTCTGTGGATCCAGAGTTTACTGTGAAGAATATTGACTAGCTCTTCATCATTGATCAGGATGAATTTTCAGTATAACAAATTGAATACATTTAGATTTGATAACTGAGCCTTCTTATGATGCATAACTCATGTTTGTGAGGCCAAATAACCCATTACAGCTAATTGTAAAATTTTCCTTGTCTAATGTTTTCAGCAGTATTTCCATGAAATAATTAGTCAAAACTTACTGGAGAATAGGGATAATTTTCCCGGTAAAAGGATATAATTATCATATATATTTTAGTTTACTCACCTCTTATTACTTTGAAATTCATTTCCCTTTTCAAAAGGAATTCAACTTCTGTCTTTTAACCTTTTTCTTTTTCCTCTAGAAAGAAAGAAAAAACAAGGTTGTCTCCATTGCAGTCTGATTATTGTTGTACTGTGGGGGGGATTAAACAAACAATGATGCCCAGCTTCTTCATTAGAAACTCAGAAAGTGAAGCAGATTTTGGAAGCAGACTTTCAAATATACATGTCCATTGATGCCTGGTTCAACTCGGAGTTTGATTCCTGTTATTGCAGTTATATTTTTCAACAGATTTGTGATTTAGTATCCATTTATAGCTTTTACCTATTGAAGGAAGTCTTCGACAGGTTCTGCAATCAATTCCTACTTACGCCTCACATCACAATTGCTTCATCCCTGACTTAAAGATGTCCTGAACCAATCCTGTATGATCCTAAGTTTCTAAAGTAGGATGATTTCTATTACAATATTTAAGAAGAATCTAAAAGACATGTCCCTACAGCAACATATTGAATGGAATTGAGATTTCAGAACTCGGATGATAATGCTATGAATTTGTAGAGAAATGAAAAATAAACAAAGAAATTACATGAGAGTAATTGTTTCCAGACATGGCCTGGTTATTATATACCATTCACGATAAGCCATCTAACGATAAAATCCTCACAACTACGTAAAAATGAAAAGAAACAAACTGCTGAAAATTTGAAAGATCGCATAGGAAACGGAAACAAGAAACATTCTCTAACAGGACATTTTATACTGTCAACGTGCAGCTTCAAGTTCAAATGTGACTTGATTATTTATACCGTCATACGCCATCGAGCTGCTAGTTGCATCATCAGCGTAAGTACTGCACAATTCACCAAGCAAGTATTCAGCTTCTTCTGCGTGTAAATTACTTTTACTCCAAGGGTGTCTCTCCATTGCTTGAAGTCCTTTTAGTGCTAATTCATGGGCATCTTCCCTTCACTCTCACGCATCTCCAGGCTAAGACTGCTACTTCTTTAAGATGCTTAACGTTTCCATCATTCAGCACTCTTGGATCGAGAATTTCTAGCAAACCCTTTTCTTTCATCTCAAAAGTTAATAATTTGAATTAAAGATAAATTTAAAATATTTAATATGTATTTGTATTAAAATCTTATTTAATTAGAATTTAGTTTAATAGTAATTAAAAATAATTTAAAACTAATTAAATTTTCATTATTTGTAGTTAAAAAAATTTGGATAAAAAAAATAAATAGAAGATTAAATAATTAATAAAAGGTAAATTTGTTTTTTATTTAAAATTTACTTAGTAAATAAACCTCAAGAGAGTTAGTATATTTTTAATCAAATCAAAAGAAATAAGTTGGCATTTTTAAAACTATAAAAGGTAAGTGTATTTTCTATTGAATCTAAAGAGATTTGTGTACTTTACCCTTATTTTTATATTCACTAGTATTTTGCCTGTGTCTTGTTGCGGGGCAAATTTTTAAAACTATTTTTAATGTATTTTAATCCATGCTAATAAAAATCATATATATATATATATATATAATATAATATAACAAGGTACATGCTTTCATGGCAAGCACTGTTGACATAACAGCTTATATAGATATCTCCTCTTGATGACACGTAAGACAAGTTTAATTTTAATTATTATTATATTTAATTTTAAAATTAAATTTTTTTTAAAAAAAATTTATCTACGTTTTTTAATTTTATATTTAACTAATCTTATCTATTTACTTAATTTTAAAATATATATTTTGTTTTAAATTACAAACAAAACATTTAAATTCTATAAAAAAAAAATTATCTTAAATTTAAAATGCTATCAAATCGGTCAAGTTTATATTTAACAAATTTTATCTATTCATCTTATCTATTATATACTTAAAAAATTTTATTTTAAATATATTACTAATCATATCTTTTTTCAAAAAACAGATATCTTTAAGCCTATAAATAATAATATGTGCTAATCATTTTTCAATATTTAATTTTTCTTTAAGATGTTTATTGCTTTTGTGATTTTGTTGTTTATTTAATTTGATGATTTTATTTTTTCACATTATTTTTTATTCATTTTATTTTTTGTTTGTCACAAATTTTGTAATTAATATTGTATTTTTCAGTATTTTGATGAAGATCGTAATTTATTAAAAGGCATGTCAATATTTATTTTATTAGTTAATTCATCATTGAAAAATAATTTTATGTTCCTATTTTAAAAAATAATATTATATGTATATTCATATTTTTGGCTTTTTGGTACATATATAATAACTCCTAATTTTCTCAGATATATATATTTTAAATTTTGATCATTATTATAATAGTAAAGTTTAATTTTCTTATGACATGTTTTATTTTAGATATAGGAGGAAAAATACTAATTTTTATGTATAAACACATATTTGAATAAGTAAAACTAATCCATGCAGTGCATGAGTTGCAAACTAGTATAATTATATTTTGTTATCAACAATAATTCAAGTAATAAATTTAAAGTAAAAAAATAAATATATTAAAAATATTTATCATAAAATATATCATAAATGTATTTACATATGTAATTGATATGTTTTTTTTTTTTTTTTAAATTTAGTTTTCCTATCCCAAGGATTATAAAAATCTTACCTCAAGTCCGACACAATTTGGGTTGGGTAGGACGGGTAAATAGGTTTAATGTCTACAGGTGTCAATGGTTGGGTGGGTTATTTTGGATCAATCGAGTTGAAAAAAATTAGTTTTAAATTCAAGTCCATTTGAGTGCAATTTATTTTGGAATATTCATATGCTCATCCAATTATAAGATGGAAGAATATTTGACATCCACGTAAATCTCCAGAGGAAGATAAATCACAAGATACACTATTCAATATTACACAAGCAACCCCAAAACAAGGAGAAATTAATAGAATGAAAGCTAAAAATTCAGAGAGGACAAATGTCGAACATACTGCGGGCACCGATAAAAGAACTCAAATCTTAACAATGAATACAGAATGAGCCCATCTAGTGCTGAATTTTAGCACAAATATGACCAACGCGGATTAGTTAAGTTGAATATTTATTAATGTTTTGACAAATATTAAGGTTCGAATTTTGCTAATAGTTTTATTTAGTGAATAACATGTAAGTATCACTCTTAGTCCTTTTAAAGTCTATGGCATATCTTGACTCTAAAATGGAGTAACTTTCTCTCACTAAATAAAACATGCAGGGATATGGGAGCAACTGCTTGCAGACATTCCTGATAACATAACTGTTGAAACTTGACTCTCGATACCGATTGTAGTTTTGTGCTACAGTATCGATTTGCTACAGTAACTTTCTCGGGACGCTACAGTAACATTCGTAAAATCACTATTTATTAATTTGAAAAAAAACTAAATACAATTAGTGAAAAACACCATCTTACAATCGACACAACATCATACAACTCTTTTCTTACTATTTACTATTCACTCACTATTCACTCATTACCCCACACATCACTCTCATCTTTTTCTTCCTTTTTCTCTCTGCTCACATCTCTTCACCTTTTTACCTTTTTCTTTCCTTTCTCCTCTACCTATAACATCTTTCTTTTTCTTTTCTTATTTTCTCTCCACCACCTTCACATCACACACATTACACTTCTTATATAGCCAAGCTAAGCCGCCTTTAGCATTGTCGGTTGTGGTGGTAGAGAAAAGTCTAAAGACTTTGAGAAAGGCCTAGAGAGAACACTAAGGAAAAATTCAACAAATATGACTTAAGGAGAATTCTAGACAAAGCTAGAGTAGTCGGTGTGACTTCAACACTCCCCCTCAACGACTACTCTCTCTTGATGCTAGCTTGGTTTTCATTTCAGGCTGTCTTCTGGACTCATTAAATATCTTCTCTTTTTCTTTCTCTTCTTAAAATTCATCAGCATCATTATTTCTGCATCATCCATCTTTGACTTCTCTCTTTTCTTCTGATTCCTGATCTTGTTCACTTCTGCCTTTGCTTCAATACTATTTCTATCTTTGTTCTTCTTTATTTTCTCTGCCAGCCTGCCTCTGACTTTGGTATACTCAACTTTGTCAGCTACTATTAGTTTGTTGACTCCACAATCGATCTTTATATCTTCCACGCCTTTATAAGGCTTACTAGCGTCGATGACCTCGTTTTCATCTTTCTCAATGTTGACATCAGTTGCAAGTTTCTTCGCCTCTTCGTGAAATAACCTTTCATCTTCAAAAATCTTTTCTTGTGACTGAAATAGAGACTCGTTTTCTTCTTTTGAAGGTTCTTCAATTGTCTCTTGTCTTGGTTGAATATTCTCAAAATCAATTTCTTCTTCCACGACTTCATGAACCTTTTCTTCTAACTTGGTGGTGCAACCAGATACGAGTTCTTCGCATTCTTCAATAGTAAATGCTGTCTCAAAATCCCATTCTTCTTCATAGTTATTCTCCTGTCGTGAGAACACTGTTGCATAGCCTTGCACTTGTCTATATCGACAATCTCGAGCATAGTGGCCAAGCTTGCCACACTTGAAACACTTAATATTTCGACAATGAGACCTCACATTTTCGCTATCTTCTCTATCTCGAACAATTTGAGCTCCCCCTCGATGAACATTTTGTCAGCTACTATTAGTTTGTTGACTCCACAATCGATCTTTATATCTTCCACGCCTTTATAAGGCTTACTAGCGTCGATGACCTCGTTTTCATCTTTCTCAATGTTGACATCAGTTGCAAGCTTCTTCGCCTCTTCGTGAAATAACCTTTCATCTTCAAAAATCTTTTCTTGTGACTGAAATAGAGACTCGTTTTCTTCTTTTGAAGGTTCTTCAATTGTCTCTTGTCTTGGTTGAATATTCTCAAAATCAATTTCTTCTTCCACGACTTCATGAACCTTTTCTTCTAACTTGGTGGTGCAACCAGATACGAGTTCTTCGCATTCTTCAATAGTAAATGCTGTCTCAAAATCCCATTCTTCTTCATAGTTATTCTCCTGTCGTGAGAACACTGTTGCATAGCCTTGCACTTGTCTATATCGACAATCTCGAGCATAGTGGCCAAGCTTGCCACACTTGAAACACTTAATATTTCGACAATGAGACCTCACATTTTCGCTATCTTCTCTATCTCGAACAATTTGAGCTCCCCCTCGATGAAAGCTCCTCCGTTGCCAAGCTTCTTGTTTGTTTTGAACTTCAATGTCTTCTATTCCTTGCCTCATAGCAACTTTACCTCTTATATTGCTAAAGAGGGCTTTCTCATAATCTTTTATCATGACTTTAGACATTTGGTTATCTAAAGCCTCTTGATTTGCAAGGATATTTTCCAACTCAGTTAAAGTTGGTTCTTTGCTCCCCACGAGTTGCAGTAACAATCCCGTTGTATTCAGGTCGCAAGCCATGGATGATAATTTTTCTCATCCTCGTTTCGGTAATGGCATTTTCTGGATCTAATTTTGAAATTTCATCACAAAGAGTTTTAAATTTAGAGAAATATTCGCTTACCGGCATATTTTGCTGCGAGATTGACAGGAGTTCATTCTCTAATTGTTGGAGCCTAGCATCATTTTTCCTCGCGAACAGCATTGTGAGTGTGTCCCAAGCTTCCTTCGGTGTCTTTGCATCCTTGATGCGTTGTAATAAACCATCCTCAATGGTGACTGATAACACGTACATGGCCTTACCGGCTTTGATCTTCCATTTTCTTAGTTCTCCGGCATCAGTTGGTGGTGTTGAAGCTTCACCGTTAACAATATCCCATAAATCTTGCCCGAGCATGTAATATTGCATGCGAATACTCCACGTATTATAATTGCTGTTATTGAGCTTCTCGAGCTTACCAACTGGACTTGAAAAATCTTCCATTCTGACTTGAGAGTGCCTCACTTTTCTCAAGGTTGTATTCTGTCAGTCTCTATATCCTCACGAACTACGATTCCTGATCGTCTTGGTCCCAGACCGATTAACTTCAAAGTTCTAGACTGTGTACTGACAGAATTTTCACGTCTTTACAGACTACGATCCTCGATCGTTTTGGTTCCAAACCAATTAACTTCACAGTCCCAGACTGTGTAATGACAGATTACCAGTCTTCTCGAAAAATAGTCCCCGACTGTCTTTATTCGATACACGTATTACGATCCCTAACCGTCTTGCTCTTTCTTCTCGCGGTGGCTTTCACTCTGATAGTAGGTAGCCCTTTTCACCTCTTCTTGTGACGGCTCTCACTCTACTCCAAGTAGGTAGCCTTTTTCTCATCTTCTCGTGACGGCTCTAAAACTACTCCTAGTAGGTAGCCCTTTTCACCTCTTCTCGTGACGGCTCTCATTCAGGTAGCCCTTTCCGCGACTCGATCTATCATTGGTAATTACAATTCTCGATCATCTGATTTCGAGAAACTCCTGGTTGCTTGTCTTTTCTCCGATACGCATACTACGATCCCTGACCGCTTATACTCTAGTCCTCTGGATCGTCCTGTTCTGATATTCTGATCCCCTGGGTCGTCCCGCTTTGTTATTCTGGTCCTTAGAATCGTCCCACTCTGATATTCCGATCTTCACGATCGTTCCGCTCTGATGTTCTGGTCTTCAGGATCGTCCCGCTCTGATAATCTAGTCCTCAGGATTGTCTTACTCTATACTCCGGTCCTCAAGATCGTCCAGCTCTGATACCAATTTGTTGAAACTTGACTCTCGATACCGATTGTAGTTTTGTGCTACAGTATCAATTTGCTACAGTAACTTTCTCGGGACGCTACAGTAACATTCGTAAAATCACTATTTATTAATTTGAAAAAAAACTAAATACAATTAGTGAAAAACACCATCTTACAATCGACGCAACATCACACAACTCTTTTCTTACTATTTACTATTCACTCACTATTCACTCATTACCCCACACATCACTCTCATCTTTTTCTTCCTTTTTCTCTCTGCTCACATCTCTTCACCTTTTTACCTTTTTCTTTCCTTTCTCCTCTACCTATAACATCTTTCTTTTTCTTTTCTTATTTTCTCTCCACCACCTTCACATCACACACATTACACTTCTTATATAGCCAAGCTAAGCCGCCTTTAGCATTGTCGGTTGTGGTGGTAGAAAAAAGTCTAAAGACTTTGAGAAAGGCCTAGAGAGAACACTAAGGAAAAATTCAACAAATATGACTTAAGGAGAATTCTAGACAAAGCTAGAGTAGTCGGTGTGACTTCAACAATAACATGATAATACAATAACAACGAGCCTATCTAATGAGTAAGTAGACACAATCAGAAAGATTACCGTACAAAATGAAAATCAGATTACATAATCACCTCGCCCCTTCATGTCCAAATCTGATTCTGCTATTTTTGCTGTCATACCCCAATGAGCTGCTAGTTGCACCATCACCGTTAATGCTGCACAATTCACCGAGCAAGTTCTGAACAATTAGAATATCAAATTCTGTCACATTCGTCCAGATTACTAAATGATATGGTTCAAGCCGCTTAAGCCCTTCTAGATTTTTTTTTTTTTTAAAGAAATTTTTAATTTAATTTTTAGAAATTTTCTTTCTTTTTATTAAATCTTAAAATATAAATAACTTAACATATTTTTAATATTTACACTACAATATTATATATTTATTTTTTATGTAATACAAATTATAAAATATATATAAATATAACAGAATAATATATTATATAATTCGAGTCAAGTTCGAATCTTGAATGTTAAAATTAAAACTCAATCCATTTTTAAACGGACATCATTTTTTGCCTAAGCATGTTTAACGGGTTTAATATTTTTCCCCAACTCTTTCCAAATTTCAAACGAACTTTTGGACTTGAGCGGATAATTCTGCCTTCGAAGAGATCTGCTTCACCCTCTAAATAACCTTTACTCCAAGGATGTCCAGCCATTGCTTGCAATCCTGCCAATTCACGGGCAACCTCCTTCATAGTCGGCCTTTCATCTCCCTTCACTCTCACGCATCTCCAAGCTAAGGCTGCAACTTCCTTAAGTTGATCAACATTTCCATCATTAAGCATCCGAGGATCGAGAATGTCAAGCAAACGATCCTCTTTCATCAAAGAAACAAAGTACATAGCTAAAAATTTTTCTTCTTCTGATCTATCAAAAAAATAACCTTCTGTCCTGTTAGTAACTCTATGAGTACAACCCCAAAGCTAAAGACATCACTCTTTTCAGTCAATTGACCTGTATGCATGGATTCAGGATCCAAATAACCAAAAGTTCCTTTCACAATTGTAGTTATCCGTGCCTGGTCGGATGGGATCAATCTCGAAACTCCAAAATCAGAAACTTTTGCGGTGTAATTGTCATCTAAGAGTATGTTTGCCAACTTGATGTCTCGATGAATAATTGGAACAGAAGCAGCAGAGTGCAAATAAGAAAGGGCTTCTGCCGTTTCTGTGGCGATTCTCAAACGAGCTTCCCATGGAAGAAAAGAGGCTCCAGCAGCAACATTGTGCATATGGTCAAAAAGGGATCCATTAGTCACATATTCATAGACTAACAAAGGAACCGGAGTGTCCAAACAACATCCTAGGAGTTTGACAACATTCCTGTGGTTGATTTGGTAGAGCACGATTATTTCATTAACGAATAGTTCAACTTGGCTTTCATCTCCTATTCTGGATTTTTTTTTATGGCAACCATTCGACCATCAGCTAATATTCCTTTGTAAACTGTTCCCTGGCCACCTTGTCCTAGGATTCTACTTTCATCATAATTGTTTGTTGCCTTTTCGAGTTCCTCAGGTGCAAATATTTTAATGTATTCCCCACACTTTTCGTATTGCCCCAACAAAAAGCCACCATTCTGCTGAAAGTATGTTTTCCTTAGTTCATAAATCTGTCTTTGCCTGAGCATCGAATACAATAATATGCCCAAGACGAGAGCAAGAAAGCCAATGCTAGTACCTATGTTCAAAGCATAACACACACTAGATCAGCACGTCATTTTTCTATATGTCAATATTCTTTTCAATACTAAGGAATATTTGTATAGAATGAATTATAAGGCGTAAATATGTGTAACTGTGTACCACTACCAAGTACCAAGTTAGTCACTAATCATGATTAGCACAAAAATAAAACAAAAAACATGCAACTAGAAGGTGTGAACCGAGCCACCCATCCACGCCAACGAGTTTAGCTAGACCCTGGCTGAACTTGGACATAGAATTTTAGGATTAATTCCGACTCTACCCGATTAAATTATTTTATATTAATAAATATTTAAAACATATCTAAAAATAAAATTATTAATATAAAAGCATATTTTATTATTTTAATAATAAATAATAATTAAATGAACGATCAAACCGTGGTAGATTGGTTTTTTTAAAAACGATTATTATCGATTTATTTAATTATTTTATCAAAGTAAAAAAGGAAATAAAGAATTTTATTTATAATATATATTAACAAGTATAAAAATTAAAATTCAATTTTAATAATAGAAATAATTAATTTTTTAATCATGTAATATTAAAAAATATATGAAATTGTAATAATAAAGAAAAAGATTTAAAAAAAAATTCAAGTTATAAAATTAAAATAAGTTAACTTATACTTATTCTTTTTATTAAATTAATTAAAAAAAATAAAATTATACTTAATTTAATTAGATTATTTTGGATTAATTTTTTTTGATAATTTCGAATTCAAATCATTTGGATTTGGGTTAATTCGATTCTAGGTCATTTTCTAGTATGAATTAAATTTTGATTCGAGTTGGGCGAGTTCGGATTATTAATTTTTCATGATCAAATCATGTTGGATCGAATTCTAGTTTGGATGAATTGAGAAATACTTTCAAACTCAAATCAAAATTGATAAATCAAAATTAATGATAAATAAAATATAAGTATATTTTGATTTCTACTAGAATTTATTTTCTTTTTCTTTGCTCTCACTTATTTCTCATTCTCCGCTAAGCAAATTTTTTTCTCTCTCTAAAGACCATTTCACTTGTAAAACTAATAATTGATGCACCCACCGACACTAAATTTGAGTTCTGTATTAAAATGTATGTATAATTCAAATTGTCTTTATATATGAAAAAATTCAAATGTTTTGGTACTTTAGACTAGTTTAACATTATTGGTTAAAAAAATTTTGGTTAGAAAAAATTTAAATAGAAAAAAATGTGTTAAAAAAGTGTTATAGAAAAGTGAAATTTAAAATTTTTTAATTGTTAGATATTGATGTGAAAAAATGTTGTGAGAAATTAAAATATCAAAAGATATATTTAAAATAATAAAAATATAAAAAATAATAAAATTATTTTATTCAAAAATCAACATCAACATCAAAAACCTAAAAATTATATTTGTTAGCTATATGATTTGAATTGTCAAACTATAATTTCAATCAAAAAATTAATTAATTAATTTAATATTAAAGTTTACTATCAAAAACAATTTTTGTCCTAAAAAACTGTTAAAAAAAACAACGCGGTCCCTTAATCAATTGATGAAAGCTTTATGTAATGTATTGTGGGACTCTTGATATTTCCTTTTACAATTGTCCTAGCTGGAGACCACTATCAATTGCCTCCCTACTTTTTCTTCACTGTTTTTTGCTATTTTCTTTTTCAATGATTACAGTATGGTGATCCAGTCAGTTTTAAACCCAACTAAAATTTTTTCCCTGCTGGAGGAATTTTTTTTTAATATTTATAAAATTTTAATTAAATTAATAATTTAAAATATATTTAAATTAAATCATATTAAATAATTATTATTTATTTAAATATTTATTTATATTTTAATATTAAAAGTAAATAAATTTAGAGTTAAAATTGAATTACTATAATAAAATATGTAAAATATAGGATAAATTGAGACATAATATGAGAAAATAATTAAAACATGATACGATAAAAAAAATAACATGAACACGACACGAATAAACGAACATGTAAAAATTTATATAAAATAAATTATTAACGTGTAAAATATTATATAAATTTATAATATATTGAACACACAAAAAATAACACGAACACAAATACGTCACGATTATACAAAATTTTTTCTAAATTGAATCACTATAGCAAATTATATGTCATAAATTGAGATACGGTACGAATACACAAATGTTTCTCTAAATTGAATCATAATGACAAATTATGCAAAATATGAAATGAATTGAGACACGATATTAACATAACATAAAAAAAAAAATTAAAACATAATATGAAAAATAATATGAACATATGAACGTGTCAAAATATGAAAATATACATAAAAAAAATTTAACGTGTAATTTCTTTTATAAATTTATAATATTTTAAACACATAAAAAAATAACACGAAGACAAACACGCAAAATTTTATCATTTTTTTCCTTTTCTTTTACCTTTTATTTCCTTCCATAACCAAAAAATAAAAATAAAATTGCCGAGTGTCAAAGTTGGAAGAGTTTGTGTAGTTGAAAATATATATGTACTAGAATTTTTTTTCCAGCTTCGTTTGGAGATTTTTTCAATATTTATAAAATTTTAATTAAATTAATAATTATAAATAAATTTAAGTTGAATCTTTTTAAATAATTATCATTTATTTAAATAATATTTATGTTTTAATATCTTAAATAAATGAATTTAGAGTTAAAATCAAATCACTATGATAAATTATGCAAAATATGAAATAAATTGATACACGATACAAACTCAATATGAAAAATAATTAAAGCACGACACGAAAATAACATGAACACGACATGAATACACGAACTTGTCAAAATCTATATAAAAAGAATTATTAACGCGTAAAAATTTATATAAATTTATAATACTTTGATCACACCAAAAAATAACACGAACACGTCATGAACAAACAAAATTTTCTCTAAATTGAATCATTATGACAAATTATGCAAAATATGTCATGAATTGGGACGTGACACGAACACACAAGTTTTTTTCTAAATTGAATAAAAATGATAAACTATGCAAAATATGAAATAAATTGAGACACGACACGAACACAACATAGAAAAAATAATTAAAACAGAACACGAAAAATAACATGAACAAGACACGAATAGACGAACGTGTTGAAATATAAATAAAACGAATTATTAACTTGTAAAAATTTATAATACTTTAAACACACGAAAAAATAACACAAACAAATATGAAATGAATTGAGACACGACATAATAACAACTTGGAAAAATAACTAAAACACGACACGAAAAATGATATGAACACGACACGAATACACGAACGTGTCAAAATTTATATAAAACGAGTTATTAACGTGTAAAATTTTATATAAATTTATAATATTTTAAACACACAAAATTTACTCTAAATTGAATTACTCTGACAAATTATGCAAAATATGCCATGAATTGAGACACGACACGAACACACAAAATTTTCTTTAAATTGAATCACAATGACAAACTATACAAAATATGAAATTAATTGAGACATGACACGAACATAGCATAAGAAAAATAATTAAAATATAACACGAAAAATAACATGAACACTACACGAATACACTAACGTATCAAAAGATATATAAAATTAATTATTAACATATAAAAAGTTATATAAAATTATAATATTTTAAACTCACATACACGAACACATAAATTTTCTCTCTTTCTTTTATTTTCCATTGTTCCCTCCTTTCTTTTTTTCTCATTCTCTCTCTCTCTCTCCTCATCTCTCCATCTCCCTTCTTCCTTCTTCCTTCTTCCTTCTTCCTTCTTCCCATTTCCTTTTTTTCCTAATGTTTTCATCATTCTGAATACTTCTCTCTGTTTTTTTTTTTTATTTTTAATTGTTATATAATAACCTTTAATATCCTCAGCAAAAAGAAAAATCCCCTTCTTATCTTTTTTGAATATGTATCGTATGCATTTATGTAGTCAATTTTATATCAATATTAGATGATACTATTAAAATTTTAAAAAACTACTGTTAAAATTTTAGTTGTATTCCTTATATATTAATTCCACATCACATAATTAAAAAAGTCACATAACTATTACATCAATGTAGCATTAGAATAATTAATGGTGCAATTCTTTACATGTTCATCCGGGCCAATTGAGCCCTCTTTGATAAACCAGTTGCCATCTCGGTACGATTAGGACACCTTTTGCTTTCAATCGTATCGAATATAATGTTTGGATAACAAAACATCAACAGTGTTTCACCACACTTTTGCCTTATTTTTTCGCTGGAGAGCTTTTAGCTCCAACGGAAAGAAAGGCCCTCTATTTTGTCCTCAACTTTTGAATCACTTTAATTATATATATATATGATAAATTTATTATTATATAATAAATTAACAAATATATAAATTTTATTATTATATAATTAAAAATAAATCAATACAAAAACATTATTTGAATATTAATATTATTTTTAATTATCTATTAATAAAATTATTATTTGATATAAATATAATTTTAATAATTTATTAATTTTATAAATATTAAATAATTTAAAATTTTCATTATATATTTTCATTTTTATCTAATGTTCTTAATGGTAATTTTTTCTTCTCATTATAATTCACCTCACTGCCACCGTTGTGTTTGCATCGAAACACATATTCCACCGCTGATTTTAATCTCACAGCTAGAGTATCCAATCTCACCATTACAGCAATTAATCTCACATCGATCGCTATTTTTAATCTTACCGAAATTAATTTCATCGTCCATCCAAATAGAGCCTGAGTCAACAATTTGAAAAGTTAAGCATGAGCCCTTGTAGTCCACTAGTTTGCATAATATTTCATAAAAAAAAAAAATTTGTATTAATTTTTTACATATCTAAATACACATGAATTAAAGTTAGACAAAAATATATTATATATTTATTA
Organism: Fremontodendron californicum; assembly: GCA_030761205.1. Taxonomy (NCBI): domain Eukaryota; kingdom Viridiplantae; phylum Streptophyta; class Magnoliopsida; order Malvales; family Malvaceae; genus Fremontodendron; species Fremontodendron californicum. Next base: position 14,799,475 of record JAULJL010000026.1, read on the forward strand.
GTAAAAAAAATTCTAGATTAAACTTGCGAGCATAATTATAAATAATTTGGCTCATAAGCAAATCTATTTAACGACCATAGATAACATTATTAATGAGTGTTCCAAAATTGCACCAAATGTAACAATGAATTAAATTAATGTCGCCAAGTGAAATTATATGCAGTATATATTTTAAATTTCAAAATGATCAATAAAAAATGTACTTTCTTGTTTATTGTTGACTTGAAAATAAACATTATTTATGAATGTCTTTTGTTTTATAGTTATATAAAAAATTTCTAAACTCTATTATTATTTTTTAGTTAGGTATCTTTATACTTTTAATATCACATCTAAATAAACTCTTAATTTTTAATTTATATCTAAATAAATTTTAACATTTAATTTGCACCAAAATAATGCGTTAACTTTTAATTTATATTTAAATTAAATTTTTTACTTTTTAAAAAATATTTTCTTTTTGAATAAGATTTATTTGGATATAATAAAAGTATAAAAATTTATTTAGAAAAAATGAAAAATTTTAGAGGTTTATTTAGTATTTTAATCTTTTTATATAAAAGATCAATAGTCTTGTGATCCTTGGTAAAATACTAAACTTTAATTTCAATAACCAAAATTCAACCTTAAGCACCAAAAAAAGAATAATATGTATTAGTAATTGTGATAAAAAAGGAAAAGAAAATTATCTATCATGAATGCATATATACAAACCCAGAGCAATATCATAATGGGAGATCCCGTGGTGTGATGCTTTTTGGGTAAACTGCATCCTGTTCCATGTTTCAAGCCATCACCTTCATATCCCTCCGGACATAAACATTTATAACTCCCTGGTAAGTTGTAATATGTCGAATTGCAAGGCCTTATAGTTTCACACTCATCTACATCTGAAAATTGCAAATTATGGAATTAAAAAACCCAATATTTTTAGGGACGAAGTACAAGAGTAGCTATGGCCTATGGGTTATATAGTTACCTTGACATCCATTGGAGAGATAAGGGTTCCCCTCAAAACCCTCAGAACACTTGCACAAATATCCAGTATTTTCTGAATCAACGCAATTACTGTTCTCCTTGCATGCAAAATTCTTGGTATGCTTCCTCGCTTCATTGCAACTTATATTTCCGATTGTCCAATCCAGAGTAACTGGAAATTTCTTGTCTTGAAAACCGTAACCACGCAGATCTGAATTAGAGAAGCTATAGGCACCGTCCTCGGCAACAAATGCATAGCTGCAAGGGTTTTCGGGCAATATATCGGAAAGGTTGGCATAGCTAGCAAGACTGATGTTATAACCCCTCACTCCTTTTGGGATAGGTTTCTGACAGCAGCCAATGCCAGAGCAGGAGCCATTTATTACGTCGCTAATGTTGTTACAAATTGATAGACAGCCGGTCGCATAAAGTCCTTGGAGGGAACTTTGGACAAGAGCATAGGTGTCGCACCCAATTGCTGTGAGCTTGTTTCTGGTATTATTTATGAGAAATTTAGTAAGTCTGAACGACCGCCTGAGATATGCACTGCGTCCTGATGAGTTGTAACAATCATAGGTTGCTGGAGTAAGGATGCGCAATTGACCATCGAGAGATGTGTTGAGGACTTCAATGTTACCATAGAATGGTTTTGGGGGAATGAAACTGGTGTTACATCTAATGAAAAAGTTACGAGTGATGTTGCAATCACCACCTGTACCAAAGGGATATGGGATGCTAACGTCGCCGCAGTGGCTTTGGCAGCCGGGTTTTGCTTGATCAGCTGCCGCTGCCGTTGCTTTTACCGCCAATATAACAATAAGCAGAATCATAAGCTCCATAAGCACCACTGATCTCAAACCCATCACCATTTTTCTTAGATTATAGATATATAGAGATCAATGCTTTAATTTACAGAAGTTCTATGCATTTAACAAATTGGTTTTATAGACAAGCTTGATTGACGTCACCACGTTAAAAATAATTTTAGACAGTATTTTTTTATAACATTTTTCAAATATTGTTAAAAATAACAAAGACAACACTTTGATAACATTTTGCATATTGCTGTTATATATATTATAATGACCAATAATTACAGCATTTTTAAAATTTTTATAAGCATTTGACATTTGCTGTTATAAATTTTATCATATAAAAATACTTTTGGTAGCACTTATAATTGCTATCATTGAAATCTTTTGTAACAAATGAAAAATGCATGCAAAAGGTCATGAAAAGTTATTATAAAGTTGAAATAACAGCATTTTATAAGTGTTATTATACATATGTAAAAATGCTATTAAAGAGATAAGGTTGCGGCCACATATACAGCACGTGAATAAATGCTATCTTATCTTACAACAACAATTTTATTTAATTTTCACAGCACTTGAAAATGCTGTTATACGTTAAATTTGGCGTAGTGAGTACTAATCGATAGGTAAATCCAATGTTAGAAAAAATTGGATCAGAGATCAAATCGATGTGATATCCGGATCACTGATTCAACCGATGGAACCAAGTTGTTCAATTTAAAAATAAATTAACTATTAAATATATGATTTTAATATTGAATAAGTATTAACTATAGTCATTAGTTAATAAAAAAATGTGCTTGATGTAATGATATAGTCTTTATTATTTGACTAATAAATTAAAGGTTCAAATCTCATGCAGATAATTTTTTAATAAAAAATTAACAAAAATGATTTTTACCTATTTAATTCGATTTTTTTATAGATTTTTAACCATTTTTTTTATATCGATTTACTATATATTCAATTTTTTTTATATGTATCTAATGCGTTGAAAATATCATTGGTTCGCCGGATAGTATGGATTGGTCAATGGTCCCACTTAGGGCTGTAATCGAGTCGAGCCGAGCTCGAATAGTGAGAAGCTTGAGCTCTAGCTCGATTCGAAATTCGCTACTCGAAACTCGGCTCGAGCTCGACCGAATACTATTTTCTAAGCTCGAGCTCGGCTCGAGATAAAATCGAACTATTCGAGCTCGACTCGATTAAGCTTGTTTATTCGATTTACATACTCGAGTTCGAGCTTGTTTCATACAAATTTTTTTAAGATGATATAAAAAATAATTTAAAAAAATTAAAAAATTACACGACAATCAAATCTAAAATTTTCCAAACACAAAAAAAATAAAAGTCTCAGTAAATCAGTTCAAATTATTAAACTTAAAAATAAATTTGAAAGGTTCTGATAAGCATTCAGGTAGTAACATGTATGAAATCACAACTATTATCATCGATTTCGCATCTATCAACAGCCATTTCTTTTTTTTTTTTTCTAAACAAATATTTTATTGATAAGAAAAATGATACAATCGCTCAAAAAAGGTAAATCAGAAAATACATAATAGAATCTCTACAAAATACCCAAACAGAGAAGACTCCTGCAATAAGAAAACAACATCCTTAAGATGAAAGAAATAAGAAAGACACGAGTGCAAAATCGTGTATTCAGATTTTGAAGGAATAAGAAAGACAGGGTTCTTGAAATCCAAAATCTTCATATTGAGCTTATTATATATAATAAAGAGGGATAAAGAGAAAAGATTGAATTTTTTTAAAAGAAGGTAAACGTGAAAATTAAAGGAAAGTGCAAACAGTGGCTGCGACCCTGATTCTTTTGAGACTATGACTCCCCTTTGTGCATGAGAGCTGCAGGAAAAACCAGTGGTGAAGAAGATCTAGAAGATTTTGATCCAGGTGCCTACTAAAATAAGTGGGAGGGAGTGGCTGAGTTGGGAGAGAATGTTAGACTTTGAGGGAGAAGGTGAGGCACGGTTGAGGAAAAGAGGGAAAAAAAAATTGGTTTAGGGTTTTAAGTATATATATATATATATTAAGGGTAAAATAATAAAATAATATTAAAATATATATTATAAATAAAAAACTCAATTAGGCTCACGAGCTACTCGAACTCGGCTCGCTCGATAGCTCGAGCTGCTCGAGCTCGAGTTCGGCTCGATAATGACCGAATCGAATTCGAGTTTTTTTCGAACCGAACTCGAGTAGCTTACGAGTACAGGTGTCTCATTTATATCTCTAGTGCCACTTACGCTGTTGAACACACGGCAAGTGTCTTTCAGATGAACTCGTAGGTAATTACTTGGAACTTCTTCATTGATAATATATTACTTTAAATCACCAAGTTACTTTCAGCAGTAGCTTCCTAATTGACCAATAAAAAGTTGTTCTAACAGAAACAATAAGCCCAGGTACAAATTTTATAATTCACGCTGCAACGATAATAATAATTTTCTAAATGTTGAGTTTCTCGGAAAGTCTTTAAATATATATATATATATACCCGATTTTTAAATAAAAAATTAGTAATTTTTTAAAGTAAATTAGTCCTAATAATATTGGACACGATCGAACACGATGCAAAAAAATAATTAAAATATGATATAATATTAAAAAAAACATGAAGATGACACGAATATAAGAATATGTCAAAATCTATATAATACAAATTATTAACACGTAAAAAATTTATACAAATATAAAATACTTTAAACACGATTATGATATAAAAAATATATGAAAACGATATAGATACACAAATTATCATATCTAATTTAAGTTATACGTAAAATAAAAAAATGAGATCTAAATACTCATTTGTGAGAAAAGTAAAAGTGTAAATTAATTTCACAATGCTGCTGTTGTCTAAGGCTGTAAACGAACAAAGCGTTCGAAGAACCGTTCGTGAATAGTTTGATTTCTGTTCGTTTATTAAGTTAAATAAACGATTATGAACACAATTTTAATGTTCGTTTATTAAACGAACCGAGTTCGAAACGATATGTGTTCGGTTCATTTATGTTCACGAACAAGCTCGTTTATGGTTCGTTTAAAGCTCGTTTATTATTTTGTTTAAAACTCGTTTATGTCCGTTTATTGTTTGTTTGTTTATAATATAATTAATATTAATATTAATATTATTATTTGTATTTTATTTTATTTTATTTACTTATAATATAATTAATATTATTTAATAACTTAAATTTAATAATTTAGTAATAAATTAAATTAAATTACGTTTATATTTTATTATTTTATATTTAATAATAATTTAAAATTGAATTATTTTTTTATTTGTTTGTTTATTGTTCATGAATATATTTTTAATTGTTCACGAACATGACAAGTCCATTTTAAAAGAACTTGTTCGTGAACATTAAATGAACAAACATGAACATACTCAGTTTTAAACGAATAGAGCTTGATTTGAAAATCCGTAACTAACACGAACCGAACACAAACAAGCTTAAAAATAAATAAACGAACACGAATAAAAGCTTATTCGTTCAAGCCCGGTTCATTTACAGCCATACTACTGTCATTGACTATATAAAAGTCAAAGGTGTCGATTAGGAGTGAGCGTTCGATCGAATTGAGTGAAAAAAATTCGAGTTAGTCGAGTTTACGAGTCCTATTTTGTCAACCGAATTGAATTTGAAAATTTAGCAAATCGAGTCGAGTGAAAAGAAATTCGAGTCGAGTCGAATAAATTTATTCGAGTTAAAATAAATTTTCAATTATATTTAAGCATGATAAAACAAATCCTATAAATTTTCAATTATATTTAAGCATGATAAAACTAAATTTTGGGTAAATGAAATTGTTCAATTCTCTAAATCAAAATCAATTAAAACCTAAGCAAATGTCAAAAGTTCAAGGCTTATGGTGAAATTTAAATTGCTTACTCAACTAAAAAAATTCAAAAATTAGATACAGATACATGAATACATCTTATAACTAATATAATACCATATATAAATATTATTTTTCTTTATAAATTAAAAAAAATTGAAAAAAAATTTATTTATCAAATTCATTTTAATTATTATTAATTTCAATGATTTTGGACCACATTACTCGTAAAAGAGAGATAGAGACCGAAGAGAAAGAGAAAAAGATAGTGAAACAGAGGGGGGACACAGCAGCAAAGAGAGGAGAAAAAAATTGGGTAAATTTAAAAAATAAGCTGTCAATAATCAAATTATTGTTAAATGGTATAATGGATAAAAATTATTTGAAAAAGAGAAATAAACAATTAGAAATTATTATAAAGGATATTGTAAAGACAAAATTACTCTTAATGAAAAAATCTATTTTTCCTTTATCCTCCATTAAGAAAATATTATTTTTTAAAAATTTTAATTAAAAATAAATTTAAAAAATAAAATTTTTAAATATATATATTTTTTAAATTTAAAAAAATAAAGAAAAAATAATTTTAGAAAAAATAATGTTATGTTTTAAAAAAAATTAATTAAAAAAATAAAAAATTTTAAAAAAATATTTTTTAAAATAAAAAAAAAATTATTTTCAACAAAATTATTTTTTATTTAAAAAATAAGAGAAAAAGGAAAGAGAAGGTTTTTTTATCAAGTGTAATTTTGTCTTTACAATTTCCTTCTTAATAATTTTTTATTTCTCTTTTTCAAATAATTTTTACTCATTATACTATTTAATAATAATTTGGTTATTGACAGCATGTTTTTCAAATTTACCCAAGAAAATTAAACCCTAGTTCAAAACGACGTCGTTTTAAATTTTACTATTCGGATTTTCGGATAACTCGAACTGTGAAATCTAAATTCGAGCTAAATCGTATAACTCGACTTATTTATTCGAGTCGATCCGAAAACTCGAAAAACTCGAATAATTCGAACTATTTAAACCAAAATTTGAAATTTTAATCGATTTTGCGAACCGAGTCGGATTTTGCTCACCCCTAGTGTCGATACTTTTAGCATTGAGTAGAACGAGAAAAGTATGATCTAGTTTAGCAACGTTGTTGCGGTTGAAAATAGGTTAGCTTAAAAAAATGTGTTTGAAAAGTATAGTAAAAAACCATTGTCTAAAGTGTAGTTTAAAATTTTTGCTCTTCAGTATTATTGTGAAAAATATTATGGAGAGTTAAACTGTCTGAAAATAACATAATTTTTAAAAAATAATGGACGACGAGTCATTAAAATATATAAATGATTTTTTTTTTTTGTGTGTGTATTTTACACACATATTATAACGCAAATTCGAAAATTGGAGCGCCAGACATAAAATGGAGTCATCACTAATTTTTTTTTTTACTAAGTGTGATTGGCCACATATATGGATTTACTATATTTACTGAAATCCTCAACTTGACGAAGCTCTTAAAAAGGATAGGTCATAGTCTACATCACCATAACTAATTTCGAGAGTACGATTACGTATGGAGAAGGATTAACACCCCTACAACGTCTGTCCAAAAGGACGGTACTAGATTAGTTTTATGTTGCTTTGAATTGATCATAAGTCAAATAGTCTTTCATTTATTATTTAGTAGATATTGGAAATTTTCTTAAGTTTCTTTAAATTCAAAAGAAATTTGGGTATCTCAATAGTAACCAAGAGAAACCGTTCATTCTCATCGAGAGGCTCGGTCATAAGAATTATTTAAAATTTATGGTTCAAAATCTAAGTCTTAATTTCTAATCATTTTATTATTATTTAAATTTTATTTAAGTTTTAAAATATTAAAAAACTTTTAGGTTACTTTCCACCATTCGAGTCGAGATACCTAAAAAATTTTCTCACCTAAAAATTATTTAGAAATTGACTATTTGCAACTTTTTTAGAATTTTATCATTGAAAAGAAAATTAATTTATTATCTTATTTTTTTTAAGTCTTCAAATTTTTTATTAAAAATAAATTTAAAACTAATAAATGAATAAAAGGCAAGTAAACTAGTACACAAATAAATTAATAAGCAAGTAAAATATTAGACAAGCAATTTAATAAACAAATAAATAAATTTGGCAAATAAAGAAAAGAAATTTAAAGAAATTAAAAAAAAAAAGAAGGAAAAGAGTGCACAAAGACTCTTCAGGGGAAATAATGGTTTTTATTGAATACTTTGAGGTGAGAAAACTTTTTTAGATCTCTTCAAAATGATGGAAGGAAGACTTAAAAATTATTTTCGATATCTTAAAACTTGAAAAACTAAAATGAAGTTAGGATAAACAATACCATTTAGTTGAGACCTATCAGGATCACATAAGATTAATTAGGTACTATCTTTAGGATAGGCGATGTGGGGGTGCTAATCTTTTCCCATACATAACCGAACTCCCGAGCGTAGTTTTGAAAAGTAGAGCATAACCTATTATTTTTAGGATGCTTTAATCGAGCTTAGGATCACTTTAAAAATGATAGATTCATATAGTTGATAAATCACAGCTAGCAAAAAAGATTAATAATAACTCCTGTTTGTGTCTAACTGTTAGGTTTTAGGATTTAGCGCGTTATGACAATAATTTAATGAAATGAATTGAGGCATGGTGAATAAAGTCAAAGGACAACAATTGTTCAAAAGATTCCAACTAAAACAAAAGAAGAAAACATTCTATACATAAAAATTCTTTCACTATTGAAATTTTATATTTATAGATTGTTTAATAAGTTTGATAAGTTAAAATTTGAGATAAGACAAGTTTGTTTTATCCAAAGTTGGAATATTTGAAAATTGATTATGTTTGAGAGGGCATGTTAAAATTCTTTATTCTTTATGTCTATTATGATTGATCTTTTGATTGTGATAATTGCTTAAGCGTGTTATGTGGGATATCAATGTATTATTTTGAGTGTATAAATACGAAATATATATATCAATATGTAGATTGTCATAACTAGATACACGGTGTATAATTAACGTACACGATTGTTATCAAAATTGATCTCATTAAACACCAACTTGAAGAGAAAGAAAGTTGGTTGAAATTGTGTATGGTATACAATCCCACATAGAACAAAGTATGACCTTAGCTAGTTGTATATATAGGCTAGTGTTCCATGTTGAGTTGGGTCCCAAGGGGCATCCAAGTTTTGTGATGGGTGAAGACCTACACAAAACTAGATTGGACCACACACACGCACGTCAAGCCGGGCTTGGGCTAGGTCGGACCTGGGCTTGGGTCAGCAATTATCTTTTTGCTGCCCAGCCCAACTTTCCAATCAGCTTTTTATGTCCTATTAATTCATGTCTGTTCGGTCCTGGACCGAACCAATCTGTCTGTTTTTATAAACATGCCCGTTCGGTTTGAACGAAACCGGTTCGTGTCTATTCCAATAGGCTTGTCTGTTGACCGAACTGATTCGTTCAAACAAGCTTGACTGTTCTGAACAGTCCTCAGCATTTCTATAAATTTCGGAGTCCTGTGTCTGTTTTAATCACTCAAAACTTATTCTATCTTCTGAGAGAGACTCACATTCTTCTGGTTCGTTGTGTTGCATCTTCGAGTATGCTCTCATCTGTAAGGATTATCGAGGAAACCTGAGAGACGATTTGCATCAAACTATAAGTACTTTTTAGGCAGGCAAAATTCGTCTTAAGGTTAGAGGTTCTACCTTGACTTGATATACTTTTCTGTTCGATTAAAGTCTGTAAGCATTGTTGTTATATTCGTTCTGTTTATGTTCTTCCTATATATATATATGTATATATATATATATATATCAAGTTTTCATTTTTTCATTTTTTCTGATTATCTGTTATATATATATATATATATATATATATTCTGATTATAATATAGTATATAGCAAACTACAATCTTAGGACGAATTTTGTTGTTTTTATGTTATGTACGGTATATTATGATATATATATATATATATATCATTTCAATACTGTATGTTATAAGACGAATTTTACTTTAGTGGGTTTATTACTGTATGTTACTATATATATATATATATATATATTTAAGAAACAGATACTTCATTTGTTAATACTTACTGATTTCATATTACATATATTTGTTTCCATATAACGCTACTGTTTGTAACTTATATATATATTTACATGTTATATATATATATATATAATATTTACTGTTTAGGTATAATATGTATTTCATATATATATTTGTTTCATTACAGATTATTTGATAAATATATATATATACGTTTTATAAAAGATTAATTCTTTGTATACTGTTTAGAATGTATTCGGTGTAGTTTCATTGTTGTACTGACAGCATATTTGATATTATATATTGTTTAGATTGCTACAGTATTATATATATAGTTACATTGTTTAGGTTATACATATGTTTATAATATATATATATATATATATATATATATATATTGAAAGCTTATATTTTATCATTTTGAGAGCATATATATTTGTTATAATATATATTGTTTAATTAGTGATAACATATATATATATTTTGTTACTATAATATATATATATATTTGTGAATATTATTAGTAGTATAATTCTGTAATAATAATTATACGAGTTGATCCTGTTATTTTTGAAATAATAGATGGTTGAAAGATCTACCGGTAATGCTAGTGCGCCTGTAGCGCCACAACCTCTACATGTCGACCCGAGAAGTTCAGTGGTCTGGACTTCAAATGATGGCAGCAAAAGGTGCTATTCTATTTGACCACCCTCAACCTAGCTAGGTTCTTACGGGAGGAGGTCCCGACTCTCAAAGAGGGAGAGACCGATCCCACGGTTGTAGCCTTGGTGGAAGCATAGAAGCACTCTGACTTCCTATGCAAGAACTACATCCTCAACGATTTGGACAACACATTATACAACGTGTATAGTCCGATTAAGACACCGAGAGAGCTGTGGGAGTCCTTAGAGAGAAAGTACAGAATCGAGGATGCCGACACGAAGAAATTTGTGGTTGGCTGATTTTTGGATTTCAAAATGGTGGACTCGAAAACCATGATAAGTCAAGTTCAAGAGTATCAGCTGATCCTCCATTAGATTATTGTCCAAGGAATGATTCTTAGTGAGTCATTTGAAACAGCGGCTTTGATAGAGAAACTACCTCCTTCGTGGAAGGATTTCAAGAACTATCTAAAGCACAAAAGAAAAGAGATGACTTTAGAGGACTTGATCGTTCGGTTGAGGATCGAGGAGGATAGTCGTGGTTCAGAGAAGAGGGCTAAGGTTCAGACCATGGAAGCCCAGGCGAATGTTGTTGAACATTCGAAGAAGACCAACAAGAGGAAATATGTTGGTTCTAGTTCTTCCCAAGCTAATAAGGGAACGAATTTCAAGAAGTTCACGGGAACTTGTTTCGTGTGCAACAAGCCCAGACATTGTGCAAAGGACTACAGACAGAACAAGAAGAAGAAAGTTCAAGCCAACCTAGTTTATGATAATGAGATTGAGCTAGTTGCTGTTGTATCACAAGTGAACTTGGGGGAAAACCCTGTGACATGGTGGGTTGATACCCGGGCCATTTGTCACGTATGTTCTGAAAGGAAGAGTTTGTCCGAATATATAGAAGCTGCTGATGATGAGCAACTATGTATGTGAAACTATACGGTTTGCAAGGTACGAGGCAATGGGAAGGTGGTAGTGAAGATGACTTCCGGGAAAGAACTCACTTTAAACAATGTGGTTCATGCTCTTGAAATTCAAAAGAATTTGGTTTTTGGCTCTCTGTTGAGTAAGAACGGGTTTATGCTTGTATTCGAGTCTGATAAATTTGTTCTCACTAAAAGTGGGATGTTTGTGGGAAGGGGATATCTGTGTGATGGGCTTTTTGAGCTCAATGTTATGACTGTTGTACCAAAGAACAAGATTATTAATAAAAATATTTCTTATGTTTATTTGGTAAAGTGCTCTAAATTATGGTATGGTAGATTAGGTCATGTAAATTAAAAGACCTTGCAGAGAATTAGCAATTTGGATTTGCTTTCGAAAATTGTCATTGACAAAAATCAAAAATGTGAAATTTGTGTGGAATCCAAATTAGCTAAGACTTCTTTCTATTCGATAGAAAGAAGTAGTGAACCTCTAGATTTAATTCACACTGATATATGTGACTTAAAGTTTGTGCAAACTAGAGGTGGTAGAAAGTATTTTATTACTTTTATTGATGATTGCACAAGATATTGTTATGTCTATTTGCTAAGAAACAAAGACGAGGCCTTGAAAGCTTTTAAGCTCTTTAAGAATGAGGTCGAAAATCAACTAAGCAAGAAAATTAAGATAATAAGGAGTGATAGAGGTGGTGAATATCATTCATTGTTTAATGAATTCTGTTCAGAAAATGGTACCATCCATCAAACCACTGCTCCTTATTCACCTCAACAAAATGGTATTGCAGAACACAAGAACCTAACGTTGAAAGAAATGATGAACGCTTTGTTGATAAGTTCAGGGTTACCTCAAAACTTGTAGGGGGAGGCTATTTTATCAGCTAATTATATTTTAAATAAAATACCCCACAAGAAGTTAGACAAGACACCGTATGAATTGTGGAAGGGTTGAAGACCATCCTACAAATACATGAAAGTGTGGGGGTGTCTTGCGAAGGTAGTTGTTCCTCCACTGAAAAAGGTTAAAATAGGACCTAAAACTGTTGATTGTGTATTCATTGGATATGCAAACAATAGTGCTGCTTACCGTTTTCTTTTTTTCAAGTCGGACATTCCCGATATTCATATCAATTCGATAATTGAATCAAGGAATGCTTCATTCTTTGAAGATGTAATTCCTTACAAGGAAAAACAAGAAAATAAGACTACTAAGAGAACTTATGAGTCCTTGAGTAGTGATACAAATATGGATGAAGAGGAACAAAAGGAACCCAGAAGGATCAAACGGGCTAAAGTACCAACTAATTATGGTATGGATTTTCTAACATATTTATTAGAAAATGAACCTCAAACTTTTAAGGAGGCTATGTCATCTCCAGAAATACAATTCTGGAAAGAGACCGTTAACAATGAAATAGAATCCATCATGCAAAATCATACACGGGAACTGGTGGATCTTCCTCACGGGCATAAGCCTTTAGGATCCAAATGGATATTTAAGAGGAAGATGAAGGCAGATGGATCGATTGATAAATATAAGGCTCGGCTTGTAATGAAAGGATACAAGCAAAAAGAAGGGCTCGATTATTTTGATACGTACTCACCAGTTACGAGAATAACATCCATTCAAATGTTAATAGCTATAGCAGCACTTAACAATATCGAAATACACCAAATGGATGTTAAGACAGCTTTCCTGAATGAAGATTTAAACGAAGAAATCTATATGGAACAACCCGAAGGGTTCAAAGTTCTAAGATACGAAAGGAAGGTGTGTAGGCTTGTTAAATCATTATATGGTTTAAAACAAGCTCCTCAACAATGGCATCAAAAATTTGACAATACAATGTTGTCAACTGGTTTTCATATTAATGAATGCAATAAGTGCGTATACGTAAAAAATACGAATAAGGGATATGTCATTGTTTGTCTATACGTAGACGATATGTTAATCTTAGGTAGTAGTGATGAGATCATTAAAGGTACCAAAGCTTGGTTGACCAGTAAGTTTGATATGAAAGATATGGGTGTAGCAGATGTGGTTTTAGGAATTAAAATTTCTAAAACGCAAGATGGTATGGTAATATCTCAAGATCATTAAGTGAATAAGATTCTTGAGAAATTAAATAAGAATGATACCAATATAGCCAAAACACCTGTAGATGTTAATTTACATCTAAGGAAAAATACTAGTGACGCAATATCTCAAATTGAATATTCGCGTATAATTAGTAGTCTCATATCTCCTGAACTACACAAGACCAGACATAGCTTACTCAGTTAGCAAACTGAGTAGATTTACAAGTAATCCTGGAAAGGATCACTGGAAGGTCATCGTGAGGGTACTCAAATATTTGAGATATATCTCAAGTTATGGACTGCATTATACAAGATATTCAGCTGTGCTTGAAGGGTACAGTGATGTAAACTAGATATCCGATACTAAAGATTCGAAATCCACTAGCGGGTTTATCTTTAATATTGGAGGAGCTGCAGTGTCTTGGAAATCTTCTAAGCAAACATGTATTGCCAGATCCACTATGGAATCTGAGTTTATAGTTTTAGATAAAGTTGGAGAAGAAGCAGAATGGCTTCGAAATTTTTTAGAAGATATTCTATGTTGGCCGAAACCTATGCCTGCAATTGTATACATTGCAATAGCCAATCTGCAATTGGTAGGGCACAAAGTAGTTTGTATAACGGTAAATCTTGACACATTCGTCGAAGACACAATACCGATAGATAATTTCCCTCAAATGGGATTATCTCTATTGATTATGTAAAATCAAAGGATAATACTGCGGATCCGCTTACGAAAGGTTTAACAAGAGAGCAAGTATATAAATCATCGAGGGGAATGGGTCTTAAGCCTATAAATTAAAGTTACATAATGGCAACCCAACCTAGCTGACTGGAGATCCCAAGATCTAGGTTCAAAGGGACAATCGAATTATGTTAACTTAATGTGAGAACTAGAAGAGTTAAACACACTTATCCATTCCTATGATGAATTAGTGCTGCCTGCAAATAAGGTAGGATAAACTATGCTTTTAATGATTTTTATAGCTTGATAAAATCAAGTAGAGTATTGCAGGATACTCTTGATAAGAAATCACCTGTATGAGTATGAAACGTGACCATTTCTATGAGAATTGATCAGGCTAAATTCTCTAGACTACTCATGGAAACCAAGACGTGTTCGGGGCCAAAATGGACACAACCATGAGATTCAAAGATGTTCGAAGGGTAGTTGTGTGATACCTATTGTTTGGGTTTACACGAAAGGTTGAATAGTTCAAGACATCATGTTCACTAGTTAGCCGAGTAAATCCTATAGTTGTCACTATGGAAGGTTCAAAGCCAAAAGCTACCTATCTTGAAGCAATTACTCTTCAAAGTTAGTCTCTCTCATACTCCAAGTCAGTTCGTCATTTTAATCAGATATTTTCCATTCATGTGGGGGATTATTGGATATCAATGTATTATTTTGAGTGTATAGATATGAAATATGTATACCAATACGTAGGTTGTCGTAACTAGATACACGGTGTATAATTAACGTACACAATTGATATCAAAATTGAATGAGAAATTGATCTCATTAAACACCCACTTGAAGAGGAAGAAAGTTGGTTGAAGTTGTGTATGGTATACAATCCCACATAAAACAAAGTATGGCCTTAGCTAGTTGTATATATAGGCTAGTGTTCCATGTTGGATTGGGCCCTAAAGAGCACCCAAGTTTTGTGGTGGGTGAGGACCTATACAAAACTAGGCTGGACAACACACATGCGCTTGCGCACTCCGAGCCGGTTCGGGCTTGGGCTGGGTCGATCGGACCGGACCTGGGCCTAGGCTTGGGTCAGCAATTATCTTTTTGCTGCCCAGCCCAACTTTCCAATCAACTTTTTATGTTTGATTAATCCATGTCTGTTCGATCCTGGACCGAACCGATCTGTCTGTTTTTATAAACATGTCCATTCGGTTTCAACCGAACTGGTCCGTGTCTGTTCCAACAAGGTTGTCTGCTATTTGTTGGCTGAACTGATTCATTCAAACAAGTTTGATTGTTTCGAACAGTCCTCAGTATTTCTATAAATACCGAAGTCCTGTGTCTGTTTTAATCACTAAAAAATTATTCAGTTTTCTGAGAGAGACTTAGCATTCTTCTCGTTCGCTTTGT
Source organism: Fremontodendron californicum (assembly GCA_030761205.1). NCBI lineage: Eukaryota > Viridiplantae > Streptophyta > Magnoliopsida > Malvales > Malvaceae > Fremontodendron > Fremontodendron californicum. The sequence continues at coordinate 14,815,010 of JAULJL010000026.1, forward strand.
TGCATCTTCGAGTGTGCTCTCATCTGTAATGATTATCAAGGAAACCTGGGAGACGATTTGCATTAAACTATAAGCACCTTTTAGACAGGCAAAATTTATCTTAAGGTCAGAAGTTCTACCTTGACTCGATATACTTTTCTGTTCGATAAGTCTGTAAGCATTGTTGTTATATTCCTTCTGTTTTTGTTCTTCCTATATATATATATATATCAAGTTTTCATTTTTTCTGATTATCTGTTATATATATAAATATTCTGATTATAATATAGTATATAGCAAACTACATGTTATAGTAGATATATTTGTATGGATTGCATGCTTAGTAAGATTTTTAGAAATTTATTTATTAAATAGAAAAGTATTTTTAAAATGCTTGGATTAATGCGTATTGTTATATGTGTAATTTACGTAGTATGTGATTAATAGAAAAAAAGTATTAATATATGACTTCTATTGTTATTTGTTATAGTATTGTTATGGTTATTTGATGCATAAACGCTAAATGTGAAATTAATTTATAATATGAACTTGAATTTCATTATTCAATTGTTTAAGAATAAAAGAAGATGAATGATATATAAAAAATTTACTAAAATTTTATGAAATAATACATCGTTGTTTATATTTAAAAAGTGCGACAAAATGCAAAATAACTATTCACCAAAAAGGTTAATATATGTTAACTCTTGATTTAAGACAAGGTCTTAGAATGTTGTTTGATAATATTTCATAATTTAAATAAGTTCTTAATAAAACGAAGAAATGTGCCCTAAGTTGCCTTACTTCATTTTATGCAATTACCAAATATAAACTGCCATTATTTTTTTCAGATAATAAGCATATTAACAAATACGAAATTAGAAATTTATGAGCTGAGCAGATGAATCTATAAATTATTTTTAAATTCATGTCAAATCAAGGGTATTAATATATTCGTTTAACTTTATAGTCTGAATTGAATTGGTCATTTTATCCGGTGTTGAAAAAAACAAACGGATTGGATCGACCGATGAACCGGTTCAATCAAAAATCGATAATCTATTCGATCCAGCACATATCAAAGAATCAAGAATTCAATGAATCGGTAAAAAATCGATAAACACTGGTTTTATGTTATTTTTAATGGTTTTTATTAAAATTATTTGTAAAAGTGATGAGATTTGATTCATTTGAACCTTTAACCTCTTAATCATATATTAAAAATCATACCATTAAGAGAAATATATATTTTATTAACTAATAACTATATTTAATATTTATTTATTTATTATCAAAATCACATATTTAATTTTTAATTTTTTTAATTGAATAATCTAATTCAACCGATTGAACCGATTAAATTAAAAATCACCAATTTAATTTTCGATTCGATTTTTTATCCACTGACTTTACCAGTTCCATACATATAATTAACTTCAATAAAAAATTTCGTTGACCATTGAATTTAATGGTTGGTGCATACTTCTCTCAAACAGCCAATTAATTCGAGTTTTCTCATCTCAACATAAAAAGATGATAATTTTTTTTTTATATTTGATGCATTATCAGTGTATAAATTTATACATTAACAGTGGATAACATGATGTCACTTATTAAAGTTATAGTTATCTGTATTTATTTTTAAGGATTTTTAAAATTTTATATTTATTTATTAATGAGGTGTTATCGTATGATTCAATGTGCATCAAATACGAACTCTAAAAAAAAAAACTTAAACAATTCTTCAACAGCCTTGCATCTAGAGGTGCTCATGGGTCGAGTCGGGCTTAGGTATGGTACCAACACCATATATAGTTGCCCAAGCCCGGTCCAGCCCGAAATATGGGCTTCAAATTCTACCCAAGCCCGCCCATATTTGTAAATGGATAATCCAAGTCCGTTTAGGCCCGCACATATTATTTTTTTTTTAAATTTAAACAAATATTTTTTTTATTATTTAATTTTTAATAATTTTATCACTTTTTTCTTTTATTAAGTTTTAAAACATGGATAACTTAGCATATTTTTAAATGTTTATACTATAACATAATATATATTTATTTTTTATAATGATATAAATTACATAATATATAAAATATAAAAATAATATATTTATATAAATGAAAAATGGAACGGGCCGGCTCGGGCCTCGATTGTTGGAGCCAAGGCCCGGCCCATTTTCTAAATGAGCCTCATTTTTTTGCCCAAGCCAATATTTCGGGCCTAATATTTTTGTTCAAGCCCTCCAAAATATGGACGGACCTTCAAACTTGAACGGGTAGCCCGATCCTTGAGCAGTTTTACTTGCATCCGAGAAGACACATAGAAGCAACCATGGGAATTGGGCCGCTTTTGTTTGCAAATTACTTTTATTTGGGTATAGTATCTTTTTCATAAAAGAATTTTATTTTTGTGATGTACCAAATTTGATTTGGATTCTTTTTATGAGTTGTACAATATACCGATTCGTACTTTAATACGCATGGACCATTGGTCTTATTCTATCTTTTTGACAAGGGTAGAGAAAAAAAACAAGGGCAAAAGAAGAATAGTACATTTTCTCCAAGTTGACTTGACTTTAGTGTCACGGCTCGCCCAAATACACCCGAGAATGTTACGCATACACTCATAGAATCGAGGGCAAGGGTTCGAGTCTCGGCTAGCAGATCTAGAGCCCCTCAAAACTCAACTGGCAAGCATCCCACCGAAAATAGCTATCATGCACCGCGCCGAACATAGCTGGCAAGCACCCCAATGAATCTGTTATCTTAGCCATACACTTGGCCTAATCTCGGCCATGTATTGTAAGGGGACTTGGCTATAAATTGAAGCCTCCCCAGCCATTGTAAAACACACAACTCATTTGAGTAAATATACAAGAGCATTGCTCTCTACTTTCTCTCTTTGCTCTCGTTTTCTGCTTAGCTCTAGCAAGCTTTAGCTTTCAGTTCCTTCAAGTGTTTGTTTAGGTTGACTTAAGCATACAAGGAAGCCATTTCCTGCTTAAAGCCGCATGATTGCCTGGCTAAATATCCGAGTCCGTGACAGTTGGTATCAGAGCAAGGCTCACTCAAAGCTACCAGCAAAGAGGGATGGCATCCAATCCGACATGAGGATGCCTCGAGGGGAAGCTCGAGGGATCTGCTGTCCTCCATGGAGTCCCGTCTAGCCAAGGTAGAGCTGACCATGGCCACGATCCTAGATAGGATGGAGGACGCTGAAGGACACATCGATGAGCTTGGCTCAGGAAAGGAGGAACTCAAAGAGGAGATGCACGGCACACTCAATGAGTCCATAGAGTCCCCCACCCAACGAAATGATGCTTTGGAGGCCATGGTAGAGGCCTTACGAGAAGAAACGAAGGAGCTCAAAGGAGAGCTCTCGTCGTGCAAAGCAGCCATCGGGAGTGGCATGTTTTCAATTGCTCCTAGGCAACGAGTGGAAGTTCCCAGGCCAAAAGAGTTCCGAGGGGCTAGAGTTGCCAAGGATGTCGACAACTATTTATGGGGCATCGAACAATATTTTCGTGCAATGGGTATCGCTGAAGATGCTACTAAGGTAAATACCGCCTCTATGTACTTAGTGGATATTGTCTTATTATGGTGGCGTCGCAGGTCCAATGATGGAAGGCGAAGGGGAGTTTCCATTAGAACATGGGAACAGTTCCAAAGAAAGTTCAGGCAACAATTTTATCCCGAGTATGCCGAAGAAGAGGCACGAGCCAAGTTGAGGAGGCTCACCCAACGTGGATAAGTCCGAGAGTAAGTAAGAGAATTCTCAGAACTCTTACTCCAAATTTCTGACCTTAGTGAAAAGGAAGCATTCTTTTTCTTCATGGACGGACTCAAGCCCTAGGCTAAACAAGAGTTTCAACAAAGGGGCATTCAAGACCTGACCCGGGCCATGACAGTTGCCGAATCCCTAGTGGAATTTTGAAAAATAGACAATGTCGAGTCCTCCAAACCCAAAGCTAAAGGTATTAGTGGGGGAGACAAGGACCGACAATTCAGAGGCAACAACATGAGGCCGCCATATCCACCAAGGAGTGGGACAGAAAGGATAGAAGGCCATTGGCATGCTTTCTATGTGATGGACCACATCAAGTGCGAGATTGCCCCATGCGGGCTAAGTTATCTGCCATTGTCAGGGAAGCTGATGAGCCAGAAGAAGAGACCTTCAAGCTGGGCTCAATAATGCTCGATTTCGTCCAGTCCAAGCGGTGCCGACAATAAAAGGAATTGATGTTCGTGGACATCAACATTGTGGGCAGACAGATAAACGTGTTAGTAGACACAGGTGCATCCGACCTATTCATGTCCGTAGGAGTAGCCCGGAAGCTCGGGCTCAAAATCGAGGAAGGAAATTGGATCAAAACTGTCAACTCCAAGGAAGTCCCAACCATTGGAGTAGCACAAGGAGTCGAGTTGCAACTCGAAGAGTGGAAGGGTAAGGAAGCGATCGAGGTAATCCCTCTCGATGACTATGAACTTGTCATTGGTTTAAATTTCCTTGACCGAATAAATGCTCTCATTGTGTCTTTTGCCAACTGCATATGCATCTTAGACCATCGTTGCCAATGCCTTGTGACGGTAAGACGAGGGTCAGGAGATAGAACCAAGATGCTATCGGCTATCCAGCTAGCCAAGGGAGTAAGAAAGGATGAAGAAACTTATCTCGCTGCCCTTAAGTTTGAAGAGCCGCATGATGCACCCTTGGAGGTGCTGCAAGACTTCAAGGAAGTGATGCCTGCGGAGTTGCCTAAGCACCTACTACCTAAGAGAGGTGGATCACAGAATCGAGCTGGTGCCCAATGCTCAACTGCCAGCTAGGGAACCTTATCGGATGGCGCCTCTGGAGTTAGAAGAATTGCGGAAGCAGCTCAAGGAACTTGTAAACGCAAGATACATCAGACCATCCAAGGCCCCGTATGGAGCACCAGTCCTATTCCAATGGAAACAAGATGGCTCCTTGCGAATGTGCATCGACTATAGAGCTTTCACCAAGCTCACGGTGAAGAACAAGTACCCCATCCCACTCATTGCCAATTTGTTCGATCAGCTTGGGGATGCCAAGTGGTTCACCAAGTTTGAACTACGATCAGGGTACCATCAAGTGCGCATTGTCGAGGGGGATGAGCCAAAGACTGCATGCATCACTCGCTATGGTTCATACGAATTCTTGGTAATGCCCTTCGGGCTTACGAATGCTCCAGCCACCTTCTGTACTCTCATGAACAAGGTACTACAGCCTTTCTTATACTGTTTTGTTGTAGTTTACCTTGACGATATTGTCATCTATACTCAGAAGCTTGAGGAGCACACGGAGCACTTACGGGAAGTTGTTCCAAGTTTTTACAAAAAAATAAGCTATACGTGAAGAAGGAGAAATGCTCATTTGCCCAGCTAGAAGTGCCATTCTTAGGCCACATAGTCGGAAGTGGCAAGATCAGGATGGACGAAAACAAAGTTCATGCCATTTTAGATTGCGAGGCTCTAACCAAGGTCACCGAGCTATGATATTTCCTTGGTTTGGTTAACTATTACCGACGTTTCATCAAAGGCTACTCAGTAATCACCACGCCCTTGACAGATATGCTCAAGAAAGGGAGAGGGTGGGATTGGAATTCCACATGCCAACACGCATTTGATCAATTGAAGCATTCAGTCACGGAAGAGCCCCTGTTAGCCCTGTCGGACCACACCAAGCCGTATGAAGTGCATACGGACGCATCAGACTACGCAATAGTTGGTGTGTTAACAAGAGAACCATCCGATTGCCTTTGAAAGCTGAAAGCTCAATGAGGCCGAGCGGTGCTACACGGTCCAAGAGAAAAAAATGACAATCGTAGTGCACTGCCTTTGAACATGGTGACACTACCTGTTGGGGTCGAGTTTCGTGGTCAAAACTGATAATGTGGCCACTAGCTACTTCCAAACTCAAAAGAAACTATCCCCCAAACAGGCTCGATGGCAAGATTTCCTTGCCGAGTTTGATTTCACTTTGGAGTACAAGTCCGTGAAGGCCAACATGGTGGCTGATGCATTCAGCCTCAAGATGGAGTTTGCTGCCATCAGTCACCATGAAGGCTCCTTAGTGCCTCGAATCAAAGAGGGTCTATCCCATGATCCTACTGCCAAAACTCTTATGTAACATGCCAAGGAGGGAAAGACAATGAGGTTTTGGCTCGAAAGCGACCTACTCTACACCAAAGGAAATCGTCTTTATGTGCCACAATATGGGAAGCTACGCAAGGAAGTTATGCAAGAATACCACGACTCTAGATGGGCAGGCCACCCAGGTGAGCACCGTACCCTGGCTTTACTTGAGGACCGATACTATTGGCCTCATATGCGGGACGACATCGAGGCCTATGTTAAGACCTGCCTAGTGAGTCAACAAGACAAAGTCGAGCACAAGTCACCAGTCGGTCTCCTGGTTCCACTACCAGTGCTAGAGCGCCCATGCGAAATCATCTCCATGGACTTCACGTCGAACTACCCAAGGCAGAAGGGCACGAGAGCATAATGGTAGTGGTGGACAGGTTCTCTAAGTACGGGATATTTATCCCAGCATCGAAAGAGTGTCCAGCGAAAGAAGCCGCCTGATTGTTTCTAAAAAATGTGGTGAAGTACTGGGGCGTACCTCAGGCCATTGTGAGTGATCTGGATGGACGATTTACCGGATGTTTTTGGATCTAGTTGTTCAAGTTATTAGGATCAAACTTGAACTTCTCCACCGCAATGCATCCTCAAACTGATGGGCAGACCAAGAGAGTGAATGCATTGCTAGAGGTCTATCTTAGGCACTATGTAAGTGCCACACAACGGAATTGGCCAAAGTTATTAGACGTGTCTCAATTTTCCTACAACCTGAAACGAAGAGAGGCCACAATTCAAAGTCCTTTTGAAATCGTAACTGGGCAGCAACCTTTGACGCCCGGCACTGTGGCAGCAGGTTATATGGGACCTAACCCAGCAGCCTACAAATTTGCCAAGGCTTGGCAGGAACATGCCGATCTAGCCCAAGCGATCAAAGAAATAGGTTGATCAGAAGCGACGGGACATTCAATATCAAGTCAGAGACTTAGTACTAGTCAAGCTACACTTGGTATTACGTCGACAAGGCCACAAAGGACTTGTTCGCAGATATGAGGGTCCTTTCAGAGTTCTTAAATGAGTAGGCAAGGTGGCCTACAAACTTGAAATGCCCTAAAGACTTAAGGTACATCCGGTCTTCCATGTAAGTATGCTCAAACAATTTCATGAAGACCAAGATGATCCCGTCCGAAGAGAGTCGCAATGAGCACCCATAGAAGTAAAGGCCTCCTATGATAAAGAAGCTCAATGCATCTTGGCCGACCGAGTCGTTCGACGAAAATATTATAGGCCACGACATGAGTATCTAGTGAAATGGAGGGGACTGCCTGATAGTGAAGCTAGTTGGGAACTAGCCGAGGCATTATGGCAATTCAAAGATCTCATTGATCAATTCTATGAGAAGGAAGCGACGAAGGTGTCTCTTGATCTAGTGGGGGAGAATGTCACGTCTCGCCCAAATACACCCGAGAATGGTACGCATACGCTCAAAAAATTGATGGCAAGGGTTCGAGTCTCTACCAGCACATCTAGAGCCCCTCAAAAATCAGCTGGCAAGCATCACACCAAAAACAGCTGGCATGCACCGCGCCAAACATAGCTGGCAAGCACCCCAATGAATCTATTATCTTAGCCATACACTTGGCCTAATCTTGGCCATGCATTGTAAGCGGACTTGGCTATAAATTGAGGCCTCCCTAGCCATTGTAAAACACATATCTCATTTGAGTAAATATACAAGAGCATTACTCTCTACTTTCTCTCTTTGCTCTCTTTTTCTGCTTAGCTCTAGCAAGCTTTAGCTTTCAGTGCCTTCGAGTGTTTGTTTAGGCTGACTTAAGCATACAAGGAAGCCATTTCCTGCTTAAGGCCGCACGGTTGCCCGACTAAATATCTGAGCCCTTGACACTAAAGGAGATATATACAACATAGATCATATAAAAAACCAAAAAAGATATAGAAATTTATTTTCCACCCTAATTTTGATTGGCATATTTTTTGTGACTTTTTTCATACTATTGCACTTTTGAAGATAAAAAGTAGAAGACAGTTATTGGGTTAAAGTATCTAGATAGTACTTGTACTATAGTCACAAGTGCATTTTAATTGTTGTACTATAGATGTGAGTAATTTAATCTCTGTATGTTTGAAATTAGTGAAAAAAGTAAAATTGGTAACAGTGTTAATGGAATACCGTCTAAATGCGGACATGGACATGTGAAACTGACAGAAAAGATGACTTGAAAAAAAAATGATGATGTGTCAAATTTTTTTACTCAGGTGAAATTTAGAAACTGACCGAATAGATGACTTCGAAAAAAAATAATGATATGCTTTTACGGGTAAGGGAAGGATTTGGATAAAAAAATTTATGTTTTTCTAAATTTCACTTGAGTAAAAAAATTTGACACGTAATCATTTTAAGTCATCATTTTTGTCAGTTTCACATGTCCATGTCAGCATTTAGACGATTTCCCATTAACACTGTTACCAATTTTACTTTTTTGCACCAATTTCAAATGTACAAGGATTAAATTACTCATTTTTATAGTACAAGGACTAAAATGCACTTTTAACTATTGTACAAGGACTGTTTAAGTACTTTAACACAGTTATTGAGGTTGTCATAACGTGTCCTTCACGGGACCCGTGTAAATGACGTTAATTTGAGAGAAAAGGAAAATAAAATAAAAAGGGAGTCGCCACCGATCTTTTTTGGCTAGGTGTGATCGGTCACCTATTAAAATCAGTTTTTTGTAAAAAAATATTTTAAAATTAATTAAATCATTTTTGAAAAACTAATTTTGAGACCCACATTAAACTAGAGAAAATCAAAATACGGGTACAAGAGTCGGTTACGTCACAGGGAAGGATTAGCATCCCCACAGCGCCCGTATAAAACGATACCTTAATAATCACTATCATAACGTGCCAAAAGCGAATTCGGCATGCTAGACGCAAATTATGAAGTTGCCACTAATCATCTTTGCTAGGTGTGATTAGTCACCTATAGTAATCCTAAGCTCGGCGAAGGCACATAAAAAAGATAAGTCCTAGTCTTCATTACCAGAACTAAGTTCAGGAGTACGGTTACATGTGGGGAAGGATTAGCACCCCCACAACGCCCATCTAGAAGGACGGTATGTCTTGATTAATGGTCTTTAATTTTGATAAATTAATTATTGAAAAGATTCTAAAAAAAATACTTTCCACCATTCGAGACTAGTTTTTTGGAATCCACCTCACATCAAGTGTCTTTAATAGAAACCATTAGTTCTTACGAAGATGGCTCCATCATCGAATTTATTAAGTATTTTATGGATTAATAAAATTGAGAGTTTAAAATATTGAAAAAATTTTAGGTTACTTTCCACCATTCGGGTTAGACACCTATTTTTTTAATATCAAAGTCTTATAAAGATCCGTCGTCGAAATTATGTAAATTTGATATTAAAAAAATTAAAAATTGAAGATTTAAAATATTAAAAAACTTTTAGGTTACTTTTCACTATTCGGGTTAGACACCTAAAAATTTTCCTTACCTAAAAATTCTTTAAAAATTGACCATTCGCAACTTTTCAAGATTTCATCGTTGGTAAATCTCAATTTTTATAATAAATTATGAAATAATATTATGTGTGAAATAAAATCTTAATTATCCTAATTATTAATTACAATAAAATAAATAAATAAAAATTAATAAAAATATGCACTAAAAAATTAAGTTAAAACAAAATATATGAATAAATAAATAATGAAATAAATAATTTACTAAATAAAATCCTAAAATAAATATTAACTAAAGAATAAATAAATAATTAAAATAATTAACTAAAAAATAAAAGATATAAAAAATTAATTAAAAAAATCAAAAAAGAAAATCAAAAAAATAATAAAAGAAAATAATAATTAACAATTCTTGATTTTGTTTTTATTTTATTTTATTTTGATTTGATATGATTTGATTTGATTTGATCTTGTTTTGTTTTCTTTTTCAGATCTCCTTTGACCACGAGAAACCAAAACAATCACGTTTTTTACTTTCATCAAAACTTTGCATTTTCATTCTTGCCTACACAGATTCGGTTTTCTCAAGGAACCGAAATATATAATTTTTTTGATTTTTCAAATTTTTTTATTTTTTCTGCAATGAATAATAATAATAATAATAAATAAAAAATTATTAATAATAATATAATAATAGTAATAGTAATAATAATAATAATAATAACAATGATAATAATAATAATTATAATTATAATTATAATAGTGACAAATAAATGGCCGATTCATTGGACTTTCAGGCTCAATAAATTGGAGATCCAAACATTTAAAATAGACCCAAACTCTTAAAATGAGCCTAATGGACAGATTGGACTTCAAAACCCAATAAATTCGAAACTTATAGATCGGTTCAAGTTCGCAATCCAAAGTCTAATAAAATCCGATAATAGCAAATTCAATCTCGGGTTAATAAATCCAGATAAAATCGAGTGTCTACAATTACTTCTTTTTGCGCATTTTCTGTGAAACAAGAAGTTTGCGAAGACGTAAACACCCTACAAGGATTCACATCAAAAGATTCACACCAAAATAACTTTAAAAATAAATGATTCACATCAAAAACAATTTTGAAAATAAAGGATTCACACCCAACAAAAATTAAAGATTGTCATCAAAATACAGGGTTCTCGCCTAAACAAGAGATTCTCATCGCTACAGGATTCTCACCTAAATACTAGATTCAAACCTAAACATAGGATTCTAAATAAAAGATTCTCATCAAAATTACGGGATTCTCACCTAAACATAAAGGATTCGTATCAAAATAAGGATTCTAACTAAAAATAATGATTCTCACTAAAATAAGGACTCTCACTAAAATAAAGATTCTCGTTAAAATAAGGATTCTCACTAAACTAAGTATTCTTACTAAAAATAAAAGATTCACATCAAAATAAAGATTCTCACCAAACTAAGGGGTTCACACTTAAATTAAAGATTCTCACTAAACTAAGGATTCTCACTAAAACTAGGATTCTCACTAAACTAAGGATTCTCACTAAAAATAAAGGATTCACACCAAAATAAGGATTCTTACTAAAATTAAAGGATTCACACCAAAATATAAGGATTCTCACTAAAATAAGGATTCACACCAAAATAAGAATTCCCACTAAAATTAAAGGATTCATACCAAAAATAAGGATTCTCACTAAGATATGGAGTCGCACCAAAATAATTTGGAAAAGAGAGGTCTTTATCATTGAAAGAAAGGATAAAAAATCTTGTCAAGTACAATGGGCCAATCAAAGAATTATCAAAGAGATTCGAATGGGTATCAACATCCCAAAATAAGGAATATTTAGACAATCTTGGACAAACTAATCTAGGATATTTTCTCAAAAATTGATCCAATCCGCATTCTAGAATCTTCCAAACCAAATTTGCCCCCAATTTCATGCAATCTTCAAATGATGCTAATTCTCCATATATCTAAGCCACATTTTCAGGTTTTCAACTTAGACATCCCCTTTTTTACTCAAACTGCCATTTTTATTACTTCTTTCTCTTGATCAAATTAATTTTTAAAAAAAAAAAAAAAAAAAGCTTCATTTTCTACCAAAAAAAGAAACCCTAAAACCAAAGCAACCTTAGATTCGCCGTCGCCCGCCACTTATCACTTTCACCGACAACTTTTCCTCTTTGCTCTCTTTTCCATATATTACTTTCCTTTAAAAACACCTAAAAACTCTAAAACCCTAAAAGCCCAACCTTAACATTTTAGATATTGTAATCTAAAGTTTTTTTGGTCCATTTCTTTTTTCTTTTATTTGTTGATTATTTAATCTATATAATTGTGATCGTGTCAAGAATATTATTTGTTGTTTTTATTCACTTAGAAAATTAGTTTTTTTTTTTTCTCTTTGTATTTGTTTAATTTAGGGTTTCTTTGAATGGAATTATAAGATTGATTAGCTTGTAATGTTATAGATAATCTATTGATATTTGTTTTGTCAGGGGCCGATCATAAACCCTTGAGGGTAAGCACTTTGAACTAATAGTTTCTTTTTCTTATAAGTTATAATCAATTGTTGTATGAATTATGTGGCTCTCTTGTTGTCACGCCCCAAATCTAAGGATTTAAGACGTAACAACGCCGCATACTCATGAGATGAATCCCACAAGCTTTCAAGGCAACTTATATCTTACTAAATTGAAAGCCACAACCCAAAGAGTCTCTAAAACTACATTTTACAAAAATCTCAAGTCTTCAAAAATTCAATATTACACCTTGCTCGAAAATACAAGATATTCTATTTAACTAACAAATCAACTAAAATTGATATAAAACTACTCACGTTCAAAGTATCATAAGACTAAAGGCGGTGCTAAACTCGCAAACAAGGGATCTCGTCAAAACTAAACTCCGAAGATGCATATATCGAAATCTGAAAAAATGTAAGAAAAATTAAAGGAATGAGTACAGATACTTAGCAAGTAACCGACATCCCCTCAGTTAGATTAAGCATGCTACAAAATATTTAGGTCAAAATTATCAATGATATGATTCAAAAATGAAATTGGGTAATCTAATATTCAATAACCATAGTTATTCCAAAATCAGATTATCATATAACAGAACTAAACAAAATTTAACAAAATGTTGATTTTCATTAGTCTCTGGTAACATACTAAGACCACACTTAACCCCTGTGGCATAGGTCAGAATTAGAATGAAAACCACAATTAACCCTAGTGGCAATGGGTCATAAGTATATCAGAAACAACCAATGGTTGCACATATCGAATATCACAAAAACCAGAATTCTAAATCGGTGGCACGGTTGAGATCAATTTCTATCACAAAGTACATGTCGACATGGTCAACGTTTAACCCCCGTTGACAGGGTCAGAGCATAGTCATACTAGGAGACAAAACAAAACAAAACATATTTTCAGATTACCCAACTATACAAAGCAATATTCATGTATTTTACAAAACACATTTTGTACAAAGCAAATTTAGTATTTTCTTTCAAAGCATCTTATGCAATAAATTGAATTTATAATTATAGATAACAAATGGGTGTATAATATAGTTGAACAAAAATAACATTCGAAGATCAAATCAAAACGAAACCACATTCTGAAATCATATCAAAGAATATCATATATATACTTTGCATGCTTAACCTGATTTAACAAATCGAGGGACAAAAATTATATATTATATACAAAATCTAAGCAAGATGAAACTAATTTTTAGGGTGTCAAAACACTAAAGGGATAGCAAGTCACTTACCTGAACTCGCTAAACCGAAACATGAAATAACAAACTCAATCCTCTCGAAGTTCCATCTTTCCATTAACTTAGCTCGTCTCTAAAATAGTCGAAAACCTATTCTTAATCATATAAGCTAATAAAACTAATCATGCTCTTGAAATATCATTTATACCATAAAATCATCAAAAGTATCTCAAAACCTTTTAATTATCTAATCTGCCAACTTGTATAGCACTTACTAAATTAGTCATATCCTAAGCTACAAATTTGAAATCATGATCCATTTGAAGATTGAGAAATTAGACTTAATAGGATTTCATCCATATAAATCTCAAATAATAATTCACCATAGATAATTTGTAGAAAAATATCGAAATTACCCCTGGAGCAGTTCCAGGCAGCCTGAACAATGTTTACTAAAAATAAGATATCTACACTTAGAAAACTCAGATTTCAATTCTGTTAAGTCCATTAAAAACTAGACTTGATAAGATTTTCAATCATATAAGGCTTAACTTGTAATTTGTTTTAGATAAAATGCAGTAATTTTCGTAATTCATCTCTGCTGCTGCTTCTAGATAGCACGCATATCTCTTGGTAAAAATTGATTATTTTTTTCGTAGAAAACTCGGAATTCATTTTTGTTTATCTCGTTAGAAAGTAGATTCAAATATCTTTCCGACAATATATAATAATCATACTGAAAACTGACAGATTAATACATAATATTTTTTTTTATTCACAACTGTAGACAACACTTTCATTCAAAACAGAATTTTCTATTCTTTTATATTCTTAACAATTTGAGTTCTTCATCTACCAGCCCTTAAATCTAATATGAACCTTTGGAGAAGCACACCCCAAAAGCTAGCTATTGAGGTGGGAGAGTCTAAGTCCATATAAATCCCACAAGGAAATCCTTTATTTTCCAATGTGGGATCCAAGTCTCATACCTTGCAATTGGGCATATAATGGTCCACCACGCTCCGTAGTCCCGTGTCCACACAGGTTGGCTTTGCGCTAGCTTAATCTAGCTCCGGGCGAACACTGCAATTCTGACATCACCACCTGAGCCCCGGGTTGGCTTTGCTCTAGATTGTTTGTTTGTTTGTTTGTTTGTCTAGCCTCACTACCCGTGTTGCATAATCTGGCTTTGTGCTAGATTATCTAGCCTCGACGAACACTACAATACCGACGTCACCCACCCACGTTGCGTAGTCTGAGAGAGATGGTGCCTGACTCTGATACCAATTGATATGGACCTTTGGAGAACCACACCCCAAAATCTAGCTATTGAGGTGCGAGAGCCTAAGCCCAAGTCTCATACCTTGCAATTGGGCACATAACAAAATCCAATAGAAAAGCATGCTTATTTCTTAATCAATGATAAAATAAAATCCAATAACTTTACCCAAATCAATCAAGAAGAATCATGAGAATTTCATAGATTTTTTAGGTTTTTCTCCAAAAAAGTTTCACCCAAATTCTAACAATCTAACAAAACATTTATTTTGCAAATCAAAAGAAGGCTTTTATTTACCTTGATCTTTCAATTTGAAGACAAAGATCCTCAATTTTCATCATTTCTCTTCTCTTTTCCCTAATTTGTTTTTGACTACCAAAAAAAACTATCGATAGGTTTTCTCTCTTTTTCTTTTATTTTCTTTTAACTCTAATATTTTGATATTGGCTAAAGGGCTTGAGTCAAAATCAATATTTAACATACTTGGACTCTTATTTTTGGGCTGTGTATTACACTTGTTTTATTTTGAATTTTAGTGACCATATAATGTGCAACCTCTATAATGCAATAGATTTTGAATGATGGTATAATTTTGAATTTGAACTCAAAATTAAGTGCTGAGAATGATTCAAACAAGATGTTGATCCCTAACTATATTTTAGTGTAGTCTAGACTAAAATGAATAATTAATATAATAAGAATGTGCAAGAGAAGTGATTATAGTTATAGGAATAGTGGATGGGTTGACTTATAGTGTTTTTTGTTTTACTTCAATTTGGTTAATTTTAGTACATGTTTTATCAAGTAGTAATATTTAAGGGTTTAAGATTCGATCGGATGATAGAATACCAGAGAGGAAGCATCATCTAAGGGAAGATAATAATGTCATTGTGAACTAGGAATAAGAAGAGGTAATTAAGTGAATTCTGAATTTGAATATTTCAATTTACTTGGATGGTTATCTAATTGGCACTTATGCATCAATCCTCATGTTTAGTTCTGAAATAATTCTAATTGTCTTATTTTTTTTTTTTTTTTTTACTTTTTAGTTTGCATTGATCGATAGTTGCAACCAATGTGGTAATGCTTCAAATGAGGTAAGCATGCACTAAGCTTTTCCCAATAAAATAATATTTTATAAATAACAAAATGACACCTGGGTTTATAGCCCGTATGTATTGTTATACAACTTGGAATTGCCAAATTCATGCTTTAATGTATAAGAATGTTAGTAAGTCCTAAATAGCTGCTGTAATTTTCTATTTAAATAAATGATGCAGCTTTATTTAACCAAATATTGTTGATTCTAAAGCATAACCACTCATTCTTTTGTAGACGAGCTTGTGAGTATCATCCCATTAATTCATTTTTGTTTCTTCTTCTTAGCAGAGAAAGCTTCTTGATATAAAAAAATAGCATGTCCATATCCTAATATAATTAGTTTGATGTACTTAATTCAGCTTATGATGAAAAGGAAAATAATTGTAGAGATCAAAATAATAATAAAAAAGGCATTTCATGAGTTGAAAATGAAAAATCTTTATAGATATTAAAATCCATATTGAATATGTTTGACTATAAGGCTTTTCTTAATGGTTGTCTGTAAAATAAAATAGAATTAGGTAAAATAAAAGCTTATACTCTAAATATAGTCGGTGCCTCAATTTTAATTTGGAATGATACTTCAAAGATTAATGGCAAAATAGAGAGTATTTAATTTGGAAACATGTTTGATACACATAAGTCTTACTAAATTCAACATTTTTTTTTTTTGGTTTATGGTGTTTAGTGTTTTACCAATTTTTTCTGGAAGATCATATCTAATTTTACCTTAATATTATTTTCCTAAATTGCAGAATCGTTCACAAAGGTAGCATATGTTTCTACTTGAATATCCCCTAGAAGTTAGAAGTTTTTATCTAGTGATTTGTTTGTCAAAATAAAGCTTTCTTATTGTAATATACAAAATATTCTATCTGACTTCTAACAATTACTCTGTTGGGTATGCCTCCTCTTCCTTTTCAAGATTAATCTCAATCTCTTTTTTTTTTAATAAAGAATCTTGAAAATAGTGCTTGGATCGATCAATCATGCTTTCTTGGAAAAGTTGGAACTTAACATCAAGCTTTTATTTATGGTCATTGCAGCTATTTTTTCATTTTTTTTTTTTTATACTATTTTACTCAAAAGATTTCACAAGATGGTAAGTCCGTGTAAACTGCAATTGTGACTCATTAATTTTGTAAATTTAAAAAATAATAAGATATTGTTTTTTATATTTTAATGGATGCTGATAATTTAGAAAATTATTTTATCTATTGTACATTGTTTCTATTTTATTTTCTTTAATGATAATAATAATAATAGTATGTCACTAAAAAATAATATTTAATAATAACACTTTGATCACAAATAATTGTGATATTTGTGACTTTTTTAGACTACTTAATCAATGGTAGTGAGAATTTTTTGGTCACTACTATTAGTGATTTAGTGTCTAGATACTTGTCACAAAAGAGTTGAGTTATTGTGATAAAGTTATTATTCACAAAAGAACTGATTTATTGTGAGAAAGTCATGGAAGTTGTCACTTGTCACTACTAAAATAGTTACTGTGATGAAGTCATTGGTCAAAAAAGATTTGAGCTATTGTGAGAATGTCACGGAAGTCGTCACTAGTAAAATAGTGACGGAGGTATTTGTGACAACATGTGACTACTTGAAAAAATGATCACTAACAATTATAGTGACTGAATTTTGTGCTTTAGTGACCATTTTCTCTGTCACTAAAAGTGCATTTTCTTGTAGTGTTCTCCTTGCATGCAAAATTCTTGGTATCCTTCCTCGCTTCATTGCAACTTATATTTCCAATTGTCCAATCGAGAGTAACTGGAAATTCCTTGTCTTGAAAACCGTAACCACGAAGATCTGAATTAGAGAAGCTATAGGCACCGTCCTCGGCAACAAATGCATAGCTGCAAGGATTTTCGGGCAATACATCGGAATGGTTGGCATAGCTTGCAAGACTGATGCTATAACCCCTCACTCCTTTTGGGATAGGTGTCTGGCAGCAGCCAATGCCAGAACAGGACCCATTTATTACGTCCCTAATGTTGTTACAAATTGATAGAAAGCCGGTCGCATAACGTCCTTGGAGGGAACTTTGGACAAGAGCATAGGTGTCGCACCCAATTGCTGTGAACTTGTTTCTGGTATTATTTATGAGAAATTTAGCAAGTCTGAACGATCGCCTGAGATATGCACTGCGTCCTGATGAGTTGTAACAATCATAGGTTGCTGGAGTAAGGATGCGCAACTGACCATCGAGAGATATGTCGAGGACTTCAATTTTACCATAGAATGGTTTTGGGGGAATGAAACTGGTGTTACATCTGATGAAAAAGTTACGAGTGATGTTGCAATCACCACCTGTACCAAAGGGATATCGGATGCTAACGTCGCCGCAGTGGCTTTGGCAGCCGGGTTGTGCTTGATCAGCTGCCGCTGCCGTTGCTTTTACCGCCAATATAACATTAAGCAAAATCATAAGCTCCATAAGCACCACTGATCTCAAACCCATCACCATTTTTCTCAGATTATAGATAGATAGAGATCAATGCTTTAATTTACAGAACTTCTATGCATTTAACAAATTGGTTTATAGACAAGCTTGATTGACAGTACTAATGTTGTTTATAAATACTAATTATTTCATTACTGCTTGAACAAATTAATATATATATATATATATATATATATATATATATATATATATATATATAAAACAGAGAACACTTTATAACCAAAAAATCAGAACTTCATATTGTCGCAACCTAAAAAAAAAAAATAACGACGAGTCTCATCGCAAGACTTTATTATTCGTTAGGCGTGACATTAAAAAAAATCGAGGAAAAGTCGACTTAATTCCTCTAGAAAAATGAAGGTTTTGAAAATGACCTTAAAAAAGACATGGAGTCGCCACCAATCTTTTTTAGCTAGGTGTGATCGGCCACCTATTAAAACCGGTTTTATAAAATATTTTAAAAATTAATTAAAACATTTTTAAATTATTTGGAAGAGATTGGCGAAAGAAAATCTTGATTCCGAGTTCGTTTGCAAAATGGCCAAATCCCGGGCCTCTTATGCAGTAATTCAAGCCGATAAATCCCGAAAAAATACCAAATGAGCTCCAAAAATTATGAAAACTTCCAGATCACACTTTTTAATTATTTTGAAGAGATTGGTGAAGAAAAATCTTGATTTGGAGCTCGTTTAAAAAATGGTAAAATGTAGGGGCATAAAAGGGCATTTTTGGGAAGAAAAAATCCAAATAAATAGCAAACGGACTCGGATAATTTTGAAAACTTCCAGAACTCAATATTTTATTATTTTGGAAGTATTAAAAAAAGAAAAATTGAATTTGGAGTCCGTTTGATATTTACTTGCATCCGGGGGGCAAAATGGTCATTTCACCCAAGCAACCGAAAAGGGCTTTTTTTGGCCCTTCAAAAAATCAGAGTTGGGTTGGAAAAGACATGGAGTCCATTTGCTACTGAGGCCCAATGCAATGCATGAAATGTATTTTTTTCCTTTAATTAAGGAAATCCGTATATCTAAAAAGATATCCGGCTACCTTAGGAAAATATGTCAAATTAAATATTCTAAAACCAAAATACTTTGTGATTGTTTGAAAACAATTTTGAAAAGCTTGAATTAAAAATAAAAACTGGGCTAATTTCTTTAAAATGGCTCTAATTTCCTAAGTTTAAAAAATCCGGACTTGACTACCCTTAACCCGGGACTTGAAAAACCATTTTTAGAGTTTGAAAAGGCTTAGAAATTACCCTAAGTCAGTAGCTAACCCTTCTAATCAGCCCACTCTAAGTAAATTAACCAAAACAGAAAATTGTTTTTTTTTTAAATTCAATTCTGACTCCACTGTCTAGTTTTAATCCACGAATTTTTATCCAATTTTTAAAAATTCCAAAAATTCTAAAAAAAATACTGGAAACTCACGACATTTAAAACTACACGAGAAAAAATCGGCTTAATATTTTGATCAAAGATGAATTCCCAGAAAAATCAGAGATGTACGAGTTTTTGGAGGAGAAAAAACTGCTTTGTTTTTCTTTAAATTCAATTCTGACTCCACTGTCCAGTTTTAATCCACGATTTTTTACCCTATTTTAAAAAATTCCAAAAATTCTGAAAAACATACTGGAGACTCACGACATTTAAAACTACACGAGAAAAAATCGGCTTAATATTTTGATCAAAGATGAATTCCCAGAAAAATCAGAGATGTACTAGTTTTTGGAGGAGAAAAAACTGCTTTGTTTTTCTTTAAATTCAATCCTGACTCCACTGTCCAGTTTTAATCCACGATTTTTTACCCTATTTTTAAAAATTCCAAAAATTCTAAAAAAAATACTGGAGACTCAGGACATATAAAACTACATGAGAAACAATTGGCTTAATTTTCTGATCAAAGATGAATTCCCAGAAAAATCGGAGATGTACGAGTTTTGGGTGGAAAAAAAAAAACTGCTTTGCCAACACATTTTTTTTGTCTTTGATAAAATCATTTAAAAATAAAAATAAAAATATTTGAAACTCATAAAATGACTTGAAAGCAGTAGCTAGGACTTTTTGAAAGTTAGATAAAAATTGGCTAAGTAAAAAAAATCACAAAGGTAGAATAATCAATTTGACAAACTTAATTTTCCACAAGTGTGCTCAAGAGAGCATGACTTTGAACCATTAATTGGCTCAAGTCATTATTCAAGTGGCATGAACATGAAATGCATGAAAAAATGCAGCAAACATAATGCATGAAATGCATGGATCTAAACCTAAATGTAAGGAAAATGCATGACATAAATAATATGGCCTAGACCTAACATGAACTTGCATGGCATTTAATGTAACCTAGACCTAAGACATGCATGGCATTTTCACAAACACAAGGCATGCTTAATTCAAAAATCCAACCAAATATCATGCAAATGCAAAAACCTAACAACTAGCATGACAAAAAATACAACACACAATGCAAAACACATGGAGTAGCCAAATGGCCCCAAGCTCCAACAAGCATGGCATTTTCACAAACACTTGGTATGCTAGCATGAAAAACTAAGTCATAACACAAAAATCACACAAGCATTTTCACAAACACCTAATATACCAAATCTAAAACATGCTCACTAAGATATAAAACAAGAATCATGCAAAGAATCACACAAGCATTTTCACAAACACTTAATATGCTAACTCTAAAACATGCTCAAATTTAAACAACATGAAAACAGGAAATTAAAAATGCAAAAACATGATATCTAAGACATAAATGGCAACAAACAAAGCAACCAAATTAAATATAACTTAAGAACATGAAATAACATAACACTTAAAACATCAAAAACAAAGAAAATAGCATAAACAATATGGTAAAATGAATTGAAACAACAACTTAAAATAAATAATGTAGGCCATTTGGCCATGGTGAGTTTATTGTAAAAACAAAATGTAAAAAAAATATACTTAAGAAAGGAAATGAAGGAAGAACAAGAAACATTATTTTAAAATGAAAACTCACCAAGTAGAGATTAAAATAGCAAAAAACAAGAATAGAAAATGAAAGTGCAAGAGTTGGTGCTCAAGAGCAACCTCAAGAAGCTAATATTTCAAGCTTTTCTCTTCAAACTTTCCTTTATTTCTAAACTGTTCTTTTTTTGCTCTCAACCAAGAAGATAAAAACTAAGAAAAACTAAGAGAAATCAGCCAAAATGGAAAAGAAGAAACCAAAATCTGCCTCCCCCCCTCCTTAGGGCTAGCCTTAATGCATGGTTATATAGCCTCCAAGATGTTGTCATTTTTGTGTAACCTAATTTCCATCAAATGGCCAATAATTCAAGATGAAAAGTCATGAAATTACCACCTTTAGATTAGCATCTCAGCCCTCTCAAATTACAGCTATGCAAAAATAATGTTGACATCTTTCTTAACCTATGTGGTTTAATCACCATGGCTTGATCAAAGAGAATGGTTAACTAACTCTTGATTTTTAACCACTTGATTAAAAAAAAAAAAAAAAAATTAGAAGCTTCCTCCTTTATTTGGGCTTGGGTATGCCAGCACATCTCTTTTCCAGCCCAACTCTGATTTTTTGAAGGGCCAAAAAAAGCCCTTTTCGGTTGCTTGGGTGAAATGACCATTTTGCCCCCCGGATGCAAGTAAATATCAAACGGACTCCAAATTCAATTTTTCTTTTTTTAATACTTCCAAAATAATAAAATATTGAGTTCTGGAAGTTTTCAAAATTATCCGAGTCCGTTTGCTATTTATTTGGATTTTTTCTTCCCAAAAATGCCCTTTTATGCCCCTACATTTTACCATTTTTTAAACGAGCTCCAAATCAAGATTTTTCTTCACCAATCTCTTCAAAATAATTAAAAAGTGTGATCTGGAAGTTTTCATAATTTTTGGAGCTCATTTGGTATTTTTTCGGGATTTATCGGCTTGAATTACTGCATAAGAGGCCCGGGATTTGGCCATTTTGCAAACGAACTCGGAATCAAGATTTTCTTTCGCCAATCTCTTCCAAATAATTTAAAAATGAGATTTTCCAAATTTCAGAATTTTTGGAGTCCATTTGCTATTTTTCCGGGATTTTCCTTTTTGAATTACTGCATAAGAAGCCCGGGATTTGGCCATTTTGCAAACGAACTCGGAAAATATACTCTAACGGATTGAACCCGCTTTTATCGGGGTGCCTTACTAGCCTTCACCAGCGACAGTGAGGAACAATTCGGGGCCTTAGAACCGATTCACCCTCATATAGTGAACCTAGGCGAAGCCATCCCGAATTTCCGTTAGATATACCAAAAATAGGAACACATGGAGGGACATTTCTAAACTTTTTGTTACCTGTTTTACACTCCGAATAAGTGTGGTAGATCGGGCAACGATGTACGTACATCGCCCGTAATAAATGTGATACTCCGCCTCGAAGGCATCGTGATGCGGCTCTCGATTCGTCCTAAGGGAATAAATTCGATTTTCAAAAGAAAAATTTATGCTCGAAGGGCTTTAAAATTGGTGCCCGAAGGTCTTAAAATGGTGCCCGGAGGTCTTAAAAATTGGTGCCCGGAGGTCTTAAAATGGTGCCCGGAGGTCTTAAAAATTGGTGCCCGGAGGTCTTACCCCTGAAAAAAGTTATGCCCGGAGATCTTAAAGATGTTGCCCGGAGGTCTTACCTGTGATTTGAAAAATTATGCCCGGAGGTCTTAAAAATTGGTGCCCGGAGGTCTTACCCTTGAAAAAAGTTATGCCCGGAGGTCGTTAAGACCAAAGCCCCCAATGGATGAAGAATGGTTAAAAAGGATGGCCCAAGGCTCAGATTGAAGAAAATCTGAAAATCGGATTTGTTTTGAGCAAAACCGGGTTTCGGAAGTAAAAGGGCAAAATTGGAAAAATTTGGGAAAAATAGCAAATGGACTCCGAAAATTATGGAAAATTTGTCAATCTCATTCTTAAATCATTTGAAGGAGATTGGCGAAAGAAAATCTTGATTCCGAGTTCGTTTGCAAAATGGCCAAATCCCGGGCTTCTTATGTAGTAATTCAAAAAGGAAAATCCCGAAAAAATAGCAAATGGACTCCAAAAATTCTGAAATTTGGAAAATCTCATTTTTAAATTATTTGGAAGAGATTGGCGAAAGAAAATCTTGATTCCGAGTTCGTTTGCAAAATGGCCAAATCCCGGGCCTCTTATGCAGTAATTCAAGCCGATAAATCCCGAAAAAATACCAAATGAGCTCCAAAAATTATGAAAACTTCCAGATCACACTTTTTAATTATTTTGAAGAGATTGGTGAAGAAAAATCTTGATTTGGAGCTCGTTTAAAAAATGGTAAAATGTAGGGGCATAAAAGGGCATTTTTGGGAAGAAAAAATCCAAATAAATAGCAAACGGACTCGGATAATTTTGAAAACTTCCAGAACTCAATATTTTGTTATTTTGGAAGTATTAAAAAAAGAAAAATTGAATTTGGAGTCCGTTTGATATTTACTTGCATCCGGGGGGCAAAATGGTCATTTCACCCAAGCAACCAAAAAGGGCTTTTTTTGGCCCTTCAAAAAATCAGAGTTGGGCTGGAAAAGAGATGTGCTGGCATACCCAAGCCCAAATAAAGGAGGAAGCTTCTAATTTTTTTTTTTTTTTTTAATCAAGTGGTTAAAAATCAAGAGTTAGTTAACCATTCTCTTTGATCAAGCCATGGTGATTAAACCACATAGGTTAAGAAAGATGTCAACATTATTTTTGCATAGCTGTAATTTGAGAGGGCTGAGATGCTAATCTAAAGGTGGTAATTTCATGAATTTTCATCTTGAATTATTGGCCATTTGATGGAAATTAGGTTACACAAAAATGACAACATCTTGGAGGCTATATAACCATGCATTAAGGCTAGCCCTAAGGAGGGGGGGAGGCAGATTTTGGTTTCTTCTTTTCCATTTTGGCTGATTTCTCTTAGTTTTTCTTAGTTTTTATCTTCTTGGTTGAGAGCAAAAAAAGAACAGTTTAGAAATAAAGGAAAGTTTGAAGAGAAAAGCTTGAAATATTAGCTTCTTGAGGTTGCTCTTGAGCACCAACTCTTGCACTTTCATTTTCTATTCTTGTTTTTTGCTATTTTAATCTCTACTTGGTGAGTTTTCATTTTAAAATAATGTTTCTTGTTCTTCCTTCATTTCCTTTCTTAAGTATATTTTTTTTACATTTTGTTTTTACAATAAACTCACCATGGCCAAATGGCCTACATTATTTATTTTAAGTTGTTGTTTCAATTCATTTTACCATATTGTTTATGCTATTTTCTTTGTTTTTGATGTTTTAAGTGTTATGTTATTTCATGTTCGTTTTATAAAATATTTTAAAAATTAATTAAAACATTTTAAAAACCAATTTCAAGTCTGCGTTTTAAACCAGAGAAATCAAAGAAGCGGGTTCGGGAGTCGGTTACGTGTGGGGAAGGATTAGCACCCCCACAACGCCCGTATAAATCGGTACCTTATTAATCGTGTGTTATCTCAAGTCTCGGTAAAAAGTTGGTTTTAAATTTAGTATTTCAAGTTAATTCCCAATTTAAAGAAAAATAATTTCATTTTTTTTATTGAAAATGATCCAGAATTTATAAATTCAAAATTTTCCTATATTCCCCAACAAACGTGGCAAAATATAGAAATTTTTATTAGTTTTGGAAAACTTTCCGAATCATTCTCTTTTTTGAAAGAAAGATATTCCTTTATTAATGATAATTGATGATATTCCCTCCAGCAAACCCGGTAGAGAACTCATGAATTATTTTAACTCGGGAATATCTTTATTTTTATTGAAAACCATTATCTTTTGAAAACATTTAAAATAAATGAATACGTATATGCTAAATAAAGATAATGGCGCGAGATAATGACTATGCATGTTATAAACGTGTCCTACAATGAATGACCATGCATGCTATGATGTCAAAATGATACATGCTAAGAATAAATGAATTAATACAAAGGTAGGTACAAAGAATGACCATGTATATCACAAATGTATTCTACAATGAATAATCATGCATGTTATGACTGTAACACGATGTCAAAATGACACAAATAATTAACCAATGATTACACGAAATTGGTAGGACCTAAATCTTGATTATTCAAAAATCTCATTATGCAAGATTTGCCTCCTAATTTATGATTTTTTTTAACATGCTTTTTTTTGTGTTTTTTTTTTATTTATGAAAAACCAATCACATTATTTTCAAAAGAATTTCAGGGTGGATCCCACTATGGTACCATATGCAAATGTTCATGTGACACTACCTGTTTTATGAAATCATCAAATGAAATTACCAACTGTTTATTGCAAAGAATGAGATCAATAACACAACCAAAAATGTACATGCTCTATTCACACATGTATGAAATGTGCAACATGCAAAATGCTTAAAAAAGATTTTTTTTTTTTTTTTTTATAAAAAAAACAGCTAATGAACATCTGCCCCAGCAATATCTGCTTATTTAGGCATCACGATGCCTTCGAGGCGGAGTATCACATTTATTACGGGCGATGTACGTACATCGTTGCCCGATCTACCACACTTATTCGGAGTGTAAAACAGGTAACAAAAAGTTTAGAAATGTCCCTCCATGTGTTCCTATTTTTGGTATATCTAACGGAAATTTGGGATGGCTTCGCCTAGGTTCACTATATGAGGGTGAATCGGTTCTAAGGCCCCGAATTGTTCCTCACTGTCGCTGGTGAAGGCTAGTAAGGCACCCCGATAAAAGCGGGTTCAATCCGTTAGAGTATATTTTCCTATGCCCGTACGGAGGATTATCACGAAGGCAATAGGTACTTTATACTCCGAAAGTGTTTCACTAGCCCATACGGAGGATCATCACGAAGGCGTAGTTACTTTACTCCCACTTAAAAGGACGGAACCCGGGTAGAGGATTCATGTTATGCAAATGCACGTGTAGTGTGTGTGGAGGAATAACAAACCTTTCACTACCTATTCTACAAACCTTATTCTAAATACCCTAGCAATTAAAACATTCAAGAATAGTGTAACGTATTAATCAACAAGCAATTATAATATACAACCTTAAATAACTAGAGAACAAAAATAAAATGCATGCACATGAGAATGAACATATTTAAAACATTTTATTATTTTCAAAATTCTCCTTAAAAAATGTGGGAATTAAAATTAAATACCAATGAGATAACACACGACTAATTCTAGGCCTGACTCTCTAATATGTCCCCAGCGGAGTCGCCAAGCTGTCGCAACCTAAAAAAAAAAAATAACGACGAGTCTCATCGCAAGACTTTATTATTCGTTAGGCGTGACATTAAAAAAAATCGAGGAAAAGTCGACTTAATTCCTCTAGAAAATGAAGGTTTTGAAAATGACCTTAAAAAAGACATGGAGTCGCCACCAATCTTTTTTAGCTAGGTGTGATCGGCCACCTATTAAAACCGGTTTTATAAAATATTTTAAAAATTAATTAAAACATTTTAAAAACCAATTTCAAGTCTGCGTTTTAAACCAGAGAAATCAAAGAAGCGGGTTCGGGAGTCGGTTACGTGTGGGGAAGGATTAGCACCCCCACAACGCCCGTATAAATCGGTACCTTATTAATCGTGTGTTATCTCAAGTCTCGGTAAAAAGTTGGTTTTAAATTTAGTATTTCAAGTTAATTCCCAATTTAAAGAAAAATAATTTCATTTTCAAACACCAGTGCCTTATTTCTCTCGGTATTGGATGTTCTTTCTCTTTCAAGTTTCCCACTCTTGATAGCATTCTCAATCATCTCCCCTGAAATTACCATGTCCGCAAAATTCTTCGAAGCATTGCCGACGAGTCTGTCATAGTACGGGGCCTGCAGTGTATTCACAAAAAGGATAGTGATTTCCTTTTGTGTCAAGGGCGGTTGTACTTGGGCAGCTAGGCTCATCCACCGTTGTGCATATTCTTTGAAGCTCTCAGTAGCTTTTTTCTCCATATTTTGCAAAGTGAGACGATCAAGTGTCCTGTCGGTCATATGGTTGTACTGGTTTAGAAAAGCCCTAGCCAAATCATTCCAAGAGCGAATCTGATCCTTGCTCAACTGACTATACCACCTAATTGCGGACCCGCTGAGGCTATCCTGAAAGCAGTGAATAGATTGACAAATTTTCCATAATTTTCGGAGTCCATTTGCTATTTTTCCCAAATTTTTCCAATTTTGCCCTTTTACTTCCGAAACCCGGTTTTGCTCAAAACAAATCCGATTTTCAGATTTTCTTCAATCTGAGCCTTGGGCCATCCTTTTTAACCATTCTTCATCCATTGGGGGCTTTGGTCTTAACAAGTCGGGCCATTTCTGTGATTCTTCCCGATTTCACCGAAATCCACTAAAAACCCTAATTCTCGGTTTTCTCCCGGATTGACTTTTCTTTCGGTTTTTCTTGCAAGTGACTTCTCCATTACCCGTAGTCAGTGCTTATCTTTCATTTGGAACCTTCAATTCTGACCAGTTTGATCGTTTAAGCACTTTTCCCCAAATTTCTCGGATTAGGGTTTCTTTTCTACTGAATCTCCAAATCCCAACTTCCGAACTCCATATCTTTCAATGTAGACCTCGGATTATCAAAATTCTTTTGCCATTTTTCAATTGAACTTAAAATCTTGATTTTGAAAGTGGGTTGACTTTTTCAGTAGTTGACTTTCTGGGGTTGACTTTTTCGGGGTTGACTTTTTTTGGGGTTGACTTTTTTTCAAGTTTGACTTTTTGTGCTCGCCCTCTTAAACTAAGTCTCGGAGTACCACCTGCAGGATGAAAACAGTCTTTTTACACTTGGGAACATCAATATGGGAAGAAAACATACCTGTTTAGTGGTCCGGACAAAATTAGGTGTCTACACATATATTTATATATATACTTTATAAACAAAACCGATGATTACAAAGAACACTTACAGTTTTGACCAAAATATAAAGATTAAGTCAAGGTTGAACCTCTGATCTTAAAACGAATTTTGCATGACTTTAAGGTGCTTGCAAAATGTATGCAAATAGTCTCCCAGGAGTTTTCGATTACGTTGCTGTCGAAAGCACACTCGAAGACAACACAACGAACCAGAAATGCACGACTCTCTCTCGACACAGAAAAGCATACCGGAGGAAGAGAAGAAATAATTTTTCAAGTGTATTAAACAGACACTAGCCTCTAGTATTTATAGAGAAGTAGAAACCTGTTCGGACAAGATACACCAGTTGAAAAAAATCGCTCGGACAAAAGTTGTGTCATTAGGAAAAGAACCAAACGGTTCGGTTTGGTTTGAACAGACATGTCCCAATCAGACAGGTCTCTTGGTCTGTTGGCAGTTTGGTTCGGTCACGAATGTAGACACCGGATTTTATCCGGGTTTTAATTTTATAATTTGAATTTTATTTATTTTTGAATTAAAAAAAATGAAGAAGAGAAAATCAAAAAATAAAAAATAAAAAAAAAAAGAAAAAGAAGGATAAATTCCACACAAAAAAAAAATGAAACCAAGTTTGGAGAACTAAGACTCTTCTTTGAATTAAACTTGGACTCTAGGTGTTGTGGTTGGAACAAAAAATCGTCTTGATCAGATTGAGACTTCTAAGTAGATTAAAATCTAAACTCTTTTCCTATATAAAAAACCTAGCCTCAAGCACAAAAAACACATCAGAGAAACATAAAATTTTCGGAGTAAGCAAGCAAGATCAGTAGATTTTTTTTTCTTGGTGAATTTCGAAATTCTTGATTCTTAGTGGTAGGAGTTGTTTCGAAGAGTGTTTAGTAGTGGGAAATCTTGGTTTTAATTAGATGAAGCTTAGGTTGAAGTTTGGTGATCGTTCGGCGGCCAACGGAGGAGATCGAAGAGGTTGAAGTTACGACTTTCAAACTCAGATCTAGGATTATTGGGTTAGATTCGAGAAAACCTAAGTTGATTTTTGGGTAGAGGAGGTCGAAAGGAATTTTTAGAGAATTTTTGGGATTTTTCTGAGCCCGGAGATCGGCGGCGGCTGCAGTAGGCAGTGACCAGAAATCTTGAAATTTTCTGGGTTGGTGTTCTTGGTATTTTTGAAGAAGAAGAGGTTGAGAGAAAAGAGAAGGTTTTCTTTTAGAAAGGTAAAAAAGTGAAACAATTTTTTTTTTTTGAATAGGAACCAGCAACGGGTCGGCCCGTGCCTGGGCCCGACCAGTTTGCTGGGTTATGTTTTTTTTTTTGTTTCCTTTATCTATTTCCTTTATTTCTTTTTCTTCCTTTTCTTTTATTATTATTTATTTATTTCATTATTTTTTTAGGAATATTTTTAGATTATTATTTATTATTAATTATTTATTATTACTAATGGTATTTTTTTTTAGTTTTTTTTTGTAGGTTTATTTTGTGAGCTAATTATTAGTTGTTTACTAATTATTTATTATTAGATACTTATTAACTATTATTATTTTATTTTATTTTATATTATTATATTATTATTATTATTATATTTTAGTATATTCTTTTATATTAATTATTAATTAATTTATTAATAAGATTAGATTAATTTTTAATTGAGGATTATTTAAATTTAAAATAATAAATTAAGATCTTTCCAATGATGAAATCCGAGGACATCACGTTTGGTTGATTTTTAAGGAATTTCTAGGTGAAAGAACTCTCTTAAAAATTCTCCAGAACGAATGGAAGGATTTTTTTTTAAGAGATTATTTTCGATATCAATAAAAATCAAAATTTATTCTTTTGAAATAATTAATTTTCAATTTTTTTAAAGATAATTTTCCATAATAAATACCTAATTAAAATCGAAGGATAAATTAAGATTTTTTCCGATGATGAAATTCAAGAGAGTTACGAATGGTTGACTTTTAAGAAATTTCTAGGTGAGAAAAATTCTCTTAAAAATTCTCCAGAACGAATGGAAGAATATTCTAAGAGATAATTTTCGATATTAAAGATCAGAATTTATTTTTTGAACAAACATTAATAAAATGTGGATTAATTTTGGAAGATATATTAAGAGAAATAACTTTGTTAAATAATCTAACTTTTCCGACGACGGAGCCTCTTCAATAGAACGATTGGTTTCTTTTGAATACTCTTGAGGTAAGGAAACGTTTTTAGTAATTTCTCCAGAATGAATAGAAGGAAGACCTAAAAAAATGATTTCCGAGATTTCTAAAGTTTAACAATTAAAATGAAGATAGGATAGACAAGACCATTTAATTAAGACTTTTTAAGTATCACAAGACTAATTAGCTACTATCTCTTAGATAGGCATTGTGAGGGTGCTAATCCTTCCTCACATGTAACCGTACTCCCGAACCTAGTTCTGATAAGTAGACCAGAATCTATTCTTTTTAAGGTGCCTTAGTCAAGCTTAGGATTACTTTAAATAGGATAGATTCGTATAGGTGACTAATCACACCTAGATTAGATGATTAGTGGCGACTCCATTGTTTGTGTCTAGCATGCTGAATTCGTATTTGGCACGTTATGACAGTTTGGCAACTCCACTAGGGACTTTAAAGTGTCGAGCCATAGGTTAGTCACATGTTATTTCTGGTCTTAAATATTTTGTTTTTGTTATTTATTTTTTTCTAACGTTTTTCTTGTTTAGTTTGTTATGTTTTTATTTTCAGGAAGCTTCGTGAGTCAAAGGTTTGAATGTTCCTTCGCACACACGACACGTAGCATATCATAAAGCCCTATACCCGGGCTCGTCCTTTTAGGAGGGGGTAAAGTACCTACGCCTTCGTGAGGTGATAACCTCCGCAACGGCTAGCGAAACACCTTCAGAGTGTAAAGTACCAAAGCTTTCGTGAGGTGATAACCTCCGCAGCAACTTTGGAAAATACTCTCACCCAAATTGAACCCTTCCGGTTTGAGCCTATAATGGGTGAGGAATGGAAATCTTTGATAATACTAGATATCTTGCCGCATACTAGATATCTTGCCGCATAACAATCTTTGATAAGAAGAATCTTTACTGTCATCCATGGAAATCCTAGTAAGATCGGAGTATACAAAGTTTGAATCCCCGAGCTGTTTGAAGTTAAGGTCTGAAAAGGTTCAGCGAAATAAAGAAGACTGTCTACCAGCCGGCTATGTGTCCATACTCCCCGAGGAGGTTCATCTAGACCTTACACAGAATGATCTTGCCAATTTAGTTGACATTTGGAGATCTTGGAACAAGGTAAAACAAGAAATGTTTCAGCAAATATATGGTGACCTTGCGTTACTCCTTCAAGTCACAGTAGACACCGACTAAATTCAGGCAATGGTATATTTCTGGGACCCTTCTTATAGATGTTTCGTCTTCAATGAGGTAGACATGGTACCCACTATTGAAGAATACTCTGCAATGCTCCGTTTTGACCACCAAGACCCTGACAAAGTCTACTCGAAAAATAAAATGGGCTATCCCAGGAAAGTTGATAGGATGTTGGGGATCAGTTTGTCTGAAGTGGACCATCACGTCATGGAAAAAGGTGAATATAGTTATATCACGTGGGATTTTCTACGGGATTTCATTGGGGAGCATCTGAACGATGAAGAAGGTATGAAAGCAATAACGCTTGCTCTTTATGGGATGGTTGTCTTTCCCAAAATCTTAGGGCATGTCGAGATGGCTGTAGTAGACTTGGTTGATAAGATTGAGTACCGACTGAATGTGGCACCAACAATATTGGCAAAAACTATCAGATCGTTGAATCACTATCGACGATTAGGAAATGTACGCTTTATTGGATGCATACAATTATTGTACATATGGATGAAAAGCTATTTTGAATGCACTAAGTCATACTTCACCTCTGACGTCCCTATTCAGGAATTCTGTAACAGTGTTTGGCCGAACCCAAAGACAAAACGCGTTTGGATGTCATTTTTCCGCAAGCTTAGAAATCGAGAAGTTGTGTGGCTAGCTCATTGGATGAAGCTTGATTCTGTGTTATATAGTTGTGGAAATCTACCTTGGGTACCTCTTCTAGGGCTATGGGGAGTCGTTAGTTACGAACCTATTTTGGTCCTTAGGCAGGCTGGACATGAACAATTTATTCCTATGATGGAAAGGCTCAACCGTTTGAAATTCTCTTATGCGGATTATGGGGCTTCAGAGAAGAAAAAGGATCTCGCCAAAGTTTGGAAACAAACCATCCGGGTCGACCAAGGTTGGCTTTCGAGCGGTGTTACTGCTGAGTATCTTGTGTGGCAAGTTAGGCGAGACAAAGATATGATACTTCCTTAGAAAATAAATTTAGATATCCCAGATAAGCTCACTCAGTCAGACTCAATGCTAGAATTTGAGTTAACCAAGAGGAAATCACGCGAAGAAAAAGATGAATTAGAACAGGAAAACCAAAGATTGCGAGTGAAGATAAAGAGAATAGAAGACAGTCAATCTGAGCAAAAAAATCATGAATTGGATCATGAATACAAGGTATGGAAGACGACCTTTGAGCGATTGGATGATTTGTTTTCGCAAAGGGTTTCAGAGCTTGAAGATATGGGAGTAGAAAATGAAGAGATATGTTTGGAATAAATGAAAAAGAAAGAGAAGTGCCAAGAGTTAACCCAGAAGCTCGAGAAAGTGGAAACGGAATATGGACAAAAGCAAGACTTCCTCAGGCATTTATTAGACCAGATTTGTAAAAGTGCTCGCAAGGCAGAAGAAATGAACATCAGGATTGAAGGGTTGAAGGAAAATGTGCATCCAAAAGACATAAGAGGTCAACTGGAAGTACAAATTATTACTTTAGAGGGAACAGTTGAAGAATTTGGACATGATATTCTAGAGATGAAAGAGCAGCTCTTTAAGATGGTTGAAAGTATTCCTCGAGAATCTCCATCGCCTTTGGATCAACCGCATGCATTCGGTGGCTCGCAAGATGAATCAAAGTATCAAGTAGCTGAACTTAAACACCTAATTCCAGTACAAAGTCTTCTGATTGGATGCCATTTCAAATACTTAAGGAAGAAACTCTTTGCTTCACATCGTCACTGCAGATTGGTCCGCACGCAGACAGATATCGTGGTGTCACTTCTCGACTAGTTTTTTGGGCCTGTTAATCAGAAAAAACGATGTAGTAATAGGGATAGAACTCCTATTGATCCAATTCCAATGGCCTACACGAAGTTACTTCCCAAGCTTTTTCAATCCAATTTTGTAGGACCAATTATATCCGAAAGATTTAAAGCCTCCTTATCTTAAAGGTCACGATGCCAATGCTACCTGTGGTTATCATGTCGGAATTTTAGGCCACTCTACGGAAAATTGTGGAGCTTTGAAGCGAAAAGTACAAAGTCTGATTAAAGTAGGGTTTTTGTGCTTCGAAAAGAAGACGAAGCCAAAGTTGAGGGGATCTCATCAAAGGCAGCACCTTAACTTTGGAGGTTTTGGAATGATTGGAATTTGAAGTCCGAAGATGAGGGATGTCACTTGAAATTCAATCTGGGGGAATTTTTCATTTTTGGCATGACATTTTTAAGCATTGTTCAGGTGCTTTAGGAAAAAAAATTGGTTAGGAATCGCTTATATTTGCATGATTTATTTTTTCAATCTTAAATAAAATGGTGATTATTGTTAAGAATGAACTTGGCAATCCTTTCCTTTGTCTAGCTTCAAATCAAACCACATAAAAGCTTGATTTCTTTGATGGCCTAAATTTGAACTGTCGGGCACATCACCTTTCTTTTGACCAGGAAATGAATCCCAAAAGGTCAATGATCTTCGTCTAAGCAATGAGCAATGAAATGATCATTTGATTTGCAAAATATTTTTTTTGAGAACCGATTCGTGAGGCACTCTCTTGAAAGAATCTAGACTTTGGTAATTTGATAAGTGTGAAGGCTATCTAGAGCTTTAAACACATCACTCTTAAGTTTCTCAACCATGGACGAACTATTTTTTTTCCTAAATGGTGTCCTTTGCTCACATATTGGGGGCAAAATTACCTTAAAAGCCATATTTTTCCAGTATCCTTGAATGCTTTGACTTGAGTAACACTCATTTTCACCCAGTTATCCTTTGCCACATCTTGGGGCAGGATTACCAAAGAGCCAAATGACCTGATGCTTTTCTTTGCACACCATTACCGACTTGTGCAAACTTTGTTTTCCTCTATGATCGAATGAAATTGCATGGACACTTTGAGAAAGCCGGAATAAGGAGAATTGTTGGGTTGGGCCTTCATTTGGATAGGCACATTGAGAGGATGTATGAGTTGCCAAAAAAAAAACTGTGATATCATGCAATATGAGATATTCAAATGATTTTAATGGCAATTCTTATTATCTACTTCACCTGGGGTTTGCTCCTCAATGGAAATATTCATGCTGGACATGAGAAAAAGCCATCTTTCGTATTTCTTTCACAAAATAAAAAATTATCCTTTGCTACCCCCTTTGAGCCTATTGAATTCTTGTTTTTTGAATGAACCTTGACCAAGGATCACCCTCCACATTGGGGGGCAAGTATGAAGAATTATCTTTCTATGGAGGGTCATACGTTTGGATCATATTTCTACACCACGAAAAGAATGCCTTATGTCAGGGGGCAAATATTGAAATGGATTGAGTTTCAAATTTTCAAACTCACTTTATGATAGGAAAGTCTGTGAAAAGAGAGAAGAAAAAAAAAGAAAAGAAAAAAGAAAAAGAAAATGAAAATGAAAAAAAAAAAGAAAAAGAAGGAAAAAATGAAAAGAAAAGTAGAAATGATGAAATCCGCATGAAGAGAAATGATTCATGGTTTGATTACCTTTACAATGAAAAGAAAGAGATATTTTGAGATGAAAAAATGATCCTTGGTTTAATTACCTTTAAACACATTTTTGGGCCTGATTATCCTTTTTTTCATAACCCCAAACCTTGGCCTACATTACAAGCTTAAAAAGCCCATTTTGATCAAGTATGAATGTTTAAGTTGAAGAGTTTTTCCCTCATATTTTATCTCATCCATTTGAATTGTCATTGAAGAAATTTGAATTCTCAAATACATGGTAGAGCAAAAAAAAAAAAAAAGGAAAGAAAAGAATGAAGCTCTAGGGTGAAAACCCAAAAATGGGCAGTCTAGAGAAAATTTTTGAAAGCAACTCTGCATAACTGTGCCAAGGCCTAACAAGAAGTACAAGAGAAATGATATTTTGAACCCACCAGGAAACACCGAACACTTTTGAGAAACTTAAGAAGGTCAACATCATTTGGATGACTTGGCCCGAAATTGAAAATCCTTTTTCCTTTCTTGTCCAATTTTGAACCCATCATAGATAGTCTTGACATTTGTTGAATTGCTATATATCAAGAAACTTAGAAAGAGTGCTAAAATGGATTGTGTTTTCAAAATAAAACTTTTTGTGAAAACCTGATTGTTGAAGGAAATTCATTGTGAGTTCAGATGAAGAAACATTGATTTTTCCCTTATGTGAAAAAACTTTCATTTGAGAACCAAAACCTTGACAAATGGAAATAGTCAATGAGCCAAATTGTGATTCACCTTGTCCATTCTTACAGTAATTACCAGTTTTTAATAGATCCAAATTTGCATTTTTTTTTTTAGAAAATGGAAACTTGATATAGGGAAATTTTCATGGGGGCATGATTAAAAAATGATTTTTGGACAAATTATTTCTTTTCAAAGAATTTTCAAAAAAATGTAACATGATAACATTCAAGTTTAGGGGATGCATATTTGAGTTTTGAACCAGTTTGATAAGAGTGACATTTCTGGGGCAAAGAATGAGAAGACTTTTTACCATGATGAGAAAATGGTTTTGAAAAATTGAATCTATTGAGTTGGTAAATGGCAGAGTAGGCTCTTTTGCAGCATCGGCATTGAAGATTGTTCACTTGGAATTTGAATATGCTTAAAGATGACATTCTGGGAAGAAAGGAGAATGAAATGAGAACAATGAAAAGTTTGGAAATGTATCTCTTTAAAGCTTTGAGAGAGGGTGTTGTGATCAACTGATGGAGTTAGTGGAGGTCAGCCTGGTTCTTAGTCAGCGTTTGGAAGATTAAAAGATGATGACATGATGAGTGTAGACACCTAATTTTGTCCGAACCACTAAAACAGGTATGTTTTCTTCCAAAATTGATGTTTCAGAATGTAAAAAGACTTTTTTCATCCTGCAGGTGGTACTCCGAGACTTATTTTAAGAGGGCGAGCATAAAAAGTCAAACTCAAAAAAAGTCAACCTTGAAAAAAGTCAACCCCAAAAAATTCAACCCCAAAAAGTCAACTACTAAAAAAATCAACCCACTTTCAAAATCAAGATTTGAAGTTCAATTGAAAAATGGCGAAAGAATTTTGATAATCCGAGGTCTACATCGAAAGATATGGAGTTCGGAAGTTGGGATTTGGAGATTCAATAGAAAAAAACCCTAATCCGGGAAATTTAGAGAAAAGTACTTAAACGATCGAATTGGTCAAAATTGAAGGTTCCAAATGAAATATAAGCACTGACTACAGGTAATGGAAAAGCCACTTGAAAGAAAAACTGAAAGAAAAGTCAATCCGGGAGAAAACCGAGAATTAGAGTTTTTAGTGGATTTCTGTGAAATCGGGAAGAATTACAGAAATAGCCCAACTTGGTAAGACTAAAGCCCCCAATGGATGAGGAATGATTAAAAAGGGATATCCCAAGGCTTAGCTTGAAGAAAATCTGAAAATCGGACTTGTTTTGAGCAAAACCGGGTTTCGAAGGCAAATGGGCAAAATTGGAAAATTTGGAAAAAATAGCAAATGGACTCCGAAAATTCTAAAAATTTGCAAATCCCATTCTTAAATCATTTGGAAGAGATTGGCAAAATAAAATCTTGATTCGGAGTTCGTTTGCAAAATGGCCAAATCCTAGGTCTCTTATGTAGAAATTCAAAAAGGAAAATCCCGGAAAAATAGCAAATAAACTCCAAATCTTCTGAAAATTTGCAAATATCATTTTTAAATTATTTGGAAGATATTGGAAAAATAAAATCTTGATTCGGAGTTCGTTTGCAAAATGACCAAATCCCGGGCCTTACATGCAATAATTGAAGAAGATAAATCCCGGAAAAATAGCAAATGGACTCCAAAAATTTTGAAAAATTTCAAATCTTATTTTTAAATTATTTTGAAGATATGGGAAAAAGAAAATATTGATTTGGAGTTTGTTTGCAAAATGGCCAAATCCCGGGCCTCCTATGCAATAATTCAAGAAGATAAATCTTGAAAAAATAGCAAATGGACTCTAAAAATTCTGAAATTTTGCAAATATCATTTTTAAATTATTTGGAAGAGATTGGCGAAAGAAAATCTTGATTCGGAGTTCGTTTGCAAAATGGCCAAATCCTGAGCCCCTATGTAGTAATTCAAGAAGATAAATCCCGAAAAAATACCAAATGAGTTCCAAAAATTATGAAAACTTTCAGATCACACTTTTAAATTATTTTAAAGAGATTGGTGAAGAAAAATCGTGATTTGGAGTTCATTTAAAAAATGGTAAAATGTGGGGGCATGAAAGGGCATTTTTGGAAGAAAAAATCCAAATAAATAGAAAACGGACTCGGAAAATTTTGAAAACTTCCAGAATTCAATAATTTATTATTTTGAAAGTATTAAAAAAATAAAATTTGAATTTGGAGTCCGTTTGCGATTTATTTGCATTCGGGAGGCAAAATGATCATTTTACCCAAGCAACCGAAAATGGCTTCTTTTGGCCTTTCAAAAAATCAGACTTGGGCTAGAAAAGAGAGTGCTGGCCTGCCAAGGCCCAAGGAAGGAGGAAGGAGGAAGCTTCTGATTTTTCAATCAAAAGGCCAAGAATTAAGAGTTAGTTAGAGATTTTTTTTTATCAAGCCATTGTAATTAAGCCACATAGGCTAATGCATGAAAAGGGAGAGTGTCAACATTATTCTTGAACAACTGTAATTATGGACAGCTGATACACTAATCTAAGGGTGATAATTTCATTATTTTTCACCTTGAATCACTAGCCCTTGGATGAAAGTTGGTTGGAATCAAAATGACAACATCCTAGGAGGAGAGAGGGTGCATTCGGCCAGCCTAAAGGGGGAAGGGGAATTTGCATTTTCTTCACTTCATTTTTCAGATTTCTTTTTGTTTTTGCTTAGTTTTTCTCTCTTTGGTTGAAAGCAAAAAGAAAAAGTTTAGAAACGAAAGTAAAGTTTGAAGAGATAAAGCTTGAAATATAGTTTCTTGAGGTTGCATTTAGCACCAACTCTTGCACTTTCTTGATTTTTCATTCTTGTTTTTGCTATTTTGATTATTATTTGGTGATTTTTTTTATTTTTATTTTTAAATAAGTGTTTTTTTATATTCCTTTTATGTTCTTTCTTCTTCTTTTTCTTAAACAAGTTTTTTTTATTTTTTATTTTTTTCCTTGTTTCCTCACCATGGCCGAATGGCCTATATATTTTAATGTTGCTGTTTTGTTTGATTTCTCATGTTATTCATTTTATTTTCTTTAGTCTTGATGCTTTAAATATTCTCCTACTATATATACTTGAGGCTTGTTTTAATTTGATTGCTTGTTTGTTGTCATTTATAAGTTTATTATCATGTTCTTGTATTTTTAATTTTCTGTTTCCATAATGTTTAAATTTGTTGATGTTTTAGTTCAAGTATATCAAGTGTTTGTGAAAATGCCATGCTTGTTGGAGCTTGAAGACATTCGGCTACTCCATGTGTTTTACATTTTATGTGCATTTTTGCTATGTTAGTTAATAGGTTTTCATTTGCATGACATTTGTTTGAGTATTTAGTTTAAGTATATCAAGTGTTTGTGAAAATGCCATGCTTGTTAGAGCTTGAAGCCATTCGGCTACTCCATGTGTTTTACATTGTATGTGCATTTTTGCTATGTTAGTTAATAGGTTTTCATTTGCATGACATTTGTTTGAGTATTTAGTTTAAGTATACCAAGTGTTTGTGAAAATGCCATGCTTGTTGGAGCTTGAGGCTATTCGGCTACTCCATGTGTTTTACATTGTATGTGCATTTTGGCTATGTTAGTTGATAGGTTTGCATTTTCATGACATTTGGTTGAGTTTTTGGTTTAAGCATGCCTTGTGTTTGTGTTATTGCCATGCATGTTTTAGTTATTAGGTTTGGTTTATTTTGCCATGCATGTCCATGCATTTTAGACCTAGGTTGCATTAAATGCTATGCAAGTTCATTTAGGTCTAGGTCACTATATTGATGCCATACATTTTTTCCTGACATTTAGGTTTAAACTCATGCATTTCATGCGTCATATTTGATGTATTTTTTCATGCATTTCATGTTCATTCCACTTGACTAATGACTTAGGCCAATTAATGGTTCAAAGT
Organism: Fremontodendron californicum; assembly: GCA_030761205.1. Taxonomy (NCBI): domain Eukaryota; kingdom Viridiplantae; phylum Streptophyta; class Magnoliopsida; order Malvales; family Malvaceae; genus Fremontodendron; species Fremontodendron californicum. Next base: position 14,854,524 of record JAULJL010000026.1, read on the forward strand.
CATGCTCTCTTGAGCACACTTGTGGAAAATTAAGGTTTGTCAAATTAATTATTCTACCTTTGTGATTTTTTTTTACTTAGCCAATTTTTCCCTAACTTTTAAAAAGTCCTAGATACTGTTTGTGGGTCATTTTTTGAGTCTTAAATATTTTTACTTTGTTTTTTAAATGATTTTATCAAAGGCAAAAATGTATTTTGGCGAAACAGTTTTTTTCATCGAGTACTCGTACTTTCCTGATTTTTCTGGGCATTCATCTTTAATCAGAAAATTAAGTTGATTTTTTTCCGTGTAGTTTTACATGTCTTGAGTCTCCAGTATTTTTTTTATATGTTTTTGAATTTTTAAAAATAGGGTAAAAAATCTTGGCTTAAAACTGGTCAGTGGAGTCAGAATTGAATTTAAGGAAAAATCATTTTTCTGTTTTTGTTAAGTTACCTAGAGGGAGCTGATTAGGAAGTTTAGCTACTGACTTAGGGTAGTTTCTAAGCCTTTTAAAACTCTAAAAATGATTTTTTAAGTCTCGGGTTAATGGTGGTCAAGTCCAGGATTTTAAACTTAGAAAATTAGAGCCATTTAAAAAAGGTTTAGCCCAGTTTTTATTTATAATCTAAGCTTTTCAAAATTATTTTCAAACAATCACAAAGTATTTTGGTTTTAGAATATTTAATTTGACATATTTTCCTAAAGTAGCCGGATATCTTTTTAGATATACGGATTTCCTCAATTAAAGGAAAAAAATACATTTTCATGCATTGCATTTTCCATATTCATGCATTTTATATAATATGTGATTTTTGCTATGATAATTTCTATGATATTGTTATGATTTTGAGTTATGTTATATTGTTTATTAAATAATTTGGAATATTTCATGATATCCTATGCTTTTTATTTAATTATTTTTTTTGTTATATTATTTAGCATATACTATGTTCATGCATTATTATTTTCATTTTTATTTTCATGCATATTATATGATAGCATTATTTTATATTTTATGTCATTTCAATTATATGTCATATCATTCATATTTGCCATGTCATTTAAATTATTTCATTTCATATATAATATATTATCTTGCTTAGGATATTACATTTCATATAGAATATATTATGTTACCTAGGTCATTTCATTTCATTTAGAATATATCATATAACTTAGGATATTTCATTTCATTTAGACTATGCTAAGACATTTAAATCATATCATATCATTTATGGTGCATTATATTATTTAGATTTTGCTATGTCATTTTATTTATATCATGCATATACATATTCATATCTTTTAAAATATTTTCAAAAAGATAATGATTTTCAATAAAATGAAGATATTCCCGAGTTAAAATAATTCATTAGTTCTCTGTCGGGTTTGCTGGGAAGGATATCATCAATTATCATTAATAACGGAATATCTTCTTTAAAAGGAGAATGATTCAGAAAGTTTTCCAAAACTAATAAAAATTTATATATTTTGCCACGTTTGTTGGGGAATATAGAAAAATTTTGAATTTATAAATTCCGGATCATTTTCAATTAAAAATGAAATTATTTTTCTTTAAATTGGGAATTAACTTGAAATACTATATTTAAAATCGAATTTTTTACCTAGACTTGAGATAACACATGAGTAATAAGGTACCGTTTTATACAGGCGTTGTGGGGGTGCTAATCTTTCCCTGCACGTAACCGAGTCCCAAACCCGTTTCTTTGATTTCTCTGGTTTAAAATGCAGACTTGAAATTGGTTTTAAAAATGTTTTAATTAATTTTTAAAATATTTTATAAAATCGGTTTTAATAGGTGGCCGATCACACCTAGCTAAAAAAGATTGGTGGCGACTCCATGTCTTTTTCAAGGTCATTTTCAAAAACCTTCATTTTTTTAGAGGAATTAAGTCGACTTTTTCTCTGTTTTTTTTTAATGTCACGCTTAACGAATAATAAAATCTTGCGATAAGACTTGTTATTTTTTAGGTTACGACAGCTTGGCGACTCCACTGGGGACAATTAGAGAGTCAGGCCTAGAATTAGTCGTGTGTTATCAAAGTCTCGGTTTTGTTGGTTTAATTGGTATTTAATTTTAATTCCCACATTTTAAAAAAAAAATAAGGATAATTTCAAAAAAAATAAAATGTTTTTAAGTATGTCCATATTCATGTGCTTACATATTATAATTGTTCTCTGGTTATTTTGGTGCATATATTCATTATTTGATTAATTGATGATTTATATTGTTTAATCTTGTTGGGGCATTTAGAATAAGGAATGTTGAATAGGTGGTGAAAGGTTTGTTATTTCCCCTCACACACTACACGTGCATTTGCATATCATGAATCCTATACCCGGGTTTCGTCCTTTTAGGTGGGAGCAAAGTAACTAAGCCTTCGTGATTAACAATCCGCATGGGCTAATGAAACACTTCCGGAGTACTAAATTACCTAAGCCTTCGTGATTAACAATCCGCATAGGCTAGGGAAATAGGCTCTAACGAATTGAACCCGCTTTTATCGGGGTGTCTTACTAGCCTTCACCGACAACAGTGAGGAACAATTCGGGGCTTTTAGAACTAATTCACCTTCATATAGTAAACCTAGGCGAAGCCATACCGGATTTCCAATTAGATATCTCGAAGTTAAGAACACATGGAGGAATATTTCCAATCCTTTTACCTTCTATTCTATTTTTCGAATAAGTTTATTTTTGAAAAACGGACAATGATGAACGTACATCACAATGCCCGTAATAAATATTGATATTTCATCCCAGAGATGTTACAATGCCGAAATTTTGTTGGCATCCTCAGGGATAATTATTGTTTTGAATTATATGTTTTTTTGTATTATTCGTATTTATTCCCGTTACTAATTCATTTTCTTTTTGTTGTTGTTTTTTGTTTCTTTTGCATTCTTGCCATCAATTTTGCACATTTGAAGGTTATTGGTCTCGGGATATTATTCAACCAAAAGAGCTTTCATGGAGGGTCAGAGTGTCTCAGTGGTCGAGAAACATTTAGAGGTTAGGAAACAGTCCGAGAAAGGTCAGCAGGATAATGGGGATTGTTTGAAGATGGGATATATGTTAGCATTGCCAGCAGAGGTTAATCTTATTATCAAGCAAAATGATCTCCGAGAATTGAGTGATATATGGAATCAGTGGAACATATCGAAAAAAGAAGCCTTCACTTAGACATATGGGGACATAGCACTGTTAGCTCAGGTAAAGGTCAGTGGCGAGGTGATCCGGGCTATGGTACAATTTTGGAATCCCACTTATCGTTGTTTTACCTTCAATCGAAAGGATATGATCCAACTGTAGAGGAGTATTCGATCTTGCTGCATATTGAGAATGTTATTCCCGATCGTATTTATTTGAAGGATACAAAGACGCCGGGTTTCAAGAAAAAGATGTCTAAGATTTTGGGAGTGGAAAGAAATTGGGTAGAAAGCCATGTTGTCCAAAAAGGGGTAAGCTATTGTATATCATGGGATATTTTACGGGCTTTAATCCATAGCCATTCAAGCAAGGAGATAGTTAGGAATATTTTTGCTTTGGCTATCTATGGTTTAGTTATCTTCCCGAAAACATTAGGGTATGTGGATGTGGCGATATTTGATGTTTTCGAGAGGTTTGAGCAAAGGATAAACCCAGCCCCGGCAATTGTAGCAGAAATAATCCGATCCCTTAATTTCTGTAGACGAGAAAGAAAAGGGCATTTTCTGGGTTGTATACAGCTCCTTTACATATGGGTTCAGAGTAATTTTTGTAAACAGGAGAATTTCCCTCTTCGTTCATACTGGAAATCTTTTTCACCAACTGGTGAATTTCTTAAGAGGGATTGGTTTGAAAATAGGACTGAGAAGCAATGGATCAACATATTCCGAAATATCAGGGCTGAGATGATAGTTTGGAGAGCCCCATGGATAGCTCCTATGCCGACATTGTATAAATGCGGAGATAAAGCTTTTGTTCCATTATTGGGAGTATTGGGAGGAGTGAGCTATGCACCACTGCTAGTACTGAGGCAATCAAAATCTCGTCAGTTTACTCCAATGACCCATGACCTTAGTAATTTGGAATTTGCTTACGGAGAAGATGGATATTCGGGAAAGGTACGTGAGATTGTGGTTGCATAGAAGGAAACTCATCGGGTGGAGGTAGCCAGATATGCCGATATCGTTACACCTAATTACCTGACATGGAGGAATCGAGGGTTAATGATAGGTTGTTGACATCGGATGGGAAGAAGTTCAGCATTTGAGTTCGCCGCCCAAGAAAGAGCCATCGGAGTTAGAAATCGCGAAGGTAGAATTTGAAAAAGAAAAGGGCCAAATGAGTAAGGAAATTGCCCGATTGCAAGAAGAACTTGAGGATATGAAAGATAGGAGGCGGCTCTAGAAAAGGAAAAGATCAAGAGAGAGCGGGACACTGTTCAAAGCGATCTTCAGGAATTACACTTGGAGAACAAGAGGTACCGTTTCGAGCTCAAATTCAAGGTGACTCTCAAGACTTCTGGGAATAGGAACAAGAAGTCAGAAACCTCAAGAAGGAGAAAAACTATTGGGCAGAAAAAGCAAAACATGAGGAAGCCCGAGCAAATCAACTTGAGAAACAAGCTAGGGAAAGCTTACACGGCGATGCTTCTGCTGACATGTCAAAGGGTCGTGAAGAAGGTCCAGGATCCGAGGGAGTTATTATATGACCAATATTTTGTAATAGTTTTTTAGGAGAGATAGATTATCATATTGTTTTAAGCAAGGATCTTTTTTTTGATGTATTTAGTTCCAGGAAATCAATGAAAGATCGTTTGGTTGGAGTTATCCCGGGGCCAATACTTTTAAATGTATCCATCATTCATTTGTTCTTTCTTTTATATATTTCATTTTATTTGTTCATTCATTTATATTCATATTCATTTATTCATTTATTCTTTATAAATTGGTCATACACTTAGTCATTTAATTATTTGTCCATTAATTTATTATTTATAATTAGTCATTTAAGTTCATACACTTAGTCATTTACTTAGTTGTGCATTCACTAACATTTGTTCATTCATTCATTCGTTTTTTTATAAAATAAAATAAGAACTGTGTCAATAATTTATAATCCATGGTTTTTAAAACTAAAGGTACAATTGGTCGCACTCAGAAAGAATCAGACTTTCAACACCCTTACAAAACTCGATCTCGAGCAAGAGCTATGGAGAACGATCAGCTTGCCAGAATTGAAAGGATGAAAGAATTCAGAAAGAACTGCAGGAACAGTTAACTAAGTCTCAAGAGGAGACACGAGAACAGATGACAAAACTCATGGAGATAATGAGTACTATGATGAGGCAGAAATGGCCAGGAGAAAATTCGGCTATCGGAATGGGGGCAGTGAACCAGGAAGATCAACCAGAAGTGGTATAGAGAAATGTCCAGACATCCCAACCTGTGGGAAATGAACTCCTAACTGGGGCAGCATCCTACATTTATATCCAACCAGCAGCCGAAGCTCAAAATTTCGGTCCTAAAAGGGGTAATATCGGAGTTGATCCAATTCAGGTTGAGGTTCCAAACTTCGAAGAAATGGCAGAAAAGGAAAGGGCCAAAATGACTGAATTGAAGAGGGTCAAAACTGCTGAATCTCAAAAGAAATACCAGCTGCAAGAGGAAAGGTTAAGGGCAGTTGAAGGAGCAGAGCTATTTGGCAGTCTAGATGCCAAAGAGATGAGCTTGGCACACGATCTAGTAATTCCTCCAAAGTTAAAAGTACCAGACTTTGAAAAGTATAATGGGACCACCAACCCATCAGCTCATCTGACCATGTACTACAGAAAGATGACGGGGCATGATGATAATGAGAAATTTCTTATTCATTGCTTCCAAGATAGCTTGACAGGGTCAGCAACCCGGTCGTAAAATCAACTGAGTAGCACCAAAATTCGTTCATTGACGGATTTGGCCAGGGCCTTCATGGAATATTATAAGCATGTGTCTGACATGGTACCTGATAGGCTGTCATTACAGAATATGGAAAAGAGGTCCAATGAGAGCTTCAAAGAATACTCGCAGAGGTGGAGGGATCTGGCCACACAAGTGCAACCCCCTTTAACCAACAAAGAAACCACGGTACTTTTCATCAACACATTGAAAGCACCCTATTATGAAAAATTGGTAGGAAGCGCCACCAAGGACTTTGCAGATATGGTAATATCTGAGGAAATGATTGAGTCAGCTATTAAGAATGGGAAGATGGAAGGGGGTGAGTCTACTACCCCAATGAGAGTTTTTCCTGCAAAGAAGAAGGAGGAAACACATGTAGTAAGCTTCAGCCAATACCCCTATACACCTCCTACACCATACACACCATCAAGGCCCTATACTCCTACCACACCTTATGTACCTCCGACACCTTACACACCATACCCGGGGTATAATCCTTACTACCCCAATGTCAACCACCTTACCCAAAACCCATTCCCCTAAACCAATATACCACAACAGCCATTCCCAATTGGTACATCCACTCAAATAACCCTTCCTAGAAATACTATCCCAAACACTCAGGGTCCTCGCACACAATGATCAACGTTCAACATGGAACGATCAAAAAACCCAATTTGATCCGATTCCTACCACCTACAGTGAGCTATATCCAAAACTATTGTAGGGTCAACTTGTTGCACCTGTGTACCTCAAACCTCTGACACCTCCATATCCAAGATGGTACAATGCAAACACTAACTGCGCATACCACGCGGGAATCCAAGGACATTCGATTGAAGATTGCCTGGCCTTCAAAAAGAAAGTCCAAAGCCTGATCAATGCTGGGGTTGTGAAGTTTGGGTCAAAAAATGGGCCGAACGTAGCTGGAAACCCATTGCCCGATCATGCTGGGAATCAGGTAAATGCAATATTGACCGGAGAAGGCAGAAGATTAAAAAGGGATATTACGAAAGTCAAGACTCCGATGCTGACAGTATGGGTTGAAATGGTCAAGGCAGGATTGGTGGAAGATACAGATAGTCTGAAAATGGTTGCAAAAAGGGTGCATCATTGGTGTCCATTCCATAAGTGTGGAGGCCATGACATACAGGGCTGCGGGGACTTTCGGGTTAAAGTCCAAAGGATGATGGATAATGGGGAAGCCCAATTCTACTAGGAGATATAGGAGGAAATAGAAGTCATTGAAAATGCAGGTGGCTATGGGATAGGAAGACCCCTGATCATCTATTATGATGAACCGGAGGAGAAAGTTATGCCAGTCATTGAGGAAAATACGCCCAAGTTAATCATTGATTTACCTGTTTCCTTTTCATACAAGGAAAACAAGGCTGTACCATGGAAATACTACTGCAGTATGGTTATGCCTGGGTCTTCAAGTCAGCAAGATATCACAGATATGGGCCATTTAACCCGAAGCGGAAGGTGTTTTGCTCCGGAGGCTGCTGAACAGGGGTTAGTAGGGAAAGACAGAGGAGCAGATAAAGGGAAGAAGGTAGTTGAGCCAATCCATATTGAGATGGATTTGCCAAAAGAAACAGAGAGGGGATCAGCCCCGGTTAACAGAATGAAAGAACCAGTATGTGAGAAGGAAGCCTTGAGTTCTTAAAATTCATAAAGCACAGTGAGTATAGCGTGGTTGAACAACTGCAACGTCAACCAGCTAGAATCTCAAACTTATCCTTGCTTTTGAATTCAGAACCACACAGAAATGCCTTGTTAAGAGTATTAAATCAGGCATATGTGGCTAATAATATATCAGTAGAAAAGTTGGACAGACTGGTGGAAAACATCGCAGCAGACGACTACATATTTTTCAGCTATGAGGAGATACCACCCAATGGTATTGGATCAATGAAAGCTCTCCATATAACTACCACTTGTAAGGGGCACATATTACCAAGGGTCCTTTTGGATAATGGTTCTTCACTAAATGTGATGCCTTTAGCAACCCTATCCAAATTGCCAGTGGATATATCTCATATGATACAACGTTGTACAGTGGTCAGGGCTTTTGATGGAACAAGGAGAGAGGTTATGGGAACCATTGAAGTTTCTCTGGAGATAGGCCCGTGCATTTATACGGTGAACTTCCAGGTCATGGATATTAATCCATCTTATAATTGCTTGTTGGGAAGGCCATGGATACATTCAGCTGGGGTTGTACCCTCGTCTCTCCACCAAAAGCTGAAATTTATGATGGAGGGCCATTTGATCACAGTATCAGGAGAAGAAGACATAATAGCCTCCGCATCTACTGAATCTCCTTATGTTGAGCTCAATGAAGATATCGGGGAGTGTTCTTTTCGGTCTTTGGAATTCGTAAATACAGTTTTCATCGCTGAAGGATGGAAAATTCGAAAACCAAGGTTGTCCAAGAACACAAGGCTGGGAGTAAGAACCACAGTAGGAAAAGGCTGCAGGGCTGGAAAAGGTTTGGGGAAATATCTTCAAGGAATGGCTCGAGCAATAGAAGTAGTAGGAAAGAAAGACCGGTTTGGCCTAGGGTATTTTTCGAAGGCCCATGAGAAAAGGAGACAAGTTGAAAGGAACCGATAAAGGAGGATGGCTATTCTTACGGGTATGGATATTGAATGGGAGCCTATGACATTCCCACCTATCATTCACAGCTTCCGCTCAGCCAGTTCTCTATTCAGAGAAAAGAATTCTGATGATTCGAGAGATTCCAGGTGAATAGGGATGAGCAGATGTATGATGTGGAGATCTGCACGACGGAGGAAGAAAGAATTAAAAGAGAGAATGATAATTGGATGGTGCGACCTTGTCCACTAGGATATAGACTAACCAACTGGAGTGCGACTAAGTTGCCCATAGTTTTTAAGTATATTCCAACGTAATACTTTTAAAAAAGCAATCTTAATCATCTTAACCCAGAGATATTAAGAGTTTTTTCTGTAATGGGCTTTTTAAACATTTTTCTTCAATAAATAACAAGCACAATGCATTTTATCCATATTGATGTGTCCATATTCTTTCATTTTTGATATTTATTTTGTTTTCATTATATATTTTCCTATATTGTTTCTTCTCCACCTATTTACAGGTATGCGGATGTGGAATATGAGGACCTTCCTGTCAGTAATTCTGAAATTGATTTTGAAAGACCCATTTGCACAGGTGATTTTGAGGCTAACGAAGATACTGAGGATTATGGTCTACCTCCGGATCTATTAAGGAAAATAGAACAAGAGAAGAAACAAGTACTTCCTCATAAGGAATTATTGGAAACAATAAATCTGGGAAATGGTGAAGAGATAAAGGAAGTCAAAATCGGAACTTCATTGTCATCATCAATAAAAGGCGAATTGATAGCTTTGCTCCAGGAATATGCGGATGTATTTGCATGGTCTTACCAAGACATGCCAGAGTTGGATCCGGATATTGTGGTTCATAAGCTCCCTTTAAGGCTAGAATGCAAGCCGATTCAGCAAAAGTTGAGAAGAATGAGGCCAGACATGCTGTTAAAGATAAAAGAGGAGGTGAAGAAGCAATTTGATGCTAGATTCTTAGAGGTGGCAAAATATCCAGAATGGGTGGCAAATATTGTTCCAGTACCAAAGAAGGATGGCAAGATGCGGATGTGCATTGATTACCGAGATTTGAACAAGGCCAGCCCTAAAGATAATTTCCCTTTGCCCCATATTGATACTCTGGTTGATAATACAGCAAAGAGTTCTGATTTTTTTTTATTGACGGATTCTCAGGATATAATCAGATCAAGATGGCACCGAAAGACATGGAGAAAACCACATTTGTTACAATGTGGGGAACCTTCTGCTACAAGGTAATGCCATTTGGGTTGAAGAATGCTGGGGCAACATACCAAAGAGCCATGGTGGCCTTGTTTCATGATATGATGCATAAGGGAATTGAGGTCTACGTTGATGATATGATCGCAAAGTCACAAGGAGAAGAGGAGCATATTGCGAATCTTAAAAAGCTTTTTGAACGACTAAGGAAGTTTAGACTCAAGCTAAATCAGACAAAATGCACTTTTGGAGTCACCTCGGGGAAATTATTGGGTTTTGTCGTCAGCAAAAAAGGAATTGAGATTGACCCGGATAAAGTGAAGGCCATTCAGAATTTGCCACCACCTCGTACTCAAAAGGAAGTAAGAGGCTTTGTGGGGAGATTGAATTACATTGCTTGGTTTATTTCATAGTTAACTGACAAATGTGATCCAATATTTAAGCTACTTCGAAAATGTGATCCAGGAGAATAGGATGAAGGTTGTCAGATTGTATTTGAAAAGGTTAAACATTATCTATCCAACCCACCAGTATTAATGCCACCTATACCGGATAAACCAATGATACTGTATTTATCAGTATTTGAAAGATCCATGGGTTGTGTTTTGGGGCAGCTTGATGAAACTGGAAAGAAAGAACAGGCAGTTTACTACCTCAGCAAGAAGTTCACAGATTATGAGTTGAAATATTCGTCGGTAGAGAAGTTGTGTTGCGCTTTTGCTTGGACTGCTCGAAGACTCAGACAGTATATGTTGTATCACACAACGTGGTTGATTGCTAAGCTGGATCCAGTCAAATACATGTTGGAAGCACCTTCTTTGTCAGGGAGGACGGCAAGATGGCAGGTTTTATTGTCAGAGTACAATATTGTATATGTAAGTCAAAAAGCTATCAAGGGCAGTGTAGTGACTGAATTCTTAGCAAGTTGGGCAGTGGAAGATTATGAGCCGTTGAACTTTGACTTCTCGGATAAAGATTTGATGTATGTGTCGCAAGCAGAGGATATTCCCCTGAAGAAAAAAGCATGGAAAATGTACTTTGACGGTGCATCTAATCCCGTGGGGCATGGAATCGGTGCAGTGCTCATATCCCAGAAGAAGATTATTATCCTTTCACTGCTAGATTGGGTTTTGATTGTAGAAACAATACTACCGAGTATGAAGCATGTACTATGAGCCTTCGTGCTGTAGTGGATAGAAAGATCAAAGTATTGGAAGTTTTCGGAGACTCAGCCTTTGTGATATACCAGTTACGAGGAGAATGGAAAAATCGAGATACAAAGTTAATCCGATACCGAGAACTCATATTGAGTTTATTGGAGGAGTTTGAAGAAGTGAATTTCAACTACTTTCCTCGAGAAGAAAATCGGATGGCGGATGCTCTGGCTACTTTGTCATCAATGTTTAAAGTGAATGAAGGGGCGAAAGTTGCGACGATCAAGATGAGCATATATGAGTCTCCTGCCCACTGTCTGAGTATTGAAGAAGAAGCAGATGGCCTCCCTTGGTATACCGATATTTTGCAGTACATCAAGAGTCAACAGTATCCAGAATAAGCAACAGAGAATGACAAGAGGACTCTAAGAAGGCTAGCAATGGGTTTTGTTCTAGACAGTGAGATTCTCTACAAGAAAGGGAAAGATCAAGTCCTATTGAGATGTGTAGGGTCTGCCAAAGCTTGAAGAATCATAGAAGAAGTCCATGAAGGGATATGTGGCACTCATGCTAATGGTCACATGCTTGCTAAACAGATTATGAGGACAGGGTATTATTGGTTGACGATGGAAGAAGATTGCATCAGTTATTCCCGGAAGTGCTATAAATGCCAGATATATGCAGATAAGATTCATGTGTCGCCATCGCCATTACATGTCATGACTGCACCATGGCCTTTTTCAATGTGGGGAATGGATACGATCGGGCCTATTACCCCGAAAGCTTCAAATAGACATCGTTTCATCTTGGTGGCCATAGATTATTTCACAAAGTGGGTAGAAGCTGCTTCCTATGCGAATGTAACAAAGTCGGTGGTATGCAGATTCGTTAAGAAAGAAATCATATGCCGTTACGGGTTGCCAGCAAGAATCATTTCGGATAATGCTCTCAATTTGAACAATAAAATGATGAGAGAAGTGTGTACTCAATTCAAGATCACACACCATAATTCGACACCTTACCGTCAGAAAATGAATGGCGTAGTAGAAGCAGCTAACAAGAATATCAAGAAGATTGTCGAGAAGATGACCAATGTGTACAAGGATTGGCATGAGAATTTGCCTTTTGCTTTTCATGCATATCGTACCTCGGTTCGCGCATCTACAGGGGCAACACGTTTTCTTTGGTATACGGGATGGAAGCAATGTTACCTATTGAAGTTGAGATCCCTTTACTTCAGGTTTTGATGGAAGTTGGCCTAGAGGAAGCAGAATGGGTTAGAGCTCGTTATGAACAGTTGAATCTCATCGAGGAGAAAAGATTGAATGCAATTTGTCACGGGCAGTTGTATCAGAAAAGGATGATTCGAGCCCACAATAAGAAGGTTCGTCCCAGACAGTTCCGAGAAGGGGAGTTGGTACTACGGAAAATTCTCCCTATAGTGAAGGACCCGAGAGGAAAATGGGCTCCGAATTGGGAAGGACCCTATGTGGTAAAGAAAGCTTTTTTTGGAGGAGCATTGATTTTAACTAGAATGGACGGGGAAGATTTTAGAAATCCCGTGAATGCTGATGAACTGAAAAAGTATTATGCTTGAAAAAAAAATGTGATGTTGTGCACATGGAAATTTGAATGATTCCAAGTGTAAAAATGGAAGTTCTATATATCTATATCCCCTGAGAATTGTTTTTCAAAGAAAATATTCATGCTTGATATGATGAATGGCCATCTTTCATATTCCTTTCACTAAGCAGAAATTATCCTTAGTCACCCCTTTGAGCCTTAAGAATTATTTCTTTCTGTAAACCTTGATCAAGGATCATTCTCTATACTGGAGGGAAAATGCAAAGAAAAATAATCAAAAAAATCATGGCAAAAAGAAAGCCATCGAAAAATGTGGCAAATGAAAGCCAACAAAGCAAAAAAAAAAAAAAAAAAAAAAAGAAAGAAAAGAAAGTCCAAAAAGGGACAAATGTTTTAAGAATGAGTTCTCCTGAGAAAAAGATCCTTGATCCAATCACCCTTAAACACACTTTGGGCCTATTTTATCTTTTCTTTCTAAACCTAAACCTTGGCCTACATTACATGCTTTAAAAAGCTCATTTTGATCAAGCATGGATATTTAATTTGAAAGGTTATTCTCAGAATTCATCCCATCTTTTGAATTGATATTTTTACCTTGGAAGCATTTAGAATTCTCAAATGCATGGTAGAATACCAAAAAAAAATGGAAATGAAAATAGAATGTAAAATGAGAGGTTTAAGCCGAAAACCCGCAAAGGGCGACTTAATATCGAATGGAGGACACTTGAGTTGAAAACCCGTAAATGGCGGCCCAAGTACTAATCAAAGTTTGAATCAATGCTCCGTGCAAAGGGGAGAAAGTATCTGACAATCAGAGAAAAGGAGAACAACTCAGTCTGAAGTAACTACGGAAGCTAAGAGGTTACCCAAGTAAATTGCTCGTTCAAGAAAAATTTCAGATGGTTGGAAAAGGGAAGGGTCCAAGATATTCCGCATCCGGGGAATCTACAGCCTATAACCTTACATTTGTTTCTTATATCCTTGATATTTATTTTTACTATTTTAAAACATTCCTTGCAATAAATTCTTGTTATCCTTTTCATGACAATTTTTGCTTGAGTCATATTTTCTTTCATATACTTTTGAGATGCATTATGGTTGTTATTAAATTGAATGATAATTAGTAATAAAAATCTTTAAATAAAGGGATTTCAAAGTATTACTAAGGAATAGATTTAAATCTTGGAAAAGGTTTGGAAAGTTCACCAAGAAAAGAAAACAGTGAACGTGGTGGAAACTCCATCATGAAGTCAAAAAATCTGTGAACTTCAGCGAAAGACAGAAACTAAGACTGTTTGACAAAATAACTTGAGTGAAGAATTCCTTAAGTGGGGCATCAATGAACAATTGAATACTCTGTCAAGAAGTCAGATAATCTGTGAACCTCAAAGAAACCATGGATTAGAAATCATGGCACAATCATTTGATTGCATTTATTCTTATGAAACATACAAGCATTTGCAAAGCATGACATTCTCATCATTGCATTTAGCTAACAATGCAGAAATCAGGAAAGCTTGGACTTCCCCAAAGAGAACTCTTTCTATTTTTCAAATAAGTCGAGTCTCGAGATCACCATCGAGGTACGTTTCCTTTCCAAATCAAACTCATTTTGCATTCTCAAACGAGTCGAGCCTTGAGACCGTCGTCAAGGTATTTTCAAATCACAGTTTTAAAACCTTCGGGCACCAATTTTTAAAGACCTTCGGGCACCAGTTTTAAAGACCTTCGGGCACCAGTTTTTAAAGACCTTCGGGCACCAGTTTTAAAGACCTTTGGGCACCAATTTTTAAAGACCTTCGGGCACCAGTTTTTAAAGACCTTCGGGCACCAATTTTAAAGACCTCCGGGCACCATTTTTAAGATCTTCGGGCACTATTCTTAAGACCTTCGAGCACATTTTTTTTCTTTTGAAAATCGAACCCGTTTCCTTAAGACGGGTCGAGCCTTGATTAGTCAAGGAATTCAATTTAAGGAAAAATCTTCAATTTACAGTTTTTTCAAAAAAAAAATGATGAATTAAAAAGAAAGAAGAAAACCCATTTCCCTTTCCTTCACATGTGATTTCACTAACCGTACAAAATTAGTGTTGGTTTATCTTTGCCTGATTCTTGATTCTCAGCAATAGCCAAAGAGGGGCAGCTGTAGACACCTAATTTTGTCCGGACCACTAAAACAGGTATGTTTTCTTCCTAAATTGATATTTCAGAATGTAAAAAGACTTTTTTCATCCTGCAGGTGGTACTCCGAAACTTAGTTTAAGAGGGCGAGCATAAAAAGTCAAACTCAAAAAAAGTCAACCTCGAAAAAAGTCAACCCCAAAAAAGTCAACTACTAAAAAGTCAACCCACATTCAAAATCAAGATTTGAAGTTCAATTGAAAAATGGCGAAAGAATTTTGATAATCCGAGGTCTACATCGAATTGATATGGAGTTCGAAAGTTGGGATTTGGAGATTCAATAGAAAGAAAACCCTAATCTGGGAAATTTGGCGAAAAGTGCTTAAACGATCGAATTGGTTGAAATTGAAGGTTCCAAATGAAAGATAAGCACTGACTACGGGTAATGGAGAAGCCACTTGAAAGAAAAACTGAAAGAAAAGTCAATCCGGGAGAAAACCGAGAATTAGGATTTTTGGTAGATTTCGGTGAAATCGGGAAGAATTACAGAAATGGCCCGACTTGGTAAGAATAAAGCCCCCAATGGATGAGGAATGATTAAAAAGGGATAGCCCAAGGCTCAGCTTGAAGAAAATCTGAAAATCAAACTTGTTTTGAGCAAAACCGGGTTTCGGAGGCGAAATGGCAAAATTGAAAATTTCTGAAAATTCTGAAAATTCTGAAAATGGACTCCAAAAATTATGAAAATTTGCAAATATCATTCTTAAATCATTTGGAAGAGATTGGCGAAATAAAATCTTGATTCGGAGTTCGTTTGCAAAATGGCCAAATCTCGGGTCTCTTATTTAGAAATTCAAGAAGGAAAATCTTGAAAAAATAGCATATGAACTCCAAATCTTCTGAAAATTTGAAAATATCATTTTTAAATTATTTTGAAAAGATTGGAGAAAGAAAATCTTGATTTGGAGTTCGTTTGCAAAATGGCCAAATCCCGGGCTTCCTATGCAATAATTCAAGAAGATAAATCCCGAAAAAATAGCAAATGGACTCCAAAAATTATGAAAATTTGTAAATCTGATTTTTAAATTATTTGGAAGAGATTGGCGAAAGAAAATCTTGATTCGGAGTTCGTTTGCAAAATGGCCAAATCTCGGGCCTCCTATGCAATAATTTAAGAAGATAAATCTCGAAAAAATAGCAAATGGACTCCAAAAATTCTGAAAATTTGCAAATCTCATTTTTAAAAAAAAAAAGGATAATTTCAAAAAATAAGGATAAATTCAAGAAGATAAATCCCGAAAAAATAGCAAATCAAAGTCTCGATTTTGTTGGTTTAATTGGTATTTAATTTTAATTTCCACATTTTAAAAAAAATAAGGATAATTTCAAAAATAATAAAATATTTTTAAGTATGTCCATATTCATGTGCATACATATTATAATTGTTCTCTTGTTATTTTGGTGCATATATTCATTATTTGATTAATTGATGATTTATGTTGTTTAATCTTGTTGGGGCATTTAGAATTTTATTATTTTCTCTCGAATATTTTTAGATTATTATTTATTATTAATTATTTATTATTACTAATGGTATTTTTTTTTGCAGGTTTATTTTGTGAGCTAATTATTAGTTGTTTACTAATTATTTATTATTAGATACTTATTAACTATTATTATTTTATTTTATTTTATATTATTATTATATTTTAGTATATTTTTTATATTAATTATTAATTAATTTATTAATAAGATTAGATTACTTTTTAATTGAGGATTAATTAATTTAAAATAATAAATTAAGATCTTTTCCAATGATGAAATCCGAGGGCATCACGTTTGGTTGATTTCTAAAAAATTTCTAGGTGAGAGAACTCTCTTAAAAATTCTCCAGAACGAATGGAAGGATTTTTTTTTAAGAGATTATTTTCGATATCAATAAAGATCAAAATTTATTCTTTTGAAATAATTAATTTTCAATTTTTTTTTTAAAGATAATTTTCCATAATAAATGCCTAATTAAAATCGAAGGATAAATTAAGATTTTTTTCGATGATGAAATTCAAGAGAGTTACGAATGGTTGACTTTTAAGAAATTTCTAGGTGAGAAAAATTCTTTTAAAAATTCTCGAGAACGAATGGAAGAATATTCTAAGAGATAATTTTCGATATTAAAGATCATAATTTATTTTTCGAACAAACATTAATAAAATGTGGATTAATTTTGGAAGATTAATTTAAGAGAATTGACTTTGTTAAATAATCTAACTTTTCTGACGACGGAGCATCTTCAATAGAACGAATGGTTTCTTTTGAATACTCTCGAGGTGAGGAAACGTTTTTTAGTAATTTCTCCAGAATGAATGAAAGGAAGACGTAAAAAAAAATGATTTCCGAGTTTTCTAAATTTTAACAATTAAAATGAAGATAGGATAGACAAGACCATTTAATTAAGACTTTTTAAGTATCACAAGACTAATTAGGTACTATCTTTTAGATAGGCGTTGTGAGAAAGCTAATCCTTCCTCACACGTAACTGTACTCCCGAACCTAGTTCTGATAAGTAGACCAGATTCTATTCTTTTTAAGGTGCCTTAGTCAAGCTTAGGATTATTTTCAATAGGATAGATTCGTATAGCTGACTAATCACACCTAGATTAGATGATTAGTGGTGACTCCATTGTTTGTGTATAGCATGCTGAATTTGTATTTGGCACGTTATGACACCGAACAGTCACTTGGTAGGAAGGGTAGTGTCGGTTCGGTTTGGACCGAAAAAACGAATTGTCTCGGTAGTGAAAAAAATTAATTATTGACCAAACCTAATCTGACCCACTTCGGCTCAGTGGCGTGCACGTGTGTGGTAACCCATTTTTGTGTAAGTCTTCACCCTTTACAAAAACTTGGATGCCTATGGGGCCCAACCCAATATAGAACTTAAGCCTATATAAACTATAAGCTTAAGCCTTTCTTTGTTCTATGTGAGATTCTATACCATACACAATATCAATCAACTTTTTTCCTCTTCAAGTGAGTGTTTATGAGACAAATTTCTCATTCAAAATTGATATCAATTGTATACATTAATTATACACGTGTATCTACTTAAGATAATCTATATATTAATATACATATTTCGTATTTATTAGGGCTGAGCAAAAAAACCGAAAAAATCAAAAACCGATCCGAACCGTAGTGTTCGGTTCGGTTTCGGTTCGATTTTTTTTTTAATTCGGTTAAAATTTGATTCGATTATTAGTTCGTTTTTTTCGGTTCGGTTTTCGGTTCATAAGTCCAAAAACCGTAATTAATCGAATCGAACCGAATTCTATTTTTTAATTGATTTTTTTATTTTTTTTTATTTTTATAATATAAAAATAAATATTTTATTTCTAAATTAGTGAAAAAAATTAAAAATACTATAAAAAAAGATAATTTTTAAAAATTTTAAAAACTAAGATACTTTGATTGTGAAAATAGCATGTTAGACATAAATAACCTATTAAAATAGCATGTAATAAAGCCCAAATTTTCAAAAGCCCAAAAAAATATGGAAAATCGATAACCGAACCGAACCGAGATCCGACAGTTCGGTTATAACCGATCTTTTGGCTATTGCGATTCGATTTCGATTACCCATTTGAAAAAACCGAATTCTTTGATTCGGTTTGTAAAACCCGAAATAACCGATCCGAACCAAACCGAACTCACTCCTAGTATTTATATACCATATAAATCATTGATATCCAACAACTAATCGGTAAGACGCATAGAAAATATCATTGGTTCGCCAGATAGTATGGATTTGTCACTGGTCCCACTTACTATGTACTTCTCATCAGCAAAATTGCATAAATTTACCACTTCGTCTTTCCTTTTGAATAGTCGCTGTTGAACACACAGCAAGTGTCTTTCAGATGAACTCATAGGTAATTGCTTGGAACTTCTTCATTGATAATTACTTTAATTCACCAAGTTACTTTCAGCAGTAGCTTCCTAATTGACCAATAAAAAGTTGTTCTAACACAAACAATAAGCCCAGGTAAAAAATTTTATAATTCACGCTGCAACGATAATAATCATTTCCTAAATGCTGAGTTTCTCGGAAAGTCTTTCAAAAAAAAAAAAAAAATGTACCAGATTTTTAAATAAAAAATTAATAATTTTTAAAGTAGTTTAAGTTATACGTAAAAAAAAAAAAACAAATTGAGATCTTAATACTCATTTGTGAAAAAAGTAAAAGTATAAATTAGTTCTTATGTTTATATAAGAATGATTTCTAATTTCACTATGCTGCTGCTCTCATGATTGGAGGACATATGAGGTTCAATTAGGGATGGCAATGGAGCGGCACGAGACGAAAATTATTTTATTCATCTCTGCTCCGCTCTTGCATTAATGTTGATTACATCAATAACTGTTTCACGATACTTCAATCTATTAATCTAATTTTTATTAATTATTTTTAATTTAATATTGTAAAAAATTATATAATAATTTATTTATTTATTAATATAATTTTAGTATATAAAATTGTTTAATATACAAATATATACTAAAAGTATATATATATATAATATTAATATATATATGATTTTAGTATATATATATATATTAAAAATATAAAAAAATATATAAAATATTTAAGGGGTAAAATAATAATTTCAAAAGTCAGACGAGGCGGAACAAACATTTACAAAAATCATCCACTCCATCCCGCTTTCGTTTTTTTTAAAAAAAAAAATTTCTTTATTCAAAATGAATATCATCATGCAGCAATTACCTGTTCTTTTGGCAGAGAAAGGTGCCAGGCAACGAAACACCAAAATAGAGAACGCAAGTTTTTTTTTTTTTTTTCATGCGGAATTGAAGCGGGAGGAGCTGATTGGAGCGGGGTGCCATTGTCTATATAAAAGTCAAAGGTGTAGATACTTTTAGCCAAGACATTTTCCACAATTGCTTTGAGTACCAACAATTGAAGAAAACATGGTATCTGGTCTCCACTTCATCATTGCTAAACATGCACTCGAGAGTGACTTGACAATTCGAAGAACTGTTTTTGGTAGGTAATTTATTCAAAATGGCCAATCAAGAAATTATAGAGTGCTGATTTAATTTTCAGTATTTGTAAATTCTCTTTATTTATTTATTTTTAGATTTGAATTCTTTTTTGTAAAAAAATAAAAAGAATTTTTTTTTTGAAATACGGTTAGGATATATCACTAGATTTTATTTGGGTATAATCTCTTCTTCAAATTTTTTTATTTTTGTGATGTCTTCAATTGTATAAAATTTGATTTGGATGTTTTTTTTTTTTCGAGTTTTACTATATACCCATTCGTAATTTTTTTTTTTAGCCAAAATATCTATTCTTACTTTAATATGCATGGACCATTGATCTTATTCTATCTTTTTGACAAGGGTAAAAAAAAAAAAAAAAAAAGGCAAAAGAAGAGAAGTACACTTTCTCCAAGTTGTGGAAAAATTTTCCCTAACCTTGATCTTGACTCTAGAGGATATATACGACATAGATCATATAAAAAACCAGAAATGACATAGAAATTTCTTTTCCACCCTAATTTTCATTGGCATATTTCTTGTTACACTTTTTTCTCCATTCTATTGCACTTTTGAATATGCGAAGGACCCGAGAAACTAGCTAATAGCAACAACAACAAAAAAAAGAGACAAAGTAGAAGACAGTTTTTGCGGTAACCATCAAGTTTTCCTGAAGACTTTTCTAAAACCTAAATCTTTCATCGGGCACCATCAAGTTCAAATGCAATTTGGTTTTGAATGCTGTCATACCCCATCGAGCTGCTAGTAGCATAACCAGTACCACTGCCACAAGTGTTGCTCAATTCACCGAGCAAGTACTCGGCCTCTTCTGTTTGCAAATTACTTTTACCCCGATGGTACCTCTCCAGTGCCTGCAATCCTGCCAATTCATGGGCAACCTCCTTCATAGTCGGCCTTTCCTCTCCCTTCACTCTCACACATTGCCTAGCCAAAGCTGCTACTTCTTTAAGTTGCTCAACATTTCCATCATTAAGCACCCGAGGATCGAGAATTTCAACCAAACGATCCTCTTTCATCAAAGAAACAAAGTACATAGCCAAAACTTTCTTTTCTTCTGATCTCTCAAAACAAACCACCTTCTGTCCTGTTAGTAACTCTATGAGTACAACCCCAAAGCTATAGACATCACTCTTTTCATTCAATTGACCTGTATGCATGTATTCAGGATCCAAATAACCAAAAGTTCCTTGCACAATTGTAGTTATCTGTGCCTGGTCGGATGGAATCAATCTCGAAGCTCCAAAATCAGAAACTTTTGTGGTGTAATTGTCATCTAAGAGTATGTTTGCCAACTTGATGTCTCGATGAATAATTGGAACAGAAGCAGCTGAGTGCAAATAAGAAAGGGCTTCTGCCGTTTCTGTGGCGATTCTCAAACGAGTTTCCCATGGAAGAAAAGAGGCAGCAGCAGCAACATTGTGCATATGATCAAAAAGGGATCCATTAGTCACATATTCATAGACTAACAAAGGAACCGGAGTCTCCAGACAACATCCTAGGAGCTTGACAACATTCCTGTGGTTGATTTGGTAGAGCACAGTTATTTCATTAATGAATGGTTCAACTTGGCTATGATCTCCTATTCTGGATTTTTTAATGGCAACCAGCTGATTGCCAGGTAGTATTCCTTTGTAAACTGTTCCCTGGCCTCCTTGTCCCAAAATTCTGCTTTCATGGTAATTATTCGTTGCCTTTTCGAGTTCTTCAGCTGCAAATATCTTAACCATTTCACCATAACCTTGGCGTTTTGAAAGTTGTTCCCGCAACAAAATGCCTCCGTTTTGCTTAAAGTATTTTTCCCTCAGTTTGACAATCTTTCTTTGCTTAAATACCAAAAACGACCATGATATGCACAAGAAGAGAGCACAAAAGCCAATGCTCATCCCTGTATATATATTGAAGGCAACATTTAAGCACAAGTCAGTTCTACTTTAAATTAGCATTTTTTTGGATGGGATCTACTTAATTTATTACTTCTACAATGCAAATATCATCTAGTGGGAGTTTTTTTTTTGGCTGGAAAAAATCTGGGGCAAATAGGTTGCTCCCAATTCCCATCACATATGCAGTTTCTTTCTTCACCTTGTGAAAGGGTTTACCCGTGGATGGTATCAATGAGCAGCCATCATGTTCAAACTCATCTATCAAGGCAAACGGATTAACCAATTAATCCTACTTGATATGTTAAGGAGAACTTTTACTACTTTAATGTTAGTAAATTGTAACTTAATCCAATTGATTGATACAGTCACTTTTAAGAAGTGACATTCAACATGTCTCTTCTCTTATTTTACTAGACTGTGACATCTTTTATCTCAAACAAATTATAATTATTACTAATATTATTTATAGATAAAACTGAATTTTATGAATTGGATATAAACAAAACTTCATTTTCATTGTAGAGGAGAAATTTTAGACTCTTAGACAATGTTAAAAAAATCGGACCGGATCGATTAGTCGAATCGGTTCAATTGGGAACTAGAGACCAGTCCAATCCGATATGTTATAGAACAGCAAATTTTGGAAACCGGTGAAAAATTGACTTAATCGGTAAAAAATCGAAAAAAAAATGGTTTTAAGTTTTTTTTTTTTTTTTTTAAATAAATTATTGTATGCGATGGAATTTGAATTTTTAACCTCTTAGATCTATATTAAAAATCATACTATTTAACCAAATACATATTTTTATTAAGTATTTACTATATTTAATACTTATTTAGTTTTAAATTTTATTTTTAATTAAATCTATCCGGTTCAACCATTTCGACCGGTTGAACTGGTGACCAACGATCTTATTTATTTGGCATTTGATCCGATTTTTTAAACATTGATCTTGGATCAAATAATTTAAACAATATTTATACAAAATTTCCTTTTTCTTTAAAAAAAAAAAAAAAGGCCAGGAAACAATTGGATCAAATTTATAAAAAAATTAAGAATTTAGTAATATTTGTAACAATATAAAATATAAATCTATTAACTATTATCTATTTTATATTAAGAATATATGAACGCAACAAATTTTACTAGGCCTTAAATAAAAAAAAGGGACTTAGCTCGCGGGGATGACGAGACAAATGAGAGACACATACTTTTCAACAGCAAACCGGTAACTAGCTAGTTAGGTAAAACTCCAAATGCATTTAAATTTTTTTGGCTGAGTCCACAATTTTGCTTGGCAAATTCTTGATACACCAAAATCTTTTCCACTTTTTAGTCTCTTTAATTTCAAATTTTTGTATCAAATATAGATTACATTAAACTACAAAAATCTAATGCGTTGCATTTCGATATATATATATATATATATATATATATATATATATATATATATATATATATATATATATATATATATATATATATATATATATGAGTCTTGTTATGCCGGCTAGGCTTAACAGAGTCTAGGACAACAGACCCAACAGTTCAGGTTGTCCACGTTGTCGACCACCAAACTTCTATGAGCATACGACACGTGGCTCCCTCTTGGATGTCCAAACAAGTATAAATAGCTCAGTTTTGGGTTGATCTTAGGTACACGTCCTACACACTCTGACCTCCATTGCTCTATAGCTAATCTCTCCAACCTTTCTCAAACATATACTGACTTAAGTATCGGAGCACGTCTCGAAAATCAAACTCTGATACCCTCCGACCTCCTTTCCATTTTAACAGAAACTCAAACCGTTGGACACATTAGCTCGCCACCTAAGCACATCAACAAGCCTCCTAAACTAACATATTCTTGTTCTTTTTTACTACTAATATTTTAATCAAGCAAATTTTAAAAGATTATGGTATCACAAGTTTTAAAAACTGCCATAGCAAAGTTATTATCATTTTATGTTTACTTTTAAATGTTCTCACCTAAATGTATAAATAGGAAATAGTGTATGTATATAAAAAAAATATTAAATTGTCTATAACATACTTAGATTTACTTTAAATGATTATAAGTAAGTTTGTGATCTAAATTTTAAATTTAAATAAGACAAAGAGAATTTAAAATATAATAAATTAATTAATAGTGTATTATTGTAGCAAAAATATAATGAATGTGAAAATTTAATGTAACAAATTATTCTAATATAGTACCATGCATGTTGAGATAATTATTCATTTATCTTATTTAATATAGAAAAATATCTAATGTGATACTTGTTTGAAAAAAATGTCAATTGATCTAATGACCAGTTGATACATCATGTTAACGAGAAAACACATTGATAGATTAAATAAAAGTCCCGATGCTAGATTGAATATAATTTTAAGATTCAAGTGCCACATTACATATATAATTTCCTATATTATAGACCAAATGGATAATTATCCCTATCTTTTTATATAAAATTGAAGTTTCAATTATGAATATATCTTGCCTCAATAATTACTTATAAATCATGTAAAAAAAAAGTTTACTTAAAAATGTCTCCAAAAAGATACCCGTCGATTAAAACTTAAGACTCTAACTTGTAAATCTTGTAAGCAAGGAGGGATTTAAATTTATGGGATAGGAGAGAGCAACCTCCCATTAAATAATCGAATATATCATGTATACTAAAAGAAATATTACTTAAAAATCAAGTTTAATTTTTTTTGTTTAAGTTATTACTATATTTATATACCATACATATTTTTATTTTTAAAAAAACATATCAAGTATAAAATCTTACATAGTATATATATATATATATATATATATATATATATAAATCTTAATTAAGGTTGTTTAGGTTAGGTTATTTTTAGATTCAAGTTGTTTTATTGGATACTCTGATTTCAAGTAATTTTCGATTGAGTTATTTCAGATTTGGGTTATTACATATATTGAGTCATTGTAAAACTCTTGTTGCATAGATCAAATTATTTTGAGAGTTGAATACTTAACACATAGTTATTTTAAAATTCAAATTATTACGAGTTAAGATGATATAAATTTTGAGAAATTTAAGATTTACACTTTCTTTTTATCTTCTAATTAATATGTTTTAGTTATTTTTATTATTAGCTATATAAATCTTGAATAAATATTAATCTTATGGAGTTGTAATATTATATTAATTAGATAATTTTAATATATTTCTTAAAATTAAAACTTTACATAATCAACAATATTAAATAATAAATGATCATTATGTTAAAAATATTTTGTTTTTAACGAAACAAATATTAAATTTTATTAACAAATGCATAAGTTTTGAGTCTAATTAATGAAAAATATATATCTTTAATATCATTTTTTTTATTTTTAATATATATATATATATATATATATTAAAGACTGGCAGTGGAGCTTTTTAATTCCACAAGCATGATTAAAAAACTGTTATGTGTTCCTAAGTTACATTTTAAAAAATCAAAAAATAAAATACTTGATCGTTATTTAATCCCGCTTATAAAATTAAAAAAATTTCACTATCAATATGCAGGATAATAATTTTTTATATAATATATATATATGTGTTGTTGTATTCACATTAAACATAATTTGATTTTGAAAACAATTAAAGAAAGTCATAATTTGACTTTAAAACCATTGGCCAAAAAGAACTAAGCACTTAACTGGCTAATGAAGTTAATCGGATGTAAATTTAAGTATGTGGTGTAGGACAGTCCGTGATTCCTTTTGGTCACCAAAGGGTTTTCGAATAAAAAAGTATTCATAGTTCGTGTTACATATATTTTTTTTAAATATTTTTTAAAGATATATAAATTCTGTAATAACTTAAAAAAATATTATATAATTTTAAATTTTCAAAAATACTTTATGTATTTTTAAAAATATTTTAAAAAAATATATAAATCATTTCTCAATATAGTATTATACTTTTGTTTATAAAAAATTTACTTTCTTAACCTATTTTTATATTTTTGTCTATTAAATGCATCTAGAAGTGTTTATGGGTCGGATCGACTAAGTACAGAATATTGTATTTTTACTTGCTTAAGTTTGACCCAGACCCAATTTATTATTTAAAACTTATTAAAATATTAAAATATTATTTTTATATAAATATTATATATTTTTAATTAAATAAAAATATTTTTTATTAAATAAATAATAATCTGTATCAGGCTGGATTATAAAAATTCTTATCTAAACTTGGTTCAATTCAAAACATGCCTATTAGATCGAACAAATAACTCGATCTATAAACAAATTTACCTTCGTCTGGTAAATTCATACGTACCCCAAAAAATAGAATTAATTTATTGGATGCTTAATTAATTAAACAGTAAAAAGTAAAGCAATTAATAATACTAACCAATAGTAATCTGAAGATAGGGAATTTTCTCATCCGGATGGTTGACTTTAATAAGACTGCAGCTTGTTCCATGCCGGAGACCGTCACCTTCATACCCCTCCGGACACAAACAATAAAAACTTCCAATTGTATTGTGACACGTGGCAGTCGAATTGCAGGGCTTTAAAGTTTCACACTCATTTATATCTGGTAAAATCAAAATCAAATTTTTTATGTTTGATGTCCTTGGGAATAACTTAATCAACTTCTTTAATATTTAGGAGAAAGAGGTAGAATTACCTTGGCAGCCATTCGAGAGGTAAGGGTTCCCCTGAAAACCATTGGTACAGTTGCACAAATATCCATTACCATATTCGGGTTCATGACAATAGGAATTCTCTTTGCAGGCGTAATTTTCAAGATCCTTTTTCGCTTCACTGCAATTCTGGTTCCCGATCGTCCAATCAAGAATCATAGGAAGTTTTCTATTCACATCAGAATTATTGAGATCTGAAGTAGAGAAGTTATAGGCTCCATTCTCTACGATAAATGCATAACTACAAGGATTGAAGCTTAATACATCGACATGGTTGTTGTAACTAGCGAGGCTGATGTTATAATCCCTCACTCCTCTTGGGATAGTTGCCTGGCAGCAGCCAATGCCAGAGCAAGATCCGTTAATCACATCTGTAATTTCATTACATATTGATAGACAGCCAGTTGCATAACTCTGTCCAATGAAACCGGTGATGAAAGCATAGGTGTCGCAACCAATAGCCGTAAACTTGTTTTCGGTATTTGATATGTTGTATAGACCAGACCTGAGCCAGGGTTTGATAAACCTGCGCTCTGATGTAGTATAACAATCAGAGGCTACCTGATTAAGGACGCGCACCTGACCATCGAGATTGATGCCGAGGACATCGATCTTACTATCCTGTAAGAAAGCTTTCGGAGGATGGTAGTGTTGTCACATGTGATGAGAAATTTTCTTTCCATGAAACAACCATTTTCTGTACCAAATGGATATGGCACGTTAAGGTTACCGCACCAGCTTTGGCAGCTGGGGTTTGCTTGAGCTGCTGCTATTGTTGCTGTTGCTGTTGCTGTCAACATCATCATAAGCATGATAAACTCTGTAAGCCTTCCGCTCGAACCCATTCTCATTTTCCTCCAAACAAAATAATTAGATGGTTTTGAGAAAGTTAGAAACATTTGTTAAAGGTTTTATAGGCAAGATTGCTGACAATTCAAATCAAAGTAACCAACCAGGCAAGGTTTTACAGCGTAACACAGAAGAAGGGTCAAACTATCAATGGGTACGAAAGCATTCATTCACCAGGTCTTACTTCTAACTTATAATTAACGGAAAGCAGTGCTACAGAAAATTGGAAATAGTCAGCAAACTTAATTTAAAATATTTTTCGGAACTTTCACAAAATTTATCCCATAATCATTCTGATTCAAATTGCACAAATATTCATTTACAACACTTCCTATTCAACGGTCGGATAACTCGTCCAGTTCGTATTGACCGTCTTATTTAGGTAATAGGTAAAGTATCTTTTGATTCGAGTCAGTTCGACTCGAATTACTGTTTATATAATAAAAAAATATTTTTTATTTAAATTTTATTATAAAAATATTAATAAATCAATATGTATGAATGCCAATCTTTTTTATTTTTTACTAGCCTTATTTCCCATACTGTCATTGTTTATTTTAGTCATTACTTCTTTAATTTTTTGTTTTTTTTTGGCTTTTTGCCTGAAGTATTAAATACTGTATTACCCTAAGTTTTGTCTCTTTTTCATGTAGAAGTTAGGCAGTTTCCCATTGAACTTAATTTCTCCCTTTTCATCACCCAAAAAAAAAAAACACTCCCATATGGATCCAGTCCAGCAATCAGTTTGCTTAATGGCCAGCTAAAGGTCGTCGTCCGAGGATAAATAAGGGCCCAGTCGATGATGACAATTTCCACAGCCATCACAGTTTTTATACTGCAATTTCCACAGCCATCACAGTCGATGATTGACTAGTGAAATGCAAGCTTGCCAAGTCTTCTGTACCAAAAACTATGGATGAGCCAACAAGCTCTTGGCTTAGTGGCCAAAGAGACTTGAGGGCATGAAGTCTTGGGTTCAAACCCAAGCAACCCCTCTCCTTATCCAATTATCAAAAAAAAAAAAACTATGGATGAAAAAACTGAACCAAATCGATTTAATTAATTGGGAATTAAAGACCTATCCAGTTCGGTTTTATATAAAGACCGATCTAAAAGCGGATCAAATAACCAAAAAAATGGCTTTTATTTGCTAAATATATATTTTTATTTTATTTATTGTTGTTCAATTGGATGTTAATTTGTATTATTATGTATTTAGAGTTTACTTGTATTTAATTTATGTTGTATTTAGAATTTTCTTGTTACTGATCTTGATCTCTTTATTATAAATTCCTCCTACATACAAGTAGAAATTAATTGCAATTATAATTAAATAACTCTGCACATGCATTAGAGTTATTATATCAAATATAAGAAACAAATGAATAATAACGACCCAAACAAATTATTAAATCAGCACATATATATTAGAAATTTTTTAATATAAAATTAGATCAAAATCACGTATATACCAAATTTCAATTTGAGACTTGAAGGTTTTAGAACCTTTCCTCCTTACATTACAATGAAATTATTGTTGAATGGAGCTCAAGTTATATATGGAATAAAATTATCTCTATCACTAAATAAAATTATTTAGTCAAATGATGAATTTTCTTTGAAAAAGAAGGAGAATTCGTTGAAAATAATTTGTTAATTGCAATAAAATATTTTGGACGAAAAATTCCATCGAAGAAAATTGTTTCTCTTGTAGTCGTAGTAATTAATTTGCAACGTGGATCTACGAAAAAAAAAATAAAGAAAAAAATAGCAAGTGAGAACACAAATTGCTACTACTAAATTCATGTGGGGGTCCATGGTTCTAGGTTTCCAACAAATGTTGCAAGCACCAAAGGAATTGTGCGTAATTTAATAGATTAATGATATATATATATATATATATATATATATTTATATATAAAAGGACGAGTTTCAAAATTAAAATTAATGGATAACATATCTACTTTTAATAATTTATTAAATTAAATCTTTTATTTTAATTAATAATTATCTTTTTTAAATTAAAATATTAACCAATTTTTTTTTTATATAAAAATTGAATCCCTTAATTACTAAAATAAACTTTCATTAATTGATAATTTTTTTATTAATTAAATATTGCTTAATTTTTATCTATTCATTTAGTAAATTATATATATATATATATATATATATATAATCCACTTTAACTTAACTGCAAAGAAAGCAAGCTCCTGAAACATACAACGCAAGTCCATGACCCTCTTTTTTTTTTTTTTTTTTTTTTTTTTTTTTTTCCGTCTTTTTCTTCTCTCGGCTATATCTAGGATAAAATATTGGATATATAACATCTAAATATTGGTTACTAATTTATAGGAAAGCTTGTTTGAAGATTCAAAGCCATTTTTATTAAGAAGCACCAATCATGTTTACTAGTTAGCGTAACCCAGATGAAGGTGTAGAAAAATGAAGTGATCATATGGTCAATCGTACGTCTACATTTCTGTGGGTAGAATTTATTGCAAAATTACTCTAGTGGTTGGGATTGGTTCAATTTATTTTACTATATAAGAAAAAAAAAGGGTGTTTACTCACTCTATAAATAATTAACTTTTAGTTTTAAAAAAAAAAAATTCTCTTTTCATTTGAATATGATAAGGTGGAGACTTTGAAAAAATGATCCAACGTTATATGTCATTTCTTGTATAATTTGTTTGATTTATTTGGTTTTCTATTTTTTTTAAATATCCAATGTGACAGTTATACTTGGTGTAAAACAAATCAAATTGGACCAATCGATAGGACTAGTTGAATTGAGAATTGATGACTTGTTCGGTCCGATGCATATCATAGAATTGAAAATTCTTCGAACCGATAAAAAATTGATAAAAATCCGAAAAAAATCGATAAAATCGGTTTTAAACTTTTTTTTTTATTATTGCATATGATGAGATTTGAATTTTTAACCCACTGAATCTATATTAAAAATCATACTATTTAGTTAAATACATATTTTTATTAAATATTTACTATTTATTTAATATTAAAATTACTTATTTAATATTAAATTTTTTTTAATGTAATCGATCGGTTCAACCGATTGGATTGATAATAATTTTTTTTTATCGATTTAACATCTAATTTGATTTTTTAAATATTGGTTCTATTATATATGATAATATTTTTTTAATCAAATTATTTCTACTTTATATATAAAGTCATGAAAAAAAATCACTTTCTTTTCGATTATGAGCTACAATCACTATCAATGACTTGTTCTACAATGCAAATTTAAGTAGTGTAGTTGAGGACAGCTACTCACCCCCAGGACATGGAAATGAGTGGTCGACTTGACTATCGATGACTTGTTCTTCCTTGTATTAAATTGTAAATAGAAAAATCATTAGGTGACAGTCGTGATTCTTTTCGAACGACACACTTAACTCATCAAATTTTTATAATTTTGGATCATTTTTTTATAATTTTTTCCATTTTTTTTATTTTTAAAATCAAACTATATGAAATATGAATTAGGGTGATCATGGGTCGGACCGGACTCAAATTATATGCTAAAAACTTTTATGTTTGTCCAGCCTCGGCCCGGCCTGAAATATGGGCTATTTTTTTTGTCCAAGTCCTGCCCATATTATTACTACAATATCCAGGCCCGGCCCGGCTCATCAAATTTTTTTTACTGAGTTGTATTTTTTTAACAGGTTAAAATTCAAAGATAATAAAGTAATTTCATATTATAAATTATTTAATTATTAAATATAAAATAGATTTATTTTTTTATAATACTATTCAGGCTGGGCCCAAGCCTAAATTTTTTTGCCCAAGGCTCGGTCCGTTTAGTAAACGGGCTTAAAATTCCATTTTTCGGGCTTAGTATTTTTGTTCAAATCCTCCCAAATATCGGACGGGCTTCGAGTTTGGATAGATAGCCCGACCTATAAGTAGGTCTAAATATGAATATAATAAAAATATAATGATAAAAAAATTAAGTATATATTTATGCCTCGACCACCATATTTCGAGCCGTCGTTTGCTGATGCCATAGCACCTCCAAATTATCTTATTCTTGGATAAATATGAAAAATATGCTCTCATTAAGCACATAATTGTTAAATGATCTAATGAATAAATGTTATTTAAAAAAGAGAAATGAAAAATAAAAAATTGTTATAAAAGATATTGTAAAGACAAAATTACCCTTAATAAAAAAATCTATTTTTTCTTTCTCCTTCATTAAGAAAATATTATTTTTTTAAAAATTTAATTAAAAATAAATTTAAAAACAAAATATTTAAATATTTATTTTTTTAAATTTAAAAAAAGAAAAAAAATATTAATTTTAGAAATATTAATTTTATTTTTTAAAATTTTTTAATTAAAAAAAAGTAAATAAAAGGTTTTAAAAATTTAAAAATTGATTTTTTAAAATTAAAAAAATTAATTTTTTAATTAAAAAATAAGAGAAAAAGAGAGGAGAAAGTTTTTTTTATCAAAGATAATTTTATCTTTACAATTTTCTTATTAATAATTTTTTATTTTCATTTTTTTTTAAATAATTCTTATTTATTATATCATTTAATAATTATTGTATTATTGTTTAAATTTACCTTTTTTTTTTTTCTTCCTCTCAACCTCTCCGATACATTTACCTATTTAGATATTCTCAAAAAGCTCTCATTTCCACGAAACCGAAAAGAAATCGAATCCTAAAACATAGATCTGCCAGCGTTGCCGCCTCAGATGGCTCCGACACATTTACCTATTTAGATATTCTCAAAAAACTCTCATTTCCACGAAAAACCAAAAAGAAATCGAATCCTAAAACATAGATCTACCAGTGTTGCCGCCTCAGATGGCTACCAAATTTCAGCCAAACATTCCTCTACACCTCCTCTAGGTTCTTACCATTGGAATCTCCAAAAACCTCACTAAAAGTCCTAAATCGAAAAACCAGCTTCCGTCCTTTTTTTTTTTGTGTGGTGATTTTCTGGTTTTTTTTTTTTTCCTTTCTTTTTGAATGTTTTGTTTCCTTTCAGGGAATAAGGCTGGTTTTTTTGTTTTTATTGGTGGCTAGGTCTTGGATCGGTGATTTTTCCTTTTGATGTAACTTTGTGGAAATTTGTGGAAATAGATAGGTGATTTAGGTAGAACTTTGTGGAATTATTTTTGCTGGTTTTGGTTTATGGGTATGGTGGTTGCTGGTGGAGGACCACAGTATTGTCGTTGGTGGCAATGTTGGGCGATTTAGGTGGTGTTTTCCTTTTGAAGGTGGTGTTTCTTTTGATTGTGTAGGCAGGGGTAGGCTTGTTTCTTTGTTTTTGCAATTTTATTTCCTACGTCATTGACTATTGTGGTGTTGGATTGGCTGTCTGGTAGCAGTGGTGAGTGTCTCGAGTTTGGTAGTGAGCAATTTATGGTGGGGGTTGATGGTGGCAATGGTGAAGGTAATAGAGCTTAAAATAAATATTGGATCCTTTTTCTGTTGTCTTCTACATGGGATTTTGGTAGAAGTCAACTTTGATCAAGTCATCAGGGTCTGGAAATAGTGGATTCCATTTGGAAATACGATTGAAGTTTTTGGATTATACTGGCAAAGTGGGGGTGCCTGCAGTGTTGGTATGTTGCTTTTTTTGGGGTTGTGGTGCTGCTGCTGGTTTTTGGTTTGTCTGCCTGAGAAGAAGTAAAAAGTGAGAAGGGTTGAAAGGTGTAAGCACCACTCTTAGTCCTTTTAAAATCTATTAAGGTTTGAGTTTTCAACACTACATGAAGCTGATAATATGTTAAGTACCACTCTTAGTCCTTTTAAAATTTATGGCATATCTTGACTCTAAAATGAAGTAACCTCCTCTCACCTAACAAAAAAAAAAAAAAACATGCAGGGATATGGGAGTAACTGCTTGCAGACATTCCTGATCACATAACATGGTAATACAATAACAACGAGCCTATCTAATGAGTAAGTAGACACAATCAGAAATATTACAGTACAAAACGAAAATCAGATTACATAATCACCTCGCCCCTTCATGTCCAAATCTGATTCTGCTATTTTTGCTGTCATACCCCAATGAGATGCTAGTTGCACCATCACCATTAATGCTGCACAATTCACTGAGCAAGTTCTGAACAATTAGAATATCAAATTCTGTCACTCGTCCAGATCACTAAATGATATAGTTCAAACCACTTAAGCCTTTCTAGATTTTTTTTTCTTTTTTAAAGAAATTTTTAATTAAATTTATAGAAATTTTCTTTCTTTTTATTAAATCTTAAAATATAAATAACTTAACATATTTGTAATATTTACACTATAATATTATATATTTATTTTTTTATATAATATAAATTATAAAATATATATAAATATAACAGAATAATATATTATATAATTCGAGTCAGGTTCGAATCTTGAATGTTGAAATTAAAACTCAATCCGCTTTTAAACGGACATCATTTTTTGCCTAAGTATGTTTAACGGGTTTAATATTTTTCCCCAACTCTTTCCAAATTTCAAACGAACTTTTGGACTTGAGCGGATAATTCTGCCTTCGAAGAGATCTGCTTCACCCTCTAAATAACCTTTACTCCAAGGATGTCCAGCCATTGCTTGCAATCCTGCCAATTCACGGGCAACCTCCTTCATAGTCGGCCTTTCATCTCCCTTCACTCTCACGCATCTCCAAGCTAAGGCTGCAACTTCCTTAAGTCCCTAGATAAAAAGTCGATGTGTGAAATGAATGTATGAGATGAATATATGTAGCATGTAATACTATCTATAGTGAAATTACTAATTAGACAGTCTTCCAATGAATTATGAGAATTTTCTTTGACAATTTAAAATTGAAATAAAAAGTAAACAAACCAATTGTTAAATAATATATTTTTTATCGACAAGAAAAATAAATATAATTTTAAAAAATGAACTTGAAAATTTGAAATTATAAATTATGATTTTATTTTAATCTTTTATAAAGTGGTTTCCAATTTTATTATATTTTTAAACAAAATTGCATGACAATATGGGATAGAGATCTAGAGTAAAATTAAAAGTACAAAACTATATGAAGAGGATAAATTATAATAAACTAGAAAGAAAAGAAAAAAAAAACACATATTTGGTACTTTGGTTGAAGATTTGAAATTTTGTTAAAAGCCAAATTTTAATTTGGTTTTTGTTTAGTTTACATGATTGTAATTTAAAACTAATAACAAATCACTTAATTTTAGATTAGTAAGTAATAGTTGATGGGTAAAAAAAATAGAAATAGTAATATGATTTTAATTTTTTTAAAATTATAATAATGTATAAAATTAAATTATGAAATAAAAAATAAACAAAATTAATTAATTAATTTAATTTAAATAAATCAATTTAAATTAATTTAATATTAATGTATATATATAGTAAGAATTTTTTAAAAATTTTGGGGAGGCCAAGCACTACAGCAATTTTGGGGTTTTAGTGGCATTTTGCTAGCGGCGTTTTACTTAAAAACGCCGTTAAGTACCGTGTTTTTGTAAAGGGAGCGACGTTTCTACCCCAAACGTCGCTACAAATTAATTTAGCGGCGTTTGTAATTAAGAAACGCCGCTAAATGAGATCAATTACCGACGTTTAGAACAAAAAATGCCGCTAAATTTTTCTCAAATTACGCGGGTTTTTTTTACCACTAAAAAATTACCTGCCATTTTATTAAAAGAAACGCAACGTTTTTATTAGTGTATTTAGTGGCGTTTGTTATAAGAAACGCCGCTAAATGTTCTCATGTAGTGGCGTTTGTCTGAGAAACGCTACTAAATATATGACATTGAGAAAATCAGAGGAGAACATTTAGCAGCATTTGTCTCCATAAACGCCGCTAAATTTTGCAATTTAGCGGCGTTTGTCTTAGAAACGCCTGAGAAATATCGCTAAATGTATTACATTTAAAAAAATTAGAGGAAAATATTTAGCGGCGTTTGTCTCCATAAATGCCACTAAATGAATAAATTTAGCGGCGTTTCTAGTATACAAACGCTACTAAATATTAAAAAACTCGAGTGGAAAAATTTACCCTTTTTTTTAAAAAGAAGATTAATAGATTTACAAACAAACGCCGCTATTTGATGAAAATATAATCAGTAACAGACCCCTCTTCCTCTTTACCCAAAACACATAAGTCACTTTTTCTCCCTCTCTCTCTCTCTATCCTCTCACACCCACCAGCTTTTAGGTCAAAGATTTAAGCAAAATTTTGTTAATCTCTTTCTATTCCTAGAAGATTCTTGTTTGAAGGTAACAATTTTATATTTTTGCATTTTATAAATTGGGATTTTAATTTAAGTTTTTGCATTTTTTTCAGGTTCTAAACATTGAATTGGTAGAGGCATTTTGACAGATGGTGAAGCTTGGAGGTCAATTCTTTTACTTTTTCTTTCATTAACTTTAATCACTAGTTGTTTTACAAATTTGAAAAAAAATTTAATACCTTGTATTGTTAGTGCAGGATTAGCTATAGGAGTTTTGGACCTTGCAATTGTTATATATTTACAGGTATAAATTAAATTTTATACTACCTTGTCTTGTTTAATTTAAATTTTATTCCAATTATTATATGTTGATTATTTTGTGCTTTCTTAATATAATTGTTGTATAATGATACTTTATAATATACTATTAAAGTTTAATATATTTATGTTATGTATTGATTGTAAAATATAATGTAAATATATTGAATAATATTATTAATTATAATTT
Organism: Fremontodendron californicum; assembly: GCA_030761205.1. Taxonomy (NCBI): domain Eukaryota; kingdom Viridiplantae; phylum Streptophyta; class Magnoliopsida; order Malvales; family Malvaceae; genus Fremontodendron; species Fremontodendron californicum. The sequence continues at coordinate 14,890,365 of JAULJL010000026.1, forward strand.
TTAAATAAAAGAAATTATATATTTTTTTTTTACAAATTCTGAAAATTTAGCGGCATTTTTATAACGCAAACGCCGCTATATTTGTGAATATTAAAGAACAAAATTCTTAAAATTAGCGGCGTTTTCTGAGACAAACGCCGCTAAATGTTTCAATTTAGCGGCGTTTTTTTATCTACAAACGCTGCTAATTTATTCTCAAATACCATCTGCTGCAGTCCTACGCTGGCGTTTATAAACGCCGACAAATATCCCTATAAACGCCGTTACATTAGCAGCGTTTTTGTTTAAAACGCCGGGAAAATTTCCGATGTCGTTTTTCTCGACACTTTTGACATTTTTCGAAAACGCCGCTAAATTTTTAGCGGCATTAAAAAACGCCGCTATTATTAAACAAAAATGCCGCTGAAGACCTATTCTGTTGTAGTGAAGGCTCCCTCAGGAGGGTTTTTTATCAGAATATAGCTAAAAAAAATTATTTACCAAAATACCGTTCTTTTCAGATTAATTCTCAAAATCCGCTTCTTTTAAAACTAGCTGGGAATCGCTATACCCAATGGCGATTTTCCAACGTAAAATTTTCAAATTTTGCAAAAAACACTAAGGGAAATCGCCACCCCCCATGGCGATTTTCCTTTGTTTTTTTTTGCAAATTTTGCAAATTTTACCAAGGGAAATTACTATTGGGGTGGCGATTTACCTTGGTGTTTTAATTTTTTTTTACTTAAATTAAAAAAAAATTATAAATTTGTTTTTCAAATTTGTATTTTAATTTTAAAAATTATAAATTAAATAAAAAAATTATAATTAATTTTTTTAAAAAAAAATTAAAAGTCCATCGGTATAATTCTTATTTAAATTTTATGAAACTTTTTTTTTATAAATTTTTTAGTTAAATTTTACTATATAAACTTTTAAAACAAAAAAATAATAAAAAAATAAAATTCAAATTTTTTTGAAGGCAACGGTAACTTGACCGTTGCCTTCTAAATCCCCTCCCCCTCCATACACACACACCACTCTTCTATAAATAACCCCCTCCCTCCTCATTTTCTACAACTTATTTTTATTTTCTTTCTTCTTTCTACAATCAACTTTTTTTTCTACCAATAAATTTTTTTCTATAACAATATTTAAAAATGGCTTTATCATCACTATTGAGGTTGCAAGAAAATCACATATCGGAGGTTATATTTAAAGAGGTAAGTAAATTGTCGTAATATTATTTGTATTACATTATCAAATTTTAGTAATTTTTTAATTATTATTATTTTGTAAATTTATAGTTTTATATTTTTTTATATTTTTAATGTTTTAATTATTATAGTTTTATCATTTATTAATTAGTATTATTTTTTGATTTGATAGTTTTATAATTATTTATCTTTTATATTGTTTATTTTTTATTATTATAGTTTTTTAATTTTTTAATTATGATAGTTTTTTCATTTTATAGTTTAATATAATTTTAATTTTAATTTTTATATTATATTAATTTTTATTATTATAGTTTTATAATTTTTTAATTTTAATTTTTATATTATATTAATTTTTATTATTATAGTTTTATAATTTTTTAATTATAATTTTTTTCATTTTATAGATATTTTTTATATTATTTAATTATTTAATAATTATATAAATAATTTTCAAATTTTATATTATTATTGTTTTGTTATTTTATAGTTTTTTAATGTTTATATTGTTTAATTTTTTAATTATTATAGTTTTATAATATATTAATTTTTATTATTATTTAATTTAATTTAATTAATTATCAACAGGATACTCGTCGCGTGTTACGTTCGAGAAAATTTACATTGGAGGACCCGCATCCATCTATTATCGACCACTTAAGAAGAGCCGAATTTTATCACGCAACTCAAATTCGACGTTTTTTGATACAACCCGACTTAATCAGTGCGTTGATCGAACGATGGAGACCCGAGACGCACACTTTTCATTTTTCATTTGGTGAATGCACTGTAACTCTAGAAAATGTTGCGCTTCAACTTGGACTTCCGGTCCATGGCGATGCAGTTAAAGGCGGAAGCTTGCTAGATTGGAATGAAGAGTGTCAAAATCTATTGGGCTCGTTACCTCCAGATGAGTATGTATCTGGCTCAACGGTGAGATTAAATTGGTTGAAATCCTTTCAAAATCTTCCATTACACGCAACTGAAGAACATATACAATATGCTGCTAGAGCATATATTTTACGTTTGATTGGAGGATTACTGATGTCTGACAAATCGAGCAGTTGGGTAGATTTAATGTATCTTCCATTATTACGTGATTTAGAGCATGTGGCAAATTATAGTTGGGGTTCTGCGTGTTTGGCGGTTTTGTATAGAGAACTGTGTCGAGCTACAGTTCCGAAAAGCCATGACATAGGTGGATGTTTAGTGCTTCTACAATCATGGGCTTGGTATCGGCTGCCATTTTTTGCTCCGCTTGTGGATGTTTCGGCTGTATACCCTCTTGCAAGCAGGTAATAATCTTTACTATTTTATTAATTTTGTACGAACTTTTATTTTTATAGGTCTATTAAGATTTTATATGCATTTTAACAGGTGGAGTAGGAGTAGAGATTTTACAGATACTTCGACCGACCTTGCAAGTATAAGATTGTGACTAGATCGAGTAGGATATGATAAGGTAAATATTTCGATTGTTACATTCAAGTATTTCTGTATTTAATCCATATGAAACCAATAATTTGTAATAATTATTCGCAGTTTCTATGGATGCCCTATTTGTCAAGTGAAATTATGACATGCCTCCCATCGGATGCCTACAGTAATTGTAATAAATGGAAAGCAAACACAACATTGATATGCCTTTCATATGTAGAGTGGCACCAAACTGACAGGGTGTTGCGATAATTTGGGATGCAACAACCAATTCCTGCAGCCCCGGTGAACCTTGACAAGCTTCACAAGATCGACATGCATGGTCGTCATGAGGAATTCTAGCCTGCGAAGCATGGACATTGGATCCATTGGTGGAATGTACGTTTTCAACGAATTCCAACAGGTTATCCGATTGTTGGTAATAATTTCAACCCATCTGATGATTACATAGGATGGTATAAAAATAAAGGTCGGCCTTTTGTTTGTCCACCGTCGGTGTATGAGGATGTTAGAAGTATGTCATTTACCGGACGAACTTCAACTCTAGTCCCTCCTACACAGGATATGGAAGCTCCTAGACCTAGCCGACAACGTGGGCGGACGCGTCAACCAGCCTCATCGGAGTTCACAGCACCGAGGATGTCATTTAGTCATCCTAAACCTGAACGGGATCATGGAGTACCATCCAGTCATCGTTATTCCGTCAGTCACCCCGGATATGACGTTGATGAGTGTTACTGACCATCACCGCCAATGACGAGGTTAGATGACCAGCTCCCCATCCTAAGTCCAAGTTCAGCATATCTAACATCAATGTATCAATTTGGAACCCCTGCGTTAGCATTTGATGGTACATCATTTCTGGGTCCATCTAGTAGTCAGGTTCTCGTTATGGGTGAACTAGGTGTTGGCTCCTCCAGCAGTGGGTTTCAAATTTTTGATACGGAAGAAATGACTGATGACATACAATCGGAACCAGTGGCGGTTACAGCAGGAGGTCATGGTCGACCGTGAATACGTGCCACTGATGAGGTTGAACGACGTGTCCAACCACCACGCACTAGAAGAGCTCGACACTGTTGCTCTACACTACGCAATAATTAGAATAAATGTACTTTTATCAATATAACGAGAATAATGTATTTTAAATTTGTAATATATAAATTTATATGTTTTGCATTTCATGTTATTTATTTTAAATTTGTTGGGAAACTAAAGTCACATAATTTTTTTATTTAGCATATCTAACTTAAAGTTAATGTTGTTATTTAATTTATAAAAATGTAATAAAATATATTATTCAATATATTTTTATAAAATTTCTTAATTTTATATAAAATAATAATCCAAATTACATGATAAGTAGAAAAAAACTTGCATAACATTTTCCCTTAATGGCAAAATATGTAAATATTACAGGATATGAAAACATGTAATTCCTTTATTGTTGATGCGAACTCTCCCCCCATTTTCCAGATTGATGCCAACATTTTCGATGGTTATGATCTTCATTTCTGCATAATCCACAACGTTTTGGTTGGCCTTTCTCCCTGAGGTCAATTTCATTACTAATACGACTTGTTTTTAGCCGACCATGTGGATTTCTCCGCATTTCTTGATTGGGACACACTTCTGGACCATCATATTGAGGCTAGTAACCTTCATTTCCAACTGCTTCGAACTCATGTCTATAAACATTCAATATAGTTTTCAGTCTATAGACATTGTCCACATATTGCATGCAATCTACATGGACATGTGCACAAGCAGCAACTACATGTGAACAAGGAAACCTTTGTGCTTGAAACTTCCCACAGTCACACCACATGTCACCAAGCTTGACTTTGTACTTCCTTGCAGAAACACCCTCTTGTGGATCAATTAACTCTTCAATCAGAAAATATTGATTTGCTCGCGTAAAATTACGAACAAAGTGGGAGTTAGCTTTCCTGCGATTTTCTTGCATAGTCTGTGTGACTGTTTCACAGTATGTGTGCCCTCCCTCCATCATTACAATTTTCTTGTTCTCCATCTTAACAAAAAGTGCAGCCAACCTATAATATTTGATTGCACTAAAGCAGTAATGGAAAGATGATGCTGTGCACATGGAAATTCGAATGATTCCAAGTGTAAAAATGGAAGTTCTATATATCTATATCCCATGAGAATTGTTTTTCAAAGAAAATATTCATGCTTGATATGATGAATGGCCATCTTTCATATTCCTTTCACTAAGAAGAAATTATCCTTAGTCACCCCTTTGAGCCTTAAGAATTATTTCTTTCTGTAAACCTTGATCAAGGATCATTCTCTATATTGGAGGGCAAATGCAAAGAAAAATAATAAAAAAAATCATGGCAAAAAGAAAGCCATCGAAAAATGTGGCAAATGAAAGCCAACAAAGCAAAAAAAAAGAAAAAGAAAAGAAAGTCCAAAAAGGGACAAATGTTTCAAGAATGAGTTCTCCTCAACAAAAGATCCTTGATCCAATCACCCTTAAACACACTTTGGACCTATTTTATCTTTTCTTTCTAAACCTAAACCTTGGCCTACATTACATGCTTTAAAAAGCCCATTTTGATCAAGCATGGATATTTAATTTGAAAGGTTATTCTCAGAATTCATCCCATCTTTTGAATTGATATTTTTTCTTGGAAGCATTTAGAATTCTCAAATGCATGGTAGAATACAAAAAAAAATGGAAATGAAAATAAAACGTAAAAGGAGAGGTTTAAGCATAAAACCCGCAAAAGGCGACTTAATACCGAATGGAGGACACTTGAGTTGAAAACCCGCAAAGGGCGGCCCAAGTAGTAATCAGAGTTTGAATCAATGCTCCGTGCAAAGGGGAGAAAGTATCTGACAATCAGAGAAAAGGGGAACAACTCAGTCTGATGTAACTACGGAAGCTAAGAGGTTACCCAAGTAAATTTCTCGTTCAAGAGAAATTTCAGATGGTTGGAAAAGGGAAGGATCCAAGATATTCCGCATCTGGGGCATCTACAGCCTATAACCTTGCATTTGTTTCTTATATCCTTGATATTTATTTTTACTATTTTAAAACATTCCTTGCAATAAATTCTTGTTATCCTTTTCATGACAATTTTTGCTTGAGTCATATTTTCTTTCATATACTTTTGAGATGCATTATGGTTGTTATTAAATTGAATGATGATTAGTAATTAAAATCTTTAAATAAAGGGATTTCAAAGTATTACTAAGGAATAGATTTAAATCTTGGGAAAAGTTTGGAAAGTTCACCAAGGAAAGAAAACAGTGAACGTGGTGGAAACTCCATCACGAAGTCAAAAAATCTGTGAACTTCAGCGAAAGACAGAAACTAAGACTGTTTGACAAAATATCTTGAGTGAAGAATTCCTTAAGTGGGGCATCAATGAACAATTGAAGACTCTGTCATGAAGTCAGATAATCTGTGAACCTCAAGAAACCATGGATTAGAAATCATGGCACAATCATTTGATTGCATTTATTCTTAGGAAACATACAAGCATTTGCAAAGCATGACATTCTCATCATTGCATTTAGCTAACAATGCAGAAATCAGGAAAACTTGGACTTCCCCAAAGAGAACTCTTTCTATTTTTCAAATAAGTCGAGTCTCGTGATCACCATCGAGGTACGTTTCCTTTCCAAATCAAACTCATTTTGCATTCTCAAACGAGTCGAGCCTTGAGACCGTCGTCAAGGTATTTTCAAAGCACAGTTTTAAAGACCTTCGGGCACCAGTTTTTAAAGACCTTCGGGCACCAGTTTTAAAGATCTTCGGGCACCAGTTTTTAAAGATCTTCGGGTACCAATTTTAAAGACCTTCGGGCACCAGTTTTTAAAGACCTTCGGGCACTAGTTTTAAAGACCTTCGGGCACCAATTTTAAAGACCTCCGGGCACCATTTTTAAGATCTTCGGGCACTATTCTTAAGACCTTCGAGCATATTTTTTTATTTTGAAAATCGAGCCCGTTTCCTTAAGACGGGTCGAGCCTTGATTAGTCAGGAAATTCAATTTAAGGAAAAATCTTCAATTTACAGTTTTTTCAACAAAAAATAAAATGATGAATGAAAAAGAAAGAAGAAAACCTCTTTCCCTTTCCTTCACATGTGATTTCACTAACCGTACAAAATTAGTGTTGGTTTATCTTTGCCTGATTCCTGATTCTCATCAATAGCCAAAGAGGGACAGCTGTATACACCTAATTTTGTCCGGACCACTAAAACAGGTATGTTTTCTTCCTAAATTGATGTTTCAGAATGCAAAAAAACTTTTTTCATCCTACAGGTGGTACTCCGAGACTTAGTTTAAGAGGGAGAGCATAAAAAGTCAAACTCAAAAAAAGTCAACCTCAAAAAAAGTAAACCCCAAAAAAGTCAACCCTAGAAAGTCAACTATTGAAAAAGTCAACCCACTTTCAAAATCAAGATTTGAAGTTCAATTGAAAAATGGCGAAAGAATTTTGATAATCCGAGGTCTACATCGAAAGATATGGAGTTCGAAAGTTGGGATTTGGAGATTCAATAGAAAGAAAACCCTAATCCGGGAAATTTGGGAAAAAGTGCTTAAACGATCGAATTGGTTGAAATTGAAGGTTCCAAATGAAAGATAAGCACTGACTACGGGTAATGGAGAAGCCACTTGAAAGAAAAACTGAAAGAAAAGTCAATCCGGGAGAAAACCGAGAATTAGGATTTTTGGTGGATTTTGGTGAAATCGGGAAGAATTACAGAAATGGCCCGACTTGGTAAGAGTAAAGACCCCAATTGATGAGGAATGATTAAAAAGGGATACTCCAAGGCTCATCTTGAAGAAAATCTGAAAATCAGACTTGTTTTGAGCAAAATCGGGTTTCGGAGGCGAAAGGGCAAAATTGAAAATTTTGGGAAAAATAGCAAATGGACTCCGAAAATTCTGAAAATTTGCAAATCTCATTCTTAAATCATTTGGAAGAGATTGGCAAAAGAAAATCTTGATTCGAAGTTCGTTTGCAAAATGGCCAAATCCGGGGTCTCTTATGTAGAAATTCAAGAAGGAAAATCCTGGAAAAATAGCAAATGAACTCCAAATCTTCTGAAAATTTGAAAATATCATTTGTAAATTATTTGAAAGAGATTGGAGAAAGAAAATATTGATTCGGAGTTCGTTTGAAAAATGGCCAAATTCCGAGCCCCATATGCAATGATTCAAGAAGATAAATCCCGAAAAAATAGCAAATGGACTCCAAAAATTCTGAAAATTTGCAAATCTCAATTTTAAAAAAAAAGGATAAATTCAAGAAGATAAATCCCGAAAAAATAGCAAATCAAAGTCTCGATTTTGTTGGTTTAATTGGTATTTTATTTTAATTCCCACATTTTAAAAAAAATAAGGATAATTTCAAAAATAATAAAATGTTTGTACTTTACTAGGCGATTTACCTTGGTGTTTTAATTTTTTTTACTTAAATTAAAAAAATTATAAATTTGTTTTTAAAATGTGTATTTTAATTTTAAAAATTATAAATTAAATAAAAAATTATAATTAAATTTTTTTAAAAAAAATTAAAATTCCAACGGTATAATTCTGATTTAAATTTTATGAAACTTTTTTTTTTTTATAAATTTTTTAGTTAAATTTTACTATATAAACTTTTAAAACAAATAAATAATTAAAAAAAATTCAAATTTTTTTGAAGGCAACGGTAACTTGGTCGTTGCCTTCAAAATCCCCTCCCCCTTCAACGGTAACTTGATAGTTGGAGATTAAATAGAGAGCTTGTTCTATTTAACGACGGACTAAGGAAATATTGGGGGTAACAGAGCTTGTTGTTATCTACAGTTGAAAATTTTGATAGTTAATTGATGTTGATAGATTTGATTATTGATTCTCAATGATGTCTAGTGGTGGAGAATGAAATCTTAACCATATTTTTCTTATATTTGATTTCATCTTACTTATTTACTTCTTATTTTTATTGTTTGCTTTAGTTTAAACTAATTTCCACTACAAAAGGATGTTAAATTAGCGACGGAATCATTACTAACGGACATATTCCGTCGGTAAATCAAATTTTCAGCGACGAAAATTAAAACATTACCTACAAAATTCTGTGGGTAATGTTTTTCCTATTACCGACGAATTATTTGATCATTACCGACGAAAATATTATTTACCGATGAAATAGTAGCGACCGACTAATTTTGTCGGAAAAACTTTGGTGCGAACCGTCTAGATTCTCACCGAAATATCACCGATGGAATTACCATAATTACCGAAGAAAATTTCGTCGGTAAAAAATGAGCATGGATTTTTATATTTGGTAATAAATTTTTTTATTACCAAATTATTTAAAATAATAATAATAATAATAAAATTGAACGGTCAAAAACTATTATCGACGAAATATCCGTTGGTAATATGACTTTTTCGTCGATGATACATTTTGAGTCGGTAATACATTACCGATGGAACATTTATATCACTGGCGGAATTTGAATATTACCGACGGAATATCCGTCGGTAATACTATTTCATGGAATCTTATGCGCAATAAATGCAAATTTCAAATCTGAACGTTCAAAAAATATTACCGACGAAAAATCACAACAAAAGAACGTCGATTTACCGACGGAAACATTAAAAAAATTCATTACCGACCAAATTTTGATTATTACCTACAAAAATTCGTCGGTAATGCTTTGCCCTATTACCAACGAAACTTTTTAGCATTTTTGACGGAAAAAGAATATTACCTATGGAATATTAGCGACAGATTCATTCCGTCGATAAAAGTTTTGCGCGAATGACCTAGATTCTCGTCAAATTTTCACTGACGGAATTTCGAGAATTACCAACGAAAATTATGTCGGTGAAAATTATACACGATTTTCAAAATGATTTTTGACCGTTCACATTTTTTACCAAGGGAATTAGGTTTATTATCAACGAAAAATCCGTCGGTAATAGTTTTTTCTCGATTTTTAATAAATAATAAATGTAAATTTATTAAAAAATTAATTAAGGTTTTAAAGTAAACGGTCAGAAAGTATTACCGGCAAAATTTTCATCGGTAATACCTACATTCTGTCGGCACCGACGAAAAAATGCTAATACCGACGGATGGAATTTGAAATCCCGCCCAAAATATTACCGATGGAATTTTCGTTGGTAATACCTACATTCCGTCGGTGATGTTTCACCGACGGAAGATGGTATTACCGATCGATGTCGACGGATGACATTTGAAATCCCGCCAAAAGTATTACCATGAAATTTTCGTCGGTGAAAGTATCGGGCATAACTTAATGCCCGAGACTTCTTTCCTCATTTTCTCTCTTTCCCTCTTTGCTCCGTCGTGCCCCTTCACCGTCTGACCCCTTCGCCGTCACCGTTCGACCGTCCCCCATGAGCCATCACCGTCGTTGCCACAACCATCACTGTCCGACCACCTGGTCTGATTCTGTTCTCTCTATTCTTTTAATTTCGTTTTTGATTTTTGATATTGATTGATAAATTGTTGTTTTCGTTTTTGTAGTTAAGTCTGCCACCGCCGTCGCCGTCCGACCGTCCCCCATGAGGCACCACCATTGCTACCATCGTTGGAACCGTCCGACCACCACGCCTGGGTATGAGTTATTTGATAAATTGTTGAAATTGTTAATGTATATATTGTTGAATTTTTTTCCGGATATTGTTGAGTTGAAATTGAAATTGTTAATGGGTATGAGTTGAAATTGTTAATATGTATATTGTTGAAATTGTTAATGTGTATATTGTTGAAATAATAGTTTATTTATAATTATAATTTAAAAATATAATATTAAAAATTATATAAAATTCTAATAATAAAAAAATAGTATTGTAGGCAAGTGAAAATTATTAATATATTTAAATTAATTGTGTAGGGTTTAGGGTTAATGTGTTATAATAAATGAAACTTTATTTATAATATAGTAATAAATATAAAAATATAAATTAAATAATAATAATAGTTTATTTATAATTATAATTTAAAAATATATTATTAAAAAATATAAAATTCTAATAATAAAAAAAAGTATTGTAGGCAAGTGAAAATTATTAATATATTTAAATTATTGTGTAGGAAAATTGTTAATGTGTTATAATAAATGAAACTTTATTTATAATATAGTAATAAATATAAAAATATAAATTGAATAATAATAATAATAATAGTTTATTTATAATTATAATTTAAAAGATAATATCAAAAAAATATAAAATTCTAATAATAAAAAAACATTATTGTAGGCAAGTGGAAATTATTAATATTTTTAAATTAATTGTGTAGGAAAATTGTTAATGTGTTTTAAGAAATAAAAATTCATTTAAATTATATACTAATAAACATAAAAATTTAAATTGAATAATAATAATAGTTTATTTATAATTACAATTTAAAAGTATTAAATTAAAAAATATATAAAGAATATTAAAAGAATAGTATTTTAGGCAAGTGGAAATAATTAATATTTTTAAATTAATTGTGTAAGAAAATTGTTAATTTAAGTAAAACTTATTTTATAATATATAATAATTTAAAAAGATAATATTTTCAATTTGTTATTTTGATTCTTGTGTTATTATATTGTTGATAGTTTATTTAGGCTTAGAGAATGGAGCACGATAAATATTGGATGTATAGGTGGTTGAACGACTCTCAATATATTAGTAATGAGTATTTGAATGGAGTTGAAGAATTATTAGGTTTTGCATATGCTCACAGCGAGTACGTAAATGATAATAGAATTAGATGCCCTTGTGTGAAGTGTCAGAATAATTGGTTTGTAGAAATTGATTATGTGCATAAACACTTGTATTATAGAGGGTTTAAGGAGAATTACTATATTTGGGATATAGATGGTGAAAGTCATCAAGGTCAGTCATCAAGGATGCATAATGATGAAGTCGAGACAAGAAGTGAAGATGAAACAGATAACCCTTATGCTAGAATGGTTATGGATGCTCTAAACTCGAATCTGAATTTAGGTGGTAATTACAATGTTGATGAGACAATGGTTCAAGATGATCAACCGAATTTAAGTTCAAGCAACTTTTATTCGTTGATGAACCAAGCAGATGAACCGTTGTGGTCAGGATGTACAAAACACACAACTTTATCTGCTGTGCCAAAACTGTTAAATGTGAAGTCGGAATTTAACATGAGTGAATCGTGTTTCAATCGTTTGATGATTATGATAAAAGGGATGTTGTTAGAAAGTGATAATTTACCTGATAATTTTTACCGAATGAAGAATGTCACAACCTAAAAAATAACAAGTCTCATCGCGAGACTTTATTACTCGTTAAACATGACATTGGAAAAACAGAGGACAAGACGACTTAATTCCTCTTGAAAAAAAAAGGTTTTGAAAATGACCTTGAAAAAGACATGGAGTTGCCACCTATCTTTTTTGGCTAGGTGTGATCGGCCACCTATTAAAACCGATTTTGTAAAATATTTTAAAATTAATTAAAACATTTTTAAAACCAATTTCAAGTCCTTTTTTAAACCAGAGAAATCAAATAAGCGGGTTCGGGACTCGATTACGTGTTGGGAAGGATTAGCACCCCCACAACGCCCGTATAAAACGATACCTTATTAACTGTGTGTTATCTCAAGTCTCGGTAAAAAATCGGTTTTAAATTTAGTATTTCAAATTAATTTCCAATTTAAAGAAAAATAATTCTATTTTTAATTGAAAATGATCTGGAATTTATAAATTCAAAATTTTTCTATATTCCCCAACAAACGTGACAAAATATAGAAATTTTTATTACTTTGGAAGATTTTCAGAATCATTCTCGTTTTAAAGAAGATATTCCGTTATTAGTGATAATTGATGATATCCACCCAGCAAACCCGGCAGAGAACTCATGAATTATTTTAACTCGGGAATATCTTTATTTTATTGAAAATCATTATATTTTAAAAACATTTAAAACAATATATAAATATGAATATGTGTGACATAGTATAATCTAAATGATATGAAATAATCTAAATGAAATGATGTAACCTAAGTGTCATAATATATTCTAAATGAAATGAATATAACCTTAGTGACATAATATATTCTAAATGAAATGAAATATCCTAAGTATCATGATATATTCTAAATGAAATAAAATAACCTAGGTAACATGATATATTCTAAATGAAATGAAATAAAACATAAGATATTCTAAATGAAATGATATGATTTAAATGACAAGGCATATTTTAAATGATATAGCATATTCTAAATAATATAATCTAGAAGACATGGAATATAATCTAAGTAACATGAAATGACATGAAACATAAAATAATGCTATCATGAAATATGCATGAAAATAAAAATAATAATGCATGAACATAGTATATGCTAAATAACGTGACAAAAATAAATGACTAAATAAAAAGCATAGGATAGCATGAAATATTCAAAACCATATAACAAACAATATAACAACATAAAACATAAATACAAATAATAACAATACCATAGGAATATTAATAGCAAAAATCATATATCATATACTATGCATGAACATGAAAAATGCAATGCATGAAAGTGTATTTTTTTTCCTTTAAATAAGGAAATCCGTATATCTTAAAAGATATCTCACTACCTTAGGAAAAGACATCAAATTAATTTTCTAAATTAAAAAATACTTTGTGATTAGTTTGAAAACAATTTTGAAAATTCTTGGATGAAAATGACACATGGCAGAAACCCCATTTGAAAAAGGCTCTATTTCCTAAGTTTAAAAACCCGAACTTGACCACCCTTGACCCGAGCTTTATAAAATCATTTTTAAAGATTAAAATGGCCTAGAAACTAATCTAGGACAGTATCTAAGGTTCCTAACAACCCCCTCTAAATGCCTTATCCAAAACTAACAATTATTTTTCATTTGAATTCAAATTTGCCTGTACTGTCCAGTTTTAAAGCGTGATTTTTTAACCTATTTTTAAAATTTTAAAAAAATCTAAACAAAATACAGGAGACTTATAACATGTAAAAATATACAAAAAAAAACCAGCTTAATTTTTTGACTAAGGATAACTTCCCATAAAAATCGGGAAAGTCAGAACACTAGGTGAAAAAACTGTTTTGCCAAAACACATTTTTTTGCCTTTTATAAAATCATTCAAAAATCAAAGTAAAATATTGGAGACTCTTCTAAGGACCTAAAAACAGTATCTAAATTTTCTAAAAAATTGGACAAGATTTGCCTACAGTAAAAAAAATCACAAAGGTAGAAAAATCAACCTGACAACTTCTTAATTTTCACAAGTATGCTCAAGTGAGCATGACTTTGAGCCATTGATTGGCCTAAGTCAAAAATCAAGTGGTATGATAAGATATGCATGAACAAACAGCAAGTTAAATGCATGAAATGCATGATTTAAAGCCTAAATGACATGAAAAATACATTGCATAAAGAATATGACTAGACCTAACATGAACTTGCATGGCAATAAATGCAACCTAGTTCTAAACATGCATGAAATGCATGCCAATGAAACCTAGACCTAAAAAATGTATGGCAATAACACAAACATATAGTATACTAAATCAAAATACTAAAAATCATGGCATGGAGATACAAGCTAGTCAACTAGCAATATGAAAATGCACATAAAAGGCATGTAAATATGGGGTAGCCGAATGGTTGTATGGTCTTAATGAAGAAATCATAGCGTGGCATTTACACAAACACATGGCATACTAAATCAAAACACACAAAATCATGGTGTGGAAATACAAACCTATCAACTAGCAAGATGAAAATGCACATACATGACACAAAATAAAGAAGAAACCAAATGTTCATAAGTCTAGATAATGGAATCCTATCATGGCATGTTCCCAAACACATAACATACTAAATGCAAGACAAAAAATGAAACATACTAAACCAAGCAAACATGATGTAAAGGCATAAACATGACTAGACATTTTCACAAACACATAGTATAGTAAAATGCAAATCATGAACAACTCAAACATGTTGAAAATAGAAAATTAAAAATGGTAGACAAGGAAAGTAAACATGAAAACAAGATGATAAAATCAAAAATAGAGGTAATTAAGTAAAAAAGATTAAAACAAGCTCTATATTTTTGTTATTTGAAGAAAATATAAAACATCAAAACATGCTTGACATCATAACCAACATGAAATAAAAATCAAACACCATCCATATCAAGACATGACCATTCGGCCAGCCCAAAATCAAAGTAAAAAAATTTGTTTTTTCAAAAATTTTCAAGAAAGCATGAGAAAAGAGCTTGAAGAGAAAGCTTAAAAACACTTATTTCAAAACTAAAATCAATAGAAACTCACCAAATATCAAATGAAAATAGCAAATTAAGGATGGAAATGCAAAAAAAGTGCAAGAGTAAGGTGCTTTTAGCTACCTCTAAAAGCTATTTTGCAAGCTTTTTTCTCTTCTTACTTTTTTTTTTTACCTTTCTAAACTTTCTATTTGCTTAAAAAATGGAGAGTAATCGGCCAAGAAGAAGTAGTGAAAATGAAAATATCCCCTCCCCCTTAGTAGTGGCCGAATGGCCCTTGGTATCCCTTGAAAGTTGTCATTCTTTTAAAACCAATTTTGATCCAATGGTTCCTAATCCAAGATGCCTTCTATGTAAAATTCTCACCCTTAGATTGGAATAATCAGCCCCTAATGATGTCATGAAGATGATGTCATAAATATGATGTTATAAATATGACATCATCCCTTTGCATCCATTGGTCATTGTGTTGCAAATTCAAAGGCTTGATAAAAAAAAATAACTATCTTCCTATTCACTCTTGGCCTTTAGATGAAAAAAAAAAAATTCACTCCTTCATGGGCCTTGGCCGGCTGCCTCTTCACATTCCCAGCCCACACTCCATTTTTTAATTGCAAAAAGGGCCTTTTTTTGTTTCTTCGGTAAAATAACTTTTTTGACCCCCAAACCTAATTAAATAGAAAATGGATTCCAAATCCAAATTTAATTTTTTTATACTTTTTAAATAATAAAAAATTGAATTTTGAAAGTTTTCAAAAAATTTCGAGCCTATTTGCTATTTTTTTGGATTTTTTATTCCAAAATTGCCTCTTTGTGCACCCGAACTTTTACCATTTTTTAAACGAGCTCTGAATCCATATTTTTCTTCACCAATATCTTTCAAATAATTTAAAAGTGAGATCTGGAAGGTTTCATAATATTTGGAGCTCACTTGCTACTTTTTCAGGATTTTCTGCTTGACTTTCAGCATAGTGGGCCCGGGATTTGCCATTTTGCAAATGAACTCCAAATCCAGATTTTCTTTCACCAATATCTTCCAAATAATATCTAAAAAATTTCAGAATTTTTGGAGCTCATTTGCTATCTTTTCGGGATTTATCTTCTTGAATTTTAGCATAGTGGGCCTGAGATTTGCCATTTTGCAAATAAGCTCCGAGTCTGGATTTTTCTTTGCCAATCTCTTCCAAATGATTTAAGGATGAGATCTGCAAATTTTGAAAATTTTTGGAGCTCATTTGCTATTTTTCCCGAATTTTCCAATTTTCCAATTTTGCCATTTTGTCTCCAAAGCCCGGTTTTGCTCAAAACAAGTTCGATTTTCATATTTTCTTTTTATGTGCCTTTTTCATATATTGAATTGGAGTTGGTCCGAAAATGCCAAATTTTTACGATCAAATTCCCCTCCAATTTGATTTTTCCTTTTTTCAGTATCGAGAATTTCCTTATTTTTCCCTTTTCCCTCCAATCGGCTCTTTTCTTGAAAATTCTTCAAACTGAGCCTTGGGCTATCCTTGTTTACTCACTCCTCATCAATTTGGGGCTTTAGTTTTAACGAATCGGGCCATTTTTGCAATTTTTCCCAATTTCACCAAAATCCACCAAAACCCTAATTCTCGATTTTTTTTTTCAAACTGACTTTTCCTTCAGTTTTGCTTCCAAGTGGTCACTCCCTTACCCGTAGTCATTGCTTATATTTCATGTAGAACCTCTAATTTCGACCAATTTGATTGTTTAAGCATTTTTCCCCAAATTTTTCGAACTAGGATTTCCTTAACCCAACTTTCGGACTCCATATCTTTCATTGTAGACCTTGGATTATCAAAATTCTTTCACCATTGTTCAATTGAACTTTGAATCTAGATTTTGAAAGTGGGTTGACTTTTTTAGTAGTTGACTTTTAAGGTTGACTTTTTTGGGGTTGACGTTTTCAAGATTGACTTTTTATGCCTGCTTTCTTAAACTAAGTCTTGGAGTACCACCTGCAGGATGAGAAAAGCCTTTTTTCATTCTGAAACATCACTTTAGGAAGAAAACATACATGATTTAGTTGTCTGAACAAAGTTAGATGTCTACAGCTGCCCCTTTTTGGCTATTGCTGAGAATCAGGAATCAGGCAAAGATAAAGAAACACTAATTTTATCCGGTTAGTGAAATCACATGTGAAGAAAAGGGAAAGGGTTTTTCATTTTTTGTTGTTGAATAAAGCTGTAAATTGAAGATTTTGTCCTTAAATTAAGTTCCCTGACTAATCAAGGCTCGACCCGTTTTAAGAAAACGGGTTTGATTTGCAAAAGAAGAAAATTGTGACTGGAGGTCTTAAAAAAAGGTATGCCCGGAGATCTTAAAAATAATGCCTGGAGGTCTTAAAAATTGTGCCCAGAGGTCTGATCTATGATTTGGAAAATTATGCCCGGATGCGACTTTAAAAATGATGCCTGGAGGTCTGATCTATGATTTAGAAAATTATGCCAAATGCGACTTTAAAAATGATGCCCGAAGGTTTTATCTAGGATTTGAAAACTGGTGCACGGAGGTCTTTAAGAAATTGGTGCCCGAAGGTCTGATCTATGATTTTGAAAACAAGTGCCTGGTGGTCTTAAAAAAATAGTGCCCGGAGGTTTGATCTATGATTTAAAAAATTGTGCCGAATGTGACTTTAAAAATGATGCCCGGAGATCTTATCTAGGATTTAAAAACTGGTACCTGGAGGACTTTAAAAAAATGGTGTATGGAGGTCTTATCCATGATTTAAATAGAAAAACTATGCCCGGAGGTCTTTAGAAGGGTACCCGGAGGTTTTATCCATGATTTAAACAGAAAATCTTGACGACAGTCTCAGGGCTCGACTCATTTGAGAAGCAGAATGAGTTCGATTTTAAAAACAAAAGAAAAGTACCTCGACGATGGTCTCGGGGCTCGACTCATTTGAGAAGCAGAACAAGTTCGATTTAAAAAACAAAAGGAAATACCTCGATGATGGTCTCGGGGCTTGACTTATTGGAGAAGCAGAATGAGCTCGATTTAAGAAACAAAGGGAAATACTAAGAATGATCATGGGTTTGATTCATTTGGAAAAATAAATTTAAGTTGAAAATGAAAGGAACATATCTCGACGGCGATCTCGGGGTTCGACTCATTTTAGAAGCAGAACGAGTTCGATTTAAAAAGAAACATACCTCGACGGTGGTCTCGCGGCTCGACTCATTTGAGAAGCAGAACGAGTTCGATTTGGGGAAGCTAAAGTTTTCCTGATTCCTGCAATGTTAGCTAAATGCAATGATGAGAATGACATGCTTTGCAAATGTTTGTATGTTTCCTAAGGATAAATGCAATCAAATGATTGTGTCATGATTTCTAATCCATAGTCTCTACGAGGTTCATAGATTATCTGACTTCATGACGGAGTCTTCAATTGTTCACTGATGCCCCACTTGAGGAACCTTCACTGAAGATAAATTGTCAAACAGTCCCACTTTCTGACTTTGCTGAAATTCACAAATTTCTAACTTCATGACGGAGTCTCCAACATATTCATTGTTTACCTTTAATTGGTGATTTTTCCAAACCTTTTCTAAGATTTAAATCTACTCCTTAGTAATACTCTGAAATCCTTTTATTTAAAGATTTTTATGTTTACTAATCATCATTCAATTTAATAACAATCAAAATGCATAGCAAAAATGTATGAAAAAAAGTATGAAACAAGTAAATTTCATAAAAGGGATAACAAGAATTTACGGCAACAAAATGTTTTAAAAGTAAATATCAAGGATATAAAAGACAAATGTAAAGTTATAGGTTGTAGATGCCCCGGATGCGAAATATCTTGGACCCCTCATTTTTCAAATCATCTAAAATTTCTCTTGAATGAGAAATTTACTTGGGTAATCCCTTGGCTTCCGTAGTTACGTCAGACTGAGTTTTTTCCCTTTCTCTGATTTTCATATATTTTCACCCCCTTTACACGGAGCAATGATTCAAACCTTAATCAGTACTTTAGCCTCCCTTTGCGGGTTTTTAACTCAAGTGTCCCCCATTCGGTATTAAGTCGCCCTTTGCAGGTTTCCGGCTTAAACTTCTCCTTTTACATTCTTTTTTTTCATTTTCACTTTTTTTCTTGTGTTCTACCATGCACCTGAGAATTCTAAATGCTTCTAAGGTAAAAATGTCAATTCAAAAGATGGGATAAATTCTGAGAACAACCTTTTAAGATAAATATCCATGCTTGATCAAAGTAGACTTTTAAAGCACATAATGTAGGCCAAGGTTTGGGTTTAAAAAGAAAGGATAAATAGGCCCAAACTGTGCTTAAGGGTGATTGGAAGTGTGTTTAAGGGTGACTGGATCAAAGATCATTTCCTGAGGAGAATTCATTCTTAACTCATTTGCCATGTTTTGGACTTTCTTTTCTTTTTCTTTTTCAATCTCTTTTTTCTTTCATTACTAGCTTTCATTTTCCATTCTTTGATTTCACATTTTTCGATTGCTCTTTTTTTTTGCCTTGATTTTTTTTTGTTGATATTTTTCCTCGCATCTGCCCTCCAATGTAGAGGGTGATCCTTGATCAAGGTTCAAAGAAAGAAATAATTCCTAAGGCTCAAAAAGGGTGACTAAGGATAATTTCTTCTTAGTGAAGGGAATATGAAAGATGGTCATTCATCACATCAAGCATGAATATTCTCGTTGAAAAGCAATCTCAGGGGAGATAGATATATAGAATTTTCATTTTTATACTTGCAATCATTCAAATTTCCATGTGTACAGCATCATACTTTTTTTTTCTTTTTTTTTTCTTCAAGCATAATACTTCTTCAATTCATCAGCATTCACGGGATTTCTCAAATCATCCCCATCCATCTGAGTTAGAATCAATGTTCCTCTAGAAAAAGTTCTTTTTACCACATAGGGTTTCCTCGCGGATCCTTCACTATGGGGAAAATTTTCCTTAGTACCAACTCCCCTTCTCGGAACTGTCTGGACGAACCTTCTTGTTGTGAGCTCGAATCATCCTTTTTTGATACAACTGCCCATGGCAAATTGCCTTCAATCTTTTTTTCTTGATAAGATTTAGCTGTTCATAATGAGCCCTAACCCATTCTGCCTCTTCTAGGCCAACCTCTATCAAAACATGAAATGAAAGGATCTCAACTTCAGTAGGTAGCATTGCTTCCATCCCATATACCAAAGAAAACGACGTTGCCCCTGTAGACGTGCGAATCGAAGTACGGTATGCATGAAGAGCAAAAGAAAAAATCTCATGCCAATCCTTGTATACATCAGTCATTTTCTCAACAATTTTTTTGATGTTCTTATTGGCTGCTTCTACTGCCCCATTCATATTCGGACGATAAGGTACCGAATTATGATGCGTGATCTTGAACTAAGTACACACTTCTCTCATCATCTTATTATTCAGATTGAGAGCATTATCTGAAATAATTCTTACTGGCAATCCAAATCGACATATGATTTCCTTCTTAGCAAATCTGCATACCACTGACTTTGTTACATTCGCATAAGAAGCAGCTTTTACCCATTTTTGTGAAATAATCTATAGCCACCAGGATGAAACGATGTCCATTTGAAGCTTTCGGGGTAATAGGTCAAATCATATCCATTCCCCACATTGAAAATGACCATGGTGTGGTCATGACATGCAATGGTGATGGCAGTACATGAATCTTATCTACATAGATCTGGTATTTATGGCACTTTCGGTAATAACTGATACAATATCCTTCTATCGTCAGCCAATAATATCCTGTCCTCATAATCTTCTTAGTAAGCATGTGACTATTGGCATGAGTGCCACATATCCCTTCATGGACCTCTTATATAATTCTCCTAGCTTCGACAGATCCAACACATCTCAATAAGACTTGGTCTTTCCCTTTCTTGTAAAGAATCTCACCATCTAGAACAAAACCCATTGCTAGCCTTCTGAGAGTCCTCTTGTCATTTTCTGTTGCTCGTTCTGGATACTGTTGACTCTTGATGTACTGCAAGATATCATTATACAAGGGGAGACCATATGCTTCTTCTTCAATACTCAGGCAGTAGGCAGGAGACTCATATATGCTCATCTTTATCGACACAACTTCAGCCCCTTCATTCACTTTAAACATCGAGGACAAAGTAGCCAGAGCATTTGCCATTTGGTTTTCTTCTCGAGGGAAGTAATTGAAACTCACTTCTTCAAACTCCTCCAATAAACTCAGTATGAGTTCTCAGTATCGGATTAGCTTTATATCTCGGGTTTTCCATTCTCCCCGTAACTGGTATATCACTAGGGATGAGTCTCCTAAAACTTCCAATGTTTTGATCTTTCAGTCCACTGCAGCACGAAGGCCTATAGTACATGCCTCATACTCAGCAGTCTTGTTTGTACAATCAAAATCCAATCTGGAAGTGAAAGGATAATAATCCTCTTCTGGGATATGAGCACTGCACTGATTCCATACCCCATGGCGTTAGATGCACCATCAAAGTACATTTTCCATATTTTTTCTTCGGGGGAGCCTTATCCACTTGTGAGACATACATCAGATCTTCATCAGGGAAATCAAAGTTCAACGGCTCATAATCATCTAGTGCCCGACTTGCTAAGAATTCAGCCACTGCACTGCCCTTGATCACTTTCTAACTTACATATACAACGTCGTACTCTGACAACAAAACCTGTCATCTTACCATCCTCCCTGACAAAGAAGGTGCTTCCAACATGTAATGGATTGGATCTTGCCTGGCAATCAACCATGTCGTGTGGTACAACATGTACTGTCTGAGCCTCGGAGCAGTCCAAGCTAAGGCACAGCACAGCTTTTCTACCGATGAATACTTCAGCTCATAATCTATGAACTTTTTGCTGAGGTAGTAAATCGCCTGTTCTTTCTTTCCAGTCTCATCAAGCTATCCTAAGACACAGCCCATGGATCTTTCAAATACTGATAAATACAATTGCATCACGATGCCTAAGGACACGATGGTTTATCCAGAATAGGTGGCATTAATAATGGTGGATTGGATAGATAATGCTTAACCTTTTCAAAGGCAATCTGACAACCTTCATCCCATTCTCTTGGATCGCGTTTTCGAAGTAGCTTAAATATTGGATCACATTTGTTGGTTAACTGACAAATAAATCGAGCAATGTAATTCAATCTTCCTAGAAAGCCTCTTACTTTTTTTTGAGTACGTGGTGGTGGCAAATTCTAGATGGTCTTCACTTTATCCAAATCAATCTCAATTCCTTTTTTGCTAACAACAAAACCCAACAATTTTCCCGAAGTGACTCCAAAAGTGCATTTTGCCTAGTTTAGCTTGAGTCAAAACTTTCTTAGTCTTTCAAAGAGCTTCTTAAGATTCGCAATAAGCTCTTATTCTCCTTGTGACTTTGCAATCATATCATCAACATAGACCTCAATTCCCTTATGCATCAGATTGTGAAACAAGGTCACCATGGCTCTCTGATATGTTGCCCCAGCATTTTTCAACCCAAATAGCATTACCTTATAGCAAAATGTTCCCTACATTGTAACAAATATGGTTTTCTCCATATCTTCCGGTGCCATTTTAATCTGATTGTATCCCGAGAATCCGTCCATGAAAGAAAACAAAGAACTCTTTGCTGTATTATCCACCAAAGTATCGATGTGAGGGAAAGGGAAATTATCCTTAAGACTGTCTTTGTTCAGATCCCGATAATCGACGCACATCCACACCTTGCCATCCTTCTTTTGTAATGGAACAATATTTGCCACCCATTTCGGATATTTTGCACCTCTAAGAACCTAGCATCAAACTGCTTCTTCACCTCTTCTTTTATCTTTAACAGCATGTTCGACCTCATTCTTCTCAACTTTTGTTGAATTGGCTTGCACTCTGGCCTTAAAAGAAGCTTATGAACCACAATATCTGGATCCAACCCTGGCATATCTTGGTATGACCATGCAAATACATCTACATATTCCCGGAGCAAGACTATCAATTCACCCTTTATTGATGATGACAATGAGGTCCCAATCTTTACATCCTTTATTTCCTCATCACTTCCCAAATTTATCATTTCTAATAGCTTCTTATGAGGAAGTACTTGTTTCTCCTCTTGTTCTATTTTTCTCAATAAATCCGGAGATAGACCATAATCTTCGGCATCTTCGTTGGCCTCAAAATCACCCTTACAAATGGGTCTTTCAAAATCAATTTTAGAATTACTGACAGGAAGGTCCTCATATTTCGCATTCGTACACCTGTAAATAGGTGGGGAAGAAACAATATAGGCAATGAAAGAAAAATAAATTGCATAAATGAAAGATTATGGACACATTGATATGAAGAAAATGACTCGTGCTTGTTATTTATTGAATGAAGATTTTTAAACAAAAGCCCATTACAAAAAAATTCTTAATATCCTTGGGCAAAGATAATTAAGATTTTTTTAAAATATTACTTTGGAGTAGATATAAAGACTATAGGCAGCTCGGTCGCACTCCAATTTGTCAGTCTATAACTTGGTGGATAAGGTCGCACCATCCAGTTTGCATTTTTACTCTCAATTTCTTCCTCTCCAGCCATGCAGATCATCATACCCTGTGTCTCACCCCTATCCATATGGAACTTCTCGAAAGCTTGTTCAATCATTATCAATACATCATCAGAATCTTTTTCCCCAAACAGAAAACTGGCTAAGCGAAAGCTGTGAAGGATTGGTGGGAAGGTCATAGGCTTCCACTCAATATCCATACCGGCGAGATGGGTCATCCTCCTTTGTCGATTTTTCTCCACTTGTTTCCTCTTCTCCTAAGCCTTCAGAAGATATCCTAGACCAAATCGGTCATTCTTTCCAACCACTTCAATTGCTCGGGCTATTCCTTTAAGATACTTTCCAAGACCTTTTCCTGCCCGACAACCCTTTCCCACAGTAGTCCTTACTCCCAATCTGGTATTCTTAGACAACTTTGGCTTTAGAATTCTTCATCCTTCAGTGATGAATACTAAATTTACAAACTTCAAAGACCGGAAGGAATATTCCATAACATCTTCATTTGGTTCAATGTAAGGGGACTCAGTGGACGCAGAGGCTATGATATCCTCTTCTCCAGATACACTAACCAAGCGCCCCTTCATTACAAACTTTAACTTTTGATGGAGAGATGAGGGTGCCGCCCAGTGGAATGTATGCAAGGCCTCCCTAATAAGCAATTGTAGGATGGATTAATATCTATGACTTGAAAGTCGACCTTGTAGGTATAAGAACCTATCTCCAGAGGAACCTTAATAGTTCCCATTACATCTCGTCGGGTGCTATTAAAAGCTCTGACTACCGTGCAACTTGGTAACATATAGGAAACATCAACTGGCAGTTTAGACAGGGTTGCCAAGGGCATCACATTTAATGAAGAACCGTTATCCAAAAGCACCTTAGGTAGTATGTGCCCCTTGCAAGTGGTCGTTATGTGAAGGGCCTTTGTCGACCTAATACCATTTGGTGTTATTTGATCATAACTGAAATATATGTAATCATCTGCTGCAATATTCCCCACCAGCCTATCTAATTTTCCACCGATATGTTGTTGGCCACGTATGCCTGATTCAAAACTCTTAACAAGGCATTTCTGTGTGGCTCCGAGTTCAATAGAAATGAGAGGATCGAAATTCTTGCTAGCTGAAGCTGTAATTGCTCCACCAAACTATATTCGCTATGCTTTATAAATTTTAGAAACTCACAGGCTTCTTTTTCATTTATCGGCTCTTTCATCGGGACTGAATTCTTCTCCATTATTTTCGACTGATCTATCTCAATATGGACCGGTTCAACTACCTTATTCCTTTATCTACTTTCCCTCCCTTTCTTGGTAGACCTTGCTCAACAGTCTCAGGGGCATAGCATCTCCCACTACGAGTTAGGTGCCCCACTCTTGTTATGTTGGTTGCTACCTGCTAACTGAAATGCTCGGCATAATCATGCTGCAATCATACTTCCATGGTGCAGCCTTGTTTTCTTTGTATGAAAAAGAGGATGGCAGTTCTATGATCATTTTAGGCACGACTTCTTCAATAACCGGAGTAATCTTCTCCTTCGACTCATCATAGTAAATGATAAGAGGTCTACCTATATCATATCCAGTTATATCATCCGTAGCACCCACTTCTTCTGCTTTTTCGTAGAATTGGGTCTGGCCCTCATCCATCATCCGTTGGACTTTAACCAAGAAATCCCCATAATCCTGTATGGTATGTCCTTTGCATTTATGGAAAGGACACCAATCTTCTATTCTGCTTGCCACTATTTTCAAACTTCCCTCATCCTAAACTATCCCAGCTTTAACCATTTCGACCCATACTTGTAACATTGGAGTCTTCACTTCACTAATACACTTCTTCACCTGATGGAATTTCCCCGATATCACTGCATTCACCTGGTTCTCAGTATGATTGGGCAATGGATTACCCGCTACATTTGGCCCATTCTTTGACCCGAATTTCACAACCCCGGAGTTGATCAAACTTTGGACTTTCTTTTAAAGGCAATGCAATCCTCAATAGAATGCCCCTGAATCCCCGTGTGATACTCGCAGTTAGCATTTGTGTTGTACCACATTGGGTATGGCGGTGTCAAAGGTTTGATGTATACGGGTGCAACAAGCTGACCCTACAACAATTTGGGATATAGTTTACCATAAGTGGTAGAAATCATGTCAAATTGGGGTTTTTGATCATTCCTTGGTGAATGTTGGTCATTGCGCATGGTACCATGGGTGTTTAGGACAATGTTTTGGGGAAGGTTTATTTATGGGAAAACTCCAGTTAGAAATGGCTGTTGTGGTATATTGGTATAAGGGAATGGATTTTGAGTAAGGTGGTTCACAGTGGGGTAGTAAGGATTGTACTCTGGATAAAGTCTGTAGGGTGTAAGAGATGCATAGGATGTAGAAGGAGTATAAGGCCTAGGAGGTGTGTATGGTATAGGAGGTGTATAGGGATATTGGTTGAAGCTAACTGCGTGAGTTTTCTCTTTATTCTTAGAAGGAAATACCTTCTTCGGAGTGGCAGACTCATCCCCCTCCATTTTTCTATTCTTGATGGCAGACTCTATCATCTCTCCGCATATCACCATATCTGTAAAGTCTTTGGTAGCACTCCCCACCAATTTATCATAATATGGTGCTTTTAAGGTATTGATGAAAAGTATTGTAGTTTTTTTGTTGGTCAAAGGAGGTTGTACTTGTGTAGCCAGGTCTCTCCATCTCTGAGAGTACTCTTTGAAGCTTTCAGTAGCTTTCTTTTCCATGTTTTGCAGAGTAAGACGGTTAGGTACCATATCCGTTACATGTTTGTATTGTTCCATGAAAACTCTAGCTAGATCCATTTAGGAAATGATCTTAGTACGGGTCAGCTAATTATACCACCGAGTTGCAGACCCTGTCATGCTATCTTGAAAGCAGTGGATAAGTAATTTTTCATCTTCATCATGTCCGATCATCTTCCAGCAATACATAGTTAGGTGAGCTGACGGGTTGGTAGTTCCGTCGTATTTCTCAAAATCGGGTACTTTAAACTTGGGAGGAATCACCAAGCCATGTACCAAGCTTATCTCTTTAGCATCCAAGCTGCCAAATAACTCTACTCCTTCTATTGCTCTTAATATCTTATGAGATTCTGCAGTTTCCATCCTTTTCAAATCAGCCATCCTTACCTTTTCTTTCTCAGCTAGTTCCTCAAAGTTCGGGACATCAATAATATCACTTGGGCCAGCCCCAACGTTACCTTTCCTAGGAGCATAATTCTGTGCTTCAGCCGCTGGTTTAATATAAACATAGGATGTTGCCCCTGTTGGAAGTTTGTTTTCCACATGCTAGGATGTTTGGCCTTTCAGTTGCACAATTTCAGGTTGATCTTCTTGATTTACCACCCTTTTTCCTGTGATCGAATTCTCCCCCGGCCGTTTCTATCTCATCATGGCGTTCATCATTTTCGTGAGTTTAGCAATTTGTTCCCTTGATTCCTCTTGAGTCTTAGTCAGCTATTCCTGTAGTACCCTTTGAACCCGTTCTATCCTCTCAATACGAGCAAGATGATCATTCTCCATGATTCTGGCTTGAGATCTAGTGTTGTAGTGGTGTCAGAAATCCGTTTCTTTTGGAGTGCGCCCAATTTTAGCTTAATTTTAAAAAACCATGAATTAGAATTTATTGACACTATTTTTTGTTTTATTAAAAATGAATGAATGACTAAATGTGAATGAATGAACAAATAAAATGAATAAATAAATGACTAAATACATCAATATGAATGAATAAACATAAAGACTAAATAAATGAATAAATAAAATAAATAAATAAATAATTAATTAAATGACTAAGTATATGAATATGAATGAATAAACATAAAGAATAAATGAATGAATGATTATAATTATGAATACATGTATGAACAAACAAACAAAATATATAAAAGAAAGAATAAATGAATGATAAAAACATGAATGCATTTGAAAGTATTGGCCCCGAGATAATTCCAACCAAATGGTCTTTCATTGATTTCCTAAAACTAAATACATCAAAGAAAAAATAAAAAGATCATTGCCCTAGACAAATCCATAATTCACCTATCTATTTCAAAGTGCTGTTACAAATTACTGGTCCTATAGTAACTCCCACGGATCTTGGACTTTCTTTCACAGTCCTCTTTTGATTGCCTTGCTTTTCAATCTGACCCCTACTTGTTCATGGCCCCTTGACATATCAATAGAAACATCACTGTGTAAACTTTCCTTAGCTTGTTTCTCAAGCTGATTGGCTCAGGCTTTTTCATGGTTCGCTCTCTCTTTCCAATAGTTACTTTCCTTCTTGAGGTTTTTGACTTCTTGCTCCCATTCCCCGAAAGTCTTGAGGGTCCCTTCAAATCTGAGCTCAAAACGGTACCTGTTGTTTTCCAAGTGTAATTCCTGAAGATCGCCCTTGACAGTGTCCTTTTCTCTCTTAATCCTTTCCATTTCTTTTTCTTGGGTTGATTCCCTATTTTTCATGTCTTCAATCTCTTCTTGAAGTTGGGCAATCTCTTTGCTCATTTGGGCCTTTTCTTTACCAAATTTCAACTTTGCAATTTCTAACTCCTATGGTACTTCCTTTGGTGGTGAAATTAAGAATTGAACTTCTTCCCCATTGGATGCCAACAATTTATCGTTAACCCTTCTTTCTCTCCATAATAGGTAGTCGGGTGTGACAATGTCAGCATATCTGGCTACCTTTATCCGATGGGTCTTTTTCCATACTTCAATTATTCCCCGCACCTTTCCTGAGTAACCCTCTTCTCCATAGGTGAACTCTAATAGACCCAATCCATGAGTCGCGGGTGTGAATTGCTGAGATTCAACCTGTCTTTGCACCAACAGAGGTGCGTAGCTCACGGCTACCCAAATCCCAAGTAGCGGAACCCCTGACTTGTCTCCATATTTGTACAATATCGGCATAGGAATCATCCATGGAGCTCTCCAAGTTATCATTTCACCTTTAAGGTTTAGGAACATGTTGATCCATTGCTCTTCATTTATGTCTTCGGGCCAATCTATTTTAAGGAACTCATTGATCTGTACTAGGGTTTTCAAATATGGTTTGAAAGAAACATCCTTCCTCTTCCAAAAATGACTATAAATCCACACATAGAGAAGTTGAACACATCCCCTGAATCTCCATTTTCCTTCATTTTTGCAAAAATTCAAAGATCAGATAGTTTCTGCTATAATGGCTAGAGACGGATCTATCTTATGTCTTAACTTCTCGAAAAGGTCAATTATGGCTAACTCGACACGTCCTAGTGTCCCTGGAAAGATAACCAAACCATATACAGCTAAAGCAAAAATATCCCTAGTAGTCTCTCTATTTGGGTGACTTCGGATCAAAGATTGGAAGGCATCCCAAGGAATACACTCACTTTTTCCTTTCTTAACCACATGAGCATCGACTCATTTACTGTCCATTCCCACAATCCTAGCTAACTTCTTCTTAAACCTTAATATCTTTGAATCCTTCAAATAAAAATCCGATCTGAGATGGTATCCTCAATACGCAACAAAGCCGAATATTCCTCTATAGTTGGTGTCATGTCTTCCTTGTTGAAGCATAGGTAAGCAGGATTCCAGAAATTTATCATAGCCCGAATCAACTCACTATTAATTTTAACCGGTATCAACAATGCTATGTCTCCATATATCTAAGTGAAAATCCTCTTTTCTGACACATCCCATTGACTCCAAATATCCATCAACCCTCAAAGATCACTTGCCGAAAATCTAACTCTACTCATTCCGGTAATATTGATATATGTCCTTCTTTTAAACAATACCCGTCTTTTCGCTGATTTGACTTCGAACGCTGCAGTACCACTACATGCTTTTCCACTAACGAACTAACCTGACCCTCCATGAAAGCCCTTTTGATTGAAGATTATCCCGAGGTCAATAACTTTCCCTATGCATTAAGATGACACAAAAAATGCATGAAAAAGAAACAAGTCAGTAAAGGTGAAGAAATCAAATGATAACAAATAATATAAAGTAAACAAGATGTCACAATGTAAAATTCGGCATTACGACACCTTTGGGATGGGGTATAGAATCTATCACGGGCAAAACGATATGCATTCATCACTACCCGATTTACAAAATTTATTTGGGATGTAAAATAGGTAATAAAAGGTTAGAAGTATCCCTCCATGTGTTCCTAACTCCGATATATCTATCAAAAATTCGACAGACCTTCGCCTATGTTGGCTGTATGGTTCACTATATGTGGGTGAACGAAGTTCTAAAAGGCCCCAAATTGTTCCTCACTGTTGCCTATGAAGGCTAGTAAGGCACCCTGATAAAAGCAGGTTCAATTCGTTAGAGTATATTTCCCTAGCCCATGCGGAGGATCATCACGAAAGCTTAGGTAATTTATACTCCGAAAGTATTTTGCTAGCCCATACGGAGGATCATCACGAGAGCGTAGCTCATGTTATGCAAATGCAAGTGCAGTGTGTGAGGAGAAACAACAAAACCTTTCACCACCTATTCTACAACCCTTATTCTAAATACCCCGATAAGACTAAACAGCATAAATCGTCAATTAAGCAATAAATAAATATATGCACCAGAATAACAAGAGAACAATAATAATATACATGCACATGAATATGAATATGAACATATTTAAAAACATTTTATTATTTTCAAAATTCTCTTTATTATTGAAAAATGTGGGAATTAAAAATTAAATACCAAATAAAAACCAACAAATCCGAGACTTTGATAACACACAACTAATTCTAGGCCTGACTCTCTAAATGTCCCCAGTGGAGTCGCCAAGCTGTCGCAACCTAAAAAATAACAAGTCTCATCGTGAGACTTTATTACTCGTTAAGCATGACATTGAAAAAACAGAGGAAAAGACGACTTAATTCCTCTTGAGAAATTAAGGTTTTGAAAATGACCTTGAAAAAGACATGGAGTCGCCACCAATCTTTTTGGCTAGGTGTGATCGACCAACTATTAAAACCGGCTTTGCAAAATATTTTAAAATTAATTAAAATATTTTTAAAACCAATTTCAAGTCCGCGTTTTAAACCAGAGAAATCAAAGAAACGGGTTCGGGACACAGTTACGTGTAGGGAAAGATTAGCACCCCCACAACACATGTATAAAACGATACCTTATTAATCGTGTGTTATCTCAAGTCTAGGTAAAAAGTCGATTTTTAATTTAGTATTTCAATTAATTCCCAATTTAAAGAAAAATAATTCTATTTTTAATTGAAAATGATCTGAAATTTATTAATTCAAAATTTTCCTATATTCCCTAACAAACGTGGCAAAATATAGAAATTTTTATTAATTTGGAAAATTTTCTGAATCATTCTCGTTTTACAGAAGATATTTCGTTATTAATGATAATTGATGATATCCTCCCCAGCAAACCTGGTAGAGAACTCCTGAATTATTTTAACTCGGGAATATCTTTATTTTATTGAAAATCATTATCTTTTTAAAACATTTAAAAATATATATAAATATGAATATGTGTGACATAGTATAATCTAAATGATATGAAATAATCTAAATGAAATGATGTAACCTAAGTGTCATAATATATTCTAAATGAAATGAATATAACCTAAGTGACATGATATATTCTAATTGAAATGAAATATCCTAAGTATCATGAAATATTCTAAATGAAATGAAATAACCTCAGTAACATAAGATATTCTAAATGAAATGATATGATTTAAATGACATGACACATTTAAAATGACATGGCATATTTTAAATGATATAGCATATTCTAAATAATATAATCTAGATGACATGGAATATAATCTAAGTGACATGAAACATAAAATAATGCTATCATGAAATATGCATGAAAATAAAAATAAAAATAATAATGCATGAACATAGTATATGCTAAATAATGTGACAAAAATAAATGACTAAATAAAAAGCATAGGATAGCATGAAATATTCAAAACCATATAACAAACAATATAACACCATAAAACATAAATCCAAATAATAACAATACCATAGGAATATTCATAGCAAAAATCATATATCATATACTATGCATGAACATGGAAAATGCTATGCATGAAAGTGTAGTTTTTCCTTTAAATAAGGAAATCCGTATATCTAAAAAGATATCCGATTACCTTAGGAAAAGACATCAAATTAAATTTTATAAAATAAAAAATACTTTTGATTAGTTTGAAAACAATTTTGAAAATTCTTGGATGAAAATGGCACATGGCCGAAACCTCCTTTGAAAAAGGCTCTATTTCCTAAGTTTGAAAACCCGAACTTGACCACCCTTGACCCGAGCTTTATAAAATCAGTTTTAAAATTAAAATGGCCTAGAAACTAACCTAGGACAGTAGCTAAGGTTCCTAATCAACCCCTTCTAAATGCTTTAGCCAAAACTAACAATTAATTTTCCTTTGAATTCAAATCTGACTCTACTATCCAGTTTTCAAGCGTGATTTTCTAACCTATTTTTTTTTAATTTTAAAAAAATCTAAACAAAATACAGGAGACTCATAACATGTAAAAATATACAGGAAAAAATCAGCTTAATTTTTTGACTAAGGATAAATTCCCATAAAAATCGGGAAAGTCAAAACACTGGGTGAATAACTGTTTTGCTTAAACACATTTTTTTGCCTTTGATAAAATCATTCAAAAATCAAAGTAAAAATATTGGAGACTCTTTTAAGGACCTAAAAACAGTAGCTAAATTTTCTAAAAAATTGGACAAGATTTGCCTAAGTAAACAAAAATCACAAAGGTAGAAAAATTCACTTGACAACTTCTTAATTTTCCACAAGTATGCTCAAATGAGCATTACTTTGAGCTATTGTTTGGCCTAAGTCAAAAATTAAGTGGTATGATATGATATGCATGAACAAACAGCAAGTTAAATGCTTGATTTAAAGCCTAAATGACATGGAAAATGCATGATTTAAAGCCTAAATGACATGGAAAATGCATGGCATAAAGAATATGACCTAGACCTAAAATGAATTTGCATGGCAATAAATGCAACCTAGTTCTAAACATGCATGAAATGCATGGCAATGCGAATGAAACCTAGACCTAAAAAAATGCATGGCAATAACACAAACACTTAGCATACTAAATCAAAATACTCAAAATCATGGCATGGAAATACAAGCTTGTCAACTAGTAATATGAAAATGTACATACAAGGCATGTAAATATGGGGTAGTTGAATGGTTGTATGGTCTTAATGAAGAAATCCTAGCATGGCATTTACAAAAACACATGGCATACTGAATCGAAATACATAAAATCATGGTATGGAAATGCAAACCTATCAACTAGCAAGATGAAAATGCACATACATGACACAAAATAAAGAAGATACCGAATGGTCATAAGTCTAGATAATGGAATCCTATCATGGCATTTTCACAAACACATGACATACTAAATGCAAGACTAAAAAAGAAACATAGTAAACCAAACAAATATGATTTAAAGGCATGAAAATGACTAAACATTTTCAATAACCCATAGTATAGTAAAATGCAAATCATGAACAACTCAAACATGTTGAAAATAGAAAATTAAAAATGGTAGACAAGGAAAGTAAACATGAAAACAAGATGATAAAATAAAAAATAGAGGTAAGTAAAAAGATTAAAACAATCTCCATATTTTTGTTGTTTGAAGAAAATATAAAACATCAAAACATGCTTGACATCATAACCAACATGAAATAAAAATCAAACACCAACCATATCAACACATGATCATTCGGCCAGCCCAAAATCAAAGTAAAGAAATTTGCTTTTTTAAAATTTTTCAAGAAAGCATGAGAAAGGAGCTTGAAGAGAAAGCTTAAAAACACTTATATCAAAACTAAAATCAATTGAAACTCACCAAATATCAAATGAAAACAGTAATTTAAGGATGGAATGCAAAAACAAACGCGAGAGTAAGGTACTTTTAGCTACCTCTAAAAGCTATTTTGCAAGCTTTTTTCTCTTCTTACTTTCTTTACCTTTCTAAACTTTCTATTTGCTTTCAAAAATGGAGAGTAATAGGCCAAGAAGAAGTAGTGAAAATGAAAATATCCCCTCCCCCTTAGTAGTGGCAGAATGGCCCTTGGTATCCCTTGAGAGTTATCATTTTTTTTAACCAATTTTGATCCAATGGTTTCTAATCCAAGATGCCTTCTATGTAAAATTTTCACCCTTAGATTGGAATAATCAGCCCCTAAATATGATTTCATGAAGATGATGTCATAAATATGACATCATCCCTCTCCATCCATTGGTCCATGTATTGCAAATTCAAAAGCTTGATCAAAAAAATAACTAACTTTCTATTCACTCTTGGCCTTTAGATGTAAAATTAAAAACATATTCACTCTTTCATGGGCTTTGGTCGGATGCCTCTTCACATTCCCAGCCCACACTCCATTTTTTAATTGCAAGAAAGGCCCTTTTCGATTTCTTCAGTAAAATAACCTTTTTGACCCCCAAACTTAATTAAAATAGCAAACAAACTCCAAATCAAAATTTTATTTTTTAATACTTTTGAAATAATAAAAAATTTAATTTTGGAAGTTTTCAAAAAATTTCAAGCCCATTTGCTATTTTTTTGGATTTTTTCTTCCAAAATTGCCTTTATGTGCACCCGAAATTTTACCATTTTTTAAACGAGCTCAAAATATATATTTTTCTTCACCAATCTCTTCCAAATAATTTAAAAGTGAGATCTGGAAGGTTTCATAATTTTTGGAGCTCATTTGCTATTTTTTTGAGATTTATCTGCTTGAATTTTAGCATAGTGGGCTCGGGATTCTTCATTTTGCAAACGAACTCCAAATACAAATTTTCTTTCACCAATATCTTCAAAATAATTTAATAATGAGATATGTAAATTTTAACAATTTTTGGAGCTCATTTGCTATTTTTTCGGGATTTATCTTCTTGAATTTCAAAATAATGGGCTTGAGATTTGTCATTTTGCAAACGAGCTCCAAATCCGTATTTTTCTTCGACAATCTCTTCCAAATTATTAAAGGATGAGATCTGAAATTTTTTAGATTTTTTGGATCTAATTTTCTAATTTTCCTAAATTTTCCAATTTTGCCTTTTTGTCTCCAAAGCCCGGTTTTGCTCAGAACAAGTCCGATTTTCATATTTTCTTTTTCTATGCCTTTTTCATATATTGAATTGGATTTGGTCCAAAAAATTCCAATTTTTACAATCAAATTCCCCTCCGATTTGATTTTTCCTTTTTTCAGTATCGGAAAGTTCCTCGTTTTTTCGTTTTTCCTCCAATCGGCTCTTTTATCAGAATTTCTTCAAACTGAGCCTTGGGCTATCCTTGTTTACTCACTCCTCATCAATTAGGGGCTTTAGTTTTACCAAATAGGGCCATTTCTGTAATTTTTCCCACTTTCACCAAAAACCCTAATTCTCGATTTTCTTCCAAATTGACTTTTCCTCAGTTTTGCTTCCAAGTGGTCTTTCCCTTACCCGTAGTCATTGCTTATCTTTCATTTGGAACCTTTAATTTTGACCAATTTGATCGTTTAAGCACTTCGAACTAGGATTTTCTTTCTACTGAATTTCCGTAACCTAACTTTCGGACTCCATATCTTTCATTGTAGACCTCGGATTATTAAAATTCTTTCACGATTATTCAATTGAACTTTGAATCTAGTTTTTGAAAGTGGGTTGACTTTTTTAGTAGTTCACTTTTTGAGGTTGACTTTTCTGGGGTTGACTTTTTCAAAATTGACTTTTTATGTCTGCTTTCTTAAACTAAGTCTCGGAGTACCACCTGCAGGATGAGAAAAGCCTTTTTTCATTCTGAAACATCACTTTAGGAAGAAAACATACCTGATTTAGTGGTCCGAACAAAATTAGGTTTCTACAAAGAAAAAGATGGCCAAATTTGGACTTCACTATCAGAAGATACATGCATGCAACAACAATTGCATGTTATTTTATAACGACTCGGTTGACTTAGAATTTTGTTCCGTATGTGGCCATCCTCGTTATAAACCAAGCAAATCAAGTGTTAGAAAGTTGAAGAGAATTCCTTATAAGATTCTTCGTTATTTGGCATTGATTTCGAGACTTTAAAGATTATTTATGTCAACGGCTACAGCTAAGAATATGACATGGCATACGCATAACCGGAGGGATGATGGAGTGTTGAGACACCCTATTAATGGTGAAGCATGGCAAGACTTCAATCGTACGCATTTGTCTTTTGCAGTGGAATCTCGAAATGTCAGATTGGGTTTTTGTGCAGATGGGTTTTGTCCATTTATTCATGGAGCGAAATCGTACTCTGAAATCGTACTCTGAAATCGTACTCTTGTTGGTCGATAATGCTTTGTGTATATAATTTACCACCATGGATGTGTATGAAGCAACCATATTTAATTCTTAATATGGTAATTCCGGGTCCGAATAGTCCATCACAGAATATTGATGTTTTCCTCAGACCATTGATAGATGAGTTGAAATTATTGTGGAATCATGGTGTTCTGAGTTATGATGGGTATAGGAAACAAAATTTTATATTAAGAGCTGCATTGTTATGGACGATTAATGACTTCCCTGCTTACGGCATGTTATCAGGATGGAGCACACACGGTCGATTGGCTTGTTCTTATTGTATGGAAGAAGTTAAGTCATTCAGATTGCATTATGGCAGGAAACCATGTTTTTTTTATTGTCATCGACAGTTCTTACCTTTAAATCATCTTTTTAGAAGACAAAAGATAAATTTTGTCGAAGAGTTGTGCATGATTCTCCAATTGAGCAATTATCTGGTGAGGCAATTCTTGAAAAGATATATTGCATTCCGAATATCACATTTGGGAGTAAAATATGTGAACAGAAGTTGATTGGATTCGGAGAATGTCACAATTGGATGAAAAAGAGTATTTTTTGGGAGTTATCTTATTGGCATACCAATCTCATTCGTCATAATTTGGATGTGATGCATATTGAGAAAAACGTGTTTGATAACGTGTTCAACACAATGATGGATGTGAAGGGCAAAATAAAAGACAATATAAAGGCCAGAATGGATTTACCGTTGCTTTACAGACGGTCGGAATTAGAATTGGTGGAAAGCAATGGAAAAACGTATAAGCCTAAAGCCAGTTACACATTAAACAGGGAAGATAAAAAGAAAGTTTGTACTTGGGTAAAAGATTTACGACTTCCCGATGGATTTGTTTCGAATATCGGCCGATGTGCAAATGTGGTTGATATGAGGTTTTATGGCATGAAAAGCCATGACTATCATATTTTTATGTAGCGGTTACTTCCAATTGCATTTTGAGATTTGCTACCTAACACAATCTGGTATGCAATTACTGAGCTATCTCATTTTTTCAGAGACTTATGCTCTAACAAAATTCATATAGACCAGATGGAGTTCCTGGAAACCAATATTGTTGAGATCATTTGCAAGTTGGAAAAAATATTTCCTCCAGTCTTTTTTGATTCAATGGATCATTTGCCTATTCACTTACCTTATGAGGCAAAAATTGGTGGACCTGTCCATTATCGTTGGATGTATCCATTCGAAAAGTAATTAACAAAGAATGTACGTAATCTTTTACATTATTTACTTTATTGAATTGAACATTTGTTAATTTAGTATTCATTTTTAAATCTTAGATTTCTACATCATCTAAAGAGAAAAGTGAAAAATCTCGCATGTGTTGAAGGGTCAATAGTTGAGGCGTATACAATTAAAGAAATTTCATCGTTCTACGCCTTACACTTTGAACCAAATGTTGGAACAATATTTACTCGGGTGCCCCAAAATGATGATGGAGGAGATGTCGGTCCCATGGGACGACTCTCAGTTTTCACACATGAAGGGAGATCTTTTGGTCCGAACAAAATGAAGGCTCGTTACTTAGAGCACGATGAGTACGATGCAGCTGAATTATATGTATTAATGAATTTCGAAGAAGTCATACCTTATATTGATTAAGAGATCTACTGTTCTCTCAAATATTAATTGTGAAATTACGTTATATAATTAAATTACGGAAACTTATTATGTATCCAATCATTTTTAGGGTGTTTGATGAGATAGTGAAAATTGATGCACCGAACATTACAGATGGTGAGTTGGAGAAAGTCTGTACAGGTAGATTTAGAAAATGGTTTAAGGACTACGTAAGTATTCTTTAATTTCTATGTTCCGCTAATGCTTGATACAATTTGATATTGAATGTAATATTGTTTTTCGTTCACCATTCATAGGTTCAGCAAGATTCAAGTCAACATAACTCTCATATAGTTGAGTTATCTTATGGTCCAGGACGTATGGGTTGGTGTTATTCTGGATATTTCGTTAATGGCTTCAAGTTCCATACTTTAGATTATGGAAAAAAATCGAAAAATCATGAATAATGGTGTATGCGTCAAAGGCGACTGTTATAACGATTCTTCGCATGACTTTTATGGAATGTTGTTAGACATTGTGGAGTTAGAATATTTTGGTGTCAGAAATCGGGTCTTACTTTTTAAACGTCAATGGTTTTATACGGATAAAGGAATTCGGGTAGATCCTCATAATAGGCTTGTTGAAATAAAGTACATGTCAATACTTGCTTGTAATGAACCTTTTGCTTTAGCTCATCAATGTCAACAAGTGTATTACAGTTCTTATCCATCGAATAGAAGAGAACTTCGAGACTGGTGGACTGTGTTCAAAACAAAGGCTAGGAGTAGATTTGACGTTGGATCTCGTGTAGGAGAAATAATTGATCTAAACGAAGGGGTTTATCAACAAATGAATAAACCCCTATAACATATTCAGAAGATCTTGACAATCCTCAAGTTTTGGTTCATGGTGATTTCGAAGAAGTAAACATTAATGTTCAGAGAACAAATGAAGAAAAAAATAAAGAAGAAGATGAAGATGAAAATGAAAATGAAAATGAAAATGAAAATGAAGATGAAGAAGTAGATTATGATGACAGCGATGACAATGATGCTGATGAGAACGACGAGAATGATGATGATGATTAGAAAGTTAATATTATTTATTCATTTTGTAATTGCATGATCTGTCAAATAATATATTTTATGTGCATTCAATATATATTTATTAATAAATTTAATATTTTTCATTTTACAGATAAAATACGAGGAACAGGGCGTAAAACTACTGGAAAGAAGAAATAGATTTCTATGTGGGATGCATTTCGACCATCTGGAGGATCGTCCTCGGGGCATGGTACACCAGAGTTGCCACTTGCGTCTTCTCCCTCCTTACGGCCTCCACTGAGACAGTTTCCACCTTATTCGGCTCCATACTCCATCTGCGGTACCTCCATCGCCCATGCATCCCTCTGCACTGCTTCATTCTATAGTGGATCCGTCCAGATTTCCTCCCTCTACAGTGGCACCGTCCACATTGACCCCCACTCCACTGCCATGGTCGACACTTACTCCGACGACTCAGGCAGATCCCGCGTTACAAGTGTCTACGTTATCGCTGGATAAAATTTCACAGTATTTACTTAATGAGCCAGCACCGACGTATTTCGCGGATGATGGATGGGGTAGCAGACAGAGGTATCTGTATCTCATCCTACACAGTCTACCGATATTGCCACTAAGCAGAGAAAATGAGGTAGAGGTCGGACGAAAGGATTACCGACACCGAGTAATCTGAATGACAGGTTTCGACTGTCAATTCTTCAAAACATATAAGTTAATAATATTTTGATAATTTCATTATTTGAGTAAAATAAATTATTGTCCACTAACACGTATCCTTGATTTTAGGACTTTCACTGAGAGTTGTGTAAAATCCACCATTGCCTCCATCATCAGACAACACTATAACAGACCGTGGCCTACTTGGTCGAAGATATCTGTTGACGTGAAACTGTCTATGTGGACTATATTTGAGGT
The DNA here is from genome assembly GCA_030761205.1 of Fremontodendron californicum. Taxonomy (NCBI): domain Eukaryota; kingdom Viridiplantae; phylum Streptophyta; class Magnoliopsida; order Malvales; family Malvaceae; genus Fremontodendron; species Fremontodendron californicum. The sequence continues at coordinate 14,929,765 of JAULJL010000026.1, forward strand.
ATGATTTGGTTAAAAGTCAAATTATAATTTAATTATGTTTAATACTATATATTAATTCATAATGTCTCATTGTAGAAAAAATGCCAGTGGCCTCCCGAGCAGACACCATTGTTTAGAAAATTATGGGAGGACACATGCAAGGATTGATTCAAGGACATGATGAATTTTGAGAGGGACAATGCCATGTCCTTCTTTCAAACGAATAGAATAAAAGACTGCAAGGGTTACAGGTGTGATTGGATAGCAGTCGATATTTAGGATCAACTGATTGATAACGTATGGAGTACCGATGCTGGGAAAAATAAGTCCCAAAAGGCCAAGAGTAATAGGAACACGGAGAAAGATGGCAGCATTACAAAGCACACTAGTGGATCAATTCCTTTTTTAGTTATCGGTGAAAGGATGGTAAGATTTATTTTTGTTTCGCAATTTATTGTTGAAAAGTTTTATCGTATAAACTATGTGAATTTTTATTGGTTTAACATAATTTTCTCTCTTCTTTTAATTTGTAGTCACAAGAGTTGCAACGCAACGTGACTTTCCTGGAGCTGTTTAACAAAATCCATAAACGCGAAAGGGTCAGGGTGATTACGTAGACAACAAGTCTAAAGTTGTAACTGTAAGTATTTAACTTTATTAATACTTTATATATTACATTAATTGATTATACCAGATATTTGTATTTATGTACGAGTTCATTACAGTGTCACATATTAATTGTTTATAAATTTAAATATTTGTGATTGTAAGAAAATTATATTGCTTCATTGCAACAAAAATATGGGGACAATACGTCTTCATATCCCGATTTCGATCCTTAGTCCTGGTCTAATGCTATTGGGGGCATTGAGACTACGCGGACGCATGTTTATGGGTTCGGAAAGAGACCGAAGAGAGGGCGAATTTTTGATCCATCCAACAGTCACCAAAGTTCAGATGCAGCTAGTTACGCTCCATATGGTCCCAGTACTACACAGCAGTCGACAGCAGCGCCGTCTGAGGACTATCATGCATTGAGGTCCGATGTCTGACAAATCCAGACCTTAATCGTGAGACTTGAGAATATCATGATGAGCTGGAATAAGATAATCACATCTTTACTATAGTCACAGATAGCAACTGCATTAGGCTGGATCGGAACTCAGGTTGCCGAACTCAGTTCTGCCTTAGGCATAGGTGTTGGATCGAGTGCTGCCGGAGTTGGTGCAAGACTGACTGCTGCCAAAGTCGATGCTGTTGGAGGCATGGCTGCTAGACTAGGATTGAGTGCTCGGTGTTAGAGTGAGTGCTGTCGGAGTTGGTGCTATCGGAGGTGATGCAGGAGTCGGAGGCATGGATACTGTTGGAGGTGATGCCGGAGGCAATGCTGAGGTAGACAGTGAAGCCGATGACAGCAGTACCTCGTGATGAGTTCTTTTTTTTTTTTATATTCGAGAGATACATTTGAATATTATTTTATTTATATTTTTACAGATTTCATTTTATTTTTTATGGTGTAATTATATAAAATTCTCTTTTTATTTTTAAATTTTTTTAATAATTTTTTTTTTATTTTTTATTTCAAAAAACATATTTACCGATGGATAAAAGACTTTTACCGACAGAATATTCCGTCGGTAATAACTTATTACCGACCAAATCCATCTGTCAGAATATGAATTACCGACGGAATACATCCATCGATAAAACTATCATCGACGGAATATTCTGTTATAATGTTTTGTCGGTAAAGAAAATAACGACGGAACTGTTCCGTCGGTGATAAGATAATACCGATGGAAATTTTCGTCGATACTATTCCGTCGGTAAAGTAAATCAATATCGACAGAATATTTCGTCGATAAAAGTCTGTTGGTAAAGAAACTTTACCGACGGATTTTTCTTTACCGACCGAATTAGTATCACCGACTTAAGTATCACCGATGAACTTTTTCGATGGAATTTTTCGTCAATAAAACGTTTTATCGACGGAATGTAGACTTTTACCGACGGATTATTCCGTCGGTAAAAGTCCATCCTCTTGTAGTGAATCCGTCAGTAATAGTTAGATTCCGTCGGTGAAAGCTTTTCAGTTAGTGATTAGTCACTGACGGATGAGGATTTACAGATTGAATTTCCATCGGTGATAATCCTATTCCGTTGGTGATAGTCTCAGGCATAAATAAACCCCGAGACTTCTTCTTTCCCATTTTCTTTCTTTCTCTCATTCTCTGTTTCTATCTTGCCATCCGACCGTCCCCTACCGTTCGATCGTCCCCTGTCGTCCGTCCTACCATCCCCCGTCGTTCGACAGTGCCCGCCGTCCGCGCTCCACCAGCTGTCCAACCAATAGAATTTAGGTTCAATTGAAAATGGCTTGATTAATGATAAGATATGTGTGTAGATAATCAATAGCAATAGTTGTGAGATGAAAATGAAAAATGATCATTAAGGGTATTAATCTAAAAGTGTACTGATAAATTTTTATATATATATATATCTTAATGATATTTAACATTTAAAAGTTTAACCCATTTTTTTGTATATTCATTTAAATATTTTAATTAATAAAATAATTGTTATATAATTATATAAGTTTTATTTATTATATTGACTGAATAAATAATTTGAAATTTTTTTAATAAAAAAATTAAAAAGCAAACTAAAAAATAAAAAATGAGAGAGTTAACAAAAATAAATAATTAAAAAATTTAAGTGAAAAAAAATTAATAGAAAAAGAGTAAAAATGAAGAAAAAAAGACAATTGCTTAACTGCATTAGGTGCTATAGAATTCAAAGTGAACCTTAGCATAAAAAACATTAGAGATTACATTAGAGATTTATTTTAAAGTAGTCAGGCTGTTATTGTTAAATATTTGGGAATCAGTTTGAATTCTTATGGAATTCTATTGGTTGGAAATTACTCCTTTAATAGATAAAAAACATGTTGTGTCAATTGTCATTAGATAAACTAAGATTTTTTTCAAATAAGTATAGCATTAGATATTACATGTATGCATAAAAATTTATTTATAATATATAGTAATAAACATAAAATTTTAATTAATTATTTGTAAACATTATGTTAATATTTACAACTATTAATTTAGTATATTTACAAATGATTAAATTAAATTAATTTAGGCAGAATTAAATTTATTTTGTGGGAAATTTCTTTTTTATGATTGTTAGTTATGAAATTGTATAATGTGTTATTGTGATTATTTATCGTTATTGTTCATTGTGATTTTTTTATTGTGTTATTATGTTTACTTATTAAAAATTTAAAATATATATTTATTAATAAATTTAATAATTTTTATTTTACAGATAAAATCGAGGAACAGGGCGTAAAACTACTGAAAGAAGAAATAGAGTTCTATGTGGGATGCTTTTCGATCATCTAGAGGCTCGTCCTCGGGGCATGATACACCAGAGTTGCCACCTGCGTCTTCTCTCTCCTTACAGCCTCCACTGAGACAATTGCCGCCTTATTTGGCTCCATCGCCATATACTCCATCTGCAGTACCTCCATCGCCCTTGCATCCCTCTACACTCCCTCTACCTGTAGTGGATCCGTCCAGATTGCCTCCTTCTACAGTGGCACTGTCCACATCGACTCTCCCTCCACTGCCACGGCCGACACTTACTACGGCGACTCAGGCAGATCCCGCGTTACAGGCATCTACCTCACCGCTGGATGAAATTTCACAGTTTTTACTTAATGAGCCAGCACCGACGTATTTCGCGGATGATGGCATGGGGCAGCAGACAGAGGTACCTGCATCACATCCTTCACCGTCGACCGGTACTGCCACTGAGCAAAGGAAATGAGGTAGAGGTCGGACGAAAGGATTACCAACACCGAGTAATCCGGATGACAGGTTTCAACTATCAATTCTTCAAAACACGTAAGTTAATAATATTTCGATTATTTCATTATTTGAGTAAAATAAATTATTGTCCACTAACATGTATCCTTGATTTTAGGACTTTCACGAAGAGTTATGTAAAATCGACCATTGCCTCCATCATCAAACAACACTATAACAGACCATGGCCTATTTGGTCGAAGATACATGTTGACGTGAATCTGTCTATGTGGACTATATTTGAGGTATGATTTGGTTAAAAGTCAAATTATAATTTAATTATGTTTAATACTATATATTAATTCATAATGTCTTATTGTAGAGAAAATGCCAGCGGCCTCCCGAGCAGACACCATTGGTTAGGAAATTATGGGAGGCCACATGCAAGGAGGGATTCAAGGACATGATGAATTTTGAGAGGGATAATGTCATGTCCTTCTTTCAAACGAATCGAATAGAAGACTCTAAGGGTTACAGGTGTGATTGGATAGCAGTCGATATTTGGGATCAACTGATTGATAGCATCTGGAGTACTGACACTTGGAAAAATGGGTCCCAAAAGGCAAAGAGTAATAGGAACACGGAGAAAGATGGCAGTATTACAAAGCACACTCGTGGATCAGTTCTTTTTCTAGTTACCAGTGAAAGGATGGTAAGATTATTTTTGTTTTGCAATTTATTATTTCAAAGTTTTATCGACTTAACTCAAATTTTTTCTTGGTTTAACATAATTTTCTCTCTTCTTTTAATTTGTAGTCACAAGATTTGCAGCGCAACGTGACTTTCCTGGAGCTATTTAACAAAACCCATAAATGTGCAAAGGGTCAGAGTGATTACGTAGACAACAAGTCTAAAGCTATAACTGTAAGTATTTAACTTTATCAATATTTTATATATTACTTTAATTGATTATACTAGATCTTTGTGTTTATGTACGTGTTTATTACAATATCACATATTAATTGTATATATATTTAAATATTTGTGATTGTAGGAAAATTATACTACTTCGTTGCAGCAAAAATATGGGGACTATACGTCTTCATATCCGGATTTTGACCCTCAGTCCTGGTCTAATGCTATTGGGGGCATTGAGACTACGCGGACGCATGTTTATGGGTTTGGAACGAGACCGAAGAGAGGGCAAATTTTCGATCCACCCGGCAGTCACCAAAGTTCAGATGCAGCCAGTTACGCTCCATGTGGTCCTAGTACAACACAGCAACCGACAGCAGCGCCGTCTGAGGACTATCATGCATTGAGGACCGATGTCTCGCAAATCCAGACCTCAATCGTGGGACTTGAGAATATCGTGACGAGCTGGAATACGATAATCACACCTTTACTGCAGTCACAGATAGCAGCTGCATTAGGCAGAATCGAAACTCATGTTGCCAGACTCAGTGATGCCTTATGCATGGGTGTTGGATCGAGTGTTGTTGGAGTCGGTGCTGCTGGAGGCATGACTGCTGGACTAGGATTGAGTGCTGCCGGTGCTAAAGTGAATGCTGCCAAAGTCGGTGCTGTCGAAAGTGATGCCAGAGTCGGAGGCATGGGTGCTGTCGGAGGATTGAGTGCTGTCGGAGGTGATGCCGGAGGCAATGCCGATGTAGATAGTGAAGCTGATGACAGCAGTACCTTGTGATGGTTCTTTCTTTTTTATATTCGAGAGATACTTTTGAATATTTTTTATTTATATTTTTATGGATTTCATTTTATTTTTTATGGTGTAATTATATAAAATTTTCATTTTATTTTTAAATTTTTTTAATAATTTATTTTTTAAATATTTATTTTAAATCTTATTTTTTTTGTTCAAAAAAAAATTAACGATGGAGTAATTCGTTGGTAAAGCACATTTTTGCAAGGTTTGGAACACCAATGGCCATAATCAACGATAAAGGTACTCACTTTTGCAATAGGACCATGGAAGCACTTTTGAAGAAGTATAGAGGTACTCACTTTTGCAATAGGACCATGGAAGCACTTTGTAGGAAGTATAACATCACATACAAGGTATCCACATCATACCATCCTCAAACTAGTAGGCAAGCTGAAGTGTCAAATCAAGAAGTAAAGTCCATCCTTGAAAAGACAGTTAATCCTAATAAGAAGGATTGGAGTTTACGACTTAATGATGCACTTTGGGCTTATAGGACGACATATAAGACACCCATTGGAATGTCTTCTTATCGACTTGTTTATGGTAAGCCTTGTCATCTTCTAGTTGAATTAGAACATAAGGCATATTGGGCTATCAAACAATGCAACATGGAAATGGATGAGACAGGTAAACAAAGAAAACTTTATTTACAAGAACTGGATGAGATAAGGAATGATGCATATGAGAATTCTAGGATTTACAAGGAAAATACTAAGGCGTTCCATGATAAAATGATATCAAGAAAGGACTTTGTTGTTGGACAAAAAGTTATTTTCTTCCATTCACGCCTTAAGTTGTTTCCAGGTAAATTACGTTCTCGTTGGGTTGGACCTTTTATTATTACTAATGTTTTCCCTCATGGTGCAATTGAAATAAAGAGCCCAAAAATAGATAAAGCATTCAAAGTAAACGGCCATAGATTGAAGCCTTACTATGAGAACTTGCCAATGCAAGATATCGAGGAGTTACCACTCTATGAGCCAAATTATGTTGAAGAATAATGGCATTGGTCCAAGTCAGGCTAAGGACAATAAACCAAGCGCTTCTTGGGAGGCAATCCAAAAGGATGGAGAGCATATATTATAATTAGATTTTTTATTCTTTACTCTCCATCATTCTATCCTTTATTGTTTTCTTTAGTTTGTTTCTTTGTTTATTAGTTCTTTTCTTTTGCACATGATTCTTGCATTTGGGTTAATAGCATTCCATTGAGGACAATGTAAGAATTAAGTTTGGAGGAAAGAATTTAGGATTTCCTTTATTAAGTTTATTTTGTTTTGTTTTGAGTTTTTATTTTTTTAGTGTGTTCTAGTTACTTTCCATACTATGATGAGATATGAATTAAATAGGTCTGAAACTGATTATTAGTGGTAAGAGTTTTATGAGAATTAAGCTTGATATCACTATTTTTCATAAGCTATTGTTAATATGATATGTTGATTGAGAATGAAGCATGTTTAGACTTAATATTGACTTGTATAATCGTCCTTGTGAGTTTTGAGCCTATATGATTGATGCATTATACATATCAATCTAATTTATTTCTTGAGTGCTCTTATGATTATATGTTTCTCTAGAACTTGCTTTAAACCTTTTTGATATTATATTGATGTATGTGACAACATGAATATGATAGAGGCATTAGGATTATAACCAGGGCCAAAACAACCATCCATTATTGATGTTCCAAGAGAACATCCCTCTAGTGAGCCAATTTGAGCCTATATTGATTAAGCTATTTTATTGGTAATCACATCTTACACCTAGCCTAAACACATTTATATCTTTACCCTTGTTCTAAGGATGGACTAGACATATTGCAAAAACAAGGGATATTTTTTGAAAATTTGGGTTAGAAGAAAAGATAAGTGTGGGGGAGAAGAAAGGCAAAAGTCAAGAGAAAAAGAAAAGGGAACATTGTAAAAATACATTCCCATATATAAAAAAAAATTGAATCATTAATAAGCTCATAAAATACACATTTTATGTCATTTCTATTCTTAGTTTTAGTTGTCTTATATCTTTATTTTGATTAATTATATTATGTTTTTGAATTCTAGGTATATTTAAGAGAATGAAGTGAAAACATGTCAAATATGATGTTAAAGAGCTTATAAAGTCACAATCATAAGATGGAAGAAGACTTTTGAGTCAAAATGATCAAATTCTTAATGCTAAGTGATCAGGCAGATTTGACGTTCAGAACTTGTTGCTAAAACATCATTATGTTAAAGAATTAATTTGAAGAAACTTTCTTCTTGACTTTTGAAGCTGACTTGAATACCTTTCCAACGATAGTTTACACTTTTAAATTAGACACGAAATTGTCATACAAATCAGCCGACAAAGTGCGAGACAATGCAGCAGCCAAACGGGCCAAGACAGAGAGCTCAGAACCGCAATGCCCCACAAGACAGAAACTTGGCGCTGCAGAGCCGAGCTACTGACTCCAAAACCACAAAATCGAAAAAAGAAAAAACCAAAAATTGCCCTATTTTGCCTCTAGCTTCCTTGATCAACAAGAAAGGGTTTTCAAGGTCTTAAAGCTCTATAAATACCATCTTTTGAGCCACAAACTAGACATATTTGAGAAGACTCAAGGATCATTATCATTATTCTTCTTCTTCTCCATTCTTTTATTTTTGGTTTTATGTATATATTAACTATGCCTATGCAAGGCTAAACTTATTTTTGGTTAAGGGTGATTTCAAAGCCCTAGACATGTTTTATAATTGATTTTGAGATTCTATCTATCATTAATTTTCTATCAAAGTTGCTTGTGTTCTTCTCTAAGAATTGTTCATGATGTTGTCTTGATTTGTTTTGGTTTCAAACTAGATAGATCTTGATAATTATCTAATGCTAGTTTAAGAGTCTTGATCCGTGTAATTGTCTTCATTTCCTATTCAATAGTGGCAATTTGTAGTTAATGATTATGTTAAATTTTTCGCTAATTGCAAGGTGAAACATAACCTAAGTTAAACAATTCATGTTTATGCTTTTGTTGCTTAGATCAACCTATTTTTCTCATCATAAGGCTGCTATCAAATTAAATTTAGAGATGTTTATCCTAGCTTGTTTGATAGTTAGAGATTAAGTAGTGGCGTTCGTCTTGCTTAACGACGAACTAAGGAAAGATTGGGGTAACACGAGAGGTTGTTATCTACGGTTGTTAACTTTGATAGCTAATTGATGTTGATAGATCTGAAATTGATTTTCAATAGTTTCTAGTGGTGGAGAATGAAACCTTAACCATACTTCTTTTATATTTGATTTTCTCTTATTTATTTGCTTTTTGCTTATCTTGTTTTCTATACTTTTAATTATTTCAAAACCCCCTTTTTCTTTTATTGTTCTTGAATTTAAGTTTTAAACTAGTAATTTATAAACGAAAAACCAATCTCTATAGATTCGACCCTTGCAGGCTACTTTACTATAATTGATCATATTAATTGCAAGGTTTAATAAAGATACACTCTTTTGGGTGCATCAATCATCTTTTGAACTTCTAGTTAAAGAAAAGAAAGAAAAAAAATGTTACAAGGTTGTTTAGAATGAAGCAAAGGCTCAACATGAAATATTCAACCTATGTGATTATGTACTTCCAAGGAATATTAAGAAAGTTCTATTTGCAAAATCTTATTTTGTCTCTAAATTCTATGAAATCTTTGGAACCTTTGTGATATCTTTTCCTTTTTATTCTTTAACCATATTATTACCCCTTGGCCCCATTACAACCTTGATTAAAGACCTCTTGATTCATGAAGTTGCATGATCTAAATAGTGGAGAATAGGTGGACAAGCAAGCATATGGTAGAATTGTTTTCATAAGATTGATTGAGTGAAAACACTTTACCACTATTTTAAAGAGTGAAAATCATGAGAGTATCCCATATGAGAAGTTGAGATTAAGTTTGAATATGCACTATTTTGATTGAAATATGTATGTTAATATTGGCTTAACTCAAACTCTTTACATTCAAGCATGAATTTTTGTGAACTTCTTTAAGCTATTGATTAGTTATAAGACTTTTTCAATGATTGTCTCTCATTTTTATTGAAAGTGGACTAAATTACGTTTTCTTATTTTGTTTTTATTTGATTTTGCTCAAGGACTAGCAAAAGACTAAGTGTGGGAGAATTTAACAAGTGCTTAATTTCATACATTTTCATATATTATTTCCTTATACTTTGTGTTTTAATTCTTAAGTTCCTTGGCATTTTACTATAGTTTTGTGAATTATAGGTATTTTGGAAGTGATGAAGTCAAAAAATGTCAAATATGATGTTAAAGAGCTTATAAAGTCACAATCATAAGATGAAAAAAGATTTGGGAGTCAAAAAGATCAAATTCTTAGTGTAAAGCAATCAGGCAGATTTGACCTCTGGAGCTTGTTGCTAAGAAATCATGATGTTAAAGTCTTTATTTGAAGAAACTTTCTCTTGACTATTGAAGCTGACTTGAATACCTTTCCAACGGTAGTTTACACGCCTAAATCGGACAAGAAATGGTCACCCAAATCAGCCGAAAAAGTGCGAGAAGATTCAGCAGCCAAGAAACCGAAGATAGAAGTTTGACGCCGCGACCCCTCACAAGTCAGTAAGTCGGCGTCGTGGCGCTGGAGGTTGGCGCCTGCCGGGTTGCCCTAAAATAAAAAAAACCACAAATTTTTGAAAAATTGCCAAATTTGCAATTTTCTACCTCCTAGCTTCCTTGATCAACAAGAAAGGCTTTCCAAGATTTTAAAGCTCTATAAATACCATTTTTTGATCCACAAACTAGGACATGATTTTGATTATTATCAATATTCTTCTTCTTCTTTTTCTCTATTCTCTTTGTTTTATTTTAGTTTTCTTCTTAGTTTCTTTTTAATATTCATGTTTATGTTAATTATGCCTATGCAAGGCTAAACTTCTCTTTGGTTAAGGGTGATTTCAAAGCCCTAGACAAGTTTTGTAATTGATTTTCATATTTTATCTATCATTAGTTTTCTATCAAAGTTGATTATGTTCTTCCATAAGAATTGTTTATGATATTTGTCTTGATTTGTTTGGTTGCAAACTAGATAGATCTTGATAATTGTCTATTGCTAGTTTAGGAGTTTTGATCCGTGTAATTGTCTTGATTTCCTATTTATAAGTGGCAATTTGTGATTAATGATTATGGTCAAGTTTTCGATAATTGCAAAGTGGAACATAACATAGGTTAAACAATCCGAGTTAATGTGTTTGTTGCTTAGATCAACCTATCTTTCTCATCATAAAGCTGCCATTACATTAATTCTAGAGAGCTTATTCTAGGTTGTCTAGTGGTTAGAGATTAAATAGAGAGTTTGTTCTATTTAACGACGAACTAAGGAAATATTGGGGTAACAGAGCTTGTTGTTATCTACGGTTGATAATTTTGATAGTTAATTGATGTTGATAGATCTGATTATTGATTCTCAATGATGTCTAGTGGTAGAGAATGAAACCTTAACCATATTTTTCTTATATTTAATTTCATCTTACTTATTTGCTTCTTACTTTTATTGTTTGCTTTAGTTTAAACTGATTTCAAAAACCCTTTTTTTTTTTAATTTTGTTTTCCTTGAATTTAAGTATAAACTAATAATTCTTAAACTAAACATCAATCCTTGTGGACTCGACCCTTGCTAATCACTATACTCTACAATTGATTCTTTTTGGTGCAAGATTAAATAAGATACACTCTTTTGGGTGCATCAGGCGGGGCGGAGCAAGCATTTACCAAAATCACCCGCTCCACCCCACCCTCGCTTTTAAAGAAAAACATCTCCATTCGAAGCGGATCGATGTGAAATCCATCAGTCGGATTGGATTTTGCCATCCCTAGATCCAACAATTACATGTTCTTTTGGCACAGAAAGGTGCCAGGCAACGAAACACCAAAATAGAGAACAAAAGATTTTTTTTTTCATGCGAAATTGAAGCGGGAGGAGCTGATTGGAGCGGTGCCATTATCTATATAAAGGTCAAAGGTGTAGATACTTTTGAATAAATATCCTCTGTTACTATTTCCTGTCCCTTATGTGTTCAGTTAATTAACTATTTATAAACACATGTTAACAAAACTATTGAAAGGGCACCAAAAAAGACAAAAAAAAAAAAGGCAGAAAAAATTTGTTCGATACTTTTAACCAAGATCTTTTCCCATTATTGCTTTGAGTACCAACAATTGAAGAAAACATGGTATCTGGTCTCCACTTCATCATTGCAAAACTTGCACTCGAGAGTGACTTGACAAATCCAACAACTGTTTTTGGTAGGTAATTTATTCAGAATGGCCAAACAAGAAATTATAGAGTGCTGATTTAATTTTCAACACTTGCAAATTCTCTTTATTTATTTTTTTTAGATTTGAACTTTTTTTTGTAAAAAAAGACAAAGCAATTTTTTGGAAATATGGTTAGGGATATATCACTAGATTGGCATCTGGTCTCCAGTTCATCATTGCAATACTTGCACTCACGAGTGACTTGACAAATCCTACAACTGTTTTTGGTAGGTAATTTATTCAGAATGACCAACCAAGAAATTATAGAGTGTTGATTTAATTTTTAGCACTTGCAAGTTCTCTTTATTTATTTCTTTTAGATTAATTTTTTTTATAAAAAAAAAAAAAAAAGAAAAAGAATTTTTTTTTTTTGAAATACGGTTAGAGATATATCACTAGATTTTATTTGGATATAATCTATTCTTCAAAAAAGAATTTTATTTTTGTGATGTCTTCAATTTGTACCAAATTTGATTTGGGTTCTTTTTATGAGTTTTACTACATACCCAATCATACTTTAATATGCATGGACCATTGATTGTAGTCTATCTTTTTGACAATGGTAGGAAAAAAAAAACAAGGGCAAAAGAAGAGAAGTACACTTTCTCCAAGTTGAGGAAAATTTTTCCCTAACCTTGATCTTGACTCTAGAGGATATATACAGCATAGATCATATGAAAAACAAGAAAGACATAGAAATTTCTTTTCCACCCTAATTTTCATTGGCATATTTTTTGTGATTTTTTTTTCTCTTCATTCTATTGCACTTTTGAAGATGCGAATGACCCGAGAAACTAGCTAAAACCAAAAGAAAAAAAAAAAAAAAAGAGAGAGAGAGACAAAGTAGAAGACAGTTATTGCGGTAACCATTAAGTTTCCCTGAAGACTTTTCTAAAACCTAAATCTTTCATCGGGCACCATCAAGTTCAAATGCAATTTGGTTTTGAATGCTGTCATACCCCATCGAGCTGCTAGTAGCATAACCAGTACCACTGCCACAAGTTTTGCTCAATTCACCGAGCAAATACTCGGCCGCTTCTGCTTGCAAATTACTTTTACTCCGATGGTACCTCTCGGTGCCTGCAATCCTGCCAATTCAGGGGCAACCTCCTTCATAGTCGGCCTTTCCTCTCCCTTCACTCTCACACATTGCCTAGCCAAAGCTGCTACTTCCTTAAGCTGCTCAACATTTCCATCATTAAGCACCCGAGGATCGAGAATTTCAAGCAAACGATCCTCTTTCATCAAAGAAACAAAGTACATAGACAAAACTTTCTTTTCTTCTGATCTCTCAAAACAAACCACCTTCTGTCCTGTTAGTAACTCTATGAGTACAACCCCAAAGCTATAGACATCACTCTTTTCATTCAATTGACCTGTATGCATATATTCAGGATCCAAATAACCAAAAGTTCCTCGCACAATTGTAGTTATCTGTGCCTGGTCGGATGGGATCAAACTAGAAGCTGCAAAATCAGCAACTTTTGTGGTGTAATTGTCATCTAAGAGTATGTTTTCCAACTTGATGTCTCGATGAATAATTGGAACAGAAGCAGCTGAGTGCAAATAAGAAAGGGCTTCTGCCGTTTCTGTGGCTATTCTCAAACGAATTTCCCATGGAAGAAAAGAGGCATCAGCAGTAACATTGTGCATATGGTCAAAAAGGGATCCATTAGTCACATATTCATAGACTAACAAAAAACCGGAGTCTCCAGACAACATCCTACGAGCTTGACAACATTCCTGTGGTTGATTTGGTAGAGCACAGTTATTTCAATAACGAATGGTTCAACTTGGCTATGATCTCCTATTCTGGATTTTTTAATGGCAACCAGCTGATTGCCAGGTAGTATTCCTTTGTAAACTGTTCCCTGGCCTCCTTGTCCTAAAATTCTGCTTTCATGGTAATTATTCGTTGCCTTTTCGAGTTCTTCAGCTGCAAATATCTTAACCATTTCACCATAACCTTGGCGTTTTGAAAGTTGTTCCCGCAACAAAATGCCACCATTTTGCTTAAAGTACTTTTCCCTCAGTTTGACAATCTTTGTTTGCTTAAATACCAAAAACGACCATGATATGCACAAGAAGAGAGCACAAAAGCCAATGCTCATCCCTGTTTATATATTGAAGGCAACATTTAGGCACAATTCAGTTCTACTTAATTAGCATTTTTTTGGATGGGATCTACTTAATTTATTACTTCTACAATGCAAATATCATCTAGTGGGAGTTTTTTTTTGGCTGGAAAAAGTCTGGGGCAAATAGGTTGCTCCCAATTCCCATCACATATGCAGTTTCCTTCTTCACATTGTGAAAGGGTTTACCTGTGGATAGTATCAATGAGCAGCCATCATGTTCAAACTCATCTATCAAGGCAAACGGATTAACCAATTAATCCTACTTGATATGTTAAGGAGAACTTTTACTACTTTAATGTTAGTAAATTGTAACTTAAACCAATTGGTTGATACAGTCACTTTTAAGAAGTGACATTCAACAGGTCTGAGATTCGAATGTCTCTTCTCTTATTTTACTCCTATCTTAGATGCGACCTCTTTTATCTCAAACAAATTATAATTATTACTAAAATTAGTTATAGATAAAACTGAATTTTATTAATTGGATATAAAAAAAAACTTCATTTTCATTGTAGAGGAGAAATTTTATACTCTTAGACAATGTTAAAAAAATCGGACCGGATCGATTAGTCGGATCGGTTCAATTGTGAACTAGACGCCAGTCTAGTCCTGTATATGTTATAGAACCGAAAATTTTGAAAACCGGTGAAAAATCGACTGAATCGGTAAAAAACCGAAGAAAAAAAAAGTTTTAAGCTTATTTTTTTATTTTAAAAAAATATATATTGTATGTGATGGGATTTGAATTTTTAACCTCTTAGATCTATATTAAAGATCATACTATTTAAGTATTTACTATATTTAATACTTATTTAATGTTATTTTTTTTTTAATTAAATCTATCCAGTTCAACTATTTTGACCGGTTGAACTGGTGACCAACTCTTTTATCTCAAACAAATTATAATTATTTCTAATAATATTTATAGATAAAACTGAATTTTATTAATTGGATATAAAAAAACTTCATTTTCATTGTAGAGGAGAAATTTTAGACTCTTAGACAATGTTAAAAAAATGGGATCGGATCGATTAGTCGGATCGATTCAATTGTGAACTAGAGGCCAGTCCAGTCTGGTATATGTTATAGAACCGAAAATTTTGGAAACCGGTGAAAAATAGACTGAATTGGTAAAAAGAAAAAAGGTTTTAAGCTTATTTTTTTATTTTTTTTTTAAATATTATTGTATGTGATGGGATTTGAATTTTTAATCTCTTAGATCTATATTAAAGATCATACTATTTAAGTATTTACTATATTTAATACTTATTTAATGTTAATTTTTTTTTTTAATTAAATCTATCCAGTTCAACCATTTCGACTGGTTGAACTGGTGACCAAAGGTCTCATCTATTTGGCATCTGATCCGTCTTTTTAAACATTGATCTTGGATCAAATAATTTAAACAATATTTATACAAAATTTCCTTTTTCTTTATAGCAAAAAAAAAAAAAAAAAAAAAAAGGCCAGGAAACAATTGGATCAAATTTATAAAAAAATAAATAATTTTATAATACTTTTAACAATATAAAATATAAATCTATTAACTATTATCTATTTTATACTTAAGAATATATAAACGCAACAATTTTTACTAGGCCTTAAATAAAATAAAATAAAAAGGGACTTAGCTCGCGGGGATGACGAGACAAATGAGAGACATACTTTTCAACAGCAAACCGGTAACAAGGTAGTTCGTTAAAACTCCAAATGCATTTAAATTTTTTTGGCTGGGTCCACAATTTTGCTTGGCAAATTCTTGATACACCAAAATCTTTTCCAATTTTTAGTCTCTTTAATTTCAAATTTGTGTATCAAATATAGATTACATTAAACTAAAAATATCTACTACGTTATATTTCGATAGATATATATATATATAATGGCTTTAATCATGTTTAATAATGTTTAAACTGTAGATTAAAATTGTTTTAATCAACAAGGATTAAAGCCATGACATGTCTTAGTAAACCCGACAAGTGTTGATGTCAAAAACATAGTTTTGAGCCAAATTTTGTAAGCTGATTTGGAGATGATATAAAATTGATTTTATAAATGTTTTAGATCTGAAAATTTTATATTATATACTTCCATTGAAGTTACAAAATTGATTTGAGCTTAAAATATTTAAGCGAAGTTGTTTTTGGACATGAAACGTTGTTACTATAATACTGAAAATTTCTAGACTGTTTTGCATGCCATAAAATTCGAGCATGAGTGTGGAAATGTTCCACATGTTTGCTAGGAGTTTTGGACAACATCTAAGGTGAATATGATTCATCTATGATGACTGGTTTAGGCATGGAACATGACTGGATAAAGTGGCAATTGTTGCTACACGCTAATAGGACGAACTGCGGCACCAAGGAGGCAATTGTTGCCAAATTGTGTGCAGCTGTAGGGGGTGGCCATTGAGCTCTTTTAGGGCATCCAGTAGCCACTGTAGATGGCATACAATAGTCTGATCACAAGCTAGCAACGACTATTCGATGGCCAAAGAGATTGTCTGCGCCTAGGACACTAAGAGTTAGAGTCCTGCTCTAACAAGGAAACCATTTCCCAGTGGGAGTGTGAATCCTAAAAGTTAGGAAAAACAGATAGTATGATTAGGTAAGAGTTAGCTAATAAAACTTTAAGTTCCTACAGAGTTATGATGGATTGCAAACTTAAAGACTTGGTATAAGACAAACATAGAAGTCTTAAATGGTTTAGGATTTTAAGCATGTTAGAATGTTATGTCCTAATTAAGACAAGCAACCTAAAAGTTAGGTAAAGTTCGATTTCAAGATAGCCTTCTTAATTGTTAAGATGTTATTAAAAGTGTTTCAATAGTTGGAACCGAAACTGCTAGAATGATTTGATAAATTGTCTCAAATTTGTTTGGTGAAATTTTATGCAAATAGTTCACAAGATCACCAGGTGATATTGACTATGCATGTTTTTATTTCATGCTTATAATATGATTATGTATGCATGAATGATGGTTATGGACTAGACCTTAGTATGACTAGGGAATGTATGGTTGAATTTTCTTATTGGTATTTTATAAATAAGGTCTGCGCATCCTGCCTTCTCTTTTTCATTCCGGAGTTGTAAATTCTCTTCTAATCTAACTCCCTTCGAATGTAACTCTAGGTTTCTGATAAAGCAATGTAATTGTTATATTCTTTATAGATTTAGATTTAGGATAGGAAGTAGAATTTATTTAAATTCCAAGTTTGTAAAGAGATATGGCGCCAAGAAGAAGTATCCAAGGAGATTACCAACAAAGCTTTCGAAGACTATGTATGGTATCCCCTAGGAATTTGACCAACTAGTTTCCTAATGGCTCAAGGAAACTAGATTAGAATAAAGTCCATAATCATCCTAGTAGATTTCATGTGATAGATTTATTTTGAATTATGTATATGCGATGTATGTAATTGAATGAATGCTATGCATGTCAATCAAGTATGAAATCAACGAGATTTATATAAAAGTTAAATGAAATCCCTCATTAAATTATATTGAGTCCATGTTACGCATGATAAGTTGCCTTCCACCATCATAACAAGATAACCAGAGTTCTTCCATTCGGAGGCTTGTTGAGTTACTCAAGGTCAAACTTATGTACGAACATGTTTGAGTTATTGAAGGTGGGTCTTACTCAACTAGGTGTTATGTTATCCGGATGCGTAAAACTTGATCACATGACATTTAGAGGCATAGTTAGGCGAAATGCATATGATGTATTTAGGCAAAGAGTTGTCACCTAACTGGATCTAGAAGTTGCATAGAGATGTAATTGGTGAACTAAGTTACCTACTCAATTAGTTTCAACATAGCTTGTTGAGTCATTCAAGGTTATGCTGGAATGAAAGAGGTTCTAGCTTATTAAGAAGTTTAAGAGTTAAATTTCTCAAAATAGTAGTAGAGGGATATTATTTTGTTAAAATAATGAGAATAATCATTTAAGTATTAAAACCTCACATAAATGATTACTACTTGCTATTTATTGACTGTTAAATGTTTTAGTTCATATAGGATATAAACACTAAAATGGAAAATGCATTATCACTAAGAAGCATACTTGATGCTAATAAGTTAACTGGACCAAACTTCGTTTACTGGTTTCGCAATGTTAAGATTGTCTTGACACAGGAAAAGAAAGCTTATGTTCTTGATGAGCCCATCCCAGATGAGCCTGCTGCTGATGCAACTGAGGAGGAGAGGGTTGCCTATAGAGTTCATAGAGATGATATCGTACAAGCAACATGTGTGATGTTGGCTAGTATGGCACCCGATCTCCAAAAGCAGCATGAGGCCATGAATGCTCAGGATATCATCCTTAACCTTAGAGAACTGTTCGCTAAGGAGAATCGCATTGAGAGATTTGACATCTCAAAGGAATTGTTCCAAAAAAAGATGTCAGAGGGAAGTCCAGTGAGGCCTCATGTGCTTAAGATGATAGGGTATATTACCCGATTAGAGTAGATTGGATGGGTTATGGATCATGATCTAAGCATTGATCTAATTCTTTCTTCACTACCTGAGAGCTATTCGCAGTTTGTATTGAACTTCAACATGAACCACTTGGAGGCAACCCTTTCTGGGTTATTGAATATGCTCACACAGTGATGGAAACTCAATTAAGAGTCGTAAACCCAAGTGCAGGTTATGTTCAAGTAATAAATTCTCGGGTGTCCGAGGTCGAACCACAGGGAAGCGTATTAGTAAGTATAAGTTTATAAATATATAAGAAAAAGAAAGTAAACAAGATATTAGGGAATCAACAACAAAATAAGATAAACAAGATATTAGAGAACAAAATAAACAAAATAACATAAAAGAAATTAAACAAGATATAAAAACAATAAGAAAAGATGTTGAGGTTAGAGAATCCACTCTTGGTGTTATGCTAAGATTAATCTTGTTTTATTACACAATTGAAATCCACACATAAAGGAGGTTCCAATCGGAAGGTTTAGCAATTCAGTCCAAATTGTCCAACGTCCATAGCATATGATATTATGTTCATTTGGTGTCCTCAAAACTCATAAAAAGAGTCCAAGCATTCCTTATGCCAAGGTATATGTCTACAACAAATCAAGGTTATGAAACCAAGCATTTACTGTGCCATTTTCATTGTCAATAATGAATCAAGATCTTTACTTTCCAAGTATGATTTTAAACCAAAAGAAAATATTATCTATACTAGTGTTTATAAATGATGATTCATTTTAGCTCATGTTTAAGAGACTAACCTTAGCATTTACCAAGAGCTTCACCTCATCACCTCAACAATATGATTAGCAACACATACTAAAAATGAAAAGAAATGTAAGAAGCATAAGTAAATAAAGAAAAAGAAAACTAGAGAAAGGAAAAAAGAAGAAAACTTAGAGAATTTTTTTACAATGGCTAATATCCTACCAATGTATTATGTATCCCAATACTCATCCAAGGCCCTCTATTTATACACATTTTGGAGAGCTAAATGACAAGAGACAAGCTTTATAAATTTCAAAGGTAGGTATAATAGGTGGGTGCATTTTTCTAACAATTTTCGTCATGTTGTATGACAATTCTGATCAGCCAGCTTGATGGTCGATTTTGTCAATGTTGGAGGCTCGATCTGATCAAATGGTCTTCTAGAAAAATATGCCCCTATCCGTTACTGATCCATAGCCGTTGGAATCAGATCATTTGCTCATGTGGATCGGAAGATATAGTCAAAATACCAAAACGGTGCAGAACAGACGTCATTGCACATCAGCCAACTTGATGGTTGATTTCGGTAGGGAAAACGACTCCGTTTCAAGAAGTGTAAAACATGAAAAAGATAGATATGCCTCTTAACTTTGCATGGTTAAAATTTCAGCCTTATTGCTTCAGTGAAACTCCAAATATAGCTGATATGGCAAAAGGTGTCGGAATTGGAACTGAATTGGATTTGCCCTTAATTCTTGATTTAACCTAGTAATCTGAAATCACTCAAAGAAACTCATGAAAAACACCAAATTACATAAAAATATAAAATATCATAAACACAAGTAGACTAAGCAATAATAACTCGTATTTGACACAAAACAATAATAAAACATAATTAAAAACTATATAATTATACGAGTTATCACACCCCCACACTTAGATTGTTGCTAGTCCCTAGCAACGACTCAATAAAAATAAAATAAGAAAATCTAATCTAATCCATTTTCGTAGGAAATCACGGTGGCACTTAGCATGTGACACAAGCCTTTAAACCCCTAGGTGTCCCTAGTGGACGAGTTTAGTCTCGTGAGGGTTTGCTAGAACGATACCCACAAACATTGAAAAACTAAAATATAAGTAAACTACATACACTAAAAATATTTACTCCTAATCCTTTCAATATAAATTAGAGACAATCTTTGAACAAGTCTTATAAACTAATCAATAGCTCAAAGAATTTCACAAAAATTCATGCTTGAATGTAAATAAATGAGTTAAGCCAATATTAACATAACATATTTCAATCAAAATAGTGCATATTCAACTTAATCTCAACTTCTCACTATACTCTCATGATTTTCACTCTTTAAAGTAGTGGTAAAATGTTTACACTCAATCAATCTCATGAAAACAGTTCTACCATATGCTTGCTTGTCCACCTATTCTCCACTATTTAGATCATACAACTTCATAAATCAAGAGGTCTTTTTTCAAGGTTGTAATGGGGCCAAAGGGTTATAATGTGGTTAAAGAACAAAAGGATAAAGATATCACAAAGGTTCCAAAGAGTTCATAGAGTTTAGAGATATAATAAGATCATACAAATAAAACTTCTCAAAACTCTTATAAAGCACATAATAACATAGGCTAAATATTCATGTTGAGCCTTTGCTTCATTCTAACCAACTTTGTAACATCTTTTTCTTTACTTTAACTAGAAGTTCAAGAGAAGATTTTTTTTTTTTAATATGGGAATGTATTTGACAATGATCCCTTTCTTTTTCTCTTGACTTTTGCCTCTCTCCTCCCCCACACTTTTCTTTCGTTCTAACCCAAATTTTCAAAAAGTATCCCTTGTTTTTGCAATATGTCTCAAAATATATAATCCATCTTTAGAACAAGGGTAAGGATATAAGTATATTTAGGCTAGGTGTAAGTTCTGGTTACCAATAAAATAGCATATTTAATGTAGGCTCAAATTGGCTCACTAGTGGGGATGTTCTCTTAGAACATTAATAATGGATGGCTGTTTGGCTCTGGTTATAATCCTAATGCCTCTATCATATTCATGTTGTCACATGTATCAATATAGTCTCAAACGGTTGAAAGCAAGTTCTAGAGAATCATGTAATCATAAGAGCACTCAAGAAATAAATTAGATTGATTTGTATAATGCATCAATCATTATAGGCTCAAAAACTCACAAGGATGATTATACAAGTCAGATTAAGTCTAAACATGCTTCTTTCTCAATCAACATATCATATTAACATTGGCTCATAAAAAGGTTGACATCAAGCTCAATTCTCATGAAAATCTTCTCACTAATAAATCTGTTTTAGACTTATGCAATTCATATCTCATCATTGTATTAAAAAGGAACTAGAACACATTAAAATAATAATAATAATAATAAAGACTCATAAAAAAAAATAGTAGACAAAAATAAAAGAAATCCTAAATCGTTCCCCCCACACTTAATTCTTACAAAAAGAACTAATAACATAAGAATAGGAATAACTAAGACTCAAAACAAAACAAACTCATGCAACCTAAATAATCCTAAAATACTTAACAAAAATTAACAAGTAAACATAAAAACATTAAAATCAAACTGACAAGGTATGTCTCCAGTCTCCCTTACTCAGACCTTGTTCAGAATGAATACTTCTAAATGGCTTAAAACACATCAATTTTTTTTTTTTTTTTAAATTAGCAAAATATGTCCCTTACCCCCTACTAAAGGTAGAATTTAGGAGATATTACCTGCAGAGGTTGCTAACCACTTATTATAACTGAGACACAACAAACAAAATGTTAGATAATGTCACAAAGACAAAGTGCAATCCACTCCTTGCTTGTCCGTATCTCTTTTTCTTTTTCCGAGCGTTTGCGAAACAACCGTAGCAGATAAATACTCATAAGCTTGGAGCTTTTTGAGTAAATCTTCAATGGTTGTAGCAGAAATTATGGTTCTCCTTGCCTCTGAAAACATGAATCCATTATCCACAGCATTATCTAAATATGAAAGCAAATTACTAAAATAACCATTAATATTAAGCAAACCAATGGGTTTCTTATTTGTGACCAAAGATGACCAAGAAGCCACGCAAGCTATTTCTTCCAATGTACCCAGACCTCCTGGTAAAGCAATGAATGCATCGGCAGAATGGTACATGATTGTTATCCGTTCAGGGATACTCCAGACTTGTATTTCCTTACCCACGGTAGGTCCACAAAAACCTGTGAATAGTTTTGGCACGATTCCTAGAACTGGACTTCCTCCGGCGTGTGCTGATGTAGCGACTGCTCCCATTAAACCCGTACTACCGCCTCCATAAATCAACTGGATCTTTTGTTGGGCAAGTATTACTCCAACTCTTATGGCTTCATCAGCGAATATGTTATTTTTCCCTGGATAAGCACCTCCAAAGACACAAATTTTTTCAATGCGCTGGGACGAAGTACTTTCCATTTTTTTTTCAAGTGCCTGAAAGAGAATGAGTACATGGTGTAATATATAGAGGACTGAGTAATGAATCAGACAAGAGTAATAATGTCGCCGAAAGTGTATTTGACCTGTCAGAAGAAAATGTTAACCTAACAAAAGATTTTTGCGTGATTTCAGGAAGAAAATCAAAAAGAGAAGAAAAATCAACCGTAAAAGTCCAATGCAAAAAATACGAGAATAATTACACAAATCGAACAACACGTAAATTAAACCGAAATGAAATTATTGCAAATCAAACCAAAAGCTGAGAAGTCATTTATTGTAGTTGTGATTGTGGCTCACATCTTCCTCTGGTTTTACGTTCAGAAACGGCTTAAACGCCTTTTATGAGTCGAGGATATGCTTCCCATCCAGTTTTCTTACAAGCTGGCAAACAGGGTCTTTTAACATCAGATTCCCAAGATGTTGCCATTCCCTTTGGAATTGCTGCCATAAATCAAGAATTTCTCTTTGCACGTCTCCACTAGGATGCGTCTCAAGAGAAAGTTGGATATTACCCAAATTCTCCTTACTCAGTCCATCCTTAATGAATTCAATTTTATCATCTCGATTAGAGGACGGAATCCCAATAGAACGACATTTACCGTTACACGTCCATCGTGCACATTTGTGGCAATTTGAACTCATGCGCTTTGCTCGTCGCTTCTTTGCAAAAGTGCTTCTACCTGTACCTGGTAAATGCAAAACAGAAAGATATTCATCTTCACGTACCTTGGCTTCAATTATCCAACGTATGTCTTCAGGAATCCCTTTGTGCATAAGCATTCTTAATCTTTCAAATCGAACTTGGTAAAGCTTCAGTAAAATATTCTGAGGAAAAGGAGGAAATCGTTTCTGCAATCTTGTGAGAATATCATCCATCTTGAAAAAAAATGAAAAAGAAATTGAAAGAGAAATTTATATACAATATCAGTTTTGTGGGTAGCTGATGGAACCGACTTAAATAATCACGGAGTACCGTTATCCGCCATTTAACCGGGTTTAAAAAATGTATTTTTTTTTTTTGAAGATTAGTAAAAATTATATTTACATCTAGTTATTTTCAAAACAAGGATCAGAAAGAAAAACAACCTCTTCTTGAGTAACATGATTTTCCAAAAAGAGTTTGAGTCTTTGTCCATTTACCTTGAATACGTTACCATTTTGAGGATTCTCAATGTCAACTGCTCCATAATGATACACATGCTTAACCACAAATGGGCCAGTCCATCTTGATCTCAACTTACCAGGAAATATGTGAAGTCTAGAATTATAAAGTAGAACTTTTTGCCCAACATCAAATATTTTTCTTGAAATTAACTTGTCATGAAAGGCTTTAGTTCTTTCTTTATGAATTTTAGGATTCTCATATGCATCATTTCTGAGTTCCTCAAGTTTTTGTTTCCAACAATGCTTATCCTGAAAAGAATTTAACAAAGAATCAGTGTGTGAAATTTCTGAAGCATTATCAAACTCACATTCAATTAAATAAGCTTCTAAAGGATCATGGAATGTGGTAGTGGTGTTATGTTCATCAACAAGTTCTTCAATGAAATCCACTTCATGTACTTCTGAATCATCACCAGGTTGCTTGCAAGTGTTGAACACATTTAATTCTAAAGTCATATTTCCAAAAGAAATGTTCAAAATACCATTCCTGCAATTTATCAGAGCATTAGAAGTTGCAAGAAATGGACGGCCTAATATAACAGGAATTTGAACATTTGGATTTGAAACAGGATGTGTGTCCAAAACAATAAAATCAACAGGGAAGTAAAAATTTTCAATTTGAACCAAAACATCTTCAACTATCCCTCGAGGAATTTTTACAGAACGATCAGCTAGTTGAAGTGTAACAGGTGTTTCCTTGAGTTCACCTAAACCTAACTGTTGATAAACAGAAAAAGGCAAAAGATTAACACTAGCACCAAGATCAAGCAATGCACGTTCTATTCTAGTGTTTCCAATGATGCATGAGATTGTTGGACATCCAGGATCTTTGAATTTTGGTGGAGTAAGGTGCTGAATGATTGAGCTCACACTTTCCGTCAGAAATGCTTTCTTTTGTACATTATATTTCCTTTTAACTGTGCACATGTCCTTCAAAAATTTACCATAAGATGGAACTTGTTTGATTGCATCCAATAAAGGAATGTTAATCTTAACTTGTTTGAAAAGTTCATAAATTTTTGCATTTTGATTCAAATTGTTTATTGTTTGCAACCTTTGAGGAAAAGGAGCAGGATGCATACCTTTTTCTTTGTCCAAATTGACAAGAAGTTCAAACTTACCATCATCCTTACCATTGCTTTTCGGAGGGGAAGGAGGATCTTGGTCTTTTGATGGAATGTTTTTGTCAATTGCCTTTCCACTTCGAAGAGTTGTGATAGAACTGGCATTTTCCTGTTGAGTTTCATTGGAGCAAGAAACAAGACATTGAGTAGAAGGGTTAGGCTGAGGTTGAGCAGGAAACTTACCTTTTTCTTGAGTGCGTAATGAAGCTGTCAATGTGGACAAGGTGTTTTTGATCTCATTGATGTCCTGTGAAGTTTGGTTATTCACATTTGCTTGTGTATGCATGAATGCTTGCAATGTCTCTTCCAAGGTTTGTACACGTGAAGGTTGATAGGAAAAAGTGTTGCCCGGCTTTTGAGATTGTGGTACCTGAACATGATTATTATTCCGCCAACTGAAGTTGGGATGATTTCTCCATTCAGGGTTATACGTTTCAGAGTAAAGAGAAGGAAAAGGCTTTTTAAATGTGTTTATGGAATTTACTTGATCATGCAACGCTTCTTTAAGAATGGGAATGTTTGGACATTCAGAAGTGGGGTGTCCCATGATTTCACAAATTCCACAACTTTCTTCATTTTTAACCGTTTTGACTTCTTTTACTTCTCTAAGTTCCATGGCTTCAATCTTTCTAGCCAAATTAGCTACTTTAGCTTTTATCTCATCTTCTTGACTAAAATGATATTTACCTCTGTTAGAAACAAGATTAGATCTATTGGAACTTTCAGAGGAATTATCTGTGTGCCAGACTTGGGAGTTATCTGCCAAATGGTCTAGGTAGTCAAAGGCTTCTTCAGGTTCTTTTTCTAGAAACTCACCGTTACACATTGTTTCAACAAATTTTTTAGTTTCGGGAGTTAAACTTTCATAAAAGAAACTAATAAGACGCCATTTTTCAAAACCATGATGTGGACAAAATACTTAACAAATCTTTAAAACGCTCCCAGCACTGAAAAAATGCTTCATTTTGATTTTGATTGAAATTTTGAATCTGTCTTTTCAAAGCAGTAGTTTTATGTGCTGGGAAAAATTTCTTTAGAAACTCAGTTTGTAATTCTTGCCATGTGCCAATTGACCTTGGTTTTAAATTATGAAGCCAAATTTTTGCTTTATCTTTTAAAGAAAAAGGAAATAATTTTAGCTTGACAATTTCATTTGTACATTGTTGGTCATTAAAGGTGACACATACATCTTCGAAGTCTTTTAGAAACGAGTAAGCACTTTCCGATTCTAACCCATGGAAATTTGGAAGCAAAGCTATCATACCTGGTTTAAAACGAAAGTTGTTTGCATTGAGAGGAAAAATAAAACAAGAGGGTGATGAGCTTCGAGTTGGTTGCAAGTAGTCACGCATGGTGCGTACTTGTCTGTTCTCATCTTCAGCATGAACACTTTCATTGTCAGCCATGGTAGGAGTTGTATTAGAAAGATTACCTGAAAAAGTTTCACAATAAAATCTAACTAAACGACGAGATCTAAAATCACGTCGCCAAACAAGCATAAAACAAAGTTAATATACAGATTAGGCGGTATAACCAGCCAATAAAAATAAAACAAAGTTAATATACAATATAAATATAAATATATAGAAAATTAGGCGGTATAACCAGCCAATAAAAATAAATATACTTATAAACTTATATACTTAGTATTGCCTCCCCGGCAACGGCGCCAAAAACTTGATGGAAACTCAGTTAAGAGTCGTAAACCCAAGTGCAGGTTATGTTCAAGTAATAAATTCTCGGGTGTCCGAGGTCGAACCACAGGGAAGCGTATTAGTAAGTATAAGTTTATAAATATATAAGAAAAAGAAAGTAAACAAGATATTAGGGAATCAACAACAAAATAAGATAAACAAGATATTAGAGAACAAAATAAACAAAATAACATAAAAGAAATTAAACAAGATATAAAAACAATAAGAAAAGATGTTGAGGTTAGAGAATCCACTCTTGGTGTTATGCTAAGATTAATCTTGTTTTATTACACAATTGAAATCCACACATAAAGGAGGTTCCAATCGGAAGGTTTAGCAATTCAGTCCAAATTGTCCAACGTCCATAGCATATGATATTATGTTCATTTGGTGTCCTCAAAACTCATAAAAAGAGTCCAAGCATTCCTTATGCCAAGGTATATGTCTACAACAAATCAAGGTTATGAAACCAAGCATTTACTGTGCCATTTTCATTGTCAATAATGAATCAAGATCTTTACTTTGCAAGTATGATTTTAAACCAAAAGAAAATATTATCTATACTAGTGTTTATAAATGATGATTCATTTTAGCTCATGTTTAAGAGACTAACCTTAGCATTTACCAAGAGCTTCACCTCATCACCTCAACAATATGATTAGCAACACATACTAAAAATGAAAAGAAATGTAAGAAGCATAAGTAAATAAAGAAAAAGAAAACTAGAGAAAGGAAAAAAGAAGAAAACTTAGAGAATTTTTTTACAATGGCTAATATCCTACCAATGTATTATGTATCCCAATACTCATCCAAGGCCCTCTATTTATACACATTTTGGAGAGCTAAATGACAAGAGACAAGCTTTATAAATTTCAAAGGTAGGTATAATAGGTGGGTGCATTTTTCTAACAATTTTCGTCATGTTGTATGACAATTCTGATCAGCCAGCTTGATGGTCGATTTTGTCAATGTTGGAGGCTCGATCTGATCAAATGGTCTTCTAGAAAAATATGCCCCTATCCGTTACTGATCCATAGCCGTTGGAATCAGATCATTTGCTCATGTGGATCGGAAGATATAGTCAAAATACCAAAACGGTGCAGAACAGACGTCATTGCACATCAGCCAACTTGATGGTTGATTTCGGTAGGGAAAACGACTCCGTTTCAAGAAGTGTAAAACATGAAAAAGATAGATATGCCTCTTAACTTTGCATGGTTAAAATTTCAGCCTTATTGCTTCAGTGAAACTCCAAATATAGCTGATATGGCAAAAGGTGTCGGAATTGGAACTGAATTGGATTTGCCCTTAATTCTTGATTTAACCTAGTAATCTGAAATCACTCAAAGAAACTCATGAAAAACACCAAATTACATAAAAATATAAAATATCATAAACACAAGTAGACTAAGCAATAATAACTCGTATTTGACACAAAACAATAATAAAACATAATTAAAAACTATATAATTATACGAGTTATCACACAGGTTGAGCAAACCATTGTTAAGGACAAGTCATCTGTCCATTTAGTCTCTTCCTCTAAACCGAAAGGTAAGAAGAAAAGGAATACTAGATGGGATGTATCTCCTGCTTCAAAGAGTTTGAAGCCTGATGATGGTGTTGCAAATGAAGCAAAGGATAAGGATAATGCTAACAAAGCTTGCTTCTATTGTGGGAAAACTGATCATTGGAGGCGCAATTGCAAGGAGTACCTTGAGTCTAACAAGGGAAAAAAGTTGAAAGGAGTTTCAACTTTAGGTATATTTGATTCACTCCTCTTGGTATATGATACCTATAATTTGGTACTAAATATGTATGATATATTGTAAGGACCAAAGGAAAGAGTAGTGAAACTAGACCATGAAGATGGCAACCGAGTTTGATGCTACATCAGAGCTTGTCGATCTTCTGGGTTTTTAATAAGACTTTTTAGTTATGATTTATTTAGAAACATTTGATGTTTTCATTGGCATTATAGGCCAATATTGAGGATATTTTATTTATGTTTTCGAAACATATTGTTTTGTTGGCATAAGATGCCATGCTTATGTAGTTTCCTCTTAAATAAATAAGTTATAGAATAGTTATTTAACATAGTTTTATATATTATACAACTTGCAAAATATTTTGAATACCATTTAGCTTAGTAATATGGAATTCGAATTGTTATTGAATTAGTCCCTTAACATCTACAAATGTAGGATTTAGTGGGAGCTATTAATAACCTTTTGAATGGTAAAATATTATGATAAATTGCCATTTTTGAAAAATGCAATTAGTAGGAAACTTTCCATACTTGAAAAGATTGCACGTTTATATTAAAGGTTTTTAAGACTAACTCTTTTGTTTTGGCTTACAAAAGGAGTTATATTTGGATCATTAGCTACTAGCTAACAAGTAGATTCCAATAGTTGTTTTAGATATAACTGAACCATATAAATGGAATCTAGGTCTCATTGTGATCCAAATTATTAACCTTGATAATAAGATTATCATGTATATGACAAAGCATATTCTCAATGCACTTAAAACTATGTCCTAGTAGAGACACAATTACTAATCGAAAGAGTTCGACATTGGATGAGTTAGTGATTGGCTTAGTGCAAGTGGGAGATTGTTGGTGTATGCCCTAGAGCTAATCAGATTAAGCTCGGGATACACAGTCAATAAAGCATACCCTTCACTATGATGATAGTGATACAAGGTTTTCCTTCAAGTTAGTACGATGATAAGGAGTTATTAAGTACTAATCGGATGAAGCCCATGGAACATAATGGCCTTGCAAAGGAATTATAAAGAGTTATAATTATGAGATCCTTATGCATCAAAGCCTTGTTCCTCAAACTGTTCCTGGTCATCGTATTGCCAAGACGAGGCATTGGCAATGCTCAAAGACTGGTCTATGTTAAGCCTTCTTACTTGCGAAGTAAGCAACCGATCTCATACAGGTTGAAGTATAGGATACTTGGGATAACATATAGGTGCTTGTCTGTTGAACAAGTTCACTGAACATGGCCCGCCAAGAGAACTTCATTTGGTAATATATCACTCTAGTGTATATGATAATGTTCTCTTAGAACCAGTCGTGTAAATTAGTCCTTAGACTTATGATACTAGGTCATCTTGTATGGAGAGTGTCATACTTAGATTTCATCACGAATGGGTCCCAAACACAAGGATGCTTATGGTAGGGTGTTATTGGGTATGACATGAACCATGCGAAGATGAATGTGTGATCCAGAGAGGATTCACCACTACCTTTGATATTGGAGACATATCTCGTTTGTTCTTGATTAAGTCTTTGGCCAAAGCATGATGGATTTAGAAGAAAGTTGTTTCTCTAAATTCATAAGGTTAATCATAAGTTGCGAAGAACTAATATGGATAGATCATGAGTAGACACTGCACCATTCTCATTTGCTATCCAGGATATATGGTGAAAGGACCATATTACACCGACAGGCTAGTTGCTGAAAGGTTCTAAAAGGTCACGCTGACTTTACAATATTTGGGTGGTCATGATGGGTTGCTAGATCCCGCTCTTGATCTATGATAACAAGTTAATGTGATTAACTTGTAATCATTGCCAACATATGGGGAACCTAAAGGGTCACACACATAATAACAGATATGTATGGATTAAACATGGTTGGATTAAACATGGTATCCTATTAAGGTAAAACTTAATGGAATAAAAGATCTATATTAAGGACTCAATTGAAAAAATTCAATTGAAATGAATTAAGACATAATTGAGACTGAGAAATCTAAGGAAAATGTCTTAATGAGATAAGAGTAATCAAGAAGTCTTATCTAGTGTAGTAGTCGGCTTTGACATATAGATGTACAAAGTGAATAGCGATTGACTATACTATATTGGAATAATATCATGAGATGATATTAATAGATTAATGACATGAATTGTTCATGAGGAGAAAGAAATTTAATTGAGAATTAAATTACTTTTGATTAGAAATTAATCTATCCAATAAATAAGCATGATAAATAAGAATGGGTCCAAAGTGACTATTCTATTTTAGGACTGTTCACTAAGGATTGTTGGCCCAACTTAAGGCATTAAGATTGGTTGGACCATTATTATTATTAGATAATATAATGGGCTTATTGATCCATCTTAGAATTAAGTAGTTTAACTCCAAGTGGATTAATGAAAATCTTGTGTAACAAGTAACAGGTGGCCGGCCTAGCATAGGGAGATAAGGATTAGGGTGTGCGCCACTATATAATCATATTTAGAGGTTGTAGCCGCCCAAGTGAGTTTTATTCTACTTGTGATAATCTGATTTTGCTTAAGAAAAAGTTTGGTTTCAAGAAGAGAACTTCAACTTAACAAAGCAGTGAAATCGCAGCCTCCCTAAGCTCCCTAGTGCTTGCCTCAGTTCCTCTTTTCTTGGTGTCCTTCTTGCCGCTTCTTCACCTAGTTGAGTGAGATTGATTAAGGGAGAAAGATACAAGAATATAGACCATTTGATTGTGATCTTAGGATCAACTTGCTAGCACAAGTGAATCGCCATACCTTAGAGAAAGATCCATCAGCTGTTCGCGTGGACTAGCTCTAGAGGAAGGACAATTGTGCTTCTTGTGGTCTTGGACGAATTGGAAGCTTTGTAGATCTTGGATTCGAGATTAGGATCTGCAACTTAAGGTTACGATATCTTAAGTAGGTAACTTCTAAATCATATGGGTGATTTAATTGTTTTTGAAAGTTATAAACCTATGCAAACACAAGCCTAAGATCATGTTGTATTTCAGGTGCTTTCTTGTTTATTTCCGCTACACTTTGATTACCATGTTTATATATATATATATATATATATATATATATATATATATATATATATATATATATATATGCACATTATATTAGTCTTGTTATGCTGGCTAGGCTCAACAGAGTCTAGGACAGCAGACCCAATAGTCCAAGTCAATATCATAAGAGACACGTGGATATTGTTTGGCGCTTTAGAGGTCAAGTCGAGTTCCACCTACCCACTTCAGGTTGTCCATGCTATCGACCATCAAACCCCTATGAGCATACGACACATGGCTCCCTCTTGGGTGCCCAAACAGGTATAAATAGCTCAATTTTGGGTTGCTCTTAGATACACACCCTACACACTCTGACCTCCATTACTCTATAGATACTCTCTCCAACCTTTCTCAGACATACACTTACTTAAGCATCAGAACACGTCCCGAAAATCAAACTCTGGTACCATCTGACCTCCTTTCCATTTTAACAGAAACTCAAACCGTTGGACACGCTAGCTCGCCACCTAAGCACATCAACAAGCCTCCTAAACTAACAAATTCTGTTTTCTTTTTTACTACTATTATTTTAATCAAGCAAAATTTAAAAGATTATAGTATCACAAGTTTTATAAACTACCATTGCAAAGTTATTATCATTTTATGTTTACTTTTAAATGTTCCCACCTAAATGTATAAACAGAAAATAGTGTATGTATATAAAAAAAATGTTAAATTGT
Source organism: Fremontodendron californicum (assembly GCA_030761205.1). Lineage (NCBI taxonomy): Eukaryota > Viridiplantae > Streptophyta > Magnoliopsida > Malvales > Malvaceae > Fremontodendron > Fremontodendron californicum. Next base: position 14,961,893 of record JAULJL010000026.1, read on the forward strand.
CTATAAAATACTTAGATTTACTTTAAATGATTATAAGTAAGTTTGTGATCTAAATTTTAAAATGAAATAAGACAAAGCGAATTTAAAATATAATAAATTAATTAATAGTGTATTATTGTAGCAAAAATATAATGAATGTGAAAATTTAATGTAACAAATTATTCTAATATAGTACCATGCATGTTGAGATAATTATTCATTTATCTTATTTAATATAGAAAAATATCTAATGTGATACTTGTTTGGAAAAAAATGTCAATTGATCTAATGACCAGTTGATAAATCATGTTATTTTTTGAACGCGAAAACACATTGATAGTTTAAATAAAAGTCCCGGTGCTAGATTGAATATAATTTTAAGATTCAAGTGTCACATTACATATATAATTCCTATATTATAGACCAAATGGATAATTATCCCTATCTTTTTATATAAAATTGAAGTTTCAATTATGAATATATCTTGCCTCAGTAATTACTTATAAATCATGTAAAAAAAAGTTTACTTAAAAATGTATCCAAAAAGATACCGTCGATTAAAACTTAAGACTCTAACTTGTAAATCATGTGAGCAAGGAGGGATTTAAATTTATGGGATAGGAGAGAGCAACCTCCCATTATATAATCGAATATATCATGTATACTAAAAGAAATATTACTTAGAAATCAAGTTTAATTTTTTTGTTTAAGTTATTACTATATTTATATACCATACATATTTTTATTTTTAAAAAAAACATATCCAGTATAAAATTTTACATAGTATATATATATATTAATTAAGGTTGTTTAGGTTAGGTTATTTTTAGATTCAAGTTGTTTTATTGGGTACTCTGATTTCAAGTAGTTTTCGATAGAGTTATTTTAGATTTGGGTTACCATATATTGAGCCCTTGTAAAACTCGTGTTGCATAGATTGAATTATTTCGAGAGTTGAATACTTAACGCATAGTTATTTTAAAATTTGAATTATACGAGTTAAGATGATTTAAATTTTAAGAAATTTAAGATTTACACTTTCTTGTTATCTTCTAATTAATATGTTTTAGTTATAATTATTATTAGCTATATAAATCTCCAATAAATATTATATTAAAGTATTTTTAAATATTAATCTTATGGAGTTGAAATATTATATTAATTAGATAATTTTCATATATTTCTTAAACTTAAAACTTTACATAATCAACAATATTAAATAATAAATGATCATTATGTTAAAAACATTTTTTTTTTAACAAAACAAACATTAAATTTCGTTAACAAATGCATAAGTTTTGAGTCTAATTAATGAAAAATATATATCTTTAATATCAGTATTTTTATTTTTAATATATATTTATTAAAGACTGGTAGTGAAGTTTTTTTAATTTCAAAAGCATGATTAAAAAACTGTCATGTGTTCTTAAGTTACATTTTTACAAAATCAAAAAATAAAATACGTGACCATTTTTTAATTCCGCTTGTGAAATTAAAAAATTTTACTATTAGTATACAAGGATAATAATTCTTTATATAATATTTATAGATGTGTTGTATTCACATTAAACATAATTTGATTTTGAAAACAATTAAAGAAAGTCATAATTTGACTTTAAAACCATTGGCCAAAAAGAACTAAGCACTTAACTGTCTAATGAAGTTAATCGGATGTAAATTTAAGCATGTGATGTAGGACAGTCCGTGATTCCTTTTGGTCACCAAAGGGTTTTCAAATCAAAAAGTATTCGTAGTTCGTGTTACATATATTTTATAAAGATATATAAATTCTGTAATAACTTTAAAAAAAAAATTATATAATTTTAAATTTTCAAAATACTTTATGTATTTTTAAAAATATTTTTAAGAAATGTATAAATCATTTTTCAATTTAGTATTATACTTTTGTTTATAAAAAATTTACTTAACCTATTTTTATATTTTTGTCTATTACCTGTATTTAGAAGTGTTTATGGGCCGGATCGAATCGATTGAGTTCGGAATATTGTATTTTTACTTATTTAAGTCCGGCTCGGGCCCAATTTATTATTTAAAAATTATTAAAATATTATTTTTATATAAATATTATATATTTTTATAATTAAATTTAAATAAAAAATATTTTTTATTATATAAATAATCTATATCAAGTCGACCTGGATTATAAATTTTTTTATCTAAGTTTGGTTCAATTCAAAACATGTCAACCGGATCGAATAAATAATCAGATCCATGAATAAATCTATCTTCGACTAATAAATTCATAAGTATCCCAAAAAATAAAATTAATTTATTGGATGCTTAATTAATTAAACAGTAAAAAGTAAAGCAATTAATTATACTAACCAATAGTAATCCGAAAAAGGAAATTTTCTCATCCGGATGGTTGACTTTAATAAGACTACAGCCTGTTCCGTGCGGGAGACCGTCACCTTCATAACCCTCCGGACACAAACAATAAAAACCTCCAATTGTATTGTGACATGCGGAAGTCGAATTGCAGGGCTTTAAAGTTTCACACTCATCTATATCTGGTAATATCAAATGAAATTTTTTTATGTTTGATAAATAACTCGATTAACTTCTTTAGTATTTTGGAGGCGTTTGGTATCTTTTCAAGAATTATATTTTATGAAATGTAATTTTTAAAAATATAATTCTTGAGGATGTAATTTTTGAAAATGTAATTTTATAGCGTTTGATATATATGAGAAAATATTGATTAAAATTCTGAATGTGATGGTAATTTTTGAAATTACCCTTATCAAAAAAATGTAAATTTTATTAATTTTAATAAAATTTCAATGATATTTAATATTAACAAATATTTATACTAAATATTTAAAAATAATATTTTAATTGATAATTTGAGTTACTTTTAGGATAAAAAATATTTATTAATAATAAATTTTTGAAATTACTCTCATATAGTTGAAAAATTAAAAAATTGGATGCAAATTAAATATTATTTAAATATTTTAGTAATATTTATTATTAACAAATATTTGTACTAAATATTTAAAATATATATTTTAATTGGTAATTTGAGTTATTTTTATGATAAAAAATATTTGTTAAATAATAAAATTTTGAAATTACTCTCATGTAATTGAAAAATTAAAAGACTATATGCAAATTAAATATTATTTAAATATTTTAATGATATTTATTATTAAAAACTATTTATACTAAATATTTAAAAATAATATTTTAATTGATAATTTGAGTTATTTTTATGATAAATATATTTATTAATAATAAATTTTTGAAATTACTTTTATGTAGTTAAAAAGTTAAAAGACTATATGAAAATTAAATGTTATTTAAATATTTCAATGATATTTATTATTAACAAACATTTGTATTAAATATTTAAAAATAACATTTCAATTGATAATTTGAGTTAATAAAAAAATATTTGTTACTAATAAAATTTTGAAATTACTCTCAAATAATTGAAAAATTAAAAGGCTTGATGCAAATTAAATATTATTTAAATATTTTAATAATATTTATTATTAATAAATATTTATACTAAATATTTTAAAATAATATTTCAGTTGATAATTTTAAATCAAATAAAAAGAGGATAATTTTGTCTTAAATTTTTTTAAAAATTTTCAACTACATGAGAAAGTTACTTTCTCACTATTTCTCATGGGAATCGCATTCCAATACTTGTAGGAAAGTAACTCTCCAAAGAAAATTATATTTTTACAAAAGTAAGCAATTTTTAACACACCAAATATGATAATGACATTCTCACCAATTAATTTTCATGAAAAGTGAATATTTTATATCGTGCCAAATGTCCTCTATGAGTTAAATTACCTTGGCAGCCAAAACCATTAGAGAGGTAAGGGTTTCCCTGAAAACCATTGTTACACTTGCACAAATATCCATTATCATATTGGGGTTCATGAAAATAGGAATTCTCTTTGCAGGCGTAAATTTCACGATCCTTTTTCGCTTCACTGACATTCTGGTTCCCGATCGTCCAATCAAGAATCATAGGAAGTTTGCCATCCGCATCAAAATTATTGAGATCTGAAGTAGAGAAGTTATAGGCTCCATCCTCTACGATAAATGCATAGCTACAAGGATTGAAGCTTAATACATCGACATGGTTGTTGTAACTAGCGAGACTGACGTTATAATCCCTCACTCCTCTTGGGATAGTTGCCTAGCAGCAGCCAATGCCAGAGCAAGATCCGTTAATCACATCAGTAATTTCATTACATATTGATAGACAGCCAGTTGCATAACTCTGTCCAATGGAACCGTTGATGAAAGCATAGGTGTCGCAACCAATAGCCGTAAACTTGTTTTTGGTGTTTGATATGTTGTATAGACAAGACTTGAGCCAGGTATTGAAATAATAACTGCTCCCTGATGTATTATAACAATCAGAGGCTACCTGATTAAGGATGCGCAACTGACCATCGAGATTGATGCCGAGGACATCGATATTACTATCCTGTAAGAAAGCTTTCGGAGGATCGGTAGTGTTGTTACATGTGATGAGAAATCTACTTTCCATGAAACAACCATTTTCTGTACCAAATGGATATGGCACGCTAAGGTTACCGCCCCAGCTTTGGCAGCTGGGGTTTGCTTGAGCTTCTGCTATTGTTGCTGTTGTTGTTGCTGTTGCTGTCAACATCATCATAAGCATGATAAACTCTGTAAGGCTTCCACTCGAACCCATTCTCATTTTCCTCCAAACAAAATAATTAGATGGTTTTGAGAAAGTTAGAAACATTTGTTAAAGGTTTTATAGGCAAGATTGCTAACAATTCAAACAAAAGTAACCAACCAGGCAAGGCAACAACTAGCCATTTTACAGCGTAACCCAGAAGAAGGGTCAAACTATCAATGGGTAAAGATGAAGATGAAGAAGAAGGAAAAAAATTCCCAACATCACGCGTCTCACTTTTAGTACAGCATGCTTATATTAGTACTACTCATAGTCTGTATCAATATCAGAGGTATGCGCCACTCCTTTTCTTGTTTGCATTGATATGCATGCAGATGGACAGTTTATGGGTCAGGTTCATCTTTTTCCTTTTAGGTGGAGCATTATGTGTCAGACTTATCATAATAATTTTGGGATCATTCATGTGGATCTGGGACACTTTCTTTGTATTCTTTTAAGGCTTTTTGCAAAAATTCTTCATATGGTTCAGGTGTTGCAGAATAATAATCCCATGGTACTTCAACATTTGGTGGGGCCATATGTGATGAGGAATCGTCATGTTCAATTGACATATTTGCTTTTGAAAAGCTCTATATTTCATATCTAGATGCCTGATATGAACAGGATATGTCTTGTATATCCATGCAGAGGGAAAAGATCCAATTTGAGTAGCTTGTCCATACTGTACAAAATACTGTAGTTTGTACATAATGATAATCATGGTTGTTGCTTTTGGGTTTCTATCAGCTTCTTCATCTATCATGGTTTTTCATTGGTTAAGAGGGAAAAACCAATTTAGAAGAGTAAAGAAGTTGTGATTTTCTGGGTTGATTTTTCTTTCAATGGCTTTGTCCAAGAAGTACTGGATATCAGGGATAACAAAATGTATTCCAATATGGTACAGGTGTGTTAAATACCACAACATCCATTTTAATTCTTCATGAAATTCTGAAAAATCATAATGGAGTGGGTGGATAAAAGGATAATCAGGATGTAATCTCAGAGGTTTGAGCATAAGACCACCAAAGTTTCTAAAAACATCTAATTGGTATTCAAAAATCATATCCTTGGTCCTTTGATGGAAGGTTTTATCCATTATTAACCTTAATACTTCTGGAGGATAATCAGGATGGAGGTTTGGAATGATCGGTAGGGAAGAAGAGGATGATGGTCTATACATCATGATTTTTTTCGGAGGTCTAGTTAGGAAATCTGCAAGAACATTGGTTTTGCCTTTGATATGCTGGGATTCAAACAAATATTTTGAAAACCATTCAACCCATCTGAGGAGCTGGGGATGAGGGATATTTTTTTGTTTGAATTTCAACATTTGAGGAAAGGATGACATATCCAATTCCACAAGAAAATTATGTCTAATAAGATGAAATTCAAATTTTGAGATACCCTTTTTTACTGCCAAGATCTCTTTGAAGGTAGAGTGATAGTGAATTTCTGCTTCTGAGAATCGATCACTCTTAAATTCACAGAGATGTCTTTTGCCATTTAATTCTTCAAAAAGAATAGCTCCCCAAAATTTATCACTGGCATCTGTTTGAAGGATTCGTTTCCCAGAGGATGGGATTTGGAGAGGTGATAATTCTTGCAGTTTTTGTTTGAGTGTTTGGACTACTTCGATTTGGGATTGTTTCCATGGAGGAGGGTCTTTCTTAAGCATTTTTCTCAGAGGGTTTGTGTATTTGGATATTTTTGGAACAAAGTCTCTCAGATAATTTACTATGCCTAAGAATTGCTGGACTTGTTTTTTGGTGAGGTTTTCATTTGGAAATTTTAACAATTATTGGGCAATATGTAATCCTGGTTGGTACTTGCCATCTTTGAGATGCATTCCCAGAAACTCAATTTCTGTCTTGTGGATTTGCATTTTTCTTTCAAATAGCATGATTCCATATTGTAAGATCAGGCTGGTGAATTCTACAAGTAATTTGGCATGGGCTTCTCCATCTGGGCTATACAGAAGAATATCATCAATGTATACCAATCACTATTCATTATGGGCTGGAAGATCTGGATCATAGCTTTTTGGAACAATGATGGAGTTGTTTTGAGCCCAAAGGGTAGAACCTTTCACTGGAAGTGGTGATTTGGAATACATAGGCATGTTTTTGCTCTGTCTTCTAGATTTATGCCCAATTGCCAACATCCTGCTTTAAGATCAAATTTTGAGAAAACTCTTGCTCCCGCCAAACTGGAAAACAATGTATTTCTATTGGGCAATGGAAATTTGTCATCTTGGAGAAAATGGTTCAAATGTTGGTAATTGATAACCAATCTGAGCTTTCCTCAAGTTTGTTCAACTTGCTTGTTAACATAAAATGCTTCACATGCCCATTGAGAATTTGAGACTTCAATAAGATCCTGGTTTTGTAGTTCTAGACATTCAGCTTCTACTAATTTTTGATGTTCAGGATTCATTTCCATATGGCTTGCCTTTGTTGGATTGATATCTTCATTCATTTTGAAAGGCAATTTGATAAAAAAAAAAAAGTCTGGGTTCTTCCAAAGTGAATGATTGCATTTGGATAAGAACTCTGAATGGGAATTTGCACATGCCTTTGCTTTAAGTACTTGAAGAATTTGTTCATATTTTTTATCAATCTTCATCTGGAAAAGCCTGGGGATATCCACAAAGGGTTTGAATAATTTCTCTTACTCCCTTAGGAAAGATTCGTAAATGTATGACTTTGGTGTAAAGATCGAATCCTACAACAATGTCTTTTCTTGGTAATTGGAGCCTAAAACAGTTGTAGTTATAGAACAAGCAGGGAAAATTTGAATAGTGATGGGTTTGCTGATGAGATGGGTAGCAAATGTTTGGTCTGCAGCAGAGTTAAAATATCTGGTGTGTGGTTTCCACCATTCTACAGGCAGAACTTTTTGGTTCATGATGGTTTCTGCTGCTCCAGTATCTATGAAGGCGATGGTCGTTATGGGTTTGCTGTATTTACTGAGGTATATGGTAACAGGTATATGAGGCACAAGGACTGTGGATAATATTGTTGGAGATATTTTGTTTTGTGTTTGGAGCATATAAATACCTTGATCTGAAGACCAGTCAGAGTTTGGGCTGTCGCTCTGATTTAAGCTTTCAATTGCGAATAGAAACGATCTGTAGGTTCCTTTTCTATTGAGAACAATGATTCAAGATCATCATCTTTGATGCTTATGCCCACTTCTTTTTCCATCTGGAAAATCATTTTTTAGCCATTTTTGTTGTTAGGGCAATTTTTTGCATAATGCCCTTTTTTATTGCAAATATAGCATCTAGAGGACTTTGCTCCAATGGATCTTTTCTTTCTCAAATATCTCCATTTTCTTTTCTTGGGGAATAATGAGGACTTTGACTTTCTGAATTTGTATTTTTTTGAAATGCTTCATCTTCTAGGAACTACAGTGGCACAATTTTCTTTTGCCATATTTGATGAGTAAATCTGGTCTTTCACAAGCTTTATCAATATCTTTATTGCCCTGGAGATAGTCTTTGAAGATAGTTCTCCTATTGCAAATATCTTTCAAAACAATATGAATTTCCTGTTGAATTTCACCAATGGTCAGACTAAGAATATCCCTATTCTGTTGTTGGAGAGCTCTGGTGACTGCAACTTTTAAAGGATCAGGAATAAAAGAGACAAAAGCTTGTTTAAGACATTGATCTCCTCCTAAAACATAAAAGAGTCTAGCCATAACATGAAAGTGTTTGTCCAGATCTCTTCTTTTGTAAGAGCAACATTTTCTTTTGAAAAATTCTCTTCTTTTTAAAGCTTTGATATCATCGGGATTGCCAATAAAGTAGTTATGCAAGATTGGAATGACCTGTGAAAAATCTTGCAGGACTAGAAACTGAGTTTGATCATTCTATGAACAGAAGTTCACCAATCTCTGAGCATTCCTGTGAACAGTGATACAAACTCCATGAGTATGGCATGATTGCTTTCTTCAGACAATTTCTTGGTTTCAAGCCAGGCATGGAATTCTTGTAATCATTCTGGCCATTTTGAGAAAAGGATATTGTCGAATGTGAATGTATATTTTGAGCTTGTTGTGGAAGCATTAATATTAGAGCTTTCAGGCATTTCTTCCTCTGTATATTCTTCTTTTGGTCGAGTTGGCTAGGTTGCCATGACAAATTCTTCTTCAGAGGATGAGAAATCAGAACTTTATTCTGTTTTAGGATCTTCATCATCTGGTTCTTGGACAGCTGCTATCTTTGGAATAGAGTTATCCTTGTATTCCTTTAGGAATGGTGACAGGGAATTCTCTTTTTTGTCCCCTTGGATCATCAAAGACTTGGGGATTTTCTTGGGGGGTTGCTGTTCTTCTTTTTCTGGTTGGACATGTCTCTTCCCCTGAGTTTTTTTTGATATTTGGGATGTGTCTGGTTCTTTTGCAGCTCTTTTTTTAGCTTCTTTTTGGGCTTTGATTTGCAGATACAGATCATAAGATTTAGCTTTGTTTTTTCTGGTAAAGGTGGAATGATTAATTTTTGTTCTAGAGAAGGTGCAAAACTAGCATTGATTTGTCTAATGGAAGGGAAAAAGTCAATACTATTTCCCCTAGACGGAGTTAGTGAAGGAGATTGGAGTCTAGTGTCTTGAAGGGTCTTGATCTGTTCTTTGAGTTTGAAAATTTCTTTTTCTATATTGAAATTTCAAACTACCACCTATTATACATACATTTATTATATACACTATGTATACACGACACGGATAATCGAATGTATAATGGTATTATTATTTATTGCCAGATCAAAAATATATATAAATTATATACATACAGTTTGATCTGGCAATTTGTGTATCCGTGTCGTGTTAATGTATTTTGTCGTGTCATAATCATGTTTAAGGTTATACAAACTTTGATACGTTAATAATTCGTATTATATAGATATTCATAAGTTCATGTATTCGTGTCGTGTTCGTGTTATTTTTTCGTGTCTTGTCGTGTTTTTAGTAATTTTTTCCTTATGGTTTTCGTGTCGTGTAATTATGTCGTGTCCAATATTACCAGGTCTACATAAAGTTAAAAATATATAAAAATTGTATAAACAAATATTATATAATTTTTTAATAAAAATTATATATATATTTTTTTAAATTTATATTTTTTAAAACTATAAATTATATAATTTTTAATTTTAATTTTATAATGTAACATTTAAAATATATATATGTTGGAAAGTCGCCAAATGGGTTGGCGACTTGTGAATTCATAACATGAATTCACCAACATGCTTTATAACATGTAAAAAAAAAAATTGTTGGGAAGTCACCATGTCATATGACGATTTTTCACCTATATAAAAATATGTTGGGAAGTCGCTATATGAAATGACGATTTTTCAACTTAAAAATTTATTTTTTTTAAAAATATAAAGCACGGAAGTTGCCATATCATATGGTGACTTCCGTGCTTTGTTTTGAAAAAAAATAATTTTTAAGTTGAAAAGTCGTTATATCATATGGTGACTTCTTAACGTTTTAAAAAATAAGCGTATTTTAATAAATAATTTTAAAATATCGAAAGTTTGATAATTTTTTTTTTTAACAATATCTTAATAAAAAAACCATTTACTCACCCTATACATAATTAACTTTTAGTTTTGAAAAAGATCTCGAAGTATATAAGTCCCAATATATGAGTTTCATCCAATGTTATATTTTAATTTATCATTTCTTGGTTGATTTATTTGGTTCTGTATTATTTTTTTAAAAATCCAATGTTATTGTTATATTATATATGATAATTTTTTTAATCAAATTATTTCTACTTTATATATAAAGTCATGAAAAAAAAATCACAACCTTTTCAATTCTAGACTACAATCATTATTAATGACTTACTAAAAAGCTGAATAGGGACATGCAATATGAATATGATATTATATGAATATAAAAATATAAGAATTTTTAAAAATTTAGAAAATAGATACGATATATTATAATAATAAAAAATATTTTTATATAATAATATATAATAAAAATATAAAATTGATATTTTTTAATCAAATATTAACATGTAAAATATTTTTTTTTTAAATTATTCTTGAATTTAAAATTTTGAACATTAAAAAACTCATTAAATCAAATTACTCATTATTGATTTCATATTGAAAAAAAATACAAAAAAAATCTTCTATTAATTCAAACGTATTTAATTATATTTTAATCGTGTTCGATTTTATTTATTATTTTTTTTAACGTATCTTCATATATACAATATATATTTAATCATATTAAAATCATGTTCAAACCGTGTTAATTCTCTTGACAAAAGTGTCGGTGCTTCTTCATAAATGACTTGTTTTACACTGCAAATTTAAGTAGTGTAGTTGAGGACAGCTACCCTCCACCAGGACTTGGAAATGACTAGTTGACTTGACTCCAAGTCTTCGTCGTTTTAGTCCCTTTTTTTGTTTTTTTCTTTTCCTATTTTAATTTTTTTAGATTACAAGTGAAACTTTTGAATATTTGATTTTGCAGAGGCAATTTACAGTAGACACCTCGTAATAGACCAGTTTTAACAGTCAGTAACTAATGGCCAAATTATCTTTTCTAAAACTCTTAATTTCTACCAAATTTATGCGAGAAGTCAATAATTTACATAAGTTTTTATCCAGGCAACTTACGAGTCCCAATGAACAGCTGCAAGAAATGCAGCAGATTGATAATAAGGCCACTGCAGTTTCTGCAACTATATTAGAAAGAGTTCCCATGGAACAATGAATTACTACCGAGCAGCTTGGTAGATGTTGTCGAAATGGGTTCCTTTGGTCACATATTTAAGGACTAACAAATTCCTTGTTTTTGGTCAAATGATTTTATATATATCGATGGAAAAAGGAATATAGTTTGATCATAAAACCATGCATTTATGAGTAAATTAATTGAATAAGACACGAGTAACTTCAGTGCTGTACTGAGAAATGAATCCATATCCTCACAAACACAAATTATTAAAAAAATAATAATAATAATCTAGAAAAGAAAAATTGGGATGAAACAAAATCATTTTAGAATTCGGCATTTAGATCTAATTTTGGATATATCACAATCACAGGAATGAGGAAATTATTTTCATATTTTTTTATTTGTTTTTCAAGTTCTTCAAAGGAAATGTGAGTCCTACTTGACTGTAGTTGCTATCTCTATGTACTCACCAATGCCATTTTAGACATGAATCATTAAGTCTTCTTCAATGCTAAGAGAATTAATTAATGCCAACTCATCTTTTTGCCTCTAAAGAATTGAAAAAAGGGTAAATATGAAAAACATGTAATCCAAAGGAAGTATTTGTTAAATGGTATAATGAATAAAAGTTATTTGAAAAAGAAAAATGAATAATTAGAAATTATTATAAAAGATATTGTAAAGACAAAATTACCATTAATGAATTTTTTTTTTCTTTTTTCTCTTTCATTAAGGAAATATTATTTTTTAAAAATTTTAATTGAAAATAAATTTAAAAAATAAAATATTTAAAAATATATATTTTTAAAAATATTAAAAATTTTAAAAAAATAAATAAAAATTAATTTTAGGCATATTATTTTTATTTTTTAAAATTTTTTAATTAAAAAAAGTAAATAAAAAATTTAAAAATTTATTTTTTAAAATTAAAAAAATTTTATTTTCAGAATATTTATTTTTTAATTAAAAAGTAAATTAAAAAATAAAAGAAAAAGGGAGGAGAAGATTTTTTTATCAAGGATAATTTTGTTTTTACAATATACTTTATAACAATTTTTAATTATTCATTTCTGTTTTTCAAATAACTTTTATTCATTATACCATTTAACAAATACTTTCTTATGGAGGGCATGTTTTTCATATTTACCCAAGAAAATACTACAAGTTGCAAAAAAGGGAACAACAGATTATGTGGCTAAAGAAATTATTCCATAGAAAAAAAGTTGATCTTGTTGAAGCCAATGTTTATAATTTGGATTTTGGAATAAATTCGGATGAACCTGATTTAGAAACCAAAGCTGGAGGACAAGTTTTGGATCCAGCAACATAGCCATAGAGTTTATGATCAAGGAGGAAAAAAAAAATTAAATTGGACACGCCTAGATGAAAATTAATAGGAGTAAGTTTAACGGGAATATCTGATGCTGAATGGATGTGGATTAAAGGAGTTTGGTGATTTGACGGGAGAGGATTGGAATTGGAGAATGTAGTTGTACTTAAGGGTGAGCATTAGTCGGTTATAACTGACTAAATTGATCGACCGACTCTATTCGATTAATTCAAGTAAATTTGAACAGTTTCGGTATTAATAGATTAGTTTTGTCAATTTAAATAGTTTGTTCGATTGTTTATCGGGTTTAGGATTTGGTAACCGAACCGTTCGAAAAAAAAGATTATAATTAAACAAATCAAGTTCAAAAGGGATTGATCCCCTAACCTTTTGAGAAAAAAAATATTGACTTGACATGCATAAAGATCTATTCTCTTAAAAAAAATGATCAATCCATTTTCAAATAGAAAAGTTTCTTTTGGCTCTGATGCTCAAAGGGATCAATCCTCTTTGAAAGATGATCAATCTTCGAACTAATTGATCGAACTGACCAAGTTATTTTGGTTCGTCTATTTACAATACTCCATAAATGGTTGGTTGGTTTGGTCGGTTATCCATGTATGATCGGTTTGTTTGATTTTTAGAATTTCAAAACTGAATCGATCGAATGTGATGCACTCAAAAGAGTGTGTCTTTATTAAACCTTGCAATCAATATGATCAATTATAGTAAAGTAGCATGCAAGGATCGAATCCACAGAGATTGGTTTTTAGTTTATAAATTACTAGTTTAAAACTTAAATTCAAGAACAATAAAAGAAAATGGGGTTTTGAAATAATTAAAAGTAAAAAAAAAACAAAATAAGTAAAAAGCAAATAAATAAGAGAAAAACAAATATAAAAGAAGTATGGTTAATGTTTCATTCTCCACCACTAGACATCATTGAGAATCAATTTCAAATCTATCAACATCAATTAGCTATCAAAATTATCAACCGTAGATAACAACAAACCCTGCTACTCCAATCTTTCCTTAGTTTGTTGTTAAATAGAATAAGCTCTCTATTTAATCTCTAATTATCAAACAATCTAGAATAAGCTCTCTAAATTCAATTTGATAACAGCTTTATGATGAGAAAGATAGGTTGATTTAAGCAACAAACACGTAAGCTCGAATTGTTCAACTTAAGATATGTTCCACATTGTCATTCCCGAAAACCCAACATAATAATGAATTACAAATTGCCACTTATGAATTGAAAATCAAGACAATTACACGGATCAAGATTCCTAAACTAGCAATAGATAATTATCAAGATCTATCTAGTTAGCGACCTAAACAAATCAAGAAAACATCATGAACAATTTTTATGGAAGAATATAATCAACTTTGATAGAAAACTAATGATAAATAAATCTGAAAATCAGTTACAAAACTTGTCTAGGGTTTTGAAATCACCCTTAACCAAATAAAAGTTTAGCCTTGCATAAGTATCAACATAAACATGAATATTCAAAAGAAATAAGAACAAAAATAAAATAAAATTAAGAGAAGAATAATAAGAAGAAGAGTGATAAATAATCAAAAACGTGTTTTTGGTGACTCAAAAGATGATATTTATAGAGCCTTAAAGTCTTGAAAACTCTTTTTTGTTCTTCAAGGAAGCTAGGAGTCAAAATATGACAATTTTGGACTTTTCCTGTATTTTTACATTTTTTGCAGTTTTTCTCGGTTTGGGCAGATTTGGGGTCAGAAATTGCTATCTTGTCCATTTTTGCTTGCTGACTTTGCTTTGGCTACTGATGCACTGTCTCGCACTTAGTCGACTGATTTGGGTGACCATCCATTGTCCGATTTAGGCGTGTAAACTATAGTTGGAAAGGTATTCAAGTCAAGAAGGAAGTTTCTTCAAATAATGTCTTTAACATAATGATTTCTTAGCAACAAGCTCCGGAGGTCAGATTTGCCTGATCATCTAGCACTAGGAATTTGATCTTTTTGACTCCCAAGTCTTCTTTCAGCTTATGATTGTGACTTTATAAGCTCTTTATCATCATAATTGATATGTTTTGACTTTATCTCTTCCAAAATACCTATAATTCATAAAAATATAATAAAATGTCAAGAAACTTAAGAATTAAAGCTCAAAGTATAAAAAAATAATACATGAAAATATATGCAATTACACACTTATTAGAATGCTTTCCCTAATTATAATATTAATGGAAGAAGAAGAGAAAGTCTGGAATGAATATGAAGATTATGAACTCTTTATAGCCATAAAAGCTCTAATACCATAACAACAAACAAATAAACTTAAGAATAATGAGACAAAAGATTTGACAAGATGTAACGTTCGTTCTACTAATCCAAGTGATCCACTCCAAATATACTTTCAAATAAGAACAAGCAACACAAATGCTAAGAAATCATCATGGAGGTCTTCTCAATTCACATCAACTTTACTCGCGATACTATCTCAAAAGTTTGAAGACAAAATAAAGTCAAAAAATAACTAAAAGAACAACTAACTAGAGATGTCCATAACCGAGCTAAGCCCAATAGGCACTTTCAAAGCAAGTCCAAGACTTGACCTGTCTCACCTCACCCATTTAAGCTTAAATATACATGTTTATTATTTAAAAATATTAAAATATTAAAAAATTTATAATAATATTTTAATATGTTTAAACATATTTTAAAATTAAATTTAAATATAAAATTATTAATAAACTGAAAATACGAGCTGAACCGAGTTAAGCTTGGGCCTTAAAATCCTTGTCTATCGGCCCGTTCGAGTTAAGTCCGGCCCGCTGACCTAGAGACAGCTTGACAACAAGTCTAGCTGACACCTTCGCTGAAAGAACCACCCAAGACAAATCAGATGCAAAAAAAGGGAAAAATACAGAGCACCTTTTTTTGTAAAAAAAATAATTAATTATATCTGTTTGCATGTTTACATGGCTTGACTTTTGATAAGGACAGGATTATGTAAAGATTTTTAAATCTAGTTCATTGATTTTTACTAAAAAAATAAATAAAATTATTAAAAATCTAAATCGATAATTTAAAGACCTTGTCATATATATAAGGCATACAAAATTTTAAATCACTTGAATATGTTTTAATACTTCATATAAATTAGACATTTTTTGGAAAAATTCTAAGTTTTCACCATTTAATATGCTATTTTTAATTAACTTTTTACATATTATTGCTCTTATCATTGAATTCTAATAATTTATCGATTTTAATTTTTAAATTTAATTTTTATATAATATTTACCTTAAAAACTTTTAAGAACTTCACTTAAACCCTTAACTGCATAGTTGAGTCAAGATTATGCAGTTCAGTTTGATTTTTACAAACTGCATAAGTTTTTTTCGTGGGTCTCTATTAAATGATGTTTGGGCTTCATTTGTGTGAGTTTATTGGGCCTCGGAATGGAGTTGCATGGTTTTTGCCTCTTCGGCTTTGCTTCGGTTGTTTCAGAAACCTTCTTTGTGAACTTCTGTTCGCGTAGCCCAAACACTCAGACCAGGGCCCATTCCATCTAGCTAAACTTGGCAACTTTGGACATAAAACGAAAACACGATATATTTAAATTCGATTAACATGACACATTTAATATATGTATCGTACTTAGAATTTTAAAAGATTTAATAATTTATGTTGTGTTTAAATTTACACGATTAATACGAGAAAAAACACGACACGTATACAAGAATTATAATGTCTAATTGTAGCAGTTATAAATTATATCAGAATGTTTTCTTACTTTAATTGTAGCAGTTATAAATTATATCAGAATGTTTTCTTACTTTTTGGATAAATAAAATAAGAAATCTATACACTTGAAATATTTACTTATCCAAAAACAAAATAGATATAATTTTTTGTGTGTGTAAATCCAGGGTGTCTCCCTTCCCCATTTTATGATCGATGGAAGCTTAATCCCTGTCGGGCCGCGAGTGTAATGGTAAAGCCTTCCTAATATTGGAGACTCTCAGGATTCGAACTTTGGTTATCATCTAAGGGTTGGAGTCACTGACCATTCCAATCAACCAAATGTTGATAAAAAGATATAATTCTTTCTTATTGCCTTTGACTACATGTCTCTGATTATTAAAATAATAGCAAAAATTATTAAGAGTTAAAATTAAGAAGTTTACAAGTTAACATTTTGGCTATAATCTTCTATCTACCAATATGGTTTTGTAAAAAATAAAATAAAAAATGCACTACATTAGAGGACAGAATTGAATCCCCATAAATCATATTTCAGACACAAAAGGTTGGGTGGGGGGGGAATAAATCCTGACATGAAAGATGAAACTATCATCTTCCATCACCAAATTGTAAAATTTCATGATTTTTCATGCTATCATATGCAGCAGCATTCATACCGCCACTAGAACCAACTTTCACAGATGGTTTGTTAAATTGTCCAATACCAGCCCAAGGAAAAAATAAAAGCCTAACAATGTGTGGTTGTAATTGTGTGGTTTAATGTGTGGTTTAACGTGTGGTTGTAATTGTGTGGTTTAATATGTGGTTGCAATTGTGTGGTTTAATATGTGGTTGCAATTGTGTGGTTTAAATGTGTGGTTGTTATTAAACAACAATGGGTGGTTGTAATTTATTTAGATTTTATATTTGTGTGCCTTGTGTTTGTCTTGGTATTGTATAAATACCCCCCTCCCTTGCATTTGTAAATCATCAAGTAGTAAGCTTCAATAAGCAATAAAAGTTTTAAGTTTTCCTAAGGAGTTCTTCTCTAAAGAGTGTAGTCTAGAGTGAAGTGTGAGCATTTGTGAGTTTTCCTAAAATCTAAACTTTCTTCTTTGAGTGGTAAAATTAGAGTTATCTACTGTAAGTTTTTCTCAACAATTGGTATCAGAGCTAGGTTGTGAGTTACTACCATAGTTACTATTCACACGTGTCACTATATACTTTTATAGTAATTGTTAACATATACGAGATTTATTCAAGTATATGGTATACGATACTATTCACGTATACGGTACTGTTCACGGTGAAATAGTTATTCAGGTGCTATTTTTGGTTTGAGCATTCTTGAGTCGTGAGGAGTTTGTACTCTAAAAGTTTGTGTCTCAAAATCAAGCTTGTTCGGTATTGTTAGAGTCTTGCCGACACGATGGGTGATGTTCAAGTAGTTGGAGGAATTAAGAAGCTCAATCACAAAAATTACAACACGTGGAAGACGTGTATGATGTCTTACCTACAAGGTCAAGACCTTTGGGAAGTCGTTGGTGGTAGCGAAGTTACGAAGCCCGAGCAAGAAGATGCTCAAGGAACGGAAGATTAAAGTGGGTAAAGCCATGTTTGCCCTTAAGACCACAGTTGAAGAAGAAATGTTGGAACACATACAAAAGCTAGAAACGCCAAAAGAAGCGTGGGATACTTTAGATACACTCTTTTCGAGAAAGAATGACACAAGACTTCAACTTCTTGAGAATGAATTGTTATCAGTTGCACAACGAGATATACCGATTGCTCAATACTTTCACAAGGTAAAAATGTTATGCCGTGAAATTTCTGATTTAGATCCTACAGCTGCTATTGGAGATACCAGGATAAAAAGAATAATTATCCATGGTTTGAGTCCCGAATATCGCAGCTTCGTTGCCGCTATACAAGGATGGCCAACTCAACCATCACTTGTAGAGTTTGAAAATTTGCTTGTTGGTCAAGAATCTATGGCCAAGCAAATGGGAGGGGTCTCGTTGAAAAGTGAAGAGGAAGCACTCTACACCAACAAAAGCAAAGGCAAATTCAAACAGCACATCGGTGGTGGATCTAAAAAGTATGGTGACAAGACAAAAAGTCATCAAAGAGAAGGGAGCTCTCGTCCAGGGGGAGCTTCAAAGAATCGTAGCAACAATAAAAGATTTGAAGGTAACTGTTACAACTGTGACAAGAAAGGTCACATGGCAAAAGATTGTTGGTTTAACAAAAGGCCCGCTGAGAGCAATGCTGCTACTTCTAGTACAAAGGAGAAAAGCGAAGATGATTGGGACGCTGAAGCATTTTTTGCTATGAAAAAGGAAGAGTTAGCTCTCACAGTAACAACGGCTGACCGAATTGACTATGAGAATGACTGGATTGTCGATTCAGGTTGCTCAAATCACATGACAGGCGATAAACAGAAGTTGCAGAACCTGTCAAAATACAAGGGAAATCGCATTGTTGTGACAGCTGATAATTCAAGATTACCGATTACTCACATCGGTAAGACGGTAGTAGCACCTCGATATAGTCATAATCAGGTACCACTACAAGATGTTTACCATGTCCAAGGCATGAAGAAAAATTTGCTTTCATTGGCACAATTAACATCGTCAGGTCACCATATTCTGTTTGGTCCAAGGGATGTGAAGGTATATCGTGATCTCAAAATCTCAGGACAGCCGATGATGGAAGGACGACGTCTGGAGTCAGTCTACGTGATGTCAGCAGAGTCAGCATATGTAGACAAGACAAGAAGGAGCGATACAACAGATTTATGGCACATGCGGTTAGGTCATGTTAGTTATTCCAAGCTAAGTATGATGATGAAGAAGTCGATGCTTAAGGGACTTCCTCAGCTTGACATAAGAACAGACACAGTTTGTGCAGGATGCCAATATGGTAAAGTACACCAATTGCCATACGAGGAGTCAAAGTTTAAAGCAAAAGAACCATTAGAGTTAGTTCACTCTGATGTATTTGGGCCTGTTAAGCAACCATCAATTAGTGGAATGCGGTACATGGTGACGTTTATTGATGATTTCTCCAGGTATGTGTGGGTTTTCTTTATGAAAGAAAAGTCTGACACTTTCTCAAAGTTTAAAGAGTTCAAAGAGATAGTTGAAGGAGAAGTGGGAAAGAAGATATGTTGCTTGCGCACAGACAATGGAGGAGAATATAGCTCAGGCGAATTCTCTCAATACCTACGAGAATGCAACATACGTCATCAGTATACTTGTGTTAATACACCACAACAGAATGGTGTAGCAGAGAGAAAGAATCGGCATCTTGCAGAAATTTGTCGGAGTATGCTGCATGCAAAGAATGTACCCGGAAGATTTTGGGCCGAAGCTATGAGAACCGCAGCCCATGTGATCAACAAACTTCGTCAACCAAGGTTAGAGTTTGTTTCACCCTTTGAGAAATTGTGGAAAATGAAACCTTCAGTCAGCTACTTTCGAGTATTTGGTTGTGTATGTTATGTATTTGTTCCTGATCATTTACGTAGCAAGTTTGATAAGAAAGCAACTAGGTGTATCTTTGTGGGATACGACAACCAAAGGAAAGGGTGGAAATGTTGTGATCCTACAAGTGGAAGATGTTACACTTCACGCAATGTGGTATTCGATGAAGCATCTTCTTGGTGGTCCTCAGAAAAGGAGGTGTTGTCAGATTCAAAAGAATTTGAAGACATGCTACAACAGAAAATGGGAGAGTATATTGTCCAACTTCAATCAACTTCAGACGAAGTAGAAAACCTATGTGATGATGACGATGACGAGCAAGTGTTAGTCCAGAGTCCTTGGCAAACTGGTGTGTATCAACCAGATGTTAGATCGAGTGAAGTGGAAGAACCATCTCCACAATCACAAATCCGAAGGACAACAAGAGCACGGAAGCCAAATCCCAAATATGCTAATGCAGCCATAGTGGAAGAACCAATTGCAACAGAACCTGAGACGTTTGAAGAAGCATCACAGAGTTCTAAGT
Source organism: Fremontodendron californicum (assembly GCA_030761205.1). Lineage (NCBI taxonomy): Eukaryota > Viridiplantae > Streptophyta > Magnoliopsida > Malvales > Malvaceae > Fremontodendron > Fremontodendron californicum. The sequence goes on from JAULJL010000026.1 coordinate 14,982,342, forward strand.
GGATTATGGCTATGAAAGAAGAGATCACTGCGCTTGAGCAGAATCAGACTTGGGATCTAGTGCCAAAACCAAGAGATGTGAAACCCATATCCTGCAAGTGGGTTTACAAGATAAAACATCGTCCATATGGGTCGATTGAAAGGTACAAGGCACGGTTGGTGGCTCGTGGTTTCTCTCAGAAGTATGAGCTAGACTATGATGAAACGTTTAGTCCGGTGGCAAGACTTACAACCGTACGAGTCCTACTTGCCCTTGCAGCCAACAAAGACTGGAACTTGTGGCAGATGGATGTGAAGAATGCATTCCTTCATGGAGAGCTAGATCGGGAAATCTACATGATTCAACCATTGGGATTTCAAAACCAAAAGCATCCTTAGCATGTGTGTAAGCTGCGAAAGGCACTTTACGGATTGAAACAAGCACCTAGAGCATGGTATGGTAAGATTGCTGAATTTTTAACTCATAGTGGTTATTCAGTGACACCTGCAGATTCCAGCTTGTTTGTCAAAGCTAATGGAGGAAAGCTAGCGGAGGAAAGCTAGCTATCGTATTGATATATGTGGATGATTTAATCATAACTGGTGATTATGAGGCAGAAATTCTTCAAACCAAGGAGAATTTATCAGTTCGTTTCCAAATGAAAGAACTTGGACAACTCAAGCACTTTCTTGGTCTAGAGGTTGATCACATACAAGAAGGAATATTTTTCTGTCAATAAAAATATTCTAAAGATTTGCTAAAAAGGTTTGGAATGCTCGAGAGCAAGCCAATTTCAACACCGATGGAACCAAATGGCAAGATGTGTGCACTTGAAGGCAAAGACTTGGAAGATGCAACTATGTATCGACAATTGGTAGGTAGCCTGATCTACTTAACCTTAACTCGACCTGACATTTCTTATACAGTTGGTGTGATGAGTGGGTATATGCAAAATCCGAAGAAGCCTCATTTAGAAGCAGTTCGACGAATACTGAGATATGTGAAAAGTACAATAGATTATGGTCTTTTGTACAAGAAAGGTGAAGACTGTAAGTTAGTTGGTTATTGTGATGCTGACTATGCAGGAGATCATGACACCAGGAGATCAACAACTGGGTACATGTTTAAACTTGGTTCTGGAACAATTTCTTGGTGCAGTAAAAGACAACCAACGGTATCATTGTCAACTACCGAAGCTGAGTATCGAGCAGCAGCAATGGCAGCTCAAGAGTGTACGTGGCTGATACAACTAATGAGTGATCTACATCAACCAGTAGATTATGCAGTTTCGTTGTATTGCGACAACCAGTCAGCAATTCGTTTGGCAGAAAATCCGGTCTTTCATGCAAGAACCAAACATATAGAAGTGCATTATCACTTTATCAGAGAAAAAGTTCTACAAGAAGAGATTGAGATGAAGCAGATCAAGACAGATGATCAAATGGCAGATTTATTCACAAAAGGTTTGAGTATCAACAAATTTGAAATGTTTCGTCGTCAACTCAACATGGTGCAAAGAGGAAGAGCTGGTATTGAGGGGGAGTGTTAAATTGTCCAATACCAGCCCAAGGAAAAAATAAAAGCCTAACAATGTGTGGTTGTAATTGTGTGGTTTAATGTGTGGTTGTAATTGTGTGGTTTAATATGTGGTTGCAATTGTGTGGTTTAATATGTGGTTGCAATTGTGTGGTTTAAATGTGTGGTTGTTATTAAACAACAATGGGTGGTTGTAATTTATTTAGATTTTATATTTGTGTGGCTTGTGTTTGTCTTGGTATTGTATAAATACCCCCCTCCCTTGCATTTGTAAATCATCAAGTAGTAAGCTTCAGTAAGCAATAAAAGTTCTAAGTTTTCCTAAGGAGTTCTTCTCTAAAGAGTGTAGTCTAGAGTGAAGTGTGAGCATTTGTGAGTTTTCCTAAAATCTAAACTTTCTTCTTTGAGTGGTAAAATTAGAGTTATCTACTCTAAGTTTTTCTCAACATGGTTCACCAAGCAAATACTCCGTCTCTTCTAAATTTAACTCATCGTTTACCCATGGATGATGTTTTACCATTATTCTCAATCCCTCTAGCTCCATTGCCACCTCCTTCATTGTGGGCCTTTCTTCTCCTTTCACTCTTAAGCACCTCTTTGCAAGGTTAGCAACTTCCTTAAGCTGCTTCTCACTCTTTGCTCCATTTATCGAGCATTCATTTATCGAGATTTTACCGTATATGTTGATGCAATTTTAAATTTATTAAAAATTTAATTTCTTTTATTGTGCAATATATTTTAGTGATTATTTGAATTAATCCATTTTGTTGAAAAAATAATTGGCAAAGTCCTATGCGTTTATTAGACTTTAGTATAGTAGTGAGTCGTGATCGTTTGCTACTATGGTGCAAAGATTTGTCTTCTTCAAGTTGTTATCTGCTAATTTTTGTTGTGGGAATTATTGTAGGAGTTTTTTTGTTGAGCTTGTATCAGGTGTTTGGGGATGTTGATTTTATTTGCTTTTATCCTTTAATCTTGGAAGTTTAGATTTTTGAGAGATTTCTCTGTTTTTTATGTTGAAATGATGTATTTTGGATGTATTCAGGACATGAGAGAGTCTTTTATCTCTCTTATTGTTTCTATTATTTATTAAATAAAATTAATTGGCTTGAAAAAAAAAAGGATTGAAGGCAACCATTTAAGCATAAAACAAAGGAAAAAAGACTTATTAAAAATGAAGATATATAAGTGAAGAAGAACACACCAATTAAATTCGGTAAACTTTTTTTATAAAAAAAAACCATAGATTTAGTATAGAATTTGGGAAATTTAAAAAGATAATCAAAGATAGAAAATTTGCTATCAACCTCTTATTGGGAGCATTTCATTTTCATTTTTTTTTTACTATAATATTGTAATTATTCAATCACATTAAAAAATTATGTAGGAGTCCACCATTTATAAAATGTGAACTCCACGAAATATTTTGATGGACCATACATAACTTTGAATGCCGATTGGTTAATTGTAGTGCAATTATTATAGGTGATATGTTCCCTCCTATTTGATAGATGTAAAATAGTTTTTATTGGAAGGAATTCATATTTATCATTTAAGTTCAAATCATAACATATAGTTAGAATTCTATGTCTAGTAGGAAGGATTGTATTTAGTAGAGGTGTTTATGGGTTGAGTCGGGCCTAAGTATGATATCAACATCACATATATTTGTCCAAGTTCAATCCGACTCAAAATATGGATCTAAAATTCTGTCCAAACCCACTCATATTTATAAATGGGTAGTCAAAGTCTGTATAGGTCTGTCCATATTATTTTTTTCTAAAAACATTTAAACTAATATGTTATTTTTATTTAATTTTTAATAAATTTATCTTTTCTTCTTCTTTTATTAAGTTCTAAAACATGGATAACTTAACATATTTTTAAATGTTTACACTATAATATTATATATCTATTCTTTATATGATATAAATTATATAATGACTAAAATAATAAAAAATTCTGAACTTTACCACTTTATTTAGATAAGCCCCTATACTTTTATTACATCCAACGAAGCCCTTAACCTTTAATTTATACCCAACTAAGCTCTTAACCTTTAAGATGTATCCAAATAAGCTTTTAACCTTTAGTTTATACCTAAATAAACCCTTAACATAAATTAGACCTACTCATGGGTTGGGCCGGGACACTGATTATTTTTCTACCTTACCTAGGCCCAATCCGGATCACTATTCAAAAAATAAGAAAATTATTTTTATAATTTAATTTAAATAAAAAATTAATTTTTTAATGCATGAACAATGATCCGTGTCAGACCGGACCGGGCCGACTTGGATCACCAAAAATCATACCTTAGTCCGACCCAATACGAGCTGAGCCTACCGGACAGGGCGGCTATCTGGCCCATGAGCATGTCTAACATAAATCAACATTTCATTTGAAATAAGAGCTTATTTAAGTGCAAATCTAAAGATAATAACTTATTTATATATCTCAAAATAACATATATCTCGAAAACAATTTTAGGTCCATTTGGATTTTTAGTGGAAGGCACTTCTCTACCCGGATGCTTTCCACGAAAACTAAATAAACCCTTAATCATGCTTTAAAATCTAATCTGATATTAAAGGAATTAGTATAGATACATGCCTATTTTTCTTTGAGAAAATAATTGTGCCTAATGTGGGTTAGTTATGATGATCAATTGCTAGAGTTTTGTCGGAAAAAAATGTCAGTGTGAGATAGTGAATATATTTTTATATTTAGTTGAATGTGTCTGTTATTATAAACCCATTGAAGTGCCAAAACTAGAAATAATTAAATCCAAAAGATTTATTTTTATTGTAAAATCCAAAAGATTATAGATGGGGCTGTTACTCTGAATTTATGGGAAAATTACTAGAGTTAGGCTTTTGGATCTAATTTGTTATAGGAAAATCCTACGTTGACAGTCCGTGATTTTCTTTGAGAATTACGGACGTTTCTCAAAAAAAAAAATTTCTTGTCAAAATATTAACCGATTGTGGAATAAAAATGTGTGACTATTTTGATGTCTGTCATTGTATAGAGAATGAAGGACTGTGAGCTAAGTCAGATATCCTTTGTTATACAACAAGCACACTAATTAAGCTAATTAGATTACATCTTTCACAACAAAGTGAGAAGGAAGAGAAAATATATAGGAAGATCAACAGGTAAAAGGAGATCATCGTGCACCATCAATTTCAAATCTGACTTGGTTTTTAATGCTGTCAGGCCCCATCGAGATGCTAGTTGAGCCATCATAGCCAGTACCATAGTTATACAGGTCATCAAGCAAGTTTTCAGATTCTTCCTGATCATGTAAGGCGCCTTTTCCCCATGGATGTTTCTCCATTGCCCGCAATCCTTCTAATTCAGACGCAACTTCCTTCATAGTTGGCCTTTCCTCTCCCTTCACTCTCACACATCTCCTAGCTAAAATTGCCACTTCCTTAAGCTGCTCAATGTTCTTATCGTTCAGCACTCGTCCATCAAGAATATCCAGCAAGCGTTCCTCTTTCATAATAGAAACAAAGTACAGAGACAAATTCCTCTCATTTTCGGGTCTTTCAAAAGAAAGCACTTTCAGACCTGTTAGTAATTCTATGAGAACAACCCCAAAGCTATAAACATCACTCTTTTCAGTCAATTGACTTGTATGCAAGTATTCAGGATCCAAGTAACCCAGAGTTCCCTGCACAAGCGTTGTTATCTGTGTTTTATCTGAAGGGACCAATCTGGAAGCACCAAAATCAGATACTTTTGCATTGTAGTTTTCATCCAAAAGTATGTTGGTCAACTTGACATCGCGATGAATAATCGGCGGAGATGCAGAAGAGTGCAAATAGGAAAGGGCTTCTGCCGTTTTTGTGGCTATTTTCAAACGATCTTGCCATGATATGACAGATGCATGAGCGGCATTGTGCAAGTGGTCGAAGAGGGTTCCATTCCTTACATATTCATAGACTAGCAAAGGGACTCGTGTCTCCAAACAACATCCCAAGAGTTTCACCACATTTCTATGGTTGATTTGGGATAACACTATAACTTCATTAATGAATTGTTGAACTTGGCTTTGATCTCCAATGATGGATTTTTTTATCGCAACCCTTCGGCCATCAGGCAATATTCCTTTGTAAACAGTACCTTGACCTCCTCTTCCAAGGATTCTACTTTCATGGTAGTTGTTTGTTGCTTTCTTGAGTTCTTCGACTGTAAATATTTTAGCTGTTTCGCCGCACTCTTCACGTTTTGAAAGCTGTTCTCGCAACAAAATCCCACCATTTTGCTGAAAGTTTTTCTGTTTCAGTTTGGTGAGCTTTCTTTGCCTGAGCCCCAAATACACCCATGAGGAGCACAAGAGCCAAGATAAAAGACTTACGCCTATACCTGTAATTAAGACAGAATACATTTGTTGATGATCGTACGCCGGATATTTTGAAGATTTAAGATCATATGATTTTTTAAAATTGTTGCAAAATATATGTGTTTTTTATAAAAATAATATTTAATAAAAAATATAAATCTATATCCGAAAAGTTTATGAAAGTATATGAGATTTTTTAGTATTTTAATGTATACTTTTTGGAGATAGATCTAATCTAAATATGAAAAAAAGATCAGTTCAACTAATTTACTTTAAACTTTGATTAGTTTCATCTCATTTGATATTAATATTGTTGCACAAAGTATATTCTAATATTAATTGTCAAATAAAAAGAAATTTTAATTAACATGATATACTAGCGTTTATATGAACCAACCTAGTGCAACAACAAGAATGGGAAAACTCTGACGGTGCGGCTTGACTATAGGACTGCAGCCTGTTCCATTTTTCCAGCCATCACCCTCAAACCCCTCAGGGCATGAACAATTATAACTTCCAGGAGCATTGTAACATGTTCCATTGCAAGGTTTCAGTATCTCGCATTCATTAATATCTAGAAAAGTTCAAACATTTTAAAGAAAAAAAAAATTAGTATATTGGACACAAAAGTATAGTTAGCTAAATTCATCAAATTAATCCACAATGCAGAACTTGATATCTTTACCTTCGCAGCCATAGGAGAGGTAAGGGTTACCCTGGAAACCATCAAGACACTTGCACAAATATCCAGGGCCATTTTCTGGATCTTTACAATCGCTATTTTCCTTGCAAGCATAATTTTCTGGATCCCTTTTAGCTTCTGTGCAAGTTTGGTTTCCGATTGTCCAATCAAGTATAATTGGGAGTTGATTGTCACTGAAATTATCGTTGTAAAGATCTGAAACAGAAAAGCTATAGGCTCCATCTTCCACAACAAATCCATAGCTGCAAGGATTGAAGCCCAATACATCGGAATGGTTGTGAGAACTAGCAAAAGCTAATTCATAACCCCTCACTCCTTTTGGGATAGCCGTCTGGCAGCAGCCGATGCCAGAGCAAGATCCATTTATCACATCGGCAATGTCATTACAAAATGTTAAACATCCGGTTGAATACGTATGCCCCAAGGAACCCTTAACGTAAGCATAGGTGTCACAACCAATGGCTGTGAACTTGTTTCTGGTATGAGAGATGGGGAATTTTGAAAGCGTGATCCATGTATTGAAATATGAAGTGCGTCCTGAGGAATCATAACAGTCATAACCTACCCAATTTTGGATGCGCAAATAACCATCCAGAGAGATGTGGAAAACTTCAATATCACTGGTGGTTAAGAATGCTTTTGGAGGGTTGAAAGTGGTGTTACATGTGATGAAAAAGTTGCTACTGATGTTGCAACCATTGTCTGTACCAAAAGGGTATGGGATGCTGATATTTCCGCAGTTGCTTTGGCAGCCGGGTTTTGCTTGAGCTGCTACTGAAGTTGCTATAATTGTTAACTTAACTGCAAACAAAGCAAGCTCCTGAAACATACAACGCAAGCCCATGACCCTCTTTTTTTTTTTTTTTTGTCTTTTTTCCTTCTCTATTGGATAACATCTAAATATTGGTTACTAATTTATAGGAAAGCTTGTTTGAAGATTCTAAGCCACTTAATTGGGAAGAACCAATCATGTTTATTAGTTAGGTTAGCGTAACCCAGACGAAGGTGTAGAATAATGAAGCCATATGGTCAACATACGTAAGCTTGTTTGAAGATTCAAAGCCACTTAATTGGGAAGAACCAATCATGTTTATTAGTTAGGTTAGCGTAACCCAGACGAAGGTGTAGAATAATGAAGCCATATGGTCAACATACGTCTATAGTTATGATCTTTATTGCAGTGTAGACTCTTTCCTTTCTTTTTAAATTTTTTTGTTGATTATTTATAGAAGAAAAAAGTTTAAATGCTCATAAACTTAAAAATTCGCTTATCCTATCATTTTTTAATTATTCATAATTCAGTTTTCTTCCTTGGAACATATTCTTCCCCAAATTAAGTTTACCATCGATGGATCAAAAGTACATAAGAGCAATAGCACATTTCTGTGGGTAGAATTTATTTGCAAAATTACTCTTATAATTGGTACTTGGTATTGGTTTACTTTATTTAGTAGATAAGGAAAAAGGGTGCTAAATTCATGGTTAAACTCAGTTGGATCGTACAATTATCGTTAAAAAGTAACATTCAACAAATTTAAAATTTATCTCAACATCTTTAAATTTTTTTTTTTTATTTTCAAACTGCAGTTGGCATTGTAAAAAAAAAGTGTTTACTCATTTCGTAGATAATTAACTTTTAATTTCAAAAAAATGACTTCTCTTTTCAAATGGATATGATAAGGACTTAAGGAGGAAACCATGGAAGTTTTAAATCATAAAATATGTCCCAATATTTCTGAGTTTAATCCAATGTTAAATTTCAATTTATCATTTTTTGTATTTCTTAATTTGTTTGATTTATTTGGTTTTCTATTAAATATTTTTAATATCCATTGTGATAGTTATATTATATATATGATAATTTATTTAATCAAATTATTTCTACTTTATGTATAAACTTATAAAAAATCACTTTCTTTCGATTGTTCGCTACGATCACTATCAATGACTTATTTTACACTGCAAATTTAAGTAGTGTAGTTGAAGAGAGCTACCAACGGCCCGGACTTGGAAAGAGTAGTCGACTCCAAGTCTTCGTAGTTTTAGTCTTTTTTTTTTTCCTATTTTAATTTTTTTAGATTAAAAGTGACAATTTTGAATATTTAATTTTGCAGAGGCAATTTATAGTAGACACATCGTAATAGAACAGTTTAATTTGACAGTCAGTAAATTAATTTGTTCCTAAAATGTAATAATTTTTTTATAAAAAATATTCCTAAAAATTAATATTTTTTTCCAATTTTTAATTTAATATATTTTAATAAAATAATTTAATTCTAATTAAATTAATAATATAAAAGTGGCCAAAATTATTTAAAATTACATAAATATTATAATATATTACTATTCAAATAACAAAATTAAAATAACAATTGTTCTCAACAATCTATATCTGCAAATTAAAATATATTACACAGTTGTTCTCAATTAAAATAACAATTGTTCTCAAAAATAATATCGAGGGCCATTTCTGTACATATCTATACAACCGCTATTTTTCTTACAAGCATAATTTTCTGGATCCATTTTAGATTGTATGCAAGTTTGATTTTCGATTGTCCAATCAAATATAATTGGGAGTTCTTTGTCATTGAAATTATTGCCGTTAAGATCTGAAAGAGATAACCTAAAGGCTCCATCCTCCACGGCAAAACAAGAAGCCCAATACATCGTAATAGAAAATAATATAGTCCACATTATAATTTAATAGACTAAGATAAATATTTAATTATTTAATAATTATTTAAATGATATTATTATTATTTTAGTAAATTTTATTCAAATTAAACTAATAATAGAGTTAAAGATAACTTATTATCTCAGTAACTGGTTAAGATACAAATTTCATGATAATTGTAATATTAACTTTAACTAGTTTTTTTAACTAGTGTCATGCAGGGGATTTTTTAAATTATATTCTTAATTTTAAATTTTTTATATATATTTTATGTTAATTTTATCTTTTTAATCATTTTAAATTTAATTTGACTGAAACAAATTTGTATAACCTACAATTAACACATGAAATTTTAAAAATAACATTTGTTGTAAAAAAAAAAAAAAAAAATTACTTAAAAACATATAGTCCAAAATATAACTAACACTTTCTATTAAGAATAATAAAAGAGTTCATAATGTTATATATATTTTTTAAAAAAATTGAAATTTGATGGGTGATAGGTCGTAAATAGACCTGCTCATGGCCGGGCAGCCTGTTTGGCCCGGCAGACCCGACCCGTATTGGGCCGGGCCTGGACAGGATATTTTTAATCTGGGCCAGCCCGGTCCGGAACAGTGTTTCTTTAATTAAAATAATATTATTTAATTTAATTTTAATTATAAAAATATATAAAAAAATAAAATATTTTTTTTTAATATTGTGAACAGTAAATTCGGGCCTGCCGAGCTTGGGTAAAGATTATGGAAAAAAATCGGGCCGCGGCCCGGCCCATGAGCAGGTCTAGTCGTAAATAACATATAATCCTATTTAGGCTTGTCCTACGTGTCAGTAAAAGAAGATATTCATGTAAGCGTCCAAGTCAACAAACTTGACCATGTAAGCATGTACCTTGTTATATTATGCGTATATGATTAGTTATCAGATATGGGTCTTAGTCTAGTATATATATATTGCCTGTGAAATATCTCAAAATAATTATAAAAGGCAAAAATTGAGTAAAAGATACATATCAAGTGAGAGAAAGTTTTTTTGTGTGATTGAAGTAATGTCGTTTTCTTAAACAATTATGGTCGGAGGTATGCTAATTCATGTTTAATTTTAACATGTGGTATTAGAGCCAGATTTCTAGTTATGTTGTTCAGAATAGAAAGACATGCTTTCTTATTTCTTTAGAGTATGTTTACAAAGCATGTATTGATTTTCTTCAATATTATGCTTTTATTTTTGGTAAAAATTATCATATGTGAATTTCATGTTGGTATGATGATTTTTTGTATGATATTATTTCATGCTATCTCGATGCATATATCAGATTTAAATCAACAAAATATGATTGATAAACAAAAACAAGAACATTAAACTCGAAATTATGTTTATTTGATTGATCATGTTTTTTTTTCTTTTTTTTTTATTGAAATTGTTGATTTTATGACATGCATTCTGGATGCTTTAAATAGTGTTATTAGAGCATGAAACCCGAGATACTCTAAAAGATTCGAATAGTTTTTACATGATTATTAACTTGAAATTATTTTGTTTAAATGATAACCCCTCATTCTTTTAGGATAACCGTCTGGCAGCAACCGTGCCAGAGCAAGATCCATTTATCACATTGGCATTTTCATTACAAAATGTTAAACATCCAATTCAATACACATGTAGTCCTAAGGAACCTCAGAAGTAAGCATAGGTGTTTCAACCAATGTGTCATGGTCAAAGAGCCATGAATCCCACACCAACATTGTACTAGAATTCGATTATGTATAAAAGTATTTATATCATTTTTAACTTATTAGGTCTTTCTTTATAAGACAAAATCGTGAGATTCATTGAGCTGAAACAGATAATACTTTGTAAGTTGATGTGAACCATAACATTTAATTAATATCAGAGTCGGCTCTGGGTATTAACGATGTATCACTGACGGCAGTGAATCCTTGTTAGAGTATCAATTGTGTACTAAAGTTAAATTGAGTATTATAAATATTCACAATATCTTCAACTTACGAAATGATTTTTTGGATAAAATCTTGAGATCCAATTGACTGAAACATATAATACTTTACAAATTGATGTGGATTGTGATAAGTTGGCTGTGAAATTGTCTCTCGTATGAGATATGGGGAATTTTGAAAACTTGATCCACGGATCGAAATACGAATTGCGTCCTAATGAATTGTAACAGTCATAACCTATCAAATTATGGATGCCCAAATAAGCATCCAGGGAGATGTCGAGAACTTCAATATACTGGTGTTTAATCATGCATTTGAGGGTTGAAAGTGGTGTTACATCTGAGGAAAAAGTTGCTCTTGGTGTTGCCAACCATTGCCTGTACCAAAATGCTAACATTTTCTCTGTTGCTTGGGCATTCGGGTTTTGCTTGAAGTCGTACGTCTATGTACTGATCTTTATTGCAGTGTAGACTTTTTCCTTTCTCATTTAAAAGTTTGGTAAAATCATAATAAAACCCCTAAACTTTATCATTTTACCTAAATAAATTCTTATATTTTTATTATACCAAAATAAACCTTTAACTTGCATCCGAATAAACTCTTAATTTTTAATTTGCATTCAAATAAATTCTTAACTTTTAATTTACACCAAAATAAACCTTTAACTTTTAATTTGTATCCAAATAAACTCTTAACTTTTAATTTATACATAAATAAACTCTTAATATAAATTAACCTTTTATTTGAAATAAGGGTTTATTTAGGTACCACTACGCGAAATAGATCTTTTTACGGCATGTAAAAAGTGCTGCTAAAAGTAAGATAAATGCTTTCATAGAGCAAAGATAGCACTTTCACAAGTATTTTATATGTGACAGCAGTCTAAACCCTATAACAACACTTATTTATACAGCATTTTTCAAAATGCTATCATTTCTATTCTATGACAACCCTTTTTAACCTTATAAAAGCATTTTGAAAAATGCTACTAAAAGACAATTCACAACACTTAAAATGCTATTATAGATAGTTGGTAAAGCACATTTTGTTGCCACCTAAAGCTTTTATCATCAGTTTTGAAATGTTGCTATATGATAACTATATTAAAATCATTTTAAAATTGCTGCTATATGATAACAAATTGCAATTGAGTATAATTTTAAATCAAAAAACACTACAATCATGTACTAAGAGTAATCATTTTACTTTAGTATATATTATTGTGACAACTTATTTACAATGTTCGTTTTAGAGAACAAAATCTAAAAAATAAAAATAAAAAAAAATCTCTTACAAGAGCTTTTACAAGAAAAGAACCATAAGCTTATAAAAACTTTTGACTAAAATTCCTCATGTTTATTATTTACAAGTATTAGAAATAGATGTTCCCGATTCTATCAGCCAAGGTGATTGCAAAAGCTCCAGATGTTCAACCTGTTGTGCGGAACTAAAACGAGATTACTAAAACCGATTTAAACACGCTGAAAAACACCGATATTTTACGTGGTTCAGCAAGTGTGCTTACATCCACGGGAGGAGGAGCTTGAAGCTTTGTATTAATGGAGATGGAGTACAAACATATACACAATTCAAGGTGCTATGCTAGCACTGAACTCTCAACTCAACAATACCAGAAAACTCTAATAAGCTCAGAGTATTTGCTTCAACTCTTAAACTCTTAACTCACACATTTTTCTCTCTCACTCTACATGGCCTTTTATAGGCACCATCCATGGTGTGAACACATAGCTAGTGGCAAACAAAGTAGCCACCATCCACCAACTATCATGGTGGGAGCACATAGCTAGTGGCAAACAAAGTAGCCACCATCCACCAACTATCTTGGTCTACCATCCACCAACTTGGTTGGTGGCTCCTCCATTATTGACCTTGGTTGGTGGCTTTGGTGGAACCTTGGTTAACTTTGAGCCATATTCAACAATCTCCACCTTGGCGAGAATCCACAGAGAGAATTCACTGATCAGAGCTTCCTCCTTCCTCCTTCAGGTGCTTTAAACTCGAGAGATATTGATCAAGTCCAAACAATGTTGAAACTTGATCCCAGAAACTATTTTTGTTAGCATATCTGCAGGATTATCTGCAGTCCCGATCTTCTGTAGTAGAATGTTTCCTTCATCTACTATTTCTCGGATAAAGTGGTAGCGAACATCAATATGCTTGGTCCGACTGTGATGAACTTGGTTCTTAGCTAGGCAAATGGCACTCTGGCTATCGCAGAAAACATCTACCTTTTCCTGTGCTATCCCGAAATCATCAATCAATCCTTGAAGCCAAATTGCTTCCTTGAAAGCTTCCGTTACAGCCATGTACTCTGCTTCTGTTGTAGACAGAGCTACCGTTGACTGTAAAGTTGATCTCCAACTTACTGGTCCTCCTGTTATGGTGAACACATAACCAGTAGTTGAACGACGCTTATCAAGATCTCCAGCATAGTCTGAATCCACATATCCGACAAGATGTTTGCCAATAGTTTTACTTCTCTCAAATTTTGAGCCTGTTTCCACAGTACCATGAATGTACCGTAGAATCCATTTCACAGCTTGCCAATGGCCTTTACCAGGATTATGCATGTACCGGCTTACCATACTGACAGCATGTGAAATATCAGGTCTCGTACACACCATTGCATACATTAGGGCACCTACTACATTGGCATATGGAACATGATCCATCTGTCTCTTCTCACCATCTGTACTTGGTGACATCAATGCACTGAGTTTGAAATGTGCCGCTAAAGGAGTACTTACAGATTTGGTCTTATCATTAATGCCAAATCTTTGAAGTACTTTGCTCAGATACTGAGCCTGGGTCAATTTGATCACACCATTTTTTCTATCTCTGCTGATTTCCATCCCAAGAATTTTCTTAGCTTCTCCAAGATCATTCATCTCGAACTCTGAGCTCAGTTGAGCCTTCAGCCTGTCGATCTCCACCTTGCTTATAGATGCGATTAACATATCATCAACATATAAAAGCAAGTAGATAAATGATTCATTTTGGAGTTTCCGGAAATAAACATAGTGATCAAATTGACTGCGTGTGTACTTCTGATCCAACATAAAGGTGTCAAACCGCTTGTACCACTGTCGCGGTGACTGCTTCAGACCGTATAGAGACCTATTCAACTTACATGCCCAATCTTCACGACCGGGGACTCTAAAACCATCTGGTTGAGTCATATAAATTTCCTCCTCTAAGGAACCATGGAGGAATGCAGTTTTTACATCAAGTTGAACTAACTCTAGGTCATACTGTGCTACTAAAGCCAATAATATCCGAATAGATGCATGCTTAACAACAGGTGAAAATACCTCATTGTAGTCTATTCCTTCCTTTTGAGCGTAACCTTTGGCTACCAATCTGGCTTTGTATCTGATGCTGTCTTTGCCGGTAGCACCCTCCTTTTTGGCAAAGACCCATTTGCACCCAATTGTTCTTTTGAGTGTTGGAAGTGGAACCAACTTCCAAGTCTGATTCTGATGAAGTGATGTCATCTCTTCATCCATCGCCTCCTTCCACTGGGCATGCTCTGGGCTGTTTACAGCTTCTTTGTAATTGATCGGGACATCATCATCAATTACTGGAAGGGCGAATGCCACCATGTCTGTGTACCGAGCAGGTTTTCGAATATGTCTTTTCGGTCTGCTGGTGGCAATAGATTCAGGTTGCTGAAAGATTTCCGGTGATGACTCCTCCACTTCAGTTAAGGTGTCATCAGATTCTAGTTCAGATTCATCGGAATTTTGACCAGCATCGTCAGATTCAAACTCCACCTGCTTTAGAGAATCATGGTTCTCATTCTCTGGAGTTGATAGTTTCAGCATTACAGATTCGTCAAAGGTAACATCTCGGCTTACGATGACTTTCTTTGACTCAGGGTTCCACAGTCGGAATGCCTTTACTCCTTCACTAAAGCCCAAGAAGACAGCTTTCTTGGCTCTAGGATCCAGTTTTGATTCACTTACGTGAAAATATGCTGGGCATCCGAAAATACGAAGCCGATCATAATCAGTGGCAGAATGTCCGGACCACACCTCTATGGGAGTTTTCCCATCAATTGCAGTGGAGGGTAGTCTGTTGATAATGTGGGAGGCGTACAATAAAGCCTCCGCCCAAAATGCTTTGCTCAAGGCAGACTGGGATAACATGCAGCGAACTTTATCAACCAAAGTTCGGTTCATCCTTTCTGCAACTCCATTCTGCTGGGGAGTGCCAGGAACAGTGAAGTGTCGGATTATCCCATCATTCTGACAGATTTCCTTCAGTGGATCTGATTTGTATTCTCCACCGTTGTCAGATCTTAGTCTCTTGAGCTTTCTCCCGCTCTGGGTTTCGATCATCTTCTTCCATTTTACGAAGATATCTACAACTTTATCTTTGTGCTTCATAGTATAAACCCAGACATATCTAGAGTAATCATCAATAAAGGTCACAAAATAGTGTTTACCTCCCAATGAAGCATTTTTGGAAGGCCCCCAGACATCAGTGTGAATGTAGTCCAGTGTTGCTCTCGTACGATGAATTGCAGTGCCAAACTTGACTCTTGTTTGCTTGCCTAGGACGCAATGCTCACATAAATCAAGTTTTCCAGTTTTGGCATTCTTCAGTACACCTTGCTTTATCAGGTTTTGCAAGGCCTTCTCTCCAACATGCCCTAAGCGCATGTGCCAAAGTCGAGAAGTGTCAGATTCATCGCCTCCATTGTTGTGGGAGACTGCTGCTCTGCCGGTCACAGTTTCTCCATCAAGGAGATACAGATTTCCCTTCATAGAACCCTTCATTGCTAAGAATGCTCCACGTACAACCTTCAGGACTCCATTCTGAATGGTCATCTTGTAACCATTTGAGTCTAAGACCCCCAGTGATATGAGGTTCTTCTTGAGATCAGGGACATACCTTACATCTGTAAGTTGTCTGATTGTACCGTCATGCATTTTTAGTCGGATCGTTCCGATGCCTCTAGTGTGACAAGTATTGTCATTGCCCATAAGGACAATCCCTCCATCAAACTCCTTGAAGTTTGAGAACCACTCTCGGTTCGGACACATGTGGTAGGAACATCCGGAATCCAGAATCCATCGATTTGAAGAGTATGTTGTTGTGGAAATCGTAAATGCAGAGTCTTCTTCTCCCTCAGATTCTTGAGCTACATTCACAGTCGACTTCTTCATGTTAGGACAGTTTTTCCTCCAGTGCCCTTTCTCATGGCAATAGGCACACTCGTCCCTTGAGAGTCGTGTTTTTGATGATCCCCTCTTTGAACGGGATTTACCTCGCTTGTTTTCTCCGGCTCCTCGGTTGTCCGTCCTGCCTCTGTACACAGTTAAAGCTTCTGGTGCAGTATTCTGGTGATCATGCTGATCCTTTTTTCGATACTCATTATTCACCAGAGCATTACTAACATTAGCATATTCTATCTCATTTTTACCATATAACAGTGTAGTGGTTAAATGATCATAGCTATCAGGCAAGGAATTTAACAGAGTAAGAGCCTTATCTTCATCAGAGATATTTGCATCTAGATTTTCAAGATCAGCGAGGATTTTGTTAAAACTTACTAGATGCTCCTGCATGGTGATACCTTGCATATACTGGAAGCGGAACAGCTTTTTCTTCAGATAGAGTCTGTTCTCCATGCATTTTGTCATGTACTTGTCCTCGAGTAGTTTCCAGAGAGTTTTTGCATTATTCTCTCTCATGACAAAGTACTTCTGGTCCTTGGCTAGGCATAACCGGATTGTGCCACAAGCCTGACGGTTGACAAACTTCCAGTCATCTTCCGAAATATCTCTGGGCCTGTCTTCCAAAGCGATATATGACCCCTCTCGGAATAACAGATCCTGAACTTCGCACTGCCACATGCCAAAGTTGTTGGTGCCATCAAATTTCTCCACCTCGAACTTTGCAGTGGTCGTCGAGTTCTTTCTGTTGTAAGAACTTGATGGTGCGCTGCTGGTTGTTTCATGTGTCTCTAATGATTCTGCCATGGTAATAAAACAAAAAATTACCAACTCAGAGTTTTTCCGTTACCTGTATGGAAAAACGGATGCCGCGGTTGAGTCCGGAATAGTCGAAATAGCCAGGAACGGGTCCAACTGTGTAAATTTTGGACACACGGTGAATATTCTGCAAGTGGCTCGAAATAGACTCGGTTTAGCTCAACCGGCTCGGAAAAGTCTCGGAATAGTGTTCGGAAACGGCTCAAAAATAGCCCGAAAAAGTTGGTCGGAGCTGCGGCGGCGCGTGGGGCGCGTACGGCGGCGCGTGTGGCGGCGCGTGGGGCGCGTACGGCGGCGCGTGTGGCGGCGCGTGGGGCGCGTGGAGGCTGTTTGGTGATCGGCGCGTGGGGCGCGTGAGGTCACGCGTCTTCAACCTCTGGATGGCGCGTGCGGCGCGTGGTGCGCGTGGTCTTCACGCATCTGCAACCTCCAACGGCGCGTGCGGCGCGTGGGCGCGTGAGGCACGTGGGCGCTTCTTCTGGCGGCGCGTGTGGGCACGTGCGGCGGCTTCTGGCGCTCCGGTTGATTCTGCTGCACTCCTCTCGACGACCTCTTCAACCTGGTATTTTCAAAACACAAATTGGAGCACTTTTGAAAAACGGACAGAATCGAACAAACTCGGTTTTACGTAAAATTTGGCTCTGATACCAATTTGTTGTGCGGAACTAAAACGAGATTACTAAAACCGATTTAAACACACTGAAAAACACCGATATTTTACGTGGTTCAGCAAGTGTGCTTACATCCACGGGAGGAGGAGCTTGAAGCTTTGTATTAATGGAGATGGAGTACAAACATATACACAATTCAAGGTGCTATGCTAGCACTGAACTCACAACTCAACAATACCATAAAACTTTAATAAGCTCAGAGTATTTGCTTCAACTCTTAACTCACACATTTTTCTCTCTCACTCTACATGGCCTTTTATAGGCACCATCCATGGTGTGAACACATAGCTAGTGGCAAACAAAGTAGCCACCATCCACCAACTATCATGGTGGGAGCACATAGCTAGTGGCAAACAAAGTAGCCACCATCCACCAACTATCTTGGTCTACCATCCACCAACTTGGTTGGTGGCTCCTCCATTATTGACCTTGGTTGGTGGCTTTGGTGGAACCTTGGTTAACTTTGAGCCATATTCAACACAACCGTCATCTCGGATTTGAAATTCATCCCATTTACAGAGCTATGTACCTAAAACAGAACATCTTAGAATCTTGGTCTAACCCAAGCTGATTGAAAGAATAACGTAAGTGATATTAAATAAAAGGTTACTGCATACTTTATCGTACTTCTTCAGGATTTTACGGATAGCTTAATGTTCACCGTGAGAAAATTAATCTAATTTCCATGCACAGAATGAAGCAAAATGATTGAAATTTAGAATTCTAACAACTTCGATTTTGAGTAGGGAAATAAAATGCCTTGCATTTGTTTTAGTGAGTTAGAAGAAACTGATTAAATCTGACAGAATACCTGAGAAATGGCAGCATAACGTGCAAGCTCCCATGCAGCTTCCTTAACAGCCAGAGCAGAAGGACCACAAGGAATGCTAACAACTCTTCTCCTGGATATTTTAATAATATACCATGGCAGAAGCAATTCATGAATGAGAAATGCATTACATGTATATGTATCAACAAAATAAAGGCGTTATTAACCAACCAGAACTTTCAAGTGAACTTACACCTGAAGTGGTCATGGCCTATGCAAAATGCATTAAAGCGGAACCAATTATGATATCTCCACAGATTGCTGATCAACAACCGAAAGCAGTTTTGATATATCTCTAATGTCATAGTAATATATGTTATGTCACTTGTGGGCAGAAGATCAGAACAAAGCCTCTTCTTATCCCAAAACCGAAAGGAAACTGATATAAAAAAGTCTCTTCACTTTCTTTCCAATAACAAAACTGTCCCTAACTATTAATATCTTTCCAATAACAAAACGTTAGATATCCATGAAAAAAACTCAAGAAATAAAAATGCATGGTTATGTATTTTTGTTCAATCCAGCCTTCCAAATTGTAATTCAGAAGTTTCAAAACTAAAACAATAATATTAAACATGGAACAACACCATCTTTGTTCAATCCAGCCTTCCAAATTGTAATTCAGAAGTTTCAAAATTTCATCCAACCTGCTCTAATCCTATGCCAAAACATTGCCTTCAAGTTCTTCCTTATGGTCTAGGGTTCATCAAACACAAATATTGAAAAAAATCACTCTAAGGAACTTCTTAGTTATGTATTTTAACTCTATCTTCCTCTCTATTTTTAAATTTACAAAACTTATACTCTATATTCAGTTTTGATCCTCCTGTTGGAATTGTGGCTCAAAGTCCACATTGTGGTTTCCAGATTTGTCAAGAAAAACTAAGCAAAGTTTATTTTGAATTGTGCAAACTAAGCAAAGTTTATTTTGAATTGTGCTTTGCAATTTCATGAAGACAAGGCAGCCTTTGTTTTGGTGGCTATGGTGGCTGCCACATGCAATATGTTCACACCTTGATGAAATGCCTATATAAAGGCATTGGGTTTTGGCAAAGAGTTGAGGAGAAAAAAAAAAGAGCTCCATAGAGTTGGAGAGCTTCAAAGGTGAGCTCCAAGAGCTCCCTCCCGGTAGAGATGTGAGAGCTCTAGAGAGAGCCCCTCCCGGTAGAGGTTGTAGGAAGGCAGAAGCTGCCTGTTAGAGCTTGTGTATTGAGGTGTTGAGTGTGTGCTAGAAAGAGCACTTGTAATACGTATCTCGTGTAATACTCCATCTCCGATAAATACAAAGCTTTGCTCCTCCTCCCGTGGACGTAGGGATATTGGCCGAACCACGTAAAATATTTGTGTTTCTTTTGTGTGTTTTTATCGGTTTTAGTAATCTCGATCTAGTTCAGCATAACAAATTGGTATCAGAGCCAACTTTTACGTAAAACCGAGTTTGTTCGATTCTGTCCGTTTTTCAAAAGTGCTCCAAATTGTGTTTTGAAAATACCAGGTTGAAGAGGGCGTCGAGAGGAGTGCAGACGAATCAACCGGAGGGCCAACGGACGCCGCACGCGCCCACACTTGTAATACGTATCTCGTGTAATACTCCATCTCCGATAAATACAAAGCTTTGCTCCTCCTCCCGTGGACGTAGGCATATTGGCCGAACCACGTAAAATATTTGTGTTTCTTTTGTGTGTTTTTATCGGTTTTAGTAATCTCGATCTAGTTCCGCACAACAAATTGGTATCAGAGCCAACTTTTACGTAAAACCGAGTTTGTTCGATTCTGTCCGTTTTTCAAAAGTGCTCCAAATTGTGTTTTGAAAATACCAGGTTGAAGAGGGCGTCGAGAGGAGTGCAGACGAATCAACCGGAGGGCCAACGCACGCGCGCTGGAGGATGAAGGCGCGTGAAGCCCACGCGCCGGCCACCAACCCTGTTGCACGCGCCCACGCGCCGCCGCACTCGACCACGCGCCGCTGCCATTTTTTCGGGCCATTTTTTGAGCCATTTCAGAACACTATTCCGAGACTTTTCCGAGCCGGTTGAGCTAAACCGAGTCCATTTCGAGCCACCTGCAGCAGAATATTCGCAGAATATTCACCGTATGTCCAAAATTTACACAGTTGGACCCATTCCTGACTATTTCGACTATTCCGGACTCAACCGCGGCATCCGTTTTTCCATACAGGTAACGGAAAAACTCTGAGTTGGTAATTTTGTTTTATTACCATGGCAGAATCATTAGAGGCAACTGAAACAACCAGCAGCGCACCATCAAGTTCTTACATCAGAAAGAACTCGATGACCACTGCAAAGTTCGAGGTGGAGAAATTTGATGGCACCACGTAACTTTGGCATGTGGCAGTGCGAAGTACTGGACCTGTGAGTCCGCGAAGGACCAGTAGACGGTGGAGATCCCGTCCAGTAGGAGGTGAAGATCCTGTCCAGTTCAGTAGACAGTGAAGATCCCGTCCAGTAGGAGGTGAAGATCCTGTCCAGTCCAGTTCAGTAGACAGTGAAGATCCCGTCCAGTAGGAGGTGAAGACCCCGTCCAGTCCAGTAGACGGTGGAGATCCCGTCCAGTAGGAGGTGAAGATCCTGTCCAGTCCAGTTCAGTAGACAGTGAAGATCCCGTCCAGTAGGAGGTGAAGACCCCGTCCAGTCCAGTAGACGGTGGAGATCCCGTCCAGTAGGAGGTGAAGATCCTGTCCAGTAGGCGGTGGATATCCTATCAAGGAGAAGAATCCAGTTAATCCGCAAAGGATCCTGTCTCATCCAGTCCAGTAGACGGTGAAGATCTTGTCCAGTAGGCGGTGGATATCCTATCAAGGAGAAGAATCCAGTTAATCCGCGAAGGATCCTGTCTCATCCAGTCCAGTCCAGTAGGCGGTGGATATCCTATCCAGGAGAAGAATCCAGTTAATCCGCGAATGACCGATCCAGTAGGCGGTGGATATCCTATCAAGGAGAAGAATCCAGTTAATCCGCGAAGGATCCTGTCTCATCCAGTCCAGTAGACGGTGAAGATCCTGTCCAGTAGGCGGTGGATATCCTATCAAGGAGAAGAATCCAGTTAATCCGCGAAGGATCCTGTCTCATCCAGTCCAGTCCAGTAGGCGGTGGATATCCTATCCAGGAGAAGAATCCAGTTAATCCGCGAAGGACCGATAGATGGATGAAGATCTCGTTTAGGAAAAGAATCATCAACCTGACAACCTGAAAATGACGAGTGTGCCCAGTGTTGGACACTGGAAGAAAGACTGTCCTGACAGAGAGGTCGATTGTGATAGTTGCTCAAAAGACTGATAGAGAAGAAGACTCTGCTTTCACAGTTTTAGGTGGAGATACATCCTTCCAAACAAGGGATTCCGGATGTTCGTACCAGATGCGTTCGAACCGAGAGTGGTTCTCAAGCTATCAAGAGCTTGATGGAAGAATTGTCCTTATGGGCAACGATGTCACACTAGAGGTATTGGAACGATCCGACTAAAAATGCATGACGGTACAATCAGACAACTTACAGATGTAAGGTATGTCCCTGATCTCAAGAAGAACCTCATATCACTGGGGGTCTTAGACTCAAATGGTTACAAGATGACCATTCAGAATGGAGTCCTGAAGATTGTACGTGGAGCATTCTTAGCAATGAAGGAAATCTGTCAGAATAATGGGATAATCCGACACTTCACTATTCCTGGCACTCCCCAGCAGAATGGAGTTGCAGAAAGGATGAACCGAACTTTGGTTGATAAAGTTCGCTGCATGTTATCCCAGTCGGACTTGAGCAAAGCATTTTGGGCGGAGGCTTTATTGTACGCCTCCCACATTATCAACAGACTACCCTCCACTGTAATTGATGGGAAAACTCCCATAGAGGTGTAGTCCGGACATTCTGCCACTGATTATGATCGGCTTCGTATTTAAGGATGCTTAACTGGATCCTAGAGCCAAGAAAGCTGTCTTCTTGGGCTTTAGTGAAGGAGTAAAGGCAGTTCGACTGTGGAACCCTGAGTCAAAGAAAGTGATCGTAAGCCGAGATGTTGCCTTTGACAAATCTGTAATGTTGAAACTGTCAACTCCAGAGAATGTGAACCATGATTCTCTAAAGCAGGTGGAGTTTGAATCAGAAGATGCTGGTCAAAATTTCGATGAATCTGAACCAGAATCTGATGACACCTTAATTGAAGTGGAGGAGTCATCACCGGAAATCTTTCAGCAACCTGAATCTATTGCCACCAGCAGACCAAAAAGAAGTATTTGGAAACCTACTCGGTACACAGACATGGTGGCATACGCCCTTCCAGTAATTGATGATGATGTCCCGACCAATTACAAAGAAGCTGTAAACAGCCCCGAGCATGCCCAGTGGAAGGAGGCGATGGATGAAGAGATGACATCACTTCATCAGAATCAGACTTAGAAGTTGGTTCCACTTCCAACACTCAAAAGAACAATTGGGTGCAAATGGGTCTTTGCCAAAAAGGAAGGTGCTACCGGCAAAGACAGTATCAGATACAAAGCCAGACTGGTAGCCAAAAGGTTACGCTCAAAAAGAAGGAATAGATTACAATGAGGTTGTTAAGCATGCATCTATTCGGATATTATTGGCTTTAGTATCATAGTATGACCTAGAGTTAGTTCAACTTGATGTAAAAACTGCATTCCTCCATGGTTCCTTAGAGGATGAGATTTACATGACTCAACCAGATGGTTTTGGAGTCCCCGGTCGCGAAGACTAGAAAAGCAAGTTGAACCGGTCACTGTATGGTCTGAAACAATCCCGTGACAGCTGTACAAACGGTTGGACAGTTTCATGACAGAATGAAAAGTACACACGCAGTCAATTTGATCATCGTGTCTATTTTCGGAAACTTCAAGATGGATCATTTGTCTATCTGCTGAAAAAGGCAAGGTGGAGATCGACAGGCTGAAGGCTCAACTGAGCTCAGAGTTCGAGATGAAGGATCTTGGAGAAGCCAATAAATTATTGGGAAGGAGATCAGAATAGACAGAAAAAATTGACTCAAACTCAGTGCATTGATGGATCATGCCAATGCAGTAGGTGCCCTGATGTGTGTAATGGTGTGTATGAAATCTGAAGGAGGAATGGAGGAAGCTCTGATTAGTAAATTCTCTCTGTGGATTTTCGCCAAGGTGGAGATTGTTGGAATTGTGGCTCAAAGTCCACATTGTGGTTTCCAGATTTGTCAAGAAAAACTAAGCAAAGTTTATTTTGAATTGTGCAAACTAAGCAAAGTTTATTTTGAATTGTGCTTTGCAATTTCATGAAGACAAGGCAGCCTTTGTTTTGGTGGCTATGGTGGCTATGGTGGCTATGGTGGCTGCCACATGCAATATGTTCACACCTTGATGAAATGCCTATATAAAGGCATTGGGTTTTGGCAAAGAGTTGAGGAGAAAAAAAAAAGAGCTCCATAGAGTTGGAGAGCTTCAAAGGGAGCTCCAAGAGCTCCCTCCCGGTAGAGATGTGAGAGCTCTAGAGAGAGCCCCTCCCGGTAGAGGTTGTAGGAAGGCAGAAGCTGCCTGTTAGAGCTTGTGTATTGAGGTGTTGAGTGTGTGCTAGAAAGAGCACTTGTAATACGTATCTCGTGTAATACTCCATCTCCGATAAATACAAAGCTTTGCTCCTCCTCCCGTGGACGTAGGCATATTGGCCGAACCACGTAAAATATTTGTGTTTCTTTTGTGTGTTTTTATCGGTTTTAGTAATCTCGATCTAGTTCCGCACAACACCTCCTTAACCTAAAATATTTAGATTCTAAGTACTCCCCCAAAGCTCTAACTTGAAATTATCTCCCACCTTATTCTCACCTACTAAAACCATATTATTTGAAAATAGTATTAACCAAGAAATATCATCTTGAATATTCCAAGAAAGTTCATCCATCAAGAAGGCAAAGAGAGAAGAGTTTAGACAGATCATTAGTGTATCACGAAATTCTCTACCATCACCTCACTAGCTGTTACAATTGAAACTACTTTCTCGTACATATCTTTATCTTCGCTCACCTCCAGTTTCTCAAACAAAAGGAATAGATATTTTACTTTAAAGGGAAAAAGGAATAGATATTTATTTCCGGTGGAAAAGATCCTCATCTCCTCTTGGCAACAAGAAAAAGAAATTTTTATATAGAGATCTCAATGAACAACTAACATATTTGTTGAAAGTATTACATGACCAAACTTATGGTCCACAAAGGTATTTACATGCTAATTTACAGCAATGCCTCAAACAAGATGAATATATATTTTGATAGAGAATTAATGTCAGCTTTCAAGATTTTTTTTTCAGAAATAGTCCAAGCTGGAAAAAGCAAATATTTCATGATATTAGATGCAATACATTGCAAAGTTGCTCGTAGCATGCAACAAGTTAATGCCAATTTTATGAGATATAGGTGATTAACATCAAATAATGCTCTTTAATTAGTATAGCGAATATGGTGATTTTCTCTGTTTTTGTCAACAACATTCCTCCCATTGTGAACTGGAAATGGTTACAGAGAATATTCATGAACCATGGGAGAGTTGTCGACGTCTTCATCCCAAGAAAAAGGAGTGCGAGGGGTCGGAAGTTTGGTTTCGTGCAGTTTGTGAACCAGCAGTATGCAGTGAGAGCAGTTTCTAAACTGAATGGTAGTTGGATATTTGATTATAGATTAGGGGTTAATATATCTAGAGTCAAGGGTAGGGAAAATTATTGGAAAAGAATCAACAAGGAGCCCATGGTTTTCGACAATCCGATATCAAAAGCTGGTGACCAGGATGGCGGAGTAATGTATGGTGGGGAGATTGGAGAATCGCAGAAAAATAACTATGAAGTCAAGAGAGGGGAGAAAAGTGGTTTTCCAATCGTGGAGAGTCGGGCAGGGAGAGGCCTTGCTATAGACTCTCGATCAAAAACTTATAAAAAAGCTCTGCTAATGAATGATCAAGGATCGATGTCTGGTGTCACTACAACAAATTTGCCTATTAGTGGCTCCTAAAATAATGTCACGGAATGTTCCACTCACCCTTTCCATTTGTATATGAATGACGAAAAATCGATGTGACGCGTTGTCACGTTAGCGCCGTCGCTAAAAGTCAATGATGACGATAGCTTATTATCGTCACGTATTACTGACAATAGGGTGACGATAATGCATAACGTCACCTTATAATCGCTATTTTGTGACGAATAGTTTCGTCACCATATTATATATGAATGTGTAATTGATTATCAAGAGCGTCACCGATAATGAAATAAAATTCAACATATTAGTGACTAAAGCGACATTGTCACATTGTTAATGACAGAATTATCGTCACCTAATATGACAAAATAACGTCATGAAATGTTCATTTAATGTCAATTAAGAATTGTCACTAAATGAATTTTACTTGTGTCACCAAACATGTAATTGAAGATGACGTATATATAATCATCACAGATAATGTTGTCAATGCAAAATCCTATTTAAATAATATATTGCAACATAAATAATCGATGAAAATTTGCATTGATTCCCAAATTTAATACTTCTTTAAAGTCTATTCAAAATATCATATAAATAATATGTTTACAAAATAGTAAAAGTAAAACAATTCAAGTTATCGACTCAAAAACTTAGATAATTGCATAACAAAATAGTAAAAGTAAAACAATGAATGATCAAGGATCGATGTCTGGTGTCACTACAACAAATTTGCCTATTAGTGGCTCCTAAAATAATGTCACGGAATGTTCCACTCACCCTTTCCATTTGTATATGAATGACGAAAAATCGATGTGACGCGTTGTCACGTTAGCGCCGTCGCTAAAAGTCAATGATGACGATAGCTTATTATCGTCACGTATTACTGACAATAGGGTGACGATAATGCATAACGTCACCTTATAATCGCTATTTTGTGACGAATAGTTTCGTCACCATATTATATATGAATGTGTAATTGATTATCAAGAGCGTCACCGATAATGAAATAAAATTCAACATATTAGTGACTAAAGCGACATTGTCACATTGTTAATGACAGAGTTATCGTCACCTAATATGACAAAATAACGTCATGAAATGTTCATTTAATGTCAATTAAGAATTGTCACTAAATGAATTTTACTTGTGTCACCAAACATGTAATTGAAGATGACGTATATATAATCATCACAGATAATGTTGTCAATGCAAAATCCTATTTAAATAATATATTGCAACATAAATAATCGATGAAAATTTGCATTGATTCCCAAATTTAATACTTCTTTAAAGTCTATTCAAAATATCATATAAATAATATGTTTACAAAATAGTAAAAGTAAAACAATTCAAGTTATCGACTCAAAAACTTAGATAATTGCATAATAAACTTAGATCTTTGGAACAAAGAGTAACATGACTAGGATATAGCTAGTACAATAGCTTGTATGTAGCTCTCAATCCAAATCTTTTGTCAATGGTGATCGTGTTGATGGTGAGTTTGTGGCACCACTTGAAGCTACAATAAATAATTATGAACAAATGATAAATCCAATTCATAAGAATAATGATTATTTTTCTTAATAAAGAATAAATAGGTATTAAGCTGTAAAGGTTTTATGTATCATACAAGCAAGTAAAATAAACTTGAACAGACATATAAACCTTTTGACACCAAGTCTGATGCATAGACAATGTTTTATTAAAATATATACCTGAAAATTGGGGGGATGGGCACTTGAATTCTGACAGCAGCTATTATGATCTAAGTTTTGATCAAGCATGAAGATCAAGGATATGTTCTTTGAAAACAATATGACTGGTTCTAGTCTTGATATTCAATGAGCATTATCCTTTACAAATACTGAGATAAAAATAAATGTGTAATGTTTCTAATGTATTGAAAAATTTTCCAAAATTATTAAATTAGATAAGTAATAAAATATTATAAGCATATTCGTCTATATATATATGATAAAAAATTAAAATTGCTCTTGCAACAATTGTTTTTTAATTTTATTTTTTATTTAATTGGAAAATTAATTTCTCTTCTAATAAATAAATTTGGTACATAATATTTTTCTAATTTAGCGACATTACTTACTCACACCAATTATGTTATATATACGTCACAAATAAATGTTCGACATTTATAAATTACACACTAATTTGATTGTATTCATGACGTCTAAATAACGTCATAAAATCATTTAAAAGATTATGACATTACTCATAACGTCTTATAAAGTCAAAACTCTTAGGTGACGAAATTCTATTGTCATTAATAATAACCTTTCAGTGACGAAAACATGTGTCACCATATTTGCATCATAATAATGACGATCCAAAATTGTCTCTAATAAAATATATTAACAATAGTGAGTGAGATAAAAAAGTGGTACATTTTGGCGTCAAATATTTAGTGACGTAATCCTATAACGTTTTTTAAAATCGTCATATAAAATATAAGAACAACAAAAAAGAGTGACGAATGATTGTGTTCGCCACATTTGACGTATGTTTAGTGACGAAAATTCATGCGTCACTTAGAAATTTCGTCACTAATTGACATATTTGTTGTAGTGTGTTTTGCCTAGTGAATCGGCAGGTGAAGGAGCCGAGTACAAAATCCTATGTTGCGATCGTGGAAGATGAAATGATGCACAGCTTGGAAAGGTCGTGGTGGGCAAAGCCAAAGGATTTTTCGATAGCGTATGGCTGTTGGACAATTTCCAGACTTGGCTGCTTCGACATGACTCCCAAAAAGATGGCAGGTGGTTTTTTCTTGATCGAGTTTGCTAGTAAAGAAAAGATGGAGTTGCTGAGAAAGGATAATTGGGCCTGGATAAATGAGTGGCTAACAGAGATTGTCCCTTGGAAAGAGGAGGTTTCGGAGACATGCAGGTTTGCTAGGCTTTTTTGTCACGGTGTTCCGGTTCACGCCTGGAATGCTTCGATGTTTCAGAATATTGCTAGATTATAGGGGACACTTATCCAGGTTGATAGCAGAACTTTGTATTGTGATGACTTTACTAGAGGCAAATTACTTATTCAGACGAAGCTTTTACCTAAGATTGATGAACTTATTACCTTAAGGTGTGGAGGTTATGATTTTACTGTCAGAGTGTCCGAAGTTGATTTTAGCATGAATAGGGATGATTCGAATTATCTTGAATGGGTCGATTCTGTGTGGAGTCCAAGGGGTGGTGTTAGTCCAAACTATTCAGATTTCCATGGGAGTAAGAACCCTGTATAAGATGATTGTAGAGAAGATGAACTGGCAGGGTCTCAGGAGGATGAGGATGATGAGTCTACTAGAATCGAGGAAGGGATCCCATGCAGAGGGGGGAATTCCGAGGATAGAAGTAAATGCCCAGTGAATGTTAACAAAAAAGGGAAAATTCTAAAAAACGTTTTTTACCGTCAGCTTCTTATACGCTTAGAGAAATTGTATCCGTCAGATGAAAAATAATTCATCTCCATCGTTGAAAACAAAAAAAACAAAAAAATCATGCAACCGGTTAACCTGGTCATGACAAAATGAATAAAATCAAATCCTACCTGTCTCCCTTTCAAACTTTCAAAATCAAAAAACCCTAAACATCCAACCCGACTCTCTTCCTCTGAAAATCCAAAACCCTAATCTCCCTCTCAAAATCGTCAAACTCGACTCCCTAATAATCTAGCTAAAAAAGCCCAACCCCAAATATTGGAAAACCCTCACCCCGATATCATCCTCAAAAGTTTGTGTTGCAATAATAATGGCGCCCTAATTAGGACTTACGCACTTGAAGAGCTGAAAATGGCAACAAGTGATTTCAGGATAAGAATAGGGGTTGGAGCAACTTCTTTTGTGTATCTTGCTGAGCTAGCAGCAGGTGATGCAAAATTCGGAGCTGTCAAGCGTGTGATGGAGGAGAGAGGTGGTAGCAAGAAGATCTTCTTGGATGAAGTTTCTGTTTTGCTTAGAATTTCTCATCCAAATTTGGTGGGATTGCTTGGTTTCTGCTTGGAAAAAGGTGACCCATTTCACTTCCCCTTCCCCTTAAATTAATTAATCTCTGTCTTAATTTCATGCGATATAATAATACATTTTTTAACACACACACGTATATATATCCTAACAATTTTGATAAACGCTAATACCTACTTTTATAGAAAGTGGTTCCACTTCCATGCAATTTTTCATTTTGCTTCCAGAATAACAAGTTTATGTTCCTTTGGTTCAAAAGATTTCAGAACGTATTTCGTGCCCAAATTATAGTACTTACATTACAGCTAGAACCCATGAAGAACATTTATGTAGCTATTATGGACCTAGCCTTGCCTTTCCAATTAAAATACAATATTGACAGACTTTAACCCACAAGCAATGTCCCATTTTGATGCTGTTGGACCTATCTTGCTCCAACTATGGGCCTAGCCTTGCCTTTAGTTCATTTTTGAACTTGCTTACTGTTGTTTACACATCGTTCTTTCCATGTACAGAATTTTAGACCATGTGCTTCCTCAGTTTCATCCCTCTGGTCATGCTAGTTTGTTTCATTGAAGAGATGCAACACTATAATTGAAGACTTAAAAGTAAAAAAATACAATATTTTTTAGATAACAAAAGGAATGATTTTATTTTTATATAGAATGATTATGTTATAAGTGATGTTACATATTACAATCTCTGTTTTTGTAGGACTTGACGGCGTTTGGGAAGGAGAATGAGTGGTGTACTTTTTGGCACGACATATTGTATAGTTTGCAAATTTGATTGTTTATAGCTATCAGTATTTGCTTGATCCAAAAGTGGCTGGGATTATATCGAAGGAAATGCAAAAGGAGTCTGTTGTTGTCTTTGATGATTCTCATAATATTGAGAATGTGTGTATTGAAGTGCTTAGTGTTAGTGCTAGGAGACAGACACTTGAAGGAGCTACAAGGAATCTTAATCAGATAAGTCTAGAGATTGATAGGTATGTATTTTTCTTTGGATAGTTTTTTATTACATCTGTAAAATTTCTCATTTTAATTGAAATTAGATGGTGAAACTAATAGGTAGGGAACTAGAATTTGTGAACTTTTAGGCTTTGGGACTTAATGCAGTCGTTGTTTTTCATTGTTCTAATATCTATATGCCTCAAGTAGTTCTCTGTAATTTCTTAGGAGCAACCTTTAGATTAGTTCTTGAGAAGTATATCATCCCTTAATTTCTGAAATTGAAATTTTATATATGTCTATTCAAATTGTATATCATGTTGGGAAGATGTTGTAGAAATGATAACATTTCAAGCGTTGGTAAGGCAAAGTGTCAGGGTATATTTACTACACATTACATAATAGATAGCTTTATATGTTGGTATTGCATATTTCCTTTCCTTTTCGATACTGTTTTGGATGGTGGTGTTCTTGAGATGAAATGCTGAAACTTTATAGCTTAAATAGTTATGCAGGGCAAATTGCGTGTCTAGAGCAATGAACACGCTTGCTTGCTTTAATTCAAAAGCCTCATGTAAAATGAGAAAACCAATAAGAATGTTATTCCAAACAAGAACAATGCTTAGTTAAGGATATTAACAATGCTTTATTTCTAATGTCATCTACTGTTCTTTTCAGATTGTTCATGCTTGAAGACATTGCATCTTGAACTTTGCTGGTAAACTGTCTGTGATTGCTCAATTAAACTGTCCATATAACCTTCTAAACTGTGAGTTGTTTGATATGCTTAGTTAAGGATATTAACAATGCTTTTTTTTTTTTGCCAAGATCTTCCTAATTTCAAAGCAAGGTTTTTGTTTAGGGGAGAAATTAGCTCAGAAAAACAAAGAGATGGCGCAGTCAAGCAAAGAGCCTCGCAAGAAAGAGGCTTCCAGGATTGATTGCCATTGTTGTTCTTGGTTATAAAACTTGCTTCATATTGGGATTTTAATTTGTTTCCTCCTGTTAATTTGTAGGTTGTGGATTTCAAACCAAGCAAAGATACAGATTTGGGTGGTTTAGCATGAAACTGAAGTTGGTCGGAGGTGACTCTGTTGGTGTTGTGACAGCTTACTATGTAAGTACTCTTGACAATTTTCATAGATTTGTTAACAAAGATATTTCCATTGTACTTGTGTGTTTCCATCTTATGTTCTTTTGGTTTTGATGAAGCTGATGAAGTTTTTAAGAGTGTTTGTTGCAGATGTGCTCCGAGAATGGGGCAGGGCCAGAACGAGATGAGCTGGATTTTGAGTTCTTGGGGAATAGGATTGGACAGCCGTATTTAATCCAAACAAACGTGTACAAGAACGGGGTTGGAAGCCGTGAAATGAGGCACATGTAATAAACAAAAGATGGATATAGGATTTGTTAATATAAAATTAGCTCTCCCACTATTACTTCTTTAAATCCAAACAACTAAAGAAAAATCACAAACGCACTGCAAAGAATAAAAAATGATAGCGAGTTAACCAGCGAACAGACAAAGAAAGACAGATGTATAATGATTTTCATAAATTTGAGTGTTCTATTCTAATTCCAGATGAAACTAACTATTAGCTGTAAATTATAGTCTGAAATTGTCTCCTTTTTATTGCAGTATTTATGGCTTACTTTGCTCTATAACAGCTTCTTTCAGGTGCAACATTTATGGGTGCAATATTTTGCTTTGCTGCTTTCTGTTTCAGGAGCTTGTATGGTTTCATAGTTCTTTTCGCAGTGGGTGAATTACTTGTTTTTGCAACACAGGTAATATAAAAATGGAGCGAGTTAGATTTTTTTTTTGGCCATTGACTGTGCCAGATTTATGATCTTGTTCTTCTCCAAATTATTATGTACTTGTATTTCTGCAGGTGTAAGAACTCCCCCTCTCTCTTTTTCAATTATGTTCAATTGTAAAAGATTTTGAGGAGGATTTAATTAGAAGTTATGCAATGGGTCTTACCAGCTTGTTTCAGAGCAGCTATAGATTTTTAGTTTATAGAAATTGAACCACATTTTCGTATTTTCCATTTGATAATAGAAATAGTTTTTCTGGTCCCTGTGGTGAATACATCAGCACTGAAGCAATATTTATTGTTTTTCTGGTCCCTGTCGCAGAAGTCAGTTGGCAAGTTGAAGCTGTGAAGTAGGTAATTTATTTCAATAAATCATATAAATTGTCATGTTTCGTTCTCAGTATATAGACACTGTTATATGTGTTTATATGTAATTATCCTGTATTGGTGAATGTCAGCACACCGGGTTGTGACTAGTTTTGGAGTGATTGTGAACTCTTGGAATTCTGAAACGCAAGAGATAATTGCTTCTCCAGAAATTTTGCAGAAGCAATTGATATTGCCGCTTCCCATTCTTTTAAATCAGTTGTTTTTAATTCACTTTCAAATTTTTGACTGCAAATTTATGTCCTAGTTCTCCTGAGTTTGCACCAGTATACATGTACTAGCATGATCTTCTTTTGAAACTTCTTGTGTCCATTGAGAAATCTATTTAGTATTTTTGTTGAATTAATGTTCGGCACTGTTGTTTCTATGACCTTTTAGGGGCCATATTAGCTGTTACCATATAGTAAATTTAATGTGTTTTTTCAACATCTTGTTTTCTTGATCTCTGTGTTAATGTAAATATGTGGTTTCTGGTTTTGTTAATGTAAATATCGAATTGCCTCATTTCCATATGGTTTTTCTGACTTTCAGGGTATCCATATGAGAATTCATGCTAGTGAAAAAGCGGTGCTGGAAATGGAAAAGCTTGCAATGCTGGAAAGTGTTAAGATCTGGAAGCTTGCAATGCTGAAATGAGACAGATTGAAGAGTTAAGATCTGGAAGCAGCTCTAGTCGAGAAAGTGTTAGAGCAAAGAGGAGAATTGGATTCACTATGCGAAGCTCCTAGAGTTGAGGACTGGCTTGGGAGTTTTCCACAGGAGAATGTGATGAGAGCATCATCGAATGCATTGGAGTATGGGAGGTTTCAACCTGAAAGGAGATGGGAGTCGAGCAGTAGAGCTGGTGCTGACAGGCGCCAAAAGCAAACTAGTGCATCTAAAATTTTTTGAACTTGCAGGGTGTGCTGCATTTCAGGTCAAGGGTTTGTAAATGTTTGTTGAGCATTTCAGGTCAAGGGTTTGTAAATGTTTGTTGAGCATTTCAGGTCAAGGGTTTGTAAATGTTTGTTGAGCATTTCAGGTCAAGGGACGTAGTGATAAAATTGTAAAGTTGGTGAGATATGAAACATGATGGTTTTTGTATTAAAGTCAAGAATCTTTTGCAGCAAATTGGTGAAGAATGGAAATGCATGGATGTTCAGGGGTCTGCTGGTTTTTGTATTAAAGTCAAGATTAGTAAGTTGAAATCAGTTTTGAAAAAATGGAATAAGGAGGAGTTCGGGAATATCGATCTCCAAATTTCTAAGCTTGGTGATTCGGTGGACCTATTTGATAAATTGGGAGAAAGAAGAACTTTGGATCCGGATGAAATGGAAGAGAAAAAACAGGCAGCGATGAAGCTTTGGGACGCAGTGAAAAAAAGGGAAGCTATGTGAAGACAAAAGTTTAGGGCATTGTGGTTGAGAGAGAGAGATAAAAATACTCGCTTCTTTCACTGTCAAGCAAAGGTACGTGCAAGAAGGAATGCAATCCTGGGGTTGGAGGAAAATAATAGGTGGTTTTTAGATCCAAAGAGTGTTAAGAGAATGGTGTACGATTTCTTTGTTAAGCAATTAGCAAATGATCAATTATGGGGGAACAATGTAAGGGCTGAGTTGGATTTTAAGAAGCTTTCTTCTGTAGAGGTTGAAGCACTGGAGGGTCCGTTCAATTTGGAAGAGGTTAAATCTGCAATTTGGGATTATGAAGGCTCGAAGGCTCCTGGACCGGATGGGTTCAACTTTAATTTCTATAGGAAATCATGGGAGGTGCTCAAGCAGGATATTTTGAATTTTCTAATGGAGTTCCATGATACGTGCAAATTGGAGAAAGGAATTAACTCCTCCTTCATCACTTTAACTCCGAAGGTTGAATGTCCCTCGGGTTTGAATGATTTTAGGCCTATTAGCCTTGTGAATTCGCTGTATAAAATATTAGCTAAGATTCTCTCAAAGAGACTCAAGGCGATGGTTAGTAAACTGGTGAGGATACACAGTCTGCTTTTATCCCTGGTAGACAGATTCTTGATGGCATTCTGTTGGCAAATGAAGTTTTGGATTCAATGAAAAAAGGTAGATGCCGTCATGGGGGAGTGATCTTAAAACTTGATTTTGCAAAAGCCTATGACTGCATTGATTGGAATTTTTTGGACTTCATATTGGACCGCATGAATTTTGGGAGGAGGTGGCGTAATTGGATTAAAGAAGGTATTTCTACTGCAAGGGTATCTGTTTTGGTGAATGGTTCTCCAACACCCGAAATTCATATGAAGGGGTTGCGTCAAGGCGACCCATTGTCTCCATTATTGTTCATCTTGATCGCTGAGGCCCTTCATTTGATGTTGGTAAAGGCTGAACATATGGGGTTAATTAAAGGTGCTGTTTGTTTTGAAAATTCAGTGGAATTATCTCACTTACAATTTGCGGATGATACCATCCTACTTTTGGAAGCTAGGTCGGAAGTGCTTGATAATGTGAAGAGGGTGTTGAGAATCTTTGAATTATTTTCGGGGCTTAAAATAAATTTTAGGAAGTCAGCAATTGTGCCCATTGGAGATGTGTCAGAACCAATTGAGAGGCTTGTGACGGTATGTGGCTATGGATTGGGGGAGATTCCTTTAAAATATTTGGGGTTCCCTTTGGGTGTGAATCCTAGGCGAACTACTATTCGGGAACCTGTTATCAAAAGGATTCAAGATAGGCTAGCTATGTGGAAGAGAAAATATTTGTCATTTGGACTTTGGAGGTAGGATCACGCTCATCAATTCGGTAATCTCGAGCTTGCCCCTATTTTATATGTCAATTTTTAAGGCGCCACTGGGGGTAATTAGAAAAATCTATCACTTGAGAAGGACTTTTCTTTGGGGAGGTAGTGGTGAGAAAAGGAAAATTGCAAGTGAATTGAGGCATTGTCTATAAGTCTAAAAAGAGAGGAGGTCTTTGTGTTTCCAATCTACAAGTGAAAAACTCTGCCCTTTATCTCTAAATGGTGGTGGAAGTATGCGAATGAGGCAAATTCTTTATGGAGAAAAGTTGTGGAGGCGAAGTATGGAAAAGGTTGTCAAAGTTGGATCCCAAGTGGTACAAACAAGAAGAAAACGTAGGTCATTTGAAGAGAAATCGTCAAGGTGGGGGAGGATCAACATATGAAAAAGTTTGTGGGAAATGATGGTTTCAGGTGGTTTGTAGGCAATGGAAAAGATACCCTGTTCTGGTTTGATAGATGGGTGTCGGGTCAACCTCTTCGTGTTTTATTCCCACGTCTATTTCGATTGAATGTTAATAAGTTTGCTTTAGTAGCAGATTATGCTATCAATGCTAAATTTGAGCTTACAGATTCCAATGTGCTACTGTCTAGACCACTACTAGAGAGAGAACAAGCTTGGGTGGTGGAGTTAAAAAATTTGCTTGCTGAGTTAAGTTTACTGAGTTCCAGGAGTGATCGAATTATTTGGGAATATGACAAACGAGGTTTGTTTTCAGTGAAGAAACCATCGGTATTGATTGAACAGTCCGATGAGGTGGAGGATGATTTTAAATGGTGCCAATTATGGAAGATCAATATACCTCCTAAGATTCAATATTTCCTATGGTTACTAATTCTCAATAGGATCCCGACTAAGGTGTTCTTAGTGAATAGAGGAATTCCAGCTGATAATAGATCTTGCCCATGGTGTAAGCAGTATGATGAAGATGCCAATCATGTGTTTTTCGACTGTTATTGGGCCTCTGCTTTTTGGCATCAGTTCATGAGGTGGTGGAATCTGTGCTGGTGTCCACCTGATTCATTGCCTAAATTTATTTTGTTTTGTTTGGATACGTTGTTTTGCGGGAATGTTAAGCACTGGTGGCTCATTTCCTGGGCAGCTGCACTGTGGTCCTTGTGACTGCTTAGGAATGATGTGGTCTTTAGAGATAAATCTGCCAACATTGAGGAAGCATTATTCTTGGTAAAGTTTAGATCATTTACGTGGGCCAAAGTGGGTGATGAAAATGTTCTTTTAACTGAGTCCTTATGGTGGTATAACCCGTTAGAGTGTGTTGCGGATGGTTCAATGATTTCGAGGCGTCTGCACTTTGTATGGCGTCTACCTGAGCAGGGTGTCCTCAAATTCAATGTAGATGGATCAGCACGTGGGAAACCTGGGCCTGTAGGGTGTGGCGGAGTTTTAAGAGATGATAAGGGTAGTGTCTGCGCCATGTTCTCATGTCCATTGGGGATCTGTGATTCCAATATTGCGGAGCTATTGGCTATTAAGGTGGCTCTTGAGACTTTCCTTAGAACAGATAAAAACCTTGTATTCCAAATTGAAATTGAATCTGACCCTGCGGTGGCTATTGCCTGGTGCAAAAATAAGGCTGCTCGACCTTGGAATCTCTGGAAAACTTTCA
This sequence comes from Fremontodendron californicum, assembly GCA_030761205.1. Classification (NCBI taxonomy): domain Eukaryota; kingdom Viridiplantae; phylum Streptophyta; class Magnoliopsida; order Malvales; family Malvaceae; genus Fremontodendron; species Fremontodendron californicum. Next base: position 15,019,533 of record JAULJL010000026.1, read on the forward strand.
ATGCAATTGATACCATGGTCAAACAATGTAAGGAGGTTAAGTTTTTGAAGATCTTTAGAGAAGCTAATGGTTTGGCTGACTCTCTTGCTCGAGCTGGGGTTGATAGCTCTGATAACCTTATTATGTGTTGGTGAATAGTTCGTGTGTGTATGCCTGTTCTCTGTTGCTCTGATAAGTTGTGCTGTTCTGGAAAATCTCTGTATTATGGAGTTAATCATGTTTGTGTAATGTTGAGGAGTGGTGGGGTAAGGTTTACTGAATGGGGTGGGGATGTGTTTTGTCTACTGCTGTAATATGTGTCAGGATCTTGTACTGACCTTGACTATATGAGTATGAATAAATTGTTGATTTAGCAACCAAAAAAAAATCCTCTTTAATTACCTTGGCTTTCTAACTTTTTGTTGTTGCTCCTTCAATAAATTTTTCCCAACATCAGAGGGGCCTAGCAGGGCTGATCTTGATAAGGAGCAGACCAGGAAACTAAAGAATGAAAATAAAATTTGTTGTAAAGCATGGATATGGCCTTTTTTAATATGTTAGCCAAATAAAAAATTTTAATGATTGTAATTGATTAATCAATTAACTAATAATATTTTATCCTTTAGAAATTTATTTAAAAGAAAAAAAAACTAATGATTTTAACTTTTTTTTATTATATATATATATATAGCATATATAACACCTATCTTAATGTTTTTAAAAATCATAAAAATATTGTAAATTATTGACATATGACAACACATATAAAATTACAAGTGTTGTATCTCATTTGTTCTTTAAATATATGGTATCAATTTATTAAATGGTGCAAATGTGTTGTCTTAAAAGTTTTTGGCAGCATTTATAAAATGCTGTAAAAAAAATTGCTGCATATACTCATTTTTGGTGTAGTGTACCAATCAAAAGGATAAATATTTATTTAGATAGAATAAAAGTATAGAAACTTATTAAAAAAAAAAAAAATTGAAAGGATTCAGAGGCTTTTTTAGTATATATTTAGCCTTTTTGTTTATTATTCAAAAAAAAAAAAAAATTAAATGCTCATAAACTTGAAATTTTGCTTGCCCTATCTTTTTTAATAATTCATAATTTAGTTTTCTTCCTTGAAATATTTTCTTCCCAAATTAAATTTACCCTCAATGGATCAACAGTACATATATAAGACTATAAGAGCAAGTGTGCATTTCTGTGGGTAGAATTCTTGCAAAAATACTCTGGTATTGATTTACTTTATTTTAATGTACTAGCTTTAGTTAAACATGCTTTGCACGTGAATGGTTTACTCAAATTATAATATGATGAAATGAAATAATTTTAATTAATATTTTTTAAAATAAAAAATCAAATATCATAATATTAAATTAAGTTGGAAGCCTAAATTTAAACTCAAAAAGAAAATAATTAACAAAAATTTTAAAATAAAATTTCAAAAGAGAATAAATATCTAATCTTTTTATATTTTGATTCTATTTAGAAGTTATTTTTTAAGTCTTATAGGGTTAAGATCCATTTCTTTTTGGTATTTATTCTTTTTCTTTAATTTTTTCAGTGGGTAGACATAATTGCAAAATTACTCTTATGATCGGTATTGGTTCACTTTATTTTAGTATATAAGAAAATTAAAAAGGGTGTTTACTCATCCTGTAAATAATTCTTAAATTTCAATTTATCATTTTTTGCATTTCTTAATTTGTTTGATTTATTTAGTTTTCAATTAAATGTTATATAAATCCAATGTTAAAAGTATATATAAAACGAATTATTATTGTGTAAAAATTTATATAAATTTATAATACTTTGGAAAAAAAACGAACACGTCACGAACACAAAATATGAAAAATAACACAAACACGATACGGATACACGAACGTTTAAAAATATACATAAAACGAATTATAAACGTGTAAAAATTTATGTAAATTTATAATATTTTAAACAAAAAAAAAATACGAATACACAAATTTTTCTCATTTTTTTCTTCTTCCCTCCTACCATTTTTATTTTCTTTTCTTCCCTCACCAACTAAAAAAAATCTGACATGTTGATAGGCTCACTTTTGTGCAAAAATAACAAAATTTATTGTATGGATATGATAAATTTTCTTAATCAAATTATTTCTACTTTATATTTATATATAAAGTCATGAAAAAAAAAATCACACTTTATTTTCGATTCTTAGCTACAATCACTATCAATGATTTGTTCTACACTGCAAATTTAAATAGTGTAGTTGAGGAGAGCTATCAACCGCCAGGGCTTGGAAAAGAGTAGTCGACTCCAAGTCTTCGTCGGTTTAGTAATTTTATAGGCATCCAAAAAAATCCTTTAACTCATTCACCAAAATAAAAAAAGTAATTATTTTACCAAACAACCTACCAAAAATTAATGGGAAAAGTTAATGAGTGTCACATAACATTGGTTAAGATGATATATATAAAAAAAATATATAATTAATGTATCACTTTTTTTTTTTTTAATTTAATAAAAGTAATGTATTAAATGTAAAAAAATTTCTAAAAACATAAATAAATAATCCTTAATCAGTGTTTATAGACACCGATTAAGCGGATCAAAATAATTTTGAGTAAAAAAAAAACCTAACAAATATTCTTTTTAAGTACAATTATTCATATTTAAACTGTATCGAACATAAGTGGATGAACATCTGAGTGGGAATTCATGTAAGGTCCCATTGAGAATGAAGTGAAGTCCCAACTCTCAGTTGGTTTTGTCACAACAAACTCAGCTTGTTTTGGCTGAGTGGGAATGTAACCTTGCAAAGTTCTAATTCTCTCAAGTTCCATGGCCACTTCTTTCATTGTTGGTCTATATCTCCCATCTAAGTTTAAGCATCTGTTCGCATGGTGAGCAACTGCAACTAGTTCCTCCCTTTGACCATCCTTCACAATTTGAGCATCAAGAGTTTCTAGCAGATGATTTTCTTCCATCGATGAGATAAAATAGGACACTAAGCCTCTCTTTTCCCGTGACCCAAACGTTGAGATTGCCTTTTGTCCTGTTAAGAGCTCGGCAAGAACCACTCCAAAACTATAAACATCACTTTTTTCAGTGAATTGACTTGACTGGAAGTATTCAGGATCTAAGTACCCAAAAGTCCCTTGCACTTGAGTAGTCAAGTGAGTTTGATCAATGCCGACTGATCTAGATGTTCCGAAATCTGATACTAGACTTTTCATCTAGTAGTATGTTATTAGACTTGATATCTCGGTGATAAATGGGGATAGATGCAGATGAGTGCAAGTAAGAAATTGCACTTGCAACTTCTGCTGCTATTCGTAATCGCATATCCCACGACCTTGGATACTCTTCATTTTGGTCATGGATGAGATGGGAAAGGGTTCCATTGGGGATGAATTCATAAACAAGGAGAGGCACTTCAGTCTCTAAGCAACAGCCTAATAATTTGACAACATTTCTGTGATCAATTTGGGAAAGAATAACGATCTCATTGATAAATTGTTCCAGATACTCTTCGTTTACTATCTTGGACTTCTTTACTGCTACAATTCTCCCATCCTGCAACATTCCTTTGTAAACCGTGCCTTGGCCTCCACAACCCAGGATTCTGTTTTCATTATATTGATCAGTAGCTGTTTCCAACTCTTTGGAAGTAAAGAGTTTAGATTTCTCCAGACCACCTTCATGTGAAGACAACTTTTCTGAAACAATAACCCACCATTTCTTTTAAAGAATTTTTCCTTGAGTTTAATATTCTTTCTTCTCTCCAGTTTCCTATAAAGCCACCAAACCCCAACAAGTAAAAACAAGAACCCTACACCTAAGCAAATACCTGCAATCAAGATGAAAAGTCACTTATTTGATTAACTCCTAAGATAGTTAATCTTACCATTTAAGCTACGATTTGAAATAAAATTTACCTGGGCTTGCTAGGTAGATTTTGACATATTTGTGTTTTCGTATCGTCTATATCTATACCTACATTAAAAGCAATCCCTAAATACATGAGGATTGAGAATTTGAGATTTTGAAACACTTTCCTTTTGCCACATAATCCATGTCATAAGTTATAATTTGGGGGTTAATTATGGTATCACACCCTTTTTTACCACATAATACATGTCATAAGCTATAGTTTGGGGGTTAATTATGGTATTTAGACTTTTGTCATATGATTTTGAGATTAATTAGGTCATTTTAGAATTTTAATTATGTTTGTTTTATCTTTTGATTAACACTAATGATATTTTTTGGAACTCGGGTTATTTCGTGTTCGGATCATATTGAGTTTGGGTCTTTTCGGGTTCCTACCTTATCGGATTCGAATTTTTTCGGTTTCAAATATTTTGTGTAATGTTCATGTTATTTTTCGTGTCATATTCGTGTTATTTTTTCATGTGTTCAAAGTATTTCGTGTTCGTGTTATTTTTGTATGTTCAAAGCATTGTAAATTTATATAATTCTTACAAGTTAATAATTCGTTTAATGTAGATTTTGACATATTCGTGTCATGTTTGTGTTATTTTTTCGTGTGTTCAAAGTATTATAAACTTATATAAATTTTTACATGTTAATAATTCGTTTTATGTAGATTTTGAGACGTTCGTGTATTTGTTTTGTGTTCATGTTATCCTTCGTGTCGTTTTTTAATTATTTTTTTCATGTTGTATTCGTGTCGTTTTTAATTCATCCAAATATTTGCATAGTTTGTCATGGTGATTCAATTTAGAGAAAATTTTGTATGTATGTGTCTCAATTCATCCCATATTTTGAATAATTTATCATAATGATCCAATTTAGAGAAAAAATGTATGTTCGTAACGTGTTTGTGCTATTTTATCGTGTGTTTAAAATATTATAAATTTATATAAGTTTTTATACATTAATAATTGATTTTATGTAGATTTTGACACGTTCGTGTATTTGTGTAGTGTTCATGTTATTTTTCGTGTCTTGATTTAAATATATTTTCCATGTTCTGTTCGTGTCGTATAATTATGTTGTGTCCGAAATTGTCAAGTCCAATTGAAACTATTTAAATAACTCCCAATTTTGTGTCACGTGTAGTCGTGTTTGTGTTATTTTTTTCTGTCATAATCGTATTCAAGCTATTATATATTTATATAAATCTTGACACATTAATAATTTGTTTTATGTAAATTTTGACACGTTTGTATATTTATGTTATGTTCATTTTATTTTTCGTGTCGTGTTTTAATTATTTTCCCATATTATATTTGTATCGTATAATTATGTTGTGTCTGAAACTATCAGATCTAATTGATCACATCAAATAACTCTCAATTCTATATCAAGTGTCGTATAATGATGGGAGCTATTATTTTTCTAAATTATTTTTACTTCTCTTACTTTATTATCTTTCAGATTTATTACAAAATATCAATTTGATAACATGTTCCAACCAAGCTCGAGCATCTATCTAGTGTCATTTAAAAGCAATCGGATTACAAGTTTAAAAAGTTCTTGTCATAATGGTTTTTTCGACCGCTAAGACGATTTTGAAAACAAAATGAAGTCGCTACCAATCTTTTTTGCTAGGTGTGATAGGCCACCTATTAAAACCGGTTTTAGTAAAACATTTTAAAATTAATTAAAACACTTTGTAAAACCAATTTCGAAGTCCGCGTTTTGAACCAGAGAGAAAAACAAAATTAGGTTCGGGAGTCGGTTACGTGCGGGGAAGGATTAGCACCCCCGCAACGCCCGTTTAGAAAACGGTACCATTTAATCACGTGTTATCTTAAATCTCGATTTAAGGGACTTGACATCAATATTTAAAAAAATATTCTCTTTTATTTTTACTTTATTTTATTTTTTAAAAAAACATGTTTATTATTTTTTTGAATTTTTGAACCGTTTTTATTTTTTTTTAAAATCGAAAGTGAACATAAATTTGTTATCGAAAATACTCGTTAAATATTCTCAATACTCTTGGTGGTATTTAACAAGATCTTCTCACCTCGAGATATCTTAGGAATCACAACCGTGATGTCCTTCGAATTCCGTCGTCGGAAATTTACATCCATCTTTTATTTAAATGCATATGATGCAAATATTTAAATATCGGATGCATACGACTTAGCATATAAGATATATGATTAAATACATGACTATAAGATTAAACATGCAAATTAAAAAACACGAGTATAGCAAGATATCAAATGCGTAAATATTTATTCTTTATTCGTTCCTTTTTTTTATTATTATTGTTATTTTTTATATTTTTATATTTTTTATTTTTTTAAAATTTTTCTTACTTTCCTTTTTTTTTCTTTCTTATTATTTTTTCTTCTATTAAATTTTTCTTTTTTTATATATATATTTTTTTTCTCTTTTTTATATTTTAATTTTTTCCTTTTTTTTCCTTTCTTTTTTCTTTTTCTTTCTTTTTTTTTTCTGGCCCTCCTCCCTGGCCTGTTGGGCCCAAGGCCTGGGTCGGTTCGGCGCAGACCGGATTCGGTTTGGGTCGGATCTTTTTTTTTTATTATGCCCCGGGTCGGATCCGGGTCCACGCGCGGACCCTCACTGGGAAAAACGGCGTCTTTTCGGTGCCCTTTTCTTTTTTTTTTTTTTAGAAAAACGGGTGACCCGCGCGGGTCTGTTGACCCGCTTCCTGGGGGCTATAAATAGCCCCCTTTTTTTTTTTATTTCTTTCATTTTATTTCTTTTTCTTCTTCTTCTTCTCTCTCTTTCCTCCCTCTCTCTCTCTGACGATGCCCAAAAATCGGCCAGAGGACCGCCGCGCCGGCCGTCGTTTCCACCTCCGGCCGCCGTGCTCCGTCGTACTCCGACGAGCTTCCTGGCCCAAAATGAGTCGAAACGACTCGTGGTGGCTCCCTCGATGCGGATCTGCCGCCGGTTTTCTTCAAATCGGGCCAGATCCGAGTAGATCTGGCCCCAAAAAAAATTTTCAAAATGATTTATTTTTTCTTTTTCTGGTTTTTTTTTTTCGATTTCTACCTTTTTTTTTGAATGGGTGTTTGTGGTTTTTTTTTTGCAGGGTTTGGAATGCCCCTTTTTTTGTGTGGGGTTTCTGATCGGAGGGGGAGTGGTTTGGTCTCGGAGAGAAAAGGAGGGCTCGATCTGGTTATTTGGGGTCCGGATCTGGGTGTTTTTTTTGGGGTCCGGATCTGCCCTCTTTTTTTTGTGGAGGGGGGTTGATTAGTGTTTTATGGGGGTGGGGTGTGCAGGTGTTTGTGTGTGGGTTTGGGGCTGTCAGGGGTGGTGGTGGCAGTGGGTAGGTGCTTGAGTGTGGGGGAGGGTTTGGGTGGTTGGTGGTGGTGGCAGAGGGGTTTCTGTTGCCTAGGGTTGTAGGGGGCTAGGGTTAGGTAAATGGGCTTATGGGTTGAGGTTTGGGCCTGTTTGGTTCTGGCTTATTGGGCCTGCTGGTTAGCAGGCCCAAACAGCCTTAGGTGGGCTTGTAGAAGGCCCGGGTCGGGTTCGGATCCGACCCGGGCCAAAAACGGTTGCAACAGTTCTCTCTTAAAAATTTTGTCTAAGGCATTAGGATGTCTTGCAAGATTTGTGTTTTATATACAAAATTGCTTAAGGCATTCAAATGTTATAGGTCGGGCGCATTCAAACTTTTTATATGAAAATTCAAAAAATATATCCGGACTTATTGTTTCATTCTAAAAGTGATGATTAGTCCAAAATATGTTTATTCATAGAGGGATATTTAAAACACCAATTGAAACTTATAAATACTTTCATAATGTTTAGTTAAATACACTTTTACAATCAATCTCTCAAAAATCTAATCATTCTCTCTCATTTTCTGTTTTATAGTTCATATGTATTCAAGAGACTCGTGAACTATAATTTATATCTTTTTGTTTAAGCATTGTATCTTGAAGATAGAGTTTTAAAGAATCTATTTACTTCATACTTGAAAAACTATTAACCCTAAAAAAACTTCGTAAAAATGTCATGCCAGCAATATTTCATCTTTGAAGAAGATTAGTTATGAAACCCCATGACAAGGACTATTATGAAGGAGATTAGTCATAAAAGGAACTAATATCAAAGTAGTTAACTAGTGAACAAAATCTCATAAAAAAAATCTATTGACAAAAAGGTCATCAACTAAAAATTTAATGCTTGGTAATGCACCAGTAGGCTAACAGCTTTATGATCTTCAAGAACTTTTTTTTTGAGAAATAATCTTCAACAACTTAATTTGCTAGTGATGTTTTTCGCCATATATATATATGAGTACCAGCAATCTTACTATCATAACCTCAAATCCATGATAAATATTCCATCATTATCGAATTCTTTGTCAGAATTGGACTTTATAGAAACTTAAGAAAATAAGTTTTAATTTATGATCCATTTGGATGGACGATGTGATTGAAAATAGCAATAGTGATAAGATTAAATATTGTAGCGGTGAGATTAGGTATTTTAACAGTGAGATTAAAATCAATTGTGAGATATGTGTTTGAATACAAGAGCAGCGGTAACGGTGAGATAAGAATGAAAATTATCATTAAAGATTTTTTGTTTTGTTTTGTATATTAAAGTACTATTAATAATGGCAAAAGGCAAAAAAAGAGTCAAGTTCTTACAAAACAGCAAAAACCAACATAAAGAAACAAGAATCCCATCACAAACACCCAAACATAGTATACCATTAAGGATATTAATGTAAGCGTGTATTAATAAGTTATTTTTATATATATTTTAATAATAGTTAACATTTAAATTTATTTAAAAAATATTATTTTATATATTTATTTAAATATCATCATTAATTAACTAATTATTATATAATTTATATAAATTTATTTATTATATTAAATGATTAAATAATTTAAAAGTATTTAAATAAATAAAAAACTAAAAATGAGATAATTAACAAAAATAAATAATTTAAAAATTTTAGAAATAAAAATTAATAAAATGAAAAAAAATTATTGAAAAAAATAAAAGGCAAATTGAAAAATAAAACTCCACCAAAGGATCCAGTTTTTAATTGGACCTTTACCCCTCCAATGCCCCACTGGCGAGATGCAATCCAAATGCATCCCACAATACAGTTGAAAATAATTTGCTTCTTGGATCTCGCTATATCGGAAGTGCAATGGAATCCAAATGAAATCTTAATATGTTTTATATTAATTTTTTTTATAATATATATTGATGTGCTATTAGTTAATAATTCCAATAAGTTAAAAAAATCATGAAATTAATATGAATATATATACGAAACAAGAACATAATTTATTACTGATTAAACTTTGAGAGAGAGGGAGAGTATTTTAGGTGTTTAACAATGAAAAGAAAACATAATTTTGGGACATTCTAAAGGGAAAAGAAAGAGAAACATAGAAAATGAGACCAAGGGAGTATCTTCAATTTTCAAATGCCACCTCATTCAAAAAAATTTAAAATTTTCTTTGTGTCCGAAATTGAATATCCATATTTCTTATATTATAAAAAATTAAATTTAAAACTTTTTTTCTTAGTTTTGACTCGTAGTACAATAATAAATTTAACTAGTTTTGTCTCGTAGTACAATAATAAATTTAACTTTTATCTATATCTAGTCTTTTTTGGCCAATAGTCTAGAATTTAAGATGGCCAATTCAATTAATTTAGTTTAAATTTTTTTATTTGTTTCACCTCATCTAATTATTGTAGGCAAAAATAGATTCTAATGAGTATTTTATTGAACTTGAGACTTGGCCCGATGATTCATCAGCCTTGAAGATGGACCTTTTCCAAGATTGGGGTTATAGCCTTGGCTCTTGCATATCTAGAACCAACTGATCTCACTCTTTGCAAAGCAGAGAAAGACAAGGGGCTGTTCTGATTAAAAAACAACCAAAAATGTAATAAGACTTTGTTTGGTGTATGAAATGGTCTCTTCATTTACTTGCTAAACAATTAATGTCAACAGACAGAAAAATCCAATTGGGAATTATAAATAATCCAATTCAGTGTAGATAAGCATGAAAGGACTCTTAAATAATGTAGCAGAGAACTTGTCAGACTGAAATGGATTAGAACTCCTTACCAACAGTAAGCCCAATTACAACTGGTCGTGATTGAGTGGCAACACAACCTATACCATCTGTTCTTCCATCTCCATGGTAACCCTTGGGGCACAAACATATGTAACTTCCTTTTGTATTTTCACAGATCTTTTCACAGTTATTGAGATTAGGGTCTTTACATTCATCTATGTCTGTAAAAGAATAGATTCCATCACAATTTCACAAAAGAAGCCACTAAATCAATAAAGTTGTAGAAAATCTAAAGGAAATTTGAATTGGTGGAAATAAATACCTTGGCAACCATTAGGTAGGTATGGATTTCCTTTATAGCCATCCAAGCACTTGCAACGATATCCAGAACCATTGTCCACATTATAGCAAGTGCTATTTCCCTGGCATGCATCACGCAGAATTTTGGTTTTTACCGTTTCACAAGTCTCATTCCCGATAAACCAATCAAGCACCATAGGCATCTCTTCATGTTGCAAATCGCGAAGATAAGTCGAAGAAAAATTGAACTTATTTTCTTCAACAACAAAGGCATAGCCGCAGGGATTGAATTCCCAGACATCACTGTGATTATTATAGCTGCTTACTGATATTTCAAAATACCTTACACCTTTAGCAATGGATGTCTGGCAACAGCCTATGCCAGAACATGTATAATTGGCTACATAGTCAATGCTGTCACACTTGCTTATGCACCCGGTGGTGTACCCCTTGGCCCCTTGGATACCTTGGATAGTTGCTTCAGTATCACAGCCAACAGCAACAAACTTGTTATCAGTGTCAGAGATAATGAATCTGGATAGTCTGAGGAAAGGATTATAATTGGAAACTGGGGCACCCGATTTATTGTAGCAATCACGGGCTATAAATTGCATAATCCGCAATTTCCCTTCAAGTGATATGTTCATGACCTGTGTATTGCTGCTTCTTAAGAATGCTTGTGGAGGATCAGAGTCAGACGAATTACAATTTATGTAAAATTCTTCATTGAAATAACAGTCCTCTGTTGTGCCAAATGGATATGGGATAATAACGTTCCCACATGTGTCTTGACAACCGGGCTTGGCAATAGGAGTTGATTCTGCTGCTGCAGCTGCTGCTAGTAAGAGGCCAGCAAGTGCAAGATGCCAAGCTCGCCCTTGAACTCCCATGGCTGCCTCCGTTTATGTGTGTTTTTTGGAGGCAAGTGCGTAGAAAATTTCTCTGGCATTTACTCCTGTCATATAGTAACACATTGGAAAGACTAATTCATCAGGCAAACTGTTTACTAGTGTTGTTGATTTGACATGAGCTGAAAAAAGTCCATGGAACCATCTGCTGAGAAGTTTCTGCTTAGACTTTAATAAATATATAGTACATCTGAACAAGTAAACAAGAAAATTTTATTCCCGGCACTTGGATATAACTAATAAATATGTATAAATTCAACTTCATGCAATTTATTTTCTATGAAATATCAGCTGTGAAACATTGACCATTGAACTCTTCAAATGCCTTATCGATCGGCTTAGGCACAAACTACACAATAGAATCCTGCTGGAAACCCAGACTACTTACTAGACCTTTCATCCACGTTGCTTCTTTCACTGCTTTTGTTACTGTCACACATTCCACCTCAGTCGTGGACATGACCACGGTAAACTGTAAACAGCTTTGCAACTAATGACTCCTCCAGAAAAAGTGAATACATATCCCGTTAGAGATCTTCTTCTATCCAAATCTCTGGCATAATCAGAGTCTACAAAACCAGTGATACTGCTAGAACAGTAATTACTCTCATCATACAACTTCTCAAATACCTGAAAATCCATTTCACGGCCAGCCACTGTCCCTAACCAGAACAAGCCATATACTTGCTTACTACACTGACTGCATGTGAAATGTCTGGATGAGTGCAAACCATGGCATACATCACACTCCCAACTGCACTCGAGTATGGGATGTGACATCTGCTGCTACACCTCCTTAGACTATGGTGACAAATTGACAATTGTATAGAGAGTTTGAAGCAGGTTGCTAAAAGAGTACTCACAGGTTTTTATCCATATCAAAGCATTCACACCTTTTCAGTATAATTTTTCTGCGATAAGCAGAGCTTGCTCGCCTTACGATCTCTGTGAATATCCATGCCCAAAATTTTCTTGACAGCATCCAAAATTTTGTGTGTTTGTTGGGCCTCGGTATGGAGTTGCATGGTTTTTGCCTCTTCGGCTTTGCTTCGGTTTCAGAAACCTTCTTTGTGAGCTTCTTTCCGCGTAGCCCAAACTCTCAAACCCAGGGCCATTTCAGTTAGACCTGGTAATTTTAGATAAATTATGACATGAATACGACACGTGTACTAAATACGAAAACAAATAAAACACAATTAACATGAATACGTTTAATACATGTATCGTATTCATATTTAGAATCTTAACAGATTTAATAATTTATGTTGTGTTTATATTTACACGACTAATACGAGAAAAAACACGAGACACGATACACATACATGAATTGTCAGGTCTAATTCTAGCTGTTATAAATTATATCAGAATGTTTTCTTACTTTTTGAATAAATAAAATATGAAATCTAGTACACTTAAAATATTTACTTATCCAAAAATAAAAAAAATAGATATAATTCATTCTTATTGCCTTTAGGATTACATATCTTTGATTATCAGAATAATAACAAAAATTATTAGGAGTTCAAAATTAAGAAGTTTACAAGTTAACTTTTTGGCTATAATCTTCAATCTACCAATGCACTACACTAGAGGACTGAATTGAATCCCCACAAATCATATTTCAGACACAGAAGGTTGGGTGGGGGGAAAGAAATCCTGACATGAAAGATGAAACTATCATCTTCCATCACCAACTTGTAAAATTTCATGATTTTTCATGCTATCATAGGCAGCAGCATTCATACCGCCACTAGAACCAACATTCACAGATGGTTCACCAAGCAAATACTCAGTCTCTTCTAAATTCAACTCATCTTTTACCCATGGATGATGCTTTACCATTATTCTCAATCCCTCTAGCTCCATTGCCACCTCCTTCATCGTTGGCCTTTCTTCTCCTTTCACTCTTAAGCACCTCTTTGCCAGGTTAGCAACTTCCTTAAGCTGCTGCTCATTCTTTGCTTCATTCACTATACAGTTCTCAAGAATTTCCACCAAGCGATCCTCTTTCAAAGCAGAAAGGAAATACATGGCAAGATTTCTCTCCTCCTCTAACCTTTCAAAAGAAAGTGCTCTTTGTCCGGTCAGTAGCTCAACAAGGACTACTCCAAAGCTGTAAACATCACTTTTATCTGTCAATTGACTCGTATGTAAGTATTCAGGATCCAAGTATCCAAGAGTCCCTTGCACCACCGTTGATAACCCAACTTGGTCTAATGGAACCAACCTTGAAGCTCCAAAATCAGATACTTTTGCTGTGTAACCATCATCTAAGAGTATGTTGGTAGATTTGACATCCCTATGAATGATTGGTATGGAAGCTGAGGAATGCAGATATGATAGCACTCCTGCAGTTTCTGCAGCTATTCGCAACCGGGTTTCGAATGTCAGGGAAGATGCCTTGCTTTTGTTGTGGATATGTTCAAAGAGAGTGCCATTGGTGATAAATTCATAAACCAGTAATGGAACTTCTGTCTCTAAGCAACAACCTAAAAGCTTTACCACATTCCTGTGATTGATTTGGGAAAGCACAACAACTTCATTAATGAATTGATCGATTTGGCTTTCATCAACAACTTGGGATTTCTTGATTGCTACGATTCTCCCATCTGTTAGAGTTCCTTTGTAGACTGTGCCATAACCTCCTCGACCAATAATCCTAGTTTCATCATAGTTGTTGGTGGCCTTCTCGAGCTCCTCAACTGAGAAAATTTTAGCCGTTTCATGGAAGAGTCCCGCCTGGAGAGTTCTTGCTGCAACATCAAGCCTCCATTTTGTCGAAAGAACTTCTCTTTAAGTTTGATGAGCTTCTGCTTCTTGAATGCCCAGTACGACCAAGAGCTACCTGCTATTAATACTGTGATGCCTACGCCAATCCCTATATTTCATAGATGTCAAAAAAAAAACTATCACAACACATTTATTGGATATTGACTCGATTTGCAAGTAAAATGTTGAGGCTCAGATAATCAATCTGTGGAACTACATTACTTGGTTACAGAAGATGAGAGAAATAAATTCGGGATCAAGAACATGAAACAGATGTTCTAATAGTTTAACAATAGAAAATGAACTAATACTTTTTTACTGGATTTTGGACCCATTCAAAGAGCTAAAGCACAATAGTTCCTTCTTTATCAACTGATCTCACTCTTTGCAAAGCAAAAAAAGACCAGGGGCTGTGCTGATTAAAAAACCCAAAAATGTAATAAGACTTTGTTTGGCGTATGAAATGGTCTCTTCATTTACTTGCTAAACAATTAATTTCAACAGACAGAAAAACCGAATTGGGAATTTTAAATAATCCAACTCAGTGTAGATAAGCATGAAAGGACTCTTAAATAATGTTGCAGAGAACTTGTAAGACTGAAATGGATTAGAAGAACTCCTTACCAACAGTAAGCTGAATTACAAGTGATCGTGATTGAATGGCAACACAGCCTATACCATCTGTTCTTCCATCTCCATGGTAATCCTTGGGGCACAAACAAGCGTAATTTCCTTTTGTATTTTCACAGATCTTTTCACATTTATTGAGATTAGGGTCTTTACATTCATCTACGTCTGTAAAAGAATAGTTCCCATCACAATTTCACAAAAGAAGCCACATAAAATTGTAGAAAATCTAAAGGAAATTTGAATTGGTGGAAATAAATACCTTGGCAACCATTAGGTAGGTATGGGTTTCCTTTATAGCCATCCAAGCACTTGCAACGATATCCAGAACCATTGTCCACATTATAACAAGTGCTATTTCCCTGGCATGCATCACGCAAAATTTTGGTTTTTACCGTTTCACACGTCTCATTCCCGATAGACCAATCAAGCACCATAGGCATCATTTCATCTTGCAAATCGCGAATATAGGTCGAGGAAAAATTGAACTTATTTTCTTCAACAACAAAGGCATAGCTGCAGGGATTGAATTCCCAGACATCACTGTGATTTTTATAGCTTCTTACTGATATGTCAAAATACCTTACACCTTTAGCAATGGATATCTGGCAACAGCCTATGCCAGAACATGTATAATTGGCTACATAGTCAATGCTGTCACACTTGCTTATGCACCCGCTGGTGAACCCCTTGGACCCTTGGATACCTTGGATGGTTGCTTCAGTATCACAGCCAACAGCAACAAACTTGTTATCAGTGTCGGAGATGATGAATGTGGATAGTGTGAGGAAAGGATTATTATTGGAAACTGGGGCACCCGACTTATTGTAGCAATCACGGGCTATAAATTGCATAATCTGCAATTTCCCTTCAAGTGTTATGTTCATGACCCCTATATTGCTTCTTCTTAAGAATGCTTGTGGAGGATCAGAGTCGGACGAAGTACAATTTATGTAAAAATCTTCACTGAAATAACAGTCCTCCGTTGTGCCAAATGGATATGGGATACTAACGTTCCCACATATATCTTGACAATCGGGCTTGGCAATAGGAGATGATTCTGCTGCTGCAGCTGCAGCTGCTGCTAGTAACAGGCCAACAAGTGCTAGATGCCAAGCTCGCCCTTGAACTCCCATGGCTGCCTCCATTTCAGATCTGTGTTTTTTGGAGGCAAGTGCGTAGAAAATTTCTCTGGCATTTACTCCTGTCATATAGTAACACATTGGAAAGACTAATTCGTCAGGCAAACAGTTTATTAGTGTTGTTGATTTGACATGATGCAAAAAGTCCATGGAACCATCTGCCGAGAAGTTTCTGCTTAGACTTTAATAAATATATAGTACATCTGAACACGTAAAAAAGAAAATTTTATTACATGCGCAACCAATGAATATATATAAATTTAACAGTACATCTAAAACGAATTAATATAGACTAATTAGGTTCAACTTCATGCAAATGTTTTTTCTATGAAATATCAGCTGTGCAACATTGACTATTGAACCCTTCAAATGCCTTAATCGATCGGCTTACGCACACAGTGATCTTACAACCCGGTCCGGTCCCCATTTTTTTTTTTTTGATAAGTGTCAGTTTATATATCAAAAAAAGCAGAGAATATCTCTGCTACATCAAAACTGAATAACAAGCTACTCAGGTAGCTTTACATCGATGAAAGAAAAATAGAGTTGCTTAAGCCCCAATCAATACAAAGGTTAGCATTTACATTATCAAGTTCTAAGTTTTTTAAGCCTACCAACTTGAATCTGATCTCCTCTTTAATGGTTTCAAAAACCTGCAATGGAGATTTGCAGGGACTTCCATGTATCCTTCTATTCCTTTCTTTCCAGACGTGATAAATGGTTGCATTCCAAGCAAGCTTGAGAATAGTTGTAAGCAATGATCTACCTTTGAGCTTCTGCACAGCCCATTCAAGCACATTGTTCCAACTACAACTTTGTAATTGCAACTGACATGACTGCATTACCTGCAACCAAACAGATTTGGAGAAGCTACATTCGAAGAACAAGTGATCCCGGGTCTCTTGTTCAGAGTGGCAAAGCTTGCAAGTGACATCAATCTCGAACCCCCAGTTCAGAAGTCTCATGCATGTAGGCAATCTGTTCAAAATGGTCATCCAGGAAATAAGGGAATGTTTAGGGATATGATGAGAATACCACAAAAGTCGATCCCATTTAACCTTCTGCTTCTTTGGTCTAATATCCTGCCACACTTTTGCAGTTGAGAATGTGGTTCCATGGAACTTCCAAATCCATCTTCCATCTTGATGGCTAATGAACTGGTTGGCCAAGTGCCTCAATTTTAAGAGTTTTTTCCAGGTCCAACTATTACCCTGAGCTTCAGTAAGCTCCCAAAATGACCTTTCCTTGAGAACATAAGCATGGATCCAAGCTATCCACAGAGAGCCCGATCTGAAGAACAAGGCCCATATATGCTGCAGAAAACATGCTTGGTTCCAAATGAAGAGGTTTTTAATGCCCAGACCTCCTTCAGACTTTGGGAAACAAATATCCTGCCAACCCACTCTTGCCCCTCTTGCAGATGAGTCACTACCAGTCCAAAGGAACCTTGTGAGCAACTGGTTCAACTTATTCAGGACAAATTTTGGCAGTATGAAGTGTCTGGTCCAGTAATTCTGAATGTTCAACAAAACTGACTGGATGAGCTGGAGCCTGCCAGCATATGAAAGCAACTTAGCAGACCAATTCCCTATTCTTGCTGTCACTTTCTCAAGAAGAGGTGCGCAGTCCCTTGCTGTCAGCTTCCTAGTGACTAATGGTACCCCCAGATAACGAACGGGTAAGGATCCCACCCTAAATCCAGTAGTTTGGGAGATCAGCTGTAAAGATTCATCGTTTAAGCCTGAAGAGAATAGCTCACTTTTGGCACAATTCAATTGCAACCCTGACATTGAATAGAAGGCTTGAAGTATATTTTGAACCCCAGAGATGGATTCCAGATTGCCTTTTGTGAAGATAAGCAGATCATCTGCAAAACAGAGATGAGTAAGGCTAATCTTTTTGCATTTTGGATGGAATGCAAAAACTCCCATGCTAGCTGCAGTGTTCAAGAGTTTGGAAAGCACATTCATGGATAAAACAAATAAGTAAGGAGAAATGGGATCCCCTTGACGAATACCCCTTGCTCCTGGAAAGTAACCAGCTAGCCCTCCATTGATTGACAAAGAAAATCTGGGAGTTGTTAAGCAGCAGCTGATCCATTCAACAAATTCCTTAGGAAATCCCATAGCATCAAGTACAGAAATGATAAAATCCCAATTCAAAGTGTCAAAGGCCTTTTGAAGATCCACCTTGAGAGCACACCTTGGGGAGAGAGAGGATCTATTATATCCTCTCACCAGTTCCTGTGCCATTAGGATGTTATCTGTAATGCTTCTGCCCTCTATGAAAGCACTTTGATTATGACTGATAAGGGAGCCTAGGTGTTGCTTTAGCCTGTTAGCCAGTATTGAAGTTATACATTTGTAAACCACTGAGCAGCAAGAGATGGGCCTGTATTCTTTAATGCTTCTAGGACTTTGACTTTTAGGCACAAGAGCAATGATAGTGGAATTGAAAGCTGGATGAAGGTCACCAGAGTTGAAGAAACTAAGCACAGCAGCTGTCAAGTCATCGCCCACTATGTCCCAAGAAGTCTTGAAGAAATGAGAAGTGTACCCATCTGGACCGGGGGCTTTATCCCCTTTGATGGCAAACATAGCTTTCTTGATTTCCTCCGCAGTCACTTCTTTTTTTAAGCTTGCTTGTTCATCTTCAGTGAGGGAAATCTGTAGAAGTTCTTCCAGGAATTCTTTGGAGCTGCTAGTGACATTAGCATCAGCTGTTCCTAGAACTTTGATAAAGTAGGAAACTGAGTTATCAACTATTTGTGAGTAGGATTCAAGCCTGTTACCATCCTCATCATACAGCACTCTAATTGTATTTTTAGAGTGTTTGGCTGCCATCATCCGGTGAAAGAATCTGGTATTCTGGTCGCCTTCTTGGATCCATTGTACCCTTGATTTTTGCCTGAAATGACTCTCTTCAGCAATCTGTAATTCAATGAATTCTTGTGATACTGCTCTTTCCTTTTCAAGTAGAACAGTAGAGGGATGATCCAGCATAGCAGTCTGAATAGAATCAAGTTCTTTCCTTTTTATCGCCACTTTATCTGAGATACTCCCAAAGTGTGTGACGTTGAAATGTCTTAGAACTTGTTTAAGTCGCCTTAGTTTCTTATAAAGGCGAACCATAGGGGTCCCTGAAACCTGTTCCTTCCAAGAGCAATCCACCACCCCCAGAAATTCAGAGTGCCTAGCCCAGTGATTGAAGAACTTGAATGGCTTTGGTGGGGAGTATCTGAGTAAGCAAGGCTTCACTAGAGCAGGGCAGTGGTCGGAAATTTCTGGAGCAAGGAACTCAACATAAGAATTAGAGAAGCAAGAGAGCCACGCTTCATTTATAAGAACTCGATCAAGCTTTTTAGCAATGAAGCCCTCAATTTGATTATTTGTCCAGGTGAGGAGAGGACCAGAAAATGCATGATCAAAGATAGACAGCTGCTGTAAACATTCCCTGAAATCAGTAATATCAGAGTTCAAAGAGTAGGAGCCAATAGAGTTAGAACTCTCAGAAGGAGAAGCAATAGTATTGAAGTCTCCTGCAATAAGCCAAGGGTTATTTGAAATAGAACAGTGGAGGGAATGAAGGTGTCTCCATAAGCTACGTCTGTCAGATCCCTCATTACTAGCATAAACAGCAGTAAGATAAACTTCATGGTCATTGAGGGTGAACTTACAAGTGATACTTTGACTTGTAACTCTTATCAAGTCCACCTGCAGGTGATTATTCCATAGGAACCAGATCCTACCATTATAGGCTTCTGAATAGTTGTGATAAAGATTCCAACTAGGAAAATTCTTGTCAAGGATTTTCTGCATGTTATTCTCCTTGACTCTAGTTTCTAATAGGCAAACTACTTCCACATTCAGTCTATGTATCCTCCTAACTACTTCTCTTTGTTTTAGAGGATTGTTTAATCCTCTAACATTCCAAAATAAGAAATTCAATGAGAAGTTAGGGGAGAATTACCTCTCGAGGTAGATATAACTACCTTATCTCTCTTGCCTTTATCAATTGGCCCTTTCCTCTTGCTTTTCAACGTTTTCATTAAGTCTGCAACACCAGCAGAGGCCGCTCTAGGTTGTCTGTGGCAACTCGCACTCTCAGTGGTGTCGTTATGACCAACCGAAACAGTGGCTTTCTCTGTGTCGTCAGTCTGCACCAAGATAGCAAATCTATTGATAGAACTAGAACATGCTGTTAATTGACCTGCAGCCTGGCTGAAAGAGGATTTGGTAATACTACCACTTCTTTTATCACTATCAACTACAGCTTGAACATTGCCTGCCTTAATAGCCTGATCAGTGAATTCTTCATGACCCTTGCTACTCTTTTATGGATAGTAACTTTTATTCTCATGTACTCTGCAACTTTCTTCTACTCTTCCCCTGTCAGTCTGAATCTTTGGCATCCAAGCTTTCCCTGTAGCTTCGACAGGTTTTTTGGGACGGAGCTTATCAATGTGACCAAAAATTTTACAATAAGAACACTTCTGCGGTAGCCAAGGAACTTCCACCTGAACTGTAACAACAGTACCATCATTAAGCAACACTTCAATAGTTTGTGGAATCTCAGAATCAGCCTTAATCTCAACACAGATTTTTGCATAAGCCAGGCGTTGCTGAGCTGCAGTTATCTTATCCATGTAGAGCGGAATACCAATTGCACTAGCAATATAACTCAAACCCTTCCTTGTAAAGAGCTCAAGAGGGATTCCTCTTAGATGAACCCAAATTGGAAGCTTATCCATGCTAAATTCAAGGGTTTTCATACCTGGCTCCCATTTTCTGACAATGAGGGGCTTGTTCTGAATGTGCCAAGGTCCAAATTCAAGAACTCTATCCCTAGTCTCAAGATTTGAAAACTGAATGATAAAAAGATTCATACCAGCAGGTTTGATTTCGACAGGATTGTCCTTACCCCATAACAAAGAGACCAGTCTCTGAAAAAGGCTGAAATTGGGGATTTTGCCAATGAATTGGGCGACCAGTGCATTCTGCCATTGAGATATACCTTCCTCAAAAACATCGTTTGGAGGTTGCACTGAAACTGCTCCATTCTTGATTTCAGGGGCAAAATATTGCAAAGAATTATCACTAGGAACAGAAAAGATTTTCTTCCAATCAAGGGAAGCATTGATAGTCGTTTCAGACCTGTCTCCATCAGGAATTTTTCCCCTCCTGTTCTGCTCGGAGTTTGTCAAAGGAGGAAAATCCTCCACGTCACCATTAACATCCGCCATTGCAGGGGATTAAGTAAGATGGTCTGGAATTTTTTTTTTTTTTTTTTTTTGGTTAAGGGGATGTCTCCTAGACGGTCGCGAGCCAAAAATCCGACGAGTAGTTCTGCAAAACCCAGCCAGCTTTGGATTCCTCCATCTCCCGAAATAGAGAAGACTGCTCTTTCTACCGATTCTACTCAAAACTCGGAATAGTGCCTAGCAGGGGAAGGGGCGACGTCTTCAGTGGCTACTGGATCTGCGTCGTTCAAACAGCAAGGCTTCATAAGGGTCCTCGATTCTTCTTCGATGCAAAATCCAAGCTCAGATCTGTTCAACTCCTTCCTCTGCGCTTGAACTTACCAGATCTGTTCAACTCCTTCCTCAGAACTTATCAGATCGTTTCAACTTCCAAGAAACTCCATAGATCATTAAAGTCTATAGATCAGATTTCGTTCTTGTCTCTGTAACAAACAATAGTTCCCGGATTTGGTTTCTTGGCCGAATAAGAAATTTTTTCCGGATTTGGTTGGTTAAGGAGCGAAGAAACCAGACAGAGATAGGCGACGCCTGGCTCTCCCTCTTCAGTCTTCAGCTTCTTGGATCTGAGGAGTCTCTGGGTTTGTCGAAAATTTTCTGATTTGTACTTGTAAAAACCAAACTCCGGTCCCCATTTTATCTTCTGGCTCTTCTGGAATTTTTGAAATATCTAAATTTAAATTCGCTTAAATTACATGATATCCGAATTTGTTTATTATCCACTTATTTTCCGAATATTACTATCCAAATTAACATCTGATTTAAAAAAGCAATATCCATCGGATATCCAAATCTAATAAATATTTGAATTCATTAAATCAATATTTTTTAAAGATAAAGTTATAAAATTAAATAAAAATCCGATATCTAAATAGATACCGGACACTAACATCCAAATCCATTATCCACTACAAAATTTAGAGGTTTTGGGGACGATTTAAATTGTCCTTAAAAGCTTGAAAATCGTCCCCAAATATTTTAGAGACAGAGTTAAGTCATCTCAACAGTCATCCTCTAAAATCAGGTCTCTGAAAAGTTTTGGAGACAATTGTTTACAATCGTCCCTATAATTAAGAATGACTTTCATCCCCAAAGCTTTGGAGACGAAAATCATCCCCAAATTCATAAAAAAATTCAAAATATTTAAGAATATTTTTCGTCTCTAAATAAACATTCTTTGGTGACGACTTTCGTCTCCAAAAATAATGTTATAATATACAATAAGGACGAATGACATCTCCAAAGATTTATCTCAAATTCATTTTTAAGTACATTTGAAATCTTAATCTTAATTTTTATTTTTATTTAGCAATGCATTATTAAATTCTATTAAATCATTATGGGAATTTTAATCATAAAAACTACAATATTAAATTCTATTAAAATTTAAAATATTATTACAACTATTCATAATAGTGTTTATAAAGTCATTCTCAATCTATAACAAAATAAAGTTTTCAAAGATATCCACCTGATCAAGTATCACCATATCCTACAAATTCAAAACAAAAAAAAAAATTATTATGAAAATCAAATACCAAGAATAACAAATAAGTATTAACTCAAAATATACAAAGACAAAAACCAAACAAGGAAACAATACCTTCCCGGATGCCTTTTCAAATGCAGCAACCATCTCCAAAACTGACGTTCCCTTTCTTGTTCCTAAGTTGTAGACCTTACAACCTGTAATAGCATAGCTAATAAGGACCAATTCTACTAATTCTGGCCTCAATATATATATATATATATATATATATATATATATATATATATATATATATATATATATATATAGAAAGAAGGAAGGAAGGAAGGAAGGAACAACTTAAATATATGACTAGTCTCTGCTACTATAAACCAAATACTTGAGGCATTTTAACAGAGTCACACATAGCATTACATAGAAGACAATTAAGTACAGAATAAAAGGAAAAGGAAGAACAATGGACTGAGTTTAACAAAACAAAGAAGGTAAATATACCTATATTTGGATCACATAATTTACATAGTAAAGCAATGTGGCCATCTGCTAAATCAACAACATGGATATAATCACGTACCTGAAAAGAGACAAGTAATCAGCCCTCTGTCACAAGTGATCAAAACCTTGAATTGAAATTTACAAATAAATAGTTGTTTAAGTTAAGAAGGAAAGAAAAAAAAAATTTGTCAAAACTAATGCAAAGAATAATCCAAAAGTCCTGAAGCATATTTGTTCAAAATGTTGAAAGACACCTACTTTCTACAAATTTCTCTCTTATTGCCAAAAAGGGAGTCAGAGTTTCATGGGGCTGGTCTAGTTTATTATAAGAACGGGTGTGTTTAAAGAAACGATGTGACAAATGGGGATTCAGTGAATATGTGGGAAGATGCATGGATTTCCAGTGTAAAGGAGTATAGAATAAGTATAGAAGGAATCCGAGATATTAGAAGTTTAAACATATCAAGCTTAATTGTCAAGGAAAATTAAATAGATGGAAGCTAAATAGAATTCAAAATCATATTACAGTTCCTAGACATATTCAAAACCAATTCTGAAATATGAGATAGATATATTGGAATCTAACACCCTCTTATGCTAACAAAAACTTACCCCAGTACCATCCTTTGTTGAATATTGAAGCAGGCACAAATAAATGTCAGCTGCCACTGGCTTAGCTGCCTTGTCTTTGTATTGCATTTTTCGTCCCCTCAACATCACCTGCAAAATAGTGTAAGTGGTTCCTATTTCAAATTGCTGAGATATCCAAAGGTTCAATAACTACATGTTGAAAGAAATTAAAGCTTCAACTTACAGACGAATCTGAAGATTCTTGACTTTTCAGACAAAAACTCAGGCCAGAACTTGATGTTGAAGATCCCCAAATTGATGGTAATCATACACTGGAAAACTCGTAGTTGATTCATCATTAACAAAGAAAATCATTGATCAATATGCTTTCCTGCTGAACATATTACAGAAATTCTGAAGTCATTTTTCTGGTTTCTGAGGAAGTGGCAAATAAGGCAAACCCCATCATACTCTCAAACCCTATATCAGATCTTTGACAGGCCTAAAAGGAAAAGACCTGTGAATTTTTATTGCTCTTGAAATGAGAAACAAAAACCTCCATGTAAGGGTGCTCCAAATTGAACCAGCTAAGATGAGAGAGTGACTCACAAGACCTCTAAACTAAATAAAGAATTAAGACAATGATTGACGAAAAACAAACAAACAAATAGACTAAAGCCATAAAGCGACATACCAGGAGCTCTACCAATAGAACCAGTAACATAAGACAATAGCTGCAGTCCTCACAGATGCAGAAGCTAAAACAGCTAATGCTCGGCTGAAGCTCACATAGCCGCTCATGTTTCTCCAATGTTTTTGCTTTTGCTAATTCTTGTGCTTCTTTAGCTGTGGAAACAACCATCTCTTCCAAAGCCACATCCTTTTGGTAGCTAATAGATTCTTTCAACTTGGCTTGTTCCTCTTCCTCCTACACATTTGTTTATTAAAATATAAACAACAAGGCCGCACACATAGAATGCAACAGAACTGGAACTTACTGATCTAACACTCAAATGGTATAAAAATAACACTCACAGATACATGTTTACAGTAAAACAGAATCAACTATTTATTTCCCTTCACAGTAAAATAAAAAAGTAGGTATGCATATAAAATCCTATTGGTGTTAACTATTAGAGAAAGAAGCATAACCAAATTGTTAATCTTTTGTTTCAAGCTCCTCCTCTACTAATCCAAATTAGCCACATATTGTAATAGCCCTGAAAATTATTGGATAAACTTTTGCCTAAAGCAACATAATTTTCAGTTGATGAAAAAGATACGCAGGATTAAGCACTAACCCATTGCCTCATCTCCTCCACTGAAAGTAATCCAAGTAAGCCTCGATCTCTACAAAGCTTGACGAAGCTCTGCTTCTGAAAGGGACTCCACATCCTCAGCTTGAATCATCTTATCATCATTCTTGATCCTACAAATCACACACAGATTTTAACAACGCAAAATTTCAATGAATCACCCAAAAATTAAATTGGGTAATTTTTCTCCTCATTCATGACATCTTCATGGTTCCTAAAACAACCGTTAATTATCACAATGTTGATTGTTTGAAGCCTCAGCAGCAACCCTTGCCACCTTTAATATGGAGAAATACTGCTCCCTCGGATGAAAAAAAGAAAGATTTCATATCATCAATATTAACACTTGAATATTATATTCCATTGAAAACCTAAATGCAAACTAAATCTAAATCATATAAATGGAGCAGAATGCTCCTTAGAAATTAAGAAATAGAAAACCCATTACGAACCTGACTACTAGCAAATAAATCGCGTTTATGCATTCAAAAACAATAAACTCTTAATCGATAGTTACCAAACAGAGTAAAAATCTAAATAAATTACCAATTATAACAACACATTTAAAAAATATATATTCTCATTTTCTTGGTAACCAATCAAAAAAAGAGAAAATAAAAATCGAAACCCTAGATTTGTTGCTTTAAAGGAAATATGATAGAGAAACCTGAAGACGGACAACTTGAAAGAGTAAAGAGGAAGGCGAAAAGGACAAACAGTAGAGACGGCGTCGACGGTGGCAAAGTATTTGAGGATGACGGTGGTGAGGCTACTTTGGTTAAGAGATGGAGAGGTTTTTTTTTTTTTTTTGAGAATATGAGAAAGGTTTTTTTTCCCTTTTATCAAATGAATTTTAAATGATATTGGGTTTTGAAAGATAGTGAACTTTAAGCATAATTTTTTTATTGGGTTTATAATTTTTATTTTTTTTTAATTTAGTCGTCCCCAAAACATATTAATGTAAGAATTGAGGACGAAATTCAAAAACGTCTTCATTAATCATATTTTTATAATAGAGAGGACGTTTTTTTAATCGTCCCCTTTTGTTGTCCCTAAAGGTTTTTATTTTTGTAGTGATCGTATAAGTAAAATGAATTTGAATAACAAATCCAAATATCTGAAATTACCCAAATCATAATCAAAGCAGATTCAAATATCGAAAGTTTTCTATCCAAATTCGTTACGAATGATAAATCTAATATTCGAATTCAAAAATATCCAAATTCACAATATCAAAATCAACAAAAATCGAATCCAAAAATATTAAATATCTTATTTTTTATTATCTATTACTATCCCTATTCAGCAATCAAAGGTTAGAGTAAACAAAACATCATCTAAAAATTCTATGCATGAACTTTAGAACAACTGTCATCTGTCAAAATTTTCCTTCCAGCTCAACGGTCATCTCTCTATCATTCTTACGTTGTATTTGGATGGTTGCATTTGGATGATCATTAAAAAGATTTCTTTCAGTGTCATCTTGCGTTTTATGACTGAAACCATCATAATCAAAAATACAAATAAAAATTAATAAATAAATAAACAAAAAAAGTCATCACACACATTCAATATATCTTCAATTAATTTGTAAATAGTGAGTCACAAATTTACGACTTATTATAAAATTAATAAATCAAACACAATCTTTTTTAGTAGAAACGAGAAAGTTTAAAGGTTGGAGGAGAAAGATTCAAACTTTAAATTTCCAAAGAAACCAATAGCTCAAAGCCTGAATTGTTTAATCAAATACAAATTTACGGGGAATTTCACTAGAGGTGGCAAACATACAGGTTCGGGCAGATTGGGCGGGTTCGGATCGGGCGGTTTTCGGATTCAGGTTATTTTGAGTTCAGGTTATTTCGGATTCAAATCATTTCGGGTTCGTATATTTTTGGGCTCGGATAATTTCGTATATTTAAAGGTTGGAGGAGAAAGATTCAAACTTTAAATTTCCAAAGAAACCAATAGCTCAAAGCCTGAATTGTTTAATCAAATACAAATTTACGGGGAATTTCACTAGAGGTGGCAAACATACAGGTTCGGGCAGATTGGGCGGGTTCGGATCGGACGTTTTTCGGATTCAGGTTATTTTGAGTTCAGGTTATTTCGGGTTCAAATCATTTCGGGTTCGTATATTTTTGGGCTCGGATAATTTCGGATTCGGGCTATTTCAAACTCGGATTATTTCGAATACGAGTTTTTTGGATTCGAATCGTTTCAAGTTCTGGTGGGTTTGGAAGAATTCGAATAATTTTAGAATTTTATAAGTTATAAATATTTTTATTAATTGTACGGGTTTTTAGAATTTGAATAAGTGGACGGATTCGAATAATTCAATAAGTTTGGACGGGTTTTTAGTCATTAATTGTATTATAATTTTTTAAAAGTATTTTAAAATTTCAAGAATTTATTCTTATATTTATATATTTTTTTGTTTGAACATAATTATAAATTCTAATATAACAATATTAGATCTAATTATATACACTGATTGATCAAATATTCAATTAAGATGTTGAATAATAGACACTAAAAGAGTACCAATTAGTTGGTTTAAAATAATTACTACTTATAAATTTTGAGAAACCATGATATATAAAACAAGGTAGTCAATACCGTACTGGTGGGCGTATTGTTTTTGTTCTGATATTGGTACGTAACAGTACCGATGTGTTTCGGCGTACCTTTTCAGGTTTACCGATATTTTTCAAATATTTTGTTCATATATCTATCTATATGTATAACCTATTTTCAAGTTTCTTAATAAAATATATATTATATACACATGCAAATATACATCCATTACATGCATATATATGTTTTTACGCAAATATAAACTTTAAATATTTAATATCTAAAATTTTTAAACATTAAATAGGTAAAATAAATATTAAAATATTAAAAAACATAGTAAATTATTATTAATTATGTTCAATAGCCTAATTTAATGAACATATTTTATTTTAAAATCTAATTATGAAAAAAATAAAAATGATCATGACACAAAAATATTGAAACTGGTTTAAAAAATCAAATAAGTGATTTTTTTATTAAAAAAATCAAAATCTTGTACCAACCGGTATGGACCGATACGTACTGGTACTGACTGGTATTGACCGGTACAGGCCGGTACTGGTCGGTACCAAAATCAGAACGGAACTAAAAACTGCATGTACCGATTTAATTAAAAACTGAGACATACCTGTCGGTACCACCCGTACCGATACGTACTGACCACCATGACATAAAAACTAATTTATATAGTATTGATATAATTTTAATATTTGACCATTTGACATTAACATAGATATAATCAATTAATTATTTAAATTACTTTATAAAATTATTATACTATTACTTATTTTTTAGATAATAAGCAATTTAATCAATTTATAACTTTTAATTTAATTATACATTTGTTATTATAAGTTGATATATGAACTTTTAGGCAAATTTATTCCAATATTGATAAAAAATAAATTATTTTTCAAACTATCGATCTTTTCAAATTATGTACCGAAATGCGTTTATTTTTGGAAAGGTTGGGAAGTCGCCATATCATACAGCATCTTCCCAACGTAAATTTTTTATTTTTTAAAAATAAAATAAAGCATATGGCGACTTCCGTGCTATAAATTTAAAAAAAAAAATTATTTTTTAAGTTGGGAAGTCGCCATATCCCAACGTTTTAACTTAATTTTTTTTTTTTAAATAGTATGGAAGTTGCCATTTCATATGGCGACTTCCATACTATTTTTTTTAATTTGTAAAAATTAATATATATATATATATACAAATATTTTAATTTTATTTATACTAATTATTTAATTTAAATTAATATTTTTTAATTTAATTTATACACATTTTTATCATAAATAAAAATAATTTAAAATATATATATTTTAAAAGCCTAAATAATTTTTTTTATAATATTATTATTTTTATATGTAATTTAAAATTATATAACATCTAATGATAAATAAGAAAAAACCTAACATTGAATGTGAAATATGTAAATATTACAGGTGCAGAAAACATGTAATTGTATTATTGTTGATGCGAACTCTCCCCCGATGTGCCAGATTGATAAGGACATTGTCACGACTATGACCTGGCAATATTGGACAAGACATGAACACGACACGAAAAAATAACTAAAAACACGAAATGAAACGAAAAAAAGCACGAACACGACACGAATATCTCAACATTTATATAATATGATTTTTTAAAATTTGTATAAATTAAATAGAAAAATTATATTTTTTAAAATTAGGCTTTTAAAATATATTTTTTAAAATTTTTTTATATATAATTAAAATTTTGTATAAATTAAATAAAAATATTAATTTTTACAAATTAAAAAAAAATTAGTATGGAAGTTGCCATATGAAATGGCGACTTCCATACTAGTTAAAACAAAAATTTTAAGTTAAAATGTTGGGAATTCGCCATATCATATGACGACTTCCCAATATCTCCCAAAACTAATTCATTTCGGTATATAATTTGAAAAGATCGGTAGTTTGAAAAATAATTTTCTTATCAATATTGGAATAAATTTGCTGAACTTTTACTTTATTATTGTAGGGATTTAAAAGCTATAACATTTGGTCTATATCGCATATAACAGAGTTAATTAGATTTATATTTGATGAGGCAAGAGAAAATTATGAAAAGCAACTTGATTATTAGAAGAAAAATCAATTTTGATATCCCACCCTTCATTAATGACCAAGGTTATATTGAGTATTCTAATTACAACAGTTACTTTTGAATCAACATGTATAGAAACGAATGAAGAAATTGTCTTACAAGTACGGGTGGTGGAGTTATCAACAAATGAAGAAATTATCTTACACATCTAAATGCAAAAATGTTGATTACCATTCTTAATTGGTTGTATGGATACAAGGTATCCATAAACTCTGATGGTAAGATTGTACTATCATTGATTATATTTTTATTAATATTTTTATTATTTAAATATTTTTTATCAGATGAACTATTGGTATTGGGAAGGAATGTTGAGATGTTGAAGTTGAATTAATTGTTTTATAAAGGAATGTGGATTAAGAGTTTTTAATTGTAATATATGTTGATATTTTATTTTTTAATAGTTTTTTTTTAATTGTTGATAATTTTTTTTTTAAATTATTAAGAATAATTGTGATTGCTTTAATTGTAATTTGCAGGTTCAAATTTTGGATGTTGAACTTGAAGTGACTTGAGACATTATATTTAAGAATCGAAAAACTTTATTTGTTTGATTTTAGGAATTGAAGAATATTTTTTATTTAAATATATTTTGTCTGAATATTGTATTGTTATTTTTAGTTATTTAATTTTTTTAATCTTTATATTTTAATTTATAAGATAATATTTTTATTTTCAAGTAAATTTAATTTATTTTTTATATGTTTGAAACACTAAGAGAAATATGATTTAAAGTTAATCTTATGAATAATGTTATTAGTGTTACACAAAATATCAAGTTCAATCATATGTTAAAATTATAATATCATTGCACCTGAGCCTTTGGCTTAATGATTGGTGCATGCTTCTTCGCTCAAAAAAATAGGGTTCGAATCCCCCTATCCCAAACTTTCAAAATTATACATTGTAAATGTTTATTTGTATATTTAATTATTATTGTATTAAAATTAAATGTAAATATGGTATAAGTACAATAATACATTGTAAATGATTATTTTATATAAAAAAAGAAATCAAACATTAAATTAATAAAATTATTTGTTATTTTTCATGGTTAATTATTTTAAATATAATAAGGATAATACTAAAAAAATATTTGATATTATATTTAATGTGTTTCAAATTAATTTTATTTCATAATCTAATATAAAAATTCACTATTAATTACTTTTATTTATGATACATTATTAATATAATTATATAATAATTATAAATACAATTTCATAAAATAAATATATTTATTTAAGAAAAAAATTTATCATTTATTTTAAATAAAATCATATAAATATAGTTCAGATTTTTTCAGTTATAAATTCGGCTTTTTAGGGTTGCGGATCAGATCGATCTCAGATTTGGTACGTATCAGATTTAGGTCTTTACAGGTTCGGATCCTGATGGTTTCGAGTTCAAATCTTTTTGGATTCGGATTTTTGACTTTTTAAGTCAGTTTGAATTGAATCAGATTTGATTTGATCTCAGATCGACTCTAATGAATTATCAAATTCTTGCATGCTTTGTCAGCTCTAAATTTCACTTATAAAATTTGGAAACAATTGCTATCTTTTTCCAATTTAGTGAAGTTAATTGTTGGACTGAAAATACACGTATATTTATCAAGAGTTCCCTTTTAAGAATTTCATCTGCTTGCCAATTGCCGCAACAGGATGACTACTTCAAACCTCAACTTGTTTTGCCCTAAGGAATTTCACTACAACACTTCAAAAGAAAAAATTTAACTTGATAATCGTAAAAGCTAATTAATCAAATAATCACTTCGTTTCGTGTATAACTTCATAAATCCCAGTTTAGATCATTACAACAATTTAATTAATCAATTTTATTATTCAAACCGACCACAAAAAATTCGTTTTATTATTTAAAAAATATATATTAAAATATTACAAATTAAAATTTATAATTAAATTTAAATAAAAAATAATTTTTTATTTATTAAATAGTAATTCAAGTCTGGTCGGGTCAGCCTGAATTTATCATGTCCTATCTCAAGCCCAATCTAATTCTTGTTGAGTCGGACGGGTAATTTGATCTTTAGATCAGTCTAATTGTGAACAACACATATATCCGTAACAATCTTTTAATTTAATTATTTCATCTTTAATTAATATTTTCATTAAATTAAAATATTAACTTTTTATTTATTTTTATTAATATTAAAGTCATTAATTGTAAAAATAATTTTTTAATTGATAATTTTCTTATTAAATTAAATTTTACTAATTTTCATTTATCTATTTCTTGTTTTACTTTGAACCTTTAACAAAGTAAATTATTTTTAATAAATAATAATAAATATTTTTAAAATAAAATAATTAAATAAGTTTAAATTAAATATTTTTATTCTCTTAACAAAAAAATAATTAATCATATAAATTATATGCCAAAATACAATGGGTTTCAGTGGGATGGGTATAGATTTATAGTTAAACGCAATTCCTTTTAAGTATTGAGCATTTTGTTTCATATTTTTGTGTGGGTATTGAACATACGTGTTAATGTGTCGGGCAGTGGTCCAATTTTTTTCTTCTTCCTTGCTCAAACTCAATATTGGACGGACCGCATGCCTGAATTTACTGTTCATCATATATAAAAAAAATATTTTTTTTTATTTTTATAATTAAATTTAAATAAAAAATATTTTTTAATTAAGTAAACAGTGATCCGAGTCGGGCCGACCCTGATCACAAAAATGATAACCCAGGCTCGGCCCGTATCAGGGCGGGCGGGCAGCCCGGTCCATGAGCAGGTTTAGTATTGAATTAGTTATATAATTTATTTTTTAAAATATTTTGTTTTTGATTAATAATTTTTATTAAATTAAATATTAATTCATTTTTAGTTATCTAACTTTTATTAATGTAAATTGTTTTTATTTAATAAATTTAGCTACTAAGATAATCTTTGTTTCAATTTATCTTTTAAAAATAAAATTGGTAATTATGTGTTGGTGTGGCCATCGACATTTCCAAGGACCAAGCAACGTCTCGCACAATATAATTTTGTTCATTGATTAAAGTAAATTATTGTTCAATGTCATTTTCGGCAGAATATAATCCTTCTCATAATCTCATTGTTTTTCTAATTGTGACCCTAATTCCTATCTAGGACTTTTTAAGGGAAATATAGTACATATAATTATTGTACTATACATTTAACTAATAACAATTTAATATTGTGTAAGATTCGTCAAAATATTATGGGAAGTTCACACTTATAAAGAATGGATTTTTAGGTAATTTTTTGTTATAATTAATTAATTATAAGATTGTAGTACAGAGAATTGTAAGTAAAATGTTCTCCTTTTTAAGTCTATTACATATACAATTATTGCTCTCATATATAGTCAATAAACCTTACAATTAGAAAAAAAAATTGGTTTTTTATAAGACATTATATCTAATTTAAGTAATTATGAATAATATAATTTGAATAGGTTATTTATATTATATGAATTCAAAAGAATTGGTCAATTAATAATAATAAATTTGAACTTGAGAAAACATAAGAATACTTCAGGGAGTTTTTAATTTAGTTGAGAGTGGTTACCATATATGACCATAAAAAGTTTAAACTTTCGAACTTTATGAATATTTAAAATAAAAATAAAAAAGAGGTAAGAATCATGCATAAGTGAATCTATAACTCAAATCTTATGATATGAATTTGCAATTAATTTAAGTGATAATAGTAATTAATCTCACTGTTACTGTTTCAATTTCGTCGAAGCCAACTGAATTGTCAAATGTCAATTATTTAATCTTAAAAACGTTGCTTTTATATGATTTAATAGACTGTCAAAACATACAATTAATTAAAATTGAAAATTAAAGATATTTTGTATTAAGGAGATTCTTGAATTTAAAGAGATTTTTTGGTACGAAGGATGAACGGTGAAAGATAAGATAATAAAAAAATAAAATAAAGGTGAACCTTATCACTGTACTGCAAGTCATATTAAATTTTGTCATTATATTTTAATTTTATTGAATTTTATCAATGAATAAAAAATCGAATTGAAAGTCAAATCGGTATGATCTTCGAGTTACTGGTTCAACCGGTTGAACCAGATTATTCAATTAAATATTAAACATATGATTTTGATATTAAATAAGTATTAAATATAGTATTTAGATAACAAAAATATGTTTTTGGCTTAATGGTGTGGTCTTTAATATATGACTAGAGATTAAAAGTTCAAATCTCATCATTTTTAAAAATAATTTTAATAAAAAAAAATAAAAAATAACAAAGAACTGTTTTTTACCGGTTGAACCGGTTTTTTATCGGTTTATTGAATGACCGGTTATTAGGTATGTGCCGGATCGGACAAACCACTAATTCACGGTTGAACCGATCCAACCAATCGGTCCAGTCTGATTTTCTCAACACTGAATTTTTTCAATATATTTTTAATTTCATTGAATTTTATAATTGCACTTTCAATTTAATGGATTAAACTTAAAACAATAAATAATATTGACTACAATACATGAACTTAAATATATATTACGAGTTACAACACACACGGATCACATTTCCTAGGTTCCCACATTCCATTTTCCATTAGAATGTGAACATAACATCATGAAATAAGGACTAAAGTAAAATTGAAATAAGTGGTTAACAAGACCATTGAACTGGAACTGAAATAATCCATCTAAAATAATAATCATATGTCGACGCGATACATAAATGTAATTAATTAATTATAGAGCTATATATATATAATATATAAAAAAGAAGCAAAAATAATTAATGGTTGTGATGAATAGGTTTGGAAGATAAGAGCCATTTGGTGAAGTTATGGAGAGTATGAGCATCGGCTCTGTAGTGTTTTTGGGTGAAATGGTAGAAATCCGACCATGTGAAGTCGGGGTAAGCTCTTGTCACTTCACCTTGCACAAGATCCTCAGGGGGTCTAACCACCTTGTCTTCTCGTGGGCAAAGAAAGAATACCAATGATCTTCTGGCCCTATCGCTGTTTACTACTGCCCTATGCAGGCAACTATCTATGTATATTTGCTTGGCTACAAAAAAATTATTTTTTTGCTTGGCTACAAGGTCTCACACCACAAAACATGACAGGTTAAAATATTAAAAAAACCATTGAATTATTTCAATTTTTTAAAATAAATTTTTATACTTTTATTGTACCCAAATAATTTTTAATCATTTAAATAGTATCCAAATAAACCCTTATTTCAAATGAAATGTTGATTTATGTTAAGAGTTTATGCAGACATAAATTAAAGGCTAAGGGCTCATTTGTGTACAAATTAAAAGTTAAAGGCTTATTTACATGCAAATTAAACGTTAAAAATTTATTTGGTTATAATAAAATATAGGAATTTATATAAAATTCAAAGATTTTTTTTTTATTATTTTAAACATCAACCTAAATGTCACTAGAAAATTACTATATATTAAATAAACATATATACATATTTGTGTATATATATATATATATATATATATATATATTCCCTACAACTGCATTATCCTTTGTCAACTTAAATATTTGGACAAGAAAAATCCTGGCATTAGTTATTTGTATATTGCTTAGTTGTCAACAATATCACTAATGTGTCCCATATTTCCCACCATTGCATATTCTTCCTTGTCAGTGTGGCCACATAAAACAATTCTTGTGCTTCTTCAGTGTTTCACCCTGTTAGAAAATGGCAGACACTATTGCTAATTATATATATATATATATAGCACGTAAAAGTAATCTTTTTATTGAATGAAAATATATGACTTAATATATACTATCTCCCAATGTACCAAAGAAAATATATGGGCAAACCCTTTAAAAGATACGAGCATGGGACAAATTAGGCAGTCACACACGAAGTATAAGAGTTTGTCCTGTAATGCAGGATAGTGTCTCGTACAAGTAAAGAAAAAAAAAATTGAAAATCTAGAATATTTCCATGGAAAGATTGGAAAACCCACCGTGAAGGTCTCACCAATGTTGATTACTAGGGTGTCGTGACGAGGTCGAACAATCTGCCATTTGTTGTTCGCAAAGATTTCCAAAGCTCCAACTTCATCTTGGTGAAGAATGGTTAGAGATGTGGTGGAGTCACAATGAGGTCCAGTGCCGAAGGTAAGACCTGGCTCGGGGCATGGAGGATAATAGTTACATCTAATTATAGACCGATCGTCCTGAAAATAGTTTTTATAATGCAATCGATCAACTCCCAAGCTGATTGCTAGTATTTCCATCACTACTAGAGCTAAGCTCTTCATTCCTTCACAATACTTTTGATATGTTATGTACAAAATGGAGAAATTTTTTGAGTAAAATTTTGTTGTTTTTATGTCAATAAACACAAATTAGGGTTAGGGTAAGCACAAAGAAAATAAAAAAAGAAAAGAAATTCTATTAGAATTCTTACTTACCCCATATCTTCAAAATCATCCCCTAAACTGGATTTGAACAAATCTACCACAGTGGATTCCTTCAGATTCTCTTCGAACTCGAAAGTTAATGTCTCCTTCCATGGCAAATTCGAAGAGAAACGATCAGAATGTGCACCAGAATAGCTCAAGGTGTTTAATCCAGCAGTAGTCGTCTTTCGAGCCCTTAATTTCTGGCTAACAGGTAAGTGAAAGAAACGATTCAGGTGATCATATGCAGCACTAATGAGCTGTGAATCAACCCCATGATTGATCACTTGAAAGCAACCGTGGCTTAAACAAGCAGCCCTAATGACTCTGGCAGCCTGTTGAATTGCCGATTCATCACCTCTAAAGAACCGTTCAAGATCTACAAGTGGCTCCAAAAGCTCTTGATGAGCATTAACTAAATCAACTTTGGGCCAAAGAAATTCTTTGGGTACGTTGGTTTGGTTTTGGAGAAAAGATGAGTCAATAGAAGAATTATCTTGATTGAGTCTTTGATTTTGAATCTCAAGCGGAGAGGAAAGGAGATGCGTTGAGGCAGAGGCAGTTGAATCCATTAGGAAGAGAAGAAAAGGAGTTGAGTGTGTGGACGTAGGACAAGATGGTGGGAGTTAAATAAATATAGGATTTATATTTGATGCACTGTTGGTCTCTACAATGAGAGTGCATCTTGTCACCTATTACAAGTTTAATAGGTGACAAGATGCACTGTCATTGTATAGACCTATACACTGATAATACATCAAATACAAACCCTTAAATATATATATATATATATATATATTAATCAACATAGTTTAAGAGACAATTTTATAAAGAAAACAAAAAATAAAAATACCTAGAGCTAGAGGTATTTTTTTGGTACAAAAGAAATCATAATCTGGGAATCGGAGAAGGGATTATATATACTGCGATTCGAATTTCAAATCTACTGAATGTTATTTTTTTTTTAAAAAAAATTGCATTAACTAATTGAGTTAAACTTGGATTCACGGATTCTGTCACACCCCAAATTCAGGACATGTGATCGGCCAGAGACAAGGTATGCCCCTGTCTCCGAAGCCCGAGTCATTAAACCAAATCAAACAAAAATTTTGGCATAATCTCGCCTTACATGGGGGTTTTCCGCTCAATCATCAACATTCACAATGTAATAATTCATCAACACATGACATCTCGGTTTGGACACCTCCGATAGGGAGTAATTGAAATGCCCTATAGCAAACTCAACCTTTATGACATCTTTATATGCAAACATATATTTATATTATATCATAACAAAATAAACATCACCATCTCACACTAGGCCATTAAGATCGATATACGTCATACATCACTTAATTACATCCGTTTACAAAATATACAGTACATATTCATCATACACAAAATGCAGAGGACCCATGATACCCTAGTGACTGCAAAAATGTATCCCACCATCGCCACTGCTTATCAAGTCCTGGGTCAATCCGCTCACCACAAGTATATGAGCCGCTAGCTATCCAGAATCTGGAAATAGCTGGGTCTATCAGAATCTGAAAAAAAAAATGAAAATAAATGGAGTGAGTCGAAAAATTCAGTGAGCATAAGGTAACTAGGAAGAGTACTTGGAAGTTTCGTGCTTCCTTTCTTAACCATTAAAGCATAAACATGACATATCAAGTATGACTAATTAACCGAAAAGTAATATTTAAAAATTATTCCGGACTTATAAAAATTATTTGTCCCATATGAAATCTTCTATGCTGAGTGCTGAATATAAATAGGCCATTGGCAAGCCAAAATCGGTAGCCAAAAATATTTAACAATCGATTTTACGTGTATACCTCCACAATTATTAATTAAGAATTTCTCATGTCTATATCATCAAAAATCCCGGACTTCTACCAATCCGTAATATTTGTCATCCTGGACTATCTTGTCCATATCATCCCAGACTCATCCTGTCCGCACAACAATAACATCCTGAACTTCACCTTGTTAGTACAATAATAGCATCCCGGACATCACCCTGTCCGTACAATAATAGCATCCCGGACATCACCTTATCCGTATAATATCAACATGATATATTAATTCTCTTATATCATGGAGTAATATATATATATATATATATATATATATATATATATATATATATATATATATATGCTAGGAAACAATCTCTACACTAACATATTTCTACTTATGTTTTTCAAAACATTACAATTTCACTTAGATTTTTTATCAAACAACTTATGTGCATAACTTTTTAATCTACAATATCTAACTATCCTTAAATACTCAACCATCCTATACAATATCATTCATAAACCAATTTCACAAATTATTAACCACAATGCCTCAAACACAATTCCATACTATTGTTTCTTTAATCCGACAAGTACAACCATAATCCGTACCTTGCCCAACATCTCAATTAAGCATATCCAAGCATTTCAAATAGCTCACATTCATTATTACTCAACTCCATAACACTTACTTCATGTAACCATATTAATACCAAACTTACGCCTTTGATCCGCGTAAGGTTCGAAACTTACAATTTTCGTAATCGAGCAATCTTTCATGTTTCAATATCCATATCAATCAACAATGCATATAAAACAACAACTACCTCATAGATTAACCTAAATACTCACAGTGTTAGTCCGAGTGTTAAAGCGGCACTTTTGTGGCTTTGTCGAGATCCTGGGCGAACTCTGCAATATGAGTACCTATGGCATCATCAGGATATTCTGTGAATATTTTTTCAACTACGGGACATTCAAATTCTAACTATTTATTCTAGTTAACTGCTATTCAAAATTTTCCAGCTTAAGAATTTTTACAAATAAATTCCCACACTTAGCTCGGATCAAAATTCGGAGCAACAATCAACTGGAAAGTTGCTCACACAATAACAACGAAGCTAACGGTGCCTTGGACAACCAAGGAAGGTGGTGGCACCACCTCATTGGCAAGCTAGGGTTTCGGCCAAGCTTGTTTTAGCCTCTAAATTTTGATTCAAAGCTATCCGATACTAATTTACGGTTTAAGGAGGCGGAGGAACACCTCCCTTAATGAAAAAAGTGGCGGCAACATGGTGGTTCACCACCACCAATTTTTAGCCAAAAATATTTCTCATAGATAGAGATAAATTCTTAAAAATCTAATGTCAAAATCAAGCTTAGAACATGAAATTACCTATGGGTTAGTGAAATCCTTGCAAAATTTGGTGATTTCCCTTGAAATTTGGAGGAGAGAGAAAGCTTTAGTAAGCTTTAATGAAGTTTTTAGTGAGAAAATGCCTAAGACATAAAGAGTAAGAAGAAGACGTGATGTCTTCTTATTTTGGTTGAAAATTTATGACAAATTATTCCATGTTCTTAATCTTGCCTAAACTTGGTCGAAAGAGTTGACCAACTTTGACTTTTTGCACATGCCCTACAGAACGTGATGTTCGAAATTTCGTTTTTCATTTTTCATTTTTTCTCAACATATTCATGTTCCTTGGGTGTTAAAACATCTATCCATGTGTTTGGATTGATTACAAGAATTTTTGAACTACGTTTTTCTAACTAAGTACGACAACATCACAATTTTTCACTTTTACCAATTCTAGTCTCGTTTTTTCGTTCTAATGCCAAATATTTGATCCAAATGTCATATTAACATATTATATAGTCAAAAAATCCATTTATACCATTTCCCGGACTAAAAATGAAAAGGGCTGTAAAATGATCAAAATACCCTTGGTGCCTATTTTTTTCGAATTTGATGTCGATTGTTGTTCTGATAATAGGTATGGGTTCTATATCGTATATTATCATCATATCCACTCAATTTATCATATTTCATGGACTTTTCCCCTTCCCGAACTTAGTCTGAATTTTTAAACTATTTTAAGGTCAAATCACTTAACCACCCGATTTAACCTCTAATTCTATAATCTATCATACAACATGTATACCACATGATTGCCCGTCCTTCCTAGTTGCTTTTACATTTGTAGTTCCGAGCCATCAAAATGTTATAGGAGACTCGAGTTATCTCTGACTTATGAGGGTCTCACAGATTCAAAGCTAGAGGTATTTGAAATGATAGTCTCTCTCACTTGGTGTGTATTTGAATTGAGAGAGACTAGAGAAAATCGAGCAAAAAAGATAGTCGATTCTACTCTCCCTCTCCAAAAAGTTGAATTTAATCCCTTATTATTTTCTTTGTTATAGAAATGTAATATAAAATTTATTTTAATATATCCAAGTTGATTTTTTGCAAACTAGCAATTCTTTTTTTAATTAAATTTATGGTTTAGATTTTTTTGGTATAAAAAAAATCGCAACTTAAAGATGAATTTTTTTTTTGCAGATATTGGTATAAAAAAAAGGTTTAAATTTAAGGTTTAGATTTTTATCCATCTCGGATTTGATTATCCTCCTTTAAAATGTAATTATCGATGTTACAAAAAATACTCAAACATATAAAATTTTGAAAATTTTAATTTAGAAATCTCTTTTTTTTTTTTTTTTGTGTGGTGCTAAGTCATAAAATTTTATTAAAACAAACAGCTCAGAACTAGCAAAAAGCTAGACAAAGCAAAGAACAGAGTTTCGATCACACTAAACTGACCAGAACACTACCTAAACCATAGTAAAGAGACCTAAGGAGTTACAACACCATCCCCTGAAGAACACAAGAACCAAAACCTACACACCTGCAAAAAAAGCTCACAAACTAGAATGACCATTAAACTACCAATGCATCTCCATACACGTATATCTGACAACATCATCCTCACCAAAATTAACTTAAGTACCTATAAAGGTACAATATCAAGAAGCGAACACCTAAGCAAATAGCATAATACAAATAACATAATACAAATAGACACACAAGGAAAAACACCCAGGTAAAACAGAGCATAAGATCCCCGTACTGCACCCCAATAAAATATCAGACAGAGATCCAAGGATTACTCCTACATAGGTTCACCTCTAAGCAATAAAATTTTCAAGTCCACTTGCCAATGCATCCCCATACCATTCGCCTCTCTGGGAATCTTAATAAGCTTGATATCATTGATCTTCTCCGACGGGATATACAGTCTCACTCAGGGGATACCACAACTTTCAAAGTCTTGATTTCTTCTGTTTGTATTAAGAAACGCAATGAAGGAATCAGGTACAACAATCCTGCAACACACCACTAACCCCTTGACTCCCTTTCACATTTAGAATTTCATCCCCTACATGTTGTTTACCCGACAAAAAACACTGAGCATACACCTTACAAGTCACACACTCAAGCTACCAAAACAGCCACATACCTTCCACAAAACAACTTATATCCCAACCATTAACAACCGTCCAGAATTACTCTAAGCTGGAAAAAAGTCCACCCAAAGTTATTATGATCCCAACTACTCAAGAAAAGAGAATCAGTGATAACCTCCATCATATTTTCTTGAATAAACACCTTATAGAACTTTGTTCATAGCAATATGTCTTTTGAGAATTGCACCTGCAGAGGCGTTGCCTAACCCACTCATAATCTAACACATGATTTTCATTCTTCCACCTAACTAGAAAAGGAGAAATAAAAACAATGTACACACCTACATTAGAATAAATACTAACCAACTTAATTATCTTCACACAAACCTGACACCAGAGGAATAGCCAAGACAACACTAACCGCACAACATTAGCAACCCAAAATGCAACAGTTCGACCAAACTTGATTTCGTGCATCTAATTCTTTGATTCGTTCAACCACCAAATCATCATCACAATTTGCTGAGCGACCCAACATCTTATCCAATTTCCATGTGTCTTTTGCATCTTCTACACTAATCTTTTTGAGGTCCTGGAAACTATCTTCTGCACTAATCTTTAGCAAAACAAATATTGTCCAAAAAAATAAAAAACAGCTACTTTAGAACCCACTGAAGTTACCGATCCGACTCCTCCAGATCCATGAGCCTTTGAATTATTTCTTCATCATTGCCATTTGCTTGGAGACCCAACACTTTTCCTATCTCCCAAGTGGACCGAGCATCTTCTTTTAGCCTCACATTCCTTCTGTGCCGAGCATCACCAATTAAAGCAGAAGTTCTGTTAGTTATGCTACTATATTTTAAGAATTTAGGTTTAGCTACCTGCTTTTTCTTCTTCGTTTTTTTTTTCCTTTTGGCTGACCCGTTCTTCGAAAGCTTCACTAGAATACTCTCCTCAATTTCCTCTAAGGTCTTCATTTTTTTCACATTTCTTTTAGGGTTTGTTCACTGGTTTGTTCCACACTATTCTTATTTTCCAGGTTATTGTTGGGTGATAAAGCCTCCATCTCATGTGAGGAACCAATAACCATTGGGCCATCAATTTCATCCTCAATAGGCCTAAAACCTTGGGTCGCATTCTGCGCATGCCCTAAATCTTTCCCCAACTGACGTTGCTCAACAGAGTCTAGAAACCCATAGTCTTGTCCAATTTGTCACTACTCAATTCCTCCCTACTTTTTTGTTTACTGCAAGATCATTATCAATATGCTCGTTTTGGCAAAAAAGGCTATCCATGCAGACCTCCTCGGTATCTGCAACCCCTTCATTACCAGCAACAATAATTCTTCCGTCCCCAACTTCCACATTCTCTTCCCCGAGCATCTGTTCATCTTCTTTTTTCATCTCATCTTCAGGAACTAAGCTTTCATCAGAACTTGAATGATACATAGCTTTGTTTTCATTCAAATTGTTTTGAGCAGTCTTACAGCAGCAACGAGAAACTGACATGATATCTGAACCTACTTCCGTGACTCTAATTTGAACATCCTTACCACCACATTTAAGATTAATCAATTCATCAATTCTTTCAAGGTGCGCCGTATTTACAAGAATTGCTCCCTTACTGAAATCC
The DNA here is from genome assembly GCA_030761205.1 of Fremontodendron californicum. Taxonomy (NCBI): domain Eukaryota; kingdom Viridiplantae; phylum Streptophyta; class Magnoliopsida; order Malvales; family Malvaceae; genus Fremontodendron; species Fremontodendron californicum. The sequence goes on from JAULJL010000026.1 coordinate 15,062,409, forward strand.
TGATAGATAAGGGTTTTTCCATCCAAGCTTAACTGATCACCCCACACACTGATAATATGTTAAATTGTCCAATACCAGTCCAAAAAAAAAAAAGTCTAACAATGTGTGGTTGCAATTGTGTGGTTTAATGTGTGGTTGTAGTTGTGTGATTTAAATGTGTGGTTGTTATTAAACAACAATGGATGGTTGTAATTTATTTAGATTTTATATTTGTGTGGCTTGTGTTTGTCTTGGTATTGTATAAATACCCCCCTCCCTTGCATTTGTAAATCATCAAGTAGTAAGCTTCAATAAGCAATAAAAGTTCTAAGTTTTCTTAAGGAGTTCTTCTCTAAAGAGTGTAGTTAGAGTGAAGTGTGAGCATTTGTGAGTTTTCCTAAAATCTAAACTTTTTTCTTTGAGTGGTAAAATTAGAGTTATCTACTCTAAGTTTTTCTCAACAACTGGTATCAGAGCTAGGTTGTGAGTTACTACCATAGTTACTATTCACACGTGTCACTATATACTTTTATAGTAATTGTTAACATATACGAGATTTATTCAAGTATATGGTATACGATACTATTCACGTATACGGTACTGTTCACGGTGAAATAGTTATTCAGGTACTATTTTTGGTTTGAGCGTTCTTGAGTCGTGAGGAGTTTGTACTCTACAAGTTTGTGTCTCAAAATCAAGCTTGTTCGGTATTGTTAGAGTCTTGCCGACACGATGGGTGATCTTCAAGTAGTTGGAGGAATCAAGAAGCTCAATCACAAAAATTACAACACGTGGAAGACGTGTATGATGTCTTACCTACAAGGTCAAGACCTTTGGGAAGTCGTTGGTGGTAGTGAAGTTACGAAGCCCGAGAAAGAAGATGCTCAAGGAACCTTGCGCAAATGGAAGATTAAAGTGGGTAAAGCCATGTTTGCCCTTAAAACCATAGTTGAAGAAGAAATGTTGGAACACATACAAAAGCTAGAAACGCCAAAAGAAGCGTGGGATACTTTAGATGCACTCTTTTCGAGAAAGAATGACACAAGACTTCAACTTCTTGAGAATGAATTGTTATCAGTTGCACAACGAGATATACCGATTGCTCAATACTTTCACAAGGTAAAAACGTTATGCCGTGAAATTTCTGATTTAGATCCTACAGCTGCTATTGGAGATACCAGGGTAAAAAGAATAATTATCCATGGTTTGAGGCCCGAATATCGCAGCTTCGTTGCCGCTATACAAGGATGGCCAACTCAACCATCACTTGTAGAGTTTGAAAATTTGCTTGTTGGTCAAGAATCTATGGCCAAGCAAATGAGAGGGGTCTCGTTGAAAAGTGAAGAGGAAGCACTCTACACCAACAAAAGCAAAGGCAAATTCAAACAGCACGTCGGTGGTGGATCTAAAAAGTATGGTGACAAGACAAAAAGTCATCAAGGAGAAGGGAGCTCTCGTCCAGGGGGAGCTTCAAAGAATCGTAGCAACAATAAAAGATTTGAAGGTAACTGTTACAACTGTGACAAGAAAGGTCACATGGCAAAAGATTGTTGGTTTAACAAAAGGCCCGCTGAGAGCAATACTGCTACTTCTAGTACAAAGGAGAAAAGCGAAGATGATTGGGACGCTGAAGCATTTTTTGCTATGGAAGAGGAAGAGTTAGCTCTCACAGTAACAACGGCTGACCGAATTGACTATGAGAATGACTGGATTGTCGATTCAAGTTGCTCAAATCACATGACAGGCGATAAACAGAAGTTGCAGAACCTGTCAGAATACAAGGGAAATCGCATTGTTGTGACAGCTGATAATTCAAGATTACCGATTACTCACATCGGTAAGACGGTAGTAGCACCTCGATATAGTCATAATCAGGTACCACTACAAGATGTTTACCATGTCCAAGGCATGAAGAAAAATTTGCTTTCAGTGGCACAATTAACATCCTCAGGTCACCATATTCTGTTTGGTCCAAGGGATGTGAAGGTATATCGTGATCTCAAAATCTCAGGACAGCCGATGATGGAAGGACGACGTCTGGAGTCAGTCTACGTGATGTCAGCAGAGTCAGCATATGTAGACAAGACAAGAAGGAGCGATACAGCAGATTTATGGCACATGCGGTTAGGTCATGTTAGTTATTCCAAGCTAAGTATGATGATGAAGAAGTCGATGCTTAAGGGACTTCCTCAGCTTGACATAAGAACAGACACAGTTTGTGCAGGATGCCAATATGGTAAAGCACACCAATTGCCATACGAGGAGTCAAAGTTTAAAGCAAAAGAACCATTAGAGTTAGTTCAATCTGATGTATTTGGGCCCGTTAAGCAACCATCAATTAGTGGAATGCGGTACATGGTGACGTTTATTGATGATTTCTCCAGGTATGTGTGGGTTTTCTTTATGAAAGAAAAGTTTGACACTTTCTCAAAGTTTAAAGAGTTCAAAGAGATAGTTGAAGGAGAAGTGGGAAAGAAGATATGTTGCTTGCGCACAGACAATGGAGGAGAATATAGCTCAGGCGAATTCTCTCAATACCTACGAGAATGCAACATACGTCATCAGTATACTTGTGTCAATACACCACAACAGAATGGTGTAGCAGAGAGAAAGAATCGGCATCTTGCAGAAATTTGTCGGAGTATGCTGCATGCAAAGAATGTACCCGGAAGATTTTGGGTCGAAGCTATGAGAACCGCAGCCCATGTGATCAACAAACTTCCTCAACCAAGGTTAGAGTTTGTTTCACCCTTTGAGAAATTGTGGAAAATGAAACCTTCAGTCAGCTACTTTCGAGTATTTGGTTGTGTATGTTATGTATTTGTTCCTGATCATTTACGTAGCAAGTTTGATAAGAAAGCAACTAGGTGTATCTTTGTGGGATACGACAACCAAAGGAAAGGGTGGAAATGTTGTGATCCTACGAGTGGAAGATGTTACACTTCACGCAATGTGGTATTCGATGAAGCATCTTCTTGGTGGTCCTCAGAAAAGGAGGTGTTGTCAGATTCAAAAGAATTTGAAGACATGCTACAACAGAAAATGGGAGAGTATATTGTCCAACTTCAATCAACTTCAGATGAAGTAGAAGACCTATGTGATGATGACGATGACGAGCAAGTGTTAGTCCAGAGTCCTTGGCAAACTGGTGTGTACCAACCAGATGTTAGATCGAGTGAAGTGGAAGAACCATCTCCACAATCACAATCCGAAGGACAACAAGAGCACGGAAGCCAAATCCCAAATATGCTAATGCAGCCATAGTGGAAGAACCAATTGCAACAGAACCTGAGACGTTTGAAGAAGCATCACAGAGTTCTGAGTGGATTATGGCTATGAAAAGAAGAGATCACTGCGCTTGAGCAGAATCAGACTTGGGATCTAGTGCCAAAACCAAGAGATGTGAAACCCATATCCTGCAAGTGGGTTTACAAGATAAAACATCGTCCAGATGGGTCGATTGAAAGGTACAAGGCACGGTTGGTGGCTCGTGGTTTCTCTCAGAAGTATGAGCTAGACTATGATGAAACGTTTAGTCCGGTGGCAAGACTTACAACCGTACGAGTCCTACTTGCCCTTGCAGCCAACAAAAACTGGAACTTGTGGCAGATGGATGTGAAGAATGCATTCCTTCATGGAGAGCTAGATCGGGAAATCTACATGATTCAACCATTGGGATTTCAAAACCAAAATCATCCTGAGCATGTGTGTAAGCTGCGAAAGGCACTTTACGGATTGAAACAAGCACCTAGAGCATGGTATGGTAAGATTGCTGAATTTTTAACTCATAGTGGTTATTCAGTGACACCTGCAGAGTCCAGCTTATTTGTCAAAGCTAATGGAGGAAAGCTAGCTATCGTATTGATATATGTGGATGATTTAATCATAACTGGTGATTATGAGGCAGAAATTCTTCAAACCAAGGAGAATTTATCAGTTCGTTTCCAAATGAGAAAACTTGGACAACTCAAGCACTTTCTTGGTCTAGAGGTTGATCACATACAAGAAGGAATATTTCTCTGTCAACAAAAATATTCTAAAGATTTGCTAAAAAGGTTTGGAATGCTCGAGAGCAAGCCAATTTCAACACCGATGGAACCAAATGGCAAGATGTGTGCACTTGAAGGCAAAGACTTGGAAGATGCAACTATGTATCGACAATTGGTAGGTAGCCTGATCTACTTAACCTTGACTCGACCTGACATTTCTTATACAGTTGGTGTGATGAGTCGGTATATGCAAAATCCGAAGAAGCCTCATTTAGAAGCAGTTCGACGAATACTGAGATATGTGAAAAGTACAATAGATTATGGTCTTTTGTACAAGAAAGGTGAAGACTGTAAGTTAGTTGGTTATTGTGATGCTGACTATGCAGGAGATCATGACACCAGGAGATCAACAACTGGGTACATGTTTAAACTTGGTTCTGGAACAATTTCTTGGTGCAGTAAGAGACAACCAACGGTATCATTGTCAACTACCGAAGCTGAGTATCGAGCAGCAGCAATGACAGCTCAAGAGTGTACGTGGCTGATACAACTAATGAGTGATCTACATCAACCAGTAGATTATGCAGTTCCGTTGTATTGCGACAACCAGTCAGCAATTCGTTTGGCAGAAAATCCAGTCTTTTACGCAAGAACCAAACATATAGAAGTGCATTATCACTTTATCAGAGAAAAGGTTCTACAAGAAGAGATTGAGATGAAGCAGATCAAGACAGATGATCAAATGGCAGATTTATTCACAAAAGGTTTGAGTATCAACAAATTTGAAATGTTTCGTCGTCAACTCAACATGGTGCAAAGAGGAAGAGCTGGTATTGAGGGGGAGTGTTAAATTGTCCAATACCAGCCCAAAAAAAAAATAAAAGTCTAACAATGTGTGGTTGCAATTGTGTGGTTTAATGTGTGGTTGTAGTTGTGTGATTTAAATGTGTGGTTGTTATTAAACAACAATGGGTGGTTGTAATTTATTTAGATTTTATATTTGTGTGGCTTGTGTTTGTCTTGGTATTGTATAAATACCCCCCTCCCTTGCATTTGTAAATCATCAAGTAGTAAGCTTCAATAAGCAATAAAAGTTCTAAGTTTTCCTAAGGAGTTCTTCTCTAAAGAGTGTAGTCTAGAGTGAAGTGTGAGCATTTGTGAGTTTTCCTAAAATCTAAACTTTCTTCTTTGAGTGGTAAAATTAAAGTTATCTACTCTAAGTTTTTCTCAACACAATATTCTTGAGCGTTGTATAATTCCATACATGCAGGGGGACCCCAATACATATCAACCAAGTTGTTCTTGTTTTTGAACTAAAACTTCTCAGACCATGGTTGGATATCCTCAAACCAATCTTTCAACCTAGGCCAGCATTGGTTCTTCATAGTGGAACTAAGCTCATCATCCTCAAATTCAATTAAAAAGTGTTTACTAGAGATCTTCTTTGGATTCAACTCCATGATCCCTTCTAATTTTAAGATCTCCCTTAGTTCATTTATTTCATAAAATCCTTTTGCTTTACCAACCCAACAATTTTCAAATTTATGTACCATCTCTTCTTCAACCACTCCAACACATGATTTAATCTCTATTGGAGAACTTTCAACCATTTCCAATTCAACCTCATCCCCCATCCTATTCTTATTTACTTCTGAATCCTACTTCTCTTCTTGCATAAGTGCTTGTAGATTTGTTATTTTTTTTAATCCACCATCCTGCCTATCAATGAACACGTCTTCACCACCAGCTTTCGAATGAATAAATTCATGGGTCTCTGACGTGGAAGTACCCAGTTGAGCCTAAACCTTCTGATGAACTCTTTTCCAGTAGAACGATCTAACATTATATCTTGCCATATTAACACCGATGCGAACTCCATAAGCCACGCCCCATTTAATTTAATCACAGCTCTCCTAGCATCTTCATAATCAGAGAGAAATGCACAAATCCAAATTTCTTACCATTTCTACTTCTTTTTTGTGGGATGAACACATCAACTACTTTGCCTTGATTTTGAAAATACACCACATGCATTTCCAATGAACTCTCGGAGATAGATTGTTGACAAAAATCGTTGCCGATTGTTGATGAGGGTTTCTAGTAGAATGTTGGTTTCTCATGCTTAAAGAGCAAACTGAGAAGATACTCAAAATGAGAGAGGCCCAGGTCTAAACTTCACTCTTCTACTACTACTACTACTTCTCCTTTCATACTTGTTGATTATCTAATGGTTTGATTGTTGCCTGCTTTACTGCTGTTATTTTTTCTTTTCATTTTAACTCTCCTTCTCATTTTTTTTTCTCTAGGAGAGAAATTTTGTATGTTCAAGCCATGAAAAGACAACTATTTCTGTTTTTTTAAATAAAAGACATTTGTTTTTCTTTGTAAAACTAAAGTCCAAATGCCTGCTACATGGTCGAGTTATCCGTTCGGCCTGATAGGTTTGGCTCGTATTGAGTTTGGTTAAGGTAGGGATTTTTTCACTTCAAGTTGCTCGGTCCGCTTTACTGTTTATCTAATAAAAAATTATTTTTATTTAAATTTAATTATAAAAATATATAAATATTAATATTAAAAATATTTTTTTAAATTTTTTAATATTATTTAAACAGTAAAATGGGTTTGCGGATCGGTTCAGACCCGTCCAAGGCCGAACTTGAGTAAGAAAAAAAAATTGAATCGCGACCCTATCCATGAGCAGGTCTATGTCATACTATCTTTCATATATATATATATATATATATATAAGAGTGAATAGTATCTATAATCCCTAAATTTTAAGACAAATATTATTTTAATCTTTATACTTCAAAAATCATTTGTTAATGTATTTTAGAAAACCTTAATTTGTGCACTTGAACAAGCTAGCTCATTAATGTAAATTTATGTATTTTCTTCTAAACAAGGTCATCACTCATCATCATTTTCTTCTTTATCAAACTCATTTTCAAAATTGTGATACATGTAAATATATATAAGGTTTTGTTAACGAGTGTTTTTAGGGCACTTTTTAAGATTAGTTAATATATTATTTATAATAATAATATTGTATTAAATGCAAAAGTTTACAATTTTATTCATCATTTCCTTGATTGAAGATATTACTATATTTAGTAACCTTAAAAAGTGCCCTTAAGGCACTTGTTAGCAAAATCCATATATATTTAAATTTTAATCTATTTCAAACAATACTCATTTAATTATTAAATATTATAAACAAAACATTCCAAATAAAGATTTTTAAAACGTCTTAATTAAAATTAATTAAACTAGTCTAACAAAAAGATCAATAAATGCAAGCTCCTAACAAGCTTTTAATGAGTTATGTCCTCGACCTATTCGCAAGTTTTGTTCATAATGGAGATGGCAATGGAGCGGAATGGGGGCGGATTTTATAGTATCCGCTCCCACCTCGCCATAGCACTGCTCTGCCTCGCCCTTGTCCCGTTTCGTCGTAGATGTTTAAATTTCAATACCACTATCACCTCCATGGATGTCGGTGATAACTCGTATAATTATATAGTTTTTAGTTATGTTTTATTATTGTTTTGTGTCAAATACGAGTTATTATTGCTTAGTCTACTTGTGTTTATGATCTTTTATATTTTTATGTAATTTGGTGTTTTTCATGAGTTTCTTTGAGTGATTTCAGATTACTAGGTTAAATCAAGAATTAAGGGCAAATCCAATTCAGTTCCAGTTCCGACACCTTTTGCCATATCAGCTATATCTGGAGTTTAACTGAAGCAATAAGGCTGAACTTTTGACAGTGCAAAGTTAAGAGGCATATCTATCTTTTTCATGTTTTACACTTCTTGAAACGGAGTCGTTTTCCCTAGCGAAATCAACCATCAAGTTGGCTGATGTGCAATGACGTCTGTTCTGCACCGTTTTGGTATTTTGACCATATCTTCCGATCCACGTGAGAAAATGATCTGATTACAACGGCTATGGATCCGTAACGGATAGAGGTATATTTTTCTAGAAGACCATTTGATCAGATCGAGCCTCCAACATTGACAAAATCGACCATCAAGCTGGCTGATCAGAATTGTCATACAATATGACGAAAATTGTTAGAAAAATGCACCCACCTATTATACCTACCTTTGAAATTTATAAAGCTTGTCTCTTGTCATTTAGCTCTCCAAAATGTGTATAAATAGAGGGCCTTGGATGAGTGTAAGAAGGGATTGTACATTGGTAGGATATTAGCCATTGTAATAAAATTCTCTAAGTTTTCTTCTTTTTTCCTTTCTCTAGTTTTCTTTTTCTTTATTTACTTATGTTTCTTACATTTCTTTTCATTTTATTCATATCTAGTATGTGTTGCTAATTATATTGTTGAGGTGATGAGGTGAAGCTTTTGGTAAATGCTAAGGTTAGTCTCTTAAACATGAGCTAAAATGAATGATCATTTATAAACACTAGTATAGATACTATTTTCTTTTGGTTTAAAATCATACTTGCAAAGTAGGGATCTTGATTCATTATTGACAATGAAAATGGCACAGTAAATGCTTGGTTTCATAACCTTGATTTGTTGTAGACATATACCTTGGCATAAGGAATGCTTGGACTCTTTTTATGAGTTTTGAGGACACCAAATGAACATAATATCATATGCTATGGACGTTGGACAATTTGGACTGAATTGCTAAACCTTCCGATTGGAACCTCCTTTGTGTGTGGATTTCAATTGTGTAATAAAACAAGATTAATCTTAGCATAACACCAAGAGTGGATTCTCTAACCTCAACATCTTTTCTTATTGTTTTTTTTTTATATCTTGTTTAATTTATTTTATATTTTGTTTATTTTGTTCTCTAATATCTTGTTTATCTTATTTTGTTGTTGATTCCCTAATATCTTGTTTACTTTCTTTGTCTTATATATTTATAAACTTATACTTACTAATACGCTTTCCTGTGGTTCGACCTCGGACACCCGAGAATTTATTACTTGAACATAACCTGCACTTGGGTTTACAACTCTTAATTGAGTCTCCATCAAGTTTTTGGCGCCGTTGTCGGGGAGGCAATACTAAGTATATAAGTTTATAAGTATATTTATTTTTATTGGCTGGTTATACCGCCTAATTTTCTATATATTTATATTTATATTGTATATTAACTTTGTTTTATTTTTATTGGCTGGTTATACCGCCTAAACTGTATATATTAACTTTGTTTTATTTTTATTGGCTGGTTATACCGCCTAATTTTCTATATATTTATATTGTATATTAACTTTGTTTTATTTTTATTGGCTGGTTATAACTCCTAATCTGTATATTAACTTTGTTTTATGCTTGTTTGGCGACGTGATTTTAGATCTCGTCGTTTAGTTAGATTTTATTGTGAAACTTTTTCAGGTAATCTTTCTAATACAACTACTACCATGGCTGACAATGAAAGTGTTCATGCTGAAGATGAGAACAGACAAGTACGCACCATGCGTGACTACTTGCAACCAACTCGAAGCTCATCACCCTCTTGTTTTATTTTTCCTCTCAATGCAAACAACTTTCGTTTTAAACCAGGTATGATAGCTTTGCTTCCAAATTTCCATGGGTTAGAATCGGAAAGTGCTTACTCGTTTCTAAAAGACTTCGAAGATGTATGTGTCACCTTTAATGACCAACAATGTACAAATGAAATTGTCAAGCTAAAATTATTTCCTTTTTCTTTAAAAGATAAAGCAAAAATTTGGCTTCATAATTTAAAACCAAGGTCAATTGGCACAAGGCAAGAATTACAAACTGAGTTTCTAAAGAAATTTTTCCCAGCACATAAAACTACTGCTTTGAAAAGACAGATTCAAAATTTCAATCAAAATCAAAATGAAGCATTTTTTCAGTGCTGGGAGCGTTTTAAAGATTTGTTAAGTTCTTGTCCACATCATGGTTTTGAAAAATGGCGTCTTATTAGTTTCTTTTATGAAAGTTTAACTCCCGAAACTAAACAATTTGTTGAAACAATGTGTAACGGTGAGTTTCTAGAAAAAGAACCTGAAGAAGCCTTTGACTACCTAGACCATTTGGCAGAAAACTCTCAAGCCTGGCACACAGATAATTCCTCTGAAAGTTCCAATAGATCTAATCTTGTTTCTAACAGAGGTAAATATCATTTTAGTCAAGAAGATGAGATAAAAGCTAAAGTAGCTAATTTGGCTAGAAAGATTGAAGCCATGGAACTTAGAGAAGTAAAAGAAGTCAAAACGGTTAAAAATGAAAAAAGTTGTGGAATTTGTGAAATCATGGGACACCCCACTTCTGAATATCCAAACATTCCCATTCTTAAAGAAGCGTTGCATGATCAAGTAAATTCCATAAACACATTTAAAAAGCCTTTTCCTTCTCCTTACTCTGAAACGTATAACCCTGAATGGAGAAATCATCCCAACTTCAGTTGGCGGAATAATAATCATGTTCAGGTACCACAATCTCAAAAGCTGGGCAACACTTTTTCCTATCAACCTTCACGTGTACAAACCTTGGAAGAGACATTGCAAGCATTCATGCAAACACAAGCAAATGTGAATAACCAAACTTCACAAGACATCAATGAGATCAAAAACACCTTGTCCACATTGACAGCTTCATTACGCACTCAAGAAAAAGGTAAGTTTCCTGCTCAACCTCAGCCTAACCCTTCTACTCAATGTCTTGTTTCTTGCTCCAATGAAACTCAACAGGAAAATGCCAGTTCTATCACAACTCTTCGAAGTGGAAAGGCAATTGACAAAAACATTCCATCAAAAGACCAAGATCCTCCTTTCCCTTCGAAAAGTAATGGTAAGGATGATGGTAAGTCTGAACTTCTTGAAAATTTGGACAAAGAAAAAGGTATGCATCCTGCTCCTTTTCCTCAAAGGTTGCAAACAATAAAGAATTTGAATCAAAATGCAGAAATTTATGAACTTTTCAAACAAGTTAAGATTAACATTCCTTTATTGGATGCAATCAAACAAGTTCCATCTTATGCTAGATTTTTGAAGGACATGTGCACAGTTAAAAGGAAACATAATGTACAAAAGAAAGCATTTCTGACGGAAAGTGTAAGCTCAATCATTCAGCACCTTACTCCACCAAAATTCAAAGATCCTGGATGTCCAACAATCTCATGCATCATTGGAAACACTAGAATAGAACGTGCATTGCTTGATCTTGGTGCTAGTGTTAATCTTTTGCCTTTTTCTGTTTATCAACAGTTAGGTTTAGGTGAACTCAAGGAAACACCTGTTACACTTCAACTAGCTGATCGTTCTGTAAAAATTCCTCGAGGGATAGTTGAAGATGTTTTGGTTCAAATTGATAATTTTTACTTCCCTGTTGATTTTATTGTTTTGGACACACATCCTGTTTCAAATCCAAATGTTCAAATTCCTGTTATATTAGGCTGTCCATTTCTTGCAACTTCTAATGCTCTGATAAATTGCAGGAATGGTATGTTGAACATTTCTTTTGGAAATATGACTTTAGAATTAAATGTGTTCAACACTTGCAAGCAACCTGGTGATGATTCAGAAGTACATGAAATGGATTTCATTGAAGAACTTGTTCATGAACATCTCACCACTACCACATTCCATGATCCTTTAGAAGCTTATTTAATTGAATGTGAGTTTGATAATGCTTCAGAAATTTCACACACTGATTCTTTGTCAAATTCTTTTCAGGATAAGCATTGTTGGAAACAAAAGTTTGAGGAACTTCCATCACTCACAAATGTCACTGTACCATCAACTATTGAACCACCCAAGCTGGATTTAAAACCATTGCCATCCGAGCTAAAATATTCCTTTTTGGGTGAGAATGAAACTTTTCCAGTCATAAATGAACTTGAGGAACTCAGAAAAGATGCATATGAGAATTCTAAAATTCATAAAGAAAGAACTAAAGCCTTTCATGACAAGTTAATTTCAAGAAAAACATTTGATGTTGGGCAAAAAGTTCTACTTTATAATTCTAGACTTCACATATTTCCTGGTAAGTTGAGATCAAGATGGATTGGCCCATTTGTGGTTAAGCATGTGTATCATTATGGAGCAGTTGACATTGAGAATCCTCAAAATAGTAACGTATTCAAGGTAAATGGACAAAGACTCAAACTCTTTTTGGAAAATCATGTTACTCAAGAAGAGGTTGTTTTTCTTTCTGATCCTTGTTTTGAAAATAACTAGATGTAAATATGATTTTTACTAATCTTCAAAAAAAAAATACATTTTTTTTACCCCGGTTAAATGGCGGATAAAGGTACTCCATGATTATTTAAGTCGGTCCCATCAGCTACCCACAAAACTGATATTGTATATAAATTTCTCTTTCAATTTCTTTTTCATTTTTTTCAGGATGGATGATATTCTCAGAAGATTGCAGAAACGATTTCCTCCTTTTCCTCGAAATATTTTACTGAAGCTTTACCAAGTTCGATTTGAAAGATTAAGAATGCTTATGTACAAAGGGATTCCTGAAGACATACGTTGGATAATTGAAGCCAAGGTACGTGAAGATGAATATCTTCCTGTTTTGCATTTACCAGGTACAGGTAGAAGCACTTTTGCAAAGAAGCGACGAGCAAAGCGCATGAGTTCAAATTGCCACAAATGTGCACGATGGACGTGTAACGGTAAATGTCGTTCTATTGGGATTCCGTCCTCTAATCGAGATGATAAAATTGAATTCATTAAGGATGGACTGAGTAAGGAGAATTTGGGTAATATCCAACTTTCTCTTGAGACGCATCCTAGTGGAGACGTACAAAGAGAAATTCTTGATTTATGGCCGCAATTCCAAAGGGAATGGCAACATCTTGGGAATCTGATGTTAAAAGACCATGTTTGCCAGCTTGTAAGAAAACTGGATGGGAAGCATATCCTCGACTCATAGAAGGCGTTTAAGCCGTTTCTGGACGTAAAACCAGAGGAAGATGCCAAATACACTTTCGGCGACATTATTACTTTTGACTTTTACGGTTGATTTTTCTTCTCTTTTTGATTTTCTTCCTGAAATCACGCAAAAATCTTTTGTTAGGTTAACATTTTCTTCTGACAGGTCAGATACACTTTCGGCGACATTATTGCTCTTGTCTGATTCACTACTCAGTCCAATATATATTACACCATGTACTCATTCTCTTTCAGGCACTCGAAAAAGAAAAACAAATGGAAAGCACTTCGTCCCAGCGCATTAAAAAAATTTGTGTCTTTGGAGGTGCTTATCCAGGGAAAAATAACATATTCGCTGATGAAGCCATAAGAGTTGGAGTAATACTTGCCCAACAAAAGATCCAGTTGATTTATGGAGGCGGTAGTACGGGTTTAATGGGAGCAGTCGCTACAACAGCATACGCCGGAGGAAGTCCAGTTCTAGGAATCGTGCCAAAACTATTCACAGATTTTTGTGGACCTACCGTGGGTAAGGAAATACAAGTCTGGAGTATCCTTGAACAGAAAACAATCATGTACCATTCTGCCGATGCATTCATTGCTTTACCAGGAGGTCTGGGTACATTGGAAGAAATAGCTTGCGTGGCTTCTTGGTCATCTTTGGTCACAAATAAGAAACCCATTGGTTTGCTTAATATTAATGGTTATTTTAGTAATTTGCTTTCATATTTAGATAATGCTGTGGAAAATGGATTCATGTTTTCAGAGGCAAGGAGAACCATAATTTCTGCTACAACCATTGAAGATTTACTCAAAAAGCTCCAAGCTTATGAGTATTTATCTGCTACGGTTGTTTCGCAAACGCTCGGGAAAAGAAAAAGAGATATGGACGAGCAAGGAGTGGATTGCACTTTGTCTTTGTGACATTATCTAACATTTTGTTTGTTGTGTCTCAGTTATAATAAGTGGTTAGCAACCTTTGCAGGTAATATCTCCTAAATTCTACCTTTAGTAGGGGGTGAGGGACATATTTCGCTAATTTAAAAAAAAAAAATTTGATGTGTTTTAAGCCATTTAGAAGTATTCATTCTGAACAAGGTCTGAGTAAGGGAGACTTGAGACATACCTTGTCAGTTTGATTTCTTCTTTCAAAAAAAAAAAAAAATATATATTGTGTTTTAAGCCATTCAAAAGTATTCATTCTGAACAAGGTCTGAGTAAGGGAGACTTGAGACATACCTTGTCAGTTTGATTTTAATCTTTTTATGTTTACTTGTTAATTTTTGTTGAGTATTTTAGGATTATTTAGGTTGCATGAGTTTGTTTTGTTTTGAGTCTTAGTTGTTCCTATTCTTATGTTATTAGTTATTTTCTCTTACACATGATTCTTTCATTTGGGTTAATAGACTTACATTGAGGACAATGTAAGAATTAAGTGTGGGGGGAATGATTTAGGATTTCTTTTATTTTTGTCTACTATTTTTTTTATGAGTCTTTATTATTATTTTTAGTGTGTTTTAGTTCCTTTTCAATACTATGATGAGATATGAATTGCATAAGTCTAAAACAGATTTATTAGTGAGAAGATTTTCATGAGAATTGAGCTTGATGTCAACCTTTTTATGAGCCAATGTTAATATGATATGTTGATTGAGAAAGAAGCATGTTTAGACTTAATCTGACTTGTATAATCATCCTTGTGAGTTTTTGAGCCTATAATGATTGATGCATTATACAAATCAATCTAATTTCTTTCTTGAGTGCTCTTATGATTACATGATTCTCTAGAACTTGCTTTAGACCTTGTTGAGACTATATTGATGCATGTGACAACATGAATATGATAGAGGCAGTAGGATTATAACCAGAGCCAAACAGCCATCCATTACTAATGTTCTAAGAGAACATCCCCACTAGTGAGCCAATTTGAGCCTACATTAAATATGCTATTTTATTGGTAACCACAACTTACACCTAGCCTAAATATACTTATATCCTTACCCTTGTTCTAAAGATGGATTATATATTTTGAGACATATTGCAAAAAACAAGGGATATTTTTAGTTGAAAATTTGGGTTAGAAACAAAAGATAAGTGTGGGGGAAGAAAAGAAAAGAAAAAGTCAAGAGAAAAAGAAAGGGATCATTGTTAAATACATTCCCATATTCAAAAAAAAAAAAAAAATCTTCTCTTGAACTTCTAGTTAAAGTAAAGAAAAAGATGTTACAAAGTTGGTTAGAATGAAGCAAAGGCTCAACATGAATATTTAGCCTATGTGACTATGTACTTGTAAAGAGTTTTGAGAAATTTATTTGTATGATCTTATTATGTCTCTAAACTCTATGAACTCTTTGGAACCTTTGTGATATCTTTATCCTTTTGTTCTTTAACCACATTATAACCCTTTGGCCCCATTACAACCTTGAATAAAGACCTCTTGATTTATGAAGTTGTATGATCTAAATAGTGGAGAATAGGTGGACAAGCAAGCATATGGTAGAAGTGTTTTCATGAGATTGATTGAGTGTAAACACTTTACCACTACTTTAAAGAGTGAAAATCAAGAGAGTATCCCATGTGAGAAGTTGAGATTAAGTTTGAATATGCACTATTTTGATTGAAATATGTTATGTTAATATTGGCTTAACTCAAACTATTTACATTCAAGGAAGATTTTTTGTGAATTTCTTTAAGCTATTGATTAGTTTTTAAGACTTGTCCAATGATTATCTCTAATTTATATTGGAAGGATTAGTTATAATTATTATTTTTAGTTTTTCTTATGTCTTCAATGTTTGTGGGTATCGTCCTAGTAAACCCTCACGAGACTAAACTCGTCCACTAGGGACACCTAGGGGTTTAAAGGCTTGTGTCACATGCTAAGTGCCACCGTGATTTCCTACGAAAATGGATTAGATTAGATTTTCTTATTTTATTTTTATTGAGTCGTTGCTAGGGACTAGCAACAATCTAAGTGTGGGGGTGTGATAACTCGTATAATTATATAGTTTTTAGTTATGTTTTATTATTGTTTTGTGTCAAATACGAGTTATTATTGCTTAGTCTACTTGTGTTTATGATCTTTTATATTTTTATGTAATTTGGTGTTTTTCATGAGTTTCTTTGAGTGATTTCAGATTACTAGGTTAAATCAAGAATTAAGGGCAAATCCAATTCAGTTCCAGTTCCGACACCTTTTGCCATATCAGCTATATCTGGAGTTTCACTGAAGCAATAAGGCTGAATTTTTGATAGTGCAAAGTTAAGAGGCATATCTATCTTTTTCATGTTTTACACTTATTGAAAAGGAGTCGTTTTCCCTAGCGAAATCAACCATCAAGTTGGCTGATGTGCAATGACGTCTGTTCTGCACCATTTTGGTATTTTGACCATATCTTCCGATCCACGTGAACAAATGATCTGATTCCAACGGCTATGGATCCGTAACGGATAGGGGTATATTTTTCTAGAAGACCATTTGATCAGATCGAGCCTCCAACATTGACAAAATCGACCATCAAGCTGGCTGATCAGAATTGTCATACAATATAACGAAAATTGTTAGAAAAATGCACCCACCTATTATACCTACCTTTGAAATTTATAAAGCTTGTCTCTTGTCATTTAGCTCTCCAAAATGTGTATAAATAGAGGGCCTTGGATGAGTGTAAGAAGGGATTGTACATTGGTAGGATATTAGCCATTGTAATAAAATTCTCTAAGTTTTCTTCTTTTTTCCTTTCTCTAGTTTTCTTTTTCTTTATTTACTTATGTTTCTTACATTTCTTTTCATTTTATTCATATCTAGTATGTGTTGCTAATCATATTGTTGAGGTGATGAGGTGAAGCTTTTGGTAAATGCTAAGGTTAGTCTCTTAAACATGAGCTAAAATGAATCATCATTTATAAACACTAGTATAGATAATATTTTCTTTTGGTTTAAAATCATACTTGCAAAGTAGGGATCTTGATTCATTATTGACAATGAAAATGGCACAGTAAATGCTTGGTTTCATAACCTTGATTTGTTGTAGACATATACCTTGGCATAAGGAATGCTTGGACTCTTTTTATGAGTTTTGAGGACACCAAATGAACATAATATCATATGCTATGGACGTTGGACAATTTGGACTGAATTGCTAAACCTTCCGATTGGAACCTCCTTTGTGTGTGGATTTCAATTGTGTAATAAAACAAGATTAATCTTAGTATAACACCAAGAGTGGATTCTCTAACCTCAACATCTTTTCTTATTATTTTTTTATATCTTGTTTAATTTCTTTTATATTTTGTTTATTTTGTTCTCTAATATCTTGTTTATCTTTATTTGTTGTTGATTCCCTAATATCTTGTTTACTTTCTTTGTTTTATATATTTATAAACTTATACTTACTAATACGCTTCCCTGTGGTTCGACCTCGGACACCCGAGAATTTATTACTTGAACATAACCTGCACTTGGGTTTACAACTCTTAATTGAGTCTCCATCAGTCGGTTACATCCATAACCGCCTCATCCCGTTCCGCCCCATTTCTATATTTATTAATTATTTTTATTTTTTTCAAATAATAAAGCATTGTAAAAAAATTTAAATATAAATTTAATATAAACATGTTTCTAATTTAGGAAGAAAAAAAAGGTATTAGGTTTAGGTTTAGCTTTTTAAAAAGAAAAATAAAAATAATAAGTTTAATTATATTATTTTATTATGCTTTTAAAAGCTAAATATTTAAGGGTAAAATTGTAATTTCAATATTCGGGGCTGGACGGTGCGGAACAGGCAATTACCATAACTGCTTCATCCCTGCCTTTCAAACAAAAAAAAAATGCATAGCCCCGCTCCGCCTCCATTGTTCAAAAAAAAGAAAATCTCTCAATTCGGATCGGTTCAAAATTCATCGGTTGGATCGGGTTTTGCCATCCCTAGTTCAGAAACTTAAATGGCATTATATGTAGGATTTTGTTAACGAATGTCCTAAAGAGTACTCTTTAAGGTTACTACATATAATAATATCTTCATCCAATATATTGAAAATGATGAATAAAATTAATTGTCAACTACTACATTTAATACAATATTATTACTATAAATAAAATGTTATCTAACCTTAAAGAGTGCCCTAAAGATATTTGTTAACAAAACCCTTATATGTAAAGCAATTTTAATTGTCATGATTTCAACAACATTTGAATCTTGAATGCCAAGAGATACCATCCACATTAAATTTCAGCATATCTTCCTTAGGACAAAATTTAATGTGAGGTTGTTTTACTCGAGTTCAAAATTTCTCTTTTTGTGATTTTGTTGCTACTTGGTTGGATAAGGAATTTAGATAAATTGATTCAGGGATGCTCTATTTTGATTTAATGTGTGAAGTTGTTTTTATTTATGGTCTTTAATCCTTTAGAGGATTATTGTTCTTAATTATTATTTTATTATTAATAATTATATTTTTCTTTGATATAAAAAAAAAGACATTGTGTAGTCATAAGATGTTTTTAATAAATGATAAATCCTTGCTAATTAAAATTTTAAAAATGTATATACTGATATTATAACTATATATTTTACGAAGAAAAAGGTTTCTTCGAGTAATGCCCTTTCAAATTTCAGCAAAACCTTTAAAAAAGAAACCATGAAAGTAACTACAGGACAAGACTTTGACCATTATGAATGTCAATCACGATGCCAGCAGCAATATATTCCAGCTTTTTCCGTCAATAATTTCACGCTCTCTTTTTCACATTTTTAAGGTTGCCTTTGCCTCCTATTCTAAATTGCAATTATACTAACAAATTTAACCCAATTTATTCACTGTATTTGTTAGTACTTTATCTTTTAACTAATCAAACTTATTCGGTCACAAAAAAAAAAAAAAAACTAATCGAACTTATCAGGGTTATATTTGGATGGGCAGACATAATGCAAGTGCCAAAAGGGTTTTGTCTTGAATTTAAACTTAATTCAAACGATTCATATAATTATTTTTAAGATATGACATTTAATAAATTTCGAATCTTAATATTTATGATATATTTTTTTTATTCTTAAACTGCAATCTTATTAGAAAAAAAATTTGCATCGGTAAGAAAAATTTTTTTGAATGAAATCTCACTTATATTGAGACTTTATGTTAAATTTTTCCCCGACTAGACCTGCTCAAGGGTCGGGTTATCCGTCCAAGCCCGAAAATGTGCCCATATATTAAAGGGTTTGGACAAACATATTAGACCCGAAATATGGGTTTGGGTAAAAAAAGAGGCCCATTTAAAAAAATGAGCCAAGCTTTGGCTCCAACAATCAAGGCCCGAGCCCGGCCTGTCTTTATTTATATAATATAATATTTTTATATTTTATATATTATGTAACTTATATCATATAAAATATAAATATATATAATATTAGTGTAAACATTTAAAAATATGTTAAGTTATCAATATTTTAGAACTTAATAAAAGAAAGAAAAAAAAAGATAAAATTACTAAAAATTCAATAATAAAAAAATGTTAAATTTTTTTTTAAAAAAAAAATAATATGGACGGGCCTAAACGGGCTTGGACTACCCATTTACAAATATGGACGAGTTTGAGCAGAATTTGAGACCCATATTTCGGGTCGGACTGAGTTTGGGCAAGTAAATATAATATTGATATCATACCTAAGCCCGGCCCAGCCCATTGATAAGCTCATAAAATACACATTTTATGCCTTTTCGATTCTTAGTTTTAGTTTTGTCTTATATCTTTATTTTGATTAATTATATTATGTTTTTGAATTTTAGGTATATTTAAGAGAATGAAATGAAAAGATGTTAATAATGATGGTAAAGAGCTTACAAAATCATAATCACCAGATGGAAGAAGACTTGGGAGTCAAAAAAATCAATTTCTTGTTGCAAAGCAAGAAGGCAGATTTAACCTCCGGATCTTGTTGTAAGGAAAATATGATTTCAAAATCCTTGTTTGAAGAAACTTCCACTAGACTTTTGAATCTGACTTGAATACCTTTCTAACGGTAGTTGACATGCCCAAATCTGACAAGAAATAATCATCCAAATCAGTCGACGAAGTGAAGGAAGATGCAGCAGGCAGAGAGCTCGGCGTTGCGGCGCCCAAAAACCAAGAAAAACACGTGAAAACATCAAAAAACCGTGATTTTTCTGCCTCCAAACTTACTTGTGCGGCAAAGACTTGTTCTCAAGGTTTTAAAACTCTATAAATACTATCTTTTGAGCCACAAACTAGACATCTTTTGAGGAGACTCAAGGATCATCATTCTTCTTCTTCTTCTTCTTCTTCTCCATTCTCTTATTTTATTTTTATTTTTATGTATATATTATCTATGCCTATGCAAAGCTAAACTTTTTTTTGGTTAAGGGTGATTTCAAAGCCCTAGAAATATTTTGTAATTAATTTTCAGAATCTATCTATCATTGATTTTCTATCAAAGTTGCTTATGTTTTTCCATAAAAATTGTTCATGATGTTGTCTTAATTTGTTTAGGGTGCACACTAGATATATCTTGATAACTATATAATGCTAGTTTAGGAGACATGATACGTAGCTTGTCTTGATTTCCTATTCAATAGTGGCAATTTGTGATTAATGATTATGGTCAAGTTTTCACTAATTGCAAAGTGGAACATAACCTAAGTTAAACAATTCATGTTTATGCTTTTGTTGCTTAGATCAACCTATCTTTCTCATCATAAAGCTGCTATCAAATTAAATTTAGAGATGTTCATCCTAGGTTGTTTGGTAGTTAGAGATTAAATAGTGGCGTTTGTCGTATTTAACGACGAACTAAGAAAGGATTGGGGTAACACGGGAGGTTGTTATCTACGATTGTTAACTTTGATAGATCATTGATATTGTTAGGTCTGAATTTGATTCTTAACATTGCCTAGTGGTGGAGAATGAAATCTTAACCATACTTTTCTCTTATTTGACTTATTCTATTTACTTATTTGCACTCGTATTATTCTAATTTGCTTTACTTTTAATTATTTCAAAAACTCCCTTTTCCTTTATTTTCTTTTCTTATTCTTTATATTGAAGTATTAAACTGATGGAGACTCAATTAAGAGTTGTAAACCCAAGTGCAGGTTATGTTCAAGTAATAAATTCTCGGGTGTCCGAGGTCGAACCACAGGGAAGCGTATTAGTAAGTATAAGATTATAAATATATAAGACAAAGAAAGTAAACAAGATATTAGGGAATCAACAACAAAATAAGATAAACAAGATATTAGATAACAAAATAAACAAAATATAAAAGAAATTAAACAAGATATAAGAAACAATAAGAAAAGATGTTGAGGTTAGAGAATCCACTCTTGGTGTTATGCTAAGATTAATCTTGTTTTATTACACAATTGAAATCCACACATAAAGGAGGTTCCAATCGGAAGGTTTAGCAATTCAGTCTAAATTGTCCAACGTCCATAGCATATGATATTATGTTCATTTGGTGTCCTCAAAACTCATAAAAAGAGTCCAAGCATTCCTTATGCCAAGGTATATGTCTACAACAAATCAAGGTTATGAAACCAAGCATTTACTGTGTCATTTTCCTTGTCAATAATGAATCAAGATCCCTACTTTGCAAGTATGATTTTAAACCAAAAGAAAATATTATCTATACTAGTGTTTATACATGATGATTCATTTTAGCTCATGTTTAAGAGACTAACCTTAGCATTTACCAAAAGCTTCACCTCATCACTGTAGACACCTAATTTTGTCCGGGCCACTAAACAGGTATGTTTTCTTCCTATATTGATGTTTCCGAGTATAAAAAGACTGTTTTCATCCTGCAGGTATTACTCCGAGACTTAGTTTAAGAGGGCGAGCACAAAAAGTCAAACTTGAAAAAAGTCAACCCCGAAAAAGTCAACCCCGAAAAAGTCAACCCCAGAAAGTCAACTACTAAAAAAGTCAACCCACTTTCAAAATCAAGATTTTAAGTTCAATTGAAAAATGGAGAAAGAATTTTGATAATCCGAGGTCTACATTGAAAGATATGGAGTTCGGAAGTTGGGATTTGGAGATTCAGTAGAAAAGAAACCCTAATCCGAGAAATTTGGGGAAAAGTGCTTAAACGATCAAACTTGTCGAAATTGAAGGTTCCAAATGAAAGATAAGCACTGACTACGGGTAATGGAGAAGTCACTTGCAAGAAAAACCGAAAGAAAAGTCAATCCGAGAGAAAACCGAGAATTAGGGTTTTTAGTGGATTTCGGTGAAATCGGGAAGAATCACAGAAATGGCCCGACTTGGTAAGACCAAAGCCCCCAATGGATGAGGAATGATTAAAAAGGATGGCCCAAGGCTCAGATTGAAGAAAATCTGAAAATCGGATTTGTTTTGAGCAAAACCGGGTTTCGGAGGGTAAAGGGCAAAATTGGAAAAATTTGGGAAAAATAGAAAATGGACTCCGAAAATTCTGAAAAATTTGTCAATCTCATTCTTAAATCATTTGAAAGAGATTGGCGAAAGAAAATCTTGATTCCGAGTTCGTTTGCAAAATGGCCAAATCCCGGGCTTCTTATGTAGTAATTCAAAAAGATAAATCCCGAAAAAATAGCAAATGGACTCCAAAAATTCTGAAATTTGGCATATCTCATTTTTAAATTATTTGGAAGAGATTGGCGAAATAAAATCTTGATTCCGAGTTCGTTTGCAAAATGGCCAAATCCCGGGCCTCCTATGCAGTAATTCAAGCCGATAAATCCCGAAAAAATACCAAATGAGCTCCAAAAATTATGAAAACTTCCAGATCACACTTTTTAATTATTTTGAGGAGATTGGTGAAGAAAAATCTTGATTTGGAGCTCGTTTAAAAAATGGTAAAAAGTAGGGGCATAAAAGGACATTTTGGGAAGAAAAAATCCAAATAAATAGCAAGCGGACTCGGATAATTTTGAAAACTTCCAGAACTCAATATTTTATTATTTTGGAAGTATTAAAAAAAGAAAAATTGAATTTGGAGCCCGTTTGATATTTATTTTGCATCCGGGGGGCAAAATGGTCGTTTCACCCAAGCAACCGAAAAGGGCTTCTTTGGGCCTTTCAAAAATCAGAGCTGGGCTGGAAAAGAGAAGTGCTGGCCTGCCCAAGCCCAAAGGAAGGAGGAAGCTTAGGATTTTTTCAATCAAGTGATTAAAAATCAAGAGTTAAGTTAGAGATTTTCATTTTTGAGCCTAAGTCCCAATCCCACATCCCTTTGTAATGTCAAGCCAAGGAGGTGCTCACCTTATAAATAAGGAGTCTTGGCCTTTGGTTGAAGGCACCCATCACCCCTTGTGAGATAGTCTATACACTTGTATTAGGATTATCCGGGTGGTGAGTCATAGTGTTTTTGTTGAGAGGGTTTGTAGCTTAATCCGTTCAAAAGCTACTCTGAGGGTTTGTAGCTTAATCCGTTCAAAAGCTACTCTGAGGGTTTGTAGCTTAATCCGTTCAAAAGCTACTCTGAGGGTTTATAGCTTAATCCGTTCAAAAGCTACTTGTGAGAGGGTTTGTAGCTTAATCCGTTCAAAAGCTACTCTGAGGGTTTATAGCTTAATCCGTTCAAAAGCTACTTGGTGAGTTTTCATTTTAAAATAATGTTTCTTGTTCTTCCTTCATTTCCTTTCTTAAGTGTATTTTCTTACATTTTGTTTTTACAATAAACTCACCATGGCCAAATGGCCTACATTATTTATTTTAAGTTGTTGTTTTTGATTCATTTTACCATATTGTTTATGCTATTTTCTTTATTTTTGATGTTTTAAATATTATGTTATTTCATGTTCTTAAGTTATATTTAATTTGGTTGCTTTGTTTGTTGCCATTTATGTCTTAGATATCATGTTTTTGCATTTTTAATTTTCTGTTTTCATGTTGTTTAAATTTGAGCATGTTTTAGAGTTAGCATATTAAGTGTTTGTGAAAATGCTTGTGTGATTCTTTGCATGATTCTTGTTTTATATCTTAGTGAGCATGTTTTAGATTTGGTATATTAGGTGTTTGTGAAAATGCTTGTGTGATTTTTGTGTTATGACTTAGTTTTTCATGCTAGCATACCAAGTGTTTGTGAAAATGCCATGCTTGTTGGAGCTTAGGGCCATTTGGCTACTCCATGTGTTTTGCATTGTGTGTTGTATTTTTGTCATGCTAGTTGTTAGGTTTTTGCATTTGCATGATATTTGGTTGGATTTTTGAATTAAGCATGCCTTGTGTTTGTGAAAATGCCATGCATGTCTTAGGTCTAGGTTATATTAAATGCCATGCAAGTTCATGTTAGGTCTAGGCCATATTATTTATGTCATGCATTTTCCTTACATTTAGGTTTAGATCCACGCATTTCATGCATTATGTTTGCTGCATTGTTTCATGCATTTCATGTTCATGCCACTTGAATAATGACTTGAGCCAATTAATGGTTCAAAGTCATGCTCTCTTGAGCACACTTGTGGAAAATTAAGTTTGTCAAATTGATTATTCTACCTTTGTGATTTTTTTTACTTAGCCAATTTTTATCTAAGTTTCAAAAAGTCCTAGCTACTGCTTTCAAGTCATTTTATGAGTTTTAAATATTTTTATTTTTATTTTTAAATGATTTTATCAAAGACAAAAAAAATGTGTTGGCAAAGCAGTTTTTTTTCCACCCAAAACTCGTACATCTCCGATTTTTCTGGGAATTCATCTTTGATCAGAAAATTAAGTCGATTTTTTTCGTGTATTTTTACATGTCCTGAGTCTCCAATAATTTTTTTAGAATTTTTGGAATTTTTAAAAATAGGGTAAAAAATCGTGGATTAAAACTGGACAGTGGAGTCAGGATTGAATTTAAAGAAAAACAAAGCAGTTTTTTTCTCCTCCAAAAACTCGTACATCTCTGGTTTTTCTGGGAATACATCTTTGATCAAAAAATTAAGCCGATTTTTTCTCGTGTAGTTTTACATGTCCTGAGTCTCCAATAGGTTTTTCAGAATTTTTGGAATTTTTAAAAATAGGGTAAAAAATCATGGATTAAAACTGGACAGTGGAGTCAGGATTGAATTTAAAGAAAAACAAAGCAGTTTTTTCTCCTCCAAAAACTCGTACATCTCTGGTTTTTATGGGAATTCATCTTTGATCAAACAATTAAGCCGATTTGTTCTCGTGTAGTTTTACATGTCCTGAGTCTCCAGTATTTGTTTTAGAATTTTTGGAATTTTTAAAAATAGGATAAAAAATCGTGGATTAAAACTGGACAGTGGAGTCAGAATTGAATTTAAAAAAAAACCATTTTTCTGTTTTGGTTAATTTACTTAGAGTGGGCTGATTAGGAGAGTTAGCTACTGACTTAGGGTGGTTTCTAAGCCTTTTCAAACTCTTAAAATGGTTTTTCAAGTCCCGGGTTAAGGGTAGTCAAGTCCGAATTTTTTAAACTTAGGAAATTAGAGCCATTTAAAAAATTTTAGCCCAGTTTTTATTGTTAATTCAAGCTTTTCAAAATTGTTTTCAAACAATCACAAAGTATTTTGGTTTTAGAATATTTAATTTGACATATTTTCCTAAGGTAGCCGGATATCTTTTTAGATATACGGATTTCCTTAATTAAAGGAAAAAATACATTTCATGCATTGCATTTTTATTTTCATGCATATTATATGATAGCATTATTTTATTCCATGTCATTTAAATTATATGCCATACCATTCATATTTGTCATGTCATTTAGGTTGTATTATATTATTTAGACTTTACTATGTTATTTTATTCATGTCATGCATATACATATTCATTTCTTTTAAATATTTTCAAAAAAAAAAAAATAATGGTTTTCAATAAAAAATATAAAGATATTCCCAAGTTAAAATAATTCATGAGTTCTCTACCGGGTTTGCTGGAGGGAATATCATCAATTATCATTAATAAAGGAATATCTTTCTTTCAAAAAAGAGAATGATTAGGAAAGTTTTCCAAGACTAATAAAAATTTCTATATTTTGCCACGTTTGTTGGGGAATATAGGAAAATTTTGAATTTATGAATTCCGGATCATTTTCAATAAAAAAAATGAAATTATTTTTCTTTAAATTGGGAATTAACTTGAAATACTAAATTTAAAACCAACTTTTCACCGAGACTTGAGATAACACACGATTAATAAGGTACCGATTTATACGGGCGTTGTGGGGGTGCTAATCCTTCCCCACACGTAACCGACTCCCGAACCCGCTTCTTTGATTTCTCTGGTTTAAAACGCAGACTTGAAATTGGTTTTTAAAATGATTTAATTAATTTTTAAAATATTTTATAAAACCGGTTTTAATAGGTGGCCGATCACACCTAGCTAAAAAAGATTGGTGGCGACTCCATGTCTTTTTTAAGGTCATTTCAAAACCTTCATTTTTCTAGTAGAATTAAGTCGACTTTTCCTCGATTTTTTTTAATGTCACGCTTAAGGAATAATAAAGTCTTGCGATGAGACTTCGTCGTTATTTTTTAGGTTGCGACAATCACCTCAACAATATGATTAGCAACACATACTAGATATGAATAAAATGAAAAGAAATGTAAGAAGCATAAGTAAATAAAAAAAAAGAAAACTAGAGAAAGGAAAGAAGAAGAAAACTTAGAGAATTTTATTACAATGGCTAATATCCTACCAATGTATAATAATCCTCATCCAAGGCCCTCTATTTATACACATTTTGGAGAGCTAAATGACAAGAGACAAGCTTTATAAATTTCAAAGGTAGGTATAATAGGTGGGTGCATTTTTCTAACAATTTTCGTCATATTGTATGACAATTCTGATCAGCCAGCTTGATGGTTGATTTTGTCAATGTTGGAGGCTTGATCTGATCAAATGGTCTTCTAGAACAATATACCCCTATCAGTTTGTGATCCATAGCCGTTGGAATCAGCTCATTTGCTCATGTGGATCAGAAGATATGGTCAAAATACCAAACCTGGTCAGAACAGACGTCATTGCACATCAGCCAACTTGATACCACATTTCGCTAGGGAAAACGACTCCGTTTCAAGAAGTGTAAAACATGAAAAAGATAGATATGCCTCTTAACTTTGTACTGTAAAAATTTCAGCCTTAATACTTCAGTAAAACTCCAGATATAGCTGATATGGAAAAAGGTGTCGGAACTGGAACTGAACTGGATTTGCCCTTAATTCTTGATTTAACCTAGTAATCTGAAATCACTCAAAAAAACTCGTGAAAAACACCAAATTACATAAAAATATAAAAGATCATAAACACAATTAGACTAAGCAATAATAACTCGTATTTGACACAAAACAATAATAAAACATAACTAAAAACTATATAATTATACGAGTTATCACACCCCCACACTTAGATTGTTGCTAGTCCCTAGCAACGACTCAATCCTAAAAAAAAAAAAATAAACAGGAAAACAAGTTAAAGGGATCTCAAACAAAGAAGCAAGATCAAGCGTAAGAATTGGCAAGGCATCTAATTAAGTATCATTGGCATATTAAGTTCGAGTAAAGGGTCAATGAGATTAAAATTGAAGGCATTACCGTACGATTGAGGAACTTCCTTCTTGGCGAGACTTTAGCTAGCCATGGAGGACTAGGCAAACTATAGCTTCATAAGTACACATGCTAAGATCCTTGTCACCGCAGTTCACAAGTGAACTTGACAAATCTGATCGGTACAGAGATGAATCTGAGGCTTATGGATAAGTGAGGGGTGGGATGTTCAAACATAATCTTAGGTTTATCACAAGTTAGGCTCAAGAAATATAATAATAATGTGATCAATCCTCTCAAAATATTTCCATTCTCACTCATCCTTAGTCCAATGTTCAACATTAATATTTTGAAAAGAAAACAAAAAGCAAGAAAAGACTCGATACAAAGAAAATAGAAAAGTAAAAACCTCTCTATAATGAAGAACCTCGAATCTTGAATTCTGATTTTTTTTTTTAAGCACAAGTGATTTTCTTTTGATTTGTGCCCTCATTGGGACATCTTTTATGCACAATCACATCTATTCATAATCATCATTCTTGTTTTTTTTTTTCTTTCAGAAATCACATTGGATTCCATACTTTCTTTTTCTTTCTTTTCATTCAATTGATCAAACAAGACAGATTTTCATCAGCTCTTTTTTTCAGCATCTTTTTCTCAACTCATCACAACATTGTTTTGGAATCAATAAGTTCGAAGTTCACGACTCTAAAAATAGTCACTCATTCTAACTACCCTCTTTTGCATTATTCTCATTTTTTTTTTCAGATTTCAAAAGATAACAAAATAAACAAAAAGGAAACACACAATCCCAAACCCAATGATCACAAATATTATCATAAAAGTATAAAGAGGGAATGGGGGTCGGAATCGTATCCGTTCACTTTGGCATAATTTCTGGAGTTCATATCTAGGGATCCAACCCGAAGGTTTACAACCTATGGGCTCCTAATGTAAGGGGGGCAAAGATAAGGGGCTTTCTGGATAGTGACTTTGTTCTAAGATCAGATCATATATAGATGCAAGCATCTATGTGATGACTTAAATCTGCATGTGGAATGAAGAGAAAAACTAAACTTACTATGTCTTCCCAGTTTTCAGTGGCTTTCCAAAGGCTCACCATGAATTCACATTCCAACAAAAATCGAACCGATCTGCCAAAAACAATCTCAAAGACATTTGATCATCAAAAATATTCAATTTTCAGAAAACCAAATTGAAAATAACCTAGATAACTTAATCAAAGCCTTTGTAACTCTATTGCTTTATCCACATGCTTGCCAAGATTATACTAATACTCAAAAAAAATTACATACACGAAAGTAGTAAAACACATGCAGATAATAAACGGACCAGATAGTGTTTTTTTTTTTTTTTGAAAAGATTAAATCAAACTGACAAGGTATGTCTCAAATCTCCCTTACTCAGACCTTGTTCAGAATGAATACTTCTAAATGGCTTAAAACACAACAATTTTTTTTTTTATTTACAAATTAGCAAAATATGTCCCTTACCCCCTACTAAAATATGACATTGTCCCCAATGTCAAATTTTAAAGGTAGAATTTAGGAGATATTACCTGCAGAGGTTGCTAACCACTTATTATAACTGAGACACAACAAACAAAATGTTAGATAATGTCACAAAGACAAAGTACAATCCACTCCTTGCTTGTCTATATCTCTTTTTCTTTTTCCGAGCGTTTGCGAAACAACCGTAGCAGGTAAATACTCATAAGCTTGGAGCTTTTTGAGTAAATCTTCAATGGTTGTAGAAGAAATTATGGTTCTCCTTGCCTCTGAAAACATGAATCCATTTTTCATAGCATTATCTAAATATGAAAGCAAATTACTAAAATAACCATTAATATTAAGCAAACCAATGGGTTTCTTATTTATGACCAAAGATGACCAAGAAGCCACGCAAGCTATTTCTTCCAATGTACTCAGACCTCCTGGTAAAGCAATGAATGCATCGACAGAATGGTACATGATTGTCATCCGTTCAGGGATACTCCAGACTTGTATTTCCTTACCCACGGTAGGTCCACAAAAACCTGTGAATAGTTTTGGCACGATTCCTAGAACTGGACTTCCTCCGGCGTGTGCTGCTGTAGCGACTGCTCCCATTAAACCCGTACTACCGCCTCCATAAATCAACTGGATCTTTTGTTGGGCAAGTATTACTCCAACTCTTATGGCTTCATCAGCGAGTATTTTATTTTTCCCTGGATAAGCACCTCCAAAGACACAAATTTTTTCAATGCGCTGGGACTAAGTACTTTCCATTTTTTTTCGAGTGTCTGAAAGAGAATGAGTACATGGTGTAATATATAGAGGACTGAGTAGTGAATCAGACAAGAGTACTAATGTCGCCGAAAATGTATTTGACCTGTCAGAAGAAAATGTTAACCTAACAAAAGATTTTTGCGTGATTTCAGGAAGAAAATCAAAAAGAGAAGAAAAATCAACCGTAAAAGACCAATGCAAAAAAAACGAGAATAATTACACAATTCGAACAACACGTAAATTAAACCGAAATGAAGTTATTGCAAATCAAACCAAAAGCTGAGAAGTCATTTATTGTAGTTGTGATTGTGGCTCACATCTTCCTCTGGTTTTACATCCAGAAACGGCTTAAACGCCTTCTATGAGTCGAGGATATGCTTCCCATCCAGTTTTCTTACAAGCTGGCAAACAGGGTCTTTTAACATCAGATTCCCAAGATGTTGCCATTCCCTTTGGAATTGCGGCCATAAATCAAGAATTTCTCTTTGTACGTCTCCACTAGGATGCGTCTCAAGAGAAAGTTGGATATTATCCAAATTCTCCTTACTCAGTCCATCCTTAATGAATTCAATTTTATCATCTCGATTAGAGGACGGAATCCCAATAGAACGACATTTACCGTTACACGTCCATCGTGCACATTTGTGGCAATTTGAACTCATGCGCTTTGCTCGTCGCTTCTTTGCAAAAGTGCTTCTACCTGTACCTGGTAAATGCAAAACAGGAAGATATTCATCTTCACGTACCTTGGCTTCAATTATCCAACGTATGTCTTCAGGAATCCCTTTGTGCATAAGCATTCTTAATATTTCAAATCGAACTTGGTAAAGCTTCCGTAAAATATTTCGAGGAAAAAGAGGAAATCGTTTTTGCAATCTTGTGAGAATATCATCCATCCTGAAAAAAAAATGAAAGAGAAATTTATATACAATATCAGTTTTGTGGGTAGCTGATGGAACCGACTTAAATAATCACGGAGTACCGTTATCCGCCATTTAACCGGGGTGGCCAGTAAAATGCACACTGTAAAATTTTTGCAGCAGTTTTCTTTGATGAAAAATGACCACCACATTCCTCGGAATGACAAAACTTAATTACACTACTTACCTAATTGTCGGGAATGCATCTTCGAAAAATCTGATCAGGACAATATTTGAACAAGTAAGGGTCATCCCAATAGAACTTCTTTACCTCATTCAGAAACTTCCTTTTATCTTGGGGGCTCCATTGAGAAGGAATTTTTCCCAAAAAGGAATATTTTAGCTCGGATGGCAATGGTTTTAAATCCAGCTTGGGTGGTTCAATAGTTGATGGTACAGTGACATTTGTGAGTGATGGAAGTTCCTCAAATTTTTGTTTCCAACAATGCTTATCCTGAAAAGAATTTAACAAAGAATCAGTGTGTGAAATTTCTGAAGCATTATCAAACTCACATTCAATTAAATAAGCTTCTAAAGGATCATGGAATGTGGTAGTGGTGAGATGTTCATGAACAAGTTCTTAAATGAAATCCACTTCATGTACTTCTGAATCATCACCAGGTTGCTTGCAAATGTTGAACACATTTAATTCTAAAGTCATATTTCCAAAAGAAATGTTCAAAATACCATTCCTGCAATTTATTAGAGCATTAGAAGTTGCAAGAAATGGACGGCCTAATATAACAGGAATTTGAACATTTGGATTTGAAACAGGATGTGTGTCCAAAACAATAAAATCAACAGGGAAGTAAAAATTATCAATTTGAACCAAAACATCTTCAACTATCCCTCGAGGAATTTTTACAGAACGATCAGCTAGTTGAAGTGTAACAGGTGTTTCCTTGAGTTCACCTAAACCTAACTGTTGATAAACAGAAAAAGGCAAAAGATTAACACTAGCACCAAGATCAAGCAATGCACGTTCTATTCTAGTGTTTCCAATGATGCATGAGATTGTTGGACATCCAGGATCTTTGAATTTTGGTGGAGTAAGGTGTTGAATGATTGAGCTTACACTTTCCGTCAGAAATGCTTTCTTTTGTACATTATGTTTCCTTTTAACTGTGCACATGTCCTTCAAAAATTTAGCATAAGATGGAACTTGTTTGATTGCATCCAATAAAGGAATGTTAATCTTAACTTGTTTGAAAAGTTCATAAATTTCTGAATTTTGATTCAAATTCTTTATTGTTTGCAACCTTTGAGGAAAAGGAGCAGGATGCATACCTTTTTCTTTGTCCAAATTTTCAAGAAGTTCAGACTTACCATCATCCTTACCATTACTTTTCGGAGGGGAAGGAGGATCTTGATCTTTTGATGGAATGTTTTTGTCAATTGCCTTTCCACTTCGAAGAGTTGTGATAGAACTGGCATTTTCCTGTTGAGTTTCATTGGAGCAAGAAACAAGACATTGAGTAGAAGGGTTAGGCTGAGGTTGAGCAGGAAACTTACCTTTTTCTTGAGTGCGTAATGAAGCTGTCAATGTGGACAAGGTGTTTTTGATCTCATTGATGTCCTGTGAAGTTTGGTTATACACATTTGCTTGTGTTTACATGAATGCTTGCAATGTCTCTTCCAAGGTTTGTACACGTGAAGGTTGATAGGAGAAAGTGTTGCCCGACTTTTGAGATTGTGGTACCTGAACATGATTATTATTCCGCCAACTGAAGTTGGGATGATTTCTCCATTCAGGGTTATACGTTTCAGAGTAAGGAGAAGGAAAAGCTTTTTTAAATGTGTTTATGGAATTTACTTGATCATGCAACACTTCTTTAAGAATGGGAATGTTTGGACATTCAGAAGTGGGGTGTCCCATGATTTCACAAATTCCACAACTTTCTTCATTTTTAACCGTTTTGACTTCTTTTACTTTCTAAGTTCCATGGCTTCAATCTTTCTAGCCAAATTAGCTACTTTAGCTTTTATCTCATCTTCTTGACTAAAATGATATTTACCTCTGTTAGAAACAAGATTAGATCTATTGGAAATTTCAGAGGAATTATCTATGTGCCAGGCTTGAGAGTTATCTGCCAAATGGTCTAGGTAGTCAAAGGCTTCTTCAGGTTCTTTTTCTAGAAACTCACCGTTACACATTGTTTCAACAAACTGTTTAGTTTCGGGAGTTAAACTTTCATAAAAGAAACTAATAAGATGCCATTTTTCAAAACCATGATGTGGACAAGAACTTAACAAATCTTTAAAACGCTCCCAGCACTGAAAAAATGCTTCATTTTGGTTTTGATTGAAATTTTGAATCTGACTTTTCAAAGCAGTAGTTTTATGTGCTGGGAAAAATTTCTTTAGAAACTCAGTTTGTAATTCTTGCCATGTGCCAATTGACCTTGGTTTTAAATTATGAAGCCAAATTTTTGCTTTATCTTTTAAAGAAAAAGGAAATAATTTTAGCTTGACAATTTCATTTGTACATTGTTGGTCATTAAAGGTGACACATACATCTTCGAAGTCTTTTAGAAACGAGTAAGCACTTTCCGATTCTAACCCATGGAAATTTGGAAGCAAAGCTATCATACCTGGTTTAAAACGAGAGTTGTTTGCATTGAGAGGAAAAATAAAACAAGAGGGTGATGAGCTTCGAGTTGGTTGCAAGTAGTCACGCATGGTGCGTACTTGTCTGTTCTCACCTTCAGCATGAACACTTTCATTGTCAGCCATGGTAGGAGTTGTATTAGAAAGATTACCTGAAAAGGTTTCACAATAAAATCTAACTAAACGACGAGATCTAAAATCACGTCGCCAAACAAGCATAAAACAAAGTTGATATACAGATTAGGCGGTATAACCAGCCAATAAAAATAAAACAAAGTTAATATACAATATAAATATAAATATATAGAAAATTAGGCGGTATAACCAGCCAATAAAAATAAATATACTTATAAACTTATATACTTAGTATTGCCTCCCCGGCAACGGCGCCAAAAACTTGATGGAGACTCAATTAAGAGTTGTAAACCCAAGTGCAGGTTATGTTCAAGTAATAAATTCTCGGGTGTCCGAGCTCGAACCACAGGGAAGCGTATTAGTAAGTATAAGATTATAAATATATAAGACAAAGAAAGTAAACAAGATATTAGGGAATCAACAACAAAATAAGATAAACAAGATATTAGAGAACAAAATAAACAAAATATAAAAGAAATTAAACAAGATATAAAAAACAATAAGAAAAGATGTTGAGGTTAGAGAATCCACTCTTGGTGTTATGCTAAGATTAATCTTGTTTTATTACACAATTGAAATCCACACATAAAGGAGGTTCCAATCGTAGGGTTTAGCAATTCAGTCCAAATTGTCCAACGTCCATAGCATATGATATTATGTTCATTTGGTGTCCTCAAAACTCATAAAAAGAATCCAAGCATTCCTTATGCCAAGGTATATGTATACAACAAATCAAGGTTATGAAACCAAGCATTTACTGTGCCATTTTCCTTGTCAATAATGAATCAAGATCCCTACTTTGCAAGTATGATTTTAAACCAAAAGAAAATATTATCTATACTAGTGTTTATAAATGATGATTCATTTTAGCTCATGTTTAAGAGACTAACCTTAGCATTTACTAAAAGCTTCACCTCATCACCTCAATAATATGATTAGCAACACATACTAGATATGAATAAAATGAAAAGAAATGTAAGAAGCATAAGTAAATAAAAAAAAAAAGAAAACTAGAGAAAGGAAAGAAGAAGAAAACTTAGAGAATTTTATTACAATGGCTAATATCCTACCAATGTATAATAATCCTCATCAAAGGCCCTCTATTTATACACATTTTGGAGAGCTAAATGACAAGAGACAAGCTTTATAAATTTCAAAGGTAGGTATAATAGGTGGGTGCATTTTTCTAACAATTTTCGTCATATTGTATGACAATTCTGATCAGCCAGCTTGATGGTTGATTTTGTCAATGTTAGAGGCTTGATCTGATCAAATGGTCTTCTAGAACAATATACCCCTATCAGTTTGTGATCCATATCCGTTGGAATCAGCTCATTTGCTCATGTGGATCAGAAGATATGGTCGAAATACCAAAACTGGTCAGAACATACGTCATTGCACATCAGCCAACTTGATACCACATTTCGCTAGGGACAACGACTCCGTTTCAAGAAGTGTAAAATATGAAAAAGATAGATATGCCTCTTAACTTTGCACTGTAAAAATTTCAGCCTTAATGCTTCAGTAAAACTCCAGATATAGCTGATATGGCAAAAGGTGTCGGAACTGGAACTGAACTGGATTTGCCCTTAATTCTTGATTTAACCTAGTAATCTGAAATCACTCAAAGAAACTCGTGAAAAACACCAAATTACATAAAAATATAAAAGATCATAAACACAATTAGACTAAGCAATAATAACTCGTATTTGACACAAAACAATAATAAAACATAACTAAAAACTATATAATTATACGAGTTATCATAAACCAATAATTTATAAAGTGAAACCCAATCCCTGAGGATTCGACCCTTGCTCACTACTATACCTTACAATTGATTTTTTAGTGTAAGGATTAAATAAGATACGCCCTTTTGAGTGCATCAAGTTTTTGGCGTCGTTGTCAGGGATTGTTTTCTTTAATTTATTTGTTACTTGGTATATTTTTAGTTCTAATTAGTTGTATATATTTTTAAATTTTATTTTTCTTGCACATACAGTTTTTGTTTTCAAAATTTCAAGAA
Source organism: Fremontodendron californicum (assembly GCA_030761205.1). Taxonomy (NCBI): domain Eukaryota; kingdom Viridiplantae; phylum Streptophyta; class Magnoliopsida; order Malvales; family Malvaceae; genus Fremontodendron; species Fremontodendron californicum. The sequence goes on from JAULJL010000026.1 coordinate 15,097,732, forward strand.
AGAAGAGATAGCAGATGCTACATTAAACCTTCAGAACCAACTAGACAATCTCATCTCTATAGTTCAACAAGTGGCCATAAGTAAGATTCAACAATCAAGGCAGTGTGGAGTGTGCTTCATGATGGATCACCCAACCAATTGGTACCCATACTTCCGAGATGATAATTTTGGACAAGCCTCTAATTTAGGAGGATGTCAAGGCCATCATGGGTTCCAAGACCAACAGTATGATCATTACTCAAACACTTACAATGAGGGATGGTGGGACCATACTAATTATAGCTACTCGAGAAATTATCAAGAAGTAGATTCTTATGCCAATTACACTCATCCATCGAGCTTCAATCAATCATGGTCTCAAGAACCAGGTCAAGAATTAAAAGATCTTGTCAATTTTCTTGTTGCTAATACTTTGGAATTTCAACAGGAAAGCAGGGCTCCATCTGTCCCCAATCAATCATGGAATCAACAAAAAGATCTTCTTGAGCCACCACATGTGACTCACAACTCAGGTACGTTGTTAGAAGATCTTGTTAATTCCCTTACTACTAACCAATTGCAACTTAAACAGCAACAAAGGGAAAAAAAAGGAAAGTCTGCAGGAAATTAATAAAGGCAAATATCCTGAGTATGGGAACACAAATGAGCCAATTGGTTAATAGTATGGAGGAATTAGTAGAACCAAGATTACAAGAACAACTCTATTCCTAAACTATGATTGAGCCAAAGGAGAACGTTAGTGCCACACAACTTGAGGATGAATCAGAAAATCCAAGGGAACCCGAGAATGAGAAAGAACTAGAGATGGATTTACTTCTTGAAGATAATGAAGCTTCAATTCCAAAGGAGAGTATTTCAGCACCTAGGGTAACTTTTAAGGTTCTAATTTTTACTAATGTTTCTTCTCCATTTTTTCTTAGTAAATTCGCAAAGTTCAAGGAGGAGGAATATGAACAACACATGAGGGAAACCTTAAACAGCTTGTTTGTGGATGCCATTCAACAAGTACCAAAATATGCTTCATTCCTCGATGAGCAATGCACTACAAAGGATGATGGAATAATAATTGTGATGGAGAATACATCCACTGTTGTGCAAAGAAAACCTTCTACCAAACGCACAAATTCGGGAAGCTTCCTATCTGAGCCTGAAAAACCCAGAAAGCCAAGAAGGGGTGTTGATTAGGTTAGACGCATTAAATCAAGTGCTAATTGGGAGGCAGCCCAATTAATGAAGAAATTGTCAACCTGCCATATCAATTTTTTTTTCTCTCTCTTGCTTTGTTTTAATTTTTAGGTTATTAGTTTGCTTTGTTTTGAGTTTTTAATAATATTGTTTGTTTTTGTGTTTTAATATGTCATGCTAAGGACAATAAACCAAGTGCTTCTTGGGAGAGCACACATTCTAACCAGATTTGCTATTTCTCACTCTCCATCCCTCTATCTTTTATATTCTCTGTAGTTTTTTTTTTCTTTTGTTATTAGTTCTTTTCTCTTACATATAATTCTTGCATACGGGGTGATAGTATTATATTGAGGACAATATAAGAATTAAGTGTGGGGGAAAGAATTTAGGGTTTTTTTTTTATTTTAGGTTATCAAATTTTTTATTTTGGTCTTATTTTATTTTAGTGTGTTTTAATTCCCTTCAATACAATGATGATATATGAATTGTGTAGGTCTAAAACTGGTTTATTAGTGAGAAAAATTTTCATGAGAATTGAGCTTGAAATGTCATTTTTTATGAGCCAATGTTAATATGATATGTTGATTGAGAAAGAAGCATGTTTATACTTAATATTGACTTGTACAATTATCCTTGTGAGTTTTGAGCTTATATGATTGATGCAATTATACATATCAATCTAATTTCTTTCTTGACTGCTCTTATGATTACATGTTTCTCTAGAACTTGCTTTAAACCGTTTTGAGACTATATTGATGCATGTGACAACATGGATATGATTGAGGCATTAGGATTTTTACCAGGGGCCAAATCAGTCACCCCTTATTAATGTTCCAAGCGAACACCCCCTAGTGAGCCAATTTGAGCCTACATTGAATAAGTTATTTTATTGGTAACCACATGCTACACCTACCCTAAATACACTTGTATCTTTACCCTTGTTCTAAAGATGAATTACATGTTTTGAGACATATTGCATAAGCAAGGGATATCTATTGAAAATTTGGGTTAGAGACAAAAAATTAGTGTGGGGAGGAGAAGGGCAAAAGTTAAGAGAAAAAAAAGGGAACATTGTAAAAATACATTCCCATAAAAAAATGAAAAGAAAAAAAATCGAATTATCTCTTGAACTTCTAGTTAAAGAAAAGAAAAAGAATGTTAAAAGGTTAGTTAGAATGAAGCAAAGGCTCAACATGAAATATTCAGCCATGTGATTATGTACTTCCGAGGAATATTGAGAAAGTTCTATTTGAAAAATCTTATTTTTGTCTCTAAATTCTATGAAGTCTTTGGAACCTTTGTGATATCTTTTCTTGTTTTTTTTAACCACATTACAACCTCTTAGCCCCATTACAACCTTGCATAAAGACCTCTTGATTCATGAAGTTGCATGATCTAAATAGTGGAGAATATGTGGATAAGCAAGCATATGGTAGAACCATTTTCATGAGATTGATTTAGTGTAAACACGTTACCACTACTTTGAAAAGTGAAAATCATAAGAGTATCTCATGTAAGAAGTTCAGATTAAGTTTGAACATGCACCATTTTGATTGAGATATGTTATGTTAATTCAAACTATTTACATTCAAGCATGATTCTTTTATGAAATTCTTTGAACTATTGATTAGTTTATGAGACCTATCTATTGATTTTCTCTAATTTATATTGAAAGGATTAGTTGTAATTATTATTATTTTTATTTTTTCTTATATTTTTCAATGTTTGTGGGTATCGTCCTAGTAAACCCTCACGAGACTAAACTTGTCCACTAGGGACACATAGAGGTTTAAAGGCTTGTGTCACATGAGTACCACCGTGATTTCCTACGAAAGTGGATTAGATTAGATTTTTTTTATTTTATTTTATTTTGTTTTGCTCTAGGACTAGCAAAAAGCTAAGTGTGGGGATATTTGATAAGCTCATAAAATACACATTTTATGCCCTTTCTATTCTTAGTTTTAGTTATGTCTTATATCTTTATTTTGATTAATTATATTATATTTTTGAATTCTAGGTATATTTAAGAGAATGAAGTGAAAAGATATCAATAATGATGGTAAAGAGCTTACAAAATCATAATCACAAGATGAAAAAAGACTTGGGAGTCAAAAAGATCAATTTCTGGTTGCAAAGCAAGAAGGCAGATTTGACCTCCGGAGCTTGTTGCAAGGAAAACATGATGTTCAAGTCCTTATTTGAAGAAAATTCCTCTTAACTTTTGAAGTTGACTTGAATACCTTTCCAACGGTAGTTTACACGCTCAAATCAGACAAGAAATGGTTTTCCAAATCAACCGACGAAGTGAAGGAAGATGCAGCAGGCAGAGAGCTCCGCGCAGCGACGCCTAAAAATCGGTAAAAACACATGAAAACATCAGAAAAACGTGATTTTTCTGCCTCCAGACTTACCTGTGCGCAAGGACTTGTTCTCAGGGTTTTAAAACTCTATAAATACCATTTTTTGAGCCACAAACTAGACAAATTTTTAGGAGACTCAAAGATCATCATTATTATTATTTTTCTTTTTCTTTTTCTTTTTATTTTTCTTCTTCTTCTCCATTCTCTTATTTTATTTTTAGTTTTATGTATATATTATCTATGCCTATGCAAGGCTAAACTTTTTTTTTTGGTTAAGGGTGATTTCAAAGCCCTAGATATATTTTGTAATTAATTTTCAGAATCTATCTATCATTGATTTCTATCAAAGTTGCTTATGTTCTTCCATAAAAATTGTTCATGATGTTGTCTTGATTTGTTTATGGTGCACACCTAGATATATCTTGATAATTATCTAATGCAAGTTTAGGAGACATGATACTTAGCTTGTCTTGATTTTTTATTCAATAGTGGCAATTTGTGATTAATTATTATGATTAAGTTTTCGCTAATTGCAAAGTGGAACATAACCTAAGTTAAACAATTCATGATTATGTTTTTGTTGCTTAGATCAACCTATTTTTCTCATCATAAAGCTGCTATCAAATTAAATTTAGAGATGTTTATCCTAGGTTGTTTGGTAATTAGAGATTAAATGGTGTCTTTTGTTTTATTTAACGACGAATTAAGAAAGGATTAGGGTAACATGGGAGATTGTTATCTACTGTTGTTAACTTTGATAGATCATTGATATTGATAGGTCTGAAATATATTCTTAACATTATCTAGTAGTGGAGAATGAAACTTTAACCATACTTTTCTCTTATTTGACTTCTTCTATTTACTTATTTGCACTCTTATTATTCTGATTTGCATTATTTTTAATTATTTCAAAAACTCATTTTTACTTTATTTTCTTTTTTTTTTTTTTAATTGAAGTATTAAACCAATAATTTATAAATTGAAATCCAATCTCTGAGGACTCGGCCCTTCTCACTACTATATCTTACAATTGATTTTTTTAGTGTAAGGATTTAATAAGATACGCTATTTTAAGTGTAACACCCATGAGCATCTCTACCCCCTATTACTTATTAATAATTTGGTCATCATTTTTTTTTTCAAATCAAAAGAGTATTATTACTAAATAACCATAAGATTACAAAATTCAAATTAGCCACAAAGGTAGCAAAAAAACCGCACTACAAACACCAAAAAAAGTACTCAGCTAGCTTTAAAAAAAAAAAACAAACTCTAAACCACCCTTAACACTCAACCTTAAAATACATGAAAAAAAAAAACAAAAACAAAAACCAAAGCATCTAGAGCCCACCGAAAACCAAAGAACAAACATTGAAAACCATAGCCAGGAAGTTTCCAAGAACACAAGCCATCAAGATATCATATCGATCTTTGAAAAATCTGCAAAAACACGCAGATCATCTCCGCCAAGCTCATCATAAACCAACGTTTTCCACCAATCCGGAGGCAATTCTGGTCTGGTAACGTAACTCCCAAACAAGCCATGTGCATTTAAATATTTAAACCGAAAACTATAAGCTGAATATCATGAACTTACAGGGTGAAATCAACCTTGGTGTAGAAATTCGAGAGCAACATGACAAAAGAAAACCTAGACAATAAACACAGCCTCTTGATGGAGACTCAATTAAGAGTTGTAAACCCAAGTGCAGGTTATGTTCAAGTAATAAATTCTCGGGTGTCCGAGGTCGAACCACAGGGAAGCGTATTAGTAAGTATAAGTTTATAAATATATAAGACAAAGAAAGTAAACAAGATATTAGGGAATCAACAACAAAATAAGATAAACAAGATATTAGAGAACAAAATAAACAAAATATAAAAGAAATTAAACAAGTTATAAAAAACAATAAGAAAAGATGTTGAGGTTAGAGAATCCACTCTTGGTGTTATGCTAAGATTAATCTTGTTTTATTACACAATTGAAATCCACACATAAAGGAGGTTCCAATCGGAAGGTTTAGCAATTCAGTCCAAATTGTCCAACGTCCATAGCATATGATATTATGTTCATTTGGTGTCCTCAAAACTCATAAAAAGAGTCCAAGCATTCCTTATGCCAAGGTATATGTCTACAACAAATCAAGGTTATGAAACCAAGCATTTACTGTGCCATTTTCCTTGTCAATAATGAATCAAGATCCCTATTTTGCAAGTATGATTTTAAACCAAATGAAAATATTATCTATACTAGTGTTTATAAATGATGATTCATTTTAGCTCATGTTTAAGAGACTAACCTTAGCATTTACCAAAAGCTTCACCTCATCACCTCAACAATATGATTAGCAACACATACTAAATATGAATAAAATGAAAAGAAATGTAAGAAACATAAGTAAATAAAGAAAAAGAAAACTAGAGAAAGGAAAGAAGAAGAAAACTTAGAGAATTTTATTACAATGGCTAATATCCTACCAATGTACCATATCTCTTACAATCATCCAAGGCCCTCTATTTATACACATTTTAGAGAGCTAAATGACAAGAGACAAGCTTTATAAATTTCAAAGGTAGGTATAATAGATGAGTGCATTTTTCTAACAATTTTCGTCATATTGCATGACAATTTTGATCATCCAGCTTGATGGTCAATTTTGTCAATATTGGAGGCTTGATCTGATCACATGGTCTTCTAGAAAAAGGTTCCCCTATTAGTCGGTGATCCATAGCCGTTGGAATCAGCTCATTTGCTGATTTGGATCAGACGATATGGTCAAAATACCAAAACTTGTCAGCACAGACGTCATTGCACATCAGCCAACTTGATGGTTGATTTCGCTAATATTGGAGGCTTGATCTGATCCAATGATCTTCTAGAAAAATGTTTCCCTATCAGTCGGTGATCCATAGCCGTTGGAATCAGCTCATTTACTGATGGGGATCAGAAGATATGGTCAAAATACCAAAACTTATCAGCACAGACATCATTGCACATCAGCCAACTTGATGGTTGATTTCGCTAGGGAAAACGACTCCGTTTCAAGAAGTGTAAAGCATGAAAAAGATAGATATGCCTCTTAACTTTGCACTGTTAAAATTTCAGCCTTATTGCTTCAGTGAAACTCCAGATATAGCTGATATGGCAAAAGGTGTTGGAACTGGAACTGAACTGGATTTGCCCTTAATTCTTGATTTAACCTAGTAATCTGAAATCACTCAAAGAAACTCGTGAAAAACACCAAATTACATAAAAATATAAAAAATCATAAACACAATTAGACTAAGCAATAATAACTCGTATTTGACACAAAACAATAATAAAACATAACTAAAAACTATATAATTATACGAGTTATCACACCCCCACACTTAGATTGTTGCTAGTCCCTAGCAACGACTCAATAAAAATAAAATAAGAATATCTAATCTAATCCATTTTCGTAGGAAATCACGGTGGCACTTAGCATGTGACACAAGCCTTTAAACCCCTAGGTGTCCCTAGTGGACGAGTTTAGTCTCGTGAGGGTTTACTAGGACGATACCCACAAACATTGAAGACATAAGAAAAACTAAAAATAATAATTATATCTAATCCTTCCAATATAAATTAGAGATAATCATTGGACAAGTCTTAAAAACTAATCAATAGCTTAAAGAAATTCACAAAAAATCTTGCTTGAATGTAAATAGTTTGAGTTAAGCCAATATTAACATAACATATTTCAATCAAAATAGTGCATATTCAAACTTAATCTCAACTTCTCACATGGGATACTCTCTTGATTTTCACTCTTAAAGTAGTGGTAAAGTGTTTACACTCAATCAATCTCATGAAAACACTTCTACCATATGCTTGCTTGTCCACCTATTCTCCACTATTTAGATCATACAACTTCATAAATCAAGAGGTCTTTATTCAAGGTTGTAATGGGGCCAAAGGGTTATAATGTGGTTAAAGAACAAAAGGATAAAGATATCACAAAGGTTCCAAAGAGTTCATAGAGTTTAGAGACATAATAAGATCATACAAATAAAACTTCTCAAAACTCTTATAAAGCACATAATAACATAGGCTAAATATTCATGTTGAGCCTTTGCATCATTCTAACCAACTTTGTAACATCTTTTTCTTTACTTTAACTAGAAGTTCAAGAGAAGATTTTTTTTTTTTTTTAATATGGGAATGTATTTGACAATGATCCCTTTCTTTTTCTCTTGACATTTTCTTTTCTTTTCTCCCCCCACACTTATCTTTTGTTTCCAACCCAAATTTTTAACTAAAAATATCCCTTGTTTTTTTGCAATATGTCTCAAAATATATAATCCATCTTTAGAACAAGGGTTATATTTAGGCTAGGTGTAAGTTGTGGTTACCAAATAAATAGCTTATTCAATGTAGGCTCAAATTGGCTCACCAGGGGTGTGTTCTCTTGGAACATCAATAAGGGATGGTTGTTTGGCCCTGGCTAAAAATCCTAATGCCTCTATCATATTCATGTTGTCACATGCATCAATATAGTCTCAACAAGGTCTAAAGCAAGTTCTAGAGAATCATGTAATCATAAGAGCACTCAAGAAAGAAATTAGATTGATTTGTATAATGCGTCAATCATTATAGGCTCAAAAACTCACAAGGATGATTATACAAGTCAGATTAAGTCTAAACATGCTTCTTTCTCAATCAACATATCATATTAACATTGGCTCATAAAAAGATTGATATCAAGTTCAATTCTCATGAAAATCTTCTCACTAATAAATCTGTTTTAGACTTATGCAATTCATATCTCATCATAGTATTGAAAAGGAACTAAAACATACTAAAAATAATAATAAAGACTCATAAAAAAAATAGTAGACAAAAATAAAAGAAATCCTAAATCATTCCCCCCACACTTAATTCTTACATTGTCCTCAATGTAAGTCTATTAACCCAAATGAAAGAATCATGTGTAAGAGAAAAGAACTAATAACATAAGAATAGGAACAACTAAGACTCAAAACAAAACAAACTCATGCAACCTAAATAATCCTAAAATACTAAACAAAAATTAACAAGTGAACATAAAAAGATTAAAATCAAACTGACAAGGTATGTCTCAAGTCTCCCTTACTCAGACCTTGTTCAGAATGAATACTTCTAAATGTCTTAAAACACAACAAATTTTTTTTTTTTTTAGTAGGGGGTAAGGGACATATTACCTGCAGAGGTTGCTAACCACTTATTATAACTGAGACACAACAAACAAAATGTTAGATAATGTCACAAAGACAAAGTGCAATCCACTCCTTGCTCGTCCATATCTCTTTTTCTTTTTCCGAGCGTTTGCGAAACAACCGTAGCAGATAAATACTCATAAGCTTGGAGCTTTTTGAGTAAATCTTCAATGGTTGTAGCAGAAATTATGGTTCTCCTTGCCTCTGAAAACATGAATCCATTTTCCACAGCATTATCTAAATATGAAAACAAATTACTAAAATAACCATTAATATTAAGCAAACCAATGGGTTTCTTATTTGTGACCAAAGATGACCAAGAAGCCACGCAAGCTATTTCTTCCAATCTACCCAGACCTCCTGGTAAAGCAATGAATGCATCTGCAGAATGGTACATGATTGTCATCCGTTCAGGGATACTCCAGACTTGTATTTCCTTACCCAAGGTAGGTCCACAAAAATCTGTGAATAGTTTTGGCACGATTCCTAGAACTGGACTTCCTCCGGCGTGTGCTGCTGTAGCGACTGCTCCCATTAAACCCGTACTACCGCCTCCATAAATGAACTGGATCTTTTGTTGGGTAAGTATTACTCCAACTCTTATGGCTTCATCAGTGAATATGTTATTTTTCCCTGGATAAGCACCTCCAAAGACACAAATTTTTTTAATGCGCTGGGACGAAGTACTTTCCATTTTTTTTTCTTTTTTGAGTGCCTGAAAGAGAATGAGTACATGGTGTAATATATAAAGGACTGAGTAGTGAATCAGACAAGAGTAATAATGTCGCCGAAAGTGTATCTGACCTGTCAGAAGAAAATGTTAACCTAACAAAAGATTTTTACGTGATTTCAGGAAGAAAATCAAAAAGAGAAGAAAAATCAACCGTAAAAGTCAAGAGTAATAATGTCGCCGAAAGTGTATTTGGCATCTTCCTGTGGTTTTACGTCCAGAAACGGCTTAAACGCCTTCTATGAGTCGAGGATATGCTTCCCATCCAGTTTTCTTACAAGCTGGCAAACAGGGTCTTTTAACATCAGATTCCCAAGATGTTGCCATTCCCTTTGGAATTGCGGCCATAAATCAAGAATTTCTCTTTGTACGTCTCCACTAGGATGCGTCTCAAGAGAAAGTTGGATATTACCCAAATTCTCCTTACTCAGTCCATCCTTAATGAATTCAATTTTATCATCTCGATTAGAGGACGGAATCCCAATAGAACGACATTTACCGTTACACGTCCATCGTGCACATTTGTGGCAATTTGAACTCATGCGCTTTGCTCGTCGCTTTTTTGCAAAAGTGCTTCTACCTGTACCTGGTAAATGCAAAACAGGAAGATATTTATCTTCACGTACCTTGGCTTCAATTATCCAACGTATGTCTTCAGGAATCCCTTTGTGCATAAGCATTCTTAATCCTTCAAATTTAACTTGGTAAAGCTTCCGTAAAATATTTCGAGGAAAAGGAGGAAATCGTTTCTGCAATCTTGTGAGAATATCATCCATCCTGAAAAAAAAATTAAAGAGAAATTGAAAGAGAAATTTATATACAATATCAGTTTTGTGGGTAGCTGATGGAACCGACTTAAATAATCACGGAGTACCGTTATCCGCCATTTAACCGGGGTGGCCAGTAAAATCCACACTGTAAAACTTTTGCAGCAGTTTTCTTTGATGAAAAATGACCACCACATGCCTCAGAATGACAAAACTTAATTACACTACTTACCTCATTGTCGGGAATGTATCTTCGAAAAATCTGATCAGGACAATATTTGAACAAGTAAGGGTCATCCCAGTAGAACTTTTTTACCTCATTCAGAAACTTTCTTTTATCTTGGGGGCTCCATTGAGAAAGAATTTTTCCCAAAAAGGAATATTTTAGCTCGGATGGCAATGGTTTTAAATCCAGCTTGGGTGGTTCAATAGTTGATGGTACAGTGACATTTGTGAGTGATGGAAGTTCCTCAAACTTTTGTTTCCAACAATGCTTATCTTCTGAATCATCACCAGGTTGCTTGCAAATGTTGAACGCATTTAATTCTAAAGTCATATTTCCAAAAGAAATGTTCAAATTACCATTCCTGCAATTTATCAGAGCATTAGAAGTTGCAAGAAATGGACGGCCTAATATAACAGGAATTTGAACATTTGGATTTGAAACAGGATGTGTGTCCAAAACAATAAAATCAACAGGGAAGTAAAAATTATCAATTTGAACCAAAACATCTTCAACTATCCCTCGAGGAATTTTTACAGAACGATCAGCTAGTTGAAGTGTAACAGGTGTTTCCTTGAGTTCACCTAAACCTAACTGTTGATAAACAGAAAAAGGCAAAAGATTAACACTAGCACCAAGATCAAGCAATGCACGTTCTATTCTAGTGTTTCCAATGATGCATGAGATTGTTGGACATCCAGGATCTTTGAATTTTGGTGGAGTAAGGTGCTGAATGATTGAGCTCACACTTTCCGTCAGAAATGCTTTCTTTTGTACATTATGTTTCCTTTTAACTGTACACATGTCCTTCAAAAATTTAGCATAAGATGGAACTTGTTTGATTGCATCCAATAAAGGAATGTTAATCTTAACTTGTTTGAAAAGTTCATAAATTTCTGCATTTTGATTCAAATTCTTTATTGTTTGCAACCTTTGAGGAAAAGGAGCAGGATTCAAACCTTTTTTATTTGTCCAAATTTTCAAGAAGTTCAGACTTACCATCATCCTTATCATTACTTTTCGGAGGGGAAGGAGGATCTTGGTCTTTTGATGGAATGTTTTTGTCAATTGCCTTTCCACTTCGAAGAGTTGTGATAGAACTGGCATTTTCCTGTTGAGTTTCATTGGAGCAAGAAACAAGACATTGAGTAGAAGGGTTAGGCTGAGGTTGAGCAGGAAACTTACCTTTTTCTTGAGTGCGTAATGAAGCTGTCAATGTGGACAAGGTGTTTTTGATCTCATTGATGTCCTGTGAAGTTTGGTTATTCACATTTGCTTGTGTTTGCATGAATGCTTGCAATGTCTCTTCCAAGGTTTGTACACGTGAAGGTTGATAAGAAAAAGTGTTGCCCGACTTTTGAGATTGTGGTACCTGAACATGATTATTATTCCGCCAACTGAAGTTGGGATGATTTCTCCATTCAGGGTTATACGTTTCAGAGTAAGGAGAAGGAAAAGGCTTTTTAAATGTGTTTATGGAATTTACTTGATCATGCAACGCTTCTTTAAGAATGGGAATGTTTGGACATTCAGAAGTGGGGTGTCCCGTGATTTCACAAATTCCACAACTTTCTTCATTTTTAACCGTTTTGACTTATTTTACTTCTCTAAGTTCCATGGCTTCAATCTTTCTAGCCAAATTAGCTACTTTAGCTTTTATCTCATCTTCTTGACTAAAATGATATTTACCTCTGTTAGAAACAAGATTAGATCTATTGGAACTTTCAGAGAAATTATCTGTGTGCCAAGCTTGAGAGTTTTCTGCCAAATGGTCTAGGTAGTCAAAGGCTTCTTCAGGTTCTTTTTCTAGAAACTCACCGTTACACATTGTTTCAACAAATTGTTTAGTTTCGGGAGTTAAACTTTCATAAAAGAAACTAATAAGACGCATTTTTCAAAACCATGATGTGGACAAGAACTTAACAAATCTTTAAAACGCTCCCAGCACTGAAAAAATGCTTCATTTCGATTTTGATTGAAATTTTGAATCTGTCTTTTCAAAGCAGTAGTTTTATGTGCTGGGAAAAATTTCTTTAGAAACTCAGTTTGTAATTCTTGCCATGTGCCAATTGACCTTGGTTTTAAATTATGAAGCCAAATTTTTGCTTTATCTTTTAAAGAAAAAGGAAATAATTTTAGTTTGACAATTTCATTTGTACATTGTTGGTCATTAAAGGTGACACATACATCTTCGAAGTCTTTTAGAAACGAGTAAGCACTTTCCGATTCTAACCCATGGAAATTTGGAAGCAAAGCTATCATACCTGGTTTAAAACGAAAGTTGTTTGCATTGAGAGGAAAAATAAAACAAGAGGGTGATGAGCTTCGAGTTGGTTGCAAGTAGTCACGCATGGTGCGTACTTGTCTGTTCTCATCTTCAGCATGAACACTTTCATTGTCAGCCATGGTAGGAGTTGTATTAGAAAGATTACCTGAAAAAGTTTCACAATAAAATCTAACTAAACGACGAGATCTAAAATCACGTCGCCAAACAAGCATAAAACAAAGTTAATATACAGATTAGGCGGTATAACCAGCCAATAAAAATAAAACAAAGTTGATATACAATATAAATATAAATATATAGAAAATTAGGCGGTATAACCAGCCAATAAAAATAAATATAGGCGGTATAACCAGCCAATAAAAATAAATATACTTATAAACTTATATACTTAGTATTGCCTCCCCGGCAACGGCGCCAAAAACTTGATGGAGACTCAATTAAGAGTTGTAAACCCAAGTGCAGGTTATGTTCAAGTAATAAATTCTCGGGTGTCCGAGGTCGAACCACAGGGAAGCGTATTAGTAAGTATAAGTTTATAAATATATAAGACAAAGAAAGTAAACAAGATATTAGGGAATCAACAACAAAATAAGATAAACAAGATATTAGAGAACAAAATAAACAAAATATAAAAGAAATTAAACAAGTTATAAAAAACAATAAGAAAAGATGTTGAGGTTAGAGAATCCACTCTTGGTGTTATGCTAAGATTAATCTTGTTTTATTACACAATTGAAATCCACACATAAAGGAGGTTCCAATCGGAAGGTTTAGCAATTCAGTCCAACGTCCATAGCATATGATATTATGTTCATTTGGTGTCCTCAAAACTCATAAAAAGAGTCCAAGCATTTTTTATGCCAAGGTATATGTCTACAACAAATCAAGGTTATGAAACCAAGCATTTACTGTGCCATTTTCCTTGTCAATAATGAATCAAGATCCCTACTTTGCAAGTATGATTTTAAACCAAAAGAAAATATTATCTATACTAGTGTTTATAAATGATGATTCATTTTAGCTCATGTTTAAGAGACTAACCTTAGCATTTACCAAAAGCTTCACCTCATCACCTCAACAATATGATTAGCAACACATACTAAATATGAATAAAATGAAAAGAAATGTAAGAAACATAAGTAAATAAAGAAAAAGAAAACTAGAGAAAGGAAAGAAGAAGAAAACTTAGAGAATTTTATTACAATGGCTAATATCCTACCAATGTACCATATCTCTTACAATCATCCAAGGCCCTTTATTTATACACATTTTGGAGAGCTAAATGACAAGCGACAAGCTTTATAAATTTCAAAGGTAGGTATAATAGATGGGTGCATTTTTCTAACAATTTTCGTCATATTGCATGACAATTTTGATCATCCAGCTTGATGGTCGATTTTGTCAATATTGGAGGCTTGATCTGATCCAATGGTCTTCTAGAAAAATGTTCCCCTATCAGTCGGTGATCCATAGCCGTTGGAATCAGCTCATTTGCTGATGGGGATCAGAAGATATGGTCAAAATACCAAAACTTGTCAGCACAGACATCATTGCACATTAGCCAACTTGATGGTTGATTTCGCTAGAGAAAACGACTCCGTTTCAAGAAGTGTAAAGTATGAAAAAGATAGATATGCCTCTTAACTTTGCACTGTTAAAATTTCAGCCTTATTGCTCCAGTGAAACTCCAGATATAGCTGATATGGAAAAAGGTGTCGGAACTGGAACTGAACTGGATTTGCCCTTAATTCTTGATTTAACCTAGTAATCTGAAATCACTCAAAGAAACTCGTGAAAAACACCAAATTACATAAAAATATAAAAAATCATAAACACAATTAGACTAAGCAATAATAACTCGTATTTGACACAAAACAATAATAAAACATAACTAAAAACTATATAATTATACGAGTTATCACCTGTCCAAAACATCTCCATTTTGTGGCTCCCGAAAATAAACTGAAAAGGCCTTTGACTTTACCAAACCAAACTTTAATTTCAGTGCCACCCCAAGAATAGCGTCTGTGGTAATGAAAGTACTCTTTCACATGGCTAAGAATCAAGCAGTCATACTTTGGAATAATGTGTCCATGTTGTGATTTAAATCTTAACAGCATGAATCAGGATTTAAATTATGATAGCAAATGCGTTTTCGATCGTGTCGCGTTTATTACGATTGCGTATGTAATAAATATTATCGCGATTAATTACGATAAACATTGATAGCAGAAAAAATCGTAACTGCAAAATAGCTACTGTAACACCGCATTCCTGTCGCTATTTAAATACCACGTATGAATGAGATAGACTAGTGACATCACCCAGGCTCCAACTTTTGAATAAGTTCAGATCTTCAGCTTTTGCAATTTTTTTTCAGAGGAGTATCTTTGCAATCACCCATACAATTACTCAGTCGAAAAACAACGCCCAGGAAAATAAATTAAATCCCCACTAACATATCTGCACAACCAACAGCCAAGGCAAGCCACTGCCTTCTAACTTTCAGAGAACCAAAAACAAGCTTTGTTCATTCATTCATTTATTTGCTTACTTATTTGTTTCTTCCTCTATTAATTGCATTATATATGTTGAAAGTTATTTAAATGTCATTAGTTTATTTTCAAAAATTTTGCAAAAATTAGTGAAAAACCTATATTTACTTGTCGATAAATTATCCGATCACGCGTATGTATAATATTTATGGTCATAAATTAATTAATTAATTAATTTTTTTTATAATACAATCAAGGATATCTTTATATTTTGTTCGAGTTTAATCCCTTCATCGATCGATTGTAAAGTTATAATCCCTCACATCAATTTGATATATTCAACTTTTACTTTTTAAATATTTCTAATAAAATTAAACCATGATTGAAAAAAAAAAAAAAAATATATATATATATATATATATATATATCCTTTTGTTCCAACAGGGATTAGTCCTTGTTGGTATCATTAACTAATCTATAATTAACTAACAACATTATATAAGGATTATAATCTTGTAAACCGACGGTGGAATTTTTTAACTCCACAAGCGAGGTTTATTATATTTCCGTAATTTTTTTATACGATTTATATTTGTACAAATTGACCGTTGGATTTAACAATATAATCATACTTCTCATGCACGTAAAGTTTCGATCGATCCAATATCTTTATCATATCGGTCGAGAATACTGTCTTTTTCGATATATATTTAACGATCGAAAGTTTATTATGTTGGAATAAATAGTTAAACGTTTTTAATTTACTCGAAACTCGAAACGCATAATCCACGTGGATAAAACACGAAATACGATGGTCGAATTAAAAAAATATAAATCGTATAAAAGTTACGAAAATTTTTAACCGCGCTTGTGAAATTAAAAAACTCCACCATCGATATACTAGATAATTATCAATCCTTCCAAGATTTTTTTTTTTTGGTTTCTTCTTTTTGCTTACACAACAAACTTCGGGTTGAATTTAATTATCAGTTTTTTTTTTGCTCGGCATTTGATTATCAGTTGGAACTTTGAAATTGCTGAAGAAAACTTTGTCTTCTTTTCTCACGTTGAAAACGCTTATTTTCTGCGTGACTAGAGTTGGAACATCGATCAACATTATTCGATAAAGATAGAGATATTGATCAGAGCAGGGAAAAACACCCAGTATATCAATAAAAGATTTTCAATTGGATCATAATTCTTACATCAATCATTTAAGGAATCCTTAAAGGGTGTATCCCCTCAGATGAGGCACCCGGGTTGCCTATAAATTACCCGAGGAAAGAAGAACAAAAAGACTCACCGAGGAATCAAGTGTTTTTGGCCGACATGGATATATATCTAGCAAATTGCTTTACCAGTACCTAATACATCCCAACCAACTTCACGTGAAGATAGACCTATCAATTGGACGGATTGAGTTGATTTCAAGTCGAATCAATTTCAGTTAAGTTAATTTGAGTCTTAAAATTTATGAATTATTTTGGATTTTGGTTATTCGGATTTAACACTCGAGTTATTCGAATTCGGATCATTTTGAGTTTGTGTCATTAGATTTGATGCTCAAGTCCTTCGGGTTCAAGTCATTCGGATTTAATTTATTAATTTAAAATCAAATCAGATCAAATTTAAACAATAACAAATACAGACATTCTAATTAAAATCTTATTGAAATATAGAAAATAAATATAGATATTGTAATTTTTAATTTAAAAATAAATATTTATCTAACCCGAATTTTTTTTAGATTCGGGCATAATCCTGTAATTTTTCAATTCGAGTATCCGTTTTACTTAAACGAGTACTATTATATATCTGAAATCGTTATTCCAATTTACATATTTAAAACTTTATTATTATAATACTATGTACAAATCATTATAATACAATACTCAATACACATATCAATAACATATTTTATATACTTTTAGAAAATCACATGATAAAATTTAAGACATTATACATTTAAAATAGAAACAACACATTTACCCAAAAAATAACATGCATACTTATAAGAGATTATATAATTTGATCTAAATTACATAATAAGATATTATTGTAACATAACATACAAATCATTATAAATACATGTATCTTTATTAACAATTAGACTTGCTCATGGGTCGGGGGCTATGGTCCTAATTTTTTTTTTCACCTTACCCAGGCCCGACCCGTCGGCCTGGATTACTATTCAAAATAATAATAAAAAATTAAAAAAAATATTTTTATATTAATATTTTTATATTTTTATAATTAAATTTAATAAAAAATAATTTTTTTAATAGATGAACGGTGTTCCGAACCAACTCAGATCATCAAAATTTTTGCCCAGGTTTGACCCAATAGCCGAGCTTGTCGTGCCAGGCGAGTTACTCGACCCATGAGCAAGTCTATTAACAACATATTCCATGTACTTTATTCTAAACTACATAAGAATATATTATACTTTTAAAATAAAAATAATACATTTATTTTAAATAATATGTATAATGATAAAGAATGTTATAAGATTATTATAAGTATATTCATGATAATTAAAATATATCATTTATTTTAATTCTTATTATAAGATTATCATATAATATGTTATTAATTTATTTAAGAGATTATTATATATTTAAAAGACTATTTTAGTTTTTGAACAATTATCTTGAAGTCTTGAACAATTAATTTAAGAAGGTTATTATGATAATAATACAACAAACTTACTTATAAAAGTTATAATAAACTTACTATTTATCTAATCTAACGGTTTGAATTAAAATGAAGATATTAAGATTAATTTATAACCAATTGATTAAAATTTTAATTCCTAATACCTCAACACCATTAGACTTGCTCATGGACCAGGCCAGGTCGCGGCCCGGATTTTTTTATTTTTCCTTACCCAAGATTGGGCAGACCCCCCGGCCCATATTTACTGTTCACATATATTAAAAATTTATTTTTTATTTATTTTTATATATTTTTATAATTAAATTTAAAAAATAATATTTTTTTTTTATTATGTGAACAGTGATCCGGGCTGGGCCGACTCGGATCACTAAAATACATGTCCAAACCTAGCCCAATACGGGCCGGGCCGTGCGAGCTTCCTGGCCCTTGAACCGGTCTAAACACCATATATATTAACATTAAGCTTCTTTTTCTTTTCTTTTTTAATTTTTCCCACAACCACTGTATGCATAGTGCATACTTTATCATACTTCAAAACAGTAATTATAAGTTATAAAATTAAAATAAATTAATAATTTATGTTATAGTTATTATTTTTATTAAATTAATGTTTTAAAAATAAATTTATACTTAATTTAAGTTTGGGCCATTTTGGGTTAATTGGTCGGGTCATTTCGAGTTCAGGTTAATTTGGGTTTGGATTAATTTGAATTCGAGTCATTTCAGTTTCGGATCATTTTCGGTTTCGGATTGAATCAGGTTCAGGTTGTTAATTTTTTTTTGTCAACTCGGGTTGAATCGTGTTTGGATTCGGGTGGATTCGTAAAGTTTTTTGAGTTCGGATCAGAATTGATTAGTCTACATGAAGTTAACTGTCTTATTGCTTGTTTAAAGACATGCTCTTCTTGGATGGCCTTTATTATTTTTATTTTTTTATAAAAGAGGTTATAATTTAAGAATAAGAAAGTTGTTGAATTCGAATCTTAAATCTACTAGATATTATCTCATAAAAATAACTGCATTAATCAATTAGGTTAACCGTTAAATTCTTCTTAAATGGTCTTGATAACAACCTTGGTCAGCTAATACGTGTCCATATCTAATGGTTTTATCTCGTTTTGTTTTGTTGCTTTATTATTAGTTTTTTTAATTTATATTAATTGATACAATATTTTCAACTTCTTCTTTTCATTACCTGAACCCTATTAGTTGTAAGTTCAATCATCTTAGCCTTGGATGAAACATTATTCAACCATTTGTATATATGGAGACTTATCACATGATTTAGACTCGGTTAATGTTTTTGTTATTTGTTATTTATTTTTTAATAAAAAATGAAAAAAAAAACGAAAGTCAAATGACAGAAAGCAAAAGTGCCAACTAGAGGTGCTCATGGATCGGGCCGGGTCAAGACTCGAAAATTTTTTAGGATCCTTGCCCTGGCCCGGCACTCGGCGGGCCTAGGCCGACCCGTCGGTCCGTGAGCACTGTTTATCCTATTTAAAAAATAAAAAAAATTATTTTTTTATTAATATTTTTATAATTAAAAATTAAATAAAATTATATTATTTTAATACAAAAAAATTGTTCCGGACTAGGCCAGCTCGAAATAAGAATTCTCTGTTCAGGTCCGATCCAGTACGAGCCAGACTTGCCGGGCCGGGCAGGCTACCCGGCCGTGAGCAGGTCTAGTGCCAATTAAACATAACCTTAATTACTTGTTTGATGTCCTCATAGGATTTATTGCTCTTTTATGAATCATGTCTTAGAAATCTTATCTTTAGAGAAATCATGGTTTTCAGAGTTTCTGAAAATCTAAGACAATATCAAAATATACTTTAACTACCCTCAAATATTATTGTCCCCTCCCCTTCGTGACAGGTTAGTTATGCCAATGATATAAAGTTCAAGTCCGTTTAATTAAGTCACACATGATAGAATTTTAACTCAATGATTAATAAGACGTTAAGTCTTAAGTTTTAATGAGTTCAAGTACAAACATTGGCTCTTACCGTACTCATGAAATTATACAAGACATATAGCCAGTTATAATGTCAAGCTATGCTAAATAACTTTTTAATGGGTCTTGAAATATTATGTGTGAATTAGTACATGACTAATCACATAAAATAATTGGTCAAATATTTAAGATCCACCATGCAATTTTGATTAATTCAACAACACTTTTCATTAATGGTGGAAGTTTTAAATCTATAAGATACTTTTACTTAAGCATAAGATTATCAAGATTGTTGGATTTATTTTATTTTGAAAACAGTGGGAGATTGTTAGAATAAATATAATTAATGAAATAAAATATAATTGGTTAAACTTAATGTGTTAAATCAAAACACATAATATTATGGCATGAAATGCAAACCTATCACCTAAATAAGATGAAAATGCACATGCAAAACTTAGGAAAAAGAGGAGGCTGAATGGTCTCATGACAAAATATAAGATGCAAACATGGCAACATACAAGTTATGATACATGAGAAAAATGCAAAAATATAATCAAGAAGAACACAAGGGCCGAAACCTACAAGGAAATATCATTTCATGAAGAGGCTGAATGGCCATTAATTCTATATGGAGAAATGAAGCAAGGCATTAACACAAACACATGGCAAACTAAATCAAAACACACAATATTATGACATGAAATGCAAACCTATCACCTAAATAAGATGAAAATGCACGTGTAAAACATAGGAAATGGAGGAGGCCGATGGTCACATGACAAAATATAAGATGCAAACATGGCAACATACAAGGTATGATATATGAGAAAAATGCAAAATATAATCAAGAAGAACACAAGGGCCGAAACCTACAAGGAAATATCATTTCATGAAGAAAAAGAAATATAAAAGCAAATATAGCATAAAAAATGTAAAGAACATGATCAAAATAAGCATAGCCATGCAAAGAAAATAACAAGAAAAATTAGTAAACAAAACAAGGAAAGTTAAACTCCATGGTTGGTACAAAATGGGCATAGCCTCTCCCCTAACCATAATCACTTGATCTTGTCAAGATCATGAAGCATTTCCATTCCAACCTCTTTTGCTTCATTTTTTGTAAAAAAATCAGAACATTAAATAAGTAAATAAACCTTCCACAATCATTTAATAAGTAAATAAACATTAAATTCAGCCAAGCAAAAACATTGTAAAAATTTGTTTTCAACCATTTTTGATGAAGAAGAAAAGATGAAAACTTAAGTAAACATTTTAAAACTTTGATTTTTATGAGAAATGTAGTAGAAAAGCACATGGAAAACGAAGAAATCAACATGGAAATCAAGAAAAAAACAATGCTAAGAGCTAGGTAGAAATGACTACCTTCAAGCTCTTTTTGAGAAAACCTTTTCTTCCTTTCTTTCAAAAACCTTTTTTTTTTTTTTTCTAAATTAGCTACCTCTATCCTTCCAAATGACCTAGCCTATATGAAAGAAAAAAAAAAACCTAACTTACATTCCCCTCTCATTCCTTCTTTGGCCGGTTGGCCTCTCAACCATAGGATAGATTGTGCACTTTTTCTACTCCAATTTTGACCTTAGATTAGGATCTTTTGATGACACAATAAAAATACCTTCTTGCAAACTGATACCAGCCCTTAAGATGTGTACTCAGTCCTTTTAATAACCTCAGCCATTAGATGAAATAAGGATACAATCCCATGCTCTCCCTTGCTTGGCCGAATGAACCTTTACCCTTGGATAAGTTGTGCACATCTTTCTTCTTCCATTCTGGGCCATTGGATGAGGATCTTTTCATGACAACATAAAAATGACATCTTGTAAATTAATCACAGCCCTTAAAATGTGTACTCAGCCCTTGTAAACGGCCTAAGCCATTGGATGAAAAGGACCAATCCCATGCTCTCCCTTGCTTGGCCGAATGAACCTCTACCCTTGGATGAGTTGTGCTCATCTTTCCTCTTCCATTCTTGGCCATTGGATGAAGATTTTTTCATGACAAATAAAAATGTCATCTTGGCATTTAATCCTGGCCATTAAATGGTGTGTTCAACTTTTCTACAAGGCACCTAAGCCATTGGATGAAAGGGGGACTATTTGCAAGGTACTAGTGGAAGCATTTTGAGCTTGATAGTGACTAAGAAATTACATTGGTCAAGCTTCCTTATTCTCCTCTATGCTGGCTGGTCAAGGGAGGAATTATCTCAGCAATTCCTTCATCGTTCGTATTTTTCTTAATTACAAATTGGCCCCTTTCGGTTTCTTCGATAAAATGACCTTTTTGACCCCCGAACCTAAATAAATAGCAAACGGACTCCAAATTTAATTTTCAAGATTTTCAAAATAATAAAAAATTGAATTCTTGAAGTTTTCAAGATTTTCAGAGTTCATTTGCTATTTTTTGGATTATTCCTTCCAAAAATGCCCTTTTGTACACCTGAACTTTTACCATTTTGTAAACGAGCTCCAAATCTGGATTTTTCTTCACCAATCTTTTTCAAATAATTTAAAAGTGAGATCTGCAAATTTTCAAAAATTTTCGAGCTCATTTTCCATTTTTTCAGGATTTATCTGCTTGAATTTCTACATAGTGGGCCCGGGATTTGCCATTTTGCAAACGAACTCCGAATTCAGATTTTCTTTTTCTAGGCCTTTGTCATATAATGAATTGGAGTTGGTCCGAAAATGCCCAATTTTTACAATCAAATTCCCCTCCGATTTGATTTTCCCTTTTTTCACTATCGGAAATTTTCTCGTTTTTTCGTTTTTTTCTCCAATCGGCTCTTTTCTCGAAATTTCTTCAAACTGAGCCTTGGACTATCCTTGTTTACTCACTCCTAACAATTAGGGGCTTTAGTTTTACTGAATCGGTCCATTTCTGTAATTTTCTCTCATTTCACCAAAATCCACTAAAAACCCTAATTCTCGGTTTTCTTTCGATTTGACTTTTCCCTCAATTTTTCTTTCAAGTAGCTTCTCCATTACCTGTAGTCAGTGCTTATCTTTCATTTGGAATCTTCAATTCCGACCAATTTGATTGTTTAAGCATTTTTCCCCAAATTTCCCGAACTAAGGTTTCCTTTCTATTGAATCTTCGTAACCCAACTTTTGAACTTCATAGCTTTCAATGTAGACATCGGATTATCAAAATTCTTTCACCAATTTTCAATTGAACTTCAAATCTTGATTTTAAAAGTGGGTTGACTTTTTTAGTAGTTGACTTTTTAGGTTTGACTTTTTCATGTTTGACTTTTTTATGCCTACTTTCTTAAACTAAGTCACAGAGTACCACCTGCAGGATAAAAAAAGTCTTTTTGCATTCTGAAACATCACTTTAGGAAGAAAATCATACCTGACTTAGTGGTCCGGACAAAATTAGGTGTCTACAATATATAGTAAATTATTATTAATTAAGTTCAATAGATTAATTTAATAAATATATTTATTTTTAAATGTAATTATGAAAAAAATAAAAAATGATCATGATAGAGAAAACATTAAAAATTGATTTAAAACAATCAAATAAGTGAAAAAAAATTAAAAAATTAAAAAATTAAAATCTTGTATCAACCGGTTGTACTGGCCTGTACCGGTATAAAAACCAAAACGGTACAATACTTGTACCGTTTCGTTTTACCTTAAAACCGGTACGACCGGTACCGATACGGTACCGACTACCCTGGCTGGAAATGTCCCCAACTAAGAAGATAGATTAACATATTAAACAATCGATTCAAGAGGCTTTCTATATAGGACATTCAAATGCTTATGCATGGATTCGAATTCCATGTGTTTCAGGATGAAAAATAGCTTTTGTAACATTTTTACACTCAAATTCCTGACCAAAGGCATCTGAATGTCATATCTGAAAAATTATCTTGGCACCAAAAATACAAAGGCCATTCGGATGTCCTAGAGCAAATGTTGACATTATTTGTTGTAACGGTTAGTTTCATTTCAAACGTGTTCAAATCTTTTCATAAAATGTTTTTTCATTTATAAATGGTTGTCAATAGCACTTATTGAATTTCAAAAAATATTAAATAAATGAATTGACAAATTGGTTGAACAAATCAACACAATTGAAAAGTTACACTTTTGATTAAGATCTCTATAATAGAGATGTCAGAATTTATTTCAAGACACTTGAACATACTCTAAGAACTCTTCAAGTTCAAAATTCTTCCCCTCTCATTCTCACAAATAGATCAAGTCACTTATATATCATTTCCAGCAAAAGACAATGTATTAGAAATATGATTTTGCAGTTCAATAGGAAGTGTTTAGTAATTTGGTTTTATTAGTACAAAGTGAAGTCAAACAAGGGCCTCATTGTATCATGTGATTATTGGATTCACTCTGCTGCATATCACAAATGGTGGATGCGAAATAAGCTTAAAGAAAAGCAACATTTGCTACACGCCTTGAAGCTAGATTCTCTAACGAGTTTTCATTTTACACTTGCTGAAACTCTCGAAAACAACAAAAAATTTATATTATGCAAGGTTGTCCAATTCGTACCAGTAAACGTTTCAGTTACCTTCTAAAAACGGTACATACCAGCACCAGGTGTATTGTTTTGGATTTACCGATATTATCTAATATTTTGTTTATAACATATATTACATACAAACACACATCCAGCTATATGTTTTTATACAAATATAAATTTAAAATTTTTATTAATATTTAAAAATTTTACATTTCAAATAAATGAAATAAATAAAAACATAATGAATTATTATTAAACATATTTAATAATGTAATTTAATGAATATATTTGATTTTTTAGATCAAATTATGAAAAAATTAAAAATGATAACAAGAGAAAAAATAATATGACTTGATTAAAAGAATCAAATGAGTAAAAAAATAAAATAAATAAATAAATTTTGTATTGACCGATATGGTAAAAAATAGAATAATGTATAATCCTAAATATTTTGATTTTTTTCAAAATCAATATGTACCGGTACTAATAATAATAATAATATATATATATATATGAGAAGGAATTTACTTACACTAGTATAAAACTAAATAGTTTTACATACTTTCATAATTTTTAATACGATTTATATTTTAACAAATCGACTTTTAGATTTAAGAATATAATTGTACTCGTCGTGTACGTAAAGTTTTGAATCGATCTAATATCTCTATTATATAGATCGATAATACTGTCTTTTTCAATATATTTAACAGTTGAAAGTTTTTTATATCGAAAAATAATTAGACATTTTTAATTTAGTCAAAACACGACGTATATGATCAACGTGAATAGAACATGAAATACGACGTTCGGATTGAATAAATATAAATCGTATAAAAAATTATAGAAGTGTGTAAAACTAATTTAATTTTACACTAATATAAATACATTCCTCTTCGTCTATATATATATATATATATATATATATATATATATGAGCCAAGTAACTAATTAGATTAAGTGTTCCATTGAGTATTTTATATATATATATATTGGGGATTCATTTGCATTTGGGATTCATTTGGAATAAATTGGGGATTTGGGGAGGATGTTGAAGGATTTTGGTTGGCTTGTCTTTCATATTCTTTTTCGAAGATTTGGGTCCAAGTTTTGATTGGTTGGGCAAAAATTGGTTGGATTGAAGAACCTGAGTCACTGGAACTCTCTTGTTTTTTGCCTTTCCCTCGTTTTTTAGGCATTTTCCTTGAAGAAATTCTCTGGTAAGAAAGTCGGGAAGAGAATTAGATTCTCCTTTGATGAATTCAATCTCAAAATCAAATATGCTTAAAATTGCTTGCCATCTGGCAAAAATTTGTTTTGAAGCAATGTTTTGAACATCTTTTTGTAAAATATCTTTTGCTGATTTACAATGGACTCTTAGAAGAAATTTTTGATTTAACAAATCACTTTGAAACTTGTTTATTGCTAAAACAATTGCTAAAATTATATATATATAATACTCAATGGAACACTTAATCTAATTAGTTACTTGGCTCATAAATCCTGAATTTTGCTTGTAATCATTTCTTAATTCTTATTCATCTGATATCCCTAGATCTAGTAGGCATGTTTTTCTCATTAATCTTGTCTCATATAGAATGAAAACTGTTATTTGTTTTTTTTTTTTTTTAATTTGGTATTTTTCCATTAAAAATGAAGCTTTCTATATCTTTGATTCGCTTAACTATTTTCTTTTACTTTTTCATTGTCGTAGACTCGGAGAGACCACAACGAAACCCTTGCATTATTAGTACTAGACCAGTCAATTAGGCGAGGTAGGTTGGGTTTGAGTCAGGTTAATTTGAGTCGAGTTTATTCGGGTTTTAAAATTTTCGGGTTTGTTTTGAATTTGGATCGTTTCGAATTCGAGTTATTTCGGGTTTGGGTCACTTCTGGTTCAGGTCATTTCAGGTTTGGACCATCTCGAGATCGGGTCATTCGGGTTTGACATTCGAGTTATACGGATTTGGGTCATTCTGGTTCGTGTCATTTCGAATTTGACACTCGGGTCATGTTGGAGTCAGTTTATTAAGTTTTAAAATCGAATCAGATTAAATTTAAACAAATTATTTGATCGAATCAATTTTTGTCAATCATGAATAATTGGTTATGAAATCATGTAAATTCAATTAAAATAAAAATGGGATTTTTTCCTAAATGATGAAGAGATAACAAAATAATTTATTCATTTCTAGTATTAAATGTTCATGCAGTAAGAATAAGAGGGGATTGGACGAGTATTCCACTTTTTTCGAGTTCTGTTTAGGGAATAAAATGGGTTTTAGATTATACATAGAGAAAGCCGTGTGCAATGAAAAATGCAAGCATGGTTTGGGGAAGGATTTTTTATTCTTCACCTATTAATTTTAACAAGGAAATTATCTACTCCATCCGACTAGTTCCGGGTTTGAGTCTCGGGCAACCCATTATTATTATCATATCGAAATGATATTCCTAATAGAATATAAAAATCATATATATATATATATCATATGTATATCAATCCGTATTTTCATTTTGTAACTCATATGATTAGGAAAAAAATATGATAAATCTAGATACGATCCTAGATGTATATTTTATATTTGATATTGATTGACACGGGTATACAAGTCGTGTTATGCTGTTGAATAACAAGCCTTAAATTATCTATTTCTAGAGAATTTGTGCGCTTGGGAGTCCCTGATGATTAAATAAACCAAGATTTTACCATGACTGCAATTTTAGAGAGATGCGAAAGCAAAAGCCTATTGGGTCGCTTCTATAACTGGATAACCAAAACTGAAAACTGTCTTTACATCGGATGGTTTGGTGTTTTGATGATCTCTACCTTATTGACCGCAACTTCTGTATTTATTATTGCCTTCATTGCTGCTCCTCTAGTAGATATTGATGGTATTCGTAAACCTGTTTCTGGATCTCTACTTTACGAAAACAATATTATTTCTGGTGCCATTATTCCTACTTCTGCAGCTATAGGTTTGCACTTTTACCCGATCTGGGAAGCGGCATCTGTTGATGAATGGTTATACAATCGCGGTCCTTATGAGTTAATTGTTTTACACAAAAAATCATTTTTTGGCTCTTTCTTTAGCTCTATGTCTCTTATCTCTAGGAGGTCCTCCTCCACTTGCAGGTTTTTTCAAAAAACTCCATTTATTCTGGTATGGATGGCAGGCAGGCCAATATTTCTTGATTTCAATAGGACTCCTTACGAGCGTTGTTTCTATCCACTATTATCTAAAAATAATCAAGTTATTAATGACTGGACGAAACCAAGAAATAACCCCTCACTTGCGAAATTATAGAAGATCCCCTTTAAGATCAAACAATTCCATCGAATTGAGTATGATTGATATGTGATAGCATCTATTATACTATGAATATCAATGACAAATTTTATTGAAAGATAAAAATAAAAAAATAAATTTTATTTAAAAATAAATAGGATATTATTGTGTATCTAAAATTGTTAAATGAATCTATTTATATATTTCAAAAATATATAATTTATTTTTGTTGAAAGGTTCGAATCTTGATAAGTAATCCTTAATACTAAAAATTTTACTAAGTGAACAAATTTTAAAAGTTGAAATGATTTTCTACTAAAATTAAATTAGATTTAAGAACTTTACTTAAAAGTTTAATTATCAAGTGTAATGAAATATAATAATAAATGCTTATTAAAAATAAAAATATAATAATAAATGTTAAGAAATTAAATTAGTTAATTATGTTAAATGTTTCTAAAATTTAAACATAATGTATAAAATTAAATTAATAAAAAATTTATAAAAAGTAAAGATGAAATTCTTAACATATTGAAGTACTGTTGTACTAACATATATAATACTTTTGTATAATGTATAATTCTTATTAGAGGAGGAATCCATTTACACTAGTGTAAAATTAAATAAGTTTTACGCACTTTCATAACTTTTTATACGATTAATATTTTAACAATCCAACCGCCATATTTCATGTTCTATTGACGTAAATCATGCACGTCGACTTTTGAGTAAATTAAAAATATCTAACTATTTGTTCAATGTAAAAAACTTTCAACCATTAAATATATATTGAAAAAGATAATAATTTCGACGATATGATAGAGATATTGAATCGATACGAAACTTTACGTGCACGATGAGTATAATTATATTGTTAAATCTAAAGGTCGATTTGTTAAAATATTAATCGTATAAAAAGTTTATGAAAGTGTGTAAAACTAGTTTTGTTTTACACTAATGTAAGTGGATCCCTCTGATGCACCCAAAAGAGTGTATCTTATTTAACCTTGCACTAAAAAGATAAATTGTAAGTATAGTAGTTAGCAAGGGTCGAGTCCTCAGGGATTGGGTTTTAGTTTATAAGTTAATAGTTTAAAACTTAAATTCAAGAACAATAAAAGAAAAGGGGTTTTTGAAGCCAGATTTAAACTAAAGTAAATAATAAGAATAAGATGCAAGGCGGTATAACCAGCCAATAAAAATATATATACTAAATTAGGCGGTATAACCAGCCAATAAAAATAAATCAAAGTTAATATACAAATTAGGCGGTATAACCAGCCAATAAAAATAAATATACTTTTAAAAATAAGCAAACTAGAAAAGTAAGAAAACAAGTAAGTAAGAAGAATCAAATATGAAAAATATGGTTAAGGTTTCATTCTCCACCACTAGACATCATTAAGAATCAATTTCAGATCTATCAATATCAACCAACTATCAAAGTTAACAACCGTAGATAACAACAAGCTCTGTTATCCCAATCTTTCCTTAGTTTGTCGTTAAATAGAACAAGCTCTCTATTTAATCTCTAACCATTAAACAACCTAGAATAAGCTCTCTAAATTCAATTTAATGGCAGCTTTATGATGAGAAAGATAGGTTGATCTAAGCAACAAACACATAAGCTCGGATTGTTCAACTTAGGTTATGTTCCACTTTGCAATTATTGAAAACTTGACCATAATCGTTAATCACAAATTGCCACTTATGAATAGGAAATCAAGACAATTACACGGATCAAGACTCCTAGACTAGCAATAGATAATTATCAAGATCTATCTAGTTGTACACCTAAATAAATCAAGACAACATCATGAACAATTCTTGTAGAAGAACATAAGCAACTTTGATAGAAAATTAATGATAGATAGAATCTGAAAATCAATCACAAAACATGTCTAGGGCTTTGAAATCACCCTTAACCAAATAGAAGTTTAGCCTAGCATAGGCATTGTAAACATAAACATAAAATTAAAGAGAATCTAAGAAGGAAATAAAAGAAAGAAAGAAGAAGAAGAAAATAAAGAAAAAGAAAAATAGAGAAAAGAAAGAAGAAGAAAACTTAGAGAATTTTATTACAATGGCTAATATCCTACCAATGTACAATATCTTACAATCATCCAAGGCCCTCTATTTATACACATTTTGGAGGGCTAAATGACAAGAGACAAGCTTTACAAATTTCAAAGGTAGGTATAATAGGTGGGTGCATTTTTCTAACAATTTTCGTCATATTGTATGACAATTTTGATCAGCCAACTTGATGGTCGATTTTGTCAATTTTGGAGGCCTGATCTGATCACATGGTCTTCTAGAAAAATGTTCCCCTATCAGTTACTGATCCATAGCCGTTGGAATCAGCTCATTTTCTGATGTGGATAAGAAGATATGGGCAAAATACGAAAACAGGTCAGCACAGACGTCATTGCACATCAGCCAACTTGATGGTCGATTTCGCTAGGGAAAACGACTCCGTTTCAAGAAGTGTAAAACATGAAAAAGATATATATGCCTCTTAACTTTGCACGGTTAAAATTTCAGCCTTATTGCTTCAGTGAAACTCGAGATATAGCTGATATGGAAAAAGGTGTCGGAACTGGAACTGAACTGGATTTGCCCTTAATTCTAGTAATCTGAAATCACTCAAAGAAACTTGTGAAAAACACCAAATTACATAAAAATATAAAAGATCATAAACACAATTAGACTAAACAATAATAACTCGTATTTGACACAAAACAATAATAAAACATAACTAAAAACTATATAATTATACGAGTTATCACACCCCCACACTTAGATTGTTGCTAGTCCCTAGCAACGACTCAATAAAAATAAAATAAGAAAATCTAATCTAATCCACTTTCGTAGGAAATCACGGTGGCACTTAGCATGTGACACAAGCCTTTAAACCCCTAGGTGTCCCTAGTGGACGAGTTTAGTCTCGTGAGGGTTTACTAGGACGATACCCACAAACATTGAAGACATAAGAAAAACTAAAAATAATAATTATAACTAATCCTTTCAATATAAATTAGAGATAATCATTGGACAAGTCTTAAAAACTAATCAATAGCTTAAAGAAATTCACAAAAAATCTTGCTTGAATGTAAATAGTTTGAGTTAAGCCAATATTAACATAACATATTTCAATCAAAATAGTGCATATTCAAACTTAATCTCAACTTCTCACATGGGATACTCTCTTGATTTTCACTCTTTAAAGTAGTGGTAAAGTGTTTACACTCAATCAATCTCATGAAAACACTTCTACCATATGCTTGCTTGTCCACCTATTCTCCACTATTTAGATCATATAACTTCATAAATCAAGAGGTCTTTATTCAAGGTTGTAATGGGGCCAAAGGGTTATAATGTGGTTAAAGAACAAAAAGATAAAGATATCACAAAGGTTCCAAAGAGTTCATAGAGTTTAGAGACATAATAAGATCATACAAATAAAACTTCTCAAAACTCTTATAAAGCACATAATAACATAGGCTAAATATTCATGTTGAGCCTTTGCATCATTCTAACCAATTTTGTAACATCGTTTTCTTTACTTTAACTAGAAGCTCAAGAGAAGATTTTTTTTTTTAATATGGGAATGTATTTGACAATGATCCCTTTCTTTTTCTCTTGACTTTTTCTTTTCTTTTCTTCCCCCACACTTATCTTTTGTTTCCAACCCAAATTTTTAACTATAAATATCCCTTGTTTTTTTTGCAATATGTCTCAAAATATATAATCCATCTTTAGAACAAGGGTAAGGATATAAGTATATTTAGGCTAGGTGTATGTTGTGGTTACCAATAAAACAGCATATTTAATGTAGGCTCAAATTGGCTCACTAGTGGGGATGTTCTCTTAGAACATTAATAATGGATGGCTGTTTGGCTCTGGTTATAATCCTAATGCCTCTATCATATTCATGTTGTCACATGTATCAATATAGTCTCAAACGGTTTAAAGCAAGTTATAGAGAATCATGTAATCATAAGAGCACTCAAGAAAGAAATTAGATTGATTTGTATAATGCATCAATCATTATAGGCTCAAAAACTCACAAGGATGATTATACAAGTCAGATTAAGTCTAAACATGCTTCTTTCTCAATCAACATATCATATTAACATTGGCTCATAAAAAGGTTGACATCAAGCTCAATTCTCATGAAAATCTTCTCACTAATAAATTTGTTTTAGACTTATGCAATTCATATCTCATCATTGTATTAAAAAGGAACTAAAACACACTAAAAAAATAATAATAATAATAATAAAGACTCATAAAAAAAAAATAGTAGACAAAAATAAAAGAAATCCTAAAACATTCCCCCCACACTTAATTCTTACATTGTCCTCAATGTAAGTCTATTAACCCAAATGAAAGAATCATGTGTAAGAGAAAAGAACTAATAACATAAGAATAGAAATAACTAAGACTCAAAACAAAACAAACTCATGCAACCTAAATAATCCTAAAATACTAAACAAAAATTAACAAGTAAAAATAAAAAGATTAAAATCAAACTGACAAGATATGTCTCAAGTCTCCCTTACTCAGACCTTGTTCAGAATGAATACTTCTAAATTGCTTTAAACACAACAAACTTTTTTTTTTTTTTGAAAAGAAGAAATCAAACTGACAAGGTATGTCTCAAGTCTCCCTTACTCAGACCTTGTTCAGAATGAATACTTCTAAATTGCTTAAAACACAACAAACTTTTTTTTTTTTTAAGAAGGTAAAATTTAGGATATATTACCTGTAGAGGTTGCTAACCACTTATTATAACTGAGACACAACAAACAAAATGTTAGATAATGTCACAAAGACAAAGTGCAATCCACTCCTTGCTCGTCCATATCTCTTTTTCTTTTTCCGAGCGTTTGCGAAACAACCGTAGCAGATAAATACTCATAAGCTTGGAGCTTTTTGAGTAAATCTTCAATGGTTGTAGCAGAAATTATGGTTCTCCTTGCCTCTGAAAACATGAATCCATTATCCACAGCATTATCTAAATATGAAAGCAAATTACTAAAATAACCATTAATATTAAGCAAACCAATGGGTTTCTTATTTGTGACCAAAGATGACCAAGAAGCCACGCAAGCTATTTCTTCCAATGTACCCAGACCTCCTGGTAAAGCAATGAATGCATCGGCAGAATGGTACATGATTGTTATCCGTTCAGGGATACTCCAGACTTGTATTTCCTTACCCACGGTAGGTCCACAAAAATCTGTGAATAGTTTTGGCACGACTCCTAGAACTGGACTTCCTCCGGCGTGTGCTGCTGTAGCGACTGCTCCCATTAAACTCGTACTACCGCCTCCATAAATCAACTGGATCTTTTGTTGGGCAAGTATTACTCCAACTCTTATGGCTTCATCAGCGAATATGTTATTTTTCCCTGGATAAGCACCTCCAAAGACACAAATTTTTTTAATGCGTTGGGACGAAGTACTTTCCATTTTTTTTTTCTTTTTTTTCGAGTGCCTGAAAGAGAATGAGTACATGGTGTAATATATAGAGGACTGAGTAGTGAATCAGACAAGAGTAATAATGTCGCCGAAAGTGTATCTGACCTGTCAGAAGAAAATGTTAACCTAACAAAAGATTTTTGCGTGATTTCAGGAAGAAAATCAAAAAGAGAAGAAAAATCAACCGTAAAAGACAAATAAAAAAAAATGAGAATAATTACACAAATCGAATAACACGTAAATTAAACCGAAATAAAGTTATTGCAAATCAAACCAAAAGCTGAGAAGTCATTTATTGTAGTTGTGGTTGTGGCTCACATCTTCCTCTAGTTTTACGTCCAGAAACGGCTTAAACGCCTTCTATGAGTTGAGGATATGCTTCCCATCCAGTTTTCTTACAAGCTGGCAAACAGGGTCTTTTAACATCAGATTCCCAAGATGTTGCCATTCCCTTTGGAATTGCGGCCATAAATCAAGAATTTCTCTTTGTACGTCTCCACTAGGATGCGTCTCAAGAGAAAGTTGGATATTACCCAAATTCTCCTTACTCAGTCCATCCTTAATGAATTCAATTTTATCATCTCGATTAGAGGACGGAATCCCAATAGAACGACATTTACCGTTACACGTCCATCGTGCACATTTGTGGCAATTTGAACTCATGCGCTTTGCTCGTCGCTTCTTTGCAAAAGTGCTTCTACCTGTACCTGGTAAATGCAAAACAGGAAGATATTCATCTTCACGTACCTTGGCTTCAATTATCCAACGTATGTCTCCAGGAATCCCTTTGTGCATAAGCATTCTTAATCTTTCAAATCGAACTTGGTAAAGCTTCAGTAAAATATTTCGAGGAAAATGAGGAAATCGTTTCTGCAATCTTGTGAGAATATCATCCATCCTGAAAAAAAATGAAAAAAATGAAAGAGAAATTGGAAGAGAAATTTATATACAATATCAGTTTTGTGGGTAGCTGATGGAACCGATTTAAATAATCACGGAGTACCGTTATCTGCCATTTAACCGGGGTTAAAAAAATTAAAAATTATATTTACATCTAGTTATTTTCAAAACAAGGATCAGAAAGAAAAACAACATAAAAAGACACAAAAACAAAACACTCTAAATAAAATCCTAAATTCTTCCCCCCACACATAATTCTTACATTGTCATTAATGTAATGCTATTAATCCAAATGAAAGAATCATGTGTAAGTGAAAAGAACTATTAAACAAAATAAACTTATGCAGCCTAAATGAACTTAAAAACAATAAACACAATTAACAAAGAAACATAAGAAAAATATAAAGAAAAAGAGAGCAAATCTGAGGATGGCAGTTTGGCAATGCTTTCACTAATTAGGCTGCCTCCCCCAATTAGCACTTGATTGATTGTTTCCAGTCTAGCCAATTCCCCTTCTTGGCTTTTTAGGATCTTTTGGCTTAGACATGAAACTTCTCGGATTTTTGCGTTTTGGAGGAAGTTTTCTTTGCAAAACAGCCAATGCATTCTCCCCCACATGTATTATTTCATCATTCTTGGTGGGGTATAGCTCTTTGAGGAATTGTGCATATCTTGGTACTTGTCTAATGGCATCCACAAGCATGCTGTTTAAGGTTTCCAAAAATTGTTGTACATGTTCCTCCTTCTTGGACTTTGCAAATCTGCTAGGAAAAAGTGGAGAAGGAACATTAGTAGAAATAAGAACCTTAAAAGCTACCTGAGGTGTCAAAGTACTCTCCTTTTGAATGGTGGCTTCATTATCCTCAAGAAGTGAATCCATCTTTGGTTTTGTCTCATCCTCATCTTGTTCCTCATTTCTCAAGGTCACAATAGTAGCATTCTCCTTTGGGTTAATCACCGTTTGGGAAGGGAGTGCTAGAGATCTTTCTGCTACTAATTCCACCATACTACTAGCCAATAGGCTCATTTGCCTTTCCAAACTCTGGATGATTGCCCTTGTTTCCTGTTGAAATTGCAAAGTATCAGTAACAAGAGAATGTACAAGATCTTCTAAATAAGTGCCTGAGTTTTGAATCATATGTGGTGGTTGAAAAAGATCTGGTTCTTGAGACCATGATTGATTGAAGCTAGATGGATGAGTGTAATTGGCATAAGGATCTACTTCTTGGTAATTTTTCGAGTAGCCATAATTAGTATGATCCCACCATCCCTCATGGTAAGTGTTTGGGTAATGATCATACTGTTGGTCTTGGAACACTTGATGGCCTTGACATCCTCCCATGGCCAATTGTTGAACTGGGGAGGTGAGCTTGGCTTGTTGATTCTCTATGTTCATGTATGCCACCAACTCTTCAAGTGTTAGATTGCTCAATTCCATCGTTTTTTTTTTTTTTTTTTTCAAAATTTGATAAGAAAAACCCGTATGTACAAGAAAATAAATATCATTAGAACTGAAAATAAGAATAAACCAAGTAACAAATAAACTAAAAAAAACAATCCCCGGCAACGGCGCCAAAAATTTGATGCACCCAAAAGAGTGTATCTTATTTAACCTTGCACTAAAAAGATAAATTGTAAGTATAGTAGTTAGCAAGGGTCGAGTCCTCAGGGATTGAGTTTTAGTTTATAAGTTAATAGTTTAAAACTTAAATTCAAGAACAATAAAAGAAAAGAGGTTTTTGAAGCCAGATTTAAACTAAAGTAAATAATAAGAATAAGATGCAAGGCGGTATAACCAGCCAATAAAAATATATATACTAAATTAGGCGGTATAACCAGCCAATAAAAATAAATCAAAGTTAATATACAAATTAGGCGGTATAACCAGCCAATAAAAATAAATATACTTTTAAAAATAAGCAAACTAGAAAAGTAAGAAAACAAGTAAGTAAGAAGAATCAAATATGAAAAATATGGTTAAGGTTTCATTCTCCACCACTAGACATCATTAAGAATCAATTTCAGATCTATCAATATCAACCAACTATCAAAGTTAACAACCGTAGATAACAACAAGCTCTGTTATCCCAATCTTTCCTTAGTTTGTCGTTAAATAGAACAAGCTCTCTATTTAATCTCTAACCATTAAACAACCTAGAATAAGCTCTCTAAATTCAATTTAATGGCAGCTTTATGATGAGAAAGATAGGTTGATCTAAGCAACAAACACATAAGCTCGGATTGTTCAACTTAGGTTATGTTCCACTTTGCAATTATTGAAAACTTGACCATAATCGTTAATCACAAATTGCCACTTATGAATAGAAAATCAAGACAATTACACGGATCAAGACTCCTAGACTAGCAATAGATAATTATCAAGATCTATCTAGTTGTACACCTAAATAAATCAAGACAACATCATGAACAATTCTTGTAGAAGAACATAAGCAACTTTGATAGAAAATTAATGATAGATAGAATCTGAAAATCAATCACAAAACATGTCTAGGGCTTTGAAATCACCCTTAACCAAATAGAAGTTTAGCCTAGCATAGGCATTGTAAACATAAACATAAAATTAAAGATAATCTAAGAAGGAAATAAAAGAAAGAAAGAAGAAGAAGAAAATAAAGAAAAAGAAAACTAGAGAAAAGAAAGAAGAAGAAAACTTAGAGAATTTTATTACAATGGCTAATATCCTACCAATGTACAATATCTTACAATAATCCAAGGCCCTCTATTTATACACATTTTGGAGGGCTAAATGACAAGAGACAAGCTTTACAAATTTCAAAGGTAGGTATAATAGGTGGGTGCATTTTTCTAACAATTTTCGTCATATTGTATGACAATTTTGATCAGCCAACTTGATGGTCGATTTTGTCAATTTTGGAGGCCTGATCTGATCACATGGTCTTCTAGAAAAATGTTCCCCTATCAGTTACTGATCCATAGCCGTTGGAATCAGCTCATTTTCTGATGTGGATAAGAAGATATGAGCAAAATACGAAAACAGGTCAGCACAGACGTCATTGCACATCAGCCAACTTGATGGTCGATTTCGCTAGGGAAAACGACTCCGTTTCAAGAAGTGTAAAACATGAAAAAGATAGATATGCCTCTTAACTTTGCACGGTTAAAATGTCAGCCTTATTGCTTCAGTGAAACTCGAGATATAGCTGATATGGAAAAAGGTGTCGGAACTGGAACTGAACTGGATTTGCCCTTAATTCTAGTAATCTGAAATCACTCAAAGAAACTTGTGAAAAACACCAAATTACATAAAAATATAAAAGATCATAAACACAATTAGACTAAACAATAATAACTCGTATTTGACACAAAACAATAATAAAACATAACTAAAAACTATATAATTATACGAGTTATCACACCCCCACACTTAGATTGTTGCTAGTCCCTAGCAACGACTCAATAAAAATAAAATAAGAAAATCTAATCTAATCCACTTTCGTAGGAAATCACGGTGGCACTTAGCATGTGACACAAGCCTTTAAACCCCTAGGTGTCCCTAGTGGACGAGTTTAGTCTCGTGAGGGTTTACTAGGACGATACCCACAAACATTGAAGACATAAGAAAAACTAAAAATAATAATTATAACTAATCCTTTCAATATAAATTAGAGATAATCATTGGACAAGTCTTAAAAACTAATCAATAGCTTAAAGAAATTCACAAAAAATCTTGCTTGAATGTAAATAGTTTGAGTTAAGCCAATATTAACATAACATATTTCAATCAAAATAGTGCATATTCAAACTTAATCTCAACTTCTCACATGGGATACTCTCTTGATTTTCACTCTTTAAAATAGTGGTAAAGTGTTTACACTCAATCAATCTCATGAAAACACTTCTACCATATGCTTGCTTGTCCACCTATTCTCCACTATTTAGATCATATAACTTCATAAATCAAGAGGTCTTTATTCAAGGTTGTAATGGGGCCAAAGGGTTATAATGTGGTTAAAGAACAAAAAGATAAAGATATCACAAAGGTTCCAAAGAGTTCATAGAGTTTAGAGACATAATAAGATCATACAAATAAAACTTCTCAAAACTCTTATAAAGCACATAATAACATAGGCTAAATATTCATATTGAGCCTTTGCATCATTCTAACCAACTTTGTAACATCGTTTTCTTTACTTTAACTAGAAGCTCAAGAGAAGATTTTTTTTTTTTAATATGGGAATGTATTTGACAATGATCCCTTTCTTTTTCTCTTGACTTTTTCTTTTCTTTTCTTCCCCCACACTTATCTTTTGTTTCCAACCCAAATTTTTAACTCTAAATATCCCTTGTTTTTTTTGCAATATGTCTCAAAATATATAATCCATCTTTAGAACAAGGGTAAGGATATAAGTATATTTAGGCTAGGTGTATGTTGTGGTTACCAATAAAACAGCATATTTAATGTAGGCTCAAATTGGCTCACTAGTGGGGATGTTCTCTTAGAACATTAATAATGGATGGCTGTTTGGCTCTGGTTATAATCCTAATGCCTCTATCATATTCATGTTGTCACATGTATCAATATAGTCTCAAACGGTTTAAAGCAAGTTATAGAGAATCATGTAATCATAAGAGCACTCAAGAAAGAAATTAGATTGATTTGTATAATGCATTAATCATTATAGGCTCAAAAACTCACAATGATGATTATACAAGTCAGATTAAGTCTAAACATGCTTCTTTCTCAATCAACATATCATATTAACATTGGCTCATAAAAAGGTTGACATCAAGCTCAATTCTCATGAAAATCTTCTCACTAATAAATTTGTTTTAGACTTATGCAATTCATATCTCATCATTGTATTAAAAAGGAACTAAAACACACTAAAAATAATAATAATAATAATAAAGACTCATAAAAAAAAATAGTAGACAAAAATAAAAGAAATCCTAAAACATTCCCCCCACACTTAATTCTTACATTGTCCTCAATGTAAGTCTATTAACCCAAATGAAAGAATCATGTGTAAGAGAAAAGAACTAATAACATAAGAATAGAAATAACTAAGACTCAAAACAAAACAAACTCATGCAACCTAAATAATCCTAAAATACTAAACAAAAATTAACAAGTAAAAATAAAAAGATTAAAATCAAACTGACAAGATATGTCTCAAGTCTCCCTTACTCAGACCTTGTTCAGAATGAATACTTCTAAATTGCTTAAAACACAACAAACTTTTTTTTTTTTTTTAAGAAGGTAAAATTTAGGACATATTACCTGTAGAGGTTGCTAACCACTTATTATAACTGAGACACAACAAACAAAATGTTAGATAATGTCACAAAGACAAAGTGCAATCCACTCCTTGCTCGTCCATATCTCTTTTTCTTTTTCCGAGCGTTTGCGAAACAACCGTAGCAGATAAATACTCATAAGCTTGGAGCTTTTTGAGTAAATCTTCAATGGTTGTAGCAGAAATTATGGTTCTCCTTGCCTCTGAAAACATGAATCCATTATCCACAGCATTATCTAAATATGAAAGCAAATTACTAAAATAACCATTAATATTAAGCAAACCAATGGGTTTCTTATTTGTGACCAAAGATGACCAAGAAGCCACGCAAGCTATTTCTTCCAATGTACCCAGACCTCCTGGTAAAGCAATGAATGCATCGGCAGAATGGTACATGATTGTTATCCGTTCAGGGATACTCCAGACTTGTATTTCCTTACCCACGGTAGGTCCACAAAAATCTGTGAATAGTTTTGGCACGACTCCTAGAACTGGACTTCCTCCGGCGTGTGCTGCTGTAGCGACTGCTCCCATTAAACTCGTACTACCGCCTCCATAAATCAACTGGATCTTTTGTTGGGCAAGTATTACTCCAACTCTTATGGCTTCATCAGCGAATATGTTATTTTTCCCTGGATAAGCACCTCCAAAGACACAAATTTTTTTAATGCGTTGGGACGAAGTACTTTCCATTTTTTTTTTTTTTTTCGAGTGCCTGAAAGAGAATGAGTACATGGTGTAATATATAGAGGACTGAGTAGTGAATCAGACAAGAGTAATAATGTCGCCGAAAGTGTATCTGACCTGTTAGAAGAAAATGTTAACCTAACAAAAGATTTTTGCGTGATTTCAGGAAGAAAATCAAAAAGAGAAGAAAAATCAACCGTAAAAGACAAATAAAAAAAAATGAGAATAATTACACAAATCGAATAACACGTAAATTAAACCGAAATAAAGTTATTGCAAATCAAACCAAAAGCTGAGAAGTCATTTATTGTAGTTGTGGTTGTGGCTCACATCTTCCTCTGGTTTTACGTCCAGAAACGGCTTAAACGCCTTCTATGAGTTGAGGATATGCTTCTCATCCAGTTTTCTTACAAGCTGGCAAACAGGGTCTTTTAACATCAGATTCCCAAGATGTTGCCATTCCCTTTGGAATTGCGGCCATAAATCAAGAATTTCTCTTTGTACGTCTCCACTAGGATGCGTCTCAAGAGAAAGTTGGATATTACCCAAATTCTCCTTACTCAGTCCATCCTTAATGAATTCAATTTTATCATCTCGATTAGAGGACGGAATCCCAATAGAACGACATTTACCGTTACACGTCCATCGTGCATATTTGTGGCAATTTGAACTCATGCGCTTTGCTCGTCGCTTCTTTGCAAAAGTGCTTCTACCTGTACCTGGTAAATGCAAAACAGGAAGATATTCATCTTCACGTACCTTGGCTTCAATTATCCAACGTATGTCTCCAGGAATCCCTTTGTGCATAAGCATTCTTAATCTTTCAAATCGAACTTGGTAAAGCTTCAGTAAAATATTTCGAGGAAAAAGAGGAAATCGTTTCTGCAATCTTGTGAGAATATCATCCATCCTGAAAAAAAAAAATGAAAGAGAAATTGGAAGAGAAATTTATATACAATATCAGTTTTGTGGGTAGCTGATGGAACCGATTTAAATAATCACGGAGTACCGTTATCTGCCATTTAACCGGGGTTAAAAAAATTAAAAATTATATTTACATCTAGTTATTTTCAAAACAAGGATCAGAAAGAAAAACAACATAAAAAAACACAAAAACAAAACACTCTAAATAAAATCCTAAATTCTTCCCCCCACACATAATTCTTACATTGTCATTAATGTAATGCTATTAATCCAAATGAAAGAATCATGTGTAAGTGAAAAGAACTATTAAACAAAATAAACTTATGCAGCCTAAATGAACTTAAAAACAATAAACACAATTAACAAAGAAACATAAGAAAAATATAAAGAAAAAGAGAGCAAATCTGAGGATGGCAGTTTGGCAATGCTTTCACTAATTAGGCTGCCTCCCCCAATTAGCACTTGATTGATTGTTTCCAGTCTAGCCAATTCCCCTTCTTGGCTTTTTAGGATCTTTTGGCTTAGACATGAAACTTCTCGGATTTTTGCGTTTTGGAGGAAGTTTTCTTTGCAAAACAGCCAATGCATTCTCCCCCACACGTATTATTTCATCATTCTTGGTGGGGTATAGCTCTTTGAGGAATTGTGCATATCTTGGTACTTGTCTAATGGCATCCACAAGCAAGCTGTTTAAGGTTTCCAAAAATTGTTGTACATGTTCCTCCTTCTTGGACTTTGCAAATCTGCTAGGAAAAAGTGGAGAAGGAACATTAGTAGAAATAAGAACCTTAAAAGCTACCTGAGGTGTCAAAGTACTCTCCTTTTGAATGGTGGCTTCATTATCCTCAAGAAGTGAATCCATCTTTGGTTTTGTCTCATCCTCATCTTGTTCCTCATTTCTCAAGGTCACAATAGTAGCATTCTCCTTTGGGTTAATCACCGTTTGGGAAGGGAGTGCTAGAGATCTTTCTGCTACTAATTCCACCATACTACTAGCCAATAGGCTCATTTGCCTTTCCAAACTCTGGATGATTGCCCTTGTTTCCTGTTGAAATTGCAAAGTATCAGTAACAAGAGAATGTACAAGATCTTCTAAATAAGTGCCTGAGTTTTGAATCATATGTGGTGGTTGAAAAAGATCTGGTTCTTGAGACCATGATTGATTGAAGCTAGATGGATGAGTGTAATTGGCATAAGGATCTACTTCTTGGTAATTTTTCGAGTAGCCATAATTAGTATGATCCCACCATCCCTCATGGTAAGTGTTTGAGTAATGATCATACTGTTGGTCTTGGAACACTTGATGGCCTTGACATCCTCCCATGGCCAATTGTTGAACTGGGGAGGTGAGCTTGGCTTGTTGATTCTCTATGTTCATGTATGCCACCAACTCTTCAAGTGTTAGATTGCTCAATTCCATTATTTTTTTTTTTCAAAATTTGATAAGAAAAACCCGTATGTACAAGAAAATAAATATCATTAGAACTGAAAATAAGAATAAACCAAGTAACAAATAAACTAAAAAAAACAATCCCCGGCAACGGCGCCAAAAATTTGATGCACCCAAAAGAGTGTATCTTATTTAACCTTGCACTAAAAAGATAAATTGTAAGTATAGTAGTTAGCAAGGGTCGAGTCCTCAGGGATTGAGTTTTAGTTTATAAGTTAATAGTTTAAAACTTAAATTCAAGAACAATAAAAGAAAAGAGGTTTTTGAAGCCAGATTTAAACTAAAGTAAATAATAAGAATAAGATGCAAGGCGGTATAACCAGCCAATAAAAATATATATACTAAATTAGGCGGTATAACCAGCCAATAAAAATAAATCAAAGTTAATATACAAATTAGGCGGTATAACCAGCCAATAAAAATAAATATACTTTTAAAAATAAGCAAACTAGAAAAGTAAGAAAACAAGTAAGTAAGAAGAATCAAATATGAAAAATATGGTTAAGGTTTCATTCTCCACCACTAGACATCATTAAGAATCAATTTCAGATCTATCAATATCAACCAACTATCAAAGTTAACAACCGTAGATAACAACAAGCTCTGTTATCCCAATCTTTCCTTAGTTTGTCGTTAAATAGAACAAGCTCTCTATTTAATCTCTAACCATTAAACAACCTAGAATAAGCTCTCTAAATTCAATTTAATGGCAGCTTTATGATGAGAAAGATAGGTTGATCTAAGCAACAAACACATAAGCTCGGATTGTTCAACTTAGGTTATGTTCCACTTTGCAATTATTGAAAACTTGACCATAATCGTTAATCACAAATTGCCACTTATGAATAGGAAATCAAGACAATTACACGGATCAAGACTCCTAGACTAGCAATAGATAATTATCAAGATCTATCTAGTTGTACACCTAAATAAATCAAGACAACATCATGAACAATTCTTGTAGAAGAACATAAGCAACTTTGATAGAAAATTAATGATAGATAGAATCTGAAAATCAATCACAAAACATGTCTAGGGCTTTGAAATCACCCTTAACCAAATAGAAGTTTAGCCTAGCATAGGCATTGTAAACATAAACATAAAATTAAAGATAATCTAAGAAGGAAATAAAAGAAAGAAAGAAGAAGAAGAAAATAAAGAAAAAGAAAACTAGAGAAAAGAAAGAAGAAGAAAACTTAGAGAATTTTATTACAATGGCTAATATCCTACCAATGTACAATATCTTACAATCATCCAAGGCCCTCTATTTATACACATTTTGGAGGGCTAAATGACAAGAGACAAGCTTTACAAATTTCAAAGGTAGGTATAATAGGTGGGTGCATTTTTCTAACAATTTTCGTCATATTGTATGACAATTTTGATCAGCCAACTTGATGGTCGATTTTGTCAATTTTGAAGGCCTGATCTGATCACATGGTCTTCTAGAAAAATGTTCCCCTATCAGTTACTGATCCATATCCGTTGGAATCAGCTCATTTTCTGATGTGGATAAGAAGATATGGGCAAAATACGAAAACAGGTCAGCACAGACGTCATTGCACATCAGCCAACTTGATGGTCGATTTCGCTAGGGAAAACGACTCTGTTTCAAGAA
The DNA here is from genome assembly GCA_030761205.1 of Fremontodendron californicum. Classification (NCBI taxonomy): domain Eukaryota; kingdom Viridiplantae; phylum Streptophyta; class Magnoliopsida; order Malvales; family Malvaceae; genus Fremontodendron; species Fremontodendron californicum. The sequence continues at coordinate 15,141,784 of JAULJL010000026.1, forward strand.
GTGTAAAACATGAAAAAGATAGATATGCCTCTTAACTTTGTACGGTTAAAATTTCAGCCTTATTGCTTCAGTGAAACTCGAGATATAGCTGATATGGCAAAAGGTGTCGGAACTGGAACTGAACTGGATTTGCCCTTAATTCTAGTAATCTGAAATCACTCAAAGAAACTTGTGAAAAACACCAAATTACATAAAAATATAAAAGATCATAAACACAATTAGACTAAACAATAATAACTCGTATTTGACACAAAACAATAATAAAACATAACTAAAAACTATATAATTATACGAGTTATCACCCTCCACTTCTTGAGAAATGATCCACATACACTAGTGTAAAACTAAATTAGTTTTACACACATTAATAATTTTTTATACGATTAATATTTTAACAATCCGACCGTCATATTTCATGTTCTATTCATGTAGATCATGCACGTCGAGTTTTGAGTAAATTAAAAATGTGTAACTATTTGTTCGATGTAAAAAACTTTCAATAGTTAAATATATATTGAAAAATACAGTATTAACAATCGATATGATAGAGTTATCGGATCTATTCGCAACTTTAAGTGCACAACAAGTACAATTATATTGCTAAATCCAACGGTCGGTTTGTTTCTCTTTATAGCTCTTTACAATAAAATAAAGATTTATCTATTTTTATGAAATTAGTAGAAAGTATCGTTAAACGGACCAATATAATGACTATTGACGAAACTAACCTAAATCATATGATATGATATTATAAATTTGAAAATAAAAATAACACATTTATTTTAAATAAAATGTATAAAGATAAGAGATTAATTTATTATATATCACATGATAAAGTATTATTATAATATATACAAATCATTATAATAAAATGCATTTCAATGATCTATTTTATACACTTTTAAAAAAATACCTGATAAGACTTACGATATTATACATTTGAAATTAAAAACAATACATTTATTCCAAAAAACATATATATTAATAATAAATTATCTAATTAATTTAAATAACATGATAAGAGATTATTATAACGTAATGTACCAATCATTAATATAAAATAACATTATCATTATCAATAACCTATTTTTATGTATTTTGTTCTACATTGCATGAGAAGAGATTATACTTTTAAAATTATAAATAATATATATAACAATAAAATATTATAAATCATATGTATACCCATGAGAATAAAAAGATATAATTTATATTAAATCATATTATTAGATTATCATAAGTAATAAAACATATATTAATTTGTTTAAAATTAAATAAGATTATAAGATTATCATAAGTAATATAACATATAGTTTTATTGAATTATTATTAATTATTTTTTATTTTAAAATAATTATTATCGATATATTTTATTATCTTTTCAAAGTAAAAAAATAAAAAATAAAAAATTATTTATAATATCTACTAATAAACATAAAAATTAAAACTAAATAATAATAATAAAATTAATTTATTTTTAATTATAATTTTAATTTAAAAATATAATATTAAAAAAATATAAAATAGTAATAGTAAAAAAAATATTTTAAAAAATAATTTAAAGTTATAAAATTAAAATAAATTAATAATCTTGTTATATTTATTTATTTTATTAAATTAATATTTTTAAAATTAAAAGTTATACTTAATTTAAGGTCGGGTCATTTAGGGTTAATGCTCGGGTCATTTTCGGTTCGGGTCATTTCCGGTTCGGATCATTTTCAGTTCGGGTTATTTCGGGTCTAGATCGTTTCGAGTTCAGGACATTTTGGGTTCAGATTGTTTTCGGTTTCTGGTTGGGTGTTTTCGGGTTGTTAACATTTTTTATTGTCAAATCAAGTTGGATCAGGTTCGGGTCGACGGGTTGGCTTTTCAGGTTCGAGTCAGAATTGACAGGTCTAATTAGTACTAGAATGCTACTCTCTACTTCGCGCAGAGACGATTTTTATTAAAAAAATAATAATTTTAAACAAAATAATATCAATAATCATAATTTATTATTGATAAGTATTTCAAAATATATATATTTTTTTATAATTTTTTAGTTGTATGTTTCTACGAGAGTAAAGTTTTTATAAATAAAATTTTATTTTCTAAAATATTTAGTTATTTATATTTTAATATTAATATAATTATATATTTATTAATTCTAAAAATTAAATATATAAAATTAATATAATCATATATTTGTAAATGCAATTTTATGCATTTCATTATTTTTAAATATTTACATTTTATTACATGACTTAATGTATATGAATTAATCATTTTATTTGGATAATTTCTACTATTCTTTACTTTTTTTAAAATTAAATATATTTACTTTTCTAAATTTTTTTGAAATAACTCATAATTTTAATTCATGCACAAAAATTATAAACAAAATAGACACACACACAAAAAAAAAAAAGGACAAAATTTTCAATCACAATTGGACGTGACTCAATTTAACGAATCCAGTACCATTTTGAATTGGGCCTAGGGTGACCTCTTCTTTCCTTTCTTTCGTTTTTTTGAACTCATCCTTCTAAATAGTATCGTTTTGAAAACTTGATTTATAGACTAAAAAAATAAAAAAAAATTAAAAAATCAGTAATATATATATATATATAAACGTTGTGAATAATTTTAAAACATATGTGTTAAATGAAATTAAATAAAGTATGATATAAATTATATAGTTTATTAATGATTTTGATCAATAATCGAATTAATTTTTTAATATAATAAATTTATTTGGCCTAATGACTGTCATCCTCGTTATTATTATTCTTTTTCTTATTTCAGACTAAAAGTGAAATTTTGATTATGATTATTTTCTATTTATAGAACTTAAAAAATTATCTTTAGCAAAAGGCAAATTTTTTTGCTTTAGCTTGTTGATTAATTAAATTTCTTTAGATTTTTAGCCTTTTCTAATTATTCATCAAAAAGAATTAAGGCAGCTTATTTTGAGGGTTTTTTTTTTTTTTTGCAATTTATTTTTTAAAAACGGAAAATGCATATTTTTAGATTTTTAATACTATAATAAATTTATAAAAATGATTTAATCCACATAAATAACTTCATTATTAATAGTTAACATAAAATTAATTGGAAGAAAGAAATCCATATATATTTTCATTAATTCATTAGAAAAAAATTGGAAAAGCTTGCTGCTTGTTATTTTATGATGATGATGGTGGTGGTGGTGGTTAAAGTATAAATGCAGTTTTTTACTATAATTAAAATTGTATTTTAGTTTATGTATTATATAAATGAGTAATTTAATCTTTATACATTTGAAATTGATGCAAAAAAATAAAATTGATAACGGTGTTAATGTGAAACCATTTAAATGTTGACAAGGACATGTAAAACTGAAAGAAAAGATGACTTAAAAAAATGATGACGTGTTAATTTTTTTTACTCACGTGAAATTTAAAAAACATATTTTTTACCTCAAATCTCTCCCTTTATCCATAAAAATATGTCATCATTTTTTTTTCAAGTCATTTATTCTGTCAGTTTCTAAATTTCACCTGAGCAAAAAAAATTGACATGTCATCATTTTTTTCCGAGTCATCTGTTCTGTCAGTTTCACATGTCCATGTCAGTATTTAGATGGTTTTTCATTAACAGCGTTACCAATTTTACTTCTTTACACTAATTTTAAACGAACAAAAATTAAATTATTTATTTTTATACTACAAAAATTAAAATATATTTTTAACTATAATACAAAAATTGCCTAAATACATTATCCTGATTATGATTGGACAATGGACAGTCTTTGGTTTACTTACTATTTTTATTCAATTTTCATCTTCAAATCTTTTTTTCACTCAATTAATCGAGTAATCGATAAAGAACCTTTATGCAACGGGCTCTTATCCATTTTCCAGCCAACTCACAGTTGGACTCATGTCTAATATCGTTCCACCTAGGGCCTGATGGAGAGCAAAAAGGATCTTTTTGTGTCGACCAATGCTGTAAGCTAGCCTAATACTGAAGCTTCATAGGATTTTTCTATCCAAGTACGGGTAATCCGTATCTTCACAAACATGTATATTTTACTTCGAAATAGTGTTCAGATCGTTACATCTTTCATACGGGTCGAAACTTTCCCGACAAAATTTTTTGCTATTTTAGGATCGTTATACTTATGGCCACTGTTCATTGGGCTTTGGTCGCCAACTTCCTTGTCATCAAGTCACCAACTTTGATTATATCATCTGCGATTATAATTCAAAATTATATAGGTCCATCAAAAAATTACTGCATTAAATTAAACAATTATAATTCAAGATTATATAGGTTCATCGAAAAATTATGTAAAACATACACTTATAAGTGATGGATTTTTAAATAATTCTGTATTATGATTGATTAATTGTAAAATTGTATTCAAAAGATTTGTATGTGAAATCCAACCGAATAATTAACTTTTAGGCTTTGTTTGATTTGAAAAAAAAGAAGGTAAAAATAAAAAATTGTTAATCCAATAGTTTGATTTCATAACCACTTTCTTGCTTTTCTTTTGTCTGTCAATGCTTTTTTTTTATTCAAATTAAATTTATCATTATATTATATTATAGATTAATACTAAAATTTGTTGATATATTTTAATTTTATTAAAAAAAATTATAATAATATTTTCAATTTTATGAAGAAGAAAAAAACCTGAATTGACGAAAACCAACTAAATGTACCGCTTATATTAACGGATTTTTTCATGAAATATTGTAATTTCCTTACTTTTTATCTAAAGTCGATAAAATTAAATAAGATTGAAGAGAAAGACAAAACTCCATTTTGAGTCATAAGATAATAACCAATTTGACTTTAGTTCTATTTTTCTTCCTTTTTTTAGTAAGCATGAAAAGCTTTTAAAGTTAGTGGCAGGTGGCTTATTAATTCAAAAACATATTTATTCCTGCCACTTTATACATAGCCGTTGTTGAAAATCGAATTAGAGTTTAAATCCAACCATATATATGAGCCAATCAAAGTCTGCCAACATTGCCAAAATTTATAACAATCTTCACTCTTCCATCTTATATAACAAGAAATTTGAGAAAATCAATACAACCCAACTTATGAATTCTAGATATTTGATCTTGTTGATCATTGTTAAGCCTATCCATCATGAATATTGTGGAGAAACAATCTGAAAAGCAATGAACAAACATAAAATAAAAAAAGAAGAAGTAAATGTATGAACATGATAAATGTTCAGTATGCACGCAAACTAATGTTCTACAGAAAAATGAAGCAATCCAAGGAAATAAGAGGATTGTCAATGTCCTCCATAGTAATGGAGTCATTTTCTTGCTGGGATGACAGGGCTGCTCGCAGCGCAGTTTCATCGATTTTAGAACTAATTCGATGAATGAAAGTCTCTCGATTTCTCAAACAAGATTTCAATGGAGTACTTGGATGGCTGTTGAGCTTTAGACTCGAAGTACTCCTGAAATTTTCGTTTCTTAGAGAGGAAGAAACTGAGGTGAGTGCATTTACCTTCGGACCAACAATTCGCTTTGATGAGCAAATTTCCTTCGATGTACTTGCCAATATTCCTCGATTATTATTATTATTATTATTATTATTATTATTATCTCCGCTAAATCTCCTGCTTGGAGATGGCGACCTCAAACTCCTACTCGGTAAATAATATGCAGAATTAAGCCTATCAGGGTCTTTTCGGAAGCTCTTTTGTCTGGTTAATGTTGATGGTGAACTTGACCGTCCTCTTTTCTGTGGTGTACAGCCTTTCTCCAATGGCGGAATTGCCTGCTTCACTGGTGCCACGACTGGTTTTACCGGTGAGTCTAATATCTGAGTAGGAGATTTAGTGGTAACTAACGTACGAGAAGCTTCCTTGATTGAATTAATACGAATTATATGAGGGTTTTCCTTAACACATGCCCACAAGAACTCATTGGAGAAAGACCTATCCTTGGAGCTCAAGACCGAAGCTGAGCTTGAAAGTGATGAACATGAACTAGTTGCAGTGTTGCTAGTGGAACAGGTAAAGGAAGAAACTGAAGAAGAAGAAGAAGAAGAAGAAGAAGAAATGGTAGGTGAAAGAGGCAAAGGGGAAATTTTCTTTGAGACAGGAATGGAAGTTTTTGGAGCTTGTGATGAGATCACAATCTTATCTTGAACATGACAAAAATCTTCTATGTAATATTTCTTGGGTTTGCATTTGCTAATGCAAGAACCCATTTCTTGTTGGTTTCTGAATACATAGATAACATCAAATAACTGTTTTTATATAGTCGAAGGTTGTTGGATTTGGACAAAAGCTAGGAAAAGGTAAAGGGTTGGCTTTTGCTTTTGCTTTTGTTCTCTTTTACTTTATCATGTGTTTTTTTGAATTTTGTTACCGGGTTTGAAACCCGTTGTATAACGATCACATAAAAAAGGAATGATGAATGCTTGCTTTTTCCATGACTCAAGAAACTTCTATGGTGCACATGAAACAGAGAAATGTGGGGGGCCAATTTGAACTCCATAGCTTATTTACTTTTGTAGCAAAGGTTGTGCTGAATCCGAATTTAGTTTAGTTGATTAATACAGTCATCTTTAAGAGAAAATCTTCAATAGGTTTAGAGTTCGAATCTCAACATCTACAACTCTTTCTCTTATTCAAATTGTTGGTCTTTGATACATTGACAAATGAACCAAGCTGACCATCTCAAACCTGTTTTAGATCACATAACTTAGTTATAGATATTGTTGAAAATAGATTGGGTTTAAAGGGTGGCAAAGATGAGTTCATCTTTGATACATTGATAATAATTTTTTTTAACTCTATAAGCGTGATTACGATATTGTCACATGTTCTATTTTTTTAAAATTAACTTTTTTTTTTTAATTTTTTAAATATATCTTAATGGTATATGTGTCATTTTACTAATCTTATTTATGAAATTTAAAATTTTTACTGATAATTTGCTTTAATGAGGAAATCCAAATTAAAAACCGCCTCTATTGCTATCAATCTTCATATTCCACTATCAATCTCAATTTTGTTCTATAGGTTTGGGATTATTACAACAGATTTAGTTATGTGAAGTTGTTGCAGTTTGAATTGAACAAAATTTGGGATGATTTGAAATAAAGTGATAAACACTTGAGTGATTTGTCCATCTACTAAAATTTAACCCAAAATCATAGTACAGAACAATCGCTATTTATGAAAAATTCAAGCTCAAATAACTTTCAAGGAGTTTCAGATAATAATAATAATAATAATAAAAAGCTATGCCTATAATTCTGCCTCTCAAAGTTAATATATAAATGGTGGTTTTGGAAATAAAAGCATCTTTTTTAAAATTTAAAACTTAAAATTTCATGAATAACAAAAGTCAGGAATATATTTCATTAACTTTTCATGACCTTTTTTTGATTGCATCTTATCTTCTTCTACTTAAGTGCTTCTGATTAAATACAATTCATTTCTTAATATTTACTTTCACATTAAATCAAAATTTAGAAAAGTATTAAACACAAGAAATATTTCTAATTCAAAACCTAAATTAATTTTTATCTTTTCAACTGTATTTTTGTAGCTAAAAAAGAAAGAAAGAAAATACCTACAACATCCCACTATCTAAAACTGCTCAATTGATCATGCCTGTAGTTTTCATATTACTTTCTTATGGTATAGTACTTAACAAGTAACAACTACTATAAACAAGCCTTGTCGTTGGTGTTTTAGGCAGATAAGTGGTTTCCTAGTGGAAGAAGGACTGGGTGCTTGTAAAGTAGAACTTGAAATGGAGAGAGATGTCAGAAAGGCGTCGGAATTAAGATTTTGGGATGCACTTCAATAAGAGTTCAGAGAAGAAAAGAGTTGAAAGCAAAATAGAAAGGAAGAAGATGAACAAAGTAGAACGTAAAGGGTTTTTTTTGCTTACCTCACGTCTTTTATATTTGGGGTCATGGAGAATCTAAAGCTGTTCGCCTGGTCGGTCTGTCTACCAACTATGATAACTGTCTGTCCGCATGTATCTTGTGTGACCAGATTGTTTAAGGACAGATGTCATTCCCTTTAGAAGATATAACTAATGGTCTCAAACTAATGGACTTCTTGAGTTTGATTTTGATATTGAACCTTAGCCCTATACAATATGGATATAACAGCATTAAATGAGTAATTTACAATAGACCAAAATCATATAAACATCTATGGAGATAGTATCCAAAACTTATCAGTCTTTATCAATATAACTTATTTATTACATTTATTTTTTTATGTACCATAAAGTTACAATAGATTGAACCAGACTTGAAGAAAATGGTTTATCTTTTTGTTTTATGGAGGACAGCCCAAAACTTTTTCAGACAAACCAGCTACAGCTTGTCAGCTAGTTCCTCTCCTTAACCATAGGTGAAAACTTTGTATGCTTAGCCCAAGCCCAATCTATCTAACTTCATAGTCTATGTTTAATAGAAAGAAAGATGGTGGAATTAAACCCGCTTTCTTTCTTCATCCTTTTTTTTATTTGGTAGTAAAAATAAAACTAAAATAAGTGGATGAATATAAGATTATCAAAAATATTATACGATAAATATTATATTTTGATTTTATTCTACTTATGGTTTTAATCATGAATGTTCTAGTAAGGTATTTTTGAGTATAACATAATCATATGAAAATGTTATTATAATTAATATTTAATTCAACATCTTAAGTGAACGAAAGAATATCTTATTAAAATGATGTCTATAAAACTTATTCAAAAACTTGAAAAAATGGATTTTTAAAAAAAAAAAAAATCAATGATGCTTCTAAACACATTCTATTTGTTTTTCAGTTTTAGAAATTTGGAAAGACTAACACATATTTTTATGTTAAATTTTTAATTGAAAAACTGAATTTTTATATATATATATATATTTTTTTCTATAGATAGATAGGATAGATACATAGAGATAAGGCAAATTATTGGTGTTTAAAGAATAGGCACCAGACCAGCTAGCCTTAGACTTTTATAGTATTTGTTATTATTTGCTTTTGGACCAAAAAGAGTTATAAGTACATTGAGACAGTGCGGAACAGAGCATATCCATCTTGAATGTCACCACATCTCTGACCGAAGAAGATCTCTTCGGAGCTGTCATACGTAGGAGTACCTATAAATTCAAATATACTAATTGGATTATTATGTGGTCCTTTTAAGTCTTCTTCACTTTTAAGTTTAAACAATTTGATAGTCTACGACAAACTACCCTCCCCTTTTTTTGGCCCACAAATTTTAGTTATCTAATTCCACAACAGATGCTACATTCCATCATGGTAGATCATGTTCCCTCTCCTTGATTTAGTGAACTTTTCTATATAAAAAAAAAAAAAAAATTGTATATATAAAATTTGTGGCAAGATAAGTTATCCCAACCCTAGAATAAGACAATATTTTGAAACAATTCTCTCGCTAAAATTGTTAAGTTATATTATTCAGATTTTTTATTTTATTTTAAAATATGTGTTTGGCATTTATATTTGTCATATATTCAAATATGAATATAAAAATATGATTCTTTAAATAAAAAAAAATATATATATATAGTTATGTCGGATACTCATATCCAATATTCATTCTTAAATCCGAATAACATAATCGTCAAGTTAAAACCATAAGTCTCGAATCCAAAATTACTTATAACGGGACGGGACGGATAATCTTATAAATTGAACTAACTAATCTTTGGTAAAAAGTATCCAAAAAAAAACAATTTGATAAGCCTCCTCTCCTACTGTACATATATAACTATTTATTTATTTTTGTGTATGCTAATTAAGTTGATTTTCTTTTGAAATGATAAATAATGTTATAAAGATCATTCTCTCTGAAGTCTTCTATAATTGTCCTTATATCTGATATCTACCAAAGATCCTCAACGTAATCAAGATTCACCTTTTCATGTTATTTTAATTCCATTGCTTGAAATGGTCCTCCTCCTCCACCTACCCCTTCTCATATGGGCCATTTTCACTAGCATCTAATAAGAACAAATATATTTTTTTTACACAATTTTTATGTGGTGAATTCAATCCAAAATAATTTTACTTGTTTTTTTGGTTTCCCTCTTATTGACTGTGACAATGGTAACATGGTCTTGGAATAAATTAAGTAATTCGTATAGTGTCTTATCTTTTTTTCGTATCAACCATGTAAATATGAACACGATATAAATTTTAAACATATGTCAAAATCCTAAACACGAATACGATACATGAATAAATGTGTCGTGTTAATTATATTTAAATGTATCATATCGTATTTATTAAACATATTATATTCGTATCGTATTCTAAATTATCAATTCTATGAAAAACCAAACTCATGTCCTGCAAGAAGCCTCATCCAATTAGAAGGATACATTGAGTTTTTATACTTAAAATTTAACTGTCATATATGAATATGAACATGAATATATAGAACACCAGTTAACATTAAGGTGACAGTGACAGCAACAGCTTACATTCAACACACTTCAATACAAAGACAAATGAGATCAGAACCAAAATTCTTTAATTAGTAGCAAACTTACTATACAAGGGATTTGCAAGCTATATATAAGAATTTATTTTGTTTCGATTTTTCATTTTTCTTAAATATTTGTGTCTAACATTTGTATCCGACACATATTCGGACATGAGTGTGAGGATATGATCTTCCAAGGACCCTCCAAATACATGAAAATCTTGAAAAAAAATGAATATACCCGTGTCCGACACTCACACTCGAATCCGAGTAATGTAGATAAAAACAAAAGGAAAACTTCCCAAGAGACTAAATGATAACCATATTTTAAGGATCACAACTACCTTGTAAATTATGTCATGAGGCTGCATTGCTGAATCAAGGGTCTGGAAATATCTCCACACTCTTCTTGCCTTTGGAGGACTTTGATGGAGTATGAGTACTCATCTTTGAGGAACCACCCATTTTGCTGGACAAGGAAGCTAATTCATGGGAAATGGAAAGTGAAGATAAAAATTTAGCAATGCACTCAACCATCATTGTTTCACAAGCTTTTTCTTCACTGGAAACACACTTCCTTTCTTCTCTTGGAACCATGGCCCTTTGTTATTGGCCCTGGTAGTTACCTCCTGCCTTAACTTATGAAGATCCTCTTTTTTTCCTGGCTCTGCCTCTGCCCGGACCGCTTCTCCATCTTGGTTTAGCCTAAACGCCATCTCTGCTGCCACTTCTGAAGTTTCAAATATCTTTGGATTGGAATGTGAGAGTGAAGAGCTTGAGAGAGGGTTTAAATACATGGGGGGAGAGGAGAGACAGCGAGGGGAGAAAAAAAAGGTGGGAAAACCGGAAAACTTGTGGGCTGAGAATGTATGTTTACATTTGCTTATACATTTCAACCAAAAAAAGTCTTGATTCGACACGTGTTGCAAATCTGACTGCAGCGTGTGTGTGAGAGAGAGAGAGAGAGTCACTGACAACAAGAAGTTCTATATATAGCTACTCAATCATTTTAACATCAGAGATTTTTATTAATAAAGAAAATGTTGTTAATTTGGATATATCTTTATTGAAGTTTCTTTTTTAGTTCAAATATTTACCTATCTATCTATCTTATAAAGGGATTAGATGAAAACTAATACATGAGATCATGATTCATGAGAGAATGGGGTGGAAGCAAGCAGAATCACGCCAGTAGAATGACGAGAGCAATGACGTGAACCAGCCATCGCCCATCAGCCATGCCCATGACAGCATATAACAGTACTAATAATACATGGCAATCAGCTTAAGGTTGCTCCTCTAGAGACTTTTTGGGCATTCCCTTGGACTATTTATGATATAGCACTAGTACTGTGTTCCCACTCTCAAGTCAGAAATCATAAGAGGAGATTAAGGAAACAACATCCACTTTTTCTTCCACAACACATGACAATTGTGATAACGATTTTTTTTTTATTGTTAGACGATTTTAAAAACAAAATAAAATTGTCATTAATTTTTTTTTATTTAGATTTGATTGATTATCTATTAAATTCGGTTTTAGTAAAATATTTTAAAACTAATTAAAATATTTTTAAAATCAATTTTGAAATCCGCGCTTTAAATCAGAGAGAAAGCAAAATCAGATTCGGAAGTTGATTACGTGGGGGAAATGATGAGCACCCCCACAACGCCCATTTAAAAAAGGTACCAATTAATCATGTGTTATCCTTTAATCTTGATAAAACGATTTTAATTTTGATATTTAAAAATAATTCCCACAATTCTCTTTATTGCAAATTTTTTATTTGTAAGAAAACAAATTATTTCATTTGGGAATGAAATGAAAATCTTTGGTATCGAAAACTTTCACCGAATTCTCCATCGTCTAGGCAGAATTTAAGAAGATTTTTTTCGCTTTCGAATTTGCATAATATTCCTCTAAATCGAATAATGTTCCTTCTAAATCAACAATTATTTAAGATCCTCCAATGTCTAGGCAGGCTAATAAATATTTGTTTTTACTCGGAATATTTTTTATTTTGTAAAACTTTCTTCAAACTCTCATTTTTTTTCTTTTTTTTTTTATAAAAGATTTGATACGTGACGAAGGGAATAATCAACTATAATGAAAGAGAAAACAATGAGCAATAATTTAAACAATAAATTGTTTAATTTAAAAAAAATTTTATTCGGGTGAGGATAAGAATTTTCGATGTGAGAGCTTTCTCAAATTCTCCATCGTCTAGGCAGAATTTGGGGAAGATCTCTATATTTGAAAATTCTAATCTTGGTCCTTGAAATCGATGTATTCCCATTTTTGATCCGACATATACAACAATGATGAATTAATTCAATTGTAAAATGAAATATTTTATTTTTTTAAGGCAATACGAGAACCCTCGATGTGAGATCTTCCCCAAATTTCCCATCGTCTAGGCGGAATATATTTTATTTTTTTAAGGCAATACGAGAACCCTCGATGTGAGATCTTCCCTAAATTTTCCATTGTCTAGGCGGAATTTGGAGAAGATCTCTACACTTGAAAATTCTCATTTATGCATATTGTTCTTATTCGAGAAAATTATTTTTTTTTTTTGTTGAAAAATTCTATTTAATGTTTATGCTATGCATCATATTATAAACTAAATGAATAATATTAACATGCCGATTAAAAACGAGTAAGTAAGCACGAATAAATAGACGACACAACGAATTGATTTAAAAATTATTTTTTTAATTATTTTTTGTATTATTATTAACCTTTTTCTATCCTCTTTATTTTTTACTTATTTCAATTATTATTTTGACTATCATTTTTTTTATTTTATAATTTTATAATTATTTTTTTTAGAAATAAAACACGAAACTTTGCCGTATGTGAGAGCCTTCCCAAATTTCCCAACGTCTAGGCGGAACTTGAAAAGGATCTCTACACTTGAAAGTCCTTATAATGAACATATTCTGATTTTATAAAAATATCAGGATTCTTCCAACATCTAGGCAATAATCTGTAAATTATTATTTTTTATTTTATTTTATTATATTATATTATTATTATTAGTGTTTATTGTTTTATATTTTTTATTATCATTATTTATTTTTTTATATTTTTTATTTATCATATATTTTTTTAAAAGTAAAACACGAACCCTCACCGTATGTGAGAGTTCTTATAATGAAACCTTAGATGACTATTTTTGAAAATACCGGGATTCTTCCAACATCTAGGCAAGACTCAATAAATCATGTTTATTTTTTTTATTCTTATTATTTTATACTCTTACTATTTTTTTAATATATTGTTTTATATAATTTTGAGAAAATTATTTACTTCTAGTGCATTTATTTTTTTTATCATTTTTTTGAATTTTCATTTTTAATTTCATTATACGTATATTTTTTGGTCTCTTGGGAATTAATTATTTTATAATATATATTTTTTAAAACTCTCAAAATTGTGATATAACTTTATTCTTTTTAATATGTTGGGCCTACATCTATCTTTTAGAGACTTTTGTTAAATGATTTTTTTAAACTATTCATCCCTTTTTCCTTTTGTAAAAAATAATAATAAAAATAAAAATAAAATATATTCGTACAATACATTTTTTTAGGGGAATATAGTTTTCATTTTTTGCAATAATAGGCATAAAAATGGACAAAAGAGTAAAATAGGGTCATACCCAATCGGCCCAAAACTCGAGCCCAACGCAAGGGTTCACTATGCAGAGCCCAATAGGTCTAGGACCAACTTTTGCCAGACGGTAGGGTCGACCCCAACAGGTGTGGGTCGGATCAGCTGCTGCCTCTTTCCTTCTGCTTTTGGGTCGAGTCGGGTCAGTTTCTTACTAGATCTCGCTTTTTTCTGGCCGATTCGGGAGCCAAGCGAGTCGGTATACCCGTTTGGAAACACGTGGATCCTTTCCCTTTTAACCAAAACGGTGCGTTTAGCACCTAGTATAAATACCAACTTTCCCTTCTTCTTTTTTCCAGAAAGCCACTCTCTCTCTCCTAAACCCTTCCCTCTTTCTAGACCGAAAACCTCTCCCCTGTTCTTGAACTTCAACCGAAAAATTCAAAGTTTTCCAAAAATCGACATTGGCGTCGTCATGGGTCACCGTCGGCCGCCGTTCGTCGACGACCAAAATCTTCCAAAATATCCAGATTTCATCCTCTAACCCTCGTTCTCCTAAATCTAAAACTAGATTCCATGAATACCTAAACCTGACAGCTAGATCTAAACCCGAAACTAAAACTTTTTTTTTGTTTGCCTTCTTTTTTTGTTGTTTGGGTATTTTGCTGTTTAGGTTTTTTTTTTTGGTCGTGGCTGTGTGCTCTTGGCAGAGGGATCGACTGGTGATGGGTTCTGAAAGAGGGGTAGGGGTCTCAGCAAATGGGGACCCGAATTGGGGGATCTGAGTGGGGTTTGGTTGGGGTTTTCGGTGGGTTCTTTTGGGTTTCGGATGGTTGCTTTTTTTGGTTCGGTTCCCTCCCTTTTGGAAAAAGAAAAGAAAATCCTCTGGTCTTCTTCCGGGGGGTTCTTATGGGGGCTGGTGGCATGTTGTGTGTGCAGATCACTGTTTGGGGTTGAGTGGGAGAGAGGGGCTAGGTGGTTAGGGCGGTGGAGTGTGGGGGAAGGGGCTAGATCCGAATGGGGATTGTGTGGCTAGGGTTGTTAGGGTCGGAGCTGCCGGTGGCCTGTTTTTGGAGGTGGCGTGCTGGTTGGTGGCCTGGAGAAGTGGTGGTGGCTGCCAAGGGCTACGGTGGCAAGCTGGGGACTAGGGCAGCAGGCTGGGGGCTAGGGTTAGGGTTTGCTGGGTTAGGGGTTTGGGAATGGGCCTGCTAGGTAGCATGCTCTGTTGGGCATTGGGCTCGATTGGGCCTGCACAGTAGGCCTGTAGGCCAAGGTGGCCTGCTTTGGGGACCTGGTATAGAGGCCTGACACTGGGCCTGCCCAGCAGACTAGGCCAGCAGGCCTAGTTGGCTTGCTGGGTTTATCTTTGGGCCCGCGGACTGCCCGGGTCGGGTTCGGATCCGATCCGGGCTAAAAACGGTTGCAACAGCTGCCTCTCTTTGCATATTGCTGAGAATCAGGAATAGGGCAAAGATACGAGCAACGTTTTTGTTTAGGATTATGCATGCGCGCGTTCTAAAAAGACTCTCTCCATCGGAGGTTCTATCATATGAAAATAAATTGCTCTTCTCATCAGAGACTCTATCACTTGGAAAATAAATTACTCCTCTCATTAGAGGCTCTATCACTTGAAAATAAATTGCTCATCTCATTAGAGGCTCTATCACTTGAAAATAAATTGCTCCTCTCATTAGAGGCTCCATCACTTGAAAATAAATTGCTTCTCTCATTAAAGGCTCTATCACTTGAAAATAAATTGCTCCTCTCATCAGAGGCTCCATCACTTGAAAATTAAATTGCTCCTCTCATCAGAGGCTCTATCACTTGGAAAATAAATTGCTCCTCTCATCAGAGGCTCCATCACTTGAAAAATAAATTGCTCCTCTCGTCAGAGGCTCTATCACTTGAAAATAAATTGCTCCTCTCATCAGAGGCTCCATCACTTGAAAAATAAATTGCTCCTCTCATCAGAGGCCCCATCACTTGAAAAATAAATTGCTCATCTTATCAGAGCTCTATCACTTGAAAAATAAATTGCTCCTCTCATCAGAGACTCCATCACTTGAAAATAAATTGCTCCTCTCATTAGAGGCTCCATCACTTTGAAAATAAATTGATACATTTTCTCTGGTTATCATGATGACTTTCACTTTCCCGCTATAGTCGAGTTCCATCTTTCTCTGTCCACCTATCATTCATATATTTTGCAACATGATAATTCCTAATTGTTTGCAATGTCATGGCAATGCAATGCATGTTTATGATAATGGAATGCATAACTTAAAGCTCGAATCATGGTTTGATACCCCTGTGTATTTTATCAACCAGTGATTTTTCCAGAGCTCGACATGATTAAGCCTCTTATCCTGTTCTTTATAAAACTTTTTTTTTTGTATTTTTTTCAATTCCCTCTCTTCTTCCTCTTCAAGTTGACTAACTATCTACAACTTACTTCCTCATGATCCTTTCTTGGCCGGAGTCAATGGTTTTCACACTTTCCTCAAAATAATTTCTCATATCAGTCATCATTTCAATCATTGTTTTCTTCACTTCCAAAGGGTATAAATAAATCAATATCTCATACTGCCCCATCGTCTCCTCATCATCTCTTTCTGATTTTCCAATTCTCAAATTTCTCTAGAGTAATCATGAAAGCTTTGTTTATGCATTATTCATTTATTTATCATCATTCAAACTTCATGCCAATATAATGCATTATTTAAAAAAATTCAAAGAAATAAAGATAACTAAATGAGAAAACTTTATGAATTGGGATAAGTATTTTTTTTTCATTATAGTGAAAAAGGAACATATTGGCATTAATCAAAAAGAGAAGAAAGACAGAATAGGGATAGATCCCTCCATAATGAATACTCAAACGAACTCAATCGATCTAATCCAGATTTCTCTTTCGAGAAAGAATATCCATCAATGTCCTTGACTCCTCCGAGAGCGTCAAACCACGAACTACCTTCCCTGTCTTGTACAATTCAAACACGTCGCACTTTGCTGCTCGCTCAAATTTTCTATCCTGCCTTAATCCTTTGCCCCACGCAATCACTTCAAACGGGTTATTGCTTGTTGCCCCAACTCTTTTCTATCTTTCATCTAGGTCGCCCTTTAGGGTTTTCGACCTAGATCCATCCCTTGATTCGAATCGCCCTTTCGGCTTTTCAGTTTGAACCTCTCCTTTTTTTTATGCAAAATACTTCTTCACTGCATCGGCATTGATTGGACTTGAAAACTCTGCCCCGTCCATTTCTGCTAAAATCATTGCCCCTCCTGAAAATACTCTTTTCACCACGTATGGACCTTCCCATTTCAATGCCCATTTTCCCCTAGGATCTTGCTGATTAGGAAGGATCTTTTTCAAAACCAAATCACCTTCTCGGAACTCTTTTGGGCGAACCTTTTTATTATGTGCCCTCATCATCCTTTTTTTCTCAATCAAATTAAGTTGCTCATAGAGGGCTCGAACCCATTCTGCTTTTTCCAACTCAACTTCCATCAAAATTCTCACAAAGGGGATCTCAACCTCAATTGGCAAAACAGCTTCCATCCCGTACACCAGGGAATAAGGAATGGCCCCCGTAGAAGTACGCACTGACGTTCTGTAAGCGTGCAGAGCAAATGGTAGTTTCTCGTGCCAATCTTTGCACTTATCAGTCATTTTTGCCACGATTTTCTTTATATTCTTGTTAGCATCTTCCACTGCCCCGTTCATCTTGGGATGGTAAGGCGCCGAGTTGTGATGTCTGACTTTAAACTGAGTACAAATTCTTTCATCATGGTATTGTTTATATTGAAAGCATTATCTGTAATGATTTTCTCTGGGAGACCATACCGACAGATCACTTCCTTCTTTAGGAACCTACACACCACAGACTTGGTCACACTGGCGTAAGATGCAGCTTCGACCCACTTTATAAAGTAATTGATCACCACCAAAATGAAGCGATACCCGTTTGAGGCCTTAGGGGTAATTGGCCCAATCACATCTATTTCTCACATAGTAAATTTTTTTGTTATATGATTGACTACCTAAATGAATCTATCTTTTTTTTATAAAAAAAAAAAAATTTGAAGGTCGAATCGGATTGAAATATATTGAGCCGGCTAGATTCAACCTGTTTCAGATCGATTTGACCACTTTTCAGGCTATTTTCGATCTACTCACACCAGACCCAGCTTATGCTTTGGCCAGATTCGGCCTAATGAGAGGGGAAGAAAATGAGGTCGAAAAAGAGAGAGAAATGAGAGGAGAGAAAAAGAAAAAAAGAATTTTTTTATAAATATTATTATTTTTATTTTTTAAAAAATAAAAGGCTATTTTTTATTTTTCAAAAATATTATCTTTTAGCAATTTTATTTTTAATTTTAATTTTCAAAAATAATTTATTAATAAATATTCTATTTTTATTTTTTTTAATAAAAAGATATTTTTATTTTTCAAAAAAAACTTTATTTAAAATATGCTTTTTTTTTCAAAAAAAAATTATTTTTTTATTTTACAAAAAATTATGCCATATGCTTTTTTTTTTTAAATGTACATGGCTTTTTTTATTTTTAGCTTTTTATTTTTAAAATTTATATTACGTGGTATATTTTATTGGTCAATGTCAACATTGAGATTTAATGGTATTTAATAAAATGAATAGACAAAATGATATCACAGACAAGACCTTATAAAATTTTAAAATATAAGTATCACATTAGATAATTTACTATAATTCAAGGGGTAAACATGATATTAACCCCTTTTTTATTTACCTTTCTTTCTTTGCTTGGGTTGGCGGCAATCACTGTCATCCATTCTTAAAGATTCCTTCTACAAAAAACAAAGGATGTGAAAAATGATTTTGTTGACAAAGCCTTTAAACCAATTTTGAAGGTTAAGTAAACTATTATTTATAAAAATATTTTTTAAATAAATATGATAATTAATTTAATACATTAAAAATTTACATTATTTGATATAATAATTTAAAATATATATCATTTAATTCATTGTAAAAAGTTTATTGTGTATTTTGCTACTTTCAATTCAACAGCAGATTGGGAGATGAGTGCCGTCCAGAACCCTGAAAGTGACTAGAGGGATTTTATGACAAACTGAGTTGGCAGTCTCCTTTTATTTGACAAAAACTAGACAGGCTTTATCCAAACCCCACCTAAATCAAAGTCTCATGGTGTTGAGGTTTTGTCGATGGCGAGCTCATATGGCAGTTGATTTGGTTTTTGTTGGGTGTTAAATCCCATTGAGATAGCAAATAAAAATAAAGGGCATCAGGAGTGTTATTTTAGAAGTGTGTTTCCATGGTTAAATCAATAAAATACAGAAAGAATTGTGTAAAATGGGAAGAACTTTATGAAGCTTTTTTTGAGTTTAAGTGAATCTACTTCGAATCAATTTTTATTAGATTATCTATATTTAGATTGGATATCCCTAAAGGTGCCACTTGTCCATGATTATTGTAGCTCGACCTAATTGTGGTATGATTTGTCATGCGTTGACTTCTGAAACTCGATTTGATCACTAGAGGATTAGAATCTGATCATGTGTCTGCTGACTTGGATGTGGGCTGTTATTTTGGGCCTTGGACTTTGAACTTAACAAATGGACAGGTTTATTTGCTAATTACTTAATTTTCTTTCTTTTCACGTGGGAGATTTAGATGTTGCAGCCGCTATCAGACTCTGTAGGTACACGATCCTAGTGTCAAATATGATTTCCCTCTTTCTACTGATTAGTGACCCCATTGTTTATACTTTTCTTCAAACCAAAAAAAAAAGAATCAAATCAATTAGTTTGGTTTGATTTTAAGAAGTTATTTTTATATGAAATTCAAGTTGAATTGAAACTCTGGGTACAATTTCTGAAGTTCCTAACTTCCTAATTCCTATAGCTAAATAGATTATAGTCTTGCAAGATTGAAAGGTAAATTTTGGTTGTACTCAATGATTGATATAGTATTTCTAAATGCCCAAAATCTGACAATTTCCAGAATTTGTGTTCATATAACTTGAAATAATTTCAGATAGGCAATTGATAATTCATCTCTTTCCAGGTTAGATCTATCTATTAACTTTAATCTTTTAGTTCATCACTTCATTTGCTAACTATGGATCGCTCTGTTCTCCGAATTGAATCTCGAACAATCCGCAATTAGAATTGTGCGATCCAATTCGAAAATCGTTGGAGATGCGAATTCTAGTAACTTTGAGCAAAACTAGCAGAAAAAACAGAGTATAGGATATTAATCACAGAGCATAGGTTTTTTTAACCTTTCGTATTCGATATAGCTTCGAGTTTTGTTCGGTGGGAAAAATATCATTTCTTCTTTGTGGCTAAAGAAGTTCAGGAATCTGCTGACACGTAAATAATTTCCTTTTCTTATTTAGGGTTCTTTTTCCAGATCGATTATTTTTTCTCCTAGTTGTTATTAATTTTATTTGGTTTTAGAGACATAGTTCGAAACCTAAAGAAGATTACAAGTTTGAATGATGTCTTTTGAGGTTTAAAGCAGGATTTTTTTTTTTTTTTTTAATTTGGTTCCTAAACGATAAAATTAGGATTTAGAAATTCAATTAATCAATAATCGCTTGAAAATTTGGTTGCGTTTCTTTAATAAGTCGTCGTTTTGTTTTCTGTATTTTGTTGAAATTTTGTTTTTTGTAAGTTAGCCGTAGTATCTATAACATCATGAGAGAAGTGGTGCCAATGTTTAGAGTGGCATTGGCTATTGTGGTATGTTTTTACCTTAAAATGTATTCAAGTTGATGCTCTACTGACAGTTGATGCAGCTTACTACACATCTAAGAGCATATAATCACAGAACTTCCAGTCCATCTCCTATCCGTCTCTTTTGAGTAACCAAAAGTAGTGTGATCATGATGCTCCTACTAAACTTTCTGAATTACAACTCAAAATGAGATTTCATACCCTTTTTCCAAAGCAAGTGGTGCCAGTATGTATTTCATTTGTGGCAATTTAACCTCCTGTAATTCTACATTTCTGTTAGGATCCATGCAACTATGCTTGTAATTATCTATGGTTCCCAATGAATACTCAATTGCCAATTTTTGTTCAATATTTATTTTGCACTTATATACTGTGATGATTCTGTTGGATAATAATGTGACCCACATGATAATTTAGTAAAGTTAAGATAATTATTTAATTATTTTGATAAATACTTAGGTGATATTATCCTAGTAAATCCTATTCAAGATAAACTACTCCTAGTGATAAGAGTTAAAAATAACTTCTCTATCTCAATAACTGATAAGGATAAGGATTCCTTAATGGTAGGATTTAACTCTATCAGTTATCCAATATAGGTCCCTAGTCTAGTCTATAAATTGCCTGTGAAACCATCTCAAGGTAACTTACAGAAAACACAATAAATAGACTAGAAGGCATATACTAAAGTGAGAGTTTCTTTGAATGTTTGGAGCAAGGTCACGTTCTTGATCAACAATGGCTGGAGGTACATTTTTAGCTTTTAATTTCTTACAGTTGGTATCAGAGCAATCTCTCTAGCTATGTTGTTCATATTTTAAGTGTTTTTTTTTAAAGCTATGCATATATTGATTTGCTTTAGAATCATGTTTTAGGGTTTTAGAAGTTTGGTAGAGAAACCCCAAAATCTTATTAGATTGATTTATTGTTCTTGTTTTTAATCAAATTGATATTTGGGTTATGTTAATCTAGCATAAAATTATGTTTTAGGGTTTTGAAAGGTTTTAACATTATTTTTAAAGCATGAAACAAGAACCTTAAAATCTTGTTAGATTGATTTGATTCTTATTGTTATTGATCAAATTGATACTTGTGTTATGTTAATCTAGGATAAAATCATGTTTTAGGATCTTTACATGATTGAATGATAAAAATTTATGCTTGAATTTTCTGGAATTTTATTTCTTTATGCTTGAATTTTTTGGAATTTTATTTAATGGTAAACTATTTTGGCATGTTGAGATTATGTTGGCAGTATGAACTTTCCCCATAAAGTGACCAATATTTTTGTACTCTCAACCTAAGGTATGAAGTGCATGATTGAATATTTAGTAAATTTTATTTTTTTTACTAATTTTGAATTTCAATCTTATTTGTAATATGCACACTAATATGCCATGAAATTTATTAGTTCTGATTTTTGGGCACATTTTTGTATGTTATTGAAGCATATATGTTCTTTTTATGGAATGCATATATTATAACATGAACATACTATATGTTATAATTATGTGAAATTCCGCTACAATTTCTATGCAATAAATTTTTTTGCATAAAGTTATGATGTCATTATTGAGGTTCTAAATCACCAGCTTGGATTAGCCACAGTGTCTTAAGTTATTTGATTTAGATAAATTGGTAGTTTAAAGAACTACATAAGGTAAATGACATATAAATAAACTTATTTTACTAATTTTAATATTTTAACTTTAATAGCAACATGCACAATTATGCCATAAAATTTGTTCATTTATTCAGACTATGATAATGATCTTGGGCATATTTCATATGTTAATAAATCATGTATGCAATGCATGTTAATTATTGGAAAATGTCATTAATAAAGTTCTAAATCATTAGCTTAAAAATAGCCACAGCATCTTAAGTAAATTGATTTAGATAAAATTAGTAGTTATTTAAAATAAATTTTTTTTAAATAACTACATATGAAAAATGACATTAATATGTAATTATTTATGATATATTTGCAATATGTTAATTATTGCATGATATAATCTTCTGCTGCAATTATTTGCAACAAATTTTTGCATACATGTTAGATGTCATTATTAAAATTCTAAATCATTAACTTGAGAGTAGCCACAACATCTTAAGTTAAGTGGTTTAGATAAATAAATAGTTATTTGAAATAAAATTTTTCTTTAATGAACTACATACGGATAATGACATCGATATAGAATAGTTTATTGCATAAAAGTTAAATGTCATTATTAAAATTCTAAATCATTAGCTTGAGAAAAGCCACAGCATCTTAAGTTAATTGATTTAGATAAAATTAGTAATTATTTAAAATAAAGTTTTCTTTAAATAACTATATAAGGAAAATGTCATTAATATGAATTTATTTGTTATATGCAACAAATTTTATGCATGCATGCTAGATGTTATTATAAAAGTTCTAAATCATTAGCTTGGGAGTAGCCATAGCATCTTAAGTTGATTGATTTAGATAAAATAAGTAGTTATTTAAAATAAAATTTTTCTTTAAATAACTACATAAGAAAAATAACATCAATAAAGAATTATTTTATAAAATTTAGTAATTTGGCCCCATAAGGAGATAATTAATTTTTGTTAAGTAATTAAAGTGATAAAACAGGATACCATCAAGAGTAAAATTTTCCTAAGCCCACAGGTATGAAATATTTAATTTTGGTGTTTTAGTTATTGTTTTATCATAAAGTTATGTAAATTCGTATGCATTATGCACCTCTGCTCACAGAAAGGTTTGAATTTACTATTTGAATATAAAGGTTATTTATTCAAAATAAAGGATTATTTTTACAACATGATTGTGTTCTTGTATTTTGCAGTTATTTCTACTATTTTAATATATGAGACTGCTATAAGTTCAATGTTATTTGGTGATGAAATTACTATGATTAAAAGAAGTAAATTGAGCAATTTTTGGGTGTAAAGACCTTGATTTAGCGTTTCGGGAGACAAACATATCCTCAACGAATCAAGTACGCAAAAATAAATGGATTTATATGTACAGTGGGAGAAATCTAACCGTTTAAGTATGATGTACATCAAATCCTATATTTGTAAGTCCATTCAGGGTTCCACCCCAGATTGTGACAATGTCAAGAATTACTTGAAAGCCATTGAAAACAAGTTTATTAAATTTGATAAGACTTTGGCTACCACCCTAATAAGGAAGCTTTCAGGAATAGCATAACAGTTCTAAAAGTGTGCATGGACACATTATGGAATATGAGTGACATTATTGCTCAACTTAAGTTTTAAGAAATTAAGTTATTTGGATTATTTTTTATCACTTTTATATTCAATTCTTTTCAAATGAGTATAGATCATTCAAAACACATATAAAGTAAAATGGTTTATAAATGAACTCTTAACTATATGTGTTCAAAAGGATGAAAGATGAGAAACTAGATACAGTTTCCTAGTGACTCATGGTAAAAAGGGTGATAAGAAAGGCAAATGTGTTCTAAAAGTGAAGAATGAAGAAAAAATGTAAATAAAGAAAAATGGCATCAAATTCTTCTTTTGTAGGAACACTAAAACATATAAAGAAATATTGCCTAAAGTATAAAAGAAGGCTCGAAAAGAAAGGTAAACTCATTTTTTGTGTATGTTATGAATCTCTTTTATTGATGTTCCTCATAAAACATGGTGGTTAGGCTCTGGATCAACAAATCATCTTCTACCATGTAAGATTTCATAAAGCTAAGAAAACCGAAAGAAAGTGGGAGAAACATCTACTTTCGAAATCGGTTACCTTCACAAGTGGAAGGAATAAGGACTCTTAGGATCATTTTGAAATCAGAATCTATTTTAAACCTTGAAGAAACTTTTTCTATCTTTTCCAAATTTGGTTTCCATTTTTAGGTTTAACAAATTAGTTTTAAATTTAAGTTTAAAATTTCTATTGTTGAAATTTCAAAAGATAATGTTTCTATTGGTTTTTCATTTATAAAATTGTTATGGATCCTGATCATGAGAATAGTTTGTTAACTATGCATTCGATTTCTGGTAGTAAAAGATATGTTATAAACTCTTACAAGTTGTGGTATAAAAGATTGTGTCATATCTCTATACAGAAATTTAGGAGATTGGTAAATGATGGAGTCCTTAAAACTCTTGATTTTATTGATTTTGACATTTGTGTTAGTTGCATTGAGGAAAACAAACTAACAAGTCACAAAAGGGGTTAAAAGAAGCACTGACATTTAAGAGATCATACATCTTCCCTTAAGTTTATGGAGTAATACCTTTGAAATTGTTATTTATGTCTTAAATATAGTTCCAACTAAGCCAGTTTCTGAAACTTCTATTGGAATAGTTGGAAATCCAGATCAAGACATTTACATACTTGTGGTTGTCCAGTTAATGTGAAGGTCTATGACCCAAACATAAGGAAACTGGATTCAAGAACAGTTAGCGGTTATAGGCTATGCAGTTAACAAAGGGTATAGGTTTCACTGTCCTTTGCATTCATCTAGAATTGTTGAAGCTATAAATACTAAGTTCTTGTGGATTATGAGTCCAGTGGGAGTGACTTTCCTCGTAAGGTTGATATTGAGGAATAAATTAAAGTGGATGAATCTCTTATAAAGGGCTTGATTGTTTTTCAAGATGAAAACAATCAAATCAAGAACAACATTTTGCAAGAGAATAACAATCTCACTGACAATTCTATTATAGTAGAATTGAAAAGATCCAACAAGACAAGAAAACTAGCTATTTTTAATGATGTGTTGTATACTTGAAAAATTCTAATTTTGATATTGGACTTAAAGATGATCTTGTTTTCACAAACCATGAGTAGTGAAATTCTACACTTTGGCATAAAGCTATGATAGAAGAGATGAAATCAATGGTTAACAATCCATTGTAGGAACCCGTTGAATTACCATCTGATAATGTTGAACGAAATAAGGTTAAACTTGTTGCCAAAGGTTTCACTCGAAGTGAAGGTATTGATTACTATGAAACCTTCTTTTCAGTTTCTAAGAAGGATTCATTCAGAATTGTCATAGCTCTGGTAGCTCATTTTGATTCAGAGTTACATCAAATGAATGTGAAAACTACTTTCTTAAATGGAGATATTAAAGAACAGGTATGCATGATTCAACCTAAAGGTTTCTTTGAGAATAGTAATTTGGTTTGCAAATTAAAGAAACCAATATATGGACTAAAACAAGCATCCCGTCAATTGGTATATAAAGTTTCACAATGTTGTAACATCATTTGGTTTCACTGAAAATGTTGTTGATCCTTGTATATACCTTAAGATTAGTGGGAGTAAGTTCATATTTTAGTCTTATATGTTGATGTTATTGTTCTTGCAAACAGTAATTTAGCTTTGTTACATGACACAAAAGCTTTTCTTTCACAAAACCTCTTGATATTAAAGATTTGGGTGAATCCTCTTATGTCATAGGCATAAAGATTCATAGAGATAGGTTTGAAAAGACATTAAGTCTATCTCAATAAGCTTATATCAAAAAGGTTTTAGAAAGATTTAGGATGCAAAGCTGTTCACCTATAGTGGCACCAATTGTGAAAGGAGAATTCAGTTTAAGCCAGTGTCCCCAAAACAATTTGGAAAAAGAAACAGATGAAAGGCATTATATATGCATCTGTTGTTGGAAGCCTTATGTATGGTCAAGTTTGTACAAGACTTGACATGAGGTTTGTAGTAATAATACTTGGCAGATATTAAAGTAATCATGGCCTTGATCATCTGAAATCTGCTACAAGAATTATGCTATGAAGCAACATCATAGGCATTAAGATTGAGATATTTTATCTCTGATTTGAGAGTTGTCAAATTTTGCAAGGCCATTAAGTATTATGATAACTCTTCTACAGTATTCTTTTATAATAATGATAAAAGTGAAAATCACAGCAAGCGCATCAATATAAAGTATCTTGCTGTTAAAGATCATGTAAGGAAATAAGAAGTGGATATTCAACACATTAGTATAGGCTTAATGGTCGCAAATCCCATGACTAAAGCATTGTCGACAAAACAGTTTATTATCATGGGGATCATATGAGATTAAGTAATGTCGGTTAAAGTATTGTTTGACTTCTTTAACATGCTTAATTTTGTTATTTTCACATTCTTAGAATTAATAACATGTTTCAGTTTGTGCACAAAAAATTTACATGTTTGTTTGGACCTTGAATGACTACAGAAAATTCATTCATAAAGTATTATCCCATAAAGTGCTCTTTTAGAGATGATCATGCATTGTAATACATGGAAGGAAATATTTGGTTTAGAATGCTACCGCCATGATTCGTGTTTTATGTGAATCTTTAATTGAGTGGGAGTTTGGCTAGAGTAATTATGGCCTTATTAAGTTTTGGATTTAAATATCACCTATTCCAGTTTTTAATTTTATCATATGGGCCAAGTGGGAGAATGTTGGATAATAATGTGGCCCACATGATAATTTAATAAAGCCAAGATAATTATTTAATTATCTTGATAAATACTTAGGTGATATTATCCTAGTGAATCTTATTCAAGATAAACTACTCTAGTGATAAGAGTTAAAGATAACTTCTCTATCTCAATAACTGATAAGGATAAGGATTACTTGATGGTAGGATTTAACTCTATCAATTATCCAATATAGGTCCCTAGTCTAGTCTATAAATTACCTGTGAAACCATCTCAAGGTAACTTATAGAAAACACAAGAAATAAACTAGAAGGCATATACTAAAGTGAGAGAGTTTCTTTGAGTGTTTGGAGCAAGGTCACGTTCTTGATCAACAATGGCTGGTGGTACACTTTTAGCTTTTAATTTCTTACAGATTCTTCCTTTCATTGGCCTTTATTCTTGTCCTGTTCAAGTTGACATAGTCAATGCATGTAGGTGTACTATGAAGTGAGGAAAGGACTTCTTTGGCTTAAGTTTTTGGAGGGAGGGAGAAAGTAGTATCATATCAATTTGTTTAATAAGATAAGAGAGAGAGAGAGAGGGGGGGGAGGTGGGATATTTCATCTTATATGTTCACTTAAGTTTTTTAAGGGAGAAAGTCACATTTGAATTTGTAGAATAAGTTGTCTTGTTCTTCTGTTCTTTTTCTTTGTCTTTTTCTTGTTCTGTTCCAGTCCATCTCTTATTCCTGTTTGATGATTTAATATGATTTCTTTTTCTCACTTTCACAGTTAATCGATGAGAATAGATG